>CM061181.1:414185-1664185 GCA_030763345.1 Mythimna separata | reverse complement strand
TTGGTCCTAGGACATACTGTTTTCTTAACGATGTTTTCAGTCTCCATTTTACGAACAGTGGTAATGAAATAAATTATATAAAGTGAAATGCCTCACTGGGTTCGGACCGCGACGCAAAAGATCGTTACAATTTCTGAATTAAAATAAACTTCATACATGTACTATTCATATACACTCACACTCTCTGCAAAAATAAGATTTTAATATAAACTTTAGTGCTTAACAATGCTAAAGCATTAATCCAGTAAAAAATCATGAAGAACTTACATGGTTGTTTTCTCCGCTCTGTTATCTGAAAACAAAAAAGAAAACTTATTAAAATTAAATGCATTTATTTTTCATGAAATCAAATACGTTATTTTATACTAAATCAGATAAATATTGACGTCCAAATGGAAAGGCATTTTAGTTTATTTGTTCAATACGAAAATGCCACACGTGCGCGTCGAATTCACAAATAAAACTGAAACGCTGAAATAGGTAGTAACGTAACGGAATAAAATATTTTACACAAAATACAGCTTATTTTTTAAAATGTCATTGGATCCTAAAATATTGTTGCATAAAGTACCGGACTTTGTTTTTTGTAAAAATATTGATGACCGTGCGGATAAATAAAACTATACTAACCAGAAAAAGGTATTTTTTGAAGTGAAAAGTCATTCAATAGTTTCCCCCACTTTAGGGCGGAGGAAAAGGGCGTATCAGACTTAGACCGTTTTCACATCTTCCGATCCGATATCGGTATCGGACTCCGATACGATATCGGGGTAAGTAAAATGTATGAGATATGTACCTGTCTTTCATATTGTCCGACCCGATATCGGATATCGGAGCACAGCTTTTCATACATTTTACTTACCCCGATATCGTATCGGAGTCCGATACCGATATCGGATCGGAAGATGTGAAAACGGTCTTACACTGACTAGAAAAAGGCCTCACTTACATTTGAATAAAACAATAAAGTCACATAATTATCTATGAAACCATTTACCATGGTGAAAATCTAGTTCAGATTGTTTCATTCGATTCAATTTGGTACCTTTACTAAATTAAATTATACTAATATTATAAAATCTATAGTTATATTCATAATTTTGTATATTTGGGGTTATCTTTGAAATTACTGAATCGATTTTGAAAATACGCAGCTTTACTATCTTTGAGTGATATTCGCGTATCTACATATTTTTACACGAGCAATGTTGCTAGCAGAAGCTAGTGTGAAGTAAATCAACTGGACTCGTCATCTTTCGCAGCGCAATGGAACACACAGCACTGGAGGATATCCCACAAAGTGGACTTAAGGCCTGTTGAGAACTGCAAAAACCTTATGGATGCGAAATGTACAGGATTGGTCGTTGGGGTGCCATTTGAGGGAGGCCTGTATACCCTCAGATGCCATACATTGTTTCCTACAGGGTCCTCCAAGCAATTCTCACTTGTCCATTTTAGCCGCAGCTTACGGTGAGCGGTGTGCCGATGTGTCGATGCCGTAAGCTACTCGGTCGCTTTGATCACGATTGCGGCACCTCTAAAGTCCGCGCGGTTGGCCTAACGCGTTATGTATGGATGCCTATTCGCTGGATATGTAACGGTGGACGTCTTTCGGCTAAACTTTTATGTCATAAATGATATGTTGTTTTTCTTCACCGTTTTGAGAGCAATGATAATGAAATAAATTGCACAAAGTTAATGCATCTGGCGTGGTTTGAACTCATATCCTCCCACTCAAAAGTCGGTGTCGTTACCACTGGGCCACCACTGCTCCCAAAGGATGCCGTAAAACAAGTTAGTAGAAAATAGCAATAATAATAGAAATCAATATCATGGTGTCTTATGGTACAATGCTAATGTCAATACAAAAATACTACTATTTTTTATGATGATGATGATGACATCAACAGGTACTTTTGTGTGTCACTTTTCACCAGCCTTTGTCTTCAAAACCTTAAAGTCGGTGTCAGTCCTTAGGTCTGGTAGCTTTACCAAATCAAACACATAGTTACACACATAAAATCCTGTAGCAACGTACTCCAGTATACTTCCTCAATTCCCGTGCATACTTTACAAGTTTTGAACCCAGCGAACCGAAAACTGACTCACTCTTATTGCATTGTGAGGTAACTCCGTGAAAACGAAGCAGTGTTGCCGCATTCGAAAATACTTTCAAACCAGATTTTCTGAACGAAATCACAGTTTGGAAGGAATCTCATGTTTATTTGAATACAGCGAATTTTTTTTAGTGAAATAAAGTAACCATTACACATGTGTGAATTTCTCGTTATAGGGCGTAACTGGTTACGTAAGGTCTATATCTTTATTTAAATAATTCTTCTGTACGTGTGTTTGTCACAAAACTTCTCCTAAACAGCTTGCCGGTTTTTGTTTTGTGGGCCCCGCCTGTCTGACTCGTCTTGCCATGAAGTACCGTGTTACCCCAGTTAATGGGTTGTGGAGGGCTGGTAGGCAGCCAGCCGCTCCTCGTAAAATACTAGCACTCAGCTTAATCCGGTTTGACTGGAAGCCGACCCAAATATAGTTGGGAAAAGGCAAAAAATTATTGTAGTAAACCCCTATTCATTTTTGAATACCTATCCAACAATATATCACACGTTAGGGTTGCAATTAAAAAAAAAAAAACACTTTTTACTTTACATGAAGGCCCCCCTTCATGTAAAGTAAAAAGTGATTTTTTTTACTACTACACTAATAAAAAAAAATCCAATTTTTTTTTTGCACTTTGTCGGCGTGATTGACATACATATTGGTATCAAATTTCAGCTTTGTAGAGCTCCCGGTCACAGAGATTAAGCGAGGACGGACGGACAGACATGGCGAAACTATAAGGGTTCCGTTTTTGCCCATTGGCTACGGAACCCTAAAAATTAGATTAAGAAAGAAGAAAATGATTAATTTGACACACTAGCATACACACAGTGTAGATAACAAAAGTATGTTTATTTTTAAGTTTAAGCTTTAGATTCTAACTACATGTAGAATCTAAAGCTTAAACTTAAAAATAAACATAAATAAAAGTAACAATTAATTGACACTGCCTTCACACGGTTGCGCCAAATAGGTCCAGTAAATCGGTAAAGATCGGTAAAGTTTATCAAAAACAGCGCAAACAACATGTAACATCGTAAAACCATAGTTTCATGAACAATACAAATTGCTCGACCTTTTAAACAAAAACAAAATATGTTGAAGTACCTACGTAATACCTTTTATGAAGATACATATAAAGGTGAGTATAGACTACAACATTTACTTGTAACAGAACAACGAGCCGCTCTATGATATGTTCTAGTGTATCAGCCTTTTACGAACTAAACGTCGAGCGCGCTCGCCTCTTTGTTGCAAACCAACGAGCATATTGGTGTAACATTTCGGCGAGCGTATTGGTGTAACATTTTGTCGAAGGACAGTATGACAAAGAATGAACGCAAGGTACAACGAAATGTTGGTAAATGCACACTCGCTGTGAGCTTACCCATAACATAACGCCGAGCATTCGTAGGAACGTTACATTACATGAAAATGCTTTGGAAACTGAGCTTTTGCCTGTATTGTACCATTCGTAAGAACGTTACATTACAGAGAAATGCTCCACAAAATGTTGTAGTGTATACTCACCTTAACATTATGTATAACATAGGCGTCGTATCACCCACACTTTATGGATAGCGTTCCAAGCGCCGAAGTTCAAGGCTGTTTCGAATAATAGGTAACATGTTTTGTATGGGTTAGAATATGTTCAGGAATTTTCAGGTTTCATAGCTGAGACTATGTGAGATCGTATTTTACAGACGTATTAAGTTTTGCTTGGTATTATGATTTAATTACATGCCTTTTTTTCAGGGTAGGAAGTAATCAAATAACTTTTCAGGGATCTCTATCCCTGATTCTGATACACCAAGGAGGGTGTGTCAGATTTTAACTGATTAACCTAGCCTGCGTTCCTTCATACTTCGTATCGCCTAACAGTCAGTGAATTTATTGACTGAATGATGCATTGAGGTAGGTACTAATGTATTTGACAGTTTTTTTATTAGGTTGAAAATCATCAAAATGACTTCTTTGGCTCTGGGTGGAGCGGAAAAGAGTGTCAGACTTCTACGGATTAAAATTCACTTCTGCTCCTTTTTGGCTTAATTTCAGGGCCCCGGGGTTCTCGTTTGTTCAACCTAGAGGCCCATGTATTTGACATTATCATTACCTATCATTTTTGGATAAATTTTGATATGTTGTATTTTTTACAGTGAATTCTACCAATATCTCAATAGTTATTCTGCTATTCGACTTATAGACAAATTAAACAAAGTAAAGATCACTAAAATCGGTTTAGCTGTTTTCAAACTATAAATGGTCTAATTACCACGACTTTGTTTTATTTATAAACGAGGTATTGTTGATCGAAGATACACGAGTAGACAGATAGCTACATTGTGTACCTAGCATGTAAACTCCAAAACCCCTAAGTTAATATCCAAACATTTACAAACTTGTACATAACTGAACGATATTGAAATATCCTGTGAGCACTACCGCTATTGCGCACTGAAGGCTCTGTCGATTGACCTCAGATGACCTTTACAACTTGTATAAAGTTGATCGGTAAGACGGCGATTGTTAAGGGTAGTTCTTAACAAGTTAAAGTTCACAATTCGAGTATGAAATTATGGTAAAGACTTCCGACTTTTCGGGTTTTGTTGGGTTCTGGTTTTCTTACGATAGCGAAGGAATTTGAATTTGTGATCTATTTTTAACATTTCGCTCTTTAGAATATTTTTCAGTAAGAATTTCTAACAAATAAATGCAAATTCTGGTTTAAAGACCAAAATAAAAAAAAAGTGAATCAGAGGTTTATTTGTACTTACCTCATATAAGATCTTATTAAAACTAATAACACAAAATAACAATATTTGTGAGACGCTAAAAACGTGCTTATTTCAGCGTATACTGCGATATTTAAAACAATAAATAACACGCGCTGGTAACTATTCTGTTAGGGCCCGCTGCGAGGCCACGCCCACACTCACACGATGTTAGTACATATAGACTAAACAAAAATAGATTAAAAACAAAACAAGGCATAAATTTATGTCTATAGTTACTAGTTGCAGCGGCTTTGATCGTGTGAAAATTATACTTCTCCTCTTTATTTTTGAAAGAGTAACAAGCATCCATAGGTCTATCTTCACAAGCTTTCGAATTGTTATTGAGCAGGACATTATTAAATTTAAAAAAAAAGATTATAAAATCTGTGTGACGCTGACAGCGATGTATTATATTATGGGCAGGTGCTGCAAAATTCCATCTAGCAGCTCATGGACTCAGTGGAAACACGTGCGAAGAGGCTAATTGGTTAATTTGGTTAAATCCAACCTACAAAACCTAGAGTACAGGCGTTGGATTGCGAGCCTTTTGGAAAGTGTGCGTGAGAATAACTTACATGACTTGATTCCGCCTTCACTTTCTACCATCGGATAATCCGACGTATAGCGAGTGTCCACCCTAACATTGTTAAAAAATTTACTGTCCTTTACAAACGTTTCAACGTTTATAACTCGTAAATCGACAAACTGGAACAATTTGCCTGCTGCTGCCTCTGATTATAATTTAGATGCCTCCAAGGGTCTTAATAAACTAGCACACTTTACTATCAACTATTGCATGACTGCTTACCATCAGGTCCGATCGTGTGTGGAGTACTGCAGCCACATATGGGCTGGAGCTGCAAAATGCCACCTGGCAGCTTTGGACTCCGTGGAAAGGCGTGCAAAGAGGCTAATAAAATTGGAGATATGGATTTGGCTTCCAATCTACAAAGCCTTGAGCACAGGCGCAGGGTAGCCAGCCTAATTGCAGTTACAGCAGTAATTTACAGGATGCATTTCGGAGAGTGTGCGCAGGAATTGCATGAATTGATTCCGCCATCCCCATTCCACCATCGGACAAGCCGTCGTACGGCGGGTATCCACCCTTTCGTTGTCCAAACCTCTACGGTCCGGACTAAGACTGGAACAATCTGCCTGCTGCGGTTTTTCCATCCGATTATAATTTGGGTGTCTTCAAGGCTAGAGTGAATAGGCTCTTAATAAACTAGTGCGCCTCACCATCGATGATTGCATCACTGCTTACCATCAGGTGGGATCGCAGTCAAGCGCTACTTTATAACGATTAAAAAAAAAAAGGTAGGATCGTAGTCAAGCACTAGTTTATATCATTACAAAAGGCACGTAATTCAGCATATGCTACGACATTTAAAGAAAGAAAAATTTATTAAGCCCCATGTCTGACATAATGATAAACCTATTCACTAAAAGTCTACCCTTTCTGAAAATACCTTGCCTTCAGATAATTAATCACATACAAGACAAGTTCACTTACCTACCTAAAAAGATCTAGATGTTATATACGGAGTTGTTACCGAGCAACACCTACTAGATACAGATCGATAGGAACCAATGGCTAATGTCAACAAACTCCAAACAGAAGCAAAACAAATGCTCGAAGTCTACCGTGATATAACTGAATAGATAGAGTCACCATTATAGGGAAGCATACAGAAATACCACTATAACTACTTAGTATTCCCTAAGAAATTGAGTAGAGGTACATCCATATAGGGGCCCGGCAGGGCCGAAGCCTCTGGGGAACATGGAAAATCCGAAAGGTTGTGACCGTGTCCCCCAGATCGAAGGCAGCGAAGGAACGGGGTAGGGGTTTAGTCAGTAAGAGTCTGACACACCCTCCCGTTCAGCCCAAGAGTGGGAGAAGTCATTCTGATGATTCCCCTACCATAAAAAAGGTATATCGATATTGTATTCCAGGGAAGGGTTTAGGATACTAGGCCACGACGAACTGCCTATGAGGTGGACTGACCACATAAAAGCGGCAGTAAATGGCTCATCATCACTACACAAATGCACGAGGAAGGTAGCCATCAGAGGGGAGTGGCGGCGTGTTGTGAAGCTTGCTACACTACACTACAACACCTGAAGTAATGATCACGACCGCTCTGTCAAGAGTGATACCGACGAAGAAGAAGACATCAGCAATATCAGCAATCTGATCGCAGAAAACTGGTGAATGAGCCTATAGCCATCAGACGAGCATAAATTCTTACACCAAGCTGTCTTCAGTAGAATTCTAAAAATGAAAACGCCTTTCACACTTTTTTCGATCCGAAAATGTAGCCTGGGGCTTTGATCGTGAACTTCGAACGATCACCGAGTGGTTCTAGGAAAAAAGCATGGCATTTACATGCGTGGCATTACGAAGCCACCTTTTGTTATAGAATTCACAATCCCTGATTCTCGTGCACTGTTAAGTTCACAGGAGGTCGCTTAACAGTTTCTTCAGCGATGAGCTTTAACAGGCATTGTATGTGTGTGATCCATGTGTTCCATGTGCTGATAGTGATCATCAAGATGGTTTTAATGAACATAAATATTCCAAATTCCTTACTCTTTCCCCAAAAAGCCCCACATCCTTTAAAGGTTTCCTGAAAACAATAAAAAGGGATCTCATCTAGCTTGTGATTAATATTAACAACGCAACTACCATTCATAACCAACCACTCCTCCTGTTTATTACTGACGATGCTAAAATCAGTAACAAAAGTAAGCCCTGTTACCGACTTTACTGGTAGGCTAATACTTTCTGACCTAATCTCATTAGCCGACGCAGATACATGAACACATCGAGTATAAGTTACAGGTTTTGACCTTTAAACAATAACCTTTCCTCGATAGTTTCACGACGGAGTTTCGTAAGACACAGCTAAATATAAGTCTAGTTATACCCTAGCTATAAGAAGGGTTACTCGCACAAAGTTACTTGAACAGAATTCGATTAAACTATTTGCAGACCCTTTGGATTATCAAGGAGTCCAGCAGTCAGAAATATGAAGGTAGTTCAAGTTCCCAAGATATCTTTGGAGAAAGAACGTGCACAAAATTCCATGGACAATCAATGTTAATTCTTTCTCTAAATCATTTGAGGGTTTCACAGAGAAGACCAGAGAGCAGAGCAGTGGTAACCCAGTGGTAACGGCCCTGACTTACGAGTTGTAGGTTACGGGTTTAAACCCAGCCAGGCGCCTTACTTTGTGTAATTTATTTCATCACCGCTGCTCTCAAAACGGTGAAGGAAAACATCGTGAGGAAACCGGCATATCCTAAAACCAAAAATTCGAAGACATGTGACATCCACCAATCCGCATTGGACCCGCGTGGTAAATTATAGCCTATTCCCTCTCCTAGAGAGGAGGCGTGAGTCCCAACAGTGGGAACATTACAAAGCCGATAATGCTAATGCTAAATATACTACTACTACTATATACGCCTTCACCAATTATACCGCTTCAACTACACAACCGGTTCAGTCTGTGCGTCTCGAATCCGGATTCCCACGACGATCATCCAGGTAATTGGTCGACCTAGAGGGAGGCCCTCCAACGCTGCATCTTCCAGTACGCAAGGAAAACGCTTACCTTACCCAAAAACGAGTCATCAATCGTTGTTCTTACTACCGAGACAGTCAAAACTAAGTCTTCTGATATGCCTCCAAGGTGAACCCACTCACGTGACCGTTTTTATCAATATTTGTGTCACATCGATCGCTGGCTATGTAGGCGAGTGCTTCCTTCTGTGCCACCTACAACCGACAAGGACCGTGATTGACGACATGGAATAAACGCTTTTACCCTGATTACACACGTCTAATACTTACGTAGTGTGCCTATGAAAATATTGATATTTTTCGACTGTTTCGACACACTTGTCGTTTCGATATAGTTGTCTTTTTCATCGTGATCTATTCTTCCGTGACCTCGAATAACTGGTAAATCAATACGTAGGTTACTGTATTACGTAATTTTATCGTCCAGTCATGTCAAAGCAAAAGAGAGGTTCTTAAAATTGTTTTTTTAAGCTAGTGCCTTACCGCGACCCCACCTGATGGTAAGCTATGGTTGATGGTGAAGCCCACTAGTTTATTAAGAGCACTCTAACCTTGAGGCACCTAAATATAATGGTCTATTTGGGCAAGCCGTGTCGTACAAATGCCTCCGGAAAAATGGGCGTAGATCGTCACTTACTGGACGCTGGACCAACCACGCCGTCGTCGAAATCGACCGCGGTGAAGGCGATGTGACGATCATAATGTTTTCGGGGAAAACTTGACCAGAAATCGCAGTATTGTCCCCAGATATGGAACGTAGTTTTACACGTAATGTTCAAATAAGTACATTACGTGGAAAATATCCAAGAAATGACAACTACTTAAAACAAAGCGGAGGTAGGCAAAAAGCCAAGAATACTGGCATAAACGTTACGTTCAAGAAGATTTATATCAGTGAAATGAATATGCAGTAACCTGTGTACATATCCTTAGTGAGCATGTATAACAAACTGTTGACGCATCAGGTGTTTATTTCCACACTAACTATTACCCACGACTTCGATCGCGTTAAGTTTGAGAACATTACTCTTACCCTAAGTTTAAACTTTGTATCATCTATAATCGATTAGTTAAAAAACCTATCCAGCAGTTTCACAGACAGACACAGAGAATTCATATGTACAGATGTCTGTAAGATTTACTTAACATAAGAGTAAAGATGCGAAAAAAATCTAATATAAAAATCATTTACGTGACAAAAATATAAATCTTTTAAAAGAATACAGCGATATCCATAATTTTAATACTAGGTACAAACTTTAAATTCATGGATCGTTTTACTAGGTCAAAAAATAGGGGCTTATTTAAAGGTCAAGGTATGCCTACGCTTTTATTATAAAATTCCCAGTCATATTCTAGACCTAAATCTTTAACGCCAGAAGGCTTTTAGCTTTTAAAACTTCCTTCTCTATCCACAAACAAAACATAGTCTACAGGTAAAAATTGATCTTGCATTTATAGTCAACCTAGTAAAAATACTTCTTACATTTTAAAAACATGATTAAATCAAAGATTCCACAAAACTACTCAAAAAACGACTTAGAAACTTAAGATCCGCCAGAGTTCCGCAGTCAACTAAAACGCGGCGTGGTTCCTATGAATGAATATTTCATATCAGTTTATTATTCAGGCGGGGTGCATGGAACATTAGGACTAGACAAATGGCGACTTCCCACGGAGGCTTGCAGTGTCTTTACGTTTTATAAGGTAGCTAGGACATTTTATAAGACGACTAAGGACATGATTTTATAAAAACCTGGGCCCTCGCTCACGGTGATTTTTGTTTTTGTAGCGATGCCGTCGCGCGTTTCTTAAACGCAAGACAGCATCGCTACTCTAAGAGCGTTTTCACATTATCCGATCCGATATCGGTGTCGGACGCCGATACGATATCGGAGTAAGTAAAATGTATGAAATATGTACCTGTCTTTCATATTGTCCGGCCCGATATCGGATATCGGAGCACGGCATTTCATACATTTTACTTACCCCGATATCGTATCGGCGTCCGACACCGATATCGGATCGGATAATGTGAAAACGGTCTAACGCACGTTAGCCTCATTTGCAACGCGCTACAGAAGCGATATGGAAGCGATGCTAACGTGCTACTAGCGCGCTGCATCATCACATCACAACGCGCTGCATCATGAGAAGCGAACCAAGAAGATCGGTAATGATGCACTTGTTAAGTCGAAACTCCATTGCACAATTTCATTCCGTCAAGTCCTTTCCATCATCGGACCAATAGGCGTACGGCGATGCGTCACCGGTATATGGTGAACATTCCACCCATACACACAAAGCGGTTTGGAAACACATTTATTATGCGTACAGCTAAGGAGTGGAATTCCCTGCCGGGGTCTGTGTTTCCTGATAGCTACAACTTAGGAGTCTTCAAGTCAAGAGTGAATAGGTTACTTCTAGGCAAGCGTGCTCCATTGTCGGCCACATCATCGCTTACCATGAGGTGAGATAGTGGTCAAATGCAAGCCTATGTATAATTAAAAAAAATCACGACTGTATTGATGCAAACCGCACGACCAGGTGTCGGACGACATCAGGAGACAACGGAAGGAAGGTGACACGAGAATGAAACCTTGTAATCATCGTAACTTTATAATCGCTCAATAAGACAACGATATAATGTAAAACATCAAGTTCGACTTGGATTTTTAAACTTGAAATAATTTATTCTCAATGGATCAAGAGAGATTATTACGACTATCAAGATTTATGACATGAAGGTTTTTGTAATATGTACGGTGACAATTTCGTAGAACAATATCCATGAAAATGTCAGCCAAACTAAATGTCACCCTGTTATATCCCGTCTATCTGTAAGAGCACTAACTTACCTCACTTGTAGTAGTTAAAGTACCAAGGGTCTAAGGATTACAGTAAAACTACCGTAATATTCAATTCTAGTACCTCATAAAGTACGATTCGTCTGGTGATAGACACGGACCTCGGATAAAACTCACACTAAGTTTCTTTGAACTAGTATCCTAATGTTAAGTACCTATTTGAGGAATATCGAGGACCGTTAAGGCTATTTTAGGGTTCCGTATCTCAGTCGCAAAATGAAATTCTCATAGGATAACTTTATTGTCCATCTATCCGTGTGGAAAGATCCTTTTATTCAAGACTGGGTTTTTTTTAAGGTAGTGAATGCATCCAATGACTTCTCCTGCTTTGGGTAGAGATAGAGGGCGTGTCAGACTTTTACTAATGGCTTCCGTTGCTCTAGGGCAAAGCGGAAGGGCGTGTCAAACCTTTACAGACTAAAACCCACTTCTATGTTCCTTCTTTGCTTTGCGTTCTAGGACCCTGGGTTTCTATTTTGGAAGCCAATCCCCATTTGGCCCTGCGACGACCAGGCGGGGGTCGCGGGAATCCGATGGATGCGAGACGCACAGGACCGGTCGCTGCCTGTGGCAACACTTGGGGGAGGTCTATGTCCAGCAGTGGACGTCTTTCGGCTGAGGAATTAAGCTAAAAGGAATATCAAATAGGTCTGTTACGAGTAGTTCTTGAAATAATAAAAAATCAAATTTCTTATTAATTGCTTTATGAAGCTGATTCATTAAAAGTATTTTTTATAAAACTGCGCTGTTTTCATCCCTCAACGAATGAATCTGATCTCAGGTGTCTCATTACACTAATTAGAAGTTATTTCACAGTTTTATTTAATTAAATAAAAGTCTGATTAGTTTAATAAAAAACTTTCAGGGGTCCTCGTACTTTATTAAACATTTGATATATTTTTCAATGGCTTTTGTCGTTGTAAAGGTATACTTGGAAAGTTAAAGTTCATTAATTTTTAAAAGATGAATATTATATATTTTTTAATACCGGGATTTAATCACAATGTTGGTGTCGCGATGGCCCTGTGGTTAACGTACGAGTTCAAAATCAGGCAAGTACAAGCAGTTTTCAATTTATATGTACCTACTTTTTTAAGTTAATTTAGGACATACTGACATTACGTACCTTATAAAGCACATAAAGCCGTTGATCCTGATCCCGGTTGTCATTCGTAGATCTGTGACAGTCGTTACAAGTAGTCAGATACCAGAAAGTCTGAACAATCAGTCTATCCAAGGAGTATTGTATTGCACAATAACTGGGTTTTGGTGGTCTGATAGGCAGTCGCTCCATATGAACACACAGTATTCCACGTCTGGTTAGACAGGAAGGTCAGGAACCCCAAGCTTGTTGCGAAAAAGGCTAGGGAGATGATGACTAGGATTAATCATCATTTTTGTCATTACGGGCTTTTAGAAGTATTTACGACCTCCAGAACTTTCGGCAAATATTTTACTATCTATTAATTCTAATCTCTGATTTTTTGTATACAGTCTAAACTAGTGTTTGACTGCGATCCCTCTGATGTTAAATAGTTATGTTAGTGTGAGGTACGCATCGCTCCAGCATCCTCAAGCCTCACATTGCATGGAAATGAAGACCGCGCGCCTATCTCGCTCGCGCGCGCATCTGTCTCTTTTCTTTTTGGTACTTATAAGAGTCACTTGGCGCGTTCTTATTGGACGATCGCGCGACGCTTGCATCGTAGCACTAGCACGACATCAACCCACAAGATTTTATACTTAAGCACATTTTGTATACAGAAAATATATACGCTCCTATTTCTACACCACCACTCGTGTTTTATTTCGTTACAACTTACATCGCTGCTACATTTTGGTGACCCCGAGAAGAAAATGGAACACAAGCAAGAAATTAGTGAGCCTACAGACCTCGCTGCCATCTCCGTGCAGTCACGTCTCCTTCCCTTCTGGCGTGAATATCCACGCATGTGGTTTATTCAATTTGAAGCCGTCGTCGAACCTCAGAAGACCAGCGACGAAAACAAATACCGTTACGTCCTCGGTCAACTACAACCGACCGACCTTCAACATATCACAGACATCGTGATCAAGCCACCAGAAAAAAACAAGTACGAAGCCATCAAACAACGCCTTCTCTCCGTGTACGAACAGTCCGAAGTTAAAAATTTCAAGAACCTCATTAGCGGATTGGAGCTTGGCAACCAAAAACCGTCTCAGTTGCTAAGGCGCATGCGCGAACTCGGCGGCAGCATGATCACCGAAGATGGCATCAAGATAGAGTGGATGAATCACCTTCCGGCGCAAATTCGAGTTGTGCTGTCAGTAAACACAGACTCGTCACTTGACATGCTCGCGGCAATGGCAGACAAGATGATGGAATATTCCGAGTCGAGCAATATCGCAGCTGTCTCCTCGTCACAACCAGATTCTGCAGCTGTCAACCAACAAGTCATGTCCGCGCAAATACAAGTTCTTTCAAAACAACTTGAGAAGCTGACACTCGAAATCTCCGAACTTCGCAGCAGCCGTGGAAGACCACACCATCGCCGTCACCAGCGCTCCCGCTCAAGATCGAAGTCTACCGCAAAATATCACAGCGATCCCAATCGAGTATGCTACTATCACTACCGATTTGGGGATCATGCGAGACGCTGCGTGTCACCTTGCGCGAAGCGTAATCAAAACAAGTCGTCGGAAAACTAGAAGAGGCACCGACCGTGGCGGACGTCGGTGTAACTACAGCAAGTAACCGCCTATGTGTCTTCGATCGCAACACTAATCACCGTTTCCTCGTTGACACCGGTGCGGACATCTCCGTCCTAGCCGCCACCCCGACACATAAGAAGAAATGTTCACCAACTTCGTACAAACTATACGCCGCGAACAGTTCATCAATAAATACCTACGGAGAGAAAGACCTGCAAATCGACCTAGGCCTCAGAAGACGATTTCGTTGGACGTTCGTAGTCGCAGACGTCAAAACATCTATACTTGGAGCTGACTTCCTTCGCCACTTCAAACTCCTCGTCGACCTGCATCAGAAGAAGCTAATCGACAAGGTGACAGAACTTTCAATTAACGCCATAGAAATCTCGTCAATGCAACAAGCCGTCTACGTACTCAGCAACAAGCAGACATATCAAGACATACTCAAACAGTATCCAGATCTACTCCGACCTATGTCATTGAAAACTCCCGCTAAACACAACGTCACCCATCACATCGAGACAACGGGACCACCTCTCTTCGCACGTGCTCGCCCCCTACCGCCCGACAAATACAAAGCGGCTAAAGAAGAGTTTGAAAGGATGATGGAAATGGGAATCTGTCAACCTTCCAAGAGCCCATGGGCCAGCCCACTCCATGTGGTAAAGAAAAAAGATGGTAGTCTACGAGTGTGCGGCGACTACAGGCGTCTAAATTCAGTCACGTTACCCGATAAGTACCCGATTCCGCGCATACAAGATTTTACCTATCAACTACACAATAAGAAGATCTTCTCAAAACTCGACATGAAAATGGCCTACTACAGAATACCTATAAACAAAGAAGACGCACAGAAAACTGCAATAATCACACCCTTCGGGTTATTTGAGTTCAACTGCATGACGTTTGGTTTAAGAAATGCTAGTCAAACCTTCCAACGTTTCATGCACGAGGTACTGCGCGGCATCGAGGGCTGTTTTTCATTCGTCGACGATATCTTGTTATACTCAGAAAACGAACAAGAACACAAGATATTACTACATCAAGTTCTCGAGCGCCTGAACAAATACGGCGTAACACTCAACGTTGACAAGTGTGAATTTGCACAAACGAAAATCAACTTTCTCGGCTACGAAGTAACAGCGAACGGCATAAAACCAACTGAAGAAAGAATAAAAGTCATATCCAGTTACCCACAACCAAAAACAATCATCGAGCTTCGTCGTTTCCTGGGCATGTTGAACTTTTACAGAGATTGTTTACCAAATCAAGCCGACATGCAGAGTGAACTCAATAAATACCTACACAATGGTAAAAAGAATGACAAGACACCTATCACGTGGACGCCGACCGCCGAACAAGCATTTCAAAAATGCCGCCAAAGCATATTGGAATGTGTGACGCTAACGCACCCTATCGCCGGCACCCCACTCTGCATCATGACGGACGCCTCAGACTACGGCATCGGCGCGGTGCTGCAACAACGCGACAACGGAGCTTGGAAACCGCTAGCATTCTTTTCCAAAACAATGAGTGCTACACAATCTCGATACAGCACGTATGATCGCGAACTACTAGCGATCTACATGTCTGTGAAGCATTTTAGAAGACTCATCGAGGGCTGTGACGTCACCGTCTACACTGATCACAAACCGCTGTCCTACGCGCTCTCAAGGCCGCAAAGTAGCAGCGACACTCCGCGACGCGAACGGCAACTACACTTTATCAGCCAATTCTGCAATAACATCGCGTACGTAAAGGGAGACGAAAACTCAGTCGCTGACGCCTTATCTCGCATTGAGGAAATACACTGTCCCTCAAACATTGATTACGACCAATTATCACGTGATCAAGAACAAGACGAAGAACTGAAACAATTAAAACTACAGCCAAACTTAAAATTCATCACCGTTACCTTGCCCGGCATGCAGCGACCAATCACGTGCGAGATATCAACATCTACGCCCCGCCCATACCTACCACCGGCACATCGTTTTGCAGCATTCAAAGCGCAACATGATCTCTGCCACTCTGGTATCAAGACGACTAGAAAGCAAGTAACATCAAAGTTCTTTTGGGCATCTATGAACAAAGATGTAACAACATGGACAAGAAACTGCGTCGGCTGTCAGCGAGCAAAAGTACATCGTCACGTCGTCACGCCGCTAGGAAGTTTCCCGCCATCGCAACGCTTCGAACACATCCATATCGATATAGTCGGCCCACTTCGACTATCTTACGATTATCGATATTGTGTTACTATCATAGACAGATTTACGAAATGGCCTGAAGCCGTACCAGTGCGCGAGATAACAGCTGAGATCGTCGCAAAAGCACTGTATGAAAACTGGATCGCTAGATTCGGCTGCCCACTACGTATATCGACCGATCAAGGCAGGCAGTTTGAATCGTCAGTGTTCAACGCGCTAATGAAAAAGTTCGGCATTACACGCATACGCACGACCGCTTACCATCCACAGTCAAACGGGCAAATAGAACGCTGGCATCGTACTCTAAAAGCTGCGTTAATGGCTAGAGGCGCAACTACCAACTGGACGGACGAACTTCCCACCGTACTGCTTGGCCTCCGAACAGCGCTGCGTGAAGATAACAACCTAAGTCCCGCGCTAATGACCTACGGTTCTACACTACGTGTGCCGTCGGATTTCTTCGCACCGGCTACCACGATTAATATGTCGGACGAAGATTACGTACGCCGCCTCACACAAACGATGACGTCACTATCACCTTCGTGCACTACCGCTAGAACAACAGCCAGTCCCTTCATACACAAGGACCTCGGTACGTGCACACACGTCTTTGTGAGGAACGATACCGTGCGAGCGCCACTGACACCACCCTACGATGGACCGTACCCAGTGCTACAGAGACACGAAAAATATTACAAAATTCAGCTACCACATCGAGAGACAGTTGTATCGCTAGATAGACTAAAACCGGCATACATCTGCAGCGAAACACCAAACACTACAAGCCCTACAAACACAGCAAGCACGCCGAGCATCGTGAATCCTGTACCTTCACACCAACCATACATCACCAGGACCGGCAGAGTATGCAAGCCAAACGTACGCTTCGCTAAGGAGGGGGTACTGTGAGGTACGCATCGCTCCAGCATCCTCAAGCCTCACATTGCATGGAAATGAAGACCGCGCGCCTATCTCGCTCGCGCGCGCATCTGTCTCTTTTCTTTTTGGTACTTATAAGAGTCACTTGGCGCGTTCTTATTGGACGATCGCGCGACGCTTGCATCGTAGCACTAGCACGACATCAACCCACAAGATTTTATACTTAAGCACATTTTGTATACAGAAAATATATACGCTCCTATTTCTACACCACCACTCGTGTTTTATTTCGTTACAACTTACATCGCTGCTACATTAGTAAGTAATAAAATAATATGTAGTTTATGGCGAGGCGCACTAGTTTTTTAACAGCCTATTCACTCTAGCCTTGAAGACAACCAAATGGATACTATACAGCTCCTTTCACTTAAACTACAAAACTCAGTTTATTAAAAGAAGTACATTAACCCTTGAATTCCCGACTCATGAAAAGCACGTGCATTTGACCCGAAATGTTTAAAATAACAATACACTCCAACCCTCTGACCGCAAAAGGGTCGAAACGGGAAAATACAAGCGTTAGTTTGCCAATATTTTGATTGTTATAGGCGGAACGATCCACAAAGTTAATTTGAACTTAATTTTACAGTTTACTGGTTGAGGAAAATTATGCTGGTGTTGCCAGAAAATTGCTTAATTATGATTTTATTACGTTGGTTTATTAAAAGTACAACGATTTCTACCCTTCCCTTTTCTGTAGGAGAAATTAAAGCAACATAATGAGTAATATTGCCAAAATAATTAACCGGTTAGGATCTGGATTAAGGGATACGGGAATTTCGGATACAGATGGGCAGAAATTGGAAAGTAGGTGAAGTCATTTAATGATTTCCCAACTCAGAAAAAATGGAAGAATAATAAATATTTCTGCCATAAAGATTGAAACAATTATGAAATTCAGAACAGACTATTCTTATACAATATTAATAAAGTAATATTCCTCTCTCAAGGACTATAAAAGTCTTTGTGCTCCAGACGTGAGCAACAATTTTATTGTTCGCAGTAATGTTTTAATTAAAATAATATAATTTAAATAATTGAGTGAACTGTGCGCGATATTTGTGTTCAGTCGCAGTTGGGTAACACGTATTCTATTCTATTATAATGACTTAGTGGGCGTAAAAGTGTTGATTAGAGAAAGTGTATTTAAACAAATTCAAGTTTTATTTGGAAAAGTTTAAGCGCTCCGTTAAGTGTAGTCACGAACCTTATTGCGTAATAATTAGTGTACGCAACATCAAAAAGCGCTTTAGTTACCGAAGTTAGTTACACATACATTCAATTGTTTTAACGAGAAAATTACTCATCTCATTTGTAGTCACCGACTTGGCCCGTTTCGTTAATTTTTCAAACACTTTTCGCCCTTTCCCAATTATCATTTTTTATCTGGAACCTGTGCGAAACCACAAAATCAATGGAACAAATCTAAGATACTCATAAAATCTTGTAACATAACAAAATTTTAGAGACCAATGTTTTTTTTAATGGTTATAAACTAGTGCTTGACTGCGATCCCATCTAATCAGTGATGCAATCGTTGATGGTGAGGCGCACTAGTTTATTAAGAGCCGATTCAGGTAGGTAGGTAGGATAATCGCACAGGAAAACCACAGCAGGCAAATTGTTCCAGTCCCTCGATGTAAGCGGTATAAACGACGAGGACAAACGCTTAGTTGGCAATGTGTATAAAAATACTTGGTTCGTTGAAACTGCTGTGCAATGATGAAGAAGAACCAAGGTTGCCGACATACCCCGAAGAATAACCAAACATGTGGGCAGGGCATATTGCCTATAAAATAAATGGTCAATGAGACCGAAAGGTTCTAGCGTGAAACACTTGGCCCAGGAACGCAAAGAGCGACTCAAGAAACACATGTGGGTTTAGTCAGTAAAAGTTTAACACGCCTTCGCGGCCCAAGACAAGAAAAAAAATATTAATGTCCGAGAAAACTACCGTCAAACCGAAACACAATGTGGGTGGAATTCATTACAGTCAGTTGTCATCCCCTGACAGTTTAAGTCCGTCCCTTCATCAAACTACCCTCGATCTCGGGAGACTACCCGATGGGCCCTTCCATCTTACTAGAACTTACTGTGACAATAGATTGACTGATGATTGAGGTGTACATTCGAATAATATGTACCGCCTACTACTTTTCCTTTTTTTTTACTTTATACTGTAATATTTGTTTCATCAAAAACTGATGAATGCTGAAACAAAACTTTGATCGAAACATTTAGGTACGAGTATGTATCTGTTTTTAGTAAAAGAGTGTCGTGTTAGCCCAATGCAATGATTAAACCAAGCCTCACATGCATGAGGTTGCAGCTGCGAAGTCAAGCCAGTACATTAGCATTATCGGCCTTTTAATGTTCCCACTGTTGGCACTCAGGCCTCCTCTAAGGAAAGGGAATGGGCCGTAATCCACTACGCGGGCCCAGTGCGGATTGGTGGGAGTGTCATCCTGAACTTCGACAGTTAATTATTTCGACACAGTCTGAATTTCGAAACTCACTGCATCGACAGAACATTTATTCGACAAGCATTAGTCCAACAACACATAACTTCGAAACCCACTATTTCGACAGATCATTTCTTCGACATGCACTTGTTCGACAGATCTCTATTTCGATGGAACGTATGTTCGACAAAATACTATCGTCAGATAATAATTGAATTCTTTTTATGGTCTGAGGTTAGGTAGGTAGAAAGAAAAAAAACAAAAATAATAATGAATTAGGTTTTTAACACACCTTTATTAACCTATCAATACCCGCAAAACGAGACACAATAGTAAAACAATAACAGCGCGGTCCAATGAGACCGGTCGGGGATTCATGAATTAAATCGTATATTAACACAGCTTTATTATGGTGTTCTTTTTTACACTCGATTGGTGGATGTCACATGTCTTCGAAGTTTTGGTTCTAGGAACATCCGATCTTCACTATGTTTTCCTTCACCGTTTTGGCCAGTTCATACCTATGGTTCTTTTCTTAGTATATCTTGGTCTTTAATGACACGTTACAGGTAGTCCTTTCTGGCATCTGATTACTCCATGTACATGGACCAATTAGAAAGATATAACAAAAAGAAATATAGAAATGAAAGAAAGGTGGAAAGTTATAATATCAAGGAGGCGGAGCATAATGACAGTCTTTATTATTCTTCGGGCGAAAAAACTATTTAAGCATTAATTTAAGTAGTTGAGGTCTGTTGTTAGTGAAAAATGGCCTTCTAAATAATATCGTTCTTACATTAAAATTGTTTGTAAGTTAAGTTTCCTTATCCGTGTACCAATTCACATACTAACCCGACATTTCAGAACTACTGTGTTTAGTTTAACCCATAAAAACGTTTCCGGTATTTCAGGCAGCCTTGAACTCGCTTGGAATCCGATATCCACATAGCGTGGGTGACTTATGACGCCTAAATATCGGAATTATGTACAAATATTTGTTTTTGTTTAAAGGGCAAGCTCAGTTGAAACTGTGGGTTCATGATTGTAAGTGCCTAATAGTCACGTAAAGTTACCTAATCGGTTTTCATTATTATTATTTTCTTTCTTCGTTTTATTTTAATGTTTGTCTACACTAGGAAATACTTCTGTATGGTAGGGTTTTTTAGGTGGTAAATCATCGAATGAATACTCCCGCTGCTCTCTTCTTGGTTCCTTCCTTACCTTGATATCCAAGAACCGGATTTTCCTTTCAGAATTGAACCTATAGTCCCAATAGGCTTTGTCCCTACTGGTTACGATTTTGCTGGCATCTCTCTTGTATTGTGGGTGCGTTCATAAACATGTAAAATCACATACAAAAAACACCTAGAAAGACCCAAAGTTTTGATAACCGACCAAACCAAACCCGTGTCATCGACGGTGCGTAGTGTTCTACGAGTACCTCAACCAGTTATCAGGTAAACCGTAGAGGATCAACAGGGCCGCTGCAAGCCAACTGGGCTCATGAGTTAACTTTCGAAAAGGAAACCCGTAGTCCTGGACCGCAAGGCAATGAAAGAACTTATGTGTGGTTTTAGTCCTTTCACCGCCATAGAGCGCGAGAAGTCATTAAATGATTTCCCACCTTAATTAATAAAAACCCGTGTCCTATAAATTTCTTATTACGACATTTCGGTACAATGCTTTGAGCCTTCTATCAATGTCCAATCCTACCAACGTGCAATCCGTTTGACTCGATCATTGTTTGATAGGACAAAGGATTATAGCTCCACTTTATAGCTATATCGGTTCGTGTGTATTGCTCTATCTGAGATTTCTCTTTGTCGCAGGTCCTTAGACATTCTAGACGGTATTGTTATACATAAATACAATGGAAGTCTGATACTTTAAGCTTTCATAGGGTGAGAGTGTATCAAACTTTAAATAAGTAAACCCTTCTAAATTCGTTCAGTTGCCCTTTGCATTTTAAAACCAATGGTTTCCATTTCAGGAATTCCTTAGGGCCCTAGTGGTCGTCGGCTCTGTCGGGCCTCAACCGGATTTACTAACATCGCTTGGAAGTGCGCGTGGAACACTAAGCGCTGTCGATGACTGAGGCTCTGTCCTTACCAGACCACTGGACGGTTGGACGGCGAGCAACACATTTCTCATTGTTCTTAAACCCGCGCCCACGATAGCCAAAAATCGCTCTGCAACTGGCAACGCCCAAGACATCTCCTGTCGCAGCGCCTAGGGCGTGAATATGTACATACCTTCATGAGTGTGGCCACCTCTTTTGCAAGCATTATTGCTTCGCAGAAGAACCCATTCCCTTCCACTCAGATAACTGTCAAAGCGTGAATATGTATATAAGGAATTTTAATAGTATACCACAATTAAAATTCCTTATATATATAGTTCAATAGCGATTGAATGAGCCCGGTTCTGAATGGGCATCCTCTCTACAAATTGATTATGAAATTATTAATGTCGTACTCCAAAGTAATTTGAATACGAATAATCTATTACATATAATAAAACAGTAAAATTGTGCATCGTTTGCCGCAAATGGCGCCAAAACTACTGAACCGATCCTGTTCAAATTTTGCATACATAATCCTTATAGGACCCTTTTTGCTTTAGGCTATATTTTATCACGCTATTTGCTATGGGGGGTGAGCAATATTGCATTTTGTCGGTTTTGAACGAGTTGCCCCGAGTTCGAATCCCACCTACAATTTATATTTCTGTCAATGTTTTGTCTTATTGTTTTTGGAAAAAAAATACTTTTACCATTTTTTCATAAAAAAATCAACATTCCTATTTGATTTTTCCCAAATATTTTGTAAAAACTAATCAAAACACGTTATAAAATCCAAACGTCCACGAAATTCACATACTACAATGTTACATTAGTCCATTTAGCTGCAAATTTATCTACTGAAATGAAAATCATCACGCTATCATCGACGAAGAGCGGGGCAGTCATTTATGACATTTATATGAGAACGTCTATTTTGCTAGGTTTTCATCGAACACTGCAGCGTGATTGATTAATGACTAGACTGGGACGTAACACGGTGGTGGTTCGAATCCCAGGAGGTGTTTTAATTTTTTTTAATTTTTGTATATTTTTTTTTCACATATTTTTGCATTCTCACAATTTTTTAACAAAAATATTACCTAAAAATATTATTATTATTGTTTAACCAAAAAAAAACCATGGTGACAAATTTTACAACTGCGGAGTTGCACCCCGTTTTCAAAATACAAACAATGATATCTTTCTTCTTCTTCCTGCTCTTATCCCGTATTACTTGGGGTCGGCGCAACACGTTTTCTTCTTCCATTCTGTCCTGTCGTCCGTCACACTGTCATCTGCCCTTTTCTTTCATATCAGTCCTTACACAATCCATCCATCTTTTCTTTGGCCTTCCTCTCCTTCTCCATTCATCCACATGTAAATTCAGAACTCTTTTGGTAACGTGCTTTTAATCCCTCCTCTTCACATGACCATAATCGTTTGTCTTAGACAAACGATTTCCTTTCAAAATACAAACATCCATTTATTTTTTTTTAACTAAAGGCGATTTATATTTTAGGAGATTTCTTCCACTCTAGGAAGGAGCACGAGGGGATGTCAGACTTTCACTGACCAAAACCCACACCTTTGTATGTTCCTTCTTCGCCTTGCATTCCAGGACTCCGGGTGGAGGTGATCAGCAGTAACGACCTCTCACGTCCGGTCCTGGTACAGAGAGAGAAGGTATGGAAAGCAGTCATCACTTCCTTCCGCAAATGAAGCGAAGAAGGTAGCAGAAAGCGCAAAGATGATGCCCTTGGCATTACGAGTCGCAGGGCGATTCCATGATACCGTTAGCGCGGAGTTTTGGACGGTGCACTATTGGCATTTCGCTGTTGAATAAAGACTGGTCTTAGTCGACTGACGTTGCGTTATGTGCCACGCGCACCTAAAAGAGATACGCATAAGAGAACGGCCCTAACGGGCTTCGATAGCTGGAAAATTGTTCGTATTCTAAAGGAACAAAGTGGGTATTTTTTACTGCTCTGCATGCTCTACCCGTAAAAATCGATAGTTTACAGACTGCGTTCGATCATCAGCATGTGAAGTCGACTAGGTGAAAATACTCGCACACAAGAATTCGTTTATTATTCTCACTAAAGAAAAACATTTATTTGGTGTATTAGGGTGTCAGTCAAATACCGCACCAGAAAATTCCTGCCTGAATAAACAGGTAATATAAACACAAAAAAATGATGGTGATCGGTAAACGCCCTATACATATGACACCTGGGAAGTGTCCAAGTGGCGATGGGAGGGGTCTAAGGATGTCCTGTTTCGCACGGTTTCAGCCACGTTGCTTCACTCTAGGAGGTGACTGCTTTCCATTCCTCCTCCCAGCTCATACCATGATCTGAACTAGGGTAGGAGGATTCTGATTTTGACCCGCAAACAGTACGGCGATAATCCGCCCTAGCGGGGTAACTTCGATCGTAAGGTCCACCGTGTCTTCCCGCCGAATCCAAAACATCTACCTCCCGAAACACTCATGTTCGGTTAGGACCTGCGTAAAGCGCTTGCGCTTGGAGTGAATTTATCATAGTAATAATCATGGTGTGCCAATATTAGTCGCCCTAGAATGTAAATTGCAACTAAAAGAACACTGTGGAATTTAGTTGGTAAAAGTCTGATACTCTCTCTCGGTCCACCTAGAGTGGGAGAAGGTATTTGGTGGTTACCCACCAAAAAAAGAGGCAAATACTAAAGGCGATTATCGGCCCTAATTTGGTTTTTTGAAGAACAAATCATTTTCATTTTGGTTTTATCGCAATATGAAGTAAACTAACGACTTTACCCATAGAGTAGGCAATTAACTATTTAGAACGTGAACTCTGCGGTTCTGTGCTTCGTTGATGTTTTTAAGGCAATTGACGTCGTGCGGAAGAAAAACCCGGGTGTTACCATTGGGTGGATCGCCCGGAGGACACGTTAGATCATAAAGCACTGGTGGGCCACGCTTAGGCGGAGCACCACCGTGTCCTTGTGGGGACGATCGGTGACAGCAACCTCTCGCGCTGGGCACTGGTACAGGCCATGATCCAGAGCGAGGAGTAGTGGCATAGTCCCCTCACGCCCCAGTCGCTGGGATTCCGACCCCGATTTAGAGCCACCGTAGGAGTGGCTTGCGAATGGCGAGCAATGGGTAGTTTACCATCTGGCTGTCCGGTAATGATCCAGACGGTCAACCGTGGGTATTGTTCCACGCGTGCTTCAAAGAGATGTCAGCAAACTGTAGGTGCCCAGCAGGTTCGAAGCCTCTGGGGCCATGGGTGAGCTTCCGAAAGGAAAACCCGGGACCCTGGAACGAAGGCAAAGAAGGAACGGAGTGAGGTTTAGTCAGTAAAAGTCTAACTCACCCTCTGAGAAGTCATTCTGATGATTTTCCACCTAAACAAGAAACCTGGGCACGCCGTCATTGCGGCGGTAAGTTCCCTCTTTGAGAAGTAGTTGGAAAGAGGTCCTCACGTTCCGTATGCCGCAGGTCCTCACCAGACACGGTAAGTTCGGGAGGCTCCTGCATCGGATTCAGGGGTAAAGGGCGCCCCAGCCAGACTTGGGCGCACTGTCTGGACCGCCCGGAGGACACGGTGGAGCACACGGTAGAGGTATTGCGGTCGCCTTCTTGTGCGAAGCAGTAATGCTAGCCAAGGAGGCGGCCGGCCGCGAGCGCGAAAGGGAACGACCCTCACGCCCTCGCCGTCAGGATCACGAGAACGATTTCCGACCACCGTAGGCGCAAGCTTGCGGACGGCGAACACTGGGTAGCTTGCCGTCCAGCAGTTCGGTAATAACCCGGACCGAGTCAAGTCGTCAACTGTTCCACGAGCGCCTCAAGGAGATGTCAGCAAACTGTAGGGCGCGGCAGGGCCGAAGCCTCTGAGCACGTGGATCTGTATTCCGAAAGATAAGCTCGGTGTCCCAAAATTGAAGGCAACACAGAAACGGGGGTGGCGTTTAGTCAGTAAAGTCTGACATGCCCTCCCGCTCCATTTAAGAGCGGGAGAAGTCATTCTGATAATTACCCATCTGAATAAAAAAACCTAAACAAGAAACCTACTGGGGCTATGGTTTCGCTTCTGAAAGGGAGACCCTGGAACGTAAGGCAAGGAAGGAATATAGAAGTGAGTCTTAGGCAGTAATAATCTGACACGCACTTCCGCTTCACACAAGAGCAAAAGTCATTAGATGATTTCCCAACTAAAAAAAGTACTAATTGGAGTTTTAACTTAAACAGTTTTATGTAAAATTAATTAATCAGATATTTTCGGAAGTATAGGATTAGATTACTTTTGTGCAGTTTTACGAACTTAACGCGGACGAAGTCGCGGGCAACAGCTAGTACACAATACTAGTTATTCATTTGACATTTTAGAACGATTAATTATTACGAAATGTTTGTTCCTATTTCCTCCCGAAAAGACCAGTTACATAATAGAGCTGGTCATAACAATACAATGTAACTTCAGATAGATATTATACAATATTCCTTTTAACTATGCGTGAATTAATGATACAGACAGACAAAAGCCAGAAAATCTAATATCCAGTCTTATTATGGAGTATCGCGTTACTCTGTAGGTAACTGGATTGTTCGCCTCTAAGTTTCTCAAATTAAAAGAAACGGTGACTTCACCTTTGTATTAATTTCGTTTAAAAAAAAATATTACTGTCCGTTCCAGGTCGCCTGGAAGAGAACGTCGTATGCGATAAGGCTACCCTTTGTAAGCACCTATGTGATTAGTTTTAGTTTCCTTTTATGTGTGTACAATAAAGTGTATAATAAATAAATAAATACATTTTTTCCAATGTGCCACTAGTAATTAGACCACTAACTTCTTTCAATTCATTTACAATTGTTATAAAAATCATGGTATTTATATTAATTGATTGATATAATATATTTACTTTTAATTTTAACTAGCTTCTTTTTTGTCAGCTCGTTGCTAAGCAGATCTATAAACAGCTCCAATGGATTCTTCAATCCTTATCCAATAAGTATTATGCGCCAGTGATCAATCACTGGTTGCGGTTGCTGCTGCGGCAGTGAGTTAAGTTTTTTAAGTATTGCTAACCCTTTACATCTACCATTGGTTCAATTAAGTAAGAACTTATAATGATAAGTTCTTAAAAGATATATTTAAAATAAATATATTATTATTATTTCGTAGTGGAACGTGAAAAACTAGGTGGACTCTGCAGATATACTCGTATACATTTCTAGCTGCTGGTAGTGGCTTTGCCCGCGTAAAACAAGAAAAAAGTACCAAGGGAATATACTAATGAGATAAAAAGTATTCTATGGACCATAGCAGAACATGGTCTACCCTTAATCCAAGAATCATTCGAATCCGTTCAGCCATACGAGCGTGAGGGAGTAACAATCATACACACACAGTCACAAACGTTCGCCTTTATAATATTAGTGTGATTTTCAATTTCTATCTGATTTATTTTACTAACTGGTTTTAGTATTTAAGCGAGAATGAAAGACGACTTCAATACACTTGAAAAAAGCTTCATAGAATTTGATTTCTTTAAGTTCTTTTTGCTTTAATTCATGAATCCCCGACCGGTCTCATAGGACCGCGCTGTAAGACCGTTTTCACATTTTCCGATCCGATATCGGTATCGGACGCCGATACGATATCGGGGTAAGGTAAATGTATGAGATATGTACCTGTCTTTCATATTATCCGACCCGATATCGGATATCGGAGCACAGCATTTCATACATTTTACTTACCCCGATATCGTATCGGCGTCCGATACCGATATCGGATCGGATAGTGTGAAAACGGTCTTATTGTCTTACTATTGTGTCTCGTTTCGCGGGTATTGATAGGTTAAAGAAAGTATAGTAAGCATAGATTGTAAAAACCTATCCAGATATACAGTTTGTCCATTCATTCTCGTTTCCAGTTGTCAGACGGCAGCGAGATGCCTCGGGGAGCAGTCGCGTCGCTGCCAATTTAAGTCTCGTTGAAATTGAGTCCGATTAGTTTCACTACAATGTATGCTTCTTTACTATACATTTTCCCAACGATATTGGGTCTACTTCTACGGTACTTCATGGCAAATAAGTAATCGTAAAATACTGGTATTCAGCAAAATCCGGCTTGACTGGAAGCCGACCCAAATATAGTTGGGAAAAGGCTAAGTAAATGATGATTGGGTCGACTTCCAGTCAAACCTGATTCACCTGAATACCAGTAGTTTCAAGGCGTTCGAATATATGGTGGATACTCGAATAAAATCCTTAAAACTATTCTGTAAATCGGAAAGTTAGTCGGTTTAGAAATTATGTTTTTAAGATAATGGGTCTTTGCGCTGCCGATAATTCAACAAAGTATTCAAAATTTTAATGCATCGACGAAGTATTGAACTGTCACGCTCATAATTTATTTGTTTATTTTATTTTACAGATGGCTGGATGGATGTAATATCATCAAATTGCTAATTAAAAACCTCCACACATAGATTAAAAAAATTGTATTGACAAAAATAAAGTACACACAAATAAATTAATTGGTATCGAGAGATTGTCATCGATTTGAAGTAGATACTGTCAAGTTCACGTTTACGAATAGGTTTTATTCTGACTAATATCATTCAATTGTACCCTGAATAATTTTCATATACACCAGACCCCAGGAGCATACGTCCCAAGCTGGAGATACAGCCTTTACAATATTATTACAGTTGTTTAATAGAAACAAAAGGTTGTTTGTTGTAAAACAAAACAAACAGGTCTGTTGTTGTATTGAGAGAGGTTTCTGTTTGTAAACACACCTACGTTGCTGGAAAAATCCTATTGCCTACGGTTTTCATGGAAACTGAAAAGTCCCCGAAGCATTGAGAAAAGCATAGATACAGTTAGGCGTAGCGCCATATAACCGCCTACAAATAAGAAAACAAAATTGAAATAAGATATTTTTTTTTCATTCTTTCTCGAACTTAATTTTACTTTTATAGAAAAGAGAAATTTATCCCAAATATAAATCTTATTTTATCAAAAAAGATTTTCTTTTTTTCCCATCCAAATCCGTTCAGCCCTTCGAGCGTGAAAAATAAATAACAAATATACACACACTCACAAACTTTCCCCTTTTTCATTATTTGTGTGATATTTTTAAATTGTCAAACTTTACAATATGATGGCAAAAAACACTCTTTTAATAAAATTTAGTCAAAATGCGCTCTCATTAGTGCTATGATATAAAAATAACTTGTGAATAACAGTGCTTGAAAG
Source organism: Mythimna separata (assembly GCA_030763345.1). Lineage (NCBI taxonomy): Eukaryota > Metazoa > Arthropoda > Insecta > Lepidoptera > Noctuidae > Mythimna > Mythimna separata. Next base: position 1,635,230 of record CM061181.1, on the reverse strand, counting down.
TTGAGGATTGTAAAAAAATATAAAACCACTAACTTTTCTACGAGAATATCTAGTTTCATTATAATTAGCACTTCAAGCTACTTCAAGTAACAAACTCCTTGATTTTTGCTTGAAAAACTTCATTGGGAAACTTATCTGTTTTTTCAATACACAATTGTGTGTTACTTTACTAGGAATAACGAGAGTAAAACATTGCTTTGGCTAGTAGCTTTTCCTATCCGATCATAATTTAGGTGTTTTCAAAGCTAGAATGAATAGGCTCTTAAAAAACTAGTGCGCCTCACCATCAACGATTGCAACACTGCTTACCATCAGGTGAGATCACGGTCAAGCACTAGTTTAAAGCAATAAAAAATAAAAACAAGTCGCCCAACCACTAGATTTCTGTTCGCCCAACGTTGTGTGGCCGATACTACTCGATGAAACCTATTGACTATTGACGTCATCGTATATTGAATTTTGGGAATTATGCGTAACCCAATACTGTTTACCTATATGTACCTATGTACGTAGGTACATATTATGTATTAACATAGAATCCGGCCTGGTACTTCAGTTGGACTCACACACGAAAGCTACTGTCCATAAACCGAAAAATTCACATTTCCTGCATGGGGTTTCCCTTTCATGTTACATTTAATTGTTATAATATATGTGTAGTGGCACTTCCCTTTGATAATAATTTAAGCTGTCTGCTTACTACAGTTCAGGAGATGTAGCCCAATTACAAACAGATTAACAGACAGGCGGAAAAATGTATGAACATGGACAGTAAAGGCTTAGTAATAAACCGTTGGCACCCTTTGAGTATGGAAGCTAATAATGGTATATTTTTATTTGTTGATTCTAGCTTTGTACGAGTTGGTACACTTCTTATGGTAATGCAATGTGTGCAATAATAATCTTTTATCCAAGATTAATTAAAAATGTGTTTATTAAAAACTAGCTGTCCCCTGCGGTTTCACCCGCATTTTTCGTTACTGCTCCGCCTCCGTGGGTCGTAGCGTGATGGTATATAGCCTATAGCATTCCTCGATAAATGGGCTATCTAACATTGAAAGAATTTTTCAAATCGGACCAGTAGTTCCAGAGATTACCCCCTACATACAAACTTACAAACATACAAATTTTACCTCTTTATAATATTAGTATAGATGAAATTAACCTAATAAAATTGTAATACATTGTTATTATTATTATTATAATTAGTATAATACATTTATAATATCTCTACTTGGGCCAAGTAGTTTCCTTCCAGGCAAGGCAAGATAAAGAAATAACACGCCGGACAGAAAACGCCTGGAAGAGCTACTGGTCCATGAAAGAACTATTCAAAGGCAACTTGCCTTTATCACTTAAGAGTAAGCTAATGGACATGTGCATTCTCCCAATTCTGACCTATGGTGCACAGACTTGGTCTCTGACTAACATCCAAAGGTCCAAACTTATGGTTTGCTAACGTGCTATGGAGCGCAGTATACTAGGTGTTAAATTAACGGATCGCGTTAGAAACACTATACTGCGCTCCAAAACGCAGATCATTGACGTGGCTCAGAAGGCTGCCCAGCTTACATGGGACTGGGCTGGACATCTGGGCTGGACATGTCTGCCGCATGCCGATCGAGCGGTGAGCCCGTAAAACACAAGGTTGGTGCCCTGAAATCGCATGACGGGGTCGTGGCAGACCAAGAAGGAGATGGCGGGACGACTTGGATGCCTTCCTTGAGAATTGGCACGAAGTGGCTCAAAGCCGCGAACGATGGAAAGAATGGAGGGAGGCCTTTGCCCAGCAGTGGGACAATATAGGCTAGATATAAAAAAAAATATACATTGTTAGACACTTATCTATTTGTTACCTAATTGCAGTTGTAAAACTTACTAATATAATTGACGTCCACTGTTCGACGTACGCCTCCAAGTGTCGCCACAGTTGACGGGCTTGTGCGTCTCGCATTCATCGGATTCCCGCAACTCGCTTGGGCCAATTCGGACCATAAAAAATACTGTTCCAAAGGCTTTTTTCGCCACACCATACCAATACAGTAAAGTTAACTCAAAATAGAATCCACCTTAGCCTTAACGTAACAATTCAAGATATTGATTAAATTCCCATTATTTCAGGAATCTTGTCCAAAAATGCCACCAGAAATATTCAGCATTGACCCGTATTCACCGTAATTATCGGGTGTATGGGGTGACGCCACCGATATGCCGAGGTCTCCGTGCCACCGATATAGCCGTAATGACCGCTCTCATCATTTATTCATTAACTTGTGTGAATGGGTTATTGCCGCTGATAATGTTCAGTGTAAAGTGTTTTTGTGTTTGTGTTACTTTTATTGGTTTGCAGCAGGCTTTGCCAAGCTACGAGCGGTTCTTGATAAATCTCTTTCTACAATCAGTCAAGCCTCGGCGTTAGCGATTTAAAAAAAACGATAAGTTGGTCATTTCGTTTACGCTTGTCAAAATTGTAACTTAACTTCCTTTTACACCATAGAAATACAAAATGTAGCGATCGTCTTCTTTTCGTTTCTATGATTTTCCATTAGTTTTTGACCTCAGTTGGTTGCCACGTTTATTGCGGTGTCAGTGGCATTATTTAGGTCCTACAAAGAATAGGTAGGGTCAATTTGAGCACTCCAAAAAGTGGGCCATTGTCTGATCAGGAGCACCGCACTTGGTGTCAGAAGAGTCTATAATAACCCATTGTGTCTTTGCAATGACCTACTTGGGCGATGAACATTGTCGAAACGATTACATTTCATTCTATAATTTTGAACGTTGTGAACTTGGCTACGAATTTTCTATTCGTTTTTTTTTAATCGTTATAAACTAGTGCTTGACTGCGATCCCACCTGATGGTAAGCAGTGATGCATTCGTCGATGGTGAAGCGCACTAGTTTATTAATTATCGTTTTTTCTGACCACGTGACTTAACGTTGAGAAGAAACGTTCTAATAGCGTTAACGATTGTAGATTGTCAACTTGGCTAAGCCTGCAGGATTCATTACTCAATGGCAGCTTGCGTGATGTCGTAGGTAATAAAATGAAGGTACTTCGTGACACTTTTATACCGGTTTTCATTACATTACTTGGATAAGTTCAATCTAATCTGTTTGGTTCCTTCTTTGTAGGATCATCTACGACGAAGAAAGAATATTACACATATTCTTCATAGTGATCGGATCATTTCTAAATTTTAATAAAAACTGCTCTTTATGAAAAGGTTCCCAGTTCGTCGAATCTTGGTTAGCGATATTTTTGTCAAAATGAGAACCGAATTTGACGATATTTTTTTATTTTGACTTTGTCTGTCCGCATTTAAATTTGGTAACGATCTGATAAATGACTTTGGAGATAGCCCGTGGAACTAATGTTTTTATTTTTACTATTGATTCATTCCGCAACACTATAACAGTTATTATTACAACGGGTATTCTACTGTGTAAGTAACAATTTATTAGTAGTATAAACTAATATGCCCCACTGCTGGGTGAAGGCCTCCCTCCCCCTTTTCCACGTACATATGCCTAGAGCCATTGCTGGCCAGTCCCTTCAGTAGTTGTCATATCACAAAAGTTAAAAAAATAACTTGTTTATTATATAAACATAAAAGGTTATTTGTAAACAAGAATCCATGACATTCACGTGACCTCTTACATAGCTTTTTTTCTACGTAACATGTACTGTACACGATGTAACTATTTTCATATTTTCATTCATTCCGGGCTTTACTCATAGGCTTTTAAGGCCCACGCAAATTGTAGCACTTAGCGTGTTAGTAAATTGTTACTAAATTAATGTTTTCAGTATATTTTTGTATTGAAAATAACTGTTTCGTTTTCTCTTTTGACTTTTTGTATTAAGTTTTAATGGTTTTTTTTTTCGTTACGCACTTAAACCTACGCCCGTTTTCAATAACCTATCGCAGTTCATAGATAAATAGCTATCCCCGATAAACAGTAAGTTTCTATCTATCCATCCACATCTTTGGTAGGAAATGCTATCCGTCGGTAGGTTATAGGAAAGCAAGTAATGGCAAAAGGATAGATTTGTTAATCTTTAGTAGCTGCAACTGTAGATAGATAGCTTATTGAAAACGGGCGTCAGTCATACCTTGCTCTAGATAGAGGGGAAGGGAGTGTCAGACTTTTACTGTCTAAAACCCAGAGTTCCTTTAATTGCCCTTTATTTCGAGGGGTATCGTAGCCCCTTCGAAAAATCAGCAGCCCCAACTGGCCTCTTCAATTGTACTGCTTTCTCTTTGAAGCAGTCTTGAAGTCCAGAGTTTACTTCTATCGTGCTTTTTTTTTGCTTTCCTTCAGGTGAGATAACAATCAAGCGTGAATCTATTAATAATATAAAAAACAAAGGAGAATTTCATTTTTGTGGTGTTATTACAATAATATTGCAATCACTTATTGTACTCAATAAAGGTAAACCCTCTCCATTTTTAATCACAAAGAATTAAAAGTTTAATACACACATACTAACACACCTTGTTTACACAACTATGTACTTCAGACGTGTCAATAACATTGTTATCTTCGCAACTAATATTCTAAGTTTAATATCATACTCATATTGAAACTACAAAGCTTTTCAAGTGGAACGTACTTCGATAAACACTTGAAGTTTATAATTATGAAGAAAATAGCTTAGCTAGCGCCTTCACTCGTGTACAAATATAATATTTAAACAATAACAAACAATATTTTGATCATAACAATGTTTACATAAATAACTTCTTTTATTTGGGGTGGAGTACCATCGGAATGACTTCTCCCATTCTTGGGCGGAGCGGAAGGGCGTGTCACACTTTTACTGACTAAAACCGTCCCGGGTTTTCCTTTTAGAAAATAAGATAATTTGTATATAGGTTACCCTTGAAAGATAAAGCAATTAGCGTCCTTAATCTCAATGATATGTGGTAGATACTAAAATTGTTATACTTTTTACAATAAATAATTAGATTTTTTTTCATCTCATACCAAATTATTAGATAAAAACCAGAAAGTACCTAACGTTACATTTTCTTACTGAAAATGGCCTCTAAAAGTTTTTCTTTTTTCTTCCCCAAAGCGTTTCTCAGCAAAATAGCAAAAACATCACGTGATTCATAGGCAGGAAATTGTAATAATATTGCCTAATGATCGTAGGGAATGTACGATGATGTAGCAATTTGATGAGCAATTTGTAGGCAATTATCGAAGCCTCGAGCTATTTCGTGAGCATTTCTCTAATATCACTAATTGAGATGGAACGAACGTCTATGTTACGTTCGTCAAAACAAAGCTTTGTGCTTGATTTCTCTATGTTATATTTATTGATTTTTCATGAAAATGTTTGATAGATTCCAAGATATGAGAAGGCAACGCCCTGTCTACAGATTTTCCTAGTTCTTTTTATTGAACTTTTTTGAGCATTGCACTTTTTATTCCAAACAACCGTACAGGTCGATCTTCATGGTTAAGCAACGCTTGCCTAGGTTGGTCTGTGGATGGGTGACCATCTTAACATAACGAGTTTCCACCGTGCCTCGGAAAGCACGTTAAGCCGTTGGTCCCGGCTGTCATTTGGAGATCTTTGGCAGTCGTTACGGATAGTCAGAAGCCAGTAAATCTGACTCCTCTTGCCATGAAGTACCGTGTTACCCCAGTTAATGGGTTGTGCAGGTCTGGTAGGCAGCCGCTCCTCGTAAAATACTGGTATTCAGCTAAATCCGGCTTGACTGGAAGCCGACCCCAATATAGTTGGGAAAAGGCTAAGCAGATGATGACTTTTTATTCCAAAGATTTCTAACAAAATGATCTTTAATAACAACTTAAGCCTACTATTGATGGATGCGTAGGTAGCTTCATAGACGTATATTTGTCATACGCTTGATCATTTTAGATGCAAGCTTTATGCAGGCATGCACCGAACAGTTAGATCATAATCCTAAGGGAAACTTTGCACATTCTTATAAGTAACCAGGGACTCATAAAATATGAAAACTTATAAAATCGATTCTAAAAAAAATAACTGTTCAGCAGTTTTTGCACCAACTAAACAGTATGTTGGAAACAGATGCTTTTTTTCACAAGGATTTCTACTCTTACTTAGGTGGTTCACATTTACAAATACTCTCATCTCTTGAAATATTATCTAGCCAATAGATTAATTCATTATTTATCGCTGGATATCCCAACACTGGATTTTAAAAGCAAACCAAACTCATAAATCTCTGCCAACAAACCAGATTTTACAGTCTGAGCTAGGTGTTTAATCTGCGACTTGGGACCTACCCACGTTGCTTCTAGCAAAATCATTATTTATACATTCGATCGAGTCGGCCAGCCAATCTTTAAACAAAGTTTAATCCCTAGAGATTTTTATTATTATTTTCTTTCTTACCTTTACTTTTTTGGTATTTGCCTATTTGTATATTTATAATGTAATGGAAAAACAGAGCCACAGATAATATAATATACTAGCATAGCGGAGCCTTCAACTACGTATAGGCATTCCCTATGCTAATGGAGACTCTTCGACATTCAATGTAAGCAAAAATAGTATGTAATAAACGTGTAGTTAGAGATCATTAGAGTAACTTTTCCTTTTTTATTACCTGTTTTTATATAAGGTAAAGTCGTGACTTACTAACGCCTAGCCCAAACTTTTGGACCTAGTGTATTGGATTGGTATAAATTATTAAAGCTGAATTTTTCGACAGAGATTTCTTTTATGATGCACAAGCGGCTTCCAGCGGCTTCACTCGATAGTATAAAATTGTCCCAAGGGATAAAAAGTATTCTACGTTTGAGCGTGAACAAGTAGTGTGTGTTTTGTTTCGCTTTTACAGTATAGATGTGAAAATAAGAAAGAATTTTCCAAAGTTTGACTCCCTAAGACCGTTTTCACATTATCCGATCCGATATCGGTGTCGGACGCCGATACAATATCGGGGCAAGTAAAATGTATGAAATACCGTGCTCCGATATCCGATATCGGGTCGGACAATATGAAAGATTGGCACATATTTCATACATTTTACTTACCCCGATATCGGATCGGCGTCCGATACCGATATCGGATCGGATAATGTGAAAACGGTCTTAGAGCGTTTTCACATTATCCGATCCGATATCGGTGTCGGACGCCGATACGATATCGGGGTAAGTAAAATGTATGAAATGCCGTGCTCCGATATCCGATATCGGGTCGGACAATATGAAAGATTGGCACATATTTCATACATTTTACTTACCCCGATATCATATCGGCGTCCGATACCGATATCGGATCGGATAATGCGAAAACGCTCTTAGGGTTTGAAATGGGGTCTGAAGTTTGTGTAGAGGAGCCTAGTATCACACAGGCAAAGCCGCTACCAAAAGCTAGATTAAATATAATTTAAAATCTGATGATAAACTTTTTAAAATTGCTCAGCGAAAGGACATCAAAGTACGATGAAAAACTTTGAAAATAGAGTCCCGAAATAATACGACTGCTTTGTTTTATGTCAAACACATTTAAGTCAACGAACTGCGCGAATATTTTCATGATAGATCATAATTACCGTCTCGTCATGTGGAGGACTAGAATTATTCGAAATTATTCGAGTAATTATTCGAAGCCGTCACTGGAGACTGCATTAATTAAGTGAACGCAGTGAAAGTTGATCACACATACATTATGATTGTTGATTTTAAAACTCTGTTGGTGTCATACGTAATTTTGAGAGAGTATTTGAATTCTAGCCTCGATTGCATAGTGCTGTTGCCCCTGCCCGACCCCGATTTCCAGCCACCGTAAGCGCAGGATCACGTATGGCGAGCAATGGTTAGCTCGCCGTCCAACCGTGCAGTAACCGTCCGGACCAAGCCTAAGTCGCCGACGGCGCTTAATGGTGGCGCTATTAATACAGCAATATTGTTCTTGTCCAAAAAATATTTTTTGGAGAAGAACAATATTGCTGTATTAATAGGTATGAGCGTAAGAGGACAGTGTCGACCGGTCAAATTTGTACCCAAAACCACAATAACAATAGCAGTTCTTTACCCACCTACCTACCAAAGAAATCTTCGAAGGCCAGTAAAATATAGTCACCGATTTAATTTCCTCTCTCCTAAGCAAAAACCCTTTTCTCCCTTCGTTCGTCGAAGCCTGAAATACATTAATTGAATACCAGGCTCGGTGTAGAATTCTTAACGTGAAGAAGGACCAACATTTTATTCAATCGATGGTGTAAAAATAGATTCGCGATAGTGAAAAAAAAATTATGGGTACGTAAATGTTGCCAATTTGACTACAGTGATTTTGGCGTCGTTGAATCATATAGCGATGAGTAACCATCACTTATAGGGTGACTTTTTAAATTTAAAATTAAAATTTTACATAGGCCTACATCACTGCACTTATGAAACGTCAGAAGCTAGTGCACGGTTCTAATTGGTTGGAAATGGAGAACTGGCAAAAAATTCTATTCCAAATATTATTGATTTTACAATATTTCCATATTACAATATTAATACGTATGTAAAGACAGAGTAGACCAGTGAATATTGTACCCAAAAGCACAATAAAAATATTCAAAAAATTTAATTCCCTGGCAGAGACAGTGACTGCTTTTTGGACCAACATCAGGTATTAAATTAAGGTGTTTGTTACTTACTCCTTCATGCTCAAATAGTTTAACAACTTTGGATTAGATTGGATACAAAGATAGACCATATTCTTTAAGAGAACGTAAATTTTATTTTAATAAAACATAAAAAGTATCCTACACTTTTATCGCGGAAGTGTGTATCCCTTTGAGGCTGTATACTTTTACATATTTTCCTTGCCTGAAACATTACCCGTGAATTAAAAGTCAGCCTGTATATTGACGTTAGTTTGACGGATTCCCAGAACTTCTGTTATTCTGTTTTGTTTTGTATGAAAACTTTGCTGACGTGTGGGTTGGTCGTGCGAATTTTCTTTATGTCTTTACTGAGAACTGTTTCAGGTGTCGGTAACATTATGCAGTAAATTCACAATACAATTCAGAGAATCCAGTACTGAGTACAAAAACAACAAAATGATTTTTATTGTATGTATTGTGTGCTGTAATACTATTCAAAATACAATTCGGAGAATCCAATACAAAAACAACAAAATATTTTTTATTGTATTGCGTACTGAATACTGAATAATACTTGTTTGTCCAATTTAAATATGAACTCCATTAAATAGACTATACATTCCGCGTCGGATCAATTTTCCAGGCATTCTTTATTAACATCGATCCAAGGCAAACAGATTAAAACCGTCTTCATGTCGCGACCAGGGCGTGACTCTATTAAAGTGGAAATATTTTCCTAATAAATTGCCCTCTTCAAACTCCCCTCAGACTTACGAACGACAATCGCCCGCTGCCCTTCAGGGAAATTAGCTTCGACCCATATTTTTTGAAGTTAAGTGATGATTTCGGAAGTGGTCGCTATCAGGAAATTGATAAAGTAACGTTTTTTTTGCTATTTTATTTTTTATTGTTGATAGGTTTACTTTCCTTTAAAGGGAGTTAGTGATAATATGACGGGTGACAGGACAGAATGGAAGAAAAAAATGTGTTGCCCCAACCCCAGGAAAAATGGGATGAGGACAGGCAGAAAAGTAAAAGAGGTTTGCTTTCCTTTACCACTTTGAAAGTCACTCCACTCTGGGCCTGCGTGGTGGATTACGGCCCATTCCCTCTCCAGAAAGGAGGCCGAAGTCCCAGCAGTGGACATTATAAAGCTGACGATATGCCATGCTACAGGTTTGCGCTTGACCGTTATCTCACCTGATGATCTTGTCGACGATGAAGCTTACTTAGAAGTAACCTATTCACTCCTGACTTAAAGAATCCCAGGTTGTAGGCATCAAGAAACACAGACTCCGGCAGGCAATTGCACTCCTTAGCTGTACACACAATGAATGTGTTCTCAAAACCATTTTGTGCTTATAAGTGGGATGTCTATCGGATGGAGAGGAAGAGGGAGATCAAAGAAAAGATGGATGGATTGTGTCAGAAGAGATATGGAAGAAAAGGAAGTCAGTGATAGCGTGACAAGTGACAGGACAGAATGGAGGAAAAAGACGTGTTGCGCCGACCCCAAATAAAACGGGACAAGGGCAGGAAGATGATGCTGAAGTGGGATGTCTTGTCTACCATGTACCGGTGACTCATTGCCGTACATCTTGTGGGCTTGGCGGAATAAGGCTCTACAATTCCGACGTACACTTCCTGAAATGCAACCGGTACAGAACCGACCAGCTAGCAACTGGCCGTCGATGCTCATTTGATTTGTGTCGAATGAAAAAGGTCCGATTAATCGAACTTGACTGGGGAACTCTCGGGTCTATATAAGGGTACGTCTGCCCTTACGTATCTTGGGATGAGTTATGGATTAGATAAGAACTGGGTCCAATCTGCATACTAATAGCCCTTTATTGATAGCACTAGTCTACTCTGCATTTATATTAAGGCAATTTTGATCTGTTATCGTCCGTCTATATCCGTTTTGAAGGAGTAATCAAGTCTTTTTTTCCGGCATCAATTACATTGCGTAGGTACTTGCAGGTCTTATGAAGTTATCTCCAGAAATACGATTACAAGGATGAAAATTTCGACGACGGTGTGATGTGCTTGGGCGGAGTACCGCCATGTTGTTGCGAAGGAGATGACCGCAATCATGATGGAATGGACATCCTAACCTTAACCTCTGTGACAAGATACCCTGGGCTTCGGGAGTTGAGAAACGATCCCCGGATACGCGGGCTTGTGGACGATGAGTAATGGGTAGCTTGCCGTTCAGCCATCCGGTAACCGTCCAGACCAAGCCGGATAGAACGCAAAAAGCAGTTGAAGAGTACAAGTGTGTTCTTAATCAATAAAAGTCTGACACGCTCTCCTGCTCAACCCTAGAGAATGTTCGAAAAAGAGGTAGCTACGTAAGACGTATATCAGAATCTTTTTCTCTCACCGAATTCAGGCTGGGACTAAGGAGGTTAATTTCTGCAAAAAGTATCTAATAAGTAACAATACATTACTGATGAGTTAGCGACAAAGCGTAATTACCTGTCTCTCGTATAATTAATAATATTAATTATTTGTTACGTGTGCTACATGAGGGAATTCTCCGTGCCTCTAGGTACTGTCAAACGGGGTAAGTAGGAACATAGGGGTAAATAGAAATAGTACATTGATTAGGTTATTGACTTAGGTATTTATTTATTTTATTGATTTCGGTTAAAGAAACAATTTTTATTACATTTAATTAATCAATTATGGTGTACAATAAAGTAATAATCAGTCAATCAATTGGAGTACTTAAATGCCTCCCACAAGGTGGACTGGTAAATTCGAGTACCTACTTAAATACAGGGAAAAACAGTTAGTAGCTTAGTATTAGTACTACCCTCCATCTTAAATATTCACGCGATCCTATTTGTTACCACGTGTGAGTTAATCTATGTATACTCGTATAATCTAATTAGCAGTAATTGCATTCTTACAGCTTATTACTGTGAAATATGTGTAATTTAGGTGAACCTTAAATAAACGTTATTATAATTCTGTGAAGCAAGATTTTATACAAACAATTTTTTTTTATATCCAAACTAATATTATAAATGCGAAAGTAACTCTGTCTGTCTGTCTTTGCTTCACACCTAAACTACTGAACCGATTGGTGTGAAATTTGGTACAGACATAGTTTGGAACTTGAGAATGGACATAGGATAGTTTTTATTACAAAAAATATAATAAAAAGTAAGATAAAAAATAAAATTTATTCCGGACATACAGCGCCATCTATTGGTCAAGAGTCGGCATCAATTCAGTACTGAAAATTCATCGGAAAAATGTAAATAAATAGTAAAAAGGTATGAAAATATAATATAAATACAACTTTTAGTTTGGGATGAACGTACGATGTCCCGTAAAAAAATAACAATCGAAGCACTTCATCGCACGATGAAAGACATTAAAAACAATCAAGGTATTATGGGAAGAATGGTGGTTCTATTGGCCGGTGACTTCCGGCAGACCCTGCCGGTTATAGCAAGGGGCACACCGGCAGATGAAATCAATGCCTGTTTAAAAGCATCTGTGCTATGGACACATGTGAAAAAGGTTTCACTGTCGACGAATATGCGAGTATTACTCCATAATGACTGTCAAGCCGGGCAGTATGCTGCTGCTCTTCTGAAGATCGGCGAGGATCGCATGCCTACCGACTCCGAGAGTATGATCACGCTGAGCAGCGAATTATGCCAAATTTTGGATAGCACATACAATTTAAAAAATAGTGTCTATCCGGATTTACGCGCTAATATCGAAAATCGGGAATGGTTATGCGAAAGGGTGATATTGGCGCCAACAAATGAAATAGTAGGCCGGATAAATGACCAAATGATGTCTGACGTAGAGGGAGATGTCATCGATTATCTATCAGTAGAAAACGTCGTGGATGCCGAGCAAGTGACATCTTACCCAACAGAGTTTCTCAACTCCTTAGAGTTATCAGGAGTGCCTTCTCATAAGTTGAGGCTGAAAGTTGGAGTTCCTGTGATGCTTATGAGAAACCTAGATCCACCAAGGCTATGTAACGGCACACGGTTACAAGTAACCTATTTAGGACGGAATGTCATTAAAGCCGTTAATCGTTAAAGCCGTAAAAATCTGCCGGAAGTCACTATTCCACGCGAACGAAGTCGCGGGCAAAAGCTAGTATTTAATATAAACTTGTGCTCGACTGCGATCTCACCTGATGATAAGCAGTGATGCATGATGATGGTAAGTTTGTTAAAAGCTTAGGTTTGAAGACATCTAAATTATAACCAGAAGGCAAATTGTTCCAGTTATTTGATGTACGCGGATGTTTTAGAATAAATAAATAACGGTCTATAAACGTGTCCGTTTCTCATGACTATCCTAATGACCATTAAATAAACGGCCACAGAAAATAGCATAAGCATAGCATAATCAGTCTTATGATGCCTTCAAGCCGATTTCGGCCATAGCGACCGCATTTCTTGGCTCCTCACGGTGGTTGTGAGCTATGATTTGCTGCTCTGTTATGTGCCCTCATGTGACTTGCATATCCAACTTTGGCTGAAAAACTACGAGCACAAAGCGGACATGTCAGAGCACCGTTAACGACATTATAAATTACAGCTGTTGGTGGTCTAGCTTTGAGTTGGTCGCGTTTCTGGTCTAATTCCAACCTCCTCTTGTCTTCAAAAGTTTGTACGTGCTGCTGCACACGACGTCTCCATTCAGACCGATCTTGTGCCTGTTTTTCCCAAGTGGCGGGGTCAATATCGCATCTCTTCATGTGCCTATTCTGAACATCTTTGAAGCGCAGAAACTGTCCGCCACGTTTCCGCTTCCCTTGCTGGAGTTCAGAATAGAAGATACGCTTCGCTAATCTCTGTTCAGGCATTCTAGAGACATGCCCACACCACCTGAGCTGCCGTCTCATCAAGTAGGCTTCAATGCCCAGGACCTTGGCTCTCCTTAGGACGTTTGTGTTCCTAACACGATCCGACCATTTGATGTCCATAATGTTTCGGAGGCACTTGAGATGGAATTTGTCCAAGGTCCGAATATGTTTCCGATACAGGCACCACGTCTCTGATGAGTACAATAGATTTGGGAGAACTATAGCCATGTATACAGCGATCTTTGTACCCAATTTAAGATCATGAGAACGAAAGACTTTAGGCTGCAATTTGCCAAAAGCTGCCGCTGCCGCACAAATCCTCTGATTAACCTCAACTTCGAGATCTCCTTTGCCTGTGATCATGCTGCCAAGATACCTGAAGCTATGCACTTGTTTCAACTTACTAGCGCCGACCAAAATGTCTGGAGCTACCGGTAGATCTTCTTCGCCCATGACCATAATTTCGGTTTTTTTGACATTTATAGCAAGTCCAAACTTACTACAAATATCATTCAAACCAGTAATCATCGCCTGCAAATCATCACAAGTATCTGCCACAAAGCACAAGTCATCAGCGTAGGGGAGAGGTGGCATGAAAGGGACATTTTTGTTCTAGTGACTCTAGTGAACGCTCTATATAATATTTTAAATAGGTTGAACCTGAATGAGAAACCTACATTCATCTTCTAATGAAATAAAAGTCAATAATTAATAATCCTTATTCTTAGGTACTCATATTAACGATTTAAAAAAATGTGGATTTTGTCCCTTTCATAAATGAGCTGTATTGAAAGGGACGGATTCATTTATGAAAGGGACAGTACATAATATCCATATAAAATCATTTTACAATATATGAATACTAGTTTGGTAATGTTTAAAAATCTAGTTTTTAAGTTAGAAACAAACAACAATCTTAAAGTTTGGTTATCTGGCTATCCTAACATAAATCCATTTAGGTGCTAATAGTAAAATTATGACTAGTAATGTAACTAGCAAAAAAATAATGACCAATAATTTTCACTAAAAATATTTAGAGAAAACACTGAAACTGAAATTAAACAGTAATTAACCGTTTTATAATGGATTTTTTTTAAACAACTTAAGTGTTTATATTTTTTTGTATGAGTTTTACTCAATTGTCTTAACTTATTTGGTTTCATGGTTACATTTTATCATCAACTAAGATATATAAGAGAGACTAAGACAATAATAATGCTTATATACAGTTTCATTTACAACTTCTTCTATTTTGTGTACTTCTACAAGTGTTCTGGGTATATTTATACTGCAAAAATAATAATAACAAAAATATTACTATAAAATCAACAAAATAGATAGACAAATAAATAGAATACTTATTTATTGCAAAATATGATGATAAGAAAAGCTTAAAACTAGTCATTCGTTAGCCAGATTCTAGGTGTTACAAAGATTGTGTACAAATTAGCTAATTAAAGTACTATTTATGAATGTTACAGTTATGAAAAGGACGTCCCATTCATAACCATTTTTTGTGTCCCTTTCATAAATATGACACAAAAATAATAAAAATGTCTTTAAAACCTACTACCAATTAATAAATGTTTTCTGACCTTTTGTTCTCGTATTTGTCGATAACTAAGTCGATCGAAACACTGGTAAAACAATACTTATCTAATTACAACATTTTACAAAACACTTCTAAAGAATAACAAAAAATTTACTTTTGTGTACGATTACGAACACTTGCTCGCCGTCGCCATGTTTGAAATGATAGAAGTGGGACGTTAGGTACGAATGGTTGGGCTTCGGGATTGCCACAGAACAAAAATATTCTCGTTTCGAGAAGTTTCTTATTTTACAAGATATTCGTCTTGTCCCTTTCAATACGCGTCCCTTTCATGCCACCTCTCCCCTACATGATCTCTGTGATAGTGCTGTAAGAAACCTTTGTGCGAGCCTAATAATGTTCCCACAGCAGGAACTTAGGCCTCCTCTTTAGGAGAGGAAATGGACCGTAATCGCGCCGCATAACACGGACTCAGTGCGGGTTGGGTGATGTCACAAGTCTTCGAATTTTTTGAGACTTTTATGAATAGTTTTTCAGACATGACGCACAAAAGAATGCTGTGGATGTAGTACACGGTTTTTGAACCCTCTGTGGTGGAATTTTTCGCAGGCATTTTCCATCACTTTTTATTCGAAAAAAAACTTTTTATTTTAAATTGAAACTATATAAAATTGTTATTCTAAATTATCCCGATTTTTTCGCTAAAAACAGTTAGAATAACGATTTCACACAGTTTAAATTAACAAACCTCGGATTCGGAAATTTAAAAAAAAACATATAGGTACTGGATCCATGATATTCGTTTCTGTGTCGATTTCTAACACAACCTGTGTATAGATTAAAAAAGAAACCTCATTTATCAGCCATCAATGTATTTAAGAGTCTCAACATTAACTCAATGTTAGCCAAAACTAAACGAAAACAACACTAATATAGGAATTATATGTGGTTTAATAAATAAACAATCATTCCTTGAGGAAACATTGTACGACCTTTTTATTTGTTACCCGCATTGGAAATGGCGCTCATACAATATTCATCATGATTGGATGTTTCAAGATATCGAGAACCAAATATACACCAAACTATCTGGTGCACGCGGCTTTGTCCTTGTCAAACTTGTAAAAAGCATTTTCAAAAAGTTTATTTATTGCGCGAAAATGAATTAAAAAAAACAATCTAAGCTACTCCTTATAACATCACTTATCAACCAGTTAAGGTATCATCTGGCCATTTCGGAGCCGCAAAGTGAGATAGACTAAAATTTTAGAAATAACGTTTTTGTTATCGACCAAAATAGAATAGAACTTATTCGACGCATACAATACAACAATAAAACAACAAATAATGGAAAAGAGAGTATAGAAATACAATACAGTTGTGCTGAGCGTGCGAATCGAAAAACAAAAATTATAGGTGTCGAATATGTATGTAGTAAAAAAATGTTACATACAGACATTGCAATTTTATTTATATGTATCGAATGTTAAAATAATAATATGTTTATTTGCTAAAAACGTGGTATATAAGATGGTAAACGCGAACAAATAGGAACAAACATGTTTTGCTAAGTATTAGCATACAAATATTTGGTTTACAGAGACATTTGTCAACACACTTTTTGGGTCATTTATCGACATTTTTTTAGTTCTAAATCTTTTATGTATAATATGTAATTATGTATGTACATATAATGAATAGAAAGAAAGAAAATATTTATTCGTAACTCACACAATCGTACACAGTATGCATATATGAATAAATACTCGTAGGTATGGAAAAATAACATTAAAATCTGTGTGAGGCTAAAATGGCTCCTAACTCAGCATATGCTGCGATATTTAAAACAATAAATAACGCAGCGCTGATATTCTGCTTGGGTCCGCTGTGATGTCACGGATACACTTATGGAAGCTAAACCAGCTACCGAAAAAATAAATAGTAATGCAAACATATATATAGATGTAGAATAGATGTTTAGATAACATGACATGAGACGCAGCGTTGGAAGGTTGGTTGGACCGATGACCTGGCAAGAGTCGCGGGAATCCGATGGAAGCGAGACGCACAGAACCGGTCGTTGTGGCGATGCTTGGGGGAGGCCTATGTCCAGCAGTAGACGACTTTCGGCTGGAATAATGATGATGGATAATATATGGAAACATGGTGGATTGGATCTTTACTAATAGCATACTGTGTATTTAAAAATTATATATAATGTACGATTCCTTTTTTCTCAAATAAAATAAGTATATGGATTACTTGTTAGTCATACCGAGTACTAATCTCCTTTAAGAACTTTAATGACTTTCATTCAATATGTATGTATGGGCGTTTCAACTAGGTAGAGAAAAATGTGGAATGTAGGCCACGGTATCTAGGTAAAGTGCGCTCTAGATTCCGCAATTCGATCTTAAAATTTTGATAAAGTTGCAGCGTGGGTGGTGAGTAAAAAATACGTTCGTAATACTTTGGAAAGGCTTGCTTTAAAACGAAAAGTTTTAAATCCGAAAAGAGTTTCACAATTAAAGGTTATTTTCAAAGAAACTGTCTTTTTACGCCGGAAATTATATATTAATAAATAATTTTTCCTGCTTTGGGTGGATCGAGAGGAAGTTTTAGACTTTTACTGTCTGTTACTGACAATCAATTTTGAGCTGTTTGACAATCGCTATCACAGATCTGCCACTAATAACGGATTTGAACCTGTCTCTGTGCTAAGTGGGGTTAAGCTTATATAGAATAGAGGCAGATAAAACTCAACTAGTCGTTTGTTCTCTTTTTTAATAAATATACCAGTGCTGCACTACGATCCCGTGTGATGGTAAGCAGAGAAGCAATCTTTGATGATGATACGGACTATAGTTTATTAAGAGCTCATACACTCTAGCCACAGGTGTCTTCAAACCAAAATTATAATCAGACGGGAAGACCACAGCAGGCAAATTGTTTCAGTCCTCCGATTTACGCGGTATAAACTACGAGGCCACGATAACTCTTACCATGACCTTTTTACGGCTAGTTTCAAATTGAATGCAGCCACGGACCCCGGACTAAAGTAGTTGGAATATAATTTATTTCCCGAATAGCTCGCTTATTACACAGATATTAAATTCATGATTTCTCGTAATTGAAAAGAAAATGAGAAATGAAAAGGCTCGCAATTCATGAAACATTGAATTAAAGAGAATCTAGTACTTACATTCCTACTGAAAACTAGAGAGACTTTAGTTTTAATTAAGTTAAAGTTATATTAATGCATACACAATATAATATGTTGAGAAAATGGAGTAGGTATTGCCCAATTATCGGGTTATGGAAGTCTAATAGGCAGGTGCACATTGTAAAATGGTAGTATAGCTGACTGGAATTATGATACCATAGATAGAAAAAGACAAGGGAGATAATAGTAGATTATGTGACTAGGGAGTAAAGTAGTGTCTTTAAGGCGAGGGCGGCATGTTGAATTCCGAACAAAACGAAGGTTGCTAAGTTTTAATCCCGAACGTTAGTGAGGGATTTATATAATTAACTCCCGAGCATTGCGAGGGAGTTAATAGAGAAACCTGAGTGAAGTGAGGAATTAAAGCCGCCCAAGACAAAGACAGCTTTACTCCCGTGTTGGATACTCTACTTTTTACACCATGTGTGAGATAATTACAAGTCTACTACGATTAATTAACTAGGTACTATAATATATATCGTAAAAAACAAATTATAAATAAATTAAAAAATATGCAACATTAATTACACGTTAATCTCAACTCCAAATTAGGAGCAAACAAAATTCAATACTTCAATATTACTCTATAACTTTACTCTTTTTTAGAACCTCCTTAACCTTTTTCTCAGTAAGTAACCACATTTATTATTCTTTTTTTTTGTTAGTGGCCAGTTTCATTTTTGAATAAAATTGTTTGATGCACGTACATTTTAAATGACTGAAGGCGTATTTGACGTTCTAAATTAAAAAAAAACCATTATGCCCTAGGGATCGGCCATACTGTATTATCTCCCTAGGTGATAACGAGTTGCTTTAAGTGCAGGTTACATGACACATAATAGGGTCATTATCGAGCAGGTGGTGTAAAAAAATATTAATAGGTGTAAGAATTAGGCTAGAAACTTTCCGTTTAGTTGTAGTAATCAACCTGTTGCTATAAACTATGTCGTTATACACTGTTTAAGGCTATCGCGGTTTATTTCATAATTAAAATTGTCACTTACGGGATATCTTCTGTGATTGTTTTTCATCCCGCGATCATGGCGCTTGCAACAGCGTCGAAATATCGGGAACTCAAAATAAAAAACAATCACGGAAGATATCCCGTAAGTGACAATTTAAATTATGTCGTTATAGTTTCTACTGTATTTAAAAACAATTTACTAACTAAAACAGAAAAAAAAACTAAAAATTTAATAACTAAAACAGCTAATCTCATCAACTTTTTCATTTCACTTCATCAATTTAAGTTATACGAAAGAGAATCTGACCCTGGAAAGAAGGAAGAGGAATGCATTTTAGTCAAAAAAGTCCGACATTTACTGACTAAAATATATTCACGTACAGTCGTTCCGCCCTGAGTGGGAGACGTCATATTAATGATTTCCTAACAAAAAAAAACTAACGTAGCTTTTGTCAATCAAAAACAAACCACATGTGCTACGCCAGTTCGTCAAAACACAATAATTGCTGACAGTGACATCACCATAAACTAATTGCATGTTTGTCAGTTTTACGTCCACGTGTATGAGCGATGTAATCGTTATCGGGAGCTCTAGGGATTCCTATCGGACTGTGTGAGGGTTGATGTAGACGAGCTACGTACAGTCGCAACTGGTAGTAACGCTAGCTGTTGCTGACACGCACACTGATCTCAGCATTACGCTGAGAAATGCAAATGGCTTTTTTGTATGATGACGAGATGCTAGGTATTTTTCCCCTATTTGTTTAGGTTTTTCTTTTTTGTTGTCTTCATTTTTAAGTTTTATCGAGTCTAATCTCAAATAAAAAAATAAATCCAAAACATATGATTGACAGAGACGAAAGGTTCTAGAAAGGTGACCACGTACCAGAAGACGCAGCTCGTGGCTAGATAATAACAGCTGCACAGGTCGATCTTCAAGGTTAAGCAACGCTTGCCTAGTTTGGTCTGTGGATGGGTGACCATCTTAACATAACGAGTTTCCTCCGTGCCTCGGAAAGCACGTTAAGCCGTTGGTCCCGGCTGCCATTTAGAGATCTTTGGCAGTCGTTACGGATAGTCAGAAGCCAGTAAATCTGATTCCAGTCTTGCCATGAAGTACCGTGTTACCCCAGTTAATGGGTTGTGGAGGTCTGGTAGGCAGCCGATCCTCGTAAAATACTGGTATTCAGCTAAATCCGGCTTGACTGGAAGCCGACCCCAATATAGTTGGGAAAAAGGCTAGGCAGATGATGATGTACCAGAAGACGCAGCGTTAAATACTCACCCACAAGGTGAACAAAAAAAGGATTAATAATATTGGTGCACACGGTTACACAGATATTATTGTTGATCGCATCATTTCCATATTTTCAAGTCGCACAGTTTATCTGCGGCACACAATGCAGTCACAATTTTGTGTTACAATGAATTACGAATGTAATTTACTTTTCGTTCGGGTAAATGGAATCCCAGAAATAGAAAAGAATGCCAAGATTTCTATAAAGGGATTTTTTAGGTTTCGCTCTTATAATAAAAGTGCGATCGCAAGGTGACTTCAGAAACATCAAGAAAACATGGAACACTGCCAATTTTTCTGGAAATTTCTACAATTGTAGCTCATATACAACGTTTTCCAGTAACTTAACAAAATAACATGTTTTCTTCTATGCTACTCAATAGTAGAATTGAATAAAAAACAACTAATAAATTGACTACAATAAGATTTCCACATTCATTTGTAAAAACGTAATTCCATTAGACAGAGAATTATTATTGAAAACCAAAAGTTACAAAACCACACATAAATCTTAACACTATCAGTACAATGGCAGTCTTATCGCTGACAGCGATATCTACCAGACAACCTTGAATTGAATTGTAGGAATTTGAAACAAAAAGACCATTGTGTCCCGTGTCAGCCACATTTTCGTCTCTGTTGTGTGGTTGTGTTGTGGCGCGTCTACACAGACCGAGCAGTGTAACACCATCGTCAGCACTTTGAACGTGATGTACACCGTCCGTGCGTCCCTAACCTTGTTATGGTAGAAATAAAAGTATTTCGCTCTGTTCACATTTTTGTGACACTATTGAAGTAATGAAATTTTAAGCTTGCTGGTTTCACCAGTTTAAAATGTTACCGAGCTAGATGGCAGGGAAATATGCAATAGCGTTCATTGGCCCTTCTTCATTTTAAAAATAGCAATAAAGACATAAGTAATGCCTTTATTAATTGACGTCTATCACGATTCTTTGCATTTTCTAGTAATAAATGGTCTAAGATGGCCACATTAAGGCGGGCGCGACGTTAGAATTATCCATACAAACGTAATACCAAAATCATTTGCAATTTAAGCATATTTACACCATAATATGATGTTATTCGAATTCAGACAATAATTATCTAGGTTCCTACATCGTCTTTTTGTTGAAAAACTTACCCCAAACGAAATTTAAGCGAATTTAAATTTGCACATTTTCACAGCGAAAATGTCATGTTTTTATTTTGTTTTTTCTATATTATAAACAACAATATTTCAAAATATCTTTTCGTAGGAACACAGATATTATTATCAAGTTATAAATACTCGAAACAATAATGGAAATACATTAATTTTTCATTCATCATTTTTGGTATTACGGAACCTCTCCCAAATTTCCAATAGTTTGTATTGCTATCACAGCAAGCAACTGTCAGTGTGCGGATGATGACTTTACTCCAGTCGGTGTGTCCAAGAATTGTTTAAACTATCTGGATTGCTTCCATCAACCTCAAAAACGTGTTTTATTTCGTCTCAACTCGAGATAGCGCGCGGTCTCCGCAGGCCTCTTACTAAACTCGTATTTGGATAATAATATGAATCATATTTTTTTCATGCCGCAGTCATGTTTACACGGAATATGATTTTGATATAAAGTGAATTGAGTATGATTCGACTAATTTCTGCAAAATTTCTTTCTGTAATTTTCTGCTTATATTCATTTGAAAATATTTAACGTTTAGATACTCTTCACGACAGTAATAAGTTAATTAATTATTTTATACTTTAATAAAACTCAGTCACAGGATCTTCTCGGAGTTTCTCGTAGTTATTTTTAGACTTCATTGCTCAATGTGAATCTTGTCTTCAAACATTAACTTTTCTAAGGCTATTCAATATTATTTTTATAAATACAAATAAACATGTCCTGTTAGTACTCGTAAGTTATAACTTTTCATTTCTGTTCAAGAAATAAATATACAAGTTGCTATTAGAAATAAGGAACGTATTACAGATCAAAGTTTACAAGAATTTTCTTAATAAAAACTTGAAAGTAAATGCAGACTATCGTTTATGATTAAGTTACGCTAAAGTACTTAGGGCCTAGTCAAGAGTGACTAGGCTCTTAATTCATGAATCCCCGACCGGTCCTATGAGACCGCGCTGTTATTGTTTTACTATTGTGTCTCGTTTTGTGGGTATGTGATAGGTTAATAAACTAGCGTAACTATAATTTAGGCTTCGAGGCTCTCTGGACGGGAAGACCGCAGCAGGCAAATTTTAACAATGTAAGGGCTGGATACCTACTCGCCGTACGTCGTGTTGTCTGATGGTAGAAAGGTGATAGCGGAATCAAGTCATGAACCGGGGTGGAGTTTAGTCAGTAAGAGTCTGACACGCCCTCCAGCTCCGCCCAAGAGCGGGAGAAGTCATTCTAATGATTCCCCTTCCAAAAAAAGTCATGTAATTCCCGCGCACACTCTCCAAAACACATTCTTTAAAATATCGACAATCTGGATATTCTACACCTGTGCTCCAGATTTTGTTTTGCCTAAAGTATTAATATTTCACGAAAATGAGCTCTATAATACAATTACTGCTAATTAGCTTAAACACAGAGATTAACTCACACGTGCTAACAAATAGGATCGCGTGAATATTTAAAACGGTGAGTACACACGATAAGATGGCTACCTTTTGAGGAAAGAATAGTGGATTTCCTCATACGATACGGGCATAATGGCGTCTTTAAATTCTCATGAAATCGGTGAGAGAAGGATGTAGTGCTATTGCATAGGCCAGCTCGCACTTGTCACCAAGTGACCAATTCTATGCGTCAGATCGGTCAGATCCCGCAACCCTCACGAAATCATCGATCACTATGTCGTTTTGGTTCTCCTACTTATATTTTCAGTTCTTTTTTGACCACGCAATGAAACTCCTAGCATAGCCCTTTGTATTGTAAGTGCTCATGTAGGTCTATGTGAAATAAAAAGATTTTGACTTTAACTATGACTATTGCTCTTTGGGACCGTCCTCATAGCATATCCAACACAAAAAAGAAATGAAACAAAAGACAAAAGACAAATAAATACCAACTGTCGATAGCCAATTTAAATTTAAAAAAGCAGCGATGTATTTTATTCGACATTTAAACTAATTCGTTCGAATGCCTTCGATTCGATTCAAATTAACGGCTTCTGCAACAGCTGCTGCAGTCTTAGTTCCAAATTTAATTTTAGAAATGCCGCCATTTTAAATTTAAATTAAATTAAAAGTATCCCCGTCTCTAGTTATTGCAAAGTAAGTAAACCTATTAGGTATGTTTGTGTAATGGGGGTTCGCCATTCACAAGATTTTCACTGTGACCTTTCCGTTAGCAATTACGAGCTTTGTTGATGAATTACTCTTAAGCTCTTGCTGAAAGAATGAGTAGATGAACCAAAAAGTAATGATGTTAGATGGGGATGGATGTATAAATAAAAGTGAGTATGTTTTTTGACGTATATAAGGACACGGCGATAGGACGGCGCGTTTTTTCGCCGCCATATTTTGGCACATAGGTCGATCCGCAATCGGTGCTCCTTGCAAAATGTACAAGTTAAAACAAGCGATCCGACTTCACTATATTTTCTATTTCAACGTTTGGTTCTATCAGAAATAAATTATCAAACTATAATTAATCAAAATAGACGGCGAGTAGCAATAAAAAATTAACAATGAATAGCTGGCCATCTAGCCGTCCGCGTCCGTTAATGATCCGGACCGAGCCCAAGTCATCAACGTACGTAGTATTCGACGCGCTCCTCAAGAATATGTCAGCAAATCGTAGGAGCCCAGCTGGGTCGAAGCCATGGATTACCTATGTGGAAGTGAACCCCGAGGCCCCGGAACGAAGGCAAAGAAGGAACAGGAGTACGTTTTAGTCAGTGAAAGTCTACCATACCAAGAGCAGGAGAAGTCATCAAGTCAATCATCAAATGAAGATGATTTCCCACCTATAAAAAAACTCAACCTAATCAAAATAACCATGCAAACGGTAACTGTACATTCTAACCAGTTAGTCAATCCATAACCTAGCTAGTCTATTCACAAATAAACCGATCGAACGTTTTAATGATCGAAGTGAGGATTGTAACTTGTATAATTGACGTCGGCAACTTTTAGCTCGCCACTACACTTTATCTACCAACCGAATTTGAACCCTATACTGGTTGTAGTAAGGTTGGTTATTTATGTAGGAGTTGTGTAGTTAATCCGCTTGCCACTTCGTGTTCACGCACGAACATTGCGGGTAACTTTTTTAATTAATGGACCTTCGAGTGGAGCTGTCTCAACTCTGCGATTGCCAGAGACTACACGGCGAATACCAAGTTGGTTTTAGGGTTCCGTCTCAAAAGGAAAATACGGAAACCTTGTAGGATCACTTTGTTGTCCGTCTGTCTGTTTGTCTGTCAAGACCCATATCTTACACACACCCATATCATACAATATGGAGATAATAATATATCATCATGTAGAGGTAACGACTTGAAATTAAAATCATAT
This sequence comes from Mythimna separata, assembly GCA_030763345.1. Taxonomy (NCBI): domain Eukaryota; kingdom Metazoa; phylum Arthropoda; class Insecta; order Lepidoptera; family Noctuidae; genus Mythimna; species Mythimna separata. The sequence goes on along the minus strand of CM061181.1, from coordinate 1,610,233 downwards.
AGGTAGGTACTCAAAATTGCGGTCCCTTGAAGCTGTGATAAAATCAAACTTATAAGTTAACAAAAGAAAATGATACGGCCGTTTATGTCGCAAAAAAACATATATTTTGACAAGCTCAAAAAAATACAAAATTTATATGGTACCTACTTCTCGTTGAGCTAGAACCCTGTTTGGCCTAAAGCAAGGTCTCTTAGCACAAGTATAAGATAAAACCTGAAAACTGAACATTTGTAATTACGCCACAAAAAAGGTAAAGTAAGGTAAGGTAAGTAACTAAGTATAGGTAAGTTAATGCGGAACACTCAATGCGCGAGTCCGGCTCACACTTGCCCAGTTTTTTATTAGCTTCTTTTTGTTCCTAACTTTGTCTGTGGCTTTCAATATGATGGATGGGGCTCGCTTACTTCATTTTTGCGCTGTTTTCTTTTGGAGAGTGTTTTGATGTCTTGAATTTTGTGATCGTTAAGTTTTGTTATTATGATTTTGCTTTGTATGAAAAATTTAAGGGTTGCAACATTGAATTAGAGATGGTGGAAAGGATAAATTCTGAGAGACTGCAGCCGGTGCCGTGAAAATGAACGGGGACAAAGAAAGACAAATGTTGGTGATTCTGCTGTAAGATGAAGCAACGAATGCTCTTGCTAGAGATGGTTTAATTAAACTGGTAAAGGAAATTTTGTAGATTAACATCAGGGATGTTATGAAGCTTTGTAACCGCAACTCAAATGGGATTTTAGTATGCGAAATGAAAACATATCCGTAATCGTAACTGAAACCGACGTAAAAGTGTCGGATAGAGGCAGTGTTTCAATGATAGGTTTTGCTTTGTTTTGCCGGCAGTACAATTTATGGTTAGCTGCTGCCAGTGGTTTTGCCCGCATGATAGTGGAAAATTATTCCAAGGAAACTCACTCCCGAGTCCCGGGTAAACTCCCGAGGTCTAACAGGCTACCAAGTTTCATCAAAATCCATTCAGAAGTTTTTACGTGAAAGAGCAACAAGCGTCCATACATGCATACTTTCGCGTTCATAGTAAGATGACTTGAAATACCGACCGATGACCTGGAGTGCTATTCTCCGAGAAAACAGCCAGTGCTGTGGGCAAGGCTGTTTTCTTAGAGAAAAGCACTCCTGGTGAAGAATCCATAGGATGTTTTAGTAACACTTGGGGGAAGTCTACGTATAATAGTGGACATTTTTTGGCTGAAATGATGATGATGATGATGGCCAATCTTAATGTAGAATTGGTTGACCAACTGCAAAACTACACAATACCAGTTTAAATAAAAACACATTGAAATATTTAACATTTGAATACTGTGTAATATTGGACTTCAGATTCATGTAATGTATGTTGTGTTAAATGTTCTGATTGTCTTAGTCTGTCACTGTACTTATTAAAATAAATAAATAAATTTGTAGACATTGAGTATAATTGAAATAAATTGTAGTGGATAGAATATAAAATCCATCAAACTCTATTATCTAGAATAACAGCACTCTAACTTGATTCATAGAAATATTTTTAGCTTAACAGTTACGCAATAGGTATATACCCACACAACGTTAGGTTCACAGAGGGAAAAATTGTTCTAGTTTTTTAGATGGATTGCGGATTAATCTAGAACTAGCTATATAGTACCAGATTGATGGCTCCAATATTTCTGACAGATGGCCTGTTACAGATTCTAGCTTTATTTGGCTTTGGTTTTCGTATTTCCAAAACTAAAGTTTGCAAAATTTTGTGTTGTAATTATGATGGTAGAGTTGGTGCAGTGGTTGAGCTGTTGTGCTGCGTGTCGCTGCGATTCTCATTCTAAGTCAACGTAATCTAAAAAAAGAGCCTTTTGTGCTCCGTTTATGGCGCACATATGGATGTTTGCAGTAAATGAAAACTTCATTATAGGATTATTTCCGTGTATCTAGAGTTATTTTTGAAAAGAAGCAAGGTCTCATAGCAGAAATTAATCAAAACAAAAAACTTATTGAGCCCGACTCACCCTCAACCATTATTTTCCTTTAAACACCGACCAGATATTGATATAAAACGTGCGTTATATCTAACTACTTAAATAAAAAGGAATGTGCAATGTGGAGGACTTTTTCTTCGAGAAAACTGAAAAAAGATTTGTCGCAGGTTACCTACGGTTGGTATATTTAAAATTTGGTATAAGTTTGTCGATTTTTGCTCGAGCTAAGTAAAGTGTCTGACGATGCAAGCTGAAAGCTCTGTAAGCTCCGAGTTGTTGACACTCAGGCATGTTAAACACTCCAGATTTTCAAAGATGTCGTTAGGCTTTGTAAAAATGTGATTTGTTGTATCTAAGGTTCCAAACGGTTAATATAAAACTGTTCTAAAATTTATCAGAATATAAAATAAAAACGTAAAAAAAAACGCTTATTGCTTCATCTTAAATAACTTAACCTATTTATAACGGAGAGAATCCTTTTAAGCAAGGAGTATGCTTGTATTAGGATGCTCTGCCCTTCCCCAGGGTATGTAATTGTATTTAAGTTATTACAACTGATAAAGACATTAAGTTAATTTATATTTAAATATAGCGTCACATTAATTATTATAAAGGCGTTTTTCGTTTATACCGCGTAAATTGAAGGTCGGGAACAATTCGCCTACTGCGGTCTTCCCGTCCAATTATAATAGTCTTCAAGGCAAGAGCGAAAAGGTTATTAATAAACAGGTACACTTCATCATCATCGATTGCATCAGTTTTTACCATTAGGTGTCGTCGCAGTCAAGAACTAGTTTATAACATTAAAAAAGATTTTAATTTCTGAGTGTTCATATTTATTCATTCTTTTCGCTCAAACAGTTGAATGGAATACAATGAAATTTTAGTACACGGTCCTGCAATATTCCCGTGACCTTCAAATTCACATAATGTATAGATAGACATTTTATCCTAGGAGTATATCTATACTAATAGAATAAAGAGACAAAGTTTGTTTTTTTGTTTGTATGGAATAATCTCTGAAGATCGTGGTTCGATTACACTAATGTATATATTGATAGAAAGCTGCTTTCTTCCTGAGTGCTATAGGCTATATTATATTATGTAAAAAAGTGAACTAAGTAAATTCAGAAGAATTTCCAGGCGGGCGAAGCCGCGGGCAAATTATATTCCTTTCCATACACGTAGTCGAAGCCGCTGGTAGCAACCAGCTACTAGATAGTAATTAATTTAAAAAACTGCGGTCCTTCTATAATAAAATAAAATTGTAGTCTCCCTTTCGATAAAAGGCAGGCTTTATGTAGCCTGACTCAATTACCTACCATTATGTTTTAGTCTATGCTCCACATACTGCCAGTATAAAAATAAAAAGATGGAAGCCGACCTGCCATTAAATTCCCGCGTTTTTAACACAAAATGGACGAATGCACTCTGCAGTACGGTGTGAGGTTTTTATTTTTTATTTTTGTTTCCAGTTTCCTGGCTTTGTGAAAGGTAGTTACATACATCTGGTTAGAGAGAATAAATTATTATGTAAGTATGCAAAATTAACCTTTTTGAAAGTGGTTTTACTGAAAGGCATTTTATTTCGGGTCGGCGCAAATCGTTTTTTTTCTTCCATTCTGTTCTGTGACTCGTCATGCTATAACTAACTCGCTTTTCTTTCATAATTATCACTTTTCACACAATCCACCCATTTTTTTGGCCTTCCTCACCCACTCCATCCATCTAAATGTTTACTTGTTATTTTTTTAGTAACATGCGTTTCATACCTTCTTTTTACATGACCATACCAAGACAAAAGATTCCACTTCAACTTTTCAGTCACTGGTGCCACTTTCAAACTTCCTCTATTATACTCATTTCTCATTTTTTTCAATTCTCGTCACGCCACATATCCATCTAAACATTCTTTTATTTTATTTTCTAACTTAAGATTTCCAGACATAAAAAACATACAAAAAAACCGTGTAAAACTTGATGTAGTAGTTTTTTTTTAAATCCGAACACCAAAAATAAATTCGTTCAATTAAGACTAAATGGATTCACAAAATAAATAGTTAGAAAACCTTTTAGTCGGTACCACTTTCGCAAATAATTGAAACTTTTTTACAAATTTTCGCATGTGTAGGATCTCACAGTTAGTATTTAACATCCAACAATTAATCTATCACAGTCATACTCGCAAAACGAGACCCAATAGTAAAACAATAACAGCACGGTCTCATAGGACCGGTCGGGGATTCATGAATTAATAGACATCCATCATTTTAGTATCTCATCCTCCTTGATAATGCTTTTGCGTTATATTTCTGTCCAAGTAAAATCTATTTTCTTGTTCCACAGTTCCACTTGTGGAATTCCTAAGATTTTCCATAAACTGAGATAATTTTAACTGAATTTTCAAGCTTGCATCGAAATTTCCGAACCCATTTTCCTTAAATTTTTCGGCATATGTTATACTGAAAATTTTGGAATACATACTATTATGTTTGTTTCATGGTATTACTTATGTGGTCTCAAATTGTCCAGTTATTCCTTCAGTTACCCCTTACGTTTTAGGACTACTCTTCCTCATTCCCGCAAGTGACGCTGACTTTACAAAGGGAATTAAATCTCAACCCGGTAAAAACTAAAAACCTCTTCTATTCAACCTTGGTTCTAGCCTATCAACAAAGAAGTAAGACTAAATATTCAACAGCCTAGTGAACCACTCTTGAACTTGACCGCCATTGATTTTCCGTGACCTTCACAAAGACAATTAATGATCATGAGGCCGCGGTTTCGCCCCGTAGCACGTTTTTTATCGCCAACTTCATCACTCACAGGCTTGACGAAGATTGCTAGAGGATCTTAGTTCGAGATTAGAAAACCTTTCGGTGGTGGAAATTAGCTTAGTGAGTAAAAACTTGGCATTTATCAATGAGGAATGATGAACTAAGAATGAAATATTCTACTTTCTTTGTTTCCTTGGTAATTAAATGAAAGATTTTTTTTTGATAACCAAAAAATATTGGAACTCTAACAAAATGATTACCTCGAAATTGCCCCTGGATGTAATCTCTCTCTCTATCACTCAAAGGTTTGCTGGAAAAAAAAAAATCGTCGAGTAAAACTCGCTTTTATTACATGATTTGTCAAATCATAGTATTAATGTTAAGTTTTCAATAAACAATTAAGAATTGCAAGTAGAAATTCGATGAAATTAAAAAAGATTGTAATAACAATATGCTCATGGAATACCTACTCATTATTTTAGCCCGATTATCACATTGCTCTATAACTGTAGGCTGTAGTTAAAGGTCTTCAGGAACTTTATTTCAGCACTCAAATTAATCCAACAACGAATATAACAGCATTTATAAACATCGACTAAAACATTCAAAAAGATAGGGATCTATTAAACTATTTGTCCACCACCGAAATGCCACGTAAAATGTTCAAGGCGAAAATTCCTAAAAACGCAGCTAAAAATATACTCCGCAAACCCTCAGCGCAAATGTGTCAATGTGACGTCAGGCTCTCGTGGCACAGGATAATGGAAATGGCTCCAGAGAATCCACTGAATGTCATCTTTATCTAGATGTTACACTTTTAGGATTCCGCGGGCAAGTTGTAAAACAGAACCTTGAAACTTCAAATTCTTCGTCTCAGTCGTAGGCTCCTGGTAAAATGGTTATGAATCGTCTGGTAGGTTGGTTGCGACTTTTGCGAAACTTCTCTGTATTCATGGCAATAAGGAAACATTTCATAATTTAATGAGGTCTGTCCTTCTGATAGATGATCGCTGCTAGAACGTTGGCTCTCTACTCTTCCCTGTACCACTAAACGTTCTAAAGAGCTTTCATTGCGGATAATATGTCCTGTTCTACAATCGATGAAAGTCTGTGTTTGATACGAAGATCTTTCAGAATGGAATCGTTTATGCGATTAGCAGTCCATTTTATCCTCAATCCAAATTTAAATAGAAATGTGAAAAGTAGCCAGGATTAATATTTAATGAAGGAGGTATACTTCGCCCAAATATGATGTCAAATCTAGCCCAAGCTAAAGGCTTTACCATCGTGTAAGACAATTTTATTATTAGTACTGGGATAAAAGTATTTCATGTCTTAATCCAGATTATGGTGTATACTTTTTGGCATAAGGGTTTTACCTGGTTTTACCCTTATGCCAAATGTCATCCAAAGTCGTTAAGCTGTTTAAACGTTATTAACAAACAAAACACAGACTTTTCATTAATAATATTACAGTAACGACTAAGACGCTTAAAAGATGAAACGCTTTGTGTATTAAAGAGGCCCCACTAGCTTAATCTAGTAGACTTTAATTGACAAAAGTAATGCTTAGATTAACTTGATCTCATTGCTTTGTTTAAGGGGCTGACTGATCTGAGAGAGCTTTTCGATATTAAATTAGTGTCTCACGAAGGTCTTAAGTACCTACCTATCAAGCTACAAGTCTACCAGGGTTATAAAACTTTAAACATTGAATAAGTAGGTATCTTAAATGTATTTCTGAAAGAAAAACCCGGGACCCTGAATCGAACGCAAAGAAGGAACAGGGTGGGGTTTAGTCTGTAAAAGCCTGAAAAGCCCTCACGCTGCACCCAAAGGAGAAGTCAATCTGATGATTCCCAACCTAAAAAAATCACATAAAAGTTGGTTGATGTCTTTTACCTACATCTGAAGAGAAAATTAATAATATTTTGAGTTACTCATATTATAATTATTGAAATTAACTAACTTAAAGTTATAAAGGACACAGTACTAGCAAATTCACAGTATTGGAATTTTAAATTACAATATTGGTGCAATACAGAGTCATTGGTATTGGACATTCCAGGTACAAATTGATTGACCCACTAAATAAGCACCAAACTGAATATTGATTCCGACTAGTGTCCGACCAAAGCTAATTTTCACGGTTTAAGCCGAAAATGTAACCGAATTGCGGCTTTGATCCGAGGTTTCGGCCAAAACCGAAACACCGACATCATAAGGTCATGTTTTTATGGGTAAAAAAATAGTCAATCTTAATCAGTCAGGCCCGTTTTGCTTTTTAAATCGTTTGAACCTGTCATAGGGTCCGAGTGCGCATCTTCTTTTCAAGAATTGACACCCGAAAGCAAAACCGAGCCGAAATTAAATTTTGCCGCAACTAGGCCGAAACTATATGCAACTTTCCAATTATAAATTATGCTACTTTACAACTATACGCAACATATAGTTGGTATGTTGCACAACTTTAATCTAGTAGTTTAATCTAGTAGTCACAACTAAAAATAAAATAAAAATAAAATAAAACTTTCCTACTATACCTACGCAACATGCCAACTATACGCAACATTCCAACTATACGCAACTATCCAACTATACACAACTATCCAACTATACGCAACTTTCCAACTATACCACCGCCATTGTACCCATAGATTTAAGTTTCAGTACAATTTATAACTTCTTTTGGTGTACAATAAAGTTTATTCTATTCTATTCTATTCGATACGCAACTATCTAACTATAGGCAACTATCCAACTATACGCAACTATCCAACTATACGCAACTTTCCAACTATGCGCAACTGTCCAACTATGCGCAACTATCCAACTATTCGCAACTATCCAACTATACGCCACTTTTCAACTATACGCAACTATCCAACTATACGCAACTTTTCTTCTATACGGAACTCTCGATGCGTATTCAATTCTTACAGCAGCAATTTTTTTTTTAGATGGAGCCTTTTTTGCTACTGTGGGGGTGAAACGGAACGGTGCAATTTTCTTATTTTTCTATTTTCAGAGGTGAAACTGAAGGGCATAATAGCTGAACGCTACGTGTTTTCATCATGACAACATCATTTCCCTATGGGGCTATACGTTTATTTTGGTGAGAAAAAATATTGTATCTCTGCCAACTCGATCGAGGTTTAAATATGAGATAAAGATAGTGTGTTATTTTCTGGTAATAAACAGAACCCAAAAATGTGTAAAGAAATTTTGTAAGTCTGCAATATTATATTCATTTTTTTTCGTGTTAAGACATATTGGTTTACGACCAGAAGAGATACGTTTATGTAGGTTATGTTATAATTTTTTTTCAAAATGGTAGCGTTATTCATATGATGTCTACCTGATGGTGGGAGAGAGTTCTATAGAAATAAGCATCGCCTTCCTACCTGTATTTCGGAAAGTGTACCTACATAATACAGCTGGTGTTAATAAATGTCATATGAACAGCTATGTCAGACTCTTAGGGCGCACAATATAATATGAAAAGTTTACATGCAAGTTAAACAATATACCATGGGTGGCCATATTATTAGGGACAGTACCTAGATTTCTTATATTATTATCAACTTTAATTGCATTTTGCAGGTAAATGGTTGGTTGTAGGTTCGGCAAATATTTTTTATTTATAGACTTGATTGATTGAGATAATAAAACATCAAATTTGAAGTCAAAATTATTTATATATTTTTGAAAAAAAAAAGATACGTAATAAGATGGATGAATATTGCTAGTATTTTGTTATAGCATCCATTTATCGTGGTATGCTCTCTATGCAAGTTCTGGCTTTCTGTAGCAGGTTTCTGGTATAATGGCCACTCTTTAATGAGAGCTACAATCAGCTAGTGTTATTTTTTTCACCGGCAAGAGGATCCAAATATTCACCAAATGTTGAAAAAAATCAACAAAGTTAAAAAATGTCACTTAAAAAAAAATGGCGCGATCTCACAATGTTGCTTTATATCAAAAATAATAATACTGATGCCAGTAATAATACCAAATAAAAAAATCTTATATAAATCCGTTGGTTAGCTTAAAAAGTGAGATTAATAACTTTGTTGACTTTTTTCGAAATCATCGTATTAAGTATCTATTTTTTTCAAAAATATATAAAAGAATTTGATTTCCAATTTTATGTTTTTATTAACTCAATCAATAAAGTCTTCAAATAAAAAATATTAGCCGGACCTACAACCAACCATTTGCCTGCAAAATGCAATCAAAGTTGATACTAATATATGGAATTCAGGTACTGTCCCTAATAATTTGGCCACCCACTGTACTTTACAATTTATAAATCATTATGTATTTACAAAAATATTGAATTTCAACAATAGTTTTACTCATGTAAAAAGTAGAGCTGTTCATCATATCCAAAACACACATTTCATTATTTGCGTATTCATGAATTTTAAGTAAACAAATAAATATAACAAATGACTTTCAAAAATTCGTGTTTCTTTGTCCCTAAACTTACAATACACCACAACAAACCAAAACAGACACATTACTTTAAATCAGAACATAAAGGTTGGGACAGACAAGACATTCTAAAATAAACCCTATTTCAGACCGACTTGAATGTTTGAAAGGGCAGATGTCCTTTGCGATAACTAAACAAAAGTCTATCAGACAAATGCCAGTCTACCCTCAATGGACAGAGGCAGGTCTGAAAGGGTTTCAGCGGCTTCCGTTACAGAGTTATGAAACCCCTTCGTGGCCACTCATAGAGGTGACATTGTCAAAATTTTCTTTTATGTATCTGGTACGGAAGCGTGTTTTTGTGTGTAATCTTTTACTTACTGACTACGGCCTTGACAGCCAAAAATTTGTTCTAATTTTAGCAAAACTGAAGAAGATTTAGAAGAAATTTCAATACTTAATACTTTATTGTATTCCATAATTTTACAAGGGTGGTGTATAAAAGATTCAATTATGGACCCAGGCACGGCAAAGTCTATTTTTATCGAAACTTGTACTCATCACTATTGGGCGGGCTCTTGTTATTTGGTAGTATCAAATAACAAGAGCCGTTTAGATGAATGCGGATTTAGAAGAACAGGGTCCGTCATAACTTCGCTGAAAAGAGAGGATTCTCCAACAGACGAATTTTGTGTCCGGTCCGAGCAACTGTTTAATAGTCTCACTTCTATCTTTATAATTATATTTTCTCTCTTTAACAACTCTGATACCACGATGCAGGAGTTTAAATTTTAGTTCTATGGACTACATAGATGTTACCCGCGTGAATTGGAGATTATCCCGAGTTAATGAATTTTTAAGGAAAAATGTACCATATATCCTTCTCCAAGTTCTGAATTATCTCTTTACAAAAAATCAATATAGTAGGTTCAGCAGTTTAGTCTTGAAAACATGATTAACGAAAGTTACTTCTGAATTTATAATATCTATAGTAGTGGAATATCATATCTAATAGTTCCCGACACGGCATTCTGCAGGTACTCTGTGGTTCCAACCGTTTCATCAGACGATCCAGCTCCGCACTAATAGGATTATCACTTCACACCGCCATACTTCCTGATCACGAGTTAACTCACGACTGCCTCTGTTAGGGGTGAATGACTTTTGTGCTATTTATAAGTTATTTTATGTATTCATCATAACCAGATTTTCAGCGTTTTAGGCCCTATGGTTTGGACTGGACGTTAATGAGTCAGTGAGCGAGGCAGGACTTTACCTTTTATATATAGGTGACCGTATAACGTGATATATGGTAATGTTGACGAAGCAGAAGAAGAATGTAAGGATCAGGGACAAACAAGTAGATAAATATTTACAAAACTTAAACTCTGAAGTCAATGGGGACACCGACCTTCATGATGACGCTATGACGAGAGGATCGAATTTTAGTTTTAGGACATGCCAGATTCCTCGTGATATGTGCCTTCATCGTTTTTGAGAGCAATGGCATCACCATTGCTCTCAAAAATAAATTACACAAAGTCATTACTTTGTGTAATTTAGATGGGCCCTATCCGCAACTTTTGTGTAATTTCCCATCATTAAATTCTTTCTTTTTTCTTTCTTACCTGTTTAATATTTTAAAAAATGCGGAGGACATACAAATTGGTTGTCATTTGGTTCGGTACACATGTTAACATTTTTTTTTTACTTAGAAATAAAAAAGTTCCAAGAAGGTTGTCGTCAATAATTCAACATTTTCTATTTATTTTCCAGCTTAAGTTCCGCTAACTCAATGTAATATTCATGTAAGCGAACCGCCCATACATTATCGTGTTATCACTTGATTGAAATCGATATTCTATTAGAATTTGATACGGGTTTGTTAGCACTCTTTGTTTGTAAATTGATATATAATGCCTACTCAAATAAGTGTTCTTCTAAATTGGAATTTCGAAAAGCATCACATTTTTATTGATTTTGAAATGTATTGCTGTTGAATATGACTCAAATCGAATGAAGTTGAGTTATATTAAACAATCCTTTTCTTTTGATTGTTATGTACAAAGATTTATCATTATCCTTAAAATTTGGATTGGATATTCTGGTGGTATTTGAATCACAGTGGCCCTGGATCGCAAATCGTGATAGAACACAGGTGGATTTTAGTTAGGAAAGGCTAAGTCCCTCTCAAGCAGGAGTTATTTTGATAATTTCCTACTTCTAAATAATAAAAATTACCTCTGCAGAAACCCATCCGAAGTATTATTGGCCGTCCGGTAACCGGTGTTAAAGTATGGATTTTTATGGCACCAATCACGCGACTCGGTCGCCTGGTTTGATTAAAACTTCATACAAATGTAAAGATCTGTATCACGGTGACAGAATGCAGAAGAACCGAATGCTGCCTTTAGCATGCTAACGCGCACCTCAAAACAGATGTCGTTAAAACGGGTGGCACGACATTGGTCAAGTAGGTAATTCGTCAAGTACGCAGTTCGTCAAATTTGAAATTAATCAAAGCTGTAGTTCGTTTAATCGTGAATTTGCCTAATTATGAAATTCGTCAAATACGCAATTGGTCAAGTCCATGTATAGTCGATCAAACGCGGAACGTGTACCATCAAACGCGGTACAGCGCGGTATAGAAACGCAGGGGTGAATAGTGGCGTAGGAGCACAGTAGGGCCGATGTTCCTAACGGACAGGTAATTTCTAAAAAGGATACCCGCGATCCTATTACACAAAGGACACGGGGGTGTTTTTATTGAGTAAAGGTCTGACACGCCATCCCACTCCAACCAAGAGCAGGAAAGGTCATGGATGAATTCCAAACTCAAAAAAAAACGACGTAGTATAATTAAAATTCAAGATTAGAGTGAATAGGCTCGTAATAAACTAGTGCGCCTCACCTTCAACGATTGCATCACTGCTTACCATCAGGTGGGATTGCAGACAAGCACTAGTTTATGTCACAGTACAGCCGTTATAATTTGGTGAGTTTGAACGAGTTTTCAAACACTGAAATTCGCAGAGCCCAACTTCAGACTCGCCAACTTATAACGGCCGTACTATACATAGATATACACATTATTTTGTTTAATAAACCCGCGTTAATTTAAAAAATATTTCAGTCTACACCATCCAACATGTCCTACACTCAAACCATGCGGGTGCAGCACACAATACTCGAGATAGTCCCGTATTGTTACGTCAGACAATGTGCCAGCCATTCTATGGACCAGTCCTAGTCCTACGGGCTAACAATGGCCCGGTCAAGACGTGCGGGCGCAAGATATGGACTAATTACGGTCCTACGTTCGCTACTCAATTAGTGTATTACGATAGTTGGACTTGTGTTGGACAAGTGAGATAGTTAGTCTGACAAATAGTTCTTACAGCCAACTTAGTAACACTATTAGTGCGACCTTTTTTTTGGCGTGTTAGACTTTTACCTAATAAAACCAAACCTGTCTCTCTTACTCATACTTCTATTCTCGCTAATTCCTTGCAATTTAAGTTCAAGGATCACGGGTTTCCCTTGCAGAAGTAAACCAAAGGCCAAAGTCTTCGTCCCTGCTGGGCTCCTACGGTTTTGTTGACATATCTTTGAGGCGCGCGTGGAGCAATACGTGCCGTCGATGGTTGGAGCTCGGTCTGGATGGTAACCGGACAGCAAGTTCTTGCTCATCGTCCGCAAGTCCACGCTTATGTTTGCCATATGGGCAAATCATGTCCTAAGTTTTTTTTACACCAGTAGTAGGTTCAGTTCATACCTACTTCTGCTTAGGAAGCATTCTTTGAGGATAATTATCTACTTTCACGCGAGTGACGGCGTTGGCAGAAGTTAATATCTCTCAAAAACAATATGACTTCAACTTACAGTCAGCCTGTAACATTACTACAACATTATAACAAAACAACATTTTAACATAAATTTTATTAACAATAGTTATTCAAACGTTTTCACAATACCTACTTCATTAATTCTGAATCAAACGAACACACAGCAAAACCAACGCAACGAATATTACATTGGAATGGAATTCAAATCCCAGTTCTGAAAATACCATTCAATACGCAGTTATTTTAGCCAAACCACTGAAGGGAATTCCAGATCATATTTCAGGCTTTATTCGGATTTTGATTCTTTTCAATGAAGCATTATAAAAACTTGAGTGTCTAATGAAAATCCTACGCGCGATTCTTAATGAAAATTGTAGCCTTACAGATGTTTTGCAACGTGAATAGGTGGAAGACCCAATATACGAGTATTCAGTGAAAAGACTTTTTGTATTGAGATCGTGATTAGTTCAGTTTTTAATTAGACTTTGTTGATATTTTTACTGAATATCATCAACCTATCAATGAGGCTAGCTCATTGATAAATTATTTAGAATTCAGAGATTTGTTTTGCAATGTTGGCATTTTTGATTTTTTTCTTATTTATAGTTTATTATTATTTAAATGGAATTTACATATGTTATGGTTTTGACTTGCCTTTGTCCAGCAATGGGACAACATAGGCTACATATAGGCACCAACAATCACAGCAGTAACGTCCGCCTCTCTAATATATTGTTCAAAGAGTTTGCATCAACAATCCACGCAGCTACTGCTCTTCTGCGGTATTGTTCGAAACAGTTCCGGGACCTCGCTCGATGGACTGAAGTTTTTTTGAGGTTGCTTTTTCACATTTACTGACAAAAAATCACCTATGTTGATTCAGTTTCTTTTAGCGTTCAAAGACCGCGGTGATTCTTTGTGACAACTCGCAGCAATAATGTCATTAATCAAACTTAAGTATATTATTATGATAGTTTTCCCACCAAAACAGGACATACGTACAATAGCAGGGCGCACGAAACAAAACAAAGCCTTCAACTTAAACAAGGCCTTTGTACCAAAACAAGGCCTTCGTGCCAAAATAGGGCCTACGTACGAAAACAGGGCCTAAACTCTTAGTCTCATGAAGAATAAGTGAGCAACCACACGGTGAGTATGAATGAAAATTAGGTATAATAGGTAAACAAATTCTAATTTAATCTACAGGTGTTCATAATCCCGACGAGGCTATTTTCGCCACATTATAAACGGACCAAGGGCCAGCCGGCTATTAATAAAAATATCGGAGAAAATAGATATTTATAAAAGTATAGGTCTCTTAAAAATATCTATTTGCGCTGAGTGAGTTTTGTGTTCAACCAATTTGAACTTGTCCAACGTTAAGGCCCAGAGTGCTTTGGACTTTATTTTTCTCAACACTCCAATTTAAAAGGATCTTCGAAGTAACTTGAGATTTATTTTCTTTTTATATTTATAGACAACATTTTGTTTACCTCTGCTTCTTTCAAATGTTTTGAGAAGTTGTTGAACTTTAATTTCAAGATTATTTTGATTTGTTCAGTCATTCAAATATACGTATTTGATTAATTTTCGTTCTGGAATTATGATACTCGTATTCTTTTTAAAGAAAATATCTAAAAAAATACTGTAGAGCAAAAAACAGCCTATCATTTATTTTCTTTTACTATGTCCAAGCTTATAAAAAGATGAATGGATTGTGTGAGGAGTGATAAGAATGAAAAGAGAGTGAGTGATAGCGTGTGACAGGATAGAATGGAAGAGAAAATCATGTTGCGCCGACTACAAACAACACAAAACAAGGTCAGGAAGATGACTTATTTCATGTGTAAGTAATTGTGTATTATTACGAGTATGTTGTTTAGGGAGACTTCTAAAAATAAAGTAGTATTCTTAAGGATCCCAAATATATCGAACCCTTGACCCAATTTATCTTTTCAGGTAATGATCAATTTTCTATTATCAATAAAAGAGTCTTGTCCTTATTTTCCTGCCCTTGTCCTCTGCTATTAGGTACCATTCTGTTTTGTCAACCGTTTTATTTAGTAAAATTTATCACAATACTTTCCATTCTTTGCGTATTCAGTTTAACAACGGCTTTTTCTTCAATGGGAAATCATCTTGTGACTTTTCTCGCTTTAGGTAAGAATAAAATTGCGTGTCAGACTTTTACTGACTAAAACCATTTTAGTCTTTCAGTTGTCTTCTGTGTTCTAAGGCCTTGGCTTTAGGTACGGTAACCAGAAATCGCCTTGCAAGTTCAGACGTCAAGAGAGCGTCTTCTTCAGCGGTGGTTGTAACTTAAGGATGTCCGTTCTCTCATGAGCTTAACAATGCTTAAGGGACGTTGTTGCATCTGCCACGAGTCTGCAGTGCTTCCACCATGTTCGCAGAATTGTTCACGAATGAATTTGATGCCACCTTCCTTTGTTATGCCTATTTATTTCCACACAATCAAAATAACAAAACATATTGTACCTGTTGTTGTGTGGTTGTTGTTGTATTGTACCTACTTAGTAATTACGTAATTGAAATTATCTGTTGGCGGATTGACTTTTGTTGTGTCAGATTGCAAATAAATCCTGTAACGAATCGGTTGATTTTCCTTATGCTTCCTAAACATTACACATACCTATAGTTTTTCTTAACCATACAAACTGCATCTACAGTTTCTTGAAAGATATTATAGGTACATTTACCTACTCGAGCCACGCCACGTCGATCGACGTCGGAACATCTAATTACTATCGATTTACGTCCCGACCCGGCTCGCTCACTTCATCGATACGAATAAATTTATTAGAAGAAAACTCCCTCCGTTGACATAATTAAACTTTATTAACTTTTTAAATTATTGACTTTTACTTTCGATATTGCTTTTTTGATAGCTCGATAATAAAGTCGGTGTTTTGGAGCTATTTCGAGAGGTCGAATGATAAAAGTTTACGAAAAAAACAAATTTTAATCTTGATATTTCGATGAAGTTTTAATAGGTTTTTTTAAGACTGTTTTTCCTTGAGAGAAACGTTATTGATGAATAATATTAGCTGAAGGTTTTCAGTCCACTTTATAAATAATAAAATAACAATTTCTTATTATTGTACAAACGACTAATTGATTGTTATACTACCTTCACTTATAAATTGTTGAACTGAAGGACACTTGTATAATTTATATGAATTACTTGTATAGGTATAAGGCAAGGCGTGATCGATCGCATTCAATCGCTTTGCTTTATGTATGTATTTACATTTCAATGTGTTAGTCACCGTTACTACCTACATATACAAATCTTGGAAAATTTACAGAACGGTATTAGCTAGTGCAAATTAAAGAGCGCTTTCTTCCATAATCGACATAATATTAGTATACTCGTATTTATTAGTTTGTATTGATTGGTATAATATCGTTTACGTATTTATATATAGCACAATAGTTTTATAAAGGAGAGTTTTACTTTTTCAAGTTCGCATGGCTGAACGGATTTCGATAAAACTGGATACACGAGTTCACTATACAGTCCTAAAATAGCACACGGAATACTTTTTAGCCCAGTAGTGTATTATTCTCTTAAAAAAAAAACTACAAGCGCTGGCTGGCCGACATGAGGATCCAATAGCCGTACTGGAAAGGATGTAGAAGAGCGGGCAAAGTGGATAAAGCTAAGCCGGAAAGCGGACCCTGGCAAAAGCCGGGACTAACGCCAGGTAGAAGAAGAAGTCTATTATTCTCTTAGGACAATTTTGTACTATCACCTGGGCGAAGAGTCTGTCATCAGCTAGTAAAGCAATCACTATTCATTAGTCTTACTAAAACTCAAAAACAACTTGACCGATTTGAATTTAAATATTTTGTAAATATGTTACTGATGTTCCTTATATGATAATAAAACAAAAAAATCAACAAGTAACAATAAAACCCAACTACAATCTTACTATAATATCAACTAAGTAAACCCCAGCATATCCACATAGCGCCCTAATTAATCCATCCGTCTTCGCATGCACTCCATATGCCGTACATAATAATATGTTTGTATATACACATATATAATAGTATAACTGTTCCGCTCTCCGCCTGCCAAGTGAACACTGAGGATGGTACAGGGCTGGCAGAGGTTACTATCACACTGTTACAAATGATAAAGGTTTTTGAGTGTTCATGTATGTTTGTCACTTTTTCTCCGCCCAAACGGCTAAACGGATTTGTATGGAATTTGGCAGACAAGTAGACCATGTTTCGGACATAGGACTAAGGTTACTTTTTATCCTGGAAATATGTTCTCTTGGGATAGTTTTATAACTTCACACGAGCAAAGTCGCTCGCTGTAGCTACTACTATTACTTGATTTTTGTTCGTAATTAGATCCTCTTAAAACAGACAAATGCAACGATAGGAAATATTAATCTAGGTTTGGATTCTCTAACAACAAACTTTAATATGACTGAGAGATTTGCACAGCATTTATTAACTTTTGAACAAAACCAAACAAAATTTTGAGTTTTTTAGTATTTCAAGTAAAATAGTGATAATTCTAATGAAGCGACTCTATCGGACTCAGGATTAGAAAATAATATATTAATATGCTTAAATGTGGTTGTTTACGTAATTGAAACAAGTCAATGTGTCAAAATAAGGTTTAAACCCCGATCAAATTCAAATACTTAAATCAGAATATTCCTCAAACTCTACTTTAGCCTGAAAACCTGTCAAAATTTGACTTTTAAAAAGGTTTGACACATACTTAACTCTAAATACTCAACACAGAAACCGCCTCTTATGGCCAGTTTCTTCATAAAAGCTAAAACTATCACTAGTATTAACTTTTCCTTGACCGTTACTGTTTTCAATAGCAAATGTCATCTTGTGTCAATGTCTACATCAAAGTGACAGCTAAATTAAAAATCGACCAAAACGAAATGTAAGTGATAAATACAGTGAAACCTATACAATTTTGTCAAAATGACAGTGATGTTAGTTTTACCAACCCTTCAATGAGCAGTTAAAGTTAAGGACAAAACAACAACAGTTCAAATTGTGAAGAAACGAATTTAACAGTTATTATTAATTTATGACGTTACTTTGGCTGTAATCTTAGATGAAGAAACTGGCTGTTAATCGTACAATAGTCATTGTAGTTTTGGAATGTGAAAACAGCAGTAGGTACAATTTTTAGGCAGATAACAAAATATATCAACAGATTTTGAATCTCAGCTTTATTTTTGCACCGAATTCTACCATTTACAAAATTGTGACAGCCCTAGCCGAGTGGGATAACGAACTGGCCTGTTACAGTGTCGCAGAAAATACCCTCAAAGTATAACGAAGATGTGACGGCAAGGGCTGGCTCGAGAATAAGTTGAAACTCACGCTATGCTCGGCGGAAGCGTCGCAGCTTAAATAGGTTTATCTCATTTTATAACACGAGTATGAAAAAATATGAAGACGACTGAATACCTACTTTGTATTCTTCTTTTATCTTTCATCCTTTAATGGGTAAACCAATTGTGTAATCGGTGAAAATAAAAAATAAAATCCATGAATTACATAAATAAACGTATGAAGGATTTTCTAGTGGAAAACAAAACGATTTTTTTTTTTAGTAAAGTTCACATAGGTAACTTATAAACTAGGCTATTAGACTGTGGTGTCTAATAAACCTGTTATCATACCCTTTTCTTAAGTTTCATATATACTCATAGGACCAATTTACAGCATTTTAGCTTTGCATTTTTTTGCCTTTTTAATGTATTTAAAAAATATTGTATTAGCACTCAACCTACCTTATGTCTGACGGCTGACTGTTGAGTACCTGTTAAATGAAAAATTTACATATTTTAATCGTTCTAGTTTTCAATGAAAATATTGGAATCTGTACTGGAAACACTTTTTAGCGAATAGCGCCGTACAGTTTTCCAGTGAACTTGAAATAAAACCCTTAAATCGTTAAGCAACTTGCAACATTTATTAATCACCAAAAGTGAAGGCCCTGTCAGAACTAAACTAAACCATAAACCCCATCGCTGATTCTCCATAGACTATCTTTGGCATGGCGGTCCCACAGATAACAAAATATGTGAGACGCCACACCACCCCCCTACGGAGAAAAGAAAGGTATACAAAATAATAATTAAAAAAAAATGTTTCAAAATCACACATGAAACGTATAACGAGAACAGTACAGTACTCACAAACATTTACAACTTATTGTAATACTTAACACCAACATCAACTTTAAGTAGCTATAAACACCATAATAATTATATTCATGAAATTATACCTTAAAACTAACAAAGGTTTTACATAGTTCGAGACACATTCTTGAAATCACAAGATTAAAATAAAAACAAAAATACAAACAATAACAATATATCTACAAATCCAGAATATCTCTAAACTTGACCCTTCTACCAGCTCTGGTTGTGATAGGAGTTGGAAGCGGTGCTGTGTCTGTAAGAGTGGGAGATGTCTGTAGTGTTGGTGGAAGTTTAGGTTGGTAGATGGAAGGAGATGGTGATGAGGTAGGAGCAGGTGTTAAAACAGGTGACAAAGGCTGGTGATGTGATACATTGCCTTTAGGCGACACTTCAAGATCTGGGGTCAGATATGCTGGCTTAGTACGGTCAATGCTAACTGTAGTCTCCCTGCCATTCACATTCAAGGTAAGGGTTTTATCCCTTCTCCTTAGAATGCGATGTGGTCCAGTATAGGGAGGTTGCAGGGGGCGTCGGACAGTATCGTCACGTAGCATGACATGAGTCGCTGTAGGTAAATCCTTGAAAATGAAAGTAGACGGACGCGCATGGCGAGAAGCTTGTGTTGGACGAAGGGCTTCCATACGGCTTCTAAGCTCTGTGACAAAATCCGAGGCGTCACTTGAGCTCCTAGGTTCCCCAGTCGGCATGATAAGTTCTCCGGGTAAACGGAGCGGCTCTCCGTAGACGAGCTCAGCGGACGAGGTGTTCAAATCCTCTTTGAGCGCTGTCCTCATGCCCAGGAGTACTAATGGAAGTGCCTTTGTCCAAGAGTGAGAGTGGCACATCAAAGAAGCTTTAAGTTGGCGGTGCATGCGCTCTACCATGCCATTAGCACACGGATGATAACTGGTCGTCCGAACCCGCTTTGTTGCACACACGTTCATGAGGCGCTGAAACAAACCGGATTCGAATTGACGTCCCTGATCAGTCGTCACAGTGCTCGGAACTCCAAAACGAGATATCCAACCAGTTACCAACGTGTCAGCCACTTCTTCCGCCGTGATAGAGGACATAGGCCATGCTTCGGGCCAACGCGTGTACCTGTCTACTGCGGTAAGACAATATGTGTAATTACCAGAGTATGGAAGAGGGCCAATTATATCAATGTGAATATGACGGAATCTGTGGGATGGATTCGCGAAAGATGAAAGCGGTGACGAAATGTGTCTGCTGATTTTACTACGCTGGCATTGTAAACATGATTGGGCCCATACGCGGCAGTCTTTGTTAATATTGGGCCATATGTAACGCTCAGATACTAAGCGTATTGTTGCGCGTACACCTGGGTGACTAAGTCCGTGCAATTTGTCAAAAGCTATTCGGCGAAAGACAGGAGTAAGATATGGACGAGGTTTACCTGTCGAGGTATCGCAGAGAATGTTGATATTGGTCCCGGGAACGTTAACCTTCGCCATTTTTAAAGAAGACGAAGAAGAAGAAGATGTGAACTCTTTGAGCTCATCGTCATGTTCTTGAGCTTTCGCCAGGGCTTCGTAATCGGACTCAAGTGATATCGATTCAATGCGGGACATAGCATCCGCAACTATGTTGTCAGTGCCCTTGACGTACTGAACGTCTGTTGTATACTGGCTTATGAATGTGAGTTGGTTGAGTTGAATGGGTGGTAACTTCTCACGGCGCTGCACGAAGGCATAAATGAGAGGCTTATGGTCGGTGTAAATCGTAGCGTGTTGAACCTCTAGGATGTGTCGAAAGTGTTGAACACTTTCGTACACAGCTAGGAGTTCCCGGTAGTATGCTGGCCACTCTGACTGCTTCGCCGTGAGTTTCTTGCTAAAATAAGCAAGAGGTTGCCACGCGTCACCAACTTTCTGCTGTAGACCCGCGCCGATATGCACACTAGATGCGTCCGTGAACAAACCTAATTGAGCTTCGAATACAGGATGAAATAAAAGCGTGGTATCAGCTAGACTCCTCTTACAGCTCTCAAAGCACTGCCGGAGTTTAGGCGTCCAGGGAAAAGGTTTGGCACCCTTACTATTGGTGGCTGCTACTGCGTCAATAAGGGGCGCTTGGTACTTGGCAGCGCTACGCAAGAATCTGCGATAATAATTTATCATGCCTAGAAATCTGCGCACACCTTGTACTGTTTCGGGCAAAGGGAAATCGCCTAATGCGCGGATGCGGTCCTCGGGAGGATACGTGCCCGAAGCGTTAATACGATAACCTAGAAAGGTTACTTCTTTTTCCCCGAAAACACATTTTGCCGGGTTGATAACTACTCCATACTCCTGGAGACGACTAAGCAAGAGCCTGAGGTGCTCAGCGTGCTGCTTGGCGTCCCTGGAATGCACGAGGATATCGTCGACGTATGCAAAACAGAAATCTAGACCCCGCACCACTTCGTCAATGAACCTCTGAAAGGTCTGACCGGCATTCCGGAGGCCGAAGGTCATGTAGGGAAACTCATAGAGTCCAAAGGGTGTTATAATGGCTGTTTTGCAAATGTCTGACGGATTAACGGGAATTTGTTGGTAAGCTTTTACGAGATCTAAAGTACTAAATATTGTGCAGCCGGATAGGTTATGGCTAAAGTCCCCTACATGACGAACCGGATAGCGGTCCGGTATGGTGCGGGCGTTTAGAGCCCTGAAATCTCCACAGGGGCGGTAAGTCTCGTCCTTTTTAAGCACGAGATGCAGGGGAGAAGACCAAGAACTGCTAGACGGCCTGGCCGTGCCCACTCGTACCATCTCCTCAAATTCTTTTTGAGCAGCCCGAAGCTTTTGAGGCGCCAGGCGACGCGGTCGCGCTGTAACTGGTGGTCCATCAGTAGTATTGATGAAATGCACCGTAGTGTGCTTGGGGTCTTTAGGAGCCCCAGGAGGACGCGAGACATTAGGGAACTCGGCTAAAATGTGTGCGAAGAGAGAAGCAGGTGAGTGTATTAATTTAATACTAGGCTGCCTAAAAGATCCAAGTTCGGTGTTAGTGGATAGGCCAGTTTTATTATCCCGTAATTTTCCTTGGGAACAATCGGGCAATAATCCATAATAGGCCAGAAAATCGGAGCCGATTATTGGGGTGCCTACTTCAGCAACAACAAACTTCCATACGAAATCTCGACGCAGGCCTAAATTTAATTTTAATTCAACGAGCCCGAAGGTGTTGATTTTGGTGCCGTTGGCTGCGACGAGTTCGTACGGAAGAGGCTCTGTCTTGCCTCGGTGGTGGCGTCGCGGTAGGCAGGAAAGGTCGGAGCCAGTATCGATAAGAAATCGACGATTTGAAAACCGGTCCGTAACAAACAAGCGACGACTCACTTGTGAGCAATCAGATGTCGCCATTACTGATTGCTGTTGAAGTTTCCCCGTTTGGTCGAGGAAGTTGCTGCAGCGTCCGACCAGCTGCATGGTGGGACGCATTTTGAGGCTTTCGCTGCAAATTGCTGATGGTACCAGCAAAACCGAGAGCGAGAGCGAGAGCGTGAACGGCTGCGAGTGCGGCTGAACGGACGTCTATGGTCGCTACCAGTAGAGAGTGAAGAAACTATGAGTGTCAAATCTGCCACTTGCTGTTGCAGCATCCGCAACTGCTCTCGCATGTCATCATTTGATGGGCTTGACTTCTGTGTGCTGTGGACGCTTGCGGGTTGCGGGCCAATTTCGCTTAATTTGTCAGCCAATTCGCCAAGATCTTGAAGTGTTGCCTGTTTTTGGGCTATCAGTATTCCCTGATAGGTATTAGGCAATCTATTTAGCCAGATGGTTTGAATGAGATGTTCTGGCACGGATGTGCCAGCTAAAGATCTCAGGTGCCTGAGGAAAGATGATGGTTTCCGGTCACCTATCTCTTCTTTTTCTAACACCCTTCTAATTTTTTCTTCGTACGAATCTGAAAATCGGCTAATCAACGCTTTTCTAAGTGTTGTGTACGGTTGGTGTGCAGGAGGTGATGTTATTATGTCTTCCACCTCACTGGCAGATTTTGTGTCAAGTTGACTGACAGCATAATAATATCTTGTCAACTCCTGTGTCACACCATTGATGTGGAATTGTGCCTCGAGACTGGCGAACCATAATGCGGGCTTGTCAGGCCAGAAAGGTGGAACACGGATGGATACTTTACTAATTTTGTGTGTAGATGTTGTCTCTTGCTCACCACCAGAGCCAGTAGGATCATGAAACACCTCCTTATCATCCGCCATTTAAAAAAAAAACACAATCCAAAATAAAGCAAAAAATTAAAAAGTAAACCGTGGTAACGATAAATATGAAATAAAAGAATGCATACAATGTTCAAAAGGTACACCAGCTAGCCGTCTTGGAGAATAGGAGAATAAGCACCAACCAACTGACCAACAGTCAGCACCTCGCGACGTCGTAGGCGCCGGCAAGGTGTCCTTGGCGGGGCAGCGCCAACCAGTAGCGCAGGCAGGTCATGAAGCTCAGCTGGGTCTCGTCAGCGGCTCCAAAAAACTCACAATTCTTAGTTTTCTTGGGTCGCCTCTATGTCAGGCGATATGACATTGGCAGTTGAAATCCTTTAAAAAACCATCGCTTGCTCGCGACGTTGCTGCGTTTATGTCGGGGTCACCAATTTAGCGAATAGCGCCGTACAGTTTTCCAGTGAACTTGAAATAAAACCCTTAAATCGTTAAGCAACTTGCAACATTTATTAATCACCAAAAGTGAAGGCCCTGTCAGAACTAAACTAAACCATAAACCCCATCGCTGATTCTCCATAGACTATCTTTGGCATGGCGGTCCCACAGATAACAAAATATGTGAGACGCCACAACTTTTTTAAAATAAAACGTGTAAAACATGGTGGCGAAAGTATTTCAGCCTGTAAAAGGGTCAATAAATTGAAGCATCACATTATACCATGGTGTGGACTGCGAGTGTATTCCTTGCCACTGGTTGGCTATTTGGCAACTTGCCAGAAATATGTACTATTAGGAAGGAGGTTCTGTAAACCTGAAGAAGATTTTGTAAAGCTGTCATCTGAAACGTCACTCCAACGCCTATAAAAGCGGTTGTCAAATGGACTGCAGCCCTTTTTTTCTCCTGTCAGCGCTCATGCAGAGAGCTCGTTGGGTTTCGTCTTGGATATCAGCTAAGTCTTGTGTGGTGGCCATTTTGTTTGCAAATATTGCCTTAGTTTGTGTTCTGATTAATTTGATTGTTTCCTATCGTTTTCCCTCGGTTTCCTATCAAACAGTGCATGATTATTTGTGATTTGTGTTGTAACTATTTCAATATAAGTTAGGCTGGCTTGACGTTTGTTTTCTTGTAATTTTATACCACTCCTGATCCCTAAGATCAGAAGTGGGATTCGCCCTTGTCCACTAAATTTTATTTACGCTAGGAAACAATCAACTTAAACCGTTGTTTTAAAAAAATGCCTCGATCAAAATCGCGTAGTGTGTCCGAATCAAACTACCCAAATAAACGCGTACATAATCGTAAACAACACCGTTCCCGCTACCGCGATCGAACCCGTTCCCGTTCTCGTTCTCAACGCGTTTCACGTTCGCGAGCTCATCATAAGTCGCGTGAACGATCAAACCGAAGATCTCGTAGTCGGGAAAGCTCCGTAAAACAGGCATTACAAACGATCGTCTCGCGTTTGAATGCCATCGAAAAAAGCTCTGCAAGTGAAACTCCACCGCGACCCGCTGGCCACAGCACACCTCAAGATGTCAGTGTACCGTCAACGACTCAACAATTCGCGGAAATACTAAACATGATAAATCCTGCAAAGTCACATGGTTATTACGTATCTAATTTTGATCCCGCTATCCATGACATTGAGGTGTGGTGTGAAGAGGTGGAACGCGCTAAAGTATCAAATTGTTGGAATGATTACGAATGTCTTTCGCGAGTATCTAACTGCCTAAAAGGCGATGCAAAAACCTGGCTTACTGAGTGGAATACCAATGACCGTTGCTGGTCTAATTTCAAATTAGAATTTAAACCGTTGTGCCCCCGCAAACTCGACTACGCCAATATTTTATTTGAGGTTATGAATTCTACTTCAGATAAATATTTGACTTACGCAGAATATGCCCGGCGTTCGGTATTACGGTTGCGTATTGTTAAAGGTCTAAGTAGTGAACTAATGGTGCAGATCGTAGTACGTGGTATTACCAACCCACACGTTCGTGCAGCGGCCGCGAATGCCGACTTAACAATTGATAATTTGGTATCGTTTTTAGCAATCTATGTCAAGCCTACCCATACCAAGAATGAGGCACGCGCGTCTTCCTCTGACATAATGAAAAGACACCGTAATTCTGTTAATGATAAATGCTTTTCTTGCGGTCAGACTGGGCATAGTAGCTACAAGTGTACAAAAAATCAGAAACTTTCAGAAAGTGCGGTGAAATCTTCGGAAAGTCTTTCAAAATCAACATGCTCGTTTTGTAATAAGATTGGGCATAAGGAAGTAGACTGCTTTGCTAAACAGCGTTCAGAGGCACGAAACAATAATCAAAGAAAAGTTAACCTGTGTAGGGAACTCGCGGGTAGTTCTAATGGCAGTGATGTTTCGGAAGTTGATTGAGACCGGGAATATCCTGGTATACATCGACGACGTGCTCCATGTGAGCGATATCAGTGCCGATAGCATAAAACATACACGAAGTGCTCCAAACACTCACCGAAGCCGGCTTTTCAGTAAATATCCGAAAATTTCTGTTTCTAACCGCCACTGAAGTAGAGTATCTAGGCCGCGTCATATCGCATGGTCAGGTTAGGCCGAGTCAGCGCAAAATCTTAGCCTTGATACAGACCGCGGCCCCGACCAACTTTAAACAAGTCTAAATATCACAGAACACAAAACTACGAAATCATCTGCGTTAAACCTGTTAATTGGCTCTGAGGCGACCACACCCATAATTCGTACAATGGTGCGAGACTTTGCGATGGAGGACGCTAACCCAAACCACGAGGCTTGACGTGAGCTTCACAGAGCACTGGAAAGTTGGACTCCGGGATGAAGGGTCCGTACAAGGTCACAAAGATCTTACCGAGTGACCGATACAAGCTCAAATTACTGACTGGTGCTCGAGGCTAAACAACCCAAGCTGCGGCACAATATATGGTGCTGTGGAAAGGAGAATAGTGTCCTGACACATGTTCAGCTTTTTTTTCAAATGTGCGTAATTTTTTGTTGATCACAGATTGGTTCGTGTATGTGATGCTTTTCGTCGGCAGTCCTAGCGGAGCTGCGATGAAATGGCGCGAGTGCGAAGCTGGCAAACTACTGGTTTGGTGCACGCTGCGGTGCTGCTGTCTGGCTGCGGTGTGACTACTCAGCCTCGGCGCCATGTGTGGTGACCGGCACTGCGGTGCTGATTGAGAAGACAGACATGCGCTGTGGTGCTGCTGTCTGGCTGCGGTGTGACTACTCAGCCTCGCCGCCATGTGTGGTGACCGGCACTGCGGTGCTGATTGAGAAGACGGACATGCGCTGCGGTGCTTCTGTCTTACGTACTGATGTTGGATTAGTGCTGCGGTACTCTTCCACTAGTTTTGGACATGCACTGCGTGTGCCTCTGTCTTGCAGACACGGCTTGTACGTGTATTTTTGGACATGCACTGTGTGTGCCTCTGTCTTGCAGACACGGCTTGTACGTGTATTTTTGGACATGCGCTGCGTGTGCCTCTGTCTTGCAGACACGGCTTGTACGTGTATTTTTGGACATGCACTGTGTGTGCCTCTGTCTTGCAGACACGGCTTGTACGTGTATTATCGGACATGTGCTGCGGTATCATGATCTCGATATTATGTAGCAATGCGCTGCGGTGCATTTAGTGTGAGAATGTGTGGTGCTGGCGCCACATTATCATACGAGTGATGGATGTGAGAACGATATAACTATGATTGAGAGTGATTTGATATCTTAGCTGGATTGATTCATTGAAAGAGGGCCTCAAATGTGTGATGAATGATTGAGTAGGCAAAATAAGCTTTTGGGGTCTTTCTAATCATGTCACAATTTCAGGCGAAGATAATGGTGTCGACTCGCAGACGGGACTCTTGGCTGATCCACCAGCGAGCCAAGCCGAGGAGCCAGCTCAAGATGCCCCCACGTCAGCTCAAGACCGCCAGGTCGGCTCAAGATGCCGCCTCAGCTCAGGACCGCCAGGTCGGCTCAAGATGCCGCCACGTCAGCTCAAAACCGCCAGGTCGGCTCAAGATGCCGCCACGTCAGACTTCGTGCCCGAGGACGGTGCACAGTCAGGAGAAGCCGTATTAGGAAGGAGGTTCTGTAAACCTGAAGAAGATTTTGTAAAGCTGTCATCTGAAACGTCACTCCAACGCCTATAAAAGCGGTTGTCAAATGGACTGCAGCCCTTTTTTTCTCCTGTCAGCGCTCATGCAGAGAGCTCGTTGGGTTTCGTCTTGGATATCAGCTAAGTCTTGTGTGGTGGCCATTTTGTTTGCAAATATTGCCTTAGTTTGTGTTCTGATTAATTTGATTGTTTCCTATCGTTTTCCCTCGGTTTCCTATCAAACAGTGCATGATTATTTGTGATTTGTGTTGTAACTATTTCAATATAAGTTAGGCTGGCTTGACGTTTGTTTTCTTGTAATTTTATACCACTCCTGATCCCTAAGAGTACCATCTTAAGCTAGTTGTGTCGTGTACTAAGACCAACGAATAGCCTATTATGTGACATAAACACAGGGGTATAACAAAACTGCATTTCGTACACGATCCCATTTCGCTAGCTTAACTTCTCATAAAAAAAATCATAGCATGAAAAATGCTATGATTCTTTTACTGTTGATGGGCTCATGTTTTACCATTATTTCACATCTTATGATGGTAAGCGATGTTGTGGTCAACCATGGAATACACCTACTATTCACTATTCAGTCTTGTTTTCTAATTTTGGAAGAGCGCGCTTCAGTTTTGATATTCCATTTTTCGAAGTGTCCTAAAGGCAAATGCACCTGGTTCTTTGACAATTTGAACAACTTTTCTGATACTGCACGCTGCCATAAACGTAATCGTCTACCGCACCAAACTTGTACAACACCGTCGTCGATACGAAAAAAAGATAACCCATAACAACCATATGTAAATACTAGTAAACAAAAACACTGACCATTTCCTACATAACCATAATGATGTACATGGTACATGTCATCATTATCCTAATGATAACATGTCAAGCAGTGTAGCACGTGTAATTTGTAACCCAATATATTTACCGACGGGCAGCTCTCGTCAATCGAACCCAGCAATTAAGTTCAGACCGGGTCAGGGATGAACGTAGAGCTTGGAACGTCGCGCTATTGAACTGGGCACGTAGTCATAGGAAACAGAATACTACACCGTAGGTATGTGCCTACATATTAGAGTGAAAGTTGCAGGATTATTTTCTTTTAAATTAAATACCGGTGGTCCTGACAAAAATGTCATTCTACCTGAAAACTGTCATTTTTTCAGAAACAGATAATTAAAATACCAGATCACAGCACCATTTACAGGGTTTAAACCATCCAGAAAACCACTTAAATACACACACAAAACTACTAAAATCGGTCAAGCCGTTAAGAAGAGGTAGGTGATAAATATATGTTTTTTTATTTAAGTTTAATAACATACGTGATACTGCCTACGGCAGTACCAAGAGATCGTGCTCCTGGACTTAAAAGTATATCATGTGCTATTCCAGAGCCTTGTCTTATCATGTACCAAGTTACAATCGAAGTGTGAAGAAGTAGCAAACATACACACTCACAAACTTTCACCTTTATAATATTAGTGTGACTGAAAGTTCACTGACACCATTCGTTTATATGGTAAGTCTTGACAATGGCCACTGTAGCCGTGGCTGCTACGGCGCTTCTGTGCTCTGTGGCGCGGTACCAACACCTATTATGATTGTATTGTGGTTAGAATTGAGGAAAGTCGTTAACCTTCTAGCCTATTGTAAGTAACTTATGGGGTTTTCTTTTCTTTTGAATGTCAATGGTAAACCGCTATCCGGTACTTCAGTTTTGAGTACTTGCTTTCATTTGTATGAAGGGTAGAAAAAGCCTTGCTAGGGCTGCGGAATTGTTAGAAAAATTTCCCGAAAGTTTGAGCCGCAAAGGTCAACGTGGGTTTTAATCTCAAATCTTAATCTCTGGTCAAAAAATCTTTGTTTTTTTTTTATATACCATAAACTAGTGCTTGACTGCAATCCCACCTGATGGTAAGCAGTGATGCAATCGTTGATGGTGAGATTATTCATGAATCCCCGACCGGTCTCATAGGACCGCGCTGTTATTGTCTTACTATTGTGACTCGTTTCGCGGGTATTGATAGGTTAAGAGCCTATTCACTCTAGTCTTGAAGATACCCAAATTATAATCGGACGGAAAGTCCGCAGCAGGCAAATTGTTCCAATCCTTCGATGTACGCGGTATAAACGACGAGGCAAAACGCTTTGTCCGGACCGTGCAAGTTGCGACAACGTAAGGATGAGGACTCGCCGTACAACGGTTTGTCCAATGGTACCTTGCCCCTCGCTCCATCTAGAGTGGGAAAAATAATTTGATGTAGGATGTAGGTAATTATGGGTTGTAAGGATGGTGGTATGGTCGGTGCTCAAGACTTTGAAGCCTAGACACGACGAGTACATCATTACCAATGATCCTTTTGATCCTTGACCGTACGCTTGTGTTGTATTATAGGTATGCGTAGGACTTACTACTTATGGAAGTAATCAAATGAGGAGGTTCAGTTGTACCATAAATTCCCTACAAAAATCGCAGAAAGTACATCATCCTGCCATCATTTTTTTAAGGGTTTTGTAATTATATACTTGACACATAAGTTTAGCTTGAAAACTATGAAAACACAGGATCGGTCATTCTAACGTCGTTTGAGGGAGGCCTATGTCTAATAGATATTTTTTTGCTGAAATGATGATCACACGATGATGACTGAAACTAAGGTGTTTAGTTTCTTGGGTGGCTTAAACGTTGCATTGAAACTACAACCAATTATAAATCAAGTTTTTCTCTCAACGAAGTGCTACTGTTTACATAAGT
This sequence comes from Mythimna separata, assembly GCA_030763345.1. NCBI lineage: Eukaryota > Metazoa > Arthropoda > Insecta > Lepidoptera > Noctuidae > Mythimna > Mythimna separata. The sequence goes on along the minus strand of CM061181.1, from coordinate 1,579,910 downwards.
GAAAATCAACCTGCAAACTAAATTTTCCCATTCGTAACGACGAATAATACTTTCTCTTGGATTTTTAGTACACATACATACATCAGCCTGATCTTACTAGCCTTCCCTATTCACTAGGTAAGTACCTAATTCAAGAGAATGCATAACAAGGTGATTATCGCTATGGCAACCACGTTCGTGAAATATTAATACTAAGTTTTGTTTACGAATTAATTAACATAAAGCATAATCGGCCTTATAATGCGTTCCTCTGGGATTCAGGCCTTCTCTGCAGAAGAGAGAATAGGCTATAATCACACAAGCCCAGTACGGATTAGTGGAGGTCACATGTCTTCGAATTTCAAAGACGACATCTACTAATCATGCAACATGTGTTTCGGTTCTAGGATATGCCGGTTCCTCACGATGTTTTCCTTCACCGTTTCGAGAGCAGTAGTAATGAAATAAATCACACAAAGTAATGCACTTGGCTAAGTTTGAAGCCTTGGCCTAAAACTTCTAAGTCGGGGCAGTTATACAGTAACTTAGGCCACCACTCCTAATTAGTACAGGGTTACTTAAACTTGATTTATAATATTCTTGTTTCGTCGGCCGAGTTTCAGCAGAACAAGAGATATAATGCGCCTCATTTGACTGCAGAGACAGTGTTATGCATGCGAGCTCGATGCAGAGTCGTAAAATACTGCGATTTATGACGAAGGCTATTAAAACGTAACTTGTTACGAAATATATAAAAATGTATAATTTTTTTGTCACGTTATTTATTGTTTTATTTGTAAATTTTATTTTATCGTTTATGATTTTTGGGTGTTGATGTGTAGGTTTTCTTTAGGGAGGAAATCATCAGGATGACTTCTCCCGCTCTTATGAGTGGGATATTTATGGTCCTTTTTTCATAAAAATCTCAACATCATTTCAGCTAATAGACGCTTACTGTTAGACATAAGTCTCTCCCAAATGTCACCACAACGATCGGTATTGTGCGGCTCGCATCAATCGGATTCTTGTATTATCTTCTACATCGGGCTGGTATCCGCAACTTCACGTCCAAAAGGCGTATTTTGCGTACTCCCGCAACCGTAACAAGGTCATCGGTCCACCTTGTAGGAGGCCTTCAAATGCTGCGTCTTCCGAAATACAATCAGAACTCCGAACCTATTCAGCCCCAACGACCATCTGTTCTACGAGTAATATGCACTGTGCATTTGTGTGTATGCATAAGTGTGTGTGCCCACAGTTAATTCAATTAAATGTCCGACTATCATTGAATTACATTCCAACAGTACTGAATTGAAACCTTTCATTTATCTCTTCGTCAACTGAACCTGTCAATGTAAAATCGATCGTATCCCAAAACTTTTAGCTTCAATATCGCCTGTCGTAAAACTCACGATATAGGGATGAGCAGCGCAGCCATAATTACGGGTTGACCGGGTCATCGCTGATAAGATGGTATCGCAAATGATTTCGGGGTAGGTGTGAAAAACTGGCTTCCATTGGGGTCGATGCCTTAACTAAAGTTTATAAATAAAGGGGTTTTCAATACGCAATACGGATACTTGAACTTTTACAGCGCATAGCAGCTATCTTAGTAAAGCGGTAGCTACATAAGTTGTGACACGTGGTTTTAGTCAGTAAAAATCTGACACACCCTTCGGCTTTGCCTAGGGCGTGAGATGTGATTTGATGATTTTCCCACTCAAAAAAAAACACTCTAACAACGCGAAATGTTTATTAAAAAGATAAACATTATGTAAATCAGTGCCGTAACAGTGGCTTAACATCGCTCAATTACTTTCTGTGGGGGCTACGTGAAATTAGGTCTTTGCAGACCAACAAGGCTGACATGACTCACGTAGGTACTTCGTGAAATTGAGTCCCATTTATGCGAAGATGTCGTCCAAAATTGGTCCACCGGAATAGCACGCCTATACCGGGGTCGCGGCGGCCATTTCGCTGAAATTATTTTCTATACACTCAATATTTTTTCAAATAATAATAAAAATTGTGGTAAAATCACTAAAACAGGTTTATTTTTATAATTATATAACAGACATTAGTGCTTGACTGCGATCTCACCTGATGGTAAGCAGTGATGCAATCAATGATGGTGAGGCGTACTAGTTTATTAAGAGCCTATACACTCTAGCCTTGAAGACACCCATTCATTCATTGCAAAGTTCGAGCGCTCTTAAAAAACCCTGTATTACTCTGCCACAGAAAGAAGATTGTTTTTGTTGTTTTAAAAGACAGACTATAACCTACCTCGCATTTTTGTACTCCTGGGAGCCGTAAAAGTAAAATAGAAGCCATTTTAACAGGCCATTGCTGACATGATGTGGCCAGTTTCGCCTTTCAATAACATTAATAGCTGGCTTTTGCCCGTGGTTTCATTCGGGTGAAAGTAGAACATTGTCCCAAGAGAACATATTCCGAGGATAAAAAGTATCCTTTAAAACTTGGCACGGATTTTAGGAATTGTAGTATATTGGTTGTTTTTTTTATTGAAAGGAATACACAGTGACCGTTAGGCAAGTAATGACACGCAGTGCGTTCCAGGAGTAGGAAAGCCTTCGAGGCCGGCCTATAAATAGGTGGCGAGATGATCTGAATGCGTACCATGAGAACTGATCCGAGATAGCGCGGGAGAAGAATGTCTGGAAGGACTTGGGGAGACCTTTGTCCAGCATTGGGACAGTAATGGCTAATTAAGTAAAATAAATATATAAATTGGTACTTGACTGCGATCCCATCTGAGGGTAAGCAGTGACGCAATCGTTGATAGTGAGGCGCACTAGTTTATCAAGAGCCTATTCAGTCTAGCCTTGAAGATACCTAAATTATAATCGGACGGGAAGTCCGCAGCAGGCAAACTGTTTGTATGTTGTGGTTGTTTCAATCATCAGTGGTATTATGTATTTGAAACCTGTCAGTCGAGATCGGACGAGCGACCTGAGTGGTTGACAGTAGATAACAATATAATTATATTTGAAGCGTGACGTTAGTGAACCGAACCAATTAACACTCCGATAGCTAGTAAAATAAACAAATCTTTAAAATCCTCGGCTTATCTCTACTATAATATGTATGCATGTATAATTATTATAGTAGAGATAATTCCTAATGAATCACTTCGTCTATTGGTAAAAACTGCATGAAAATCCGTTCCGTAGTTTTTGCGTTTATCGCGTTCACACAGGCAGGCAGACCTGGGTTTTTTTTTAATTAAGCGTTTCGCCCCTTTTTAGGGTTCCGTAGCCAAATGGCAAAAACGGAGCCCTTATAGTTTCGCCATGTCTGTCCGTCCGTCCTCGCTTAATTTTTGTGACCGTTAGCACTAGAAATTAAACTGAAATTTGGTACCAATATGTATATCAATCACGCGGACAAAGTAGTAAAATAAAAATTGGAAAAAAAAGTTTCATTAGGGTAGCCCCCCTACATGTAAAGTGGAAGTGATTTTTTTTTAAATTTCAACCCAACGTGTGATATATTGTTGGATAGGTATTCAAAAATGAATAGGAGTTTACTAAAATAATTTTTTGATAATATCAATAATTTCGGAAATAATCGCTCCAAAAGTAAAAAACAATGGGGGGACCCCTCTAACTTTTGAACCATAAGTTTAGAAAATAAAAAAAAAATCTGGAAAGTAGAGCTTTATATAGACTTTCTAGGAAAATTATTTTGAACTTGATGGGACGAACAGTTTTTGGAAAATTGGGGACACTTCTTGTGACGGACGGGAAACTACGGAACCCTACCCTGAGCGTGGCCCGACACGCTCTTGGCCAGTTTTTTAATACTGCGTACATCGAAGGACGTTGGAACAATTTGCCTGCTGCGGTCTCCCTGTCTGATTATAATTTAGGTGTAAAATAGTGCATTTGACCGTCAACGATTGCATTACTGCTTACCATTAAGTAAATGGCATCACACTGAAGCGATAGTATTGCATTTCTTTTTTATAATTATGTTTTTATACTTTTTTTTGTTAATTTATGAAATTAACTAATGTTATTAATTAATTAATGTTTTATGAAATTCGTATTAAACAAAAACAATGCTTTATTCCTTTCGTATTGAACATTATAACAGGGTATTTTTAATTGCTTGTTTATTCAGCAAAACACCCCTTCAAAATAAACGCACTCCCATCGATTTTATTATCAATTCCTCTCATGTTTCAAGGAAAACGCGTATAAATAAATAACAGAAGCATGATCTGGTCACGGCCGATAGCAAATTGCTAGCAATTATGTGGAAACGAGGTTAAAAAGCGGTATTGTTGTAGGAACTACGAGATCCGACGCTAATTGAAGCTAGACAAACTTATCTACGGGATAAAGGCGGAGTTAAATTTTATAAGGAGTAGATAGAGCCTGGGTGGAGAGAACTTTACACACAACACAGAAGTATTGAAAAACCGTTCGTTTTCTTTTTGCTTTTGCTTTATATCATAGCGTTATTTTTAGCTAGAGTGCGTATAATGAAAGCGCGATTTGAATTTTTTTAAAATTTAATTGGCAACATTATTCAGCCGCAATAGTAGGAAATAAAAAAAAATGTGAATAAAAACCACATACAAAATTTTTGGTCTCTTTTTCTCAGGTTGCGCTTTCATTAGACGGACTATAGTATTATCCCACTGCTGGACAGAGGGTTGTCTTCACTCCTAGTCCCACAATCCGCAATTATACTCAATCGTACACAAAATACGTGTGAAAACTTCTAACCTGTGCAAGGCCAATACAGTGCCTGACTCATCATAATGCGAACCGATATTTAAAACGATAAATAACACAGCGCTGGTATTCTGTTAGGGCTTGCTGTGATGTTGCTCCTACACTCACGTACGTTAATCATCATCATCATCCTTTAAGCTAGTCTTTTCCCAACTATATTGGGGTCGGCTTCCAGTCAAGCCAGATTTTGCTGAATACCAGTATTATATGAGGAGCGGAAGCCTACCAGTCCTCCACAACCACTTACGTTGGTAGACTGTTGAAATAAAACAGTAAATAATGAAGAAATCGATTAAAGGAAATGAAATAGACTATGTATCAAAACTGGCTAAGTGCAAGTCAGACTCGCACACGAAGGGTTCCACACTACAATAATTATTAAAATCAAAATAACAATTCTTGTATGGAGACTCCAATGGGATCCCCATATAACACTGACGTTAGCACTCTTCATTGCTAAGGTACAAACACGCAATACTCAATACTCTTCTTAAAATATTTTGAGAAGAGTCATCATCATCATCTGCCTAGCCTTTTTTCTCAATTATATTGGGGTCAGCTTCTAGTCAAGCCGGATTTAGCAGAATTCCAGTATTTTACGAGGAGCGGCTGCCTACCAGACCTCCACAACTCATTAACTGAGGTAACACGGTACTTCATGGCAAGACTGGAGTCAGATTTACTGGCTTCTGACTATTCGTAACGACTGCCAGATCTATAAATGACAGCCGGGACCTACGGCTTAACGTGTTTTCCGAGGCATGGAGGAAACTCGGTATATTAAGATGGTCACCAATACACAGACCAACCTTGGCAAGAAGAGTATAATATTAAAATCAAAATAACTATTCTTGTATGGATACTCCAATGGGGTCCCCATATAAGACTGATGTTGGCACTCTTCAGTGTTAAGGAGCAGACACGCAATACTCAATACTCCTCTTAAATGATCCCCCTAATATGATGAATATGAAAGTATGTATGTTTAGATGCTTCCTCATCAATCATATCAGCTGAGTTTATTTGGATAAATCAATCATGCTTCAGCGGCTGAACGGATATTCAACATAGGTAGACCACAACCTGAACCGTTCCCGCGGGATTACGTCAACGTTCACAAAAGTGAAGTTGCTGGCAAAAAGAAAGAAAGAAAAACCATTTATTTGTGAGATATGACATAATCTTAAGACTAAGCTTACAATCATAAATCATTAATTCATGAATCCCCGACCGGTCCTATGAGACCGCGCTGTTATTGTTTTTTACTATTGTGTCTTGTTTTGTGGGAATGTGATAGGTTAATCGGTTGCGCACTCAGGTAGGCTGCAAACACAATGTGGCAAAACGGGGTTTTATAGACTCATCGGATACTAATACAGATGGTCGATGGGGACGGAAGGTTCTGGAGTGGCGGCCACGTACCAGAAAACGCAGCGTTGAAAGACCTCCCACAAAGTGGACCGACGACCTGGCGAGGGTCGCGGGAATCCAATGGATGCGAAACGCACAGGACCGGTCGTTGTGGCGACGCTTGGGGGAGGCCTATGTCCAGCAGTGGACGTCTTTCCGCTGAGATGATGAATACTAATTCCAATGTGAGTGCGGTGCTCCTGTTCAAAACATGAGTCACACTTTGGAATGCCCCAAGTGCCCATACATCTACACTCTGTGGAGGATCTGATCTGAGTGCCACTGATGCTGTCATTAACGTAACCACCTACTGGGCCCAAACACTTTAGCGAATTTACCATCAAATCGAAAATAAGAAGAAGAATAAACATTACATAGGGGCAATATGCGTCGGCATCCGTGCAAAACGACCAAACGTTCAGCATAAAACCATGGCCCCATGCATAATGTGACGAGACTACTCCGCACAGAAAAAATTAGACCAACGATAATCTTGTGGATAAATGGCTGACAAATGCGTCATCAAGTTGTCGCAATAACTGAACAATTGGCCTGCTGTGGTCTTATTATAATTTGGGTGTCTCCAAGTCGCTAACATGAATTCATTCAAATCACTCGCTACAAATCCAGCAGCTAGCAAAAGATGCGACTCGCTAGCGTTTCTGTGATAATAAATAAATTCGAAAAATCATTACGTCGGTCTCACAGACCAACGGGCGGGTATAGGAAGGCTAGGCAAGCTTGCTATATCATCGTCTACATCATTGCTTACTATCATCATCTCCCTAGCCTTTTCCCAACTATATTGGGGTCGGCTTACATCATTGCTTACCACAGGGTGAAATAGTAGTCAAACACGAGTCTTTTTTTAATATCCCTAGGTGATAAATCTACTATCACTCAGGCGAAACCGCCGGCAGTAGCTAGTACACTAATAAATGTACTCGTAGATACATTGTGTGTAACGGAATTTGTATGGTTTCTCTAATTTGAATAAATGTAGGTAGGCAGGTAATCCGATGTTGACCTTAGGACATTTACCTGCTTTAAATACCGTTCTATCACATACTTAATTATTATAGCCTAGGCTTATAAGTATAGTATATAGTAGGTACAAAGTAGACTATTGGCTACTATATGGCTGGACAGATTTCGTTGATACTTTTTACACGGGTAGGCTATGTTCTAGAATACTACATAAAATACTTCTTACGAGTATATCGCGAGTGTGTTCCTTTAGAGAATTTTCTACTATCACACGGGTGAAACCACTGGTAGAAGTGTATTTCATCATAAAACTAAATAAGTTTACAGCTGAATTATTTAATTTTTACTCTAACCTAATTAAGTGCACTCAAAACAGTTTTTTTTTCAAAAACCAAGCCATTTAAAACTAAATAAAGTTAGTATCGCTCTCATTTTACCAGCTTCTTATGTTTAAATTGTATGTCAAAAGCATTCTGAATATTTTGTAAGTTAGGTACCCAGTAGACGGGTTTGCTTCGCTTAATTTTCACGTCTAGAGCCGACAATCTTGTTCGTTAGCTGAGCTGCTGTTGGTTTAAGAGCCAGTCTTAAAATCTAGTTTTTTATGGAAGACGTTATTATTTTGTATGTAATAAGGGTAGTATGATGATATAGATTATGTTGATAGGCTCCAACTTTGGTTAAATTTTTGAAGAAGCATTTTGTATTCGCAACATTTTTTTTATAATATGAACTATTGCTTGACTGCGATCTCTCCCCCCCACATCGAAGGCAACGAAGGAACGGGGTAGTCTGACACGCCCTCCCGCTCCGCCCAAGAGCGGGAGAAGTCATTCTGATGATGAAAAAACAAACCAGAAAAAAAACCTTAATACCATCTTTTTTTTAAATACCTGTACAAAACTATATAGAGGTTGTTAATAAACTTGAAACTGTGCACCGTCCTTACCAAAATAATACAGACTGTCATTATTAGTTCAAAACTACCCTCAAAAAAACGTTGTTCAAAAATACCCGCAAAATACGGTTTAAGCGGTGTTCGTTTTAATGAACACATTGTCACGAAAAGTCACGGGCGGAGTGCTAGTAGGACAATATAATGACATTTAATGACCGATTTATTTGTGACTCTATCAGCTCGTTTGCATCGGCTTCTGAAAATGGGCGACGTTCGATGTACGCTGCAGTAATTAATCGCTGCAATTAATGACTGACAGGTTATTTTGTTATCATTGTGTTCCGCACTGATAGTTGATCAGTGTAATTATAATGATATATCTACTCTCGTTTAACTAACTGTGACAACCGCTAAACAAGGGAATCTATTTTTTTTGTTACACTGTCCTGACATACGAGTATCTATCTATGAAAACTGTAATATGGAAATATTGTAATATCAACCATTTTTTTTAAAGAGTAACCATGGTGTTTCTTGCCGGTTCTTCTTCGTTGGAAACCATACGTTCACTAGCTTCTGACGTTTTATTAGTGCTTGACTTTGACTTAGTTTGTGTGTCTGTGTGGTGGTAAGTGGAATTCCCTGCCAGATTCAATGCTTCCTGATATCTACTCGTACATCTTAGGATTCTTTAAGTCAAGAGTGAGTAGGTTACTTCTAGGCAAGCGTTCTCCATCCTCGGCCATATCATTGCTTACCGTCAGGTAAGATAGTGGTTAAACACGAGCCTACCTAGGACCCATATTAAAAAACAATCCCACTTGATTGTAAGCCCACACTATTCCTAACAAATTCTAGAATCAACAATAGAGACCACTATAAAAGCACCAGCAATGAACGCTTAACGAGTTCAGAAGAAAACATTCAACGTTTATTGGATAGATATCGGGTTTAAAATAATCAAAAGTGTGGGTGTCTTGAGTGTATGAGTTTACATGTTTGTGGATACACCCACGATACACGAGTAATTTCAATTGTTGGAGAAAACTCTATTTTAATTCATGAATCCCAGACCGGTCTCATGTGACCGTGCTGTTATTGTCTTACTATTGTGTCTCGTTTCGCGGGTATGTGATAGGTAGATAGAAAATAATGAATTTGAGAAGAATAACTGCATATTTCTTCGCTTTTTCATGCAAGAGACATAACAGAGCTTAGTAAAAAGACCCAACAAGCATCTTTGATGGTAAGCAGTCTTATAAACATCCTACAACGCCACAATCATTGAAGATGATGGTATTTATATAATCTCAGACCCGAAATTGAATATCTCACTTATTTTTACTATTAAGGTTGCTGAGCCTAAAAAAGTAAAAGTCTTAGCAAGGAAACGTCCAACGTGAAAATTGTCAAATGCTTAAAGGTTAAATAGTCGTAGATTTCTGCGCAATTTTCTTAATTTTTGTTTTTTATAAACTTCTCCTAACAAAAACAAACACATCATCAAACATTTTGCGACATTGATTCAGTTGTTCACGCGTAACGACGTGACCGAGTAAAATAGGCATTCGTTTTTATATACATATATCGATAACCTTCAGTTACTTGTCGTTACTAGTCGTTACGGATAGTCAGAAGCCAGTAAATCTGACTCCAGTCTTGCCATGAAGTACCGTGTTACCCCAGTTAATGGGCTGTGGAGGTCTGGTTGGCAGCCGCTCCTCGTAAAATACTGGTATTCAGCTAAATCCGGCTTGACTGGAAGCCAGCCCCAATGTAGTTGGAAAAAGGCTAAGCAAATGATGAACCTTCAGTTACTTATTGGGCATTATTTTATGTTGCAACAAATAAAAAATATCATAAAATGACTATTTGAGTGAAACGAGATAAAGCAAATCATAATCAATTATTTTCATTTTAATTTGAAGTCTTTTGTAGTCTTAATGAGGCAGTTTCAAATCCTTTTAATGGGCAATAGCATTTTATCTAACTCAGTTAAAAGTTTTATAAAATTATTACAAATACGACGTAGGGGTGTGCGGCTTCGTCGGTTTCATGTACTTCTTTTCAATCACACCCATACACCCAAGACACCCAAGTGTCGATGTATCGGTTCGCAAAAAAAAAACTTCGCACCAGAAATATATCTATAGTCGTATCCGTACCCTTCTCCGAAAGAGTTTCTATACAAAGAGCCTTACTAATTATATGTAGGTACATAAGTATAACGGCTGGCATGGATGATGGGATTGCAAGTGGGATTAAAGGATATCCGTGCTATGACGCGTAACTCATACCTTTCTTGAACTTAAGTACAAAGGTACAGTATAGTTTGTAGGAGACTTAGGGCCTATTTCACCACCTATGATTAAGTTGCCAATAACTTAATTGGCAGATAATTTCATACAAATTCTGTTCCATTTTTGAATTTATCCGGGAAGTAGTGGCTACTCGAACATTGTGAAACAGGCCCTTATTGATATACAATAATTAAAAAATCTGGGTAAGTTACATTATATATTCAGGTAGTTAATTCTGTTAGTTAGATAAGATTAACTGGTATTTTATATTACTATTCAGGTGTACTAGTGGTGCTCCCGGAAAGGAAATGTCTAATTTAGATCAGCCAAGCTTTCCCACGAGTGGAAAAAGAAGTAGATTGATAAGCATTTTTCGCATATCCCTCTTTCAAAAAGTCTCTTATTTTGATCATTTATAGCTTTTTAGCTTTTGTATAGTTAAAGATACATATTGTTTTAATTTGTGATAAATAATATAGGTAGTAATAAATAGTGTTTTGCCTTTATTGTAGTTTTTTTTTAATGTTTTAGTTATTATTCCAGAAACAAGCGCTTCCTGTATCAAAATAATTTTTAATTATCAATGACTCTTAATAAAATTTCATGTAAGCACTAATTTATTTCAATTCCCAGGATTTTTCTACCGAGATATTTATATTTCCCCCTTCGCATAATTCTCCCCAATTCCATCAGCTTTTATGAGACATAATTTAACAATATTCAGTTCACTCATTTCTCGGAAACGAAGACATTCTGTAACACGCTGTAATATGCACAACCCCGGTACGGAATTGCCATTAAAAAATGTACGAACCTAAACAGTATACCGTCGCGATATTACTGGGTACAAATTCCGGTATATAACAAGCTCAAACAAATCGGAAAATAACTTCTAAAGTGCCAATTAAAAAACATTATTTGCTGATTAGGCACTTGAGAATACAATATTTTTCATCGTACCTAACGATCCCTCTTTTTTTATTTGTAAAAAGATCCTTTCCCCGTTAACCACGGTAGGCCCTTATCGGGTCCCCGGACAATAGCTTCTTGGAGGAACGTAAGTGGGTACTCGAATCTGGGACCTTCCACGAACCCATAGCAGGTAGATAGGTATTTCCCGGATATTGCACAGATTTTCGTGGAAGAGAAATAGGTTAAGATGAGTATAAATTTACTCAAATAGATTTAAATATCAACTTGAAAAATAAGTTTTATCAAAGAATAAAATATATAATTCAAGAACATTAAAAACCACTTATAGACTACATGAAAAAAAAATATCAACTTACCCGTGTCAAATATTCCAACTCCGACCAACCAATAAAAAGTTCACTCTTCTACAAAATAAAACTGACAAGTCCTTTAATTCCGAACACCGAAGGAAACTCGTCAAAATAAATAGATTTCAACAAATATTTGTTCAGCCAGCTAAACAAATGTACTAGGAGCACAGAAACACAGAAGATGTTTTAAAACTCGAAGCAGTACATATCGAAACTGTGAGGACGCGTAGCCGTAGACGTCCGTAGCCGAGCGTCCTCGTAGCGCCACTGCTACGCGGCGTAGGCGACTACGAACTGCCTGACGGGCGTTGTATAGGTAGGTACAGAAGGCTTGCTGTTAACAGCGCATGATAAGGATTTTGTACTTGATGTTATATACCGGTAGAATGGAACTTGCTGGAACAAGTTTAGACATTTTATTCAGGACCTTTTTATAATTTTACTAGCTGATCCCGCAGAAACGTACTCAACGTTTCGCGTGAACGTTAAATTGTTTTTAAGTTTCTTTCATTGTATTGCGATTTTTCTAAGAACGACGACGAAGCTGTTTTCGAGGAGTTCAACAACAAATACTGTGACACGGGATTTTTATGTATTAGATTATAATTATGTATCTTGAAAAGTTTATGATTTTTTTGTGACGCTGTAGTATTATATTATTAGTTATGCATGGTATTTTAAGGAGGGAGGAGCTCGTGGCTAGATAATAACAGCCGCATAGATCGACCTTCAAGGTTAAGCAACGCTTGCCTAGGTTGGTCTGTGGATGGGTGACCATCTTAACATAACGAGTTTCCTCCGTGCCTCGGAAAGCACGTTAAGCCGTTGGTCCCGGCTGTCATTTGTATGTCTTTGGCAGTCGTCACGGATAGTCAGAAGCCAGTAAATCTGACTCCAGTCTTTCCATGAAGTACCGTATTACCCCAGTTAATGGGTTGTGGAGGTCTGGTAGGCAGCCGCTCCTCGTAAAATACTGGTATTCAGCTAAATCCGGCTTGCCTGGAAGCCGACCCCAATATAGTTGGGAAAAGGCTAGGCAGATGATGATGATGATGAATGATATTTTAAGTTGCATCTTTATTTTATTTAATAAGAATACAATAAAATATTGATAGGTTTAATTTATTTTCTGTTTTAATGTAGCTTCGCTTTTAAAATGTGAATGACGACCCACTTGACCAATTGGAACTGTGTGTCAACATCTGACGTTTTATAAGAGCCCATGTATTTTTTAGGTGGAAAATCATTAAATAATTTCTCATACTGTGGGTGGAGCGAGGGAGTGTCATACTTTTATCGACTAAAACTTATCCGTGTTCCTAAAGGTGCTTTTTGCATTTCAGGACTGCAGTAACTCATTCGAACTATGTTTCATAATATCCTGGATAAGATTAGACATTTTATATAAAGGGTGTAAAAAGACCCTTAACGAAAACGAAAACCACATTTCTACTCATCACTGGGATATTTTTTTTCTTCTAGGACATACCTGGGAATTCACTGGTTCTGGAGATATTGAAGGTCAAAGTCAAAAAAATTTTTCGTTTTTTTTTTCAAAATCGTATTCCAAGTACCATTAGTAAACTTTCTTCTGAACAAACATTATCAAAATTATCAATTTTTCATAACAAATTACGCATTTGAAGTTAGAAAAATGCAACGAAAACAAAACACAACGAGCGCCTCACACACATAAGCGTGCGGTCGGTTCAACAACTAAGCGCGAGCGGCCGAACGCTCAGCTGGTCGAAATTATTATTAATTTCTTATTTTTTAAAGATGAAAATAAAAAGTTTTTTCCCAGCAATTATTTTTGGTCAAAGTTGCTTAATTGCATGGACAGAATGTGTAGTTATCGGCTTTGTGATCGGTCTTTTTACACCCTGTAATATTTTCTTTCAATAAAAAATTTTGCAATAAAAATTGAGCAAGGTTTAATGCACGCTCTTATTGCATGCCCTATAGGGTAGAGTGGGAGAAGTTATTGAATGAGGTCCCACCTTAAAAAAAGGGTTCAAAAATATGGTGCTGTGATACACCCGGGCCTCGTAAAGACTGTAAAGCCTTTGGCTTTACCCTTGCTTGATCACTCTTCGGTCGTATAATTAACTAGCTGTCCCCTGCGGTTTCACCCGCATTTTTCGTTACTGCTCCGCTCCCGTGGGTCGTAGCGTGATGGTATATAGCCTATAGCATTCCTCGATAAATGGGCTATCTAACACTGAAATAATTTTTCAAATTGGACCAGTAGTTCCAGACATTACCCCCTACATACAAACTTATAAACATACAAACTTACAAATTTTACCTCTTTATAATATTAGTATAGATGAGTGTAAAGCAGTGGTTCACAACCTGTGTTCCACGGATCACTAGTGGTCTGTAAGAGCAATAATATAGTCCAGGAGAGGAATCAAATTTTAAAATTTTCCAACAGATTGATTTTAATGTTTCTATCACAAATGTTGTGTTTTTATGGCAAGCTCGTTATTTCTGATTTTAAAGGATCAGTGTGCTACAAGCTTCGAATTATTGATAACGTTTATTTTATTATTGGGTTAATTTTTTGAGGTTCAAGATAAGAATACCGGAATCAAGTTGGGGGAGGCCTTTGCCCAGTAGTGCTAAATAAAAATAAATAAAAATGTTTATTGCTGGACTTCTGGACCCCGCTAAATAAAAAAAAAACAAAGTGATATCCGGTTAAAAAAGGTTGACAACTACTGGTGAAGCTACTGTAAAATCTTTAGCATATCCACTTTTGTTTTATTTGATAGTCTACCGTGATTTTTTTTTAAGGTTGAAGATGAAAAATGACTTCTCCTGCTCTGTGTGGAGCGCAAGAGCGTGTCACACTTCTACTGGCTAAAACCAACTCCTGTTCCTTCTTTGCCCTAATTCCAGGGTCCTGGGGTACTCTTTCATCAACCCAGGACCCTAGTAGGTTTCGCGCCTGATTAAAAAATTCCTTAAAACCCAATTCATATCAACACTAGAGAATATGAATTTATAGAATTCATCGCCTTTACCCTTTCGCACTCCATGCAGAACCACGCAGATAATCAAGCACTTTTAATTAACCAATTAATCTCCTTTTATTATTTCAATAGCGAGGGCCCTTCAAGAATAATATTGTGTTTCAATTTTGATTAATCCCAGCCATTAAGTCTTGAGCAATTTATTAATTGTATCTTAGAACTGTTTGCTGAATATTGAAATACTAAGATAAGGTCAAACACTTACTGTTGTATCTCGTAATAATATTAATTATATCTACTCCAATTAATCTGTGGGGCTGGTGGAATTAGCATGTTATTGTTTTAGGCATCGCTTTGTTCTAGTTAAGTTGCTCTAAATGTCCTTGACGAACACAGTTCAGGGCAAAGATGGTCAAGCAACAGGAGTGGGGTTTAGTCAATAAAATTCTGACACGCCCTCCCGCTCCACCTAAGAGCTGGAGACGTCATTGAAAAGGACCAAAGATTGGCCGTCATTAATGTGATAATTATGTAATGTTCCATGAAACCCTACCACGAGCCATTAACGCGATCCATTTTACGACCTAAACTGAACTGCTAAGGAGATGCAACTATACAGGGCGTATAGCTACATTCCTTTTTCTCGATTCGACGCCTGTCTTTTTAACACGTCACAGTAGGTAGGGTCGGGTGTCTCACATTGAACCAGGCAGCTACATTGAACCACCGCCGAATCTCGAAAATGCGACATTGCCAAACCGCACTAATATGAGTGAAAGAGAGGTATTTACGTTCCGTTCCTGCCCACTAGTTTGCGTGGCGATCGCGTGCAAAGTTGTTGTGTGAGGAGTATTCGAAAGCAAACTGACTCAAAAAGTAAATATTTTTTGCCAATTTCATTCTTTTTTAGCTTTTTTCGTTTAAATAATATCAATTTATTTATATGTACACTGTTTTCTACGGTTATTTAGCAATTAAAAGCGCTACAATTCGTGGTTTTAAGAGATTGATTTGCCGGTAAAATTTTGAGTTTAGTGATAAAACGTGGTGTGTCTCACATTAAACCACCTGAGGGTGTTACACATTAAACCACGGTTTACTATGTACACCCCAGTCGTTAAAGGAGTGTTTTTTACAATTATTTTAATTTAATTTTAATTTGTTATATTAGGGAAGATACTTTTGTTTTTATAATTAAAAACTGTTACTTTTGTTTTTATTATTAAAATATGATAAGAATTTGACTGAAAAGGTTTTGTGATGTATAAAACTAAGACTCTCGGTTTAATTGCATATGATTTAAAGTGATTTTTATAAATATAAGGCTGATTTTTATTATTACTGTTTATTATTATTATTATTACAAAGTATTTGCCTTATAAATTGAACTAGAAGACATCGTTAATAAGGTGTCTCAATGTGGACGAAGAACAGCAGCGAACAGGTTTTTATGAAAAATCATTTTTCATAAAAACCTGTTTTACACCGAAACTAAAAGGAATATGAAAAATTAATGTTTTACAAAATTGAAGCTAAATAAATATGCTAACTATACACAAAAAATTAAAGGCATTGATTGAACATCCAGCCCACTATGAGACTTTGAAATTTACCTGGTTCAATGTGGGACAACTTACCATACTCGTATTCAAGTTCCATGTTATTAAGGTTAACTATTCGGGCATAACCTTTCTCATTATTTTCAGATCTAGATGGTTTTTCTTGTGTTGAATTTAGTTATTTTGTTGTTTTATTTTTAGAGTCAAATTTTGACAGTGACAGTAATGTACCATTTGGAGAGTTTTGTTATAATCGCCACGCTTGACAAATGGATTAGCGATCACAGTGTGGTTGCACAGAGAATGCTGCTGCCCATTCTCTGGCATCATTCAGGCATAAAGAGATCCAATATGCCTGCAGAGGCTTCCTACTGATAAAATTCTACTTTATACCTTTATTCATAAGTATTAATATTCTTTTATATTGATTACAAACACCTACATCACTCATATTTTGTGATTAATTAATTCAATTTAAATTGAAACTCAATAACTGAACGTGATTGATTTCGCGTATCAATGAATATTAAATTATGATGTATGCACATGTCTGGGATACCTTTATTATTATTTTTTTCGCATATTTTAAGGGAATGATATTTTTAAAGTGCATCCATTTTCCAGAGGAGCTCGTGGCTAGATAATAACAGCCGCATGGGTCGATCTTCAAGGTTAAGCAACGCTTGCCGAGGTTGGTCTGTGGATGGGTGACCATCTTAATATACCGAGTTTCCTCCGTGTCTCGGAAAGCACGTTAAGCCATAGGTCCCGGCTGTCATTTGTAGATCTTTGGCAGTCGTTACGGATGGTCAGAAGCCAGTAAATCTGACTCGTCTTGCCATGAAGTACCGTGTTACCCCAGTTAATGGGTTGTGGAGGTCTGGTAGGCAGCCGCTCCTCGTAAAATACTGGTATTCAGCTAAATCTGGCTTGACTGGAAACCGACCCCAATATAGTTGGGAAAAGCCCGCTTAGAGAGTGAGAACGTCTGTTCCCTCATGCGTAAGGCTTCGTCTCCTTCGCCGCCTGCCATTTGTCCTTACTTCAGACCATGGTATGAACCAAGGCTCGATGCGAGAGGTCGCAGCTGTCGATCACCTCCGCAAGGACACGGTTGCTTCCGAAGGCAACTCGTGGATCCTCTTCAGGAGTTTTGTTGTTTTGTAATGTGGTATTTTTTTATATTGCTTTGTTTATTTGTTTTTTTTTTTATTGTTATAAAATTGCGCTTGACTGATAGTTAGGCGCGCTTGTTTATTAAGAGCCTATTCACTCTAGCCTTGAAGACACCCAAATTATTTTTGTTTGTTGAGTAGTTTATTTTACGGCTCCTGTTTATTTATAAGTTAAGGTTAGATATAGAATAGAATAGAATAAACTTTATTGTTTGTTGTATAGGTGCAGTTCTAGCCAGCTAAGTCCGCTTGAACGTAAGTCCCGCCTTATTCTTCTTTATACTGTTACGAACGTGAGTAATTAAATGCCGGTTTACTAACAGATAACTTTATTAACCACAAAACAATGACAAATTAGTCCAATCAACAAATAACCAATCACTATAAACACTCAGAGTTCCGTTTAGTATCGCTTAGGTCGCTAGATATCACTTCAAGCACTTAGGTAGTTCGCTCTGTATCGCTGACGAAATCAAACTCACTCGCTTCCAGCCGGGGGCCAATATAAACAAAAACAAAACAATATATGCGAAGTCATCGAAATTTCTCGATACCGACGTTTCAAGGACATTCTAGCACAAAATAGTCGCATCGGGAGGCCATAAATTATTTTTATTGCTCTCGTAAGTAGGTACTTATCTACCACCTTACATGCGAATTTCGACTCTATTGCTAATACCGGAAGGTACAAATTCCCTTATCCACCCACATAACTACCTACTGAATCTTATCTAATAATAATAGTGCATGTCGGACTTTTCTGGAATTTGCCAGGCCTGAGTATGTACTCCTACTCTAGAAGCTTCGCACGGCAATGCGTTCTAATTATTTGATGCTACCCTTGGTTCTGTCGAAGATATAGCGTACTCAAGTTTCACGGCGTAACAATACAATTACTCTGTACACGATTATATTGTTATTGACGGTTAGAAAGTAAATTCCTTAACTTTTTAAAAACTCTAGAGGCATTACATCACGGAGACTGTTAACACCAAGATTCAGAAATGACAATACTTATTAAGTTTTTTTTTTGTTTTAGATAGGCTCCAATTTGTCAACTATCTCACTTGATGCAAAGCTATGGTGTAGTCGACGATGGAGCACGCTTACCAAGAAGAAATATAAACCAGACGAAAAACAACTACTTGTAACCCTTCACTAAGTATATAAATTCACCAATTACTCGAATGCCGACCGCAGTTTTCAAACAATCAGCTTAAACTATCAAAACATTGCACAGTTTCATACAAATATATTCACATTTCCAAAAACAACAGCATTTTCACAGATATTAGTCTGAAATAGGACCATTTATCAGAGCTAGTGAGACATGTATCCCGGCTAGGAGAGTCCATCTGTTGTCTAGACAGATCTAGACAGATTTATACTGGATTATAGTAATACTAGAATAAAGAGAACCAGACGAATCTAGTGACTGGTCTGAGCTAGATTTTATGCACTGAACCATTGCATAAATATGGTGACTACTATTGTTATTTTCGACTGTAATCAGGGTGTATGGGCAGTAGCTTTTACATTTATAATGTTGTAGAAAAAAGATGTTACTGTTCTATGAATCAATTTTATTAATACTTTGCTGTAATAGTCATTGCTCCCACATTGTGCAAGGCCTTTTAACGCGGCTTCTTTCAGCCCTTTTGACCATCTATTCTGCAAGCAATGTGTCCTCTACCCACTGTCACTTAAGTTTGGCGATTCTTCGGGCTATATCGGTAAAATGAGTTCTCTTGTCCATACCTTATTTTTGCTCTACTGGAAGGGATTGGAGAACTAGTAAATGATGATGTTGCCCTTTAGTTAACCTACTACGGTCGTTGCTACTCATCCTCTCAAGTGTGTTTAGTTTGCCTTCATACGTGTGGGTGGACAACTGAATTCTTGGAATCTATACATATTAATGTAAGTTGAACTTTTACAAGAATAATGTTTATGCACTCTGTAATTAATTCAGCAAGCACAATCTTTTTTAAGGTCGAAAGTCATCAAATGTCTTCCCCCGCTCTGGGGGGGGGAGAGTTTTCCTTCATTTACTTTTTGAGTTATAGGTACAGTAATTCCTGCCTGTTTTGAGAGAAATCTCTCTCTTTGAGACGCTTGTGGAACACAACGCGCCGTAGACTCCGGTTTAGTATTTACCAGCCAGCCCAACGATCAGCTACCAATTGCTCTTCGTCCACCAGCGAGGAATTACCCTGTGAGTTCCGACGACTGTGGGTTCCCGGGCCATCGCTTGCGAATGCGGCAGCTGCCCAGTGCTCGATTTACTACACAAGACCAACCACCAGCCACCTCCGGTTGTTTTCAACACCCTCTCTCCTCGTACCATGACCTAATCTGGTAACCAGTTCTTTAGTTCTAAATAAAACAACATTTGGTCACTATTTTCTAAATTCAAATTGTATGACATTTTGCATTTTAGACTTTGACAAAAAATTTAGTTTTTAGATTAGCTTCCGTTTCGTGAGTTTACAAACACGTAAACTGACATACACAAGACACTCATACGGGGTTCAACTCGAACAAGCGACACGCAACGCAATAGTCAATCATTCAACCACTACATGAACCGTAGTTACTAATAACAAAATAAGCTCAATAAACTCTCTTCTCAGCTGAAAACACACAGCATCTGCCGTGTGTTTTCAGCTGACTTTACGGCTCTTGCTCCCATTTAATGTCATAAAACAGTCACTCCTCTGTAACGACTGATTTAATTAAATCTGAAAAAAATATTTACTTATGAAATTAAATTAAATTCATGTAGCATAAAAGTTTTTTCTATCATTTCCCAAAGAAAAATACATAACGACATTATATTTTCTCGCTTATTTTCCCTATTCCTTACAAACGACTATGATCTTTAGAAACGTGTTCAAAGAAAAATTGGTGGTTAAATGTTCTTCAAAATGTACATAGTACCTATATGTAAATCCATCAATATTTGCATAAACAATGGTTATAAAGATCAGTGGACTCTGTGCAGGCGCAGGCAGCATTAGGTACGAGTACCTATGTATGTATTTTTTTTAAGATGGGAAATCAACTATACGACTTCTCCCTACCGAGCGGAGCGGTCATGTCAGAATTCTATTGTTCTATAACTTTTTACAAAACATGACAGATTTACCAAAAACAAACCTTCAAGATTTCGTTGTTCTATTTTTTTTGCCTTTATTCCAGGGCCCCGGAGTTCTCTTTTTTCAACCCAGGGCCCCAGTAGACTTTGACCCTGCCGGACTTCTATAGTTTGCGCATTTAACTACGCCATCTGGGTGTAGTTAAATGCGCAAACTATGTTGGCGGGACTATACACCTTAAGTATCCAACGTGGGTTGTGTAATTTGCTAGGCTCATATTTACTCTCTAATTATTACCATGCATAATTACATATAAACAAGTTAACATGTTTCGACAACTCAAACATAGCAAGCAGTTTCCCAGTTTCTAGTTTTTGTGTACAAACAGCACATTAAAACTTTTATACTTCCATTTGCTATACAGGGTTATTTGTAAAGCAGTGGTATCCTCTCAGGACTATGTTACTGTCATCATAAACAACAAATTTTGTTCTATGACTTTTAATAATATTTTAGTTCATCATATGTTTATACAAATACAAAAAAAAAATTGAACGTTCTGAATGTTACGAAATCTATGCGAAGCATGCGACAGTACAATAGCGGGTAGAGCAGGGGGCAAGAATAGTGCGGGGGGGGGGTGTAGATAGGTACAGCAAAATACAGAGTTGAAATGTGTTAGATAAAACAACGAAATCTTGAAGGTTTGTTTATAATAAACGTATCGAACATTAGTTATTATTTATACAAATATTTATTGTTTATGATGTCAGTAATACAGTCCTGCTTGTTAGTGTTTTAAAAATAACCCCGTATTTTAATTTGCAACAACTCCTGTTCATTCCCTTGTCCAATTTAGAAGCTTGCACTCCGTAACATTTTCACTTGAAAAGAAAAATTAATAATGTCGAAAGTAATTTAGTTAATGATATAATTTATAGCACGGTTAAATGAAAAGCCTGCTGAACAAAAAGTACGTAAGGAAGGGAGCAATTAACAGACGGACGATAATTTGTTACTTTACGCTACTTGTGAAATTGAGAGCCGGAATTTTGGACTTGGAGGATAAAACTTCCTCCAGTGTAAACTCCTAAATGTATAGGTAGTTAACATAGGTATTTATAGTATGCTGATTTTTAGATCTTTTGACTTAACACATTTCTTTTTTCAGTAAATACTCGTAAGTAGGTAGTTAGTCATTACAAACAGTTGCTAGACATATATATGTAATTTAAAAAAAAAGAATCAATATGTTTATTTATGATTCGCACAGGATAAACCACAAAACAAAATAAATAGTTATCATAAATTTAAAAAAAATGGCAAGACGTTTTTTTTAGTGAGGAATCAACAAATGACTTCTTTTTACCGACTTAAACATCTGCGTTCCTTCAGTTTCAAGAACACGGCAGATCTTTCGGAAAATCCCCCTGGCAGCTATCCGCCCTAAGGTCCGGTCAACCCTACGCTACTTATTAAATGACTCAAGAACCGCCTCCAGCTAATTCCAGCACCCTGCCAAGTCCGACAACTCATAGGTAAACTAAATCTGAACGTACAACAAAACACACGTTCAGTGAACATCTAACGCCCACGCAAAACACTTCATAGCTTACAAACAGATGGGAATATTGTTCTATAGAGAAATACAGAAGGTTTGTATTTGTAGATACAAACACAGGTAAATACCAAGAAGGCTGAGAGATTATCGGAAAAATTACCGTTGTTCTAGCACGTGGACAGCGGCACTAATTTTTGGAATTATTTATATTCGTCTATTACGGGGCGTTTTAGACCTCGTTTGAAATCTATCATTACGATCGTAAGGGGCTCATTAGACTCCGGTTTTGTGGGTTTGGGAAGAGCACAGATGTGTTTCTTCATTAAACCTTTACTTTCGAGGCCACAGTAAGTTACTCTTCTGGAAAATCCCACAACTCTGACACCTATCAGCCCTAGGGTTCCGTCACTCTACGCTACTTATCAAATGACTCATGAACCGCTCCCAGCCAGTTCTAGCACCCCTGCCAAGTCCAACACCTCATAGGTAAACTAAATCTGAACAAACAACAAAACATACGTTCAGTGAACATCTAACGCCCACGCAGAACACTTCATAGCTAACAAACAGATGTGAATATTGTTCTATAGAGAAATACAGAAGGCTTGTTGATATAAACGCAAGTAATACCAAGAAGGCTCAGGGATTTATTTATTTATTTATTTATTTATTTATTTATTTATTTATTTATTTATTTTTTGGCCAACCAACAATTGTTTACACTTATACATACATGATAGAATAATATTTTTTTTAAATCTAGGGTTAGTGTAACAATTTCTTACAGGTTAGCACCGCATGCCCCATAATAGTAAGAACTTACAAACTAAAAGTGACAATTAAAATTTAGTGAAAAGACAAAAAGAAATGATTTAAAAGGAAAAAAAAAAATACTAAAAATTAACATTAAAATTGGTATGAAGAGGAAAAAAACTTAAATATTACGACATTACAGAGTTACATTATTTGAATTATAATTACAATTTAAATTTAAATTAAACATTATTACTGGTTATTCTGTGGAACTTGCCAAATGAGTCAAACTGCACGTCAACAAGGTCACTGTAGCTATTCAACAGTTTGCAAAGCCGAGGGACGATAGAGTTCATGCCTAGTACTGTTCTGCGAGGAGGAGGGTACAAGGGTGTAATAGGAGCACGAGGGAATCTTGCAGGAGCCCGAAACATAAAATTACTGAGTAATTGCGGACAATCAATTTTACCTCGGAGTATTTTAAACAAAAAAATAGAGTCAGCAATTCTTCTACGTTTCTCTAATGATACCATCTTAAAATGAGCAAGCCTGGCATCATATGAGCGCTTTCTTTTTGAAATGCCATTGGCAAAAGCGAGATGCCATAGGAATCTCTTCTGGATTCGCTCAAGCCTTAGGTTATGCGTGGCGTAATGAGGTCTCCAGATCGTGCTGCAGTATTCCAAGACACTTCGTACAATACTGTTGTATAACAAAATCTTGGTACTACTGCGCCTAAATCCAGTAATATTTCTGATTACAAAACCTAGCATTTTAGAAGCCTTTTTAATTATACTTTCTACGTGAGGTACGAATGTCAGCTGGCTATCAAAATTAACTCCCAGGTCTCTCACTTGCGACACTTCTTGGATAACGTCAGAGCCCACATGGTATATGCTAGCTGTCATTATCTTCTTTCGAGTGAATTTTACGTGATAACACTTTTTGACGTTTAATTCCATCCCATTTTCACTACACCATTGGACTAATGAGTCTACATCACTCTGAAGTAAATCAATGTCTTCATCAGACTCAATAACTCTGGAGAATTTGAGATCGTCCGCGTACATGAAGCATTCTGAGAATTTGAGGCAGTGTGGAATGTCATTAGCGAACGCATTAAACATAATCGGACCTACATGTGAGCCTTGAGGTACCCCCGAAGTAATTTCGTATATGGGAGACCGGAATCCATTGACCGCGACGAAGAAAAATCGTCTTTCTAGGTATGATTTTAGCCAGGTATGAAGTGTGCCAGTGATTCCGTACGCAGAAAGCTTTGCCAGAAGTATGTGATGAGGAACGCGATCAAAGGCTTTACTAAAATCGGTATAGATTACATCAACCTGCTTGCCGCGGTCGATGGCATTCGTTAACATTTCTGTAAAGGTCGCCAGATTTGTGCTAGTAGACCTAGACCCGTACAAAACCATGCTGTGAATCACTCAAGTACAGTTTAAGGTGAGATTGAAGGTGAGGACAAATTAGGGATTCGAAAATTTTCGCAAAGGTGGACAAGATAGAGATAGGCCTATAATTGTTACAATGGTCTTTCTCGTCATTTTTATAAATCGGCACAACTTTGGCTTTTTTCCAGGAGTCGGGAAATACACCTGAACTGAGAGATTTGGTAAAAATTATTACCAATGGGCAAACCAAAGAAGAGGCGCATTTAGTAATAAAAATTGGCGGAATACCATCAGGGCCAGCGCCTTTGCGAACATCTAACGCCTTTAGTTTATTAAACAAAGTCGCATGATCAATCACAGGTGTCGTTAGAGGTAGGCTGTTATTTTTCATATTGAGAAGATAATCAGATACTGGCTCATAATGGGTCGCTTTTAGATTGCTAAAGGCCGAGGAGAAATGAGAAGCAAACATTTCACATATTTGTAGACCATCTGATGTGACCACTATTCCATTTGTCATGGTGGCTGGGAAAGAACTGTAGCCCCCTCTTTTATCTTTGATGTACGCCCAGAAGCGATTTGGGTTTTTAGTAATTTCATCCTCTATACCTTTTATATAGCTGTTGTACGAGTCAGTTGCTAATTTGGAGCACCTTTTGCCGAGCAATCTAAGTTCCAGTTCATCCATTGGATTTTTGTAAATTTTGTATCGGCATCTTATTTTCTCCTTTGCTTTCAGGGCTCTTACTAATTGTCTACTAAACCAAGGAGGGTATTTTTTTTTACCACAGGTGGACTTGATTGGGATTGTCGGAAGAGTTACCGTTGACCTACAACGTTAACAGTAGCACTACTTTTTATATTGGTTTCTGCGGTACGGGGCGTTTTAGATTTCGTTTGAAAATTGTAATTATGACGGTATGTAAGGGGCTTATTAGACCCCGCAACGTTTAAATAACTTCAAAACCGTAAAAGCCATCGGTGTTCCTTCAGTTGCCCTTTGTGTTCCAATGCCACGGCAGAAAACTCTTCGGTTAAATTCCGACACCCTGCTATCAGCCCTAGGGCGGGACCTACAAGCGCAGGTAATACCAAGAAGGTTCAAGGATTGTCGGAAGAATTACCATAGCACGCTGACAGCAGCACTAATTTTTGTATTATTTCCAACCCTGCAGTACGGGGCCTTTAAGACCTCGTTTGAAAACTTTCATTAGGACCGTATTAGACCCTGTAACATTAAAAAAATTGCAGGCTATTTTTTGGTTACGTGCAGTACGACGTCAAAGTGACCCCCTATTTAAGTATATACTGCATTCAGTTTTAATGAGGAGCTCGTGGCTAGATAATAACAGCCGCACAGGTCGATCTTCAAGGTTAAGCAACGCTTGCCTAGGTTGGTCTGTGGATGGGTGACCATCTTAACATAACGAGTTTCCTCCGTGCTTCGGAAAGCACGTTAAGCCGTTGGTCCCGGCTGTCATTTGGAGATCTTTGGCAGTCGTTACGGATAGTCAGAAGCCAGTAAATCTGATTCCAGTCTTGCCATGAAGTACCGTGTTACCCCAGTTAATGGGTTGTGGAGGTCTGGTAGGCAGCCGCTCCTCGTAAAATACTGGTATTCAGCTAAATCCGGCTTGACTGGAAGCCGACCCCAATATAGTTGGGAAAAGGCTAGGCAGATGACTGCATTCAGTTTTAATAGAACTTCTTAGGTATACATTTATTATTTATACAATTTAGTTTAGTTTCCTAAACTAAACTAAATTGAAGTTATGGTCTCCATATGCTAGAGCAGACTATATTTTCCTTAGCCGCACCGCAAGGAAGACACGTACGAGGGACACGTATTAGACCTCGATCAGTATTGAACGTGCTAGAACGCAAAGGATAACTGTAGGAACACAGTCAAAAGCCAACACGCCCTCTCGCCAGATGTTCGACGATGTCCCAAAACGAAATAAAAAAATATCATAAACTTTATCGAACACCAAAATAATAACAAAACTTTTACTCTAACTTATAAATACTGACTAGCCTGTTGGTCTAATAGTTAGTTACCCAGACTGCTTGCTTTTTTTCTATGTGAGGATCCTCCAACCAGACGGGTGTTATGTCTGGTCCGGGTACCTGCCCAATAGATGATTTTGGCCTGTTGTATATACCGCAATACAAAAGATAACTTTAGATACCGCGATGTAGGATTCAGATCAGTTTTTTATTATTATCAGGCTCGCATTTGACCTCTATCTCACCTAATGGAGAGCGATGATGTGGCCGACGCCTGTCTAGAAATAACCTATTCACTCTTCACTTAAAGGCCCCAAACCTGTAGCTATCAGGAAACAGACTCTGGCAGAATTTTCATAAACATCGCTACAGAACAACTGAATCATTCATCACATGGGTGTTTTTTTTACACTTAACACGGTTTTAAGTACACCTTCTGAATTAAACATTTGTTATGTAAACTATGAACAATATAGCTTAGTTATTCATTGCGAGAAGCGCGGCTATAAAGCGTTACTGTTGTTTTATCGAGCCCTCTGTAACGCGAGATGGCAACACTCTTCTATCGCTGAGTAATGACAAGTGTGAATTGTCTATGTGTTTCATTTTGTACGTTTATTGTTGTCTAATATGACTCCTTTTTACAAAGAAAAATAAGAGTTACTTATGAAAATGTGTTTTTATGTGAGTAATACAGTAATACAGACGGTAATGTTACCTAATAATTTCTATAATTACTTAGTTCTTAGGTTGCCGCATCTAACCAAAGAGTTAAAACAGGACCCTTTGCTAAGACTTTGCAGTTTATGTTTGTCTCATGAATCTTGATAGCTAGACAGTTGCAATTTTCATAAATGAGGTATTTCTTTTGCAACAGATACTAAAAGCAGGATAAAATACAGGTATATTTTAGGGTCCCACTAATATTTTGCCTAAAATGCCCTAAAAACCTACTAAAAATTTGTTTTTTTTTGTCTGTTTTTTGCTAAGGCAATTTTTTTGGGATCAAATTGCCGTTTTAACCAAACCAATCGTAAAATTTGTGGGTGGAAAGAATATCTGAATTTTAAAATATAACGCTTGAAATAGCTAAATACAAAAGCTTGGTTCTATTTACACAGTTTTACTTTCATAAATTAAAACAAAACACGATCGTGATGAACCTGAGAACCGACTAGCAAAAAAGTGCTTGTCGTTCAATTGCTAGGGTTCCGTATCTTACCAATATTTTTATTAAAGAGTGGCTACTGGATTGGACCTTTACTCGCGCTCTCAGGGCTATTCTCGATCGCGAACCGCATTAGGACGTCAGCAGAATGTCAAAGGTATGCGACATCCGTTGCGTAACTATTATGAGACCTCTTCTTTCGGGCCTCTCTGAGTCTAAAGATTCAAACCAAAAGAGTAAACAGTTGTTCTTCTGAGTCAGAAAGTCAGATATGGAGTTTCTTGCCAATTCTTCTCATAGGAATGACTAATTGGAACCGTGCACTAGCTTCTGACGTTTTATGTGATATAGTTATGCTTAATTATATAGTTATAACTTTCATAAAATACCCACCTACTACATAATGAAATATACATAGACGAACGAGTTAGTCAGTTTTCCTAAGTCTAGTCTGGTCTCGATCGAACCCCGCGGATATATGGCCCCTTATTGGCCGAAACCGAACCTGTCAAACCGATGTTTTATAAAGCTAACTCTTTCTATTCCAAGCAAAAAACAGGCTTCCACTCAAAAACACGAACCATCACAATGCAGTAAAGTCAACAAGCCTCAACGACATCCCTCCTCACCAGGGAGCCTCCATCAAACACCGTAGCCAGCAAACAGGAGGAGAAGGTCGCTTTCGAAGAACTAGTGAAAATGAACAGAACGCACACATACCTACTTACCTACTCTTCACGATCAGCAAGTACCAGCATATCCACGGATGTGGCAACTGTTTAAGATTGCCTTTCATTAAGAAAGAAAGATTATGTTTTAAGTAAAAGTTGCGCGCTTGACCACTATCTTATATCTCATCATAGTAAGTGATGATGTGTTCGAAGGTGGATCACGCTTACCTTACTCTTAACTACTCAATACTGAATCTTGACTTAAAGACCCCGCTGTTGTAGCGATCAAGACCTACGAAGTCGAATATAACATACATAGATAATCGAGTTTTTACGTGTCTATACCTCAGAAATCTTGATATTGCCTTATTATTAAGATTTCTGTGATCACTACGGTCACCTTAAAGACGATAGTTTCAATCCAGCCAAATATTCGGCCCCTTTTTCACCGGAACCGAACCCCTCTAACCGGTCTCTAACAAAGCTAATTCTCTCACTATACCGACCAAAACACAGGGAAAACACAAAAACACGAAGCATCACAACAAAATAAAGCCAACAAGCCTCAATCACATCCCTCCTCAGCAGGGACCCTCCATCAAATAATATATAACAATAACCTTTGACCTTTTAAATAAAATCTAGGTTAACTGGCGAATTTATCGCGGGCCCACATAAAGAGGCGTGAGAGCGATAAAGCTGATTGTAGCGGGCTGTGGCCAGCGAGTAAGGGGAGAAGGTTGACTCCGTAGGACTAGAGAAAATGAACAGAATGAAGACATTATGCTTCACGATCAGCGAGTGCAAGCACATCAACGATTGTGGCAATTGTTTAAGATCACCTTGCTTTAAGAAAGAAAGATTTATTTGCGGTGGTCGTGGTCGCTACTTAAATACCTTAAGGTTACAGCTATTAGAAATCACCGAATCCGGCTAGAAATTCCACTTTTTCTGAGTACTTACTACTTTTTTTAAGAAGGAAAATCAAAAATCATCAAATAGTGCTCCTCGCTAGAAGTAGAGCGAATGGGAGTTTCAGCCTTTTAATGACTTAAAATTCACCCGTGTTCCTTCAATGGCCTTTGCTAAACAAGTAGCGTTTACTCTTTTGAAGATTCTACGCTACGATCAATCTCAGAGGACCTTAAACCTCTTCGGCGGCCGCTACATCAATTATTATTTTTCACAAAAACCAAGTAAGTACCTACGTCATCACTAACGACGGAAATTGTGCGCCCAAACCCAAAACCATCCCACTACGCTATGAATAGATTTTACCTGTTATCTACAGTAGCCTCTAGACTTAAGCGGCGACGCGGTACCGACATTGGTATCTACGAACGCACACACAAACACTAGTCACACAAATTACCTACTTTAAAAATAGCCGGAATCGATTCAATCGCCGATTTCGAACATGTCTTCTGCGAAGCAGTAATGCTAGCGAAGGAGGCGAACGCACGCGCGACGGTATGGCCTTCGCGCCCCAGCCACCGGGTTCCGATCCCAATTTCCAGCCACCATAAGCGTTGGCTTGCGGACGGCGAGCCACCCATTGCTCGGCCGTCTGGTAACCATCCGAACCGAGCCCAAGTCGTCGACGACACGTAGTGTTCCACGCGTGCTTCAAAAAGATGTCAACAAAATGTCTCCCAGCGGGTTCGTAGCCTACTGGAGTCCTGGGTTGTACGAAAGAGAACCCCGGGGTTCTGTAACGAAGGCAAAGAAGGAACAGGAGTGGGTTTTAGTCTGTCACGCCCTCCCGCTTCGCTCAGAGCGGGAGAAGTCGTATTAATGATATAAAAAAAGCTGTGTTTATTATCATCTCAGCCGAAAGACGTCCACTGCTGGACTTAGGCGAACGATCGTTCCTAGTTCCTGTGCGTCTCGCATCTATCGGATTCCAAGGACTCTCGCCAGGTCATCGGTCCACCTTGTGGAAGGCCTCCCAAAACTGCGTCTCCCGGTCCCGTTCCGTGTTTATTATGTTACATTTTATTTTTAGGATTAGGACGGGAAGTCCGAAGCAGGCATATTGTACCAGTCCTTCTGTGCTACTTCTTCTGTGTGGCGAGTAGGTAGTTAGGTGCCGTTATGTGTTTTTTTATACGACTGCATTTATGTCTGTATCGACTGGCTTTGTTACAGACATTACCTACGGAATATGTTTGAATTGGGAAAAAAAAGCTTAAGGTGTGCCGGGTAGCCCGTGTTTAGTTTTTTAAGTTTTTTTTTTTCTGTCTCGTAAGTCGGTGTCGGATCAAGTTGTATGTCGATTAAAATGTGATTTGTGACCGTAACACGTAGGTTTTTGTCATTTATGGATTACGCCATTACCCAGGTGCTTAGTAATGTTAAAATAGTAACTCTCGAATAGATAGGCTTACACCTACTGAACCGAAATATTCTGTAATCCTCCGAATAATTATTATGTTCTTAGTACCTACGTTTTATGAGCCCATCTTAGTTAGGACCTAGGGCTGTTATTATTGCATGTGCAATTTAAATAATCTTAGCAGCTGCCTCTAAAAAAAAATGTAAACAAAAATAGAAACTTGCAAACTGCCGCCTAGCCGATTTCGTCCACAGTAACTGCATTCCTAAGGTCCTCGGGATTGTTATGAACTCAGTTATACTGCCCTCTTATGTGACATGCAGGTTTGGCTGAAACTCCGATCACAGTGTTTAATCAATGACATGGCCTAGATGGATGAAATCCAGCGTCCCAACAGAGATGTAAGCGTTCCAACACACACCCACACACACACTGTGGTGAGCTTGGTTTGACAACACATTCGTAAATCGGTCACTGAGGTCGAAACTTCAGTCGGGAAAACGCGCCCGTCATACAAAGACGTTGAAGGTCATAGAGTACATCTGCTATCTACATGGATTGCAACAAGCAAGGTCACCTCTATAGGGAGGCTAGATTAGGGTTCCATTTTAAAGATCGTCGCATTCTTCGATCCTTTTATCTTTCCTCAAGTCTGCTTATAACGCTGCATACGATTATAATTGTATTTTACGTAGACATAGCTACATAAAATATCCCCAAAAATGTGTAAAGGACGCAAGTTAACGAGTTTCAATGACGTTCTAAGAGCTGTTCAGAGGCACTCCGACTGGAGGACGCGAAGAATCTTATTCATCAGCAGTTTCATTGTTACAGGACCCTTTGTACTTTTTCAAGATTATTCTTGAACTTTTAGCTACTTGCCTACGTACCTAGTTATGTAGATATACATAGGTAAATGCGACTATAGTCCGTCTAATGAAACGCGACCTGAGAAAAAGAGGTCAAATCCAAAAATTTTGTATGTTTTATTACTAACTAGTAGGAGAATCATGTCTTGATACTTCACAATTTTTTTTATTTCCTACAATTGCGGCTGAATAATGTTGCCAATTAAATTTAAAAAAAACTTCAAGTCACATTTTCATTAGACGCACTCTACTACTTGATACCTAATTTTTTGTACTTACTTGGGAGATCATTGAATGACTTCTCCCGTTCCTGGGTGTAGTGGGAAAGAGTGTCAGACTTTACTGCCTAAAGCCCAGTGTTCCTTCAGTTGTCCTTTTTGTAAGGGTTAACTGTAACTCTTTCGAATCCACATTTCTGGCAGGCGTTGGTATTGTAACTGTCTCCTTGACTAGGTAGGTACTTACGATAATTTATAGATAGGTACTGGCTCCTATTAAGTTACAGGAGAATACATAACTACACATGCTGTACCTACATGTAAGTAATTAAGTAACTAAGACCAAAAAATATTGCTAGGAAAAAACTTTTTTTTTCATCTTTAAAAAAATTAATAATAATTCCGATCAGCTGCGTGTTCAGTCGCTCGCGCTTGGTCGTTGAACTGACCGCAGGCTTGTGTGTGTGAGGCACTCGTTTTGTTTAGTTTTCATTGCATTTTTGTAACTTCAAATGCGTAATTTGTTATGAAAAATTGATAATTTTGGTAATGTTTGTTCGGAAGAAAGTTTATAGAATACGATTTTGAAAAAAAAAACGCCCTTGTCCACTTTGACCTTCAATATCTCCCGAACCAGTGAATTCCCAGGTATGGTCTAGAGAAAAAAAACTATCCCAGTGATGAGTAGAATATGAGGTTTTCGTTTTTGTAAAAGATCTTTTTACACTTCCTACTAATATTATAAATGCGAAAGTTTGTGAGGATGGATGTATGTTTGTTACTCTTTCACGAAAAAACGGCTGGACCGATCTGGTTGAAATTTGGTATTTAGATAGTTTATACCTTGGATTAACATATAGGCTACTTTTAGTCATACTTTTTTTTATTTATTTTTTCGATTTTGTTATTTTTGCTATAGGCTGCTTTTTATCAACACACCACGCGGGCGAAGCCGCGGGCGGAAACTAGTTACCTATAATATAATAATGATGCACGTGGAACACTACACGCTATCAATCAACAACTCGGGCTTGGTACTTTTTTTAATTGTTATAAACTAGTGCTTGACAGCGATCCCACCTGATGGTAAGCAGTGATGCAATCGTTGATGGTGAGGCGCACTAGCTTATACTTAAGAGCCTATTGACTCTAGCCTTACCACATATCTACTCCTTTAGGAGTAGGTATAATATTTCTGTGGTACTACGGCACAACTCTTTGCTAGTTGTTTGCTATCAAGTGCCTTTTGTTAGGTATAAGGACGTTTAGTTAACAAATCAGGTTTTTTAAATTAAAACAATTAGGTAGATATAGTATCTCCCTACCCTACCGTATCTACTGGTAGGTACTATCTTCAAAAATGTTTCATTAAGAATTTATTACACGAACGTATTCGGAAAGCCATTTATCTTCGGATTTAATTCCGGAGTTCTTGAAGCGATTTCCGGATTATCCTTTTATACGAATAAGACAAAAACCCTGGGTTTACTTGCCATTCCTTGCTAAGGGAGGCTGATTTATTTCCTCGCACTGTTTTTTTGGTTCGTTGGGCAGAATTTAAATCCATACGTATCGTGTAAAAAATGTTCTTGAAGTGTTCTTATTGAAGGAAGTTTCGTCCGAATTAACGTACCTACCTACTTACCTATCTATCTTTCAATGGTTTAACTTTCTTTTTATAAAAAGCCTGATTACTTAGTACGATTTTAATTTTTTATGTTTAGTATTTTAACTAAATATAAAGTAAGTAGGTATACGTACCTATAGGTGTACTCGTAGGTAGATATTTACTGCAACATGGGATTATCTTCCCTTCCTCCCTCTCTCTTTAAAGTTTAGAGAAACGGCTTAGAAAAATCCTACCTACTTCTAATCCGACTATGGGCTCGTTGGAGAAGCTATTGCATAACTCTTAGCTTAGACGAAACCTATGACCTGTAACGGTAGGAAGAGCACAAACAAAAAAACGAAAAAATCAAATGCGATATGCGATAAATAAAGCCGACCATTATTTTTGTGTTTTTAGATATACCTAAGTTCATCTTTATTACGTTTCTTGTTCTTTACAGAACAATAAAGTATATATACTACCTAATGTTACGTATTAAACACTCACCTTTGATCAGGAGTTAAATGCATTTACCAGCGACGGAGCTCTTCAGACGCACGCTGGGCTGGCCGGCCAGATATTACCGCGAACTCACAGATTTTCACCACTCACACACAAATCACAACACCAAGTCAGGCAGGATTGATCGTAAGCTAATCAGTCAATAAACTTCTAGCCAGACATTAAGTTTTACACGTGATAAGGATTTATTTTTCAAGTGCACGAGGCGGCCATGTCGCGTACATTTTTTGAATGTCATTTGAGTTCCAATTTTCGCGCGCGCTTCGACCAATGAGGGGCCGGACACGCGAGTTTGACAGTCGATGATGGCGGTAAATTTGAATTTTGGCGGGAAATGAAAGGCATATTATATATTTTGACGTGAGAATTTTCGATGAAAAAATTAGGATAAGTACTACTTTTTGATTTAACGTGAAACATTTTTTTTAAAAGTTAAAAATACAAAACCAAAATATTATAGTTACCTATTTGAATTTTTCATCGTCAGATACATTTTGAGGTTTTCCAAAAAAAAGTGTAAGTAATTACAAAAGCCGTAGATCTATTTATTACCTAACTACAACTTTGCCATTTTACTAATTTCTATAGAATCTGTAGTTTTGTTAGAAACCGAGATCAACCGATTTTGCCACTTAAAAGCGCACTCCCATTCGCTTTCCAACCACAGATCGCCTGTAATTTATTTTTCGTGTCATTTTTGTTATAGTCTCTTTCATTTACAATGGGTTTCATTCTACTCAAATTTTGTATCATTTTTTACCGTTAACAAAGGCTTCTGCACTGGTCTTAGACGTCTATAATAAGATAACTAATCTCTAACTCAAAATAACATTCTGAAACATTCTACTCACGCACTTAACCAATTTAGCCAAGAACACAACATTGCAAAACAGTCCTAATTAACACGAGCGTAAGGTTGAATATAACTCGCAGTAATTGCCGTCTTGGATCTGCGACAGTTCGTGTTTTATTTGAAACTACTGTCGAGTTTGAATACTGCTAATTAAGGTGTAATTTGTGATTCAATGAGCGGATTTAGTGGGAATCGTGAATAAACATGGTGTTTCCACAAATAGGCGGAAATTGGAACTGATCTTGTTTATGGTATCTACTGGTTTCCTCTGCTTTGAATAGAGTAACTAAATCAGTATCTATGATCTATCGGTTTAGGTAGGTAGTTAACTAAATGTAAACAATCTTGGCATGTCTTTTTATCTAAAAATTGTATGTAAAAAAAAATCTTTTTACCTAAATCGATGTTAGCTAATAAAATAAATTTAAATAATCTTTGTGTATATTATATACGACCTCTTTAATGTAAAAAGACATACCAAGATTGTTTACCTTTAGTTAACCACCTAAACCGATAGACCATAATTGACTTCTTTTTTTAAACGCTTGCTTGTAGGTTTACGCTGATGTTGGGTAAAAATCACCTATTATGCGTTTTAAATTACAATAGGATCGACTTAGCGCCATATTGGGTCATCAAATAGACTCGGGTAGGGTGAGCAAAACACGGCATTTTATTTACGAATCGTAACCGAAAAAAGTTTAATCAGAAGGATGATTTCTCACTTCATATAAAATTGTAAATTACCTACTTAATGTTCTTTGAATAAACCCCGCGTTTAATTATGTTTATAGTTCCGGTATTTTAGAAGAGATATTTTTTTATTAAAGCTTTATGCACAAGTAAGAAACACTACAAAAGTGGCCTGAATGCCTTAGATATTATCAAGTCAATGTAAGTTACTTTCTTGCACTTTAGGTAAATATACAGTCAAGTGGGGTTGAATAGGAACAAAAAATTTAAGGGGATATTCACGTTATTTAACATGTTTTCCCAGCATTGGTCGTGTTTAAATAGAAATCAATTCAAAATATGTATTTAACCAAAAATCCTTATCAAAGTTTTGTTCTTAATCACCACGTTTGACGATACTCTTTTTATTCCATTCTGATAAATAATAAATGATACAAATAAAAATACCATACGTTGGTCTCAATAAAGTTTATTATTTACAAAATACACAAAATATTTACAATAGCTTAACTAAAACGTATGTTGGTAAATTAACTTATAACTATTGACAATGTGCTCAAAATAATGGTATAAAAATATATCTTCAAGTGACCTATCTACTTCTAATACAATGTATTAACAGAATTACCTATTTTATTTAATAAGTTCAAGATGGCAGTTCTAAGTATACGTAAAGTAATCAATTCATTTGCAATGTACAATAATTCAATCAGTCAAAGAGAGAGACAAAAAGCCCCTTTGAACTCTTCACAATCGTCTCTGGAAAGCATAGGGCAACTTAAGGAACACAGGTTAGTCAGTAAAAGTCTGACACTCCTTTATGCTTTATACAGAGGGGGAGATGTTATTTAAATTCCTGCTTCAAAACCAATAAAAAAGAGGGTAGATGGAAGATATTATTTGCAGTTCGAGTTGATACAATCTTGTTGCTAGCATTTTGTACTCGGGAGCTTTTCTTGTGTTGATATACGATGGAAGTCTTATTTCAATAATATTTCCCACATAAATATAGTCAATATTTATTGTGCAGTCGTAAAAAAAATATCTATGGAAGAAATTAGGTACTCATTATTGCTAAGTTTCTTGTAGTATCATATTTACCGTTAAATGCTTTAATAATTCCCGAGAAAAATCATTGTTAAGTCTTCTATTAAATATAATCTTCTAATGTGTATAGCGATATTGTCTTCAGAATTCTATTTAACTGCAAGTAGTCGGTTGGTTTTTTAGATAAAAAGCTTAAATGTTTAAATCATCTCTTCAATACAACTTTTATTCGTCTAACAACATAATTTATTATCTTTTCTCGACCATTTTACTACAAAACTTATCTAATTTCACAGTAATAGCTTTAGAATCTAGTTTATACAGCGCTGTGACAAAAGTCGGTCAGCGCTTGAAGCGGCTGACCGCTCCGATACGTGTGGAATCAGTCCGAATTGATCTCATCGGCCACTTGTTGCCATTTTGCCACTAAGTTCGACACTGATTTGTGCTTGAGTCCCATTGATGCTGATATTTTTACCTGAAACAATACAATTTGAATATGAGATTCTTAGATTTTCTCAAATAGACACAGAGGGGCATGGTATAATTACTTAATTACTACTGGTGGAGTACAACATATCTACGTACAGGAGAAAAGGCTACAGAAATTGATTTCACCAACGAAAAGCTTCATTAAACATTTTAAACGTTACATTTAGACAGTTTATCTTGTAGAAGGTGGACTTCTTAAATTTATCATTGTGACCGAAAAATAATAAACAAAATCTTGTTTTGTTCAGTCTAGCGGACTCTGTTTCCTGATGGCTACAACATAGGCGTCTTTCAAGTCAAAAGTGAATTGATAACTTCTAGGCAAGCGCGCTCCATCGTCGGCCACAACATCGCTTACCATCAGGTGAGATAGTGGTCAAACGCGCGTCTATTCAAAGTATAAGCAAACAGTCGTGACTTACTTTAGGCTTCTTCCTGACAACTTTGACCTCCTTTTCCTTGTCCTTATCTCTGTCCTTGTCTCGGTACTTGTCCCTGATCTCCATAGGCTCGGGCGAGCTGGAAGCTGTGTGAGGACCCGACGTCTGCTTCTCGAGCTCGGCGATGTCGCTGTAGAACGACGCTAGCTCGTCACCGATCTCCTGCTTTGGTTCTGGCTGGAAATATAAACAGTTTCATTTTAAAAGGGGATTATGGTATAGTTAGATTCAAACTTAATGACGTCAGTGCAGTATCCCTTAACTCCTGGGCACACCATCGTCATGGCGGTAAGTCCCCTCTTTGAGAAGTGGATGGGAAGACGTCATAACGTCCTCATCTTCCGCATGACGCAGGTCCTCACTGGTCATGGTAAGTTCGGGAGGTTCTTGCATCTTCTTCTTCTTAGCGTATCGATGGCAAAACTAGTTTGATACCTTGCCTGGCCCAGTACTAGGCCACAGTAGCACCTGATTCGTGCCGAAGAGACGCCTGGGTGGCGCCAGTTTGATGACTACCCGGAGGCCACGGTGGAGGAGTGTCTCGCTTGGGCGGAGCACCATCACGTCTTCGGCAGCAGCGACAAGCCTAGAAGAGCCAAGCCCTAGTACTTACGTTAGCAGGCAGAGGCGGCAGGTCATCGCAGCCCGGCGGCGGCGGGTCCAGCCAGGCGGGCGGCGGCGGCGTGTGCGCGCGGCCGCGCGTGGCCGCCACCGAGATGAGCGGCGGCGGCGGCGTGGGCGCGCGAGCCCACGCGCTCGGCGCGGGCGGGGACGGCGCCGGCAGCGGCGGCGGGGACGGCGGCAGAGGCGGGGCTATTTCGTCCTAGATGAATGTACGAAAGTTAGTTCCCGGAGGAGACAACTAGAGATACAATCTTCTGTATCCTTTTAAACACAAAACCCTTCAGCCCAGCTTCAGCATGACAATATCTAATGATAATTCTCTTATTTTAACGCTCACGTCGGATTCTGTTTTTGATTGTCGGCATCTGACAAATATCTTCGTGTAAATTTCGCTAAGATCGTATATTTACGATCTACTCCATCTCGTCAGTTCTTCTGTCACCTACAAGTAACACTTGGAATTTAAAAGTTAGACTGGAAGTAGTTGGATGAGGTCTTAGCAGCAGTGGAAAAGTATTCGCTAAATAAATTGTAAAAAATATGTAATTATTAATCAACTGACAAACCTTGAAGAGATCGATTCGAAGGTCATGGATGGTAAACTATCTATCATCCATAGCTTACTCCTCAGTGTCTCGAAAAATACGTAACGTCGTAACCACGAACGTAACCGTCCCGAATACGAGGAAATGCCAAATATACGAAGATCTTATTTTATTGGCATAGCTGCATCCAGTTATACTAAAAGCCACGGTGCAGCATACGGTGGAGGTGTGCCTCGCTTGCGCGGAGCACCTCTGTGTCCTCGTGAAGGCGATCGGCGACGATGACCTCAAGCCAAGGTCCGGAGCGAAAGGGAAAGGGATGCAGTCGCCTCCGCAATGTGCAGATGACCGCAAACATGAGAGAACGGGCATCCTTATGCCCTAGCTGCTGCTAAAGGGAACGGCTAGAGTCAGGAGTTGCAAGGTGATCTTCGGCCGCAGTAGGTGAGAGCTTGCAGACGGCAAGTATTACAGTACATATTACAGTAAGAACTAGAAGATTAATTGACTATTTACCTTAGGCTCGCTCCCAGGATGCGGCGGCGTGGTGCATATGTCCATGTCGCAGTGCGTGGTGGCGGGGTATTCCCACTGCACCAGGCCGTCCGCCTCGCGCCGGTAGCAGTAGCGGCCCTCAGACCTGCGGTGCACAAACGGACAGTAAAGGTATGGGTTGTGGAGGTTGGCAGGTGGCCCGGTACCTTTAGATGAGGTGGTGAGCTTAAGTTTATGAGTTTTTTTGAAGTTTGGATTAAAGATTAAGTAGTAAAAAAGAGAAAAAAAGAATGGAAATATACGCAAAACTGCCATCGCTCAGCATAATGCTGCTAAGAAAGATCTGAACGCAACAAAACCTACCACTGCGCTAAGTTGACAAAGGAATGTGCGCGAAAACAGAAATGTTTGATGACGAAATTTTGCATAAAAAATACAATTCAAATTGTGATTTTTATTGTTTTGTTTGTTGTTTAGATATACATGTCCAAGACATAATTGCATCGAGGACTGATGATCCCTTAAAAATAATAATGATGAAAAATGATACTTGTCTAGCAACAGACCTTTCTATTGCTAGGCAAGTGTGCAATATTTTCTGACAAAATGGAGTCTTTAAAAACAAAAATATGAAACTACCTATAGTTCCAGATAAACTGTTATTATAGATGAAAAGAGTAAAATTTTATGTCGAGGGAAGCTATTTCTGAAAGTCCATAGGTACAGAGATATATTATGGTTATAAAACAACGCGAAAGTAAAACTTCATTACAAAAAAAAATACAAAACTTAGGACCACCACATCACCATCTAAAAGTATGGGGCAAACTTATCTAATGACAAATAAAACCGTATACTTTAACCCGTGCGCCGGATTTGTGCCCGCCGAAAAAATTAACAAAAAAATAAAAAAGAAAGCATTTCCAAAAAATGGCGGGCACAAGGAATCCTCAAAATCCTTTACACGACGGTATCGCCAGCCAGCATTCTGGAAAAGACCAAAGCGTATTACTCTTGAAGTTATTTAAAACAATTCACCAAAGAGTTTTGTAATCTTACCAACTCCTCCGATGGCGCGATGCCCCCAACGCGTAGCTGCCAACAGTCTTCTCTCTCCTTCACACTTATAGCTAAGATGTTCTGTCTCTTTTTATTTCAATAATCGGGGTAACAAAGCATTAAAAAACTCATGTTAAATATGAAGTTTTTATTCTTAATTTATTATCACAGGTGCATATATCACAGCTTTGGTTGCTAATTAATTACATTTTTGTTTGTGGTTAAATATTGATACAAGTTTTTGCGCTCTTACCTTTAAATTGGAATAAACATAAATACTTGATCAATATTTGTTTTTTTTTTACATTTAGTGAAAAGAATATTGAAAAACTTGCGTAGTTTCCCAATTGACTAGACAAATAATACATTTGTTGGGATGTATATTTTCTGCAAATAAAATTGAAGACATACAAAGTTCTGGGTCATAGTATCTTGCAGATAGTAGACACACATTTTTACCACATCTCCTTTTTTCAAGATCACTTGGCTAGTGATCAGTCAAGATAGGAATAGTCATAACCTTATTTAGCCTGACCTGAGCTAGTCAAAATAATTTAAATTCGAGTCAGACTAAATTGGTTAGAAATCCAGAGTATTTGTGGTCACAATGCAACCACCAGTTGGGTCGTAAGACATCATATCGCAATATTTCATGGCGAAATATTCCGGGACAATCTTCGAAAAATAGAGTATCAAACTAAAGGTTACCGAAAATTTCGACGTGAAATATTCGACAGAGTGGTTGGTACAGACCGACCAAAATCAGTCTTAATTTCCTTCAGTTTTAGTCTCAATTTACCAAAACTCAAGGTCGAAAAGAACAAGGTACGTACACGAATTCATAAACAAGATAAACGGAGAGAAGGTCCATAGAGTTCATATTGTCCGAAGAGGTCGCACGGTCAAGAACACTGTAGTTCCGGTAACATACTCCACATAGGTAGCGTAGTTTTTAAAAGGGTCGATAGGTGAACAAGGATTTTTCTTCAGAAGAAAAAAAGATTTTCTTTTTCCAATCCCAGGCGATGCAACAGTCGATAGATAGTAAATATATTCTGTAGGTATAAATATTTTGTAATGGTAAATAATTATTGATTGAAAACCACCTAATATGCTAAAAAAATTAGATGATTGAAACTCATTTTATTTACTTTAACTTCTGACCGATTTTCACTTCTATTCCGTAGGTTTAAGGATGGTTTCAATTGTACTAAAGTGGTTACGATACCAACTATTTACTACAGCCGCCATAAGTCTTGAACGGACTGTAAACAAGTTTGTTTTAAATGTCTAATTCTACTGTGAATGAAATTTTGCACAGAGGTTCTTTATATGATGAAAATAAAGAATAAGAAAGGATTTTCCAAAATTCACCTCTTAATAGGATGAACTGGAAGTCCTAAGTTGGTATAGAGAAACCTACTTTCAAGTGGGGCGAAACTGCTGGCAAAAACTAGTCTGATATATATAAGGGATTTATTTGGGGTGCTTTGGTTGTATATGCAAGATTACAAAATTTCTTTCATTGATTGAAAGCTGCACTACCTTTATTTACTGAAAATTGGACAGATTCTCTGGTATAATACCCACTCCTGTTCCTTCTTTGCCTGAATTCCAGGGTCCTGGGGTTTTCTTTCGTTTAATCCAGAGCCTCAGTAGGCTTCGACAATGCAGGCCCCTAGTTTGCTGATGTCTAACGTCATGTTGCATCGCCTAGGCGGATTGAGAAGATAAGTGAGGCCTGAATATAAATCGTTGTCCAGCTGTAGATGAGAGAGTGGTCTTGTTGGTGTGCGTCTCGTACCTCTGGAAGGCGGTGGTCCAGCCGGGCGGCGCGGCGCGCGCCTCGTGCGCCCGCAGGCCGCGCGCCGCCGCCTCGGCCCAGCGCCGCCAGTAGCGCGGCGACAGCGCGCCCGCGCGGAACGCCGACACCAGCGTCTGCAACCGACATAACCAGCCTTAGTAAGGGAAATCA
The DNA here is from genome assembly GCA_030763345.1 of Mythimna separata. NCBI lineage: Eukaryota > Metazoa > Arthropoda > Insecta > Lepidoptera > Noctuidae > Mythimna > Mythimna separata. The sequence goes on along the minus strand of CM061181.1, from coordinate 1,538,132 downwards.
CGGTACATACATAGATAAAAAAAAAACAGACACACAGGAAAATAAATCATCTGCCTAGCCTTTTCCCAACTATATTGGGGTCGCCTTCCAGTCAAGCCAGATTTAGCTGAATACCAGTAATTTACGAGGAGCAGCTGCCTACCAGACCTCCACAACCATTAACTGGGGTAACACGGTACTTCATGGCAAGACTGGAGTCAGATTTACTGGCTTCTGACTATCCGTAACGACTGCCAAAGATCTACAAATGACAGCCGGGACCTACGGCTTAACGTGCTTTCCGAGGCACGGAGGAAACTCGTTATGTTAAGATGGTCACCCATCCACAGACCAACCTAGGCAAACGTTGCTTAACCTTGAAGATCGAGCTCCTCACACAGGAAAATAAATATGTTATACAAAATAGAGCATTCTGAGGGCCATTATAGATCCTCACAAGTCTTGTTGCGTCACGTCACTTTAACATACTGGCTGCATGTATATGTAGTACATGCGTACTAAAGTGACGCCCAATGTGTCGGGAAAAATTGAATGTTGCCACAAATATAAATCTTGATCAAGCAACATAATATGCTTTGCTTTACGTATTGCATTGATATGATTAGGAAATACGGTTCTGCATCAGAATATAAATGCGAAAATAAAAATAACTGTGCTTAGAATAAAGCAGATATCTAATTGATATCTGCTTTATTCTAAGCACAGTCTTTAGCGGTCTTCAGCGGGTAAAAGCTAGTTTAATCTTTATATTAAACTAGCTTTTACCCGCGGCTTCGCCCCCGTCAAATGACTACCCTACATATCCTACGCTACCCTACCCTACCTTCCCTACACTACCCTACAGTACCCTACACTACACTACGCTACCCTACACTACCCTACACTAACCTACACTAACCTACACTACCCTACACTATCCTATACTACCCTACACTACCCTACTTTACCTAACTTTTTTTTTTTAGATTTAAACTATCCTATCCCTCAAGTTGGATCGAACTGCACATGGTGTGCGAATTTTATTATAATTGGTTAAGTGGTTTAGGAGTCCATTGAGGACAAACATTGTGACACGAGATTTATATATATTAAGACTAGCTTTTACCCGCGGCTTCGCTCCCGTCAAATGACTACCCTACATATCCTACGCTACCCTACCCTACCTTCCCTACCTACCCTACACTACCCTACACTACCCCACAGTACCCTACACTACACTACGCTACACTACACTACCCTGCACTACCCTACACTACCCTACACTACCCAACACTACCCTACACTACCCTACACTACCCTACACTACCCTACTTTACCTAACTTTTTTTTTTTTTAGATTTAATCTATCCTATCTGTCAAGTTGGATCGAACTGCACATGGTGTGCGAATTTTATTATAATCGGTTAAGCGGTTTAGGAGTCCATTGAGGGCAAACATTGTGACACGAGATTTATATATATTAAGATTATTTTCTTTCTAATCTAGGTAAGATCTGTTCATCAGCACGAAACGTAGGGTCGAGGTAGACGGGCAAGTGTTGCATTATGTCGATGAGTATACGTACTTAGGCCAAATTGTGTCCTTTAAAAATAGGCAAGACAGGGAAGTCGAAAGACGAATCCAGAATGCTTGGAAGACCTTTTGGGCCTTTAAAGAGCATATGAAGGGTAGTCTTCCGATGACCCTGAAAAGAAAACTCATCGACATGTGTATCCTGCCCGTCCTAACCTACGGTGCACAAAGTTGGTCACTTACTGAACAACAGAAGTCCAAACTCAAAATTTGTCAAAGGGCAATGGAGCGCAGCATAATAGGTGTCAAAGGAATAGATCGCGTTAGAAACACCACGCTGCGCTCCATAACTCGAGTAGCAGATGTCGGGGAAAAAACAGCCAGGTTAAAGTGGGAGTGGGCTGGCCATGTCGCTCGAATGCACCCGGACAGATGGGCGAAGATTGTCACTCACTGGATGCCTGAGGGAGGTCGACGCCGTCGAGGGCGACCGCGGCGAAGGTGGTGTGACGATCTAATCGTGTTCGCGGGGCAAACTTGGCCAGAGATGGCCCAAGACAGAGAGATGTGGAAGGAGAAAGGGGAGGCCTTTGCCCAGCAATGGGACACATACTAGGCTATTAAAAAAAAAAAAAAAAATCTAGGTAAAGCGACTATTAAATGAAATGACTGTATTCTAGTCTACAAAGAGCTTAAGAACCTACATCTCATCTGACATAATTATAGTACCTAATTGTATTATATAAAGCAAAAGTTTTTCCTTTGTTTTATAAGCACCACTTCTCGGCTGCGTTTTCAATAACAAGTGTACGTATTTTATAAATATTTCATTTAAATATTACAGTCATACAGTTGTATAAACATAGAGACTATATTATGTGACACTAACCTGCATCTGTATCAACATCTCCTGCACCGGTGACAAGACACACGGTTGCAACTGGTTCAAATACTTCAGCTTGGCCTCCAACAGATCTGTCAGATCGTCCAAGTCTTCATCTTTCTTCTCCTCATTCAACGTCTCCCCTTTAGTAAACATCAAACCGTTACCGTAACTAATTGTATTCTTTGGACTTTCTGTTTCATCTTCTTCCTTACTGAAGCCTAGACCAGTCCTCTCGCTTGAGAAACCTTCAATGAACTGTGAATACTTCGTTGTATACGCTGGTTCTTCTCCTTTTTTACGGTCTTGTAATAAAACTGAGTTTGATATTCTGAGTTTTTTCTTGCCAACATTTTCTCTTCTTTCTTCTGAGTCTAAAAGGTACAGATTGGCGCCTTTTTTCTCTGCGACATCCACTTTTTTGTCTTCGTTTTCTATTTCTATGGTATGGGGAGATGTTGGTGGTATGGAAGGTGGGGTAGGTGGGAGGTCATCAATGTGTTTGCTACTCGGGAACAATGGTCTTGGTTCCGTGGGTGATGTGGTACCACCTCTAGGCGAGCTCTTAGCACTGATACCGTCATTCGATCTTTGTTCATCGAATGAATCGACATTTTTAACCTTAGCGACTTTAGGCAGTTCTTTTTTCTCAATCTCTTCTAGCAAATCATCAATGTTAGCAGTTTTTGCACTGATCTCTTCTGGTTTCGGAGTGTTGTTACCAGACCTGGGGTCTTCTTCGATCATCTTTTGTAAATCTTTTGGTATTTCACCGCCTAGCTTTTCTAGGATTTTAGCTTTGTTTTTTAGTTTTAGGAATAGTACGCTTTCGTCTTGACTGTCCTCATCTTTGTCTGACTTTTTATCCTGTATTATAAACAAACATAAACAATATTAAATTACATATTCAAAACATTTGTTAGTATATTCTGATCGTTAATTTCTCTATAAATCAGTACCTCAGATTGAAAACTTTATACCCATCACATTGCCTGATAACCTTCCAAAAGAATTGAGAATATACTGATCTAACTCAAACTAGTGACATATTTTGTTAGTTTCTACAAAATATGCCAGAAGTACATGAATTAGATCAACAGGTGACCATGTGAAACCATCTATCAGATAAGATATCAATATGGATTATTTCAAATGGTTGTGAAAAAGAACTAAGATTAGTTTAGTAAAGTACTTATAAAATAAATTTCTCATCCAATTGAAATGTTATTCTTTAGCATTTTTCAGGTGCAGATTCTCATCATAGGCACTATTTGTTTTAAACTAGCAGCTACGAGTATTTCACAGATTGGCTATTGTGTTACAAATTGTTAAAATTCAAGACTTTTATCTAATACAATAATTAATGAGGAAAGTTAAGAATTTTCTTCATAAATTGCTCAATCTTCTGAAGTGTTTAAAACTCTGTTCAGTAATTTTTGAGTTTATCAAGAACTGACAGATATGGTGTGATTCTTTTTTTGTGAATCGCAGAGTTCAGTTTTTCAAATATCGAATTTATAACGCGGACATTAGATTGGCTATCAAAAAACAATTTTTTGAGATTACCGACTGACGACGAGACGGCGTATTAGTTTGTAAAAACCATTCGAGAGAGTCTAAACTTATAACAAATAAAAATTCTGAGCACAATTTAGATTTCAGTAGGCTAATTAATATTGATTGTACATACCTCTTTCCTCGAATCATTATCAACCTTTTTCACGGGAGATTTAGGTCCATTATTCATTAACTGAGGAGGTAGTTCAGGTCCGATTGGCACATTGTAGTTGAGGTTGGGAGGTAATGCAGGTCCGTACTCCAACGGCTTAGTTTTGGGCTTCTTGTGGATAACGGCTGGTCTAGCTGGAGTCTTGGGTAGTGGTGGTGCCGATGGCTTTGTTGGAGTTTCTGATTCATCGTTAGATTCAGAGTCCGAATTGTGATATGATGTGATCAGTTCTATTTTTCTGTAAAAAGAGAGTATGGCATTAAAAATAAGGTATCAAAAAAAATTGTTATTTCCTTTACTTTGACATAATATATCATAAATTCCTAGAACCTTGATTCTTAAGTGACACTATCTAATGATAAATCTAATTTATTCACATATCTTGCTATTTCTGTATTTACTAAGATCAACTAATAAGCTATGGATTGCCACTGCCTTCAGAAATTAGAGGCACCAGGAACAAGTTATCACTTTATCTATGTTACAGCATCTTCTGTTGAAGACCATAAAATGAATATTATAGTCCTCTTTGGTATTCCAGCTTGTTTATACCAAGAATGACAAATTATCATTAAGAATCAAAGTATTTATTTCAAATAAACCACTCTACTGGCACTTTTGATTGGTCAAGTTAGTCAGAAAAATGATGCTGATGCACAATCCAAAGCTTTAATTTCAATGGAGACAATCTCAATGGTGTCAGAAATTTGGAAATTCTTTGAACCTTCATGTACATTACAAATACCTAGTTTACATCTAAAACTTGACACAACAAGAAGATCTAAAACTTAATAATATTACGACATCAATGATACTTACTCATCTTCATCATCACTATGTCCTCGTTTCTTCCCGGACTTGCTCTTCTCTTTAGATCCATTGCTAGTCCGCTCAGTCTTCTTGATAGTTTTAGTGGAAGACTTGGTAAGGGTTTTGGTGTTCTGCATGTTCTGTTTCTCTGCCAGTGCCTGCTGGTACAGCTGCCATTCTTCTGCCGATACTTCTGCTGTACCTGGACGCAAAATTAAATAGAATTGTTATTGACAGGACTGATGGCAGGTCATACCAAGATGATTAAAATGTAAAATCACTAGTAGACTGGTAGATAATTCCCTGGTGCTTTGAGACCACATTTTTATTATTATTAGCCTTGTAATGTTGGAACTCAGGCCTCCTCTCTAGGAGAGGGAATGCGCCATAATCCACCACGCGGGCCCAGTGTGGATTGGAAGATGTCACATATCTTCGAATTTTTGGTTCTACGACATGCCGGTTTCCTTAAAACATTTTTCTTTACCGTTTTGGAACCAGTGGTGATGAAATAAATTACGTAAAGTAATGTGCCTGTCTGGGATCGAACCCGCGACCTTACTACCGGACCACCACTTCTAAATCCACCTACATACAAAAAACTTTCAACTAAATATGTGTAAATAATGTTTACCTGCTATATGTAACTGCTGCTGAGCTAACTTTAGAGCTAATAGATATTCCGGTGGTGCTTCCCATGTCACCGCATTGGTTTGCTGGTTCCAGTAGTATGTGAAGCCACTGGACTCATCGTAACACGCTGACCAAGCTGTAAGAATGTTACATTGATTAATTCATGAATCCTCAACCGGTCTCATGTGACCGCGCTGTTATTGTCTTACTATTGTGTCTCGTTTTGCAAGTATGTGGTAGGTTAAGAAGCAAGCAAGTGCTTTAAAGTAAACAAATAAAAAAATAGAAGTGACACCAATAAGGTGGGATATGGAAGGAAACATGCTGGCACATAAGGAAAATTCATCGAAAAGTAATTATAATGCATTGAAACTTAATAACATTGTAATCCTACTAATATTATAAGTGCAAAAGTTTGTTTATATGGGTGTTTTTTACTCTTTCATGCAAACTCTACTGCATGGACTACAATGAAACTTGGTATATTATATGTAAACCCTATTCTGGAATAGCATAAAAGATGCTTTTAATCCTGGGTGTAAGTTCCCTTGGAATAAATTTCTACTGTCATATGAGCGAAGGTACTGGCAGTAGCAGGGACTTAAAAACACCTTCATAAAGGTTACAGAATTGTAAGTGTTACATGTTGAATTGGTAACAGAATCAAATATATAACACTTATAAATGTGTTTTCAATGTGTTAACCCAAAACACTTACAAAAGTGTAACAGTAACCCATCTGTAACAGATATAAAGGTGTTTTAACGTTTGAATCCCCGACCGGTCTCATGAGACCGCGCTGTCATTGTCTTACTATTGTGTCTCGTTTCGCGGGTATGTGATAGGTTAACATTGTTAATAAGTGTAACAGGTAAACACAGCATTGCCAAACATACAATGCAAGTGTAAGTAAGTAATTACTGTGCAATTACTTATAGGTATTTACCTAAAACTGATTATTTCAGTTACACATATTAACACATGTTAACACATCTAAAACATTACCATTTGATTTGGTAACTTTATTGTATCCGTTACATTTAAGTGTTTTTCTGTTAAAACTATTTCAAAAAACAATGTTAATAACATTTAACGTTTGAATCCCCGACCGGTCTCATGAGACCGCGCTGTCATTGTCTTACTATTGTGTCTCGTTTCGCGGGTATGTGATAGGTTAACATTGTTAATAAGTGTAACAGGTAAACACAGCATTGCCAAACATACAATGCAAGTGTAAGTAAGTAATTACTGTGCAATTACTTATAGGTATTTACCTAAAACTGATTATTTCAGTTACACATATTAACACATGTTAACACATCTAAAACATTACCATTTGATTTGGTAACTTTATTGTATCCGTTACATTTAAGTGTTTTTCTGTTAAAACTATTTCAAAAAACAATGTTAATAACATTTAACGTTTGAATCCCCGACCGGTCTCATGAGACCGCGCTGTCATTGTCTTACTATTGTGTCTCGTTTCGCGGGTATGTGATAGGTTAACATTGTTAATAAGTGTAACAGGTAAACACAGCATTGCCAAACATACAATGCAAGTGTAAGTAAGTAATTACTGTGCAATTACTTATAGGTATTTACCTAAAACTGATTATTTCAGTTACACATATTAACACATGTTAACACATCTAAAACATTACCATTTGATTTGGTAACTTTATTGTATCCGTTACATTTAAGTGTTTTTCTGTTAAAACTATTTCAAAAAACAATGTTAATAACATTTAACGTTTGAATCCCCGACCGGTCTCATGAGACCGCGCTGTCATTGTCTTACTATTGTGTCTCGTTTCGCGGGTATGTGATAGGTTAATACGGTTACAGTTTGAGTCCCTGGGCGGCATCTTGCAATCAGTTAGTGAACCATTAGCAGATTTTGTGAGAGTCGGTTAGCATCAAGGTTCATTCTTCCAGTGAAGAATCTGCCTTCTCAGTATTATTGTTGAGTTTTTAAATATATTTCAGAATTTATTCATAACAAGAGTCTACCTAATGATAAGAGTGACCTAATGAATATTTTATGTAGCACAAAAGGAATACATTCATAATCTCTTTTAGGTACTTAATGTCTATTCAGTCAGTGCAAGGCAATTATTGTTAATTACAGTTAATGGCTTTGATAATTAATAAAAATTTCCTGGCATTGTGTATGCATATTCTATCTAATGAGAAGTTGGTTATAATTTTCATTTATAATATAATTCTCATGTGCACTAAATAATGTTGGTTTATCTTTAACCCATTTATCATAACTGTATTCAACGGCAATCATGGTTTTTGTTGGTTACATGAAGTTTTTTATCAATAACAAACAAACAAAATAAAATATACACACAGTTTGCCAAAATGTGTGAAATATACTCATAAAATACATCATGTCATGCTTATTTCAAAATACAAATATCATTAGAGTTACATAAAAAAAATACCATGTGGAATAATAACAATAATGACTCGTTAATTGATTATAATTGCCTTCAGTTAACAATAAATTGAATGCTGATTTTTCCTTGTAACTAACTCTCAAGGATATAATAATAAACAGTAGGTAGCATATTAAAGTAATGAACTCTCAACTTTATTCTAAGTAATTGTACTTTTGGTAAGCAATAATTTTGGAAATGACTTACGACAATGAGGTATAGGTGCTGGATGTACAGCACCAGCAGCATTCTCCATAGGTACCGCATGTGGATACATTTGTCCTGGTAATGGTGCCGTCAGAACCTTCCTAGTATCCGGTCCAGGTGGCAAAGGTGGGGCTCGGACTCCTCCATCATCAGAGTCTTCGTCAGAATCACCATAATTTGCCAACAACCCAGCCAGCGGGTTCACTTTACTCATTGTGAAACAACTTAAAAGTTCCAAACACAGAAAAAAAGCTTTTGAAGATACTTTCAATTAAATAATGCACAACTATCTATTTTGAATAGACATCTACTGTAATATACGTTTGATTTAACATTTAAAAGTTTTTTATGACTAAAACACTTCTAACACGCTCACGCAGTTTTGCACTTTTGACATTTTGGTCGCCATTTTGAGCAAAAATTCAAATGACATATTATTTGACACTTCCGTTCTTTTCTATGCAAAAAAATATTTTATTGAAATGCTTGTTACTCAAACAATCAAATTAATATTTGGATTTTTATTAAATTCTGTGTTATTTTTTTTATTTTCACAAAACTTTAAGATTTTATATGAAATTTTATGTTTTGATTGGTGAGAATCCAACGCCATCTATCAAACCAGTAAGCAATCAACTTCAAGGTACAGTTAATTTTGTAATAGAGGGCGTTACGAGTTACTATCCAAACTGCGTGGCGCAAATTTCGAAAAAATAAAAAAAAATCCGAAAAAGATTCCGAAAAGGCTTCAGCACCGTAGACCACATACATACGCTACGGCAGGTTATACAGAAGACTGAGGAGTATAACCTGCCTCTCTGTTTAGCGTTTGTGGATTACGAGAAAGTCTTTGATTCGATTGAGACTTGGGCTGTACTGCAGTCTCTCCAACGGTGCCAGATTGACTATCGGTACATCAAAGTGCTGAAATGTTTGTACAGAAACGCCACCATGTCAGTCCGACCAGACCTCGAAACCTATCCTCTTACAGCGGGGTGTGAGGCAGGGAGACGTTATCTCTCCGAAACTGTTCACGGCCGCATTGGAGGATGTCTTCAAGTTTCTGGAATGGAGAGGGCAAGGCATCAATGTCAACGGCGAGTACATCACTCACCTTCGGTTTGCCGACGACATAGTAGTCATGGCTCAGTACAATGCTCGGTGATCTCAGTAGGGCTTCCGAAAGAGTGGGACTCAAAATGAACATGGACAAAACCAAAGTCATGGTAAACATCCATGTAGCTCCCACTCCTATCAAGATCGGAGACTCTACACTCGAAGTTGTGGACGACTACGTCTACCTAGGACAGACGGTCCAGTTGGGTAGATCTAACTTCGAGAAAGAGATCAATCGTCGAATCCGACTTGACTGGGCAGCGTTCAGGAAGCTGCACGCTGTGGCGACGCTTGGGGGAGGCCTATGTCCAGCAGTGGACGTCTTTCGGCTGAGATGATGATTAAAAAATATAAATGCCAATAATAGTTTGTAACAGCAATAACAACTGCAAATTAATACGGCCGTTATAACTTCAGACTCGCTAAGTTATAGCGGCCGTAGGTACTGTACGTGCTTTATTATGTAAGTAGAGTCAATTTAGTAATCTGTGGTAGAGTGCAATTTGTATGATAGGTTTAAAAACGGGTTTTCAGTCATAATAAATAAAACAAACTACTCAGTTTTAATTCATTATATTTACTTTATTAATACAAAACTAAGCAGCTTAATTAGGTATGTATAGGCACATGTATAAAAATATAAATATTATCTAGTCTACAACTACTTATTTGTTATTTATACATAGCTTATGTACTAGTTTATACAGTTTTATGATTATGGTAACTATGTATATTGTGTAATAGGTAGGTATTTATGGAGATTTATAATAAAAGTTACTTATATAATATTAGGTATTTTTCGGGCTGTATTATGACGTTATCGCGCGGAAAACTAGTTGCGCAATGCAGAACTTCGTAGTTTAGTTTCTATTTGATGTCATAGATGTCGCTACATTGCTCATCAGTAAAGAAAAAACCATAACTGAAAATTAAAATGGCGACTTGTAACCAAAAGACAGACAATATGTAATTTTGTAATTTACAAACATGATTAAGTAGTAAATTGTCTTCTCTAGATATGTAAACAATTAAGACAAATAAATTATGCTTACATTTATTAATTTAAAAACAAAAGGAGACTGAAAATTTTACGATGAAGTAGAAAAAGATACATATACAGCACTCGTATTTGCCTATAAGCACAATTGCAATATTTACTTTATTATTATGACTTGAACTAAATAACACCGAAATAATAATAAAAAACTACCTACACAATCTAAGCAAATATGCCTACTTAGGCATATGATTTATTAGGTATCTACAGTGAATTGATTTAAGTTAACATAGTAACTAGCATGAAATGAATGGTATTTTAAATCTAAAATAAAGTTTTTACTTTTGGTTATTCATGTAAGATATTCGTAACTACCTGTTTCATAACACATAATGGTAGTTAAGTATATCTAGGTATATATAAAATTATCTTCAAGAAAAATCCTTGTCATCTACTCCAGTAATTTCCGTAGTATTTTGTAACAATATGGCTTTTACAACTACATTATAACAGAGTTAATAACTTACTAAATTGTACGAAGAAAAAATAGAAATATGTAAATTTAAAATTCATTTCCCTATTGTAGGTAAACAAGTCAACAAAACAGAACGAGTAACATATTTAAAATATCTATATTTCTTCGGTGACATATTATAACGGACTTAAAATAAGGACTACGTTTAATTCGTTACCGTTTGACGATGCAGGGTTCACAAGTACCCTCTTTTAAGTAAGCTGGATGGCATTGAGGACATTTGGGGTTCTCCCCAAAGCTCTGCCTCCCAGGTCTTGCTACCCTAACCTGGAATGACGTCTCAGCGTCATCACTCTCATACCCTGGATGCGCCTTATCTAAAGGAAACACATAATCAGGAACGAAGTACGAACTGATGTTGTACTCCGTGTTACTCGGTTCAGGAGTAGTCGTCTTTGGTTCAGGTCTCGTCACACTGCTGAAGGGACTCTTCCCTTGTATCGACCTTGTCTGGTGCACGTTATTTGTACTGTTAGTCCTGTTGCCTTCTTTTGGAGGTATCAGGTCAAAAGCAGGGACTGCCCATTTCCATTCGTAGTAAATTGGTGGACCGACTGTTGTTGATGCGATGGCGGCTGAGTCAACTTTAGGAGGTAATAGAACTCTTTCAGGTTCAGGAATTGCATTGTCATTTCCACTTGTTGCAGGTGCTCCAGAAGCTTTGGGCTTGGTGTTGACAGAGTCAAACCTCGTACCTTCAGAGAATGACTTGTCATTCTCAGTTTGGAAGGTATTAAAGCTATTACCGAAATTCTTATGTTTCCTAGGAGTCCTGTCTTCCTCTGAGTTAGCTGGTCCAGCTGGTAATTGGCCATTCAGATCAATTATTTCAGATTTAGACATCGCAGTTTGGTGCACATCAGGCGATGTTGGGTCAAAGCGCTTGATGAACTTGAAGACAGAATCTTCAGTAGGTTCCACACTCGAATCTGCTTTTGTTTCCTGTGTAGGAGCTGCAGGTGGGATCAGCTCAATGGATGGTGGAGTGACGCTTGGTCTATTTTGTGTGAAGTTGGTGCTGGGTGTTGGTCTAAAGCTGGCATCAGGTTGCTGCGAGGCAGCTTCATCGAGGTGGTCGGTGTTTCTGGTGGAGCCAAAGTGGATGTTGGAGTTGACGTTGGCTTTGGCCCTGCTGCGGAACTTGCGGCCGGTGGCCCAGGCGGTGGGGGGGCGGTAGCTCTGCTTGCCGCTGTCCAGGTCGTTGTTGTCCACGTCAGATATGGAGTCAGCTACGCCGACGATGCTGTTGCCAGGATGGACGGGGAACTGGAATGCAAACACGAACGAGTTAGAAAGATTAACTTTGGAAGTTAATAAGATTATAGTCAGAGTACAACTATAGATAAAGATTTATAGGTATAAATAAAAAGAGAAACTGATTGACTGACATATCTACGCACAGCCGAAACTAACTAGGACTAGGAGCATGCAATTTAGCACAGGTATCCTTTCATGACTTAGACGAGCACTAAGAGAGGATTTTCCAAAATACACACTCTAAAGCAATATATAAAAAAAAACTATAGAAATATAATTTTGTAAGTATAGAGAAACTGAATTTTACGCGGGTGAAGTCGCTGGCAGAAGCTAGTTTACTCAAGTCATAAGGGAAAAAAATAATTATGATGATTTTATCACACTTATGTTCTGCGAAGGAAGTCAAGTGAATGGATCGCATCACTTACGCACGAGTTAATCATCTAATTAAACCTTTATTTTTAAGTAGGTAGGTAGGTATGACCTTAACCATCATAAGGAAATAAGTAAACAAGAACAGTACGTGCAATAAGTAGGTGCGTTATTTAATTATTTTCTAATCTGTAGCTGTAAATCAGGAAGTAGGGTTTTATCTTTAATGTCAGGATATTTATTTTTAAGTTACAAGGAAAACGAATTACGGGGTTTGAAATTATACCCCAGGGTCAAAGTCGTATACCCCGGAGGACACGGTGGAGCATACGGTGGCCAGCTTGGGCGATGCCCCGCCGAGTCTTCGTAGAAGTGACATACGTCCAGCTCTGACTTAAGCCATAACCCGGAGCGAGAGGGAATGGCAAGCCATCACCTCCTTCTACAAACCAGTAATTCGAGCGAAGGAGATGCCTGAAACTATGAGGGAGAGGACATCATCACGCCCGAGGGGTTGCTGTACGAGACACCCGAGGTGTCGGGAGTAAGCAAAGGCTTGCAAACGAAGAGCAATGTGTAGTAAGTCGTTTGGCCATCTGATATGGACGCGCGAAGTGTTTTCAGAAAAACTTAAAGGCTGCAGGAAAACTTCATAAGAGTTATCGTGTCTGTGACCCTGGTACACAAAAGGCAATAAGGCATATGAGTGGGTATTATTTTTTAAATATAAACTAGTGCTTGATTGCGATCCCGCTTGATGGTAAGCAGTGATGCAATCGTTGATGGTGAGGCGCATTAGCTTATTAAGAGCCTATTCACTCTAACCTTGAAGACACCTAAATTATAATCGGACGGGAAAACCGCAGCAGGCAAATTGTTCCAGTCCAAAACGCTTAGTCCGGACCGTAGCTAGAACTCTAGTTCATCAAAAGCCTACCTATTTCCTTATATTACTTAATATACGAGTATCTCACACGTTATTCAGTAAAAGTCTGACATGCCCTTCCGCTCCCACCCAGACTGTGAATAGTTTTTTAGATGACTTCCCACCCATCTACAAATTGATCAGGTCATACAAATGTAGATACTGTTACTTCATATAATACAGTCAGTTGGAAATTGCAAAATAAAAAGTGCAATTTATTTAGATAGGTATGTCATAAAGTCGAACGTGTGAATCAAATATAGTTATATTTTTTGTAAAGCCACGGGTCACAAGGGTCGTGCGGACCAAGCAATCACTACACGGAAATATACAAACTGTTTTTATAATGACTTGGTTATGACACTAGTAATTTAAGTTACAGTCGCAGAAATAGGTAGGGTTTTTGATAATAAAACAAGCATCATTATGCAAGCGTACCTATATGGTTTTGAATACCTACTAATTGCAATTAACCATCAGTAATCCAATAAACATTTTTAATAATGTTACTTGAAAACCCGTTCTTATCCCTACTGCTTTTAGGCATGCATTTCACTGTTTTCTGCACTAGTGCGGAAAAATAGGCGAGCTGGCCCTAGCCACAATTTATTGTATTTATCGTATCAGGCTGGGTGCCAAACGAGTCACTGGTGAACCCCCCTTTATTTGTTTTTTTCTGAAGTGTATTGAATAACGTCGTTTGATACTCGTGGAAATTAGTCAATGCAGCACTCGGCTCTATAACAACCTCGCTCGCGTGTTAAGCGAATCTCGACAAATGTTCTCCACTTGTATGAAAATGTACTATTGCAAAGAGGTGTCAAATTATTGTTGTCTGACTTTGCTAGCTACTGCCACCTACTCATTATTAGGTAGAACACCTTAGGTAGATACCTTAGTCTCAGCTTCCCTCAGGATGTCGTAGTAGGGGTTGTACGGCGGCGCGGAGAGGATGTCGGGGCGAGGCGTGCGCAGACGCATCTCGTCGTCTGACACGAACGGCTTGTCGCGCTGACCTGGAAACAACGGGTTAAAGATCATTAAGAAGATGGGTTAAGATGGCTGCGAAACTATTTTATCATCAAATCAGTGAAGTGTGTTGTCTCTGTACTCGTAAGTGTAGTTGAACGTAAGTGAGTGTGCCCTATACTATGTAAATATGTATTACCGGTGTACTGTAAACAATTTATGGTCAATAAAACTTTAGTATTATTATTATTTTCAATGCAAAGAGATAACAGCTAAACTGTAGGGGTATGTAGGTAGAGTCCAGAAGGGCCGAAGCCTACTGGAGTCATATTTTGACTTCTGAAAGGGAAACCCGCGGTTCTGGAACGCAAGGGCAAAGAATTCTTTCTTTTTTCCAAGGTATGGTTTTTGTAAGTAAAACTCTGATATGCCCGGGCTCCCACTCCGCTTTAGAGCGGGAGAAGTCATTGGATAATTTCGCCCCTTCAAAAATCAGCCAAAAAAAAAAATTCTGGACGTAGGCCTTCAACTGGTTGCAACTAGTTAGGTATTAGCATTTTAAGTAAATAGAGCGACTCCCTACCAGCAGGACATCCCTTAGAGCGACTGGTTTTTGAACTTTCAGGCTTCTGATCGATCCGTAATGACCGTCAAAGACTGTCTACTATTGACAGCCAGGATCTACGGCTCAGCATGTTTGCAAGGGCCTTACTATGAGATGTTTTAAAAATTGAATTTTTTATTTCACATGTGTAGAGTTGAGAAAGAGGGATGGGCTACAAACCCTATATAGCTTCATCCCTTTAAGAGTTCAGTTAAGATTTTCAAATGGATAGTGTTAGGAGCTTTTAGCAGGGCTTTAGAGCCCGTCTTACTCCCAGTAAAATGAACCTACCTAACGGCATCTAACTGCACCTTACACAGCGCAAACTAGCAGATATAATTACAATGATTACAAAAACAATAACTGTTATAAGTAACGAGCACAATGAGTCCGCTAAATGGCCATTGTTAGAGGTTACTGTCTGCTACTGGTGACCGCAGTGAGTCTGAAACTGTTTGTTATTGTTTAATGTCAGGTTTTGCGGTTTTCTGTTAGGTTAATTATATCAAGTTTGCGTGATTTTTGTATCTAAGTTTATTCGAAGGATTCTGATATTAGATTATGTTCAGAACAAGTCTCATGGGCTGTTCTTTTTGGCCATTCTTGTACCTATTGAGGTAAACTGATACGAAACTAGGTGGAAAAATTGGGTTCTAAATTTTTACAATTAACTTACTCGAAAACCCACTATGTCCCAAACGCTTTTATGAACGCAAGTTACGGTTTTTCGCACGAGTGTAAAAAAGTGAGTCAGCTCGCCCTGACACAATTTATCGCATTTATTGTATCAGGCTGGGTGATAAGCGAATCCTTATATTTTCGTAAGTGTATTGAGAAATGTCGTTTAATATAAGTGATTTGTCACTGCAGCATCCGTAACATCCTCGCTTGTGCGGTTCCGAAGAATTCTGCCTTCGTCATAATGACAAAGTATCTCCACTTGTTTCAAAATGTATTATTAATTATTATATTATATCTAGCCTATGCTGTCCCACTGCTGGGCAAAGGCCTCTCTCCATTCCTTCCATCGTTCATCACTATTAATTACGAATCCGAATTTTATTCTACCTCAGACTACTTAGATTTTAACTAGGTACATGGTTTGGTTCTCTCAGTGTTAAAATTGTAAATAGCCTTAATATAATTACAAACTTGAAATATCTCATTGGTTTCGAATTAATTTAGCTGACATGAAGCTGCACTTAGCTGAGGTTTTAATACCTACGGATAATGCTGTATCATCATAATTAATTCAATATTACCTTCTGGTAGGGAATTGAAAATAATCAACAATACATTACGCCTACTCTCAAACCATTAGGATATTTACTTAATATCAACAGTAGATGTTGCATCCTTTACCTCACACCTTAGAAGTCATAAACCACGCGGGTAATCGGATCGTCCATGTACGAACAGCGACGGAAATGACCGAGCGAGGTTATGCGTTAGTGATGTAACAATATAGAATAGAGTAATTCAGAATGAGATAGAGAATTAGAGTGAAAGCGTATAAAAGGTCTCATTTCAGCCGAAAGATGTTTACCGTTGCGTCGTTTGACGTAAGCCTCGCCACAACGAACGGACATACCTACACTGCATTCCCGCGACCACCACCAAGCCATCAGTCTAGCTTATACGAGGTTCTGTCGCTGTGTCTTGTGGTACGCACTCGTCACTACAGTACCTTTCGGCCCCAACGCCTATCTTTTTTGCGAGCAATGTGCCCTACCCACTGCCACTTAAATTTAACGGTAACCTTAGTTCTCCTGCAGATATCTTCATTCCTAATATGAGCCTCACTATCTCACTATGTAGGTCTCAATATTATCCTCATGTTTTAAGTTTTGGTTTTCCTTTACAAGTTTTATAAAAATGTGCTCGGGGCAAACCTGACTTCTATCAGCAGGTGCAAATACTTTATTTATAGCAGATATTCGGAGTGAGTATAGTCAATAGAATTGCAATGAAGAATTAATTATAGCAACTTAACAATCATAACACGTATTGTGTTGTCAATGATTAAGATGAATTTGTAAAGAATATTTTATCGTTCTGCGTATAAGAGATATTGAAGACAGGGCTGTGGGATTTAAAAAAACAATCACCGCGGGCTCGGAAAGCAAATATCATCTAAAGCAAGACGGTTGGATTTTAGTAAATAGTTAGTTTCTTTTCTCGATCCTCACGGAGCAGGAGAAATTATTGCCCATCCAAAAAATAGATAAGATAATACACATACCCGTAGCTGGTACAAAAGTAGGCAAGTAGCTTGCATGCCAGAGTGCTTAAGTATAGCTCTCTGGCATGCAAGCTACTTGCGTACTTTGGTACCAGCAGCTGGTACAAAAGTAGGCAAGTAGCTTGCATGCCAGAGTGCTTAAGTATAGCTCTCTGGCATGCAAGCTACTTGCGTACTTTGGTACCAGTTATTACAGGTGGATCACTAAGGCGTGGCTAGCTACTTGCATACTTTGGTGCAAGTTATAGGTATGTGTATGTGCCCTATATTATAGAGATATACCGCTATTCTTCTTAAGGGCTTCCAGGGCGTTGGATGTTCTTACGTGTTTTCATGGAACATCATCACGGTGGTAGGTATGCTTCTACAGTTTGCGGCCAGTTACATATTATGACCGTCCACGCATTAACAAAGCGATGCTGGTTCCTTTGGGCACAACAAGTACTCGATTAACTTTGATAAAAGTACCTAATAAACCCGAGTGTCTGTTATTATTCTAGCCTCGAGCTAAGTCTAGTCTAGTACATAGCATTGTATTTTAAGATAAAAGATGAGACGAATTTCTTCAAAACATTATTTAATGACTGTTCGTTGACTCTTGGAATTCGTCGATGGGCGTAGTTGGTCACGATTTAGAATATTTTTTACATGATTTATTTTAGCAAATTATTTTAAATTAATAAAGCTGTTGTACGTTGAACTTGAAAACTATGATTAATATTAGAGATACCTGTAAATTATTATTGAATTGTATGTTTATTAAATTCTATGATACAATGACCCCTAAATTAAAATATGCAACGAGACCTAAATTATAGGTGAACGGAAAATTATTTTGCACTTCATTCTCGCAGTAAAATTAATTTATATGCAAAAAATCTTCAACTCACCTGCACTTTAAGAAGTCTATAATCATGTAAGTAATTAGTTTTGTATCAATCACGCGTCAAGTTCATACACATAATGAATTAAGTTAAAAATATATAATTATGCGGACATCAGAGCCTTCAAGAAAATTAACTTTGTAAATAACGTAGCTTAAAGATAATCATAAACTTATCTAAATATCATTACCACCCAAGAACATCAAACTACTTTAATAATGATCTTTGAACAAAATCCTTCTCAGTCCTAAAGGCCACAAGCCTAAAAAATGGATTTCTCAGAAGCATTGTCCAGAGAGCTGTAAAAATGTTTGTCCCTATTAGATATCTCTATATTTTTACAGTTTGTTAAACTATTCATAATTTTATAACAATAAATATTTTAAATTTTTATATACACTTGAAATACAAACACAAAAATAATAATACCTACCTAAAAAAACATCATCTTCCTGCCCATTTTCCGTCTTATTTGGAGTCGGTGCAATACGTTTTTTTCTTCCATTCTGTCTTATCATTCGTCATGCTATCACTCTTCACTTAATCCATCCATCTTTTCTTAAATCTCCCTAGCCTAGCCTCTCTTGCTCCATCGATCTACATGTATACTCAACTCTTTTAGTAACATGCGTTTCATCCCTCTTCTTTTCATGACCATACCATTTATAAGTCTGACACTCCCTGTAGCTCCACTCGGTGCTGGACAAGTTACTAATATGATTTCCCACTCAAATAAAAATTAAAAATGACAAAATTACGTTTGACGGAACATTATTTAAGCAGATCCACTGACCAAGGCTCGCTGACAATTTTAATTCGTTCACAATCACAACATACAATTTGAAAAGACCTTCAAACCAAGCACTATACTTAAACCAGTCTAATACATACCAATTGCTATTAACATGAATACTATTCAAATTCACTACCAGCTTGGAATTTAGAACATCTGTCGGTTCAAAAGCTAGCTGCCATTCATAGACGTCATTCTGATCAGTCGCCAGATTCACGTCATCATAACCGTAATGATATCGTAGCGGCCGAACCCAATAATCTATCTTTCACATATCGGAGATAGTAAAACGATACAATACAAAAACTATACATGTTTGTGTGTTTTCTGTTGTTTCATTTATTTTTCAATCTGCGATATGTGATAGATAGGTTATTGGTTTCGGCTATTAGTCGTTTAGACCATTATCGTATTAACATCCATCAATCGAGCTTGAACGACACCGATTTTAAAGTCATTCGATTGAACTGTGATCGAGTTAACGCGTATTCAGCTATGTTAATCATTATTCTGATAGAATACATAATAATGTAATTGAGGAGCTCGTGGCTAGATAATAACAGCCGCACAGGTCGATCTTCAAGGTTAAGCAACGCTTGCCTAGGTTGGTCTCTGGATGGGTGACCATTTTAACATAACGAGTTTCCTCCGTGCCTCGGAAAGCACGTTAAGCCGTTGGTCCGGGCTGTCATTTGATGATCTTTGGCAGTCGTTACGGATAGTCAGAAGCCAGTAAATTTGACTCCAGTCTTGCCATGAAGTACCGTGTTACCCCAGTTGATGGGTTGTGGAGGTCTGGTAGGCAGCCGCTCCTCGTAAAATACTGGTATTCAGCTAAATCCGGCTTGACTGGAAGCCGACCCTAATATAGTTGGGAAAAGGCTAGGTAGATGATGAGTCTGTTCTGTAGCCAAAGTCACGTAATCAAAACCGCAATGATATCGTAGCAACATAGTCGTTTAGACCATTATCGTATTAACATCCATCAATCGAGCTTGAACGACACCGATTTTAAAGTCGTTCGATCGAACTGTGATCGAAAACGCGTATTCAGCTATGTTAATCATTATCCTGGTAGAATACATAATAATGTAACTGGCAATAAGCCGTTTATAGATCGTTTAGTTTCAAGCCAATTCAATTGTAGTTTTTCTTTTAAGTTATATAATCTAGTGCTTGCCTGCGATCCCACCTGATGGTAAGTAGTGATGCAATCGTAGATGGTGAGGCGCACTAGTTTATTAACGTTTGAATCCCCAACCGGTCCTATGAGACCGCGCTGTTATTGTTTTACTATTGTGTCTCGTTTCGCGGGTATCTGAGTAATTAAGAGCCTATTCACTCTAGCCTTGAAGACACCCAAATTATAATCGGACGGGAAGACCGCAGCAGGCAAATTATTCCAGTCCAGTCCAGTGAGTTGTATCGAATTTTATTCAAGGAATACATGAATACCGATTTTGGGTAAGACTTCGATCGAACGATTATAACTAAAACTGCAACGATATTTGAGTTTTGGTGCTACTGACGGCAAGACTTGGTCCTTGCTTGATTGTATTTTGATTGACATTGATATTGGAGGCAATTTGAAATGATTGACGGCGCGTGGGCGTTTTACTACTTGATTATGATTACAATAGCTCTAAATATGGTGCGGTGCAGGAGCTGTGAGCTTTTCAAAATGATGCGCATCTGTTTGTGAGGTTATGGTCTGGTTTCTTGAGTGTCAAAACTAACACTATTGTTATTATTTTTGTAATAATATAAACTAGTGCTTCATCACACCTGATGCAAGTATGGTAAGCAGGATTAAAATTAAAGTGCCCAGTTGTCTACGACAAAGTGTAGAAATAATCTTGCTGCTTGTCGAAAGAACTATACAGCAATAGCTAGAAGCAGGCGTGTTTGCAAAAACGAGAGTGGTTTTTATACTAAGGACTAGCATACTAATTCATCTAAGCTTAGTTACTCGTACGCGGTGTAAATCAAAGAAACCATTAAAATTAAAACTCAGTTAATAACATCTACCATTGCCATCTGTAACTCACTCTGCAGCCCACCTACCACTACAACCCACAGATTTAATGCAAATCAAGGTTTTCGCATTATTTCAAAGTAACATCTCCTTGGCCCAGCTTATACTGCAGGCGACATAAACTGCCCATTATGTAAGATCTGGTCATCTAATTTAGAAACTTGTTATTGTACACACCAATAAACGTATGCGTTTGAATAATAACAACGACACTTCGATAATACAAGTATTTTATGGCGCTATAAACCATGGGTAGGTTGATGTTGAATAGAGTTACAAAGAAATCTTGATTGGCAATTTGATTGTTATTTCACAAACCTTAAGCTAAAATATTTATTAGTAATATAACAATAGGTGTTATTTGTGCTATTATACTCAGTATTGTAATTCTCTACACTAATTTTAACAACTATGATGGTAAGATCTGTCAAATTCCGACTGTCTTTACTGCCTAGTCACTTATAATTTTAATATCTCTAAAATCTTGATGTAAAGTGAAAATTATTATAAACCCTTTTGGAATTCGCATGGCTGGTAATAATCACCGAAGAGAAATAAATAATTGCTCAATAGAGCTTTCCAATAATTCACCATCATCATCTTAGCCGAAAGACGTTCACTGCTGGCTTTAGGCCTCCCCCAAGCATTGCCACAACGACCGGTCCTGTGCGTCTCACATCCATGGGATTCCCGTGGTCCTCCAATCATTAACTAAAGCAACTCACCTATAAGTAAGTTAGCGGTATAATCCCTCTCGGACATGGAGCAGTTGACCATGTACCAGTGGTCGCAGATGAGCATCCGCTGCTGGAACAGCGTCATGTTGGGGCACTTGTAGCTGAACTGGCGACCCAGCCCGTCACACATGTGGTACACCTGCAGACAGAAGAGAAAATAGTGGTTAGGTTAACAGAACTGCAGACGAATTCATACAGAGAAACTTAGGTAAATAGACCGAGAAAGTTGGAAAGATAGACTAATTAACAGACATAGACGGACCAAGTCATACAACAAAACAAATGAAACAGAAATAGACGAAAATATACTAAAAAGACTTAGAAAAACATGTAGATGAAGATATACGAGTACAGCGAGACGGAGACTTAAATAATAAGGGAGATAATTAATTAACCGAAAACGACGTAGTAGTGTATTGTATTAATCATATCACTTGAAATGTCACCGATATAAACAACACAAATTAAATTCTGAGTAAGTAAATCAAGCTTCAAATGATTGAATAAATTGATAGATTACACAAAATATCATTTTGGTCAGGATTACGCTCATAGTAACTTTTATGGACATTACTAAACTAAAACTCGTGATTCTAAAAACTTCAGGGACATATTATAATAACTAATGCAAATACGAAAAATCCTAAATATAAATAAAAAAGAATTTGGCAAATCAAATATCCCAAACAGAGGCAACGAATACAAACATGGTATAACAATGCATGATTGTGAGATAAATCAATTATCACCATGTTATCTGTCTACATCTTATTTAAGTTCACTTAGCGTGTGGCCGCTACGGCTATTCATACACATCCGCGACGGGTAATGTTTATGACATGCATGTAAAGTCTCTTTAAAAAAATTAGAGGTTTTTAACTGAAAAACAGGATATTATACCTATATGAAAAAAAGAACCAGGATCATGTGTGTCCTACCGGACTGAGGAATTGTTAGGAGACCCCGTAGCCCTGCTTGAAACGTAAAGTGCCACTGATAGGACTTCGATGGATTTTAGTCTATAAAAGGCATTCCCTCTCGCACTAGACTAATAACTAGATTATTAAGAAGAAGCATTTGAACCTGCGATGAATTAGGACAAATTAGAAACTAGAAGAAATAACTTAAAAATAACTATGGGTTATTGAATCCAAGGATACTAAGCACAGTCAACCTTCGTTAATTTGAAACTTAAAAATCACTTTTATTTTATTACAAATGATTGAGAGTTTGAAATATCAAATATCGAAATTACCGAGAGACAAATTATGAAACTTGGAATTATTGAGTAGAAATCTGCTATTATTTATAAACCGCTGATTTTTAATAAAATAATAATGTGAATTTATTATGTAACGATGATTTTTTGTTCGAATTACCAAGTGCTTAAAAATGAATAGATGTTTTGCGAAATATAAAAAATCCTGCAATAATTTCGCATTATAAAGATCCAAATTATCACTGGTTCGAATTAACCTGAGGTGACTTTAATCTTGTAACAGACAAAAATATGAATTAGCCACAACTACTAAAAGGCCTTTTAAATACCTTAATGCATCCTATAGCAGAGCAAAAACCTCTCCTATTTCTGAGAAAAAATCAGCATCATATTTATACTCTGTCATCTCAACTGTTCTCAAATCTAATCATAAGCAAGCTTTATGTTTCAGCATAGCAGATGTTTTCCTTATATCCATAGTAAATCATTAAGTCATTATCACCACGATTAACAAAACATGTTTGGACTTAAAATAATTAACACTACGTAGAAAAACTTAGGAAGCGACAATTATATCTCAATTTAGTAATATTCCTAGACAATACGTGAACACATGGTCGGTCGGTCGCTTCCGACAAACGACTCATCAGGAAGTTTATATAATGCTGTTAAACTCTTTGTGCTACCGTTTATCGAAACCTCTAGACCATGGCCATTTAGCTTAATTATTATAAACATATTAATATGCGTTTGTATTCTACATATATCAGCTGTTTCAGGAAGTCTATAAAAATCGTCACTCTAAACACTATTACGATGGTAAACAAAGATTCGTTGAGAACTTGCTAAGTTCATTCATTACATGTCATGATTGTGTCAAGACTTTTAAGATCTTTGCAATCATTTTCTTCATAAAGGCTGATGATAATAGTTGAATTCGTCCTCAAGTGCAGATGAACATGCTTCAACAAAAAGTGCATATTATGTGCAAACATTAGTGCACTCTCTGAATTTTTACTATACTGACCACAGAAGTCTAAATACCGATTTTGATGCTCCAATCCAACACGACCGGGAGGACAACAGGTTGTCTGAAGCACGGCCGTGTCACTACATTTTTCGGGTTGTTACCTATTTTTTCCAATCTGAGCATTAACCTCTAGTCTTAGATATACTGCCACACAAGGAACCCTCGCGCCTGTTACTACAAGACCTATAGGTATGTCGTTTAAAAAACTATTGAGGTCAAACTATAAAATAGATGCATGGTTAAATGAGAAGCTCGAAACATTTATGCCAAACGTGATACAAGTGTTTAAAGACCAATTTATAGCTTTACGTGTAACCTAACAAAATGTTTAGACGTAAACTCGTGATCATACGCCAATTGATAGACACATAAACTGGCGAGCTGACATAACAATGAAGTAACGAATAACTTGAAGTTCAACTCTATGTAAATGTTTTGGAGATGAGTCATACATCATTCACATCATACATGAATGCGAACAGATTCCACATACGGAAATTAGTAGAACAATATCGCTAAAGGAAACCACGGACGGTTTTTTGTTGCAATTTGTCGAAGTGCTAACAAAAAAATTGAACTTGATAAAAAATGAGACGAGGTCTGATTGAGGGCTGTGTTTTTATTTAGATTAAGAAACTTATTCTTATTCCTGGGGCTTCCGCATAGACTAATACATTAGACATATTTTAATGGTATCTAAAGATAAATACAAAAAGCTTTGCTAAGTTAAAAGCTGAGTGTAAGTGGTTTATACGTTAACGCGATTGAAAATTTTGCCACGTTTGTTTTTTTAATTAGAGCTTAGAGTGGGTCAATCGGAACTTGCACTAAGCAATATAATAATGTAATATGGTGTGTTAAAAATCATACAGAAAGTAATATATTTACGTTCGTTTTTGAGAATGAAAAACAACAAAAAGCTGCTCAAAATGTATTGTCAAGTTTTTTGCATGCTAATTGCTACGATGGATTCAAACGCTTTCGATAAAACCTCGCCTTACGGCGCTATGAATGTAATTTGCGATCTTCAACGGCAATTGACCATTAGCAGTTGTAAACAACCTTTTATAAAATCAATAGATCACAAAAACAAGATAATAATACTTCCAAGAAGAACTAGGAACGTTGATAATAATTATCTCTGTAACGCAATAATATTTATAAAAATTGATTTGTTTTTAAACATCGTTAGTGGTTTTTTCCTCACATATGTACATACTTAGGTAGGTCAGTATTTAGAGAACCTAAAAATGGTGTTTATTTGAACAATGTACTTCAAAATATACTGTCGATGTTGATGATACCTTTAGATAGAGTAACGTCAGTGCATTTTTACATCCCCCAAAGTGCAGATGTAGGAATACTTTGAGCACTTTAGTAAATGGATCATCGTCTGGAAATGAGCACCGCAATCTGTCAACTACCTGTTGAAAAATCCCAAAAGACATCAACTTTGAAAAAAAATCATAATGGATAGCTCAACAGATATTGAAGTATGCAGTTCCAGATCCCACGCGATCAGACATCAGCCTTGCCAGATCCACTAATATCTCACCAGAGATGTAACATGAAGAACACGCATGTAAGGCATTAAACACCCTAATTATTTCTCAACAGCTCGCCAGATTATGAAACAATCCTAATCGTCCGTCCGATTGCGTTTCATAAGTTTTTGTACAAGTTATAATTTGTAGCAATTATTCGTCGTGTAAATATATCATTGGTCATTACTGTCTGAGACTATTGTCTGTAATGCCGCTGTTTCGAAGTAGGCTGTCAGGTCACCGAGCTAGGCTAATGTGTCAAGATCTGAACATGGATCTAGGTTTATAATTACGGTGTGTTTTGTCTACGAAATAATGTTGACATTATGTCAGGTACAGGAATAGATGATGATGTAATGATTTTCAAAAACGTGATGTGATCAATGAGGTTCCCATGATATTCTTTGTATGTGGGTGTTGTGGCTATAAGGAATAGACCCTTTACAGGTCATAGTCATCTGGCTTATATAAGGAAAATGATTTATTTACAAGTTTTTAACAGTAATAATACGAAAATGGTTACAGATCGGATTTCAGAATTTTTTGGACTGATGGAAAACTAAACTATTGTTGTCAGTAATAAGTCTAAATTGATTTAAAAAACTGTACAGTAATGTATAGTTCATGGAAAACAAGTTTAGTAGTCGCTAGTTAGATATTTTTAGTGGATAGTTAATTTTGTCGGTTAAAATCTATCTGTGGTTATTACAACCTAGCCTCAGGTTGTGTGTTCTCACCTTCCACCTATCCAGGTTTTCAGCAGACATGGCCGGGTCAGGTTGTTTCCGATACGGGTAAAAAAAACACCCTGGTATCACCATTGTGCGGAAAACATTATGCCAAAGTCTTCTTAACTTAAGCTGAGTGTCCTTGTGTCCTCGTCGAGAAAATCACCGGCGGAGAAATCGTATGGTCCGCCTTGGTTCAAACCATGATCCGGAGTAAGAGGGAATGGGAAGCGTTCTCCTTCTTCTCAGTAATGGATGCGAAGGAGATAGTCAGGACCCTGAGAGAGACGCTCCAGGTATCGGAAGCCGTAGATTCGAGCAATGGTAGCATACCATCTGGCAGTCCCAGGAGGGTCACGCCGAAGTCGACAGCGCATTGGTATTGAACCACGCACGCCTCAAAGAGATGTCAACAAAATCGTAGAGGTCTAGTAAAACCACGTTTCCTCTTCTCTCGCCAAATTCTGTCTTTTCAGCATAATAAATGGTTAAGCCCGTTTAACTGGACTACCGTTTTCCTAAGCCCATTACCACACCTAAAACCAGTCTGACCATGATTATCAGCCTTAAATCAAACATCAGCGTCAACCTTGCACAAACTCATGCCTACATGTCATCTCAATAACACATGTAACAAAGCTCTAATGAATCTTCTCTGTACAGCGACCACAATAGCCAATTACGCAGAGGTCACAGAAGTATCCTCATCAATACAGGTCCTACTGGCTACCAGGGTTACTGGAGCCGTTAGAGTTCAATGCGGCAATTTAACTATTTGAGTAATTGTGTTTGTTCACGTAACGCACGACTGTGTCTTGTTTTATTTGCTTTTGAATGATTATTGCTTGTTTTAGACATATGTGCCCTTGCACATATGTCTAAAACAAGCAATACTGCACAACAATAATATTGCTACAAACAAGCAATATTGCTACAAGCAATAATTTAGTACTGACAGTTTAGTGTAGTTAGTTACTTTATCAACTCATAATTTAGAAGGAAATAAATAATATCAGGAAATAACAACAATTTAGTACATCCCCATTTTAATAACTCATTACGATAAAGGCTGATGAAAATCATTACTTTTTTTTTTCAAAATAAAATACAGGTTTTAACTATTCTTTAGCTAAGTTTATTTTTAACTTTACTTTAGTGAAACAACTTGAGCCATGAACAAAATACTATATTAATACCAATTACAATGACTGTTTTTGTAGTTGGTACATCTTATATGAATAAGAATATACGAGTAATAGCATAAAGTTTATTGTACACCAAAAAGTAACCGTACAGTTTATACAATAACTTAAGTCTATGGGTACAATGGCGGTCTTATCGCTGACAGCGATATTTAAATTAGTACAGGGGGTAGTCTGCGGTGTATAAAAAAAGCAGATATATAAAATAAGTTACCATTTGATTGAATAAAAATTTAAAGAACGACAAACAAAGTAACTTCTAAGAAGAACTAATTATTATCTTAACGGACAGCTATGTGTAAAACAATGCGTTAATTTACCAATTGATATAATTACATCAACTCACGCAATGCAAACACGACTGAATAATTTCCTATATTCGTGCCTAATTATGGCTTTTGTTATGATGTTTTTAGGTTATGGTTTCTGCTTATTTAAGGTTAAAACAAATAAATTACATAAATACTCAATTGTGATAGGTAGCCTCACGATTTTTGTATTTTGATTGACTCGTAATTAAGGTTTTGTAATAATTATATTGGATAAAGTGAAGTCTTATGTAATTGCATTATCGGGTATTACAAAATATACAAATTAATTACTGAGATTGATTAGTAATTTGCTTTTCAAGTTTGTTTTTGTTGATATGTATGAATCTTACTTCATGCACATTTTATCGTAAGCTTTTGACACTATTATTCAAATTGCTTAAGAAAGATAATAATATTAATGCTACGTTTTACTATGTGTGTTTATTAATACTATAGAATTAATTATTATGGAACACTCACTAAGCTTAAAAAATAAAGCTGAATCATGGAAAAATATTTAAGCAACGGTGTCCCACAAGCTACTGTTTCTGGTCCTATCCTGTTCTTGATAAAATAACCCAATTATTTTTTAATCTCTTATGTCGAATATACCATGCATAGTACAAGGATTGGGAAATGGCATATATCACCGTATCGTCAGTGTATTTTAGTAACTACCACAATCATCCTTTTTAGAATTAATTTCATTGTGTAATGTTTTTGCATATTTTTTGCATTGCCTGCTTATTTTTATAACATTCTTGCATGAAACCTCTTCATTACAGCACACATTGTGAGTACAAAAGAACTTCATAATAATGTTAACACGTTTTATCAGTTACTGAAGGTTACGACATAATTGTGTGTGTATTATCATATTAACGTAAAAACCATGATAAATGAGTCTCTACGCCTTGGCCCTTGGGTGATGATGGGCAGAAAAACAACACGGAATAACTAGATAACTCTGTTTTTTATATCGCTTTTGTTCTGATACAGGTCGAGGTGTTTCAGTGTATACAATTATGGATATCCTTATGTTCATCTTGTAATTAGTTCTATTTACTGAAGTCGCAAAAATACTACCTACTACTATGTTTTGATATTTATCGTCTTTATTATCACTAACCTGCTATCGGTGATCACGGAAAAAAAATATAAGTATTGATCATAATAGTTTGACATGAAAATTAGGTAAATCAATTTACTCGTCACAAAAATTAGTCCTTCTTCTTCTTTTGGCTATATCCCATTTATTTGGAGTCGGCCCTCCTTGTCTTCGTTTTTCATTCTACACGATTTGGTGCTATGTCGGTATCGAAATAAGCAGCTTTGAGGTCTCTTTGGGCAGTCCAACAAACCCACTCCCAAAACCACTTCGGTCACTACAGTCACCCTCCATTAGGCTCACGTCAGTACGTCAGCTAAGTGCAGGGTGATCTTCGAAGCGTTTGCTTCATGGTATTCAGTTCAAAAGCAAGCTATTTAAATTTTACCATATTATGATCATCTGGGCGACTTTGCACGTGGCAATACCACCATAAAAGTTTCACTATGACTTTATCGAATATTGGAAGAAGATATAATTAATCACTCATTATCTGTTGTCATAGCATTGACCTTAATTCAATAGTATTTTTTAGGTGCTTATCTCCATGTCCCATACATTGTAACGTTGATTTGCATATTTTGTTTGCATACAACATAAACGTTAGTAGCAATTGTTATTTTTTCAACAGTGTTGTTCGCTCAAGTGATGAGTCGCAAGGTGTGATCGTGATGCGTGGCCGTCAGATTAACAAAGAAAGATAACAAATTGAGTACAACTTGAGATGAGATCCAACAGTCAAACATTTGTCAGTCACGGTGGTAACAATGGTCAGGTCAAGGTTGGAGCTCTTCCTCATTCCGATACACTGAACGTATTGTCACGACCGGTACACGGATGTCAGAATGTCAGGTGTGTTTGAAGAAGATTGATTGGGGTTAAATTGATTGTAAAGCTGACGTTCAACAAACTATCTAAGTATACTGTGCACCAGAAAAACTATTACATGATCAATACCATAGCTCTAAAGCAATACCCGAACAACTTAGGAGACAGAACCAAAATTTAATTCACACTAATAAGATGTGTATAAAAACAGCCTGTAAAACCGTTAATGTAGATTAAGTGAAAGTCTAACATGTGTATAAAAATACTAAAGATGTTATAATAAATTGAATAGTGATTGTCTATGCACATAGACAATAAGCAATACCGTTACTTTTTGGTGTACAATAAAGTTTATTCTATTCTATTCTATATACCGCAGTCACTACGTGATGACCACGACCACTCTGTGAAAAAAAAGATGAATAGGTTGATTTCTATGAAGGGTTTTCTGAAGACTTGAAACCAGAGCATAATAAATGCTGGGTTTTCTAAGAAGACGTCGTCATTGATGATATTATTGAGGTCTATGTAGAAGATATAAACAACAATAAAGCAACATTCTAAAACTTCAACAATGCGTTAAAAAACCTGGTACAAAAGCCAATTTGATACAGATAATACACCGCCATTTTAAAAACACGGATGTCGATGTAGATTCCAAAACAAGAAAAAAAGCATATAATGCAAATCAGCATATTTTTGCTCACAATTTTATTACAGTTATTACTCTGCTTCCTTGTACGTTACAACTGCTTTTTTATACTATTTTGATAAACGACTGCTACAGTTTTTTTAATTTATTGTGTTATTTTGATCTGTTATGTTAATTTTAATCATAAGTAGATCACCTTGCTGTGTTTGATGGATATCGTCTGGTAAATCACAATGTTATTATGACTTTATAAATATTTATGATGTCGTCAGGTGTTTTGGTTTCATTAATAGAAATGTTCATTAGTATAATTATAACACCTGTCATCATCTGCCTAGCCTTTTCCCAACTATATTGGAGTCGGCTTCCAGTCAAGCCGGATTTAGCTGAATACCAGTATTTTACGAGGAGCGGCTGCCTACCAGACCTCCACAACCCATTAACTGGGGTAACACTGTACTTCATGGCAAGACTGGAGTCAGATTTACTGGCTTCTGACTATCCGTAACGACTGCCAAAGATCTCCAAATGACAGCCGGGACCAACGGCTTAACGTGCTTTCCGAGGCACGGAGGAAACTCGTTATGTTAAGATGGTCACCCATCCACAGACCAACCTAGGCAAGCGTTGCTTAACCTTGAAGATCGATCTGTGCGGCTGTTATTATCTAGCCACGAGCTCCTCCACGAGATAATTATAACACCTGTAATAGGTTATTTTTTAAAGAATGTATAATTAACTTCCATGCACTTTCGATGAAATATTCTTTCAAATATTTATAACTAAATTAAGATAAATTCAAAACTATATTTCTTTTGAAGTCTCTTCATTTAGTTATTAACACTTTATAGTGTCTTTATAACACTA
Organism: Mythimna separata; assembly: GCA_030763345.1. Classification (NCBI taxonomy): domain Eukaryota; kingdom Metazoa; phylum Arthropoda; class Insecta; order Lepidoptera; family Noctuidae; genus Mythimna; species Mythimna separata. The sequence continues at coordinate 1,506,959 of CM061181.1, read as the reverse complement.
TAAAGACACTAAAGAGGACACCCTCTTTAGTGATTTTAGTTTAATGGTCACATGTAAGTGCTACGCTGATCATAGGCTTGGGTTCGGTTCCCGGGTCAGGTAATGTTATTGGGTTTTTTATTCATCAGAATTATCACAGTGCTAGCCAAAAGTCCGGATTCGTGACAGCTTGATTTTAATAGATTCGACTCATGTATAGTAACGGAGTGGGATATACTAGTAAACATAACTAGCAGAATGATGAAACCTCTGTCACACTTACCGTATATTGTCCTTATTTCCTTTAAGATATAAAAATATAAAAGTTAAATTAAAAATAAGAGGTTATAAGGCCAGCAAATTCTAAGGACCAAGTAAATGAAAAACAACTGTAGTTACAATCATAACGACATATTTTCGAATGCCGCCTTTATTAATAATAATTCGACATGGGCCTTTTATATCGATAAATCATCTATTCGATTCGGTTATATTCGATTATTGGGAATCGAGCAAATTGTAATTGAAAAATGTCATAATTGTTATCATAAGATTGATGGGTGAGGTCGGCGCCTATTTTTACGTGTTTAAAAAAAAGCAGTCCGATCTATTTTTTGTTTCTGGTTTTTCCAAATTGTAATGTCTTAATTGTTTAATTGTAGACAATCATTGAAATTGGTGTTTTTAGGTCGTTTTATTTCTTATTTTATTTATTGGGTTATTGACTTTAAATTGGTACAACTAAAAAAATATACACTTAATATAGTGATTAAATTTTTTGATTTAATTTGATTTGAAATAGGAATTCAAGACGTATAAAAAATTAAAACAATATAAATGTACAATACAACTATATAAATATAAACTATTAAGAAATGTAGCCTACAAAAAATCGCAAGGTTAGAGTCAGTCAAATTCTGACATTCACTCTCTCCCCACGCAGAGCGCGAAATAATATCCCATCTCAAAAAAATAAACAATATTTTTTGATAATTATACCTAAAAATAAGTCACTAGTTCTTTCCTGTACTTTATGTTTCAGGGCGCAATGTGTAAGCATACACGTCATATACATTATGCGAACAGTTAAGGAGTGGAATTCTCTGTCGCAGTCTGTATTTCCTGATAGCTATAACCTAGGAGTCTTTAAGTCAAGAGTGAATTGGCTACTTATACGTAAGCGTATTATTGGGCTGCAAGATTTTTCGAAAGATTTCGTGGTTTTGGGTGGGATTTAGTCAGTAAGAGTTTCACATTCCTAGCCGGAGGGCTACTAAAAAATAACATCAAATTTTAGTTCAATGCCTTATAATAAATCAATCTTTCCCTTTTTTAGGGTTCTGTACCTTAAAAAGAAAAAACGGAACCCTTTTTTTAGTTGACGGGAAAAAAGATACGCCCGTTTATGTTGCAAAAAAAGTACATTTCGACACTTTCAAAGGAATCAAAATTCATAGGGTACTTCCCGTTGACCTAGAATCTTGAAAGGAGACAATTTCTTTTGTTTGGGGAATAGGCCCCCTACAAATTGTGGCGTATAGCAATGAAATGCACGTTAGTTTATTGCTTATAATCTATAGATTACAGTGGTAATATCAGCAAAACTTTATGAAACCGGAATACTGTGAAATACGACAGTCAAAACATGACTCTCATAATAACTTAAATTCTCACAAGAGCTATTAGGTATCTTATGTGTGGATGATCACTTTTTTCATGTGCAATATCATTAATAAACATTACCGTTTAACAGTGGGCCCATAAAAAATTGTCTCCTTTGGCACGAAGCAAAATATTATAGCACAAATATACGAAAAAGTCTGAAAACTGAAAATTTGTAGTTACGTTACAAGAAAAAAAAGTAGAAAAATCTTCATGACTCGATTCGAGAATTGACCTGTTTTCATAGGTTGGTACGGAACCCTCTGTGCGCGAGTCCGACTCGCACTTGCACAGTTTTTTTTATATAAGGACGTGATGAGAAAGCGCTAGCAAAAATGGCAACGGGTCAACGCACCTTGACCCCTTGACCTAACGCATAGGGTGTCCATTACTTGTGACAGTATTGGGACAACTATTGTCAAACTAACACGTTTTACCTTTTTTGCCCCATTGCTAATATTTAATGTAAAAGGTTAATGAAATCGCGTGAACGCTGAAAAACTGTTCCATTGACAGTTTTTGCTGTAATATTCAAGTGTGTCGATTGCAGTTGCGTTAATAGGTTTTTTCTGTGCAAACAAAAAGTAAATCAAATTGTCTATTATAAAGCTTTTAGGTTTTACATGTAAGTATTTGTCTGGATTGTGAAATGTATTTGTGAAGATTATAATATTGAGTATAGTCGTAATAAAATAAGAAATAACATTGAAATAAAGTAACGCCCTCTTCAATGAAGAGATAGATAGAAACTACAAAACGGCATCAACTTTTTTGAGGGGGGAAATCATTAAAAACTTCTCTCGCTCGCGGTAGAGCGAGTGAGAATGTCACACTTTTACTGACTAAAATCCCATCTGGGTTACATTAGTTGCTTTTGCATTCCCAGGCCGCGGTAAATCTTTCGAACAAATCCCTCACCACTTTCATTCGGCTATGATACTTAAATATTCCTTTAATTTCATATAAGTTTATGAACTTATCAATTTATATTTATGAGATATTCATCTCATAAATCTAGCATCTGACCACAAAGATTATAAAATATGTAAAAATCCAAAGAAAATTCATCCTATAGAAGCACTAGTGTGGTAAATTACAGACTACCGGTAGCCACTACGCCTCTTTACGCAGCTTCGGAGCCCAACGGTATAAGGCGGTCAACTGCGGATCATAACCAGTTTATCATAAAAGGCGTAACACACGTAATCGGAGTTTCATTCACAGAAAGTGCAAGTATTACTTTTGCTCTCGGTTTTAAAGGTGAGTTTATGTTGTGGAACGTAGCGATAGCGGGTAAGTTATTTGTAAAGCACACTAAATGATTGTTCATTTAATTGTTGTTATGATGCGGCATTTACTTTAGTGTCTAGTAAACTTTCGACTCCTAGACTCATCTATGGGTTGTTTTATCAGCCGGCTTTCCTTCCTTCTAAATTCTGGTAAGTTGTTGCTACTGCTCCTTTATATCATAAACACTAGGACTGTAGAAGGTTAATCCATATTAATAATAAAAAATTAAATATGAAATTAACTCTGTCTGTCTGTTAAGCTTTCACGGTTAAACTACTGAACCGTTTTTGGTGAAGTTTGCTACAGAGCTAGCTTGAACTTCAAGCATGGACATTGCTACTTTTTACTCTTCTTCGCATTCGCTAAGAAAGTAGATTACATTCACTCGGACGAAGACACTGGCAGAAACCAGTCATTCATTATTTTGATATACGTTTATTCTCAGGATAAGTATTTTTTTTTTCGAATAATTGAATTTAGAGGCGGTTAACAGGCAAAAGTATAACAAAATTTTATAAGTAATTTCATTATTTAAAACCAGCGTTGCCGCTCCAAATCGCTGCGCTAACCACAGCGAGCGCTACCTTATCGTAAGTACGTATAAGGTCAAGGTGAATGAACTGGTTCAGTGGATCACTGCCGCTTTAGACGTGATGCGTGGCGTCTGCTGGACCTTTAGCAGACCAGTTCTGAGCTTACAGTCATTTGAAACCAGAAGCAAATTGACGTTTTGTTTTTGTTTGTTTTTGTTACATTAAAACATGTCATATATTAAGATTTAGAAAAAGAATATAGCTTACTGGAATCGAGTTCTTGACTCTATGTTGCTTTGTAGTTCTTCGGTACAATTTTCAGTTTCTTTAATAAAATTGAGAAAATTGAAACAGAGGATTATGTAAGCAGCCTATTTTTTTTTAATTTTCGATAGGCTCGCGTTTGACCACTATCTTACCTGATGGTAAACGATGATGCGGACGATAATAAATCGCCTATTTAGTATCGAACACTTTTTTATTACGGTGGGCGAATCATCAGGCTAATGTCTCCCGCTCTTGGACAGAGCGGAAGAGCGGCATAGGCGTTCCTTCTTTACCTTCGTTACAGGGCAACAGGTTTTCCTTTCGGAAAGTAACTATCGACCCCTATTTTAGTGTTTTTGTAAAACTGTCCCGATTTTTCTCAAAGTTATGGACAACCTACGACCGATATTCTTAAACATCATCCAAAATATTACTTTTCGGAACTATAATTATTCAACAATAATTATCTATTTAGAACTACCGAGTAACGCTCTCTGCCTTGCGCGCCCGCACACTAAGTACCTTGTGATCACCGCGGTGCGCGTTTGACAGGTAAAGTTCAAGGTGAGGCGAACGGTTCAGTTCACTCGCTCGTGAATGAGAGTGAAGCGAGTGAATCGGTGCAGTGAGAGTCGTTTTTACGTTTGTTTATGGGAGTGAGAGTTTGGTTTGTGTCGAAAGCAATTTGTTTCATTGGCTTTTTATTAGTACAAGCGATTTTACCTGCAAGAGTAGAGTAGAAAAAATAGAATAATATTAGCATTCTACTGGAGAAACGATTTTTTTATAATCTACTGATGTATGAATATTAGTAGATTATAGATTTATGAATCCTCTAACATCCGAATTAGACGAGAAAAACATTAGATAAGAAGTCAACAACATTCCTACTTAACCTCTGAGGTGCTTTTTCATGAATGTTAGAGATCGCTTTGAAGAGACCAGACGATATTTGAATAATGTTATTTTCAAAAAGTAATTTGTCCATGCTTTGGACTGACGCGTACCTTTAAATAAATAGAATAGTATTTTTATTATGTACGTATCTCCAAAATTGAGTTTCAACTGTCACAAATAATAACTTAGTTTAATGTTCATCAGTCATAAACTTACTTATGTAGGTATCTTCATAAGTAGCTGTCACGAAGGTCCATTAGTCTCCCAAAAGGAATTCCACCTTCACTTCAAATAGAACCACGGACACATTACTTAATGATGATTTGATCACCAAATATCTAACAAATACTATTCTACGTACACATAGTACCCTCGTACATACCCAGAGGCAATCTGAACAAATCAATTTGTACAAAATGTTCAACAAACCATTACACGTATTTATTTTAGGTGTTCCACGCCTACAACATTAGTTTAAGTAGCCATAAAATACATTTTGCAATTCATATTTCGTTCCTACGCAAAGATATTTGGTAACCGAGCTGACATTAGGATTATTATGTACGAAAAAATATCTCTCACAGTACATTGAGTACAATTATTATTGTCTCTATGTTGTAAACGACAGCGATTTATTAAATACTAGCGACCCGCCCCGATTTCGCTGGGGTGCATGTATTTATACATTTGCAACATGTAACATAATTAACGCACATCCTCTTGGGGGGTCATTGTACTCATCATTATGAACAACTTTTACTATTGGACCAAACCTGAAATTGAGAAAAAATAATCAGCTGTTCCCTACATTTGTGTTCACTTAAGTATTTGGTCACCCCCAGAGGATGTGCGTTAATTATGTTACATGTTGTATACCTTCCTTTTGAATCACTCTATTTATTAAAGCCACATCAAAATCTATTGCGTAGTTTTAAAGATCTATGCATACATAGGGACAGACAGACAGCTGCAAGCGACTTTGTTTTATACTATGTAGTGTTAGTCAACTTTTGCCCATGACTTTGTTTAACTTTGAGCAAATGTTGGCCACCAAGTCGTGGTCGAAACCAGATAAAAACTAGCCTACATCCTTTTTTGAGGTTTAAACTTATTCCGTACCGAATTTCATTATAATTCTAGTCTAGTAATTAAACCGTGAAGGCGTAACAAACCGACAGAGTTACTTTTATATTTATTATCATTCTGATCAAGAGTTATCGAACTTTTTCAAAGTCAAAGAAAAAATGTTAAATTGACCTCGAAATGATAAAAGATTCACTTTTAGCTAATGTTCATCCCTAACAACGTAAGCTGATGCAGTGGCAAGGGCTGCAGTTTTAGGTTTTTGCAGGCAAGGGATCCTTTTCAAGCATAAAAAGAGTAAGCAGTAATAAATATACACACACTCACAAACCTTTAACCTTTATAATATTAGTGTGACTAAAATAAATAAAGTTTTCCAACACCCTGGAAGTTCTTAATTGCATATTGACATTGACACACAATTTCATATCTAGCAACTAATTTAGACGTATCTTTGGCGCTTTGCACTTTTTTGGCTTTCTATCTTTTTGTGCTCTTGAGATATTACTACAACTTCTTTTTTTTTCGTTTTTGACAAAACTAGATCGATTATAGAATTTAAACTAACAGTGCACGACGAACTAGTTTTAAAAAAAGCGTCAGTTAAAATAGCTTTTCTCTTCCAACTTGCACCTCTTCATCAACTCATTGTTTCCGCAGTAGTGCAACAAAAAAACGCAGGTGTCACCTCTCATTTCATAGCGATTGCTAAACATTGCTTACCACAATGAGCTCATAACAATGGGTTGGCGTGTCGCGCATGCGTCTCGAACGGGAGCCTGATCGCAGATAAGGTTACTGGTACGAGTAAAAACAGTGGACAGACACCATTGTGCATAATGTGGTTTTGAATCGGGAATCTGATATTCTGTATTGAGTTTGATACGTTATTGTGTTTCTTCCTTTAAGAATCGATCAAGATTTGTTATTAGGTGGGAAATCATGTAATTACTTCTCTCGCTCTAGAGTAGTAGTGTAAAAGTATGACACTTTCACAGAATAAAATCCACTCCTATGTTCCTTCTCTGGCTTGCGTTCCGGGACCCTGGGATTTCCTTTCAGAAGTGAACCCATGGTCCCAGTAGGCTTTGGCCCTGCTGGGCCTCTACGGTTTTCTTGACATCTCTTTATGGCGTGCACCGACACCAAATAAAACGAAAAAGGGCATGAAGATGATGATGATGATTATAGAACTTTAACAACACACGAGTTCGAATCATCAAAACTCACGAGTGCAAAAGAATTTGCAAAACAAATAATTATGTTTGTGTATTAAAACAATTATTAAATGGCACTATTAATAAAAAGCCAGCAACATTTCCTCGAACAAGGCTAAAACGTTTACTCTCACACCCATCGCTCCGACGCGCGACACCGCTCGGTATGCGCGCGTCTGTATAGGTCAGGGCTGGCACTGGGACCGTTTGCTGGCACCACAGAGCACGGATATACCGCAGCGGCCACTGAAGACAACAATGTCAGTATTGTTCATACAAACGGGTCTTGGAACGACTCTTAAGCAGCAGACGCAACCCTTCTGGGTTCGTATTTAAGCTTCCTCAATTTATTCGTCTTTGACCAGCTTTGAGGAGCTCGTGGCTAGAAAATAACAGCCGTACGGGTCGATCTTAAAGGTTAAGCAACGCTTGCCAAGGTTGGTCTGTGATAGGTGACCATCTTAACATACCGAGTTTCCTCCGTGCCTCGGAAAGCACGTTAAGCTTTGGCAGTCGTTACGGATAGTCGCCAGTATATCTGACTCCAGTATATATGTAGACTCCTCGTAAAATACTGGTGTTCAGTTAAATCCGGCTTGACTGGGAGCCGACCCCAATATAGTTGGGAAAAGGCTAGGTAGATGATGATGATGATGATGATGATAGCCGAAACTTTCATGTACAGTTATTTCAGCAAGCAAGAATATTATGCTACAGCGTCTCTCGTCGCAGCCTGCGCATGCAGTGCTTCCGTGGTCTGTGGGTCTGCAACTGGAGCCGTTTGCTTGTCCCCGTGTAACAGTGGCGTGCGAACCCTATTGTTTGGACGCAAGTCTTCAGGTCTTGCCACACTATCTGATGTACTTGTTTGTTGATTACAATGAATTTATTGTGCTGGCTTTGAGTTTGGGTGTGAGTGGTAATGTAAGTTCAAGTTTTAAGAAGGTAAGAGGATGTAGATAGTGCAGGGCATATCTTTGCTCGAGAGTACAGAAGGACCAGTCCCTTCTCCCCAATCAAACGGTTCCAGAACCATGTTTATTTGACCAGAGATATTTGGGTATATTTACTAGCATATTTTAGCAGTAGTACAAAGAATGATCCAGTCCTGTGCCCTTAACTCTCGCCGAAAAGTTGAAAGGAAATCGTTTGCCTTAGTATGGCTATGAAAAGAGAAGGGATGAAGCACATGTTACTAAAATATTTGTAAGTATACGTTATGTGTATGGATGGTCAGGGAGAGAAATATATATATTTATAGGTTTCTAAGGTAACGGTGGATGGATTGCGTGAGGAACGATGTAAAAGAGGAGTTAGTGGTAAGAGAAATGGAGGAGTGGAGAAGAGTAACAGTATAGAATGGAAAAAAACGTGTTGCATCGACCCAAATATTATAGAACAAGGGTAGGAAGATTATGATGGTAATGATAATAAACTTTCACTACTTTAGCACTTCAAATAAGAAGTAAAAATGTGCATTACTTTAAATACTGCAGAAAAACTTGTTACAAAAATAAATTCACTAAGAAAACCCAGATATTCGCACATCCAATTATCCTGTTTCCAAAAACAATAAAAAAGTAAGTCTTAATTAATTTCCCGAGCTATTAAAGTTAATGAAGGCTTTATTTCAAAGCTCACCGCATTGAATTCTGTTCGTCCGTTAATTAGCTTCGTCAAACGAGTTTACGAAGATTATTATCTCGCTAAAGTGACGAGACGGGACTGGATACTGTTCGTTAGGTCACAGTTTGCGTCTGTGCTTGAAAAAACTTACAAGCATTACAGTATTCTAGCTTCTGCCTGCAGCTTCGCCTGCGTAAAGGTAGGTTTATTTTATTATGCATAGGCTCGCGTTTGACAGTGGTCCATCAGGAGAGACAGCTGTCTCACCTGATGGTAAGATATGATGTGGCCAACGATGGAGCACCCTTGACTAGAAGTAACCGATTCACTCTTGACTTGAAGACTAGGTTTTATAGGTTTCTAAGGTAAGGCTAGGTTTTTTTTTTTTTTTTTTCCGGTAGGGGAATCATCAGAATGACTTCTCCCACTCTTGGGCGGAGCGGGAGGGCGTGTCAGACTCTTACTGACTAAACCCCTACCCCGTTCCTTCGTTACCATCGATCTGGGGGACACGGTGACAACCTTTCGGATACCGTGTTCCCTAGAGGCTTCGGCCCTACCGGGCCCCTACAGTTTGCTGACATCTCCTTGAGGCGCGCGTGGAACAGAACGCGCCGTCGACGACTAGGCTCGGTCCAGATTATTACCAGACTGCCGGACGGCGAGCTACCCAGCGCTCGCTATCCGCGAGCCCGCGCCTACGGTGGTCGGAAATCGGGATCGGGATCTCGGCGGCGGCGGCGTGAGTTCCGTTGCCTCACGCGGTCGGCAGCCTCCTTCGCTAACATTACTGCTTCGCAGAAGGAGGCGACTGCCTGCCACCCCTCCTCGCTCCGGACCATGGCCTCTACCAGGGCCCGGCGCGAGAGGTCACCGCCGCCGATAGCCTCCACAAGGACACGGCGGTGCTCCGCCCAAGCGGGGCACACCTCTACCGTGTGCTCCACCGTGTCCTCCGGGCGGTCCACACAGTGGCGACACCCGGGCGTCCTTTCCTCCTTGATCCGATGCAGGAACCTCCCGAACTTACCGTGTCCGGTGAGGACCTGCGTCATACGGAACGAGAGGACGCCGTGACCTCTTTCCAACCACTCCTCAAAGAGGGGACTTACCGCCGCAATGACGGCATGCCCAGCACTGGGTTGCGACAGTCGCAGTCGCCATGCCACCCTGAGATCCCGCCGGAACTCTGTCCGCCATACCGCGACTTGTCGTGGCAGCGGAGTTTCGCCCCGGCGTTGCATCTCCACGCGCAAATCGTGCATGCGTGCAAGGACTGTTGCCTCCAAATCCCACGGTGGCAGGCCAGCAAGGAGGCTCGCCGCTTCGCGGGAGATCGTGCGGTATCCCCGCACCATCCGGATGGCCATGACCCTCTGGCAAGCGTTCAGTTTGGCCGCTGGTCGCTTACCTAGCGATGGCGCCCAAACTGGCGCCCCGTAAAGGGCCATGGACCGAACGATCCCCGCGTAGAGCCTCCGGCAGGGGGCGTCTGGACCCCCTAGGTTGGGCAGGAGCCGCTTCAGAGCGGCACTAGTCCTGTCCAGTTTGGGGGCCAAACGTCGGAAATGCTCCTCGAAAGTCCACCGGCTGTCGAGGACGAGTCCCAGGTACTTCATCGTCGACCCGACGCCGATGTGAACCCCCCCTACCGTTATTAAGGTAAGGCTAGGTAAGTTGGTACGGAACTCAGTGCGCGAGTCCGACTCGCACTTGTCCGGTTTTTTTGAGTGTTGTATTATCCCTGAGCTAAATTAGCTTTTTTGCCAAAAAATTTGCTCCTAGCGATTGTCGACGAAGAAATGAGGAAAACAAAAGTTTATAAAATAATTGCAGTCAAGGCTAAGTTTGGGAACTGACGTACAAAATTGAGGACATATTTGTTTGCAATCAACAAAATGCATAACTTATTTTTTTTACAATAACTGCATACAAAACTTAAAAGCTATTTTTGTTTTTCCTTATTTTTGACCTATTTAGATTAAATATCTTGTATTGTAGATTAATTCGTTTTGTGCATCACATCCTGACTAACGAGTCTTGCATGTGATCTCGAATATGGCACATAATAATTTATAGTAATGAGCTAGCCTGTATTAATTAATATAATTATAATGTTACAGTAATAATATAGGTACCACAAGTTTCACACAACGCTATCTAGTCCCAAGCTAAGCTGAGCTTGTGTTATGGGTACTAGGCAACTGATAAACATACTTATTTAATTCTAAATACATGTATACATATTATAGACTAGCTTTAGCCCGCAGCTTCGCCCGCGTACATAAAATACAGCCTATGTCACTCAGGAATGCAGCAGCTTTCTATTGGTGAAAAAATTTTAGCAATCAGACCAGTACTTCCACATATTACCTCATACAAACAAAAAAACAAACTTTACCTCTTTATTATATTAGTATAGATAAATTACACTCAGACACAGAATAAATTCCCGTTTCGGCACCCAAGCTCTTTCGGCAACCGACAACTTAATTCGGCACCAATATGTATTTTGGATTGGGATTTTGTATTGGTTACTATTACTACCATCCAAAATACCTCGTGGGGCGTCCCATGATGACTTTTGTTTTATTATTTTTTATTTTGGGAGTATGCTAACAACTAAGCTTATTTAACAAAACTTTCTGTCCCCTGACTGTGTGAAGATAAATGTGAGGCTTAACCAAATTACGGATAAGACAATTTTTCTTTATTTTAAATAACTTATTCCCACACTAGAACTTACTCCAGCATCGTGGGTGTCAACACACTCGTATTTGTCAACACAAATACGAGTAGGTATATAAACTCACACACACACAAGACGGCCAAACCCGAAACAACTATACAAGTATTTGTTCCGCGTGGGAATCAAACCTGTGAGATGCAGCGCAGCATCCAATCGCTCAACCACTGCGCCAACCGTGCCGTTGTTACTATTTTGGTATACAATAAAGTTTATTTTAATTCCGTTCATTTTTTATTGACATTTCATTCAGTACGTCTTTGTGCTTTAAAGTAGTGTCTAAAAGCGTCAATATTATAATCATCATCAGCGTTGTGACGTCAAATTAGAATTATCTAACAAAACTACGATTCAATCGATCACAAAAGTTCACACAACTAATAAGCATATTTTAGATAACGTAGTCGCGTTTTCGTTTGATGTTTAGAATAAATCACGGAAGACGATGTGTGAATATCTAAACATGAAGTGACCTTCTGAATGAACTAAATTAACACAATATTTATAGACATATAGGATGTAGACTAGGTGACAAAGTGGTAATGCAGTAGATAACTAATGTTGTTTTGATTATAATAATGTCCTTGACTTGTTAAATTCGGCAATTGTGAAGAGCGGTAGTGCCTGACAGAAATGAGTAGGAGTATTCCCGATAATTTTTGTGTTGGAAATCTGCGTGTCGAAACGGGAATACTCCAAATAAAGCAAATTGGAAAAACGATGCCGAACCTATTGGACGCAATACATATCATATTTTGCATACTCTCGTTGTTTACACCAATCAACAAATGTTCTCTCATCTTAATTCATGAATCCCCGACCGGTCCTATGAGACCGTGGTGTTATTGTTTTACTATTGTGTCTCGTTTTGTGGGTATGTGATAGGTTAATACAGGTGCGTTTTTAGTAAGTAAACGTCTGAAACTCTCTTTTCCTACACCCAGAGCTGGATAAATTATTCTTCCCAAAAATAGAGATATTCAATGGATATCATCGTTGTCCGTGCAACACGTATTCTGGCTTTCATAGTGCTGTAGCTAACTAAAGTAGTAACTGGTAACTCGACGTTTACCTTAGAAGACTAGAATAGAATATAATAAGAGATAGAAGGGTTAAAATACAATAAATTAAGCGACTAAGGGCCTGTTTCACAATGTCCGAGTAGCCATTACTTCCCGAATAAATTCAAAAATGGAACAGAATTTGTATGAAATTATCTGCCAAGTAAGATATTGGCAACTTAATCATAGGTGGTGAAATAGGCCCTAAATGTTCTACCAAAATTCAGTACTTTTTTAGATGGTGTGATTTAGTTTTTTTATGCAAAATCGCAGATTTAATCATTTGAAGCCAATCTGAAAACTATTACAGTGACCAGTAACCCTGTATTTATTTTAAAGTTCAAGGAATTAATACGAGTAGGTACCTATATTTAAGATCTTCAATGCCTTACATTCGCCTAATAACCCTTAAACATTAATTAAAACTCTCAAACATTCTTAAGAAGCAATTAAACTTCGATTAATTAACACATTCAAACCTTTTAATTACTACAGTAGCTAACGGTTAATATAATATCTATATATATAAAAATGAAACCCGTTTTCCGTTGTCACGACATCACATGAAAACAGCTTGACCGATTTGGCTGATTCTTTTTTTAAAATGTTCCTTGAAGTTCAATGATGGTTCTTACGGAGAGAAAGATTCTAAAAAAAAAAGTTAGGTAAAGTAGGGTACGTAGGGTAGTGTAGGGTAGTGTAGGGTAGTGTAGGGTAGGTGTAGGGTAGTGTAGGGTAGTGTAGGGTAGTGTAGGGTAGTGTAGGGTAGGGTAGTGTAGGGTAGGTAGGGTAGGTAGGGAAGGTAGGGTAGGGTAGCGTAGGATATGTAGGGTAGTCATTTGACGGGAGCGAAGCCGCGGGTAAAAGCTAGTATAATATAATAATAAGACCAATCAATCACATGACAGATTTTGAAAGGTAGACATTGCAAGAATATTTTGATAGACTTTTTAATCAACATTTTTTATCTTGATGTTTGTGAAGGATCGTAATATTATAATAAGACAATGAAATGTATTCACGAATGTGTTTAAATAGTATCATTAAGATAACTGAATCTAAATTAGCTATTGTAACGCGTTTACATGTTGCCCAGGTTGCTGCTACAAACATTTCTAGGCCAGGCATGTTAATTATTTTTTTTATTTTTTTTTTGTAAAAAAGAACTACAGGCAGCTACAATATAAAATTTAAGTAATAGCCCTGTTCACAGATTACCTGTGGGATATATAGTTAAATTCACTAGGATGACTAATGATGAAATTAACTTAACCATCTGGTAAATCAAATAGAAATAGAAGTAATTAAACAAAGTTAAATAAGTGAAAAAAGATACCGATAAAGAATAATATAAAAATATTTAACTCCTACACCTTGAACTTGCACAGAGAACATGCAAAAATATGTATATATGTTCCTAAATTTCATTGTAAGAATCAACCATTCTGCGAATAGCAGAGTTATAAAATGCAAATTTAATTAAAAGTATCCAAGTATAGTCACTTTAAAACAGATATACAAAGACATAAAATACTCGTAAGTCCTTTTGAAAATTACTTTCTCCAACCGTGTCATAACAGTACTGTTTCTGTTTCGAAAAGAAAAACGTCTCATGACGTGAACTATACTACCAGTACCACAAGTTACGTTCCAAAGAGGCTACAACCTAAAGGCCAATAAAGCACAGTTATAATATTAATTACAGCACAATATGTAATACGACTACCCTTGACACTACCCGCTGGAAATGTTAACTACATTTACTTTTGGTTCGTAATCATATAATTACTTTATTAAAGTAATAGTAGGTTTGGTAGAGAATAATCTCTGATATCAACTGTTGTTACTTCTTTGTAGAGGTCGTAGAATAACTTTAAGCTATTTTTATTTAGAAAATACTGAGAAGAATAAAAAATGAGATGGTCAACGTCCCGTTCAATCATCATCTACCAAGCTTTTTCCCAACATTGTTGGTGTCGAAGAATAGATGTTCGATACGGTCGCAAACACTTTTTTGTAACACGGAAAATACAAACACAAAGATTTCTGTGGTGAAACAGGAGGGAATGTCAGACTTTTACTGACTAAAATCCAAAGTGTTCCTTTCAGTCGCCCTTTATTGCGAGTTTGCGAGGGTTACTGTAACTCTTTTGAACAATCCGCAGCCCTGGTAGGTATTGTTACCTTTCTAAGAGCGAGAGTGCGCTAATACACGACGTGAGCCCAGTGTTTAGTAGATGTCACATAATATATCTCATAATATTTGGGCTTTTAAAATATATCAGTTCCCTCACAATGTTATTCTTTACCGTTTTGAACAGTAATCTATTATACAAAGTAAAGCACCTACCTGAATTTGAACCCGCGACGCCGACGTAGGTACGGCTCGTAAGTCGAGGCCATTACCACTGGGCCACCGCGTGCTCTCTTAACTATTACTATTATAAACTATTATCTCTCTTAACCATTAATATTTTGTGTTCACTGTACTCTGACAAATTCATTCAATGAGATCATCTGATAATCGCCCACAAATCGCCGATTATATATTAATGTTACAAAATATCAGCGTGGGGGCGTTTTATAGTTAGTTTTATAACACAAAACAAATACTTACGAAGTTTAAATCAATAAAATTCGACATTTTATGTTCCAAAGTATCAATTAACGCGTTAGAGGTATGGTTTAACTCAAAGATTTTTATTGTTTTATTTTCAACAAGTGAATTTGTAGTAATAAATCTTTATGAGGAGGCAAAAATCCTTAGAATTTTATACGTTCAGTTAAATGATACAGCAATTGACAAAACGATTTGATCCTCGTATTTTTTTCTTTAATTGAAACTTTCTAGGCGTTGCCAGCGATTCTATTTTCAAATTGTACAACAATAATTCAACGCCTATTATTGAGAGTGACAATTCAGGGCCGTGTCATGTTTAGGCATAAGTATTTCTTAACCTATCAATACCCGCGAAACGAGACACAATAGTAAAACAATAACAGCGCAGTCGCATGAGACCGGTCGGGGATTCATGAAGTAATATAAGAGACAAGAAAGATAAATAATATTACTATTAATATAACTCTTTCCTCTTCTCATACTAAATCCTATATTCTATAATCAGTGACCTGCCCGGTTTTCACACATGTTTTAAAGAGTTGGGAAACTTCCAGTCTAACTGGATGGTGCCTTACGAGTTTCACAACACAGTTACTGGACATCACGATACTCCTAAGATAGACTGATAGTCAGACGTCAAATATCTAAGAATCGGACTTGACCAACGGTTTTACGTGCTTTCTCAAGCACGGGGTGTCAGTAATGTCCCAGATAAACTTAGAAAAATACAAGATGAATTGAAAGACTCACATTGATACTTGGCTTCGAACCCACAGATCAACAATGATTTTTTTTATCAAAACAACAGACTATCAATTACCCAAAGCCACCCAAAGCTACCAATCAGCAAGCAATGAATGATGCAAAATATGACATTTTCGATGTGCCGCCATTTCATCACTGTACAAATAACGTCACGCTTAAAGTCCCATAAATAAGCCATTTTTCAAGGGACCCTTATTAAAAACCTTGATGTTGCGAAATGTAATTTATCAAAAGCTATAAATCTCTTGAATTCGGAGGTTTCAGAGGCCACACTCATGATTTTAAGGCTTTAAACGCAGCTCCGGTAATTATATGCCGAAAGAGTTTCGACATTTGAAGTCTTGATACTTTATTGAGTCATGTTTTGACAGCTGCTAAAATTGAGTCTTTATACTATTTTGAGTTATAGTACTTGAATTCGTTTGCATCCTTCAAATGCTTGAGTGGATAAATGATGGATGTCTAGTTTACTATTGATACTAATCGATTAAAATTAAATTATGTATGATTAATCTGTGTATTCATTCTGAAATTACAAGTATCAACTTCATTCAAAAGCAATCTTTTGAATCAAGGTTTTGCAATCGTACAAGCTTCAATGTTAAAAAACGTTACTTTTCGGTCTAAGCACATACACACAAACACATGTCACATGAAATTCATTAACCACGTTTTAAAAGATAAATTTTTTTGCGCGGCTTCGGCCGTGTAAGAGCAGAAAATTTTCCCAAGGGAACATAATCCCGGGTTAAGAAGCATATCCTATGTGCAAATCCAGAATATAGTCTACCCGTGTTTAAGTTCTATCGAAATCTGTTCAGCCATGCGAGTGTGAAAATGACTTTCAACAGTGCACTATTAGTGTAAAAGTGTGATTGAACTATCGCTGACCCTGGCTTAGACTGAATGATGATAATAATGTTTCTGCTGACTAACTCTGCAGTTTAGCCTTTTATGTTCACAAAAGAAAAGATTAGGCCCAATTACCTACAATAATAGTAAGGAACCAAATTATTTCAAAATAATAATTTGGATTGTGGGAGGATGTACCATCCATCATAATAAATCAAATCGAAGGCCATTGATGATGAAAGTTTCATCAATGTTACGACTTTTACGATATATTTGATTTGTATAGTATTTGAAAGTGTATCGGCAAATCTAGATCAAGACGCTTAAATGCAATCTTTGTTTCCTCATTCTTATACGTGTTGTATTTACATATTTATATGGTTTTTGTATTTACCGGATTAGGTTAGTCTTTAGGGTAGCCCGCGAAAATTTATATTCAAATTTTCTTTAGTTATTTTGGTATTTTGCAGGGTAGAGTCAACGTTGTTGAATGTTTGGCAGCCGTAACACGTATGAATTTATGGAACTATAATCATTAAAATTATCTATACACTCCTCACAGTTCAGTTAACCTTATTTAATGACTTTTTCATATCCATTCTATTCTTCTCTATAATATTGGACAGTACATTTGGCGCAGTGGTTGGGCTATTGGCTGATGCGCTGTGAATTGCAAAAGGAACAAATATTTGTGTGGCCTATTATCAGTGGTTCCAGCAGTGGGTGTCTTGTGTATGTGAGTAATGTAAGTATCGCACCCACGATACAGGAGTAATTCCTAGTGTAGTGCTTCCACCTTAATATCCGCTCATAGTACACGTACAGTACTGAATAACTATCAGATAAAGAATTCCCCTTTCTTCTGCCATACTAGTGTATTTTGCGTGTCCTTTATCCAAGTATACCTGCGTTTTTAACAATATCGCCAAGTTTGACATTGACAAATAATTTACTTATCATCTGACCGTCAACAAATCTTGATTTACTCATTACTTTTTCCTCCTACTCAGCACACCAAACCGTAAATAACTGAATTCTCAGATATTCAATCTGGGCCTTCAAGGACCACCATATTTCTTGATCATCCAGACACTTGAAATAAATCAACAAGTTAAAGTCCTTCTTGGTTTATAAATCAGCTGGAATCGCATGATTCGAGTCACATGATTGAAGTTGTTTCATCTCGTAACGGAGGACCAATTAAAGGTAAAAATGTTACGTAAGCGATATTGAGGTGTCATAAGATGTGCCCTTATATGGCGTGGTCATCTGGCTGTGGGCGATCATACATCCTGTAGGCTATGAGATGTACGACGATAATTTTTTGGTTTTAAGTAAGTAATGGATAAACTGATTTTTCATAATTTCTTATAAGTTAGTAAGTGATAGGTGTTCTGGATCTGAATGTCTTATGTAAATGAAGTTTAAATATGTTTGTAAAGGCATCCACGATACAGGAGATATTCCTAGAGTGTGGAAAAGGTATTTAAAAAAATAGAAGAAAGATGTATTATTAGTAGATATTAGTTTAGTTAAAGTATTTTTTAAATGTACATTAGCCGTGTAAATAACGATGAGGAGCTCGTGGCTAAATAATAACAGCCGCACAGGTCGATCTTCAAGGTTAAGCATCGCTTGCCTAGGTTGGTCTGTGGATGGGTGACCATCTTAACATAACGAGTTTCCTCCGTGCCTCGGATAGCACGTTAAGCCGTAGGTCCCGGCTATCATTTGTAGATCTTTGGCAGTCGTTACGGATAGTCAGAAGCCAGTAAATCTGACTCCAGTCTTGCCATGAAGTACCGTGTTACCCCAGTTAATGGGTTGTGGAGGTCTGGTAGGCAGCCGCTCCTCGTAAAATACTGGTATTCAGCTAAATCCGGCTTGACTGGAAGCCGACCCCAATATAGTTGGGAAAAGGCTAGGCAGATGATGATGATTAGCCGTGTAAATAAATTACTACTTAAAAAAATATATATTATTGGTAGTTAGAAAAGTACTTTTTCAAACTAATCATCCAACCTTTACTTTGCAATATAAAAATAAATAGTTCGCAGTATTTTCCCCGTTTTTATGCTCATATTCATAAATTACGAGTAGTTAGGTACTAGGTACAAAAACAAGATTGAGGCCACAGAAGATTGTTAACTTAGTAAAAACGATTCCTAATGGTTTAGACGCGTTGCAAATCCTTCAAGATAGCAAAACAAAAGCTTTTAAGCTTCTTGAACTTGCTTGCTTCTTTTTGCATTCAGGTGAATGGTTAACCATTTATTATAGGTCTCAGAAAAAATTGTAGGTGAGATATGATTTGAAAGGAAAAACATTAACATACGAAAGATACTTACTAAAAACTTATTGTTATGCCTGCGTCGAATAAATTATATTCTATTTTAGTCTTCTATTCTAAGCTGACATAAGTTGAGGAGCTCGTGGCTAGATAATAACAGCCGCACGGGTCGATCTTCAAGGTTAAGCAACGCTTGCCTAGGTTGGTCTGTGGATGGGTGACCATCTTAACATAACGAGTTTCCTCCGTGCCTCGGAAAGCACGTTAAGCCGTTGGTCCCGGCTGTCATTTGGAGATCTTTGGCAGTCGTTACGGATAGTCAGAAGCCAGTAAATCTGTCTCCAGTCTTGCCATGAAGTACCGTGTTACCCCAGTTAATGGGTTGTGGAGGTCTGGTAGGCAGCCGCTCCTCGTAAAATACTGGTATTCAGCTAAATCCGGCTTGACTGGAAGCCGACCCCAATATAGTTGGGAAAAGGCTAGGCAGATGATGATTCTAAGCTGAAATAATTTTAGACTCGTGTTTAAATAATGTGGGAATCGTTAGAATTTCTCACTTAATCATTGGGAAAAATTAAAGATCATCATCTTCCTACCGCTGTCCCGTGTTATTTGGGAACAGCGCAAGAGCTTTTTTCTTTGAGTCTCCCGCCACGCTATCACTAACTCCCTATTCTTTCCTATCACTTCTTATACGATTTTTTTTTATTGGCAAAAATTTGGCATATTTAAATCTCTGCCCACATACACAAGAGTCAGTTGTAGGTACACAATAAAATTTCATGAAA
Source organism: Mythimna separata (assembly GCA_030763345.1). Lineage (NCBI taxonomy): Eukaryota > Metazoa > Arthropoda > Insecta > Lepidoptera > Noctuidae > Mythimna > Mythimna separata. The sequence goes on along the minus strand of CM061181.1, from coordinate 1,487,283 downwards.
AACTTTAAACATCACCGCTTACCATCAGCTGGGATCGCAGTCAAGTACTATGTTACATGAAAAATTAAAAAAGACCGTCAAAATTCTGCGATACTTTTAAACAAGATTGCGTACGTACTATCTCCGAGCCCACATTGTCCACCATATATGTAGGAGTATTTATGACAGTATGGATGGATTGGCTTGTAAAAGTAAATGGCATGTATGAGTTGTATGAGCGGCGGCGGCGATGACAGACAAAGAGGATTTACGCTTTTTTGTTTCAGAAATGTATCATGACTTGTAAGTGTGAGTGTCCGTAATTCTTTTGTATATCTTTTGTAGTGTATGTGAGACTGGGAGATTCTGTGTTTTGAGTATGAGCACTTGTGTAGTCAGCTATTTAATAGGTATTCCTAAAGTTTTATAACATAGGTAAAACGTGATGAGTCGCCAGATAAATTTGATGTTTTTAGGAAACCGTGGATATGAATGAATTTTATTTTTATTATTGAGTTGTTTATTTACTCATCCATCAGTATCTATGAAAACTTCAACTAACTATACCTAACAACTCTGATTATACACAAACTATTAAATAATCCATATTTGAACTTTCTTCACAAATTGAATAAAAAAATATTCTAGCATTGATACATAAAAACTTATCAATTCATTCTAGTACCACAGTAGCACCGTAATGGCACGTGACCAAGCATTTGGTAATTTCAACCATTTTATTGCTATCATCAATAAAATCTCACGATCCATGAAACATCAATATCCCACGAATCGTCACTTATGTATGATAGTTAAAGTTACCACATCATATCTATATATCTAAATGCAACGTCGTAATTGCGTGATATTTTTCAATAATCTTTGTCACGGTAATTCACAGCATCATTAACATCAATTATATCTCGTCACCACAATCATGTCCATATCGATAGTTGACCATAAAAGAGCATGTGTGAATCAACGCGCATCTCATCCGGTAGCCAATTACCATAATATCTAATGGCATTACTACTTCACCACAACATAGAAAAGTATCCACAGAAGGCTAGCTCTATAAAACATGAAAAAACTCACGCACACGCACGGAATACCGTGTGAAACTGTTAGAGTTTTTATTTTTACTATCTACACCCATATATGTTCCATGTTAAAACCTGCCTGTGTAGGCTAAATTGTAGTGAAGCTTGTGCGATAGGCCTGACTGTAAGTTTTCACAGACAGGGTGACATAATTTAATTTATATAATTTTTCAGTGCAAGTAGTCGTCAAGAAAGAACAACTCTGAAATATGTAAAAAAAAAAACACCTGTTCAGTACGTTTATGTTTGCACTACCCACAGAAATCTAAATAATAAGTCAATATTTAGATTTCTGTGGCATTACCTGACCCGCAGTGTTACCGACCTCTTAACGCGATCCACTTTACTACCTAAACTGAACTATTAAAGGGATGCAGTTACATAGGATGTATAGTTATATCCCTCTTTCTCGCATGCAAGCTGACATTTTAACGCATCATGGTAAAGCCCCCTTGCCTATATCGCTTAGTGTTAACTACTAACTAAAAGTCACCGTGTTTCTTGCACGGTGATACCGTGTAATAGTTTTCTTCATTGTTTATAGTTAACCTTCTGTCCTTATCTAAATTGTGACACTAAATGACCGTTATTAATCGATTGGCTTCGTGATTCGATTCCTCTCGTTACGTAAGGTCGCGTAGGTAACTGAATTATCAACATTTTTTATCGATCCTTTGACCTAGTGATAATTCGATAATACTAGACTATGTTAGTTCCTAAATAAGTAAATACATGGTATAGGTCAAGAGCGTATCGTTGACTATGGATTTAATTTATACGAACGGAATATTACGGTAATCGCCAAGTTTAAAATCTTTTTGGACTATATTGTTTTTAGACTAGAGGCAAGTTGGGATGTTAATAAATTCATTAAACTACTCTTTTTCTTTTGCAGTACTCGTTCATAAATTAATTTGTGTGATTTAAGTGGAAAGAAAATCGATAGGGAATCATTCATCTTGGTAGGGCTATGTGAAGAGGAGGGTTGAAACGCATGTTTCGAAAAGAGTTATGATTATACATGTGGATGGAGAAAGAAAAGATGAATGGATTGTGTGAAGAATGATATGAAAGAAAAGGGAGTTAGCGATAGCGTGGCGGGTGACGACCCCTGCAATACGATGACGAATTTTACTTTTTTTACGGCAGTTCAATTTAAAAACTGTCATACTTGATTATTGGTTTTATTTATTTACATAACAGTTTATAAATTATATTTACATATTAAACTAATAAATGACTTAATAGATATATACAAACTAAAGATACAAACCTATATATATACAAAAATAAAAAGGGATTTACTGATTATTGTATCAATAAATAATTAACGTCGACCAAATTGTTCTCGAGGTATATCTCTAAATAGCAGACTGTTTAATGACTCTGACAAATGGACTGTTTAATGCTTAACTTTTTTTGTTGGAAAGAAATAATGTACTAACGTAGAGTAAATCGTCGTTGAGTGAGCGCAAGCGCATCCCTACGTCACCGCGCCCCATCGCCCGGTCTATTTATTATCGACTAGCTGCTGCCCGCGACGTCGTCTGCGTTAAGGCTCTACAGCACCAAAAATACTTAAGATTTCGCTATAGCATTATAAGTAAACAACTTTTAAAATAGCATTAAAATACATGTTTTTTTTGCAAGCGAAGCAAGTTTAGAGAATTATATGGAAATCCTGCTGAGTTCAGTCATAAGTTGTGACTGAAGGAAATAGAGAAAATGATGTATGTGTGGAATATCAGTCTTGCCATGAAGTACCGTGTTATCCCAGTTAATGGGTTGTGGAGGTCTGGTAGGCAGCCGCTCCTCGTAAAATACTGGTATTCAGCTAAATCCGGCTTAACTGGAAGCCGACCCCAATATAGTTGAGAAAAGGCTAGGCCGATGATGATGGTGATGTATGTGTGGAATGTATTCCATTCCAGGACACAAAAGTGTAAAAATACGTACAAAGATATCGTACCTTACAACACTTCCCTATAAATTACGTTGCCAGGTGCCAAAATGTAAAGAGAATCAGGACTGGTGACGCAGGAGCAAGCACCGTACAGTTGCCTTTGTGAGAAGCAACTCGTCCTGAGAACTGTACGCGCTTGAACTGGAACGGGAAGTTGTAAGGTAGGGGGGAAATGCGTGGTATAAATGCTGCCTCGCCGATGCCACAACCATAAGAATTTCTGCTCCAATGGTGTGTCTGTGGAGTGAGACGACTTTAAGGCGAGTCTCGTTACACAGCTCTGGAGGAGATAGGTTCCGAAGAAGCACATTTGGGACACTGACCTTCAGCTGGATGATATGCACTGAAAGTCCACTTGCTGACAGGGTGTTCAGAAATTCCACGGGATAATGTGTAGCGTTATCTTGCTCGACAACAGTGTTTATCGAGGTGTAGACCACATCATTCCCCTCAATTTCCCAGAGAATGCATTCGTTAATTGCTGCAGCCTGATCATTTTATGGGCATCTAAATGGCCTACTCACACACCCAAGAATTCTACTGGTGCAGTATACGACTGACATCCCCGTACATACAGCGAATGAGTTCTTCTAAGCTGGATACTATTTTTTTGTATCACCCAAAGGTTGACTGGTAGAAAATGCCTAAGGCATTAAGTACGCTTCTGTACTTCTACCAAGAGAGTGTACCACTCTACCGAGAGACTCTAGCAGCACCACCTGTCCACCTCTCTCTTCTTGTGTGCGTTTGCCATGACTTAGAAGGACATCGTAAAATTCCTGAACACGTGCATTGTCTCCAAGCTGAGCATTAAAAATTAGCATTTCTAATTGAACTTAACTTCAGGTTGAATACGCGAGAGATCAAGTCGTGCCTGTCGTACGAAGCCTAATCGTGCAAGGAGTTGTGCTGTTATTTCAGGCTACTTTGGGTTGGTAGTGATGATAGTGAAGAGGTCCGGGCGACCAAACTTTCGCACGTTACAAAATGCATCTTGGGTCCTCTCGTGCATGTACCACGGACCTTTTGTGAAGGTGGAGGGGAGAATGACCATGAATGAGCATTTGTATTATTCTGTATAGAGATAGACGTAGTTCTCAGCTTTGAGCTTTCTTTGGTTGGACCTTAATTTTTCTGCCTTAATTTTGGCGTACATGTCCTAAGAAACTGAGTAAAGAGCGTACGATAATGGCGGAGATAAGAACCATTGTTTACCCTCAGCTGGATCAAGAAGCTGTAGAAATGCATGGTGGATGGTATTTTTTATGATTTGGGGTGCCTGTTTGGGGGTCTACATTATAGTGGGCAAAATGGTAGCCAACCTCTCCGCGACAGAACTGAAATGAGAGGATATTGAAGAGAATCGTACGCACGGTGAGTCTCGCTGATCCTTCGAAGCCGGTCATCATGCGTGCGTAAAACGATGTCTCTTTTATCACACTCCTGATCGACTAATACAACAGCTACCTCATTCATCGTTGGAGCAATATACCACCCTGGATGGGCTGTGATCGGCCTTCTATCTGCTCTGATGACAAACTTAAAGTGGTTGCGCTCGTTCTCAGGCACTGACGCGAGGACTGCTTTGAAGTTGCTAATTTGCGGATTAACGTTATGCAACATACTTTGCAATCCTTTGAACAGACCAGACCAAATTGAGGATGTGTTTCAACACTTCACACATCTGGAAGGCGCTGTTATAAGCTCGAATGTATTTCAAAAAATAGCTGGACTTCGAATGCTCGCCATTTAGTCCCCTTTTCCATTTGCGGACTTGGCAGTGGGTACAAACTTCTTCTAAGGCAACCATATCTCCATGGGCGGCGTAGTTAATCACGATATTGTAGATAAATCCACTTCCTTCTTTATTTAGCCGTTTGTTCTTCGATATCGTAAACCGTGGATTCATCAACAGATGTCGAAAGTTGATTTATGTCACGACACAGGCGATCTTATTCTATTTGTGCCGCACGCTGTTCTCTTGGATTCTGTCACGTTCTTGCGATAAATGAGCTTCAATGTCACTTCATCATCAATGAACATCACTTTTTTGTAATACTTAACACGCCATTTTTTTTAAATTGTCTTCCTCAACTCTGTTCAAGATTTTGAGGGTTTTGTTGGAACTTGTATTTGTCAAACGAACTATACGATACAACTGTTATGAAGAAAATGCAAAATGCCATCTATGAATTTTAAGAATAACTAACTACTAACCTCGCCAAACATGATAAAATAATTATAATTTTCCAATAAGTGTTAATATGTAACTTGATTTGATTTTTATGAAATGTCATAGATGGCGCTGCTTTAAAATTTCCTTTATACTACTAACATTAATTAAATTATGTTTTTCTGCCCAAGTTACTTCAATGGCGTAGTTTTTATATAATAAAGCTAAATAATAAAGCTAAATAATAGCATGGCTTACTCAAAAACAACATTTATATAATTATGCGTCGTTAGATTACACGCTGCCACATAATGCGTAAGAAAAATAAAGATTCACAGCTCCTCCCCCGTAGGTGATAGCGTGATAATATGTAGCCTATTTGTTTTCCCGACCTCTCAGTAATATTCTTGCAAAATTTGAAGTAAATCCATGCAGTACTTTTTGAGTTTAGCCCGGACATACAGATAAACAGACAAACAGACAAACAGACAAACAGACATGAATTCTAAAAACTATATTTTTGGCTTCGGTATCGATTGTAGATCACGCCCCAAGTATTCTTTTAAAAAAATATTCAATGTACAGTTTTGACTTTCCTACGATTTTATTATATGTATAGATTATTCAGTCGAGCAAAAAATCGCGCACCTTTTTCATGACGTTGTACTATGTATTTTGACTTTTAAGATAGTAATTAAATGTTTTGCAAGATAAAACTACATTTATCATGATCTCTAATTAAGTACCATCACGCTGAGCAGACCTAGACTGCATCAATCAAAATAATAGTTCAGTCGTACCTGACAGCCGGTGTCGACGTCAGCATAATACCCGGAGCCTCGGCCCAGACATGTGAACCTTGTCAGAACCTTGGGTTTCTGACCACTCTGTAACAAAACAAAGATTACATTAGATATAATAATAAAAATAGTAATAATAATAATATTCCACAACTTTCACACAAAGCTATCTAGTCCCAAGCTAAGCAGAGCTTGTGTTATGGGTACTAGACAACTGATAAACATACTTATATATTTCTAAATACATACATATTATAGATAAATTACACCCAGACACAGAACAAATGATCGTGCTCATCACACAAACATTTGTCCTGGGTGGGAATCGAACCCACGACCTCCGGCATAGCAGTCAGGGTCACTAACCACTAGACCAACAGGCCAGTCAAGAAACAAAAAGAAAAGACAAACAAAGAGAAAAAAAGTCAGAAATGTCAGGAGAGTCAATATAGAAGTTGATAAGTGAGAAGTAGGTAAGTATATTATCACACCCGCTTAGAATTAGCATGCTCAGATCGTAATGTTACCACAAAAGTCTGACACGCCCTCCCGCTCTGCCCAATCGCTGGAGAAGTCATTATGATGATTCCCCACTTGAAAAAAAAAAACACTGTTGGGGTACAGTAGAAATATTTCTTAACACGAAACCTTAATCATTTTACTTCTTTACTCCCTATATTAGTATCTGTCGTTAAGGCGGGCGCGACGTTAGAATTATCCATACAAACGTAATACCAAAATCATTTGCAATTTAAGCATATTTACACCATAATATGATGTTATTCGGATTCAGACCATAATTATCTAGGTTCCTACATCGTCTTTTTGTTGAAAAACTTACCCCAACCGAAATTTAAGCGAATTTAAATTTGCACATTTTCACAGCGAAAATGTCATGTTTTTATTTTGTTTTTTCTATATTATAAACAACAATATTTCAAAATATCTTTTCGTAGGAACACAGATATTATTATCAAGTTATAAATACTCGAAACAATAATGGAAATACATTAATTTTTCATTCATCATTTTTGGTATTACGGAACCTCTCCCAAATTTCCAATAGTTTGTATTGCTATCACAGCAAGCAACTGTCAGTGTGCGGATGATGACTTTACTCCAGTCGGTGTGTCCAAGAATTGTTTAAACTATCTGGATTGCTTCCATCAACCTTAAAAACGTGTTTTATTTCGTCTCAACTCGAGATAGCGCGCGGTCTCCGCAGGCCTCTTAATGCACCTATAATATTAATTATCAATAATGATTTTATTACTGTAAGGTATTGTATTTCAGCTATTAAACATCTTCCGCAGAAGATCAATTTTCATTATAATAATATGTAAATAATGTAATTGTTTACCATTTATGTAAAATGGTAAGGTAGTGGTTAGTGTGTAGTTACCATATCTTCCCCTACGGTTTTGCTGACAAATCACTACCCGCATCTTTATTTTTCAAATTATATTATTCAGCGATATTTCGCACAAAGTAAATGTTTAGACAGGTATCGATGCTATCACGATTGTGAATAGTCGCATGTTCCCTCTTTGCCTTCGTTCTAGAGCCCCGGTCGTGCGAAAGAGTACTTCGCACGACCTATGGTCCAGTAGGTTTCGGCATTCCTGGACACCCACGATTTTGCCGACATCTCGAGATGCACCGTAGACGACTTGCGACTTGGTGCGGATCGTTCTTGTAGGTACATAAACAATTAAACATACTAAAGTTAAAGTAATCTTTATAATAAACAAACTTATTCCAAAACGCCCATCACATCAACCTATCAACTACGTTATTGAGACATAAACAAGATGAACTGACAGAAGTCGTGAGATAGCAAATGGATGCATTAGTAACGAAACATCTCTGGAAGTAATTATGAGTGTATCTACTTAATTGAAACCCCTTTTATTGCAGCAACAAGAAAAAAGCAGGCAAGATAAGATTGTGTACCAATGGCTCCGTATCTAAAACAATGGTTAGACAGTATGAAATTGATTCAATGGTTACAAAATTATTGAACTTTGTTATGAGAACCTAAAAAGGACTCAATTTTACAAGATATGAAGAGTTGGCCGACAGGACACAGTGACATTCGGCAAAGCTAGTATAAATGGAAAGCTCACCGATATTCGTTAATCATTGCGTTATACTAGAAATAACTCCTGCATCGTAGGTATGTTCACAAACATGTGAAATACCGTAACCTACACGCGTACAAGATGCCTAGACCCGAAACACCTACCTGTAAGGATTATTCCCGTTTCGGCACACAGATTTTCGAAAACCTGGGTGCCAAATCGGGAATACTCCCCTGTAAGCCATATAAACGTCGGTTCTGTGCGGAAATCGTACCCAGAACTTCATAAAACATATTAAGCTATACAGAGTGACATTTACAGATCTCTGGCAGTCGTTACGAGTAGTCAGAAGTCACAGAATCTAACAACAGTACTGTACTAAGGTTATCGTGTTATCCTGATTCTCGATTGAGGAGGTCAGATAGGCAGTCACTCCGTATTGATATTCAGCTTCATCTAGCTAGACTTGAAATGGGCCCTAACAGCGTTAGGAACTGGTGACACCAATATTGTTCCATTTGATTATTTAAATATAACTCTTCTTTTTTAGATAAAACTCTTCTTTTTTTATTTATGTTCGTTGTGTTTGTATTTTTATTGTTTTTATTTTGCAATTCAAGTACACACATACAATAAGAAGAAGGAAACTGAAAAAATGGTGCAAAGGGGATACTGAAATACACAGAAATCTTTTCAAGAGCTGCTGTACCTACCTGCTCTATTACATTATTTCGTTAATGCAAATCCCAGCATTTATAGCACTAAATGCAGTTTTAGAGGCGTTTACATCCTACGTAACCCTAAAAGATGTAATTTCAGCACGACTGGTCATATAAAACGTATTTAATAGCCAACGACGGGTCAGTGCGCACTTGGGCGGTAACTGAGCTCTGCCATGTAATTGCGCCACCCATCCTAATGTATGTAATGCAAATTATTGCGAAGCTTTTAATTGGTATTATGAAAACGTTTATTTATTTTTATTTCACGATCGTTTAACTAATGGATGAGTGGTTTAGATTTTGTTTGTTGATTTATATTAATTAGGTTACTTCTGACAGAGTAGTGGTGGCCCAGAGGTGACCCGTATGGCCTGTGTACAAACTATCGACTCAAATGCGTGTTAAAATTTTAATGGTGTGCAAAGGTCTACAGGCTGCGTCTGACTCGCGTGCGTATCACTTCTGTATGTCTGCAAACGCGTGTCAACGGTGCGGTAGAAGTGAGTTCAACCCAGTCAGGTTCATTAATTTTTGTAATTTGTTTTATCACAACGGCTCAAACATGTGTGTGTGTAAAATACACGGTGCAGTAAACATCGTGAGAGAACCCACATAAACCAGAAGAAGGGTTACTAAGGCGATTCGATCTGCCATCCCGCACTAAGCCAGTGTGGTGGAATGCAGCCGATTCCCTCTCCCAGAGAGGAGACCTGAACATTATAAAGCGTAACTAATGCTTCAATGATTAAACATAATCCATTTACCATCAATGGCTGTAATAGATTTTCAATCAAGTAAATGTATGCCGCTCCTCGTAAAATACTGGTATTCAGCTAAATCCGGCTTGACTGGAAGCCGACCCTAATATAGTTGGGAAAAAGGCTAGGCAGATGATGATGAAGAAATGTATGTCATAACTTTCACTCAGAACTCCACAAAAGTTCAAAGGACCACAATAATAAACCAGATATTTATGACTCTGTCTACTACTACAAAATAGCATTCTATACAAAGTTCAAGTGATACATTAATAAAACAGTCAAATTCAAAAGCTAAGTCTCCAACTCCTCGTAATATACTTAAGTGGCCAAAACGTATGTGTTATCCATAGAGCAATGGGATGTCTAAGCGGTCAATGTAGGCGTAGTAGTTTAGAGTTGGGCAGCTTAGCTGCGTGTCGCGGGTTTGAACAAATATTTACAACACTCAGACGCAACACAGACTATGGGTCTGGGTGTCTTTTGCACGTGAGATATTTCTTGTTGTAGTAATTTCTAGGGTAGGACAAAGTTTTATTTAAAAACCAATTTTATACACGGCATTGTCAGAAAATTCAAGAACTTTCTTTTCCTTTCTCAAAAATGTTATTTTAGGGTATTTCCATACATTTTTGAAAAGAAAACTATAAAACGTACGCTCTAGTTTTGAACAAAAATGTTGAATAACCTGCGCTGTTAAACCATCAATTACAGTTACAGAACCCCGTAAAATTGGCGAGTGTCTTCACAAAGAGCTCGCAAGTAGCATTTGATGCAACCGCCCTCTTGGGCCTCTTGCACTCTCTTGAGCTTGTCAGACTTTTACTGACTAAAATGAACCTGGTTTCATTTATTTGCCCTTTACGTTCAAGAGCCACGGTAATACTTTCAAACGTACTTTCGCGTTTATAAATGAAGCAAGAATGGATAACGCCGTCTCTACCCGATTCTTAGTTCTGTGCTGTTACCCAACGTCTCTAAATAAAGCCTGCATGTGCAAATCTATTCAAGATGGCTCTAACAACTTTAGTAATGCGTAGATAAAGAACCAAACTATTTGGCAATGCTGAGAAACATGCCTGAAATCACACACTTGAGTAACTGCCTAAGACTTTCAGTTAAACAACATGATGAGTACTTACATCAACAGCAGAAAATAATGTAGACACATTAATAACATGATAGTTGAGCTGTGGGATTATTCGATAAATTCACTGCTGGCCTAGAACTAAAAGGGCAACTAAAGGAACAAGAGTTGGAACCCTGGAACTAAGGCAAAGAAGGTACAGGAGTAGTCACCTTAAAATTACCTAGAGCAATAGAAGCTTTTTCTATTATAGATTTGCTCATGTATGGCCACGAACTTACAAAAAAAAAAAACAAGCAAAGTACATGACTCCAGTAAGAGAATACACGATGAAACCACCAGAAAAAATGTAGTTCGTAATACCTAAGCTATGTAAACTAACACAAGCTCTGACCTACTCATATTAACCAAACATCTTTCCAATTAATGTGCTTAGACGCACAGACGTGAATTCGGTACCTAAGCTACATTCAATTGTTTTACCCCGAAGTCCATTGTCATATACGTATTCATGCGTTCAAACATTGCACCATCCCACTGACTGACTGACGCGCACTCCTCATAAAGATGTCCTGATAAACTGCTATTGTCGTGTTTATAGCACCATCAGCCATTGTTCAAGTGTAAAACAAAACCAACTTGTATTTGCAGCTACCAACTACACACATTGCCTTTGTGTCCTAAGGAAACCTCACACAGATATTTAGTGTTTGAGTTAGTAAGTTGTAAATGTAACTTGGTTAGAACTCCACAAGGCTCTCTTGGGAATTTTTTGTCTTGTCCGTCTGTATGTGTTTCGCAAACTGCGTACATCTTCACTGACTTGCTTTGTTTAGTCCGGTTGTGCTCTAGTTATTAATAGTTCGTACAATACGATTAGCTCCACTAAGCACTAGACGCGAAAGCCCTCAGATGCTTCGCATGATGAAGTAAACACAAAAGAGGGTGTTCTAATTTTTGTAGTCAGTCAGGTCAATCTGTTGAGTTAAATACACCGAAATCATTCCTAATCTAAACTAAAATTATTAATAATTGAAATCAATATAGCGGCAATCTTGTTGCCAGTTATATTTTCGAGCCAATTAGGGTTGAAACTCTTGGATCGTGGGGTCTTTCAAGGCTCACAAATTGTATAAATACCTGTCTATACGCCTTGTTAAAACTTTGCTTGACTTAAGGGCTATATACTGCGTGTCAATGTCCATAAACTTTTGAGAACATCGCCAGTCGACAGCGATGCAGAGGGATTTTTAACGCCATTATTTAGTTTACTTTCAATTTTTGAGTCTTTATTTTTTTAATATTACAAAGCAAAGCGCTAGGAAAAAGTTAGTACATTCTATAGATTCGTTTTTATGTCCAAAGAAAGTAATAGCCATTATCTCATCACTATTATCGCTGTTCAAAATCATTTCACAAATCGTATCGTATTGTTTACGACGTCCACACAAAAACACTAATCTTAGAAGTGTGCTATTCATCCTCCCAGCTCTCGGAAACACTAGCCTATTCAGCGAGCAGACCTGCTAAGCTACAGATAAGATCTAGATAGCCGAATAAAGCCATTCGTAGATCTAGATACAAGATCTCTAACACAATAGCCATCGCTTAGGAGCGGGAAGTGTTGGCAGGCTCACTCGGCCTGAGCATTGTGTTAGCAAAAAGAACATTAATCTTATGACCTAACTAGTTTTTGTGAGCGGAATATCGAAAATTATTCCATGATAGATACTACTCGGATAAAGACATTCTATTACAAACTACGGTCCACCCGTTTTGTAATTTACATTCAAATCCGTTTAGCTGTAGAAGCTCTTCATAATCTTCTTCTACTTCCTGCCCTTATCCCATATTATTTGGGGTCGGCGCAACACGTTTTCTTCTTCCATTCTGTCCTATCATCCGTCAGACTATCACCAACTCCCTTTTCCTTCATATTGCTCCTCACACAATCCATCCATCTTTTCTTTGCCCTCCCTCTCCCTCTCCATCCGTCTACTCTTCATAATACGCGTTTTTATATAATGGTTTTTACAATAGTGCATAAAATTTGAATAAATAAAATAGAAATTAATCTCGTAGAAAGCATAGATCTAAAGACCGTAGCTGCTTGTTTGAAAGAGTTTTGGACGCTGCACACGAACCAGTTTACCGTCAAGTTTGCCGCAAACTTGAAGCGGTGTCCGTTAAACTTGATCGTGTCTGGCTATCACTATCTATGCATGAGAAGTCTACTTCTGCGAACCTGGAACTTAAAGACAACTGAAGGTAAATACATGTGTATTTCTAATATTCCCTCTCATAGCATTTAGACCCTAACCTTAACCCTTGACCCTTGAAATTTTGACCCTAAAAATAGATCACAACTTCAAATAAATGTTTAAGCCAAAAGTGGACAGGTTATTTCTTGGTAAGCATGCTTCATCGTCGGCCACGTCATCGCTTACCATCAAGAGATAGTGCTCAAGCGCAAGCCTATCAATAACAAAATAAAATAAACACAAAAATCTAGTTTCTTTACAATGTAAAGATACCAATAAAAAAGCGATTCGTATCCGATCAGATACGACTAGAAGATTTGTAAGACAATGGTCGTATTGGTCAGTTGCATAACGCCAGGAAGGGTCCGCGATTCGCACGTAACTGCAACCGGTCGTTGTATGTAATTGCACATAAATTGCTACCAATTTGTGTAATAAGACATTTGGAGATTTAGATCGTAAGAAATGGAGAGGAGCTCGGTAGTTAGTTTGTTACAGATTTCCTGTAAGCCTCGTGTACTGGGCTGTTGGTGTATCTAGGGTACCTAGAACAATTGACCCCACCACCTTCCTTGTGCTTTTATATTCAAAGACTTTTTCGTGTATTTATTTCTATTTCTAGGCATTTCATCATTTTTTGTCTCGATAACAATATTGGCTAGAGTTATAGTAGATACTGAAGATGTTACTTATATTTATTTCCATATATCCTGCCATAAGATGGCGTGCATAGCATTTGTAGTCAATAATATCAATTAGCCTTACTTAATTCCAGATTCTATTAACTTGTCTTCTAAATAGCCCTGATCGTATACTTTTTTTAAACATAGTCAGTGGTAAGTCTTAAAAATTATTTGGTTAATATTAATCGACATGCAGTACAAGAGCTCTAATGCAATGAGGCATCGATTGTGATGTAGTCAAGTTTAAGACATTTTCAGAAATCATGGATGAGTTTAACAACAAATGTGAGTAAAGAAAAATTAATAATGTGTTTTGATACCTTCAGTATGGGAAGATCAGCCCATTAAAAATATGTGAATCATCATCATTCGTCAGACACAACTAGCTAAAAGCTGTGCTGTGACCTCTCCTAATATGGAGGTGGTGTCACGAGCAGAACCTTTCGGTACTTTTATGGGCCAGCAACGTGGTGATATTTTTATCTTGCATTAGTCAATAATGACTTGATTTAATTTAAGATACTAATCTAAACTAAAAGAAATATAAAATAGGTATATTATTCGTTTGTTTGTCAGAGGTTTGGAGCCTTTGTTGGAAAGTAACCGTCTGGCCAGATGTTTTGACTTGTTTGGGCAACTACCCAAGAGATGATTCTCGGCTGTTGTATATCAGCTGCAGCAGATTTTCGTAGTCTAGGTCTTATGTGGTGCTATAGATCCGATGACAAACGTTCTTGTGCCAATAAGAAGGTATGGAATCGTACGAAATGTGACCCAGAAATAGGGTTCGACTCGCGTGGTATAAGCCACGTGAACGAAGAAGCAGGAAAAAGCTAATGGAAGATAAGAATAACCGACAATTACGATTGTTTTACTTAAGTATTTAACGTACAGTTCCTTCACACCTGTGAAGGAACTGTACGTTAGTGTGCTATTTCCTGCACCATTTTCAATAAATGGTGCAGGAAATAGAACATTAACGCCCACTTATACCAACAACGGTTAATAAAAAATATTTCATCAATCGAGGCTCGGTTTGCGACTAACTCGGAGTTACAGACAGTTCTGGTTTGTGTAACCAGGCTTAAAAATCTAAACGGTGAATGTCAACATCATTTAATGATATTTACTTAATTGTAAATCCGGATCTTATCCGTAATTGCATTTACATAAATGATTAAGATCCAGATACAGTAATAACACTAGGTATATCGATTTCGGATACGAATCCGGATAAGAAATTACTTCGGATTATCCGCTCGTTTCGCTTGCGGATATTAGAATTTGAAAATTGTAAAAGTAAAATACAAATATTTAGATATATAATTAAAGCCTAGAATAACATTTTTGGCTGGGTAAAACAAACCAAAACACGTCATAACCTATCATTTAGACTCCGCTTTTATCCGAAACTATCCGAAACCTTTATATCGGTAAACAAAAAACATCTGTAACCGTACCGAAAAGGACGGTTACGGATATTTTTTAATTTCGGTTGTCCGATGTTTCGGTTAAGATTTTTGAGCTCCATAACGTCCCTGATTCATAGCTCTTCAATGTCATAAGTCAGCTGATAGGCTTGCAACTGTTGACTTCAAATAATAGCTTTTGTGCAATATTTGTTTAAGTTTTAAGCTAATGTTATGTTTAAGTTAATCTTGACTTTACATAAAGCGCTCTGTTGCAATATTATGTTGCTTATTTTGTAGACGCAGTGAATATTGTTTTCGTTTTTGTCTTTGTTGAAATAACCAGATAATAAAATATAATATTTGGCTTTTATAAAAATAGAAAATTGTCCTAAATTGTCACAACACAATCGTGACAATTTACTATATTATTATTTGACCCGGGATAAAATCTATTTTATGCGGTATTCCAGGACATGGCCTACCCGTGTGCCAAATATCATTCAAATCCATTTAGCCATTCGAGTGTGAAGAAGTAACAAACATAATACACACACATACTTACAAACTTTTGCCTTTATAATTTTAGTGTCTTTTTTATCTGTTTTAACCTCTCTTACGATGGCTACTAATGCTCTGGGTACATCACCCTACGACTTCTGATGCCCAGAGCATCCCCTTGGTGGCGGCTGTGGCGTGACGATGTCTGTTCCCTCACAGTTGCGGCCATCTCTTTCACTCACATTACTGCTTCGGAGAAGGTTACGTTCGCGTCAGAGAGAGGATCCATGACAAATGAAACACAGAAGCCATTCTGACACACTTCCCTGTTTACCTTCTAAACTTACCTACTTTTGAACAATTTGCGATTTATTCAGCCATTTACGAAACTGGCAATACAGACTTACAATCAATCAAAATGTCATAAAGTCGAAGTCTTGGCAACCAGGCTATAGACAATAGAATGAAAATGGCTACCATTGGCATGAGTTTAACGTATCTTACATAAGCCGTATCTGTGACTCAGACTTAGGTTTAATACAGGCTAGGTTACCTAACTGAAGTGGCTACTTTACTGGGTGACCTCTAAAATTGGTCCTCAGAGTCGCAGATGTTGAAAGCAGACGTAAGGTATTATCTTATTGTCGTTATTATTTGGAAACCTTTGTTTTGCAGTAAAATTTTCCGCTTTTAGTCTGTCTATAAGATTGTGAAATTCATAAAAATAATGATCTAATTTTTTTCCTCGCCGAAAGTTATGAAAACAGCCTTCGACGCCTGTCGGTTTTCTACCGATTGCGTTTCGGGGAGTCAGCCACGACATTGTATAACTTAATTTTGCCTAGCCTGCCATGTGGTACCAGTACATGGAGGACACCCCAACCATACGCACAAAACGTTTTGGGAAAGTGTTATCATCGACCAAATCATCATTTCATACTTTTTTATCACGGCAGTAGGTTTTAGGCAGAATATTCTACTATTACACAGGCAAAACTGCTAGCAGCAAGTTTTTATTATTTGTTTAAAAAGAAAAAACTAAACAAAATAAACTAAAAATATATCTAATAAAATCACATGATTACCTTACCTCATTTATCTATTAGCAGACTATCCGTCTGCTGTAAGGATAAGAGTCTATTACGGACGAAAACAGCCCATACAGTGCTAATGCGGCTTGACGATCAGCAGTAGTGTTCACTTCTACAAATCGTCAAGCCAAATAAGGTCCGTAACAGACTAACTACAGCCTACTTACCTACTACAGATCAATCACCATCTGCTATGATCCTGTCTCAATACTACTAATGCTAATGCATTGTAAGCGCAGTATTACAAACATCGGTTCTCTAAACCGGATCATCCGGTAAGAGGTCTGTCACAGGAAGTGCCGGGAGCTTTCGAGATGATGTTTTGTGTGTGGCAACACTGGTCTACTTTTTTTTCGTCTCGTGACTTTTGTGACCACGTGTTGCCGCTTGTTTTGGTGTTGCTATTTTGGTTGGAATTTAGTAGTTGTTTAGCTATTGTTCCTAGAGCGTTTAATAGGTTGTGAATGGTCAGTTACTACCAAAATTGTTTACGGCAATATGGTTTGCCGTAAACCTAAAAGGGTTTCCCGTCGTCAAAATTATGAAATTGTACACAATCTTTTAGGGTGTCCTATAATTAAATCTTATAGGGGCTGAATAATAAGCAAATATTTTTTTTGACGAAAGATAGTTATGTTGTGTGGTACCAAAGCAGGTTTTATAGTATCTCTATTTAGTACCAGATTTATCACAGTGTTAAGAACGTAAAGAAGTTCACCTAAGAAAATAAAATTCTCTCTATTCCTGAAAATAGAAAATCTTAACAAACGGCTGGTAAAATAAAGGAATTCTTTAAACTCTCGAACAAAATATGCCTCACAATATGCACTTCTTCATTTATGATACATCAGAGACAAGAGACCGGTGTCACATCCCATTTAAAATTCTAATCCCTTGTCCAATAGTCACACTATTCATCGAAACATGTCTATTAATCAAGAAATTGCATTCTCACATTTTGAACTCTATCTTGTATGCCATAAAGCATTCTATGGCATGAATGAATAAGTTTATAGACGTTACGTTTGTAAGTAATATTCGAAGTGAGTAACAAACCATGTATTTCGAAATTAATACGTTGTTAAATTGCTGCAGCTGCGTAAGTTCCTGGTTTCGGAGTTCAGGCTAAAAACTTGCAACTTTAATCGATTCATTCTCTTGTATAAGTATGACTATCTTTAGCCCGCAGCTTCGCCCGCGTACATAAAATATAGCCTATGTCACTCAGGAATACAGCAGCTTCCTATTGGTGAAAACATTTTAGCAATCGGACCAGTACTTCCACAGATTACCTCATACAAACAAAAAAACAAACTTTACTTCTTTATTATATTAGTGTAGATAATAGCGGAATAGCGTGTACCAGACTTTTACTGACTAAAACCCACTCCTATGTTCCTTCTTTGCCTGGCGGTCCAGGGCCTAAGGGAGACAGGCGAAACCTCTGAAGGAACCCACTAACCATCTGCCTTACGAAGCGTGCCCAGCGCTCTCTGTGTATGCAGCTGACAACATGCCTTCCAATTGTATCACAATTTCATCTTACATACATGCCATCTTTCTCTGTACCATTCCCACTTGCGCCTCTCTAGCGTAACATTACATAACACAAATGTCAGTAACAACTAGTTGCAACTAATACTACCATCGCAAGCCCTTCTGTACATGTTTCCATGTGTTTCCTCAGATCCAACCTTTATATACGTGAGTGTTAATCGCTTATTAATTCGCTACACACTTAACGACGTATGTACAAGTTAAAGTAAAGGCCCAAAGATGGTACTGTAATTGTTTAGAATGTAGTTAATGTGATGGCAACCTTTTCAAATGTTTTTGTCTGGGCGCCTTCATGAAGCATTAGAAATAGTTTGGAAAATAACATATAGGTACGACAAAGGGTAACAAAACTAAAAAAATATTATAATTGTTCGAAGCAAAATGTTCGCTATGAAACCAGTCAAGAGCTACTCGCAGTTTGTCTCGCGCAACGAAAGTCCCGTACAAATTTTGTTGCTATGTGAATAGTTCTGTTCCCGAATCGATTCTTGGAGATTTTTCCGAATCGCAAAAAAGTAATTATTTTATGGAGGATGTAGAAAACGGGTTTTAAACTTTCCTGTGTTTGTACTTGGTCAATTCACTGCTACTCGGGCATTGCAGTCCTGAGTAATTGATATTCATTTGGGTTGGATATCTCGACAGGTCCCAAAAAAAAAGTGGTCCTATAAGGGTTCCGCTTATGCCAACTAAAGTACAGGACTCTAAAAAGTTGCGTAGGAGTAAGTCACTTATTGCCGTGTACTTATTTTATGACAAAAACATAACTTTCCTATATTATTAGTAAACTATAAATTATATCAACCATATTTATCTATAAAATAGACAGGCACCTCAGTCATATGATTGCTTTGATCGACGCGCGACTGTGTGAAAATTCACACTTACACACACTAAGATATGTAAGGTAAAAGTACGTAATTCCGTTAAGGTCCCAGTACCCGTTAACTAGTCAGTTTTTTAATTTTTGCGTCTTTCTATCAAAATCAAATTAAAGTTTGCAAATGGCATTTTATTCTTGGTACTATTTTATACAATTTTAATGAAAACATTCATCAAAAAGTTTAATGATGTCAAAACTGTACGAGTTTAAAAATTCGTTATTAAAAAATTATCTGTAAGTTCAAAGTTCTGTCAGTGAACTACGAGACCACCCCGTCGCAGAGATCATCTAGCCGTACTTCGACGGACAATGTTAAGGTAAGAGTGTTAATATTTATAAAAAAATGTGTGTATTATTTAACGATTTAACTCATAAATTAAGATAAATCTCATCGAAAAGTAATTATTTTTGCATGTTACATCTATTGGTACTCACAAACCCCTACTTGACCTAGTACCCGGTAAATTCGTCTGTTTTTTGCCGGTTACTGGTACACTATCAACCTGGTAACATACGTTGCACGGAAACCCGTTATTGTATCCTTATTGCTTTAAAATAAGTGTCATTTTCCTTTGAAAATGTAGTTTTTTGTTTTTTTATATTAAATATTTTCTGCCGGATAATGGGACATGCATTAACAGATGCATTTAAATCCGTCACGGTTTTTATTGCCTTGAGTTAAGTATTATTTTCCGTTGACTCAATAGAATGTAGCTACTAGATATCTTGTTTGTTTTGTCACCTCATGCATTTGGTTGCTTGTGCGTTTTGCCGTATGATTTCCCGATTTTTGTACAGTTTGCGTTACAGCTCTGCTGGTCTAAAACCAGTTTTTTTTATTCCTTTATTATGGAGCGCAGTTTTAGTACATTAATATGAATATTGACTACTGGGCAATATTTTGTAGCGTACTTTAGAACGACAAACTTACATGATGTGAATTGGTACGTACTTGTTTTACCCGCGTAGATATTTTTTCTAGACATACTTGTTCTTTTCACCAAGCTGGCCTGTATGTTTCACTACCATGTAAGGTTTTCTTGAGTTAGTCATTATCATTATCATCTCAGCCGAAAAACGTCCATTGGTGGGCCTCCCCCAAGCGTCGCCACAACGAACAGTCCAGTGCGTCCCGCATCCATCGGATTCCTGCGACTCTGAGGTCATCGGTCCACCTAGTGGGAGGTCTCCCAACACTGCGTCTCCCGGTACGTGGCCGCCACTTCAGAATTTTCCGTCACCATCTACCCTCCGTTCTGCGAGCAATGTGCCCTGACCACTGCCCCTTCAGTTTGGCGATTCTTCGGGCTATGTCAGTAACCTTGGTTGTCTTGCGGATATCTTCATTTCTGATGTGATCACGCAAGGATACTCCGAGCATAGCCCTTTCTATTGCTCTTTGGGTGACTTTTCTGGACAAGCCTTCTAATGAGGCGCATTGTGAGCGACCACATTTCCGAGCACACACTGTGGTAATTTGGACGAGGAGATACCGTGCAGCTTCCCGAACGCTGCTCAGCCGAGTCAGATTCAACGATTGATCTCTTTCTCGAAGTTAGACCCAACTGGACCGTCTGTCCCAGGTCGACGTAGTCGTCCACAACTTCGAGTGTAGAGTCTCCGATCTTGATAGGAGTAGGTGCTACATGGATATTTACCATGACTTTGGTTTTGTCCATGTTCAGTCCCACTCTTTCGGAAGCACTACTGAGATCACCGAGCATTGTACTGAGCTCCTCCGTAGTCTCAGCTATGACTACTATATCGTCGGCAAACCGAAGGTGAGTGATGTACGCGCCGTTGACATTAATGCCTCGCCCTCTCCATCCCAGAACCTTGAATACATCCTCCAATGCGGTTGTGAACAGTTTCGGAGAGATAACGTCTCCCTGCCTCACACCCCGCTGTAAAAGGATAGGTTTTGAGGTCTGGTCCTGAAGTCGGACTGACATGGTGGCGTTTTTGTACAAACATTTCAGCACTTCGATGCACCGATAGTCAATCTGGCACCGTTGGAAAGACTGCAGTACCGCCCAAGTCTCGGTGTTTAGGCTTTCACGTAGTCTGCAAACGCTAAGCAGAGAGGCAGGTTATACTCCTCAGTCTTCTGTATAACCTGCCGCAGCGTATGTATGTGGTCTACGGTGCTGCCGCCTTTTCGGAATCCGGCTTGTTCAGGAGGCTGGAAGTGGTCGAACCTGCGCGCGAGACGATTCGTGATGACTCTGGAAATCAACTTGTAGATATGGCTCAGATGTGAGATGGGCCTGTAGTTCTTAAACAGGGCATTGTCGCCCTTCTTAAAGAAAAGTACCACCACACCTCTGTTCCATTCTTGTGGCGTTTTTACCTCGAGTATGACGGAACCAAATAGCTTTTAAAGGGCCTTAAGCGGTTTTCCACCCGCCTTCAGAATTTCGGCCGTAATTCCGTCCTCACCCGGCGCCTTGTTATTCTTAGGTTGTTTCAGAGCCATCCTAATCTCGTACAGGCTGACGACCGGGATATCTTCAATATAGTGTCGGGTAAATCTAGCTCTTGGGTCGTTCGCTAGGTTTGCCGTGGGTTTAGAGATAGACGTGTATAACTTTCCATAGAATGCCTCGATCTCTCCCAGGAGCTCCGATTTAGAGGATATGATTCTGCCATCGTCGGTCTTCAGTTTCGTGAGCTGGCTCTGCCCAATTGACAGATCTATCGCAAAGACTTTGGAGCCCTTTTTCCGCTCTAGCGCGTCCTTACCCCTTTCGAAATTAAATTGGCGAAGATCGCGTATCACAATATCTGCACGCATCTTCTTCGAGTCGGATCAGAAAGCCTCTTGTTCTTATTTTTACGAGTATAAAACTCCAAGAGCTATCAGCTCGAAACTGATAGCTCTCGGAGTTTTCTCATTATATAAAAATAAAAACCAAATGCGACTAAAATGTGAATAATTCGTTTCGGAAGTCATTGGTAATTCAATTATTTCAACATGGTTTTGGGGTTCAACAGAATAGTGGCAAAAAAGGTCTCCTTCTATTTAATTTACTGCTTTGCAACTTAAGACTTGA
Organism: Mythimna separata; assembly: GCA_030763345.1. Classification (NCBI taxonomy): domain Eukaryota; kingdom Metazoa; phylum Arthropoda; class Insecta; order Lepidoptera; family Noctuidae; genus Mythimna; species Mythimna separata. The sequence goes on along the minus strand of CM061181.1, from coordinate 1,465,182 downwards.
CTAATGATGACACTTGACCTTGTGTCTTTTCAGTACTAGTTTTGCCTTCTTTGACAAAATTTGTTATATTAATATGCCTCATTCCATGTTTCTTGCAGTTTCATTTTCATTTATTAAGTCACTGAACTCACGTGAGTTCAGATTTCGGTGCAAGATGTCAGTCAGACCTGTGAAGTTATCCAAATGATCAAAAATCGTTGATAGGTACTAAAAATTGTCTCAAAATCGTAGCCATGATTGAATCTGTCTAAAGGTAAATTATTTTGCGTATTTATTTGCCTCTAAACCTTGAATAATTTTTTGAACTTCTGGTGCCGTATAAAGCTTCGAGCTTTTGCTTACTTGAGTAGTGCCATAGTAAAGTACTGCTGCTTTCCTGAACTAAAGCATGGGTTTGTGTTTAATTTTGGGCCAATCTGTGACCTACTTCTGGGTTGCTTTATGATTACTTCAAACTAGTGACAACTTGGTCTGTCATTATAAATGGGTTTACTTGCTCTATTTTTTAAAACAACTGCTTGGCATCAACTGAAATTGAGAAAAAGGAGAAAAAGCTAGGTGATGTTTGTTTTTAAATAATGTAATTACCACAAAAATGTTACTATAGTTCGTCTAATGAAAGCGTGACCTGAGAAAAAGAAGTTAAATCCAAAAAAAATGTATGTGGTATTACTAACTAGTAGGAGAATCATGTTTTGACACCTCCCCCATTTTTTTTATTTCCTGCAGTTGCGGCTGAATAATGTTGCCTATTAAATTAAAAAAAAAAACTCCAGGTCGCGCTCTCATTAGACGCACTCTAAATAGGTTTTGAAATTATTATTTTTTTACTTTTTCGTACTTATACATTTCAAATCAGAAATTAGCAAATAGCCTGTTAATTTTCTTTCAGCTAGTCTTGAGTGACAAACAGAAGGCCATACCAAAGATCATGGAGGCGGTTAGAAAAGAAGCCTCAATTCCAGCTGCAGCCAGGCAGTACAATATTCCACGGTCAACGTTGGACGACAAAATACGCGGTCGCTCGTCTATTAAATGTTCCAAAGGACCTGCTACAGTTTTGTCAAAAGAAGATCATTTAAGAAGATGGAAATAAAAACTTATGTTTGCTTTTTCTATTTTAAAAATATAAAAAATTAAGTTAAGATATTTTTAAGGTTCGACTCAAGATGAAACTAAAACATTACTATACTCCGTTTGTTTAGGTAGTTAACTAAAGGTAAACAGTCTTGGCATGTCTTTTTATATTAAAGAGGTCGTATATAATATACACAAAGATTATTTAAATTTAGTTTATTAGCTAACATCGATTTAGGTAAATACCTATTTGCAAAGATTTTTACATACAATTTATAGACAACTTTTAGATAAAAAGACATGCCAAGATTGTTTACCTTTAGTTAACTACCTAAACCGACGGAGTATAGTGTTAACCTATAATTTGTGTAACACAAATTAAAAAGAAATTAAAACGAAACATGTTTTTTTTGTTAAATACAGACCCCAATTATTTTCACTACTCTTTTTATTTGAAAATATTTTATTTCTATGAACTTTAACGTAAGGCAGTAGAGTTCAGATTCGCGGTTAAAATTACCGGATTCTGGGACCATTTAACGTTAACTAGTACAATTCTGCCGGATACTGGTACAACTAGCTGTTTTTGTATATTTTTTGTTTTATTGTTAATTAACATTAACACTAATTTAATAGCATTATAATATACTAAAAGTATATTAAATTATCTAACTAGTCATATAAAATTTATTTTTGTAACTCTACTAGTTTTAGTCTAGCGCGCATGCAAAGTCAGGGAAGTTCAAAACTTCACGGTTACTGGGCCTTTTACCTTAGATACTACACAACTCCATCTTCCAACAGAGTGTGCGAAAAATTGACGTTTTCGATAACATATATCGATTGGAACAAAAAACTCTTGCGCATAGCAACGAGGTATTGTGTGAGTACGCAAATGATATGCAGTATGCAGCTAAGGGTCGTCGCACACGATCCACACTTAACAACTTTTACACCGCACTGGCCACTTTACACCGCTAACGCCTGAGAAGCATGAGAAGCGCGTGACAGCCACTTAGTACCGGTGAAGTGCTACTTTTTTTGGCCATGCTAACAGTATAATGATGGACTCTAACAAAGAAGGTTAAATTACAAACCTCTGTGGTTTACTTATGCTATACAGATTAATTTTCATTGTGTATTTTGTAATGTAGTAAATAAATAAAAAAAACATTGCATACGTGCCGTGTGGCAGCGTTTAGTGGCCGGTGCGGACCACAAAAAACGAGTAGAGTAGCGGCGATTTGTAGCGTGTGGCGGCCACCGGCTTCAACCGTGTGTGGCGAGTGGCGAGTCCATATAAAATGTATGAAAACTACAACAGTAAATATTCCAAAAGGGAAGCTCGGTGACCCCAGATCGAACGCAACGAAGGAATGGGGTGGGGTTTAGTCAGTAAAAGTCTGACACGCCCTTCCGCTCCGCCCAAGAGCGGGAGAAGTCATTCTTATGATTACTCACTTGAAAAAAAAACAACAATAAATATGTGGCTTCGTTTCGTGGCTGTGGCCGGTGGCCCGTGTGCGGCGACACTAAGACCGGCTCAAGGCTTGCAGTTGGAAAGTAAAGGAATGTGTCGATTGTGTAGATATCTGCTGTCATTGTAGTTATGTGGCTCGTAAATTCTTGGCGTAAACGCAAGTATATTTTATTTATTTATACACAGAAACATTTACAATCGAAATGAACAGAAGAGCAGAAAGGTGCTGATTATTTTAAACGGAAAAGAATGTCAGACATTTACTGCCTTAAATCTATCCGTTTTCTTTCAGTTGCCCTTTGCGTTCCAGGGCCACGATAATCTGTAATCAAGTTTAACCTATTTTGAATTAAAATTGTCAATGCATAAGATGATTACCATTATCAATCGCTACACGAAAACTAATTATGAATGCACTCAGCTTAAAAAAGCTTTTAGAATTCCTTCTGTGAAAAATGTCTGTGCTAAAAAAGAACATACTAATAGTAAATCAATAATCCTAAAACTAATAGCTGAATTAATAAGCTATTATTAACACAAATTACTCTTGTTGCCTTTCTGTCAGAAGGCATACTCGAATCTGATTAGAGTAGGTACAGTCAGATGCATCAATAAATGAGTTACTGGCAAGTTGATTTCATCTGATTATCTTTATACCTTTTGTCAAATCATTTTAATTGTACGAGCGTAGGTAAGACAGGTTTCATACGCTATAAACAAAGCAGCCAGCACAAGTATACTTAAGTAAATAACACTGAATGTTATTTTATACAATTATATATTAAATATTATATACAACTTTTTTTTTAATTGTGCAGTGCATTTTATTGCACGTATTAAAAAAAATATCTAAGAAAAGATCAAAATGCAACAAGTCAATAAAAATCATCAACAAATAAACACATAAATTAAAAATATTTTATATTCCTCGACAACTGCTATAAACTTTTTATATTACACAATACAAAACTGCCAATTAATCACCAATAATAAATTCACAAGAAGGCAAAGACAATTTTTTACTAAGTTTTTATGAATCACTTCATTATTTTAACACTATGACATAAGATGGCTGTCACATTGGACCATTATCATGGGCCATTACCACGCATTTGCCCACCGAATATAGCCATCAAGGAGTAACATTTGAGCGGCGGACAAACCAAGGACGATACAGTTTAGGCATCATGTGACTGACAGTGGCATTCTTAATGGAACCAGCTTTGCCAAAATGTTGCAGGCTTATCGTAAAAACTATGAATTATGAACTCTTTGTTGTATTTTAGAAATAGCTAATAGGTATTATGTTAAAAGATCAATGAATAGATATAAAAGAATAATATAGAATTCAATAGTAAGTGCCGTCGAATTTAAAGAAAAATAACAAGCCTAAAGGAAGAACCCGAAAAGAGACACCATTGATTGTTGATGGTATATTCGTTACTGGGGCCCATTGAAATAGTATTGTTCTAACAAATTAAAAAATAAAAGTGTGATTAAATCCAAAGAGACAATTATTAACAAAGAAATATTCTCAAGGTTCCTTTGACAAGACATTTTTTTAGGGATTAACGAACGGCTTTGGCTATTTTCCACGAAGTATCACTGACGTGCGAAATATCCAAAATCACATGACTGATCACTTACAAGACGACATGTCTACTAAGGTCACCCAAAATGTCATAAGAAGACAATCTTCAGCTTAAAATAAATATGTCGAACAAGCAAAAAATGTAAATTTATGCGAATCATTAATAAGAATAAGTTTGATTACTATTTGGCAGTATAGGTATGTATTGGTTTCCTATTGATGAACCTAATTTTAAAACTAATCTTTCCAGAAATCTGAAATAATCTGAGGAAAATAATGAGGTAAGGTAAAAAATATTTACAAACCGGATTCTTTAACTTTATAGTATGGACTTCTTTTTAAAATAGTTAAAAATTTACAAATTTATCTACCAAAATCGCAGAATTTTACAAAATGCTAAAAACTCATAAAACAGAGCTGAAAGCCTATGTCCTGAATAAATCTTTCGACTAAAATTGTGATGATAATAATAGTAATTTGTGAGTCATACCTGATGGTAAGTGATGATATATAGTCGACGTCGAAATACATCGACCTAAAAATAAAATTTGGCTTATTTATCCCCAGATTGCAGCTATGGGGAACACACAGGCACAAATGTAACACTGTAAATATGAAAAATATTGGACATAACTCGACAGCATATGGATCACTACATAATACTTACTTAGTACCGGAGATAGTGTTTCCATATCAGTGACCAATCGCAGTAATTTACGAGCTAAGTAATGAGACAGTTTCCCTCGATTGTTTCGGCGGGATCTTACAAGTTCTTGCAGATAAGTGCACTATACTAACCTACACATGCACTTTCCATTCAGATTAGTTCCTATCTGAGATCAGCATGTAACCAAATGATGTAAAGCAGTACCTCATTAAAATACATATATTTAGTGTCCATCTCAGTTGGAGACGCGACGTTGTGTCTACTTAAATCTTTTGAATGATAAACGATGCCTTATTAAGTCATGTGTATACATAAAAAATAATTAATGAACTTGAATCGTCTTTGAGTAAAATTACGCACAATATGGCATAAATTACTAGGCTTGATGAATTTGAGATTCACAAGCAAACATTAAACAAAAAGTTCTTACGATTCTCGGAACTGATGCTATGCTTTTAACTTGCATAATTATTTGTTGTCGAAGGTTCTAGAATACCGACTGAGGTCCTGAGGTTGAAAGGCTTCCCACAAGATGGATCGAAGACCTGGTGAGCACCGCGGAAAACCGATGGATCCGAAACACCAGGGAACGATTATTATGGCGATACTTGGGTGGTATGGTATTTTTAAGGTAATCAAAAAAAATTCTCCCATTTGAAGTGGAGCGGGAGGGCGTATCAAATTCTATTGACTAAAACTCACTCCTATTCCTTCTTGACCTTAATTCTAGCGTCCCGCGGTTTTCTTTCGCTTGCTTTGATATGGTCGGGGTTCTCCTTCGTTGGTTAATATGCTTATGATGAGACACTCATCAAGTGCAGTTACAAATAAAACACAGTCCTTTTCGAAACATCATCGACCTATAACTTTCGCAACAGCAACGATACACAAGTCCGATTCGTAAATCTGCCAATAGACAAGGTCGTTACTTTTCACAAACAACAGGTTTTCTACAAAAATACTATTATACCTATATCTACTTAGATCTGTTAGTGACAACAGGTACCAGGTATTTCTAGATTTTTTTACATTGAAGTCAGTGTGTCTCGGGTAAAACTAGTTTTTATATTAATGGTTGTAATTTAAGATTTTTGACCGTTGTTCGTAAGTTGTGCAATACTGTGTTCTAATCTTGAATTTGGAATATGAAATGAGTCATGTGATTTGTTTAAATTACGACTAGGAACATGTTTATATACCTTTGTCCTAAACTATTTTGTTTCTTGAAGAGTTATACTTTTTAACGTTTGAATCCCCAACCGGTCCTATGAGACCGCGCTGTTATTGTTATACTATTGTGTCTCGTTTCGCGGGTATCTGAGTAATTAATGACGGACTCTCTGTCAATCTCTCATGTGATTGTAACATAGAGTGTATCTGAGGGCACAATAGTTATGTCAACTGCCTGCCCTTATAAACAAAATCGTTTGTGGTTTGTGCAGCATTTTCATTACACACATAAAATTGAATGGATCGCAACCAAAATAATTTTAACTTACCTTTTACAAGTATTTATAACTCTTCAACATCAATTTCAAATATTCATAGTTACTTAATATTTAAGTCATTTATGTACATATACATATTTTGTTATTTCCTTTACCGTCTCTTTTTTCAGTTAAATATCTAGTGTTACATTCCACACGCCCGAAGCATGAGTAATCGAAAATTCATGTGTGAATTTTCGATTACTCATGCTTCCGAGAGACGTCTACTATTGGACATAGGCCTCTCCCAAGTGTACCAGCAGTAATGGTGATTACTGCTGGTCCTCCACGTCTCGCATGCATCAAATTTCCACGACCCCCACCAGGTCATTTGTCCACCTTCTTCTAACACTGCATTTTCCGGCACGTGGTCGCCACTTCAGAAGCTTTTGGCCTCATCGGCCATCTGTTCTACAAACAATGTGCCCTGTGTACTTATGTTTGGAAACTCCTTGAGCTATGTCAGTAACCTCTATTGCGGATATCTTCATTACTGAAGTTATTCATCATAACAATTTTTTTAAATGTATTTTAAATTTTATCTCAAAATTTCGGGAGTCTCGGAAAAAATTTACTCCTAAGGAGGTCTCCGTTTCTTGTCTCTGTTCTTCGAAGTTAAGGCAAATAGGCACTACCTATTCTTATAACTGGTGATGACGTTAGGATACTTCAAGTATAGCTCTTTCGATTGCCCTTTGAGTGACTTTAAACCTTCTGACGAGGCTCATTGTGAGCGACCAAGTTTGTGAGCCATTTATCATTACTGGTCTTGTCATCCAAGTCTTGTTCCACATTAATTATTATAATTATAAATGTACTCGCATAATTAAATTATGTAGAATGCATGTGCATATGAAATTAATGTATTAGGACTGGTACCTTTTGTAATTAATTCGTTATTTATGGCAGTTTGTGTGGAGATGATAACTGTAATAAGTTAATAACTTTCATCATAACATTCCTGGTCACTTGGTCAGCCATTACGTAAATGTCAGTAATTTTCTTGTCAACTAAGTTTTCCGTGTGGATTAACTTGTGTGCAAGTGTTACAAGTTATTTTAATTTGATATGTTGCAGTAATTTTGACTCGGCTCGTAAAACAGCGTTTTATTTTTTTTCTCTAATGTGTTAAGATTTTACATATTATCTTTTTTATTCTGTCTACAAGTATTGCCCCACTGCTCAGCAAAAATATTCTCCTATAGCTTTACACTCTTCCTCGTCTTTATTACCTCCTTTCTCAATTCTTTTTTATAAAAATATTTCTTTCCTGCTTTCTTTATTTCTTTTATTTCTTACCGTGTGTCTTTTTTTCTTTCTTTCTTTTGTTTTTTTGATCTTTCTCCCATAAAACTCTCACTATTGTTTCTAAGTCATCATGCCAATGTTTCTTTAACATATATCGGTGACGACATGTGTATATAATTTACAGACTAATATTTTTGTTTTTCGCAAATGTCATTTTGTCATATACATAACTAGGTTAAACAACCAAATAAGTAACATTTAAAAATGTATTTCTTGACGTTTACAAATAGAAGATAAGCGTACATGGTAGACTTATTTATTTTGATGTGCAATAAATACACAAACATGCATATCTTGAGTTCATTTTGACGGTTAAAACGCAACCATTTTTTCCTTATTAGAGTCGTATACAAACAGATAGGTAAATGTACCCACTAAAGTTCGTCACATTTCTTGTAAAAGTTAATTTCTTCATAACTATAAATACAAGGTAATAAATGAATATTAAAGACCTTAGTATTTAAGTCTCACTTAAATAATCTTAGTCAGTTTTTTTTTGTCATGACAATAATAATAATTTGATGTCATATTTTGATCTATGACTCAATACTGTAACAAATTTTATAGGTCAGTCAATTTAAATTCCAGTAACATAATTATTGCGATTTCTATTTCTATTGTCAATACGTCAATACTATTAATATCTTTGATTGATTATTTTGAAACTGCAAAAAGTAGGTATAATAATAAAGATCCGCATAAAAGAGTGACTTGATACAGAAGCTATTTCTATGAATTACAATAACACTTTGTTACATATTCCCATTTCAAATATGCGATTACTAAATTTAAATTGTCACTTACGGGATATCTTCCGTGGTTTTTATTTATTTTGAGTTCCCGATATTTCGACGCTGTTGCAAGCGCCATGATCGCGGGATGACTGGAGAGTGCGGGTGGATGGAAAAAATTTGCTAAGAGCAGACAAATCTGTCTACCCTCTTTCTTTGTCTCTTGCTACGCGCACTATTGCAACAGCGTCGAAATATCGGGAACTCAAAATAAATAAAAACCACGGAAGATATCCCGTAAGTGACAATTTAAATTGTGAAACAAACCGTGATAGCCTAAAACAGTGTTTATGCGATTACTGTACCAACGACCCGTTTCTAATACCCCAGCTTCGCATGGGTGTTATGAATCTTTGAAATCCCCGTTATTTTCTACTATTATATGCATGTATTATAATCCAAAACCTTCCTTGAAAATTCTGCATGAAAATTTGGTCTATAGTTTATATGTTTCTAACGTTCATACAAACAGACTGACGCGGTGGAAGACTATTTTTTATATTAAGTAAGGATATATTATTTGGTTTTTCTTTGTCTTATTACGTCAAACAATTAGTTGTTTTTGTAATATTTTGAATATGATAAGACTACTTTAACATTTACATAAAAATCCTTTTTAACATATTAATTTTAGACAAAACCAAATCACATTCATTACAGATTATTCTTTAAATCAATGTGTTAGACCATCAGACTATAGTGATCACACGTAGGTATTCTAAATTAGCATTTACTAATTAATTATAGTCGCGTGACCACTTGATCGGACTCATATCAAACTTGTTTACTAAATAATTATCATATTAGACTAGCCTTCAATGAAGATGATATTTGAATTGCTTTTAATAATAGGCTAAGAAGACTTGATTCCATCTGTTCTTTCTATAAAAATGTATAGGAGTATATCTGAGAGCAGCGGTGGCCCAGTGGTAACGGCCCCGACTTACGAGCTGTAGGTCGCGGGTTCAAACCCAGCCAGGCGTATTACTTTGTGTAATTTATTTCAAAACCACTGCTCTCAAAACGGTGAAGGAAAACATCGTGAGGAAACCGGCATGTCCTAGAACCAAAAATTCACCACCATATGTGACATCCACCAATCCGCACTGGGCCCGCGTGGTGAATTACAGCCCATTCCCTCTCCTAGAGAGTAGGCCTGAGTCCCAACAGTGGGAACATTATAAGGCCGATAAAGCTAATGCTAATATCTGATCAAGTTTATAGATATCAGTAATAGCATTCAAGAATGGCTCTTATATATCCTTGAACTCTCACCCCGAGCATTTTCGAGATCCCTGTTGAACAGACTTTAATTAAAGTTGTGCATGCCACTAAAATTGTATGACAAACATAATACAATTTAATTTAATTGAATACTGATTCTTTAAGCGCATAAATGAATACCTACCTCAAAAATGGACTCTTAGATATGATATTGGGGCCATAGGTTGACTTCCGAAAGGGAAACCGGTGGTCCGTAATATTCAAAGAAGAAACTTAGGTGTGGTTATACTCAGTTAAAGTCGGACCCGCCCTCCCACTCTGCCCTAAAACGGAAGCAGTTATTGGATGATTTTCCACATTGAAAGAAAATAGTTATGATATAACTATTTCAAATAATGTTTAACTAACTGAAGCTAGAAAACCAGTTCTTCAGTGTAAATACTAGAGAACCAGTATTTTACTTGGGAAGCCTTCGGAATTTGAGCGCGTAAAACCGGAACCGAGCGCACGCCCGATCTGTTTCTATAAAGACTAATGTATTCAGGTTAAAGGCCAAAAACTTGGGCAAAAAGACATAAATGATATCACTACGTTATGTGGGCAACGGCATTCATAGTGAGTGTGAATCATTGTAGATTTTTACATTTACCAAGTTAATAATAATAATTACATACTGGACTCAATGACTGGAAGCCGACCCCAATATAGTTGGGAAAAGGCTAGGTAGATGATGAATAGACTCAATGGTGCTACGTGATCGTTTATAAGAGTCACCTGGAATGTAAAGGAAAGCTGAGGAAACACAGGTAGGTTTAAGTCACTAAAAGTCTGACCTCCCTTTTCTCTCGCTGTAAACAGAGAAATTAATTATTGATGCCTTTTTTTGTTAAGATGGGAAATCACCAACATGACTTCTCTGTTCTGGGGAAGCGGGAGGGCGAGTCAAATTTTTCTTGTTTCTTCTCTGCCTTCGTTCCAGTTTCCCGAAGTCCTCAATGCCTTAGTGTCACTGCTTACTATCAAATGAGATCACTGTCAAGCATTAGTTTATATAAAAAAAAAACTCCCTAAAAAATTAACTCAAACACTAAACGGCTAGGTCCACTTGTCCAATCGAACGTGTTTACCATGCACATACCTAATCATACTTGACCCGAAGTGCATCCGTTGATCTTTTCAATATTTCGACATTAACATACTAATACTCTGTGCTAATACTAATATCATGGCGAAATATTCATAGCCGTCATTATGTTGCTGATGATATAACTAGAAGTTACTCTTGACTTTCAGTACCTAACCCAATATAAAATATCTATACTTGTATCACTTGAACCGGTGGCGACGCTTGGGGGAGGCCTATGTTGTGCAGTGGACGTCTTACGGCTGAGATGATGATGATGATACTTGTAGAAGTTAAAGCTTATAAATTTTTTGTTAAAGCGTCTGGAGTTTTCTGAATAATTATTAAACATGGGTCCTGTGATCACTGAATTAGAGCTATTTAATCGAATTCTTGATAACCATGTCTCTTTTGCCTCTGCCTGTTTATCTACAAAACGTAGTTCCTTTATCTCATTCTAAATTTATTTTAATTGCGCAAATTTTTTCAGTTCTGCCTATGATTAACAATCTAATCCGCTTAAGCAGATGAGAACTTCTTAAGTTAACCTGCGATCAGACACTCATTATATAGAATGATCTACTTGAAAATATTTTAGTATTTTTGATAGCACTACGCAAAATTTCGATAGCACATGTAAATATTATGGCCTCTTAATTCTCTACTATATCACCCTAATCATCTCTCATTCAAGATTATTTATTTTGCTAAAACATGAGTATACACATAAATACAAGATATTAAATAAAGTTTAGTTTGGTCACTGTCATGTTTTGCCTTAATGGCGTACAAAATATAATTGAGTAAGAATTAAAAAAAAAACAAATCTTCTCTCATTGAATGTCATTTCATCAAGAGACTCTCAAGCACCCTCTCCGTGATACCCCTGACCTGTCTTATAAGATGCTAACTCAGAATAACACTGATTTATATAACTGACACATCCACTAACATATGTTTACATGCATTCTAATCATAGTCGACCGGTTAGATGCGCGCACGCGTGTCGCAATGAGTGCGGACCCACGATTTACATCGATCACTGTCTAAATTGTTTAATATAGATAGACTAAGGGTCAGCTCACACCGAGACGCGACGCGACGCGACGCTGCACGCACATTTTATAGTGACTCAAAATTTAACTTTATTTACTACACGAAATAGTAGATTGTATCATAAGGGAGCAAAGTAATATTTTTACGGCGAGGGCGTTTTTTGAATCGAGAGCGAAGTGAAGGGTTCTTGTGTAGAATCCCGAGAGTAGCGAGGGGTTCTTTAGTAGAATCCTGAACGTAGCGAGGGATTCAAAGTACGTCGCCCGAGCCAAAAATATATTTGCGCCCGAGTCATACACTCTACTTTTCATCACCCTCTATAAGAAAATAAAAGGCGCCTCATAATTTTATCATTTGTCAATATTTGTAATTTTTAGTCATTTTAATCTATTTTAGTCCATTTTTAGTCTTTTTTATAATACTTAGTCATTTTTAGTCATTTTAGTCCATTTTTAGTCTTTTTTATAATACTTAGTCATTTTTTGTCGTTTTTTGTCATTTTTTGTCATTTTTTGTCATTTTTTGTCATTTATCTCATTTTTAGTCATTTTTGTCGTATTTGCCATTTACTTAATATGCGTTCAATTTCTTTGGCGCTAAACACTAAGATGTTCCAAATTCATTGCTGCGCACTTATTTCAGATAACGAGGAATAAAACATATAGGTAGCAAATAAAAATACTTTTTCTTCCAACTATGCTTTAATTTCATCATAATCACACTAAAAACTCAGTACAAAGCGAGTCTTTATTGCTCTAGAGCAATAAAAATGTATGAAATTTCATTATTGCACAGTTTTTTTTTTAATCGAACCATAAGGCGCCAATCTCAATGGGTTAGCTCTATTATTATATATATCTATATCTATAGCCAGCCGATATCAATATTTTTTTTTACGTACGTATTATTTGTTCTATCCTACTTGTTGCAAATTTAAAAAATGATTGCTGCTAACTCTGATTTAAAAATGAAAGAAATTTAAAAAAGTGATTTGGCGGGAACTTTGTTAATTTTGTTTTGACAATATTTTTGGAAACGATAAAGTGTGATACTATCTGATTTTGAGTGCTTCGGCTTCGAATTAATATAGAATCGTCTAGCGACACATTAACTCTGGAAAACATACTAAATGAAGCCGACAGTGTTATAGAAACTTCTATTTTAACTGTTTGATATGAGTTTCTTTTATCTACTATTCCTATAGGTAATAGTTGAAAGAAAAGCAGATTATGCACCTCGCCTTAAGTAATTTAATATTGCCCTCGTGCCTATTAAATTATAGCCCTCGCTGACGCTCGGGCTCTAAATCAGGCACTCGGTGCAATAATAAATTACTTTGTACTAGATGCAATAATCTACTATTATTTCCCGTTAAAAGTTTGATACAGAAAACACTACCTTTGGGCGCACTTAAAGGTGAACAAAGTCGTCCTTTTCGAATAGATGGGATGAAAAGATACATATTTCATTGCAAGAATTTAGAATACGTTGCTTTATGCAGAGATGCGCCTCGAGACGCTGCGTGGCGTCGCGCTGCGCCCCGTGACGTCGCGCGGTGTCTCGCTACGCAGCGGAATGTTTTTACATTCGTGACGTCGTGTTGCCGACGATTTTACTATGCGCCTCGCTACGTTGCGATGCGTCTCACGGCCGCGCGGCGCAGCGTGAAGTCACTGGCCTCTTCTTGCATCGTCGTGTCGCGTCGCATCTCGGTGTGAACTAACCCTAAGAGATCTTTGAAGGACATAGTTGACAAAGGCAGTGCATTATCAGGTGTAATTTCAACTGAAGGTAATTGTCAACAAGACAATTATCTTAATAGGACCTGTAATGGCTAAACCTGCGACGATATTACTTATTCTTTAGATGTGTCATGATACTTCACTTCACACACACAATCTTGACGGATTATATCGCCTTCAAACTAAAATCTTTAGAGCATCTTCAAAGCTGTCTTGGCAAAGGTAGTATAATATAATTACATCTAATATTAAGATCTTTATGTACCATATACTCAGAAATAAAGAATTCTGTTCTATTTTATTCATACACCAGTATCTACACAGCTTTTTGCTTAGGTTCTGCGACGGGGTGGGCTTGCTATCTAAAATGGATCAAATGAATACTGGTACCTATTTCTGACATGAGGAAAAGTCAAGTGAAATCCAAATTATGCCCGCATGGTGGTCAACCCTGAGTCCTAGCCGTACCGTACCGCAACTAACCAGCTCCTACCAGGGCCGCAGGGGCTACGCCCGCGTTTAAGTAGGTTTCTCCATAAAATCCGTATAAACTTTAGACAGCTGTAGACGTGCCGCCTCTTAGGGGGTGATTTTTGTAAAATGCTCTCTCTCGCTTACGTCATAAGATAACTTTTATATATATAGATGACTGTCGATCTCTCTTTTTTTGAAGTTTAAAACTAACCTAAACGACACCCCTTTGAAGAACCAAGACTGGTAGTTAGACTACCGAAAACTGGTTTTGCGATCGAGTACTCGTACTTTTGCATTCAGTCCCCTTTAGCCCCAGGCAAAAAGTTTGTAGACGTAATAATAATATTAATGATTGAAGGTCTATGTCACGTTCGAATATAAATAGACAGTTATCAGTATTTATTAACATATTTACATAATCGATGTCTGATTAGGTAATCAATATGTCTCTCGATTAATAAAACCTGCTTCTTTAAGCACTATTATGTGATTCTCGCACCATTGTCAAAATGTTTAAAATATTCATGTTGTGACAAGAATCATCTCCATCATAATATATTTTGTTCTTAAGAGAGCCCTTCCTGATCCGTCTATCATCAACGTGAGCATTGTTTAAAAGCATGTTGTTTCACCCAACATAATTTTTATTTAAGAGGGAACACGAAAAAAGCACGCTGAAAGCTCTGTTGGCATTCGGATGAGTAATGGAAACATCCATTACTCATTCGAATACATTTCACACAACTTGTTTAAAAAGATACATATTTTTTTAAACTTTAATAAGTTTTTGAATTAAAATTAAATGTTGCAATGTAGCTTTATTTTTTTTTAATATTTCAAATTAAGATTACATTATGAAAATAATGGATTTTCAGAGTTATAATTATTGGATTCTTTTTACACAAACATAACTTTTAATTTCAATAGAAACCTAAGCAGTATCTACAAAATTTACGTTTCCAAAATGTCTATAGACAAATAAGTAATAGAATAATGTCATAGAAATGTATTCCGAGTTAGGCATTCTTAACAAACAAACATACAAAAATACTTCAAGCATTACAAAGTGTTTCTCTTAATCTGCTGTCATATTCTTTGACTGACTGACTAAAACAACACCTACCGGTCCAAAGAATACACGTAAGATTAATTGACAACGGATTAAATGGCTTTTAAAGAATTTGGGGGTCAGTACATTGTATAGCAAAAAATAATAATTAGTGTTCATGATTCAACCAGTACTAACAGTCATTAGCATCGTGAAAATAAATATAGGTAAGTGATTGATTATAACGTTTTCTGTACTTCTATGATATTACAACATTTTTGACATTTCATTAATACAATTCATCATCTTTTGACAGAGTCAAGTGTATGTAAATCTTTTTGTAACTTATGCTATTTTAATTTGATCTTCAAATTAATATGCATCTAAAATATCAATATTTTATATTGATTTTTTTAGAAAGGATATAAAATTGTTTATTTTAAATAATAAATTATTATTCAATCATTACAAAACAAACAATCTAATTATAAAAATACATGAAGTTATAATACGTTGTAAGAATAAAGAATATGTTGCTCAGCCATGAAAGAGGAGACCTACAAAATGTACATATGTGCCAAGAATCCATTATAATTGATTCTTTTCAGGTTGTCAAGCTAGCGAGACCAAATTGAGACCCCGCAAGCTTGATTACCTTAATTACTCAGATACCCGCGAAATGAGACACAATAGTAAAACAATAACAGCGCGGTCTCATAGGACCGGCTGGGGATTCAAACGTTAATACGAAAAATGCAATATTTGAATTTATCTCTATTTATCTATATTTACCTTATCTGATTACTCACATTATTTTTGCTTGCTTAGTAAGGACCTTATAAAGCTCCTTATTTGTCTGAATTACACTTCATTGATATGGGGCAGGACCAGACACAATAGAAATATTAACATATAAAGCGTTTCCGTGACCTTCGATTAATAATAATAAAAAAAAAACTAGAAGAAGTTATGGTAATTCTAGTCTATAGATGTAATTTGCATAATATTCTCTAGTGATAGATTCACATAGTGCTCCAAAAAAATATAATCTCGTGTTAGAAAATTAATGGATTCTAGAACACGTGCGGACATTAGTAACGTTGGTTCGTTGACATTGGTCCTAGTAATCTGAGCAAGCTCAACAGATTATAAAAATAAAAGCATGGTCAGTCTATGTGGTCAAAAAGATCACACTTTTGCCCTCTGGGTTAATAGTGTGATAAATAGTTCATAATAAAAACAACAAACTGACGTCTACAAATAATATGATTTTTTCTATAACATTGAAAACATATATGACAATTATTTGTCATAACATAAAATAATGTATAATTTTTTATCGTTTTTTTGTTAGAATTGACATAATCTAGTACTTTTCCGCGAACCCACCTCATGGTAAGCAGTGATGCTGTCTTAGATGGTGAGACGCACTAGATTATTAAGAGCTAGTAGAAAAAAAAACAATAATTTACCGCATCCATTTAAAAAAAAATCCACTCAAAGTAAGAGTACCATAGTTCACGATCAACTTGAAATTATCGAAATGTCGATGTCGAACAATTAAAGCGTCAACTGAAAGCAAAAGTCACGATTACGCAATACAATCCTGAAACCTTTTAGCGAAAGAACTGTCAAATGCTCGAGAGAAACTTCTCGAGAGAATCGATGACCTTTACGATCACGAGATACGGTAATATCAATAATGACACAAAAATTACTTTACGACACAACTCGGGAACAAGATGACCCGTATCGATTATATCGGACATTTCTCGATTACAACTCGATTGTCACTCGAATTGTGAATCGAATTAGTTTGAAAGAGATGTAATTACGATGATACGTCGTCGATGACATTTCGACAACGATGTGTCCACTGTGACTTTAAGCATCACTAACCGAACAAAACGTATTACTGTTGCATTTTTCTAGTACCTGTAAAGTTTGGCCAATATCGATTTGTAAGACTTTAAATTTGTTTACGCATTTTTAGTAGCATTGCAAACGCCAAACGGTGAACTTTTTGCTGGTGTAGTTGCATGAATAGAAAAAAACGTTTAAGTACGTACTGTGCACAATGTGATGAAAGTGTAGGTACAAAAGTTTTATTTGTAGCGTCTACATCTTTAGCTATACTCTCTGCAACATTACATTAATCTATATTATTTATTTATTTATTTATTAAACTTTATGTACAGTGGTGGTACATAGGCGGACTTAATGCATCAGGGCATTCTCTACCAGTCAACCTTAGGGTTAAAAAGAAAACACTGTGGTAGGTCTGCACAATAAATAAATAAGTGATTATTAAAATAGAGGTTTTGACGATAAAATTTGATAGTAATTTATTATAAAAAACGTATATATGCTAATAAAATAAACTAATAGATAGTGTCCTTTCTTCTTCATTCATCATTAGTCTGATTTTATCAGGTTTGAGTCTAAATTAATATTCAGAACGGTTTGAGAAGTGTAATAATTTAGAAGTATGTGTAACAGGGTGTAAGTTCCGTACACTTCCATTGAAAAGGGAGGATCCTCAGGTCTCACGTTCTGTCTAGTCGGGCAACTGACCAATAGTTGATTTCGGACTATTGTATAATAATATGTTCTAATCGCATGGAGAACTCTGATATCGGAATGAAGGATTTTGAATTTAGTTTCCATGTGGTGACATATACATGTCGCTACAATACAGAATGCAAATTAGCATTAAATCAAAGGCAAAGCTGTAACTGGGAGTGGGAACGTAAGTGTAAGGACAAAGGTTGCGATCGTGCGTGCGTTTGTCGTGCACGCCACGGGATGCTCGACTTGGAATAAGGTGAGGAGGCACGCGCTGATAAACTAGTCGCTGATTAAGGAGGTAAGGTGAAGTAATCATTAAATCACGTTAAACTAAAGGTAACAGTTTGTATAGATGTGTGTATGTGTGTATGTTTGCCTTTTGGATATGAGTAAACCTGTGTCCTGCAATAGAACATAGGATAGATACATTTTGAGATACAGTATGTTCCCATGACATAATTTTCAACGATTTGTCGCTGAAGTTCAACGATTTAGAACGAAAATATAGAGAGTACTGGACACGCAATAATCACAGCAGTTTTCCTTTTTTAGATATATATAAGAAAGGCGCTACACTGTCTTTACTTTCTGCTTGATTTAGGTCCTACGAGACGATACCTTGTCTCGGTTTTAGGCGGAAGAAACACCCGGTTGTCAGGGTGTGTTTCACCCAAAGGACACGGCATAGCATGTGGTGGAACTAACTGCCCTAAATCTTGAACCAGGACAAAATCTCTCACTACAAGATCTTCCACTAGAGCACATAATTTCGCATCCGTACCCAAGGACCAGCCATTCATACGGCCACTAATAAGCACCTTCTCCAAGATCACGATCGCCGAGAGCCAACATTTGCATAAGTCGGCGTATCATTATCAGATTGTTCGTCGTGCCCGTCTGCTACAGACAGCATCCCTGCAATTTGAGAGCTGAACCCAACATTAGGTTATGCAATGTGAGCCTTGCGAATGTAATCGTTGGTATTGTGTTCCAGTGTGAAGCTGGGCAGAGAAAGCTAAGCTTAGAGGTGGGCGAACATGTTTTAATAATAAAAATTAAATTCAAAATTAAAAAATACTTCTGACCTATATTTTTATGTTTTGCTCTTTTATCCCTACAAGTTTTAAATAGTTGCACCGATTATTAGAAAAATAAAAATAGGTAAAAAACACTTTTTAAGTTAAACGGTTTTATGTTAAACATACATTGCAATGTTTAAGATAAATGTACTAAAAACCAAAAAATAATAAAATAGATACAGTCGTGGGAATTATAAACATATGCATAGACTAGACTAAAATAAAACCGTGGGGCACGTCAATTGAATTCTATTGCATTCTATCGAATTCTATCGCACATTAAGTCGATAATTTGTAGACAATTGACGTGCCCCACGGTTTTATTTTAGTCTAGTCTATGCATATGTTTATAATTCCCATGACTGTATCTATTTTATTATTTTTTGGTTTTTTAGTACATTTATCTTAAACATTGCAATGTATGTTTAACATAAAACCGTTTAACTTAAAAAGTTTTTTTACCTATTTTTATTTTCTAGTTTTTAGTTTTTATTTCGCATTCTGTTTAATTCATTTCTTTTCTGTTTTATAATTGTATTGTCACCAAAATCCAAAGTTTATACAAAATTTCAGATTAATCGGTTGACAGGAAGAAGGTGAAATTTGAATTACTAAATTTGACCCAAGAATAAAAAAAAAACAAACGGGGTGAGCTAAATAAAACCGTTTAAAAAAGAAAGTTCGCAGAAAGATTGTGAAAAAAAGGAAGAAAAAAAGGAAAAAAAGAAAGTAGAAAAGGAAAAAAAGAAAGAAACAAGATATATTAATTTATCGTACAGTTTTCATATTTTAATCAATTTAAAACTTAACTCTGATACTTTAAACAATTTTTCGTTTAACTTGCAATTCATAAATGTCATAAATGTGTGTATGCGGATCTTGGGGAGGACCTGTGTCTAGCAATATTTAAACTGAAATTGCTATGAAGTATTATGATGAAACACCAAAGACTCCATTTAATTGCTCTCAATATCTATCTGCTAGCATAAAACCCTCTCCGAAGCCTATAATTGATTTCTATCATCGGCAGAATTTATGTAATTTGTTACCGTGAATAGAAATCGTGCGACTACCCGTCGAGAGACGCTCAGATCGGAATGCTACCTTTTCAGAAACATAGCTTATGGTGGACGTCTGCCATTGAGGATTCTGCCCAAGGGCTTCATGATCTGCTATTCAGAGCATCGAAGTAAGTATTTTAAACTACATTAGATAAGTGAATATTACTTGTGAACAAAAGCCTATAGCTTTATAAGAAACTCTTTGGGTTTTATATCGGTATTTAATACGTCACGACGTTGAATTGTAGCACTGCTCTATTGGAAGTATTAGAACTATTGTTCAATAACAACCCTGTATCAAATAGATATTATGGAACGTGACCTACAACTTGTAAATCAGGGCAGGTCTCAATTCTTTAATAGCTTAATTGTCATCATCGGCCTAGCCTTTTCCCAACTATATTGGGGTCGGCTTCCAGTCAAGCCGGATTTAGCTGAATACCAGTATTTTACGAGGAGCGGCTGCCTACCAGACGTCGACAACCCATTAACTGGGGTAACACGGTACTTCATGACAAAACTGGAGTCAGATTTACTGGCTTCTGACTATCCGTAACGACTGCCAAAGATCTCCAAATGACAGCCGGGACCAACGGCTTAACGTGCTTTCCGAGGCACGGAGGAAACTCGTTATGTTAAGATGGTCACCCATCCACAGACCAACCTAGGCAAGCGTTGCTTAACCTTGAAGATCGACCTGTGCGGCTGTTATTATCTAGCCACGAGCTCCTCCAGCTTAATAGCTTAATTGTATTATAATAAAATAATTATCCTCCTTCTAGAGTACGATACACTTTCACAAGTTAAATGCCCAAACTCGAATGCCTCAAACCTACACCTGGTAGAAAAACTGTACACAACACCTGATGGCTACTCCATGTAATGTATCAACAAAACTTTACAGTCGACTAAAAAATAAAATGTTTAGTTCTCTCAACAAACACTACACAGAGACTTACGATTTCATGCATCACCTATTCTCGTAAGCCCAGCAGTTGCATTGCAGGCACGACTGGACGCGAAATGTCAGATACACCGAACAAGATGTCCAAAGTTGACCTTTAGCGTTACAGGTCACCGAACATCAAGTATTTATAAACTTGTAGGTTATATATAAATATGTAGGTAACTTGCACCAAAACAGAGATAGGTACAGAAGGTAATCTACATACAAGGTGCGATCGAGCAACGCACACATAGACAGCGCTCACAGACACGATGTTTCGGACCATATGCGCTTGAACTGTGCTCGGACTGAACGGCCAGCGCAATCGCTGAGACTTGACTTAAGATCCTATGTCCCCTAGCTGGGGTGCTGAGGGTGGCGGTAGTAGTCAGCCATCATGACCGGTCTTGCGCTTTACGCTTGACCTCGCTCCATGTCAGTCCGATGGCCTTTGCTTATGCCACCGCTAGCTTTGCCGAGGACGGCCATGCTTCCTTTTCCTTCGGGGATTCCAGTCCAGCGCCTGTTTAGGTATGTGATCGGATCCCTCCGGAAAGTTTGAACTGGTGGTCAATCGGGCTTTCTTGGCCTCTCTCTATGTTAGATATTGTCTTGGGCTAGTAAATTCCGAGGATGCGGCGGAGACAGCGGTAAAAGAAAACTTGGATTTGGCGTGAGATGTCTTTTGTGACCTTCTACGCAATCGCTGAGAGTAAGCAAAAGTGAAGTACATATAGGAGATTGCCTTCTGTACCTATTTATTTTATGCTTGCATAGTACAGTGTATCTCCAAAAATATAATTAAAACCACAACCTTTTCATACAAGGTCGAGCGTTTGATAACCTATTGCACGCGCGCGACGCCTTGTGTCCTAACTTAACAATTATTCTGTTAAACTCTTTGACATCGTCTCGTACAAGCGTGAATAACACATTAATTGTTGCCAAGTCCGTTTCCTTATCTGGAGTTGTGAAATTTCCTACATTTTTATGTTACTTTTTAATAGATTTAAAATTGGTAGGATGTTGAAACTCAGATTTCTGAAATCTTGATTTGGGCTAGTCAAATCTCGTAGTCTATAGCTAGACTTTCTTTTTCATTGAAAGTGACCTCAGATATTAATAACTAACTGTCCGGATCGACGTTGTCTTTTCTTAAATAAACTCACGGCTGCTCGAAAATATGTCTAGTTTAGCGTGAATGCTAGATAACTAGTGGCTGGCGCTGGTTTTTAACTGCACCTTAGTTATGACGTAACGCAGCTTTGGGGCCCTTGAACGAAAAAGAACCCCGGAACCCTGGAATTAGGGCAATGAACATGAGTAGATTTTAGTCAGTAAAAGTCTGGCTCGCCGCGGGAGACGTATCGATGTCCAAAAAAAGAAGTCAAAATAACCCTGATTACTTCAAAACCCAAAAACTTCCTGACCTCAAAAACAATTTTTGAAAAATTCACCAGACACTCCTCCTGAATGTCAGTGTGTCACTAACACACACACAACGACACGCAACTGTCATGTCATTACACAACACGCACACTTCAGGCACGTGCATCTTTTGGCATGTGTAATAAAATAATTGAATAGTTTGACTGTCTGTCGTGTGCGAATCTCTCAAGTGACGGTCTCAGTTCGGAGACGGGATTATAATTATAGTTTTGAATTTACGAGTATTATTGTGCTAACTTTAGTTTGTTATGTAAGCTAAAATTAAATGTTATGCTTGCATGCTACTTATTTATAACTTTGGTTTATTGCAGAATTTGAAACGGGTTGACTAAGCAAACTTATACTGACAAATAAATAATCCAATTTTTAGTGGAGTTTTTTAGGGTTCCGTAGCCAAATGGCAAAAACGGAACCCTTATAGTTTCGCCATATCTGCCCGTCCGTCCGTCCTCGCTTAATCTCTGTGACCGTTAGCACTACAAAGCTGAAATTTGGTACCAATATGTATATCAATCACGCTGACAAAGTAATAAAATAAAAATTGGAAAAAAATGTTTTACTAGGGTAGCCCCCTACATGTATGTATGTCCGTTGCCCCTCTAACTTTTGAACCATAAGTTTAGAAAATATGAAAAAAATCTGGAAAGTAGAGCTTTATAAAGACTTTCTTAGAAAATTATTTTAGACTTGATGGGACGAACAGTTTTTGAAAAGTTGGGGACACTTATTGTGATGGTCGGGAATCTGCGGAACCCTACACGGAGCGTGGCCCGACACGCTCTTGGCCGGTTTTTTCGAGTTCAAAACAGTGGCTATTTTAATTATCCACTAATTGTTTTCTTGTGGATACTGCGATGATATAAAATAGGTGTAGTTTTGTATTCATAAATGGACAATATGAGGAATCATTGAAACAGGCGTGATCTAGTAAAAATTGAGCTGAGCACTAAACCACCTTTGTCGCAAAGCGTTCCACTTAATGAGAATAATTAAGAATGAATCAAAATAAATAAAAGTGCTCTGTAACGAATCAAACCACAGAAACCTCAAAAGTCATACATCTGACCTTTACAATTATTTTTTATTTCTGTGGTTATCTGTCAGTACCGTAGATAAATATAACGGGTCTTATGTTTAAAAAATTAAAGTTGTTTTCGTTTCAATATTTTTATTTAAGCATACCTTTTCAAATTTTCTATCGAAGAATTCAAAACCTAGTCCATATTAAAACTACGAGTATGTCCATATAATTATTAGCTAGTTTCATAAAGAAGGCTGTATATCATCATCATCACAAGTTTTCTTAAAATATGAGATGAAAATGAAAAAAAAAGAAAGAAGGAGAAGAATAAGTTTACCCCACACTATAAATTTCTTCTGTATGGTGAGTGATCCACAAACATGTTAAGCTCACATAAATAAGAAATCCAGACCCATAACCCTAAATACCCTATGATAAATGCTACACCAATATTTGTTACGCGTGGGAACTAAAGCCGCGAGACACAGTGCTGCAGCCACTCGCTAGACCACTGCGGCGATATTTTTTGTACATCCTAATTTCTACTAATATCGAATTAGTACATTTTCATGGTAGGTATAATTTTCGATTTCATGCCGACAAACAACTTGCAAAACATAGTGAAATCATTATACGTATCAGTTTGGTTAACCTAACGAGTTATTAGCTGGTCGTAACAGTATCTCATCGTCATCCATCATCTCTTAATCGTTAAAGTTAATCACTTAACTTACTTACGTAAGATAAGTTGCTTCCTAGTTAACTTTACTTGAAAGTGTGTCTAAAGCTGTACTCAGACCTAGGTCCTTTTACGTGAAATGCCCGAGAAGCAGCCTTCAAAAAGGAAAGAAAGGATGCAAATGCCTCCCCAGTTCTGCTGTTCATACCGTATAGTTTTGTGGACCGTATAGGTGGAGCAGGAGGGCGTGTTAGACTCTTATTAATTTTCCCCACCCGTTCCTTCGTTGCCTTCGATCTGGGGGACACGGTGACAACCTTTCGGATTTTTCGTGTTCCCCAGAGACTCATATCGTATAGTGGTCGTCTGTTCCCAACATTTCGATTTAAAAAAAAAATCGTTCTTTAGAAAGAAAGAAAGAAAGAAAGAAAGAAAAAATGTTTTATTTGGCACACACAATATAGATAAACTACCATTCTATCCTTACAGACAAAGATAGAATATGGGATAACTAATTGAATCAATATACATATTTTTGGTGAGAAATCATCTAATAAGTCCTCTTGTTGTTCTCCTTAATGTTGGATTTTTGGTGTTGTATTCTTTGATGTTTTCATTTGTAGACTTTGACAGTTGTGCCCAAAAGTCTTCCAAAGAAACCATTAGTTGATCCAAAGATCGTGTGGCCCAGTAACTAGATTCTGGAAGTCTGAATGGCAACCATTTAGACTTGAATTCAACTCTAAGCTAATTGGGGATAGGCTAGGAAGATGATGAATCCTAAAGATTAAGTCATGCTCATTATGCACCCAAATCATAAAGCAGAAATGCTGTATATGCAAATAAGACGGAAGTCTACCGATAGAAGCATCTCAGACGTCACAGTGAGTCACATCGTTCTGTCCACGGCTTTACCTGGCAGTTTGTCAGCTATGTTGACATATTACTTGAAAAATATTTCTAGTTATGCAAAGTGTAATCATAGGATTGTTTGGTCTATAATTTAAATATTAAAAGTAACGTCTATTGTGATGTTTTTTCGTCTCTAAGATACTTAGGCACTGCACAATCTACACATTGCAGTTTTCATTGCCAAACAGTTTCATAATGTTCTCATTTATTTTTTCTGAAAAATGTTAACTGTCGCTGCAGGCTTGGAATGTTTCTGAAAGTCATCATGAAGAAACGCGTAATGCCAATATATATTTGTACATCATCGACATAGAATAAAAAATCTTGGGCTCTGATCTTGGTAATTTAATTTTTATAACATTATTAGAAAGAAAATCTTAGGATGCTGTAACTTCAAACAATAAAAGTTTGGTAACCTGTAAAACCAGCAATGACGGCTCGTGAGAACCTCATAAAAATCTCAAATGTCTTTACGAAAACCTCACAAGTCGCCTTTGACGTTAATGAAATGCATTTGAAAACGCACCCAAATTGCTAACCTAAAATTTAGAATAATGTAAATTAAATTTCAAAGTTACCTCGTTTGCATTTGTAAATTTTGGCATCGATATAGGAATATTACGTACAGATATCGATGCAATATCATTTAGAGGCGATTAAACATAAATAAGCTTTACAAAATGTATCTGAAAGGCAACCTCTTTTCCATTTTAATAGGTAGATTATATTGGTTAATTTTACGGTTTTAATTGCCTTTAATCCACTATTCCTCCTCTGAAGTGGGATTGGGCTGGACATATCAGCCGCGGGTCTACCTTTTAAAGCAGAACTTTTTTCGTCATAATATTATTTTGCATAACAACGCATCGCATAATCTTCATTTCGCAGAAAGTTGTTTGGCATACACTCACTTGCCATAAATTCGAAACTCATAATTTTGATAGTCCGAATCATCTTTAGGCATAACTTTCATGGCCATAACAATTGAAAAGCAGAACAATCATATCGCAGAAAATTCGCAGTCAGTATATTTATTACCACTATATTTTTTTCGCCACGAATTTACGACAATAGCATTAATTGCTTGAGCATGTGACATACAGCAGGCATGCTGCATGAAAAAATATTAGAGTCGGGGTGCCCCCAAGTCGTGAGGTAAGGCGTAGTCAACCGTGCCCCGCTGCGCGGGGCTCCTACTTCTGGGTGGTTTAAAAAAAAATAACCTCGAAGGAGGTGGCGGGGTCTGTGTTCGCTCGCTTCGCTCGCTCACTACGACCCCGCCACCTCCTTCTAACCTAACCTGTCCGAGTCGGGGTGCCCCTAAGTCGTGAACTCGCTTCGCTCGCTCTTGCATCTTAAGTTATCCTAGTAACCGAAGAGAAACGGAATGAATCAGGATGAAATTAAATGAATGACCGAAACGAGAGTGGTATCGTTATAATCAGGGCCCAAGCCCTACCAGCTTTGACCCTTTTTAGTCCCCATATTTTGCGACACTGAACTAAAGTCAAGCCGTGTTATTATGGCAATAGTTATTATGCCAAGTAAAGTTCTGCCATGTTAAAAGTATGCCGTTGCAAATTCGGGCATGTAAATATTCTGCCAATCAATAGTTATGCTAAATAATTTTGTATGCTTTAAAAATATTCGATTAAAGAAGATTATGCCAAGTGTGTTATGCCAAATGAAATTCGGAGTATCAAGTTTCTGCCAAATAGAAGGTACCCATCAGCCGCATATCAGATGAGCGGTGGGAAAAGATCCACTTTTTGGGTCCCATTGAATGTAAGGCGACATCGTGGCAGACCAAGGCGAAGGTGGAGGGACGAGCTGGACGATTACCGTAGGGACTGTCCCGTAATGGCTGAGGATAGACGTGTGTGGAAAAGGGAGAGGGAGGCCTTCGCCCAGCAGTGGAGCACACTGAGCTAACTAACTAACTAACTAAACCACCATCAACAACCTAGAAATACATCTACTATCAATACAAAGATACCAGTAAAAAAATAAAGTCAATCTATCAAAGAACACTTGTCTATTTTCCCTGAGCACGCGTAGGTATGGGTTGAGTCAGTCAGCTGTCAATATCGACAAGATATTAGCGACGCCTACTCACCGCACTAAACATGAGACCGCTGTGGTGGCGCCTAGCATGAGGTTAACAGCTTACCACAGAAGTTAAGTTAATCATTTACAAAATGAGCATTGTTAAGTACTAGCCCAATTCATACTTCCATACTAAAATGTGAAAGTAACTCTGTCCGTCTGTTACACTTATACACTGCTGTAGTTATAGGGATAAACTGCTGAATCGATTTTGATGAAATTTGGTACAGAATAAGCTTTAACCCTAAAAAAGGACATAGGCTTTTCACAAAATAGGCTACTTATTATTTGAGTTCGACTTCGACTTCACGTCCGTCCGTTTCATTCAAATCCGTTCTCGAGCTTAAAAAACTTACAAACATAGTATAAGTAGGTACATATAAACATAACTGGAAGGAGGGAGATCATGCTCACGAGAAATGGGAGGAGTAAAGGGAGATCTTCATCCAGAAGTGGAACAGAAAAGCCTAGAAAAGTAAACATAAAAAATTGTGGTGATAAAATAGCCGCACTCAGAGATGTTTAATGATTAATTAAATCGATCCTTAGTATAAATTTCACAAAGTACAATGTATACTAAGGATCGATTTAAGTAATTATTAAATGTCTCTGAGTATCACTTTAAGTGTACTAAGAACAGGTACAGAGCTACAAGGAATATCTTCCTTCTTTTTAGTTGTTATTTATTAGCTCAATTAAGGTCCCACTTTGCGCGGGCTTGAACTCACTGGCGGGCGGGGCCATAAAGCACGCTGTCTCACTTGACATCGGGCCCGAAAGAGATAGTATCAGTGATGAGCGGTTAGACGTTAGTCCTCACGCACGACGCGACACGTCTGCTTTGCACATAGCGCTCCGAACCGTTCCGAATATAAACGAAATTACACGATGCACACATGTCATACCGTTTCGGTTGTTGCGGTGTGTGCTGTGTGCCGCTCGAATTCGAAAAACAAAAGATTTAAAATAATTCCTAAGAGCGTTTTCACATTATCCGATCCGATATCGGTGTCGGACGCCGATCCGATATCCGGGTAAGTAAAATGTATAAAATAAGTACCTATCTTTCATATTGTCCGATATCGGGATATCGGATATCAGAGCACGGTATTTCATACATTTTACTTACCCCGATATCGGATCGGCGTCCGATACCGATATCGGATCGGATAATGTGAAAACGCTCTTACGTACCTTTGTTCGTTTCTCGGCAATGAAAAAAAAAGACAAATTTTCATTTGTTTTCTTATTTTGACACCCTTCTACTGCACAATAATGATCAGACACAACGCCCGTCTGGTCGCGCGCCGCGCTCGTGTACCTCACCTCACAGAGCGTTGTGGCGCCGCACTGAGTCCACCTTCCTATCGTCCGCGGACGCGGGCCACATGACCGGCGTGCTGTGCAGCAGCTTGCAGGTGCCCGGATCAGACACAACACCCGCCTCGCTCAATTGGGCAATTGCCTGATCAGACAAAACACCCGTTTTGCTCAATTGGGCAGTTGCTCGGATCAGTCACAAAACCTGTCTCGCTCAATTGGGCAGTTGCCTGGACGAGACACAACACCCGTCTCGTTCAATTGGGTAGTTGCCCGACCAGACATAACAACTCTCTGGTCGGAAGATGCACTCTAAAGACTAAACAAAAAAAACTTGGGCTGTTGCCCGGACCAGACACAACATCCATCTCTCTCAATTGGACACTTGCCCGAACCAGACACAACACCCGTTTCGCTCAATTGGGCAGTTGCTCGGACCAGACACAAAACCCGTCTCGTTCAATTGAGCAGTTGCCCGACCAGACATAACATAGCCGGTCGGAGTGGAATGGAATTTCTGGATTAGATCGATAGAAGCTATGCAATAGCTTAAAAAAAAATTCAGTCGAATTAATAACCTCCTTCTTTTTTTGAAGTCGGTTAATAAAGCGTAGATATTAGGTAGTCAACATACACGTCATACGAACGATATTAGGCCGCAGTAGACTGAACCAAACTCAGACAGCCGCGGCCCGCGCGCGGCGCTGTGACACGTCGTCCCCCCGCACCGCAATCGGGGGTAACTTTATTCAGTGAGATGCACGATATATCAGAGTAAAAGGCGTGCGTGATAAAATACAAAAAGGCCTTTGGAAGAAGGGGTTTTACGAAAAAACCACTACATCAATCAATTTCAAATAAAATTTATTAAATTCTTCGATAAATTTGCTGTGTCGGTATAGGCTTCGTTTTTTAAATTTGATGCTTCTTTTATTTCTAATTTACGCTCAAAGTTGTGTTAAAATTAGCCAAAAAAACGAAACTTTAGAAGCTCATAACTTTTTATTGGCTTATTATTTTACAATTTTGCTTCCGTACAGACAAAATTAATAATGAGACAAAACGATATCATGTTTAACTTTGGATGTACATGGTCAAATTGTGGAGTAAAACCCTCCCGAAGTTTGTATGGAAAAATGTTGACTTGAGTCACCTGTGCTGCTTATTGGAGTATTTTATTGCTCATCAACACCACGACATACACATATTCGCACCACACAGCTGATTCTGTCAACTGTCGAAAGATAACTGACAGGTGTCAAATAAATCACGCCAATGGCGCTTGAAGCAACCAAACACAGCCGTTAAAATACACTACAAAATCGAATAAAGAAAGAACTAAAGTTCAAAAGAGGCGACATGTTTCAATTAAGTCATTAATTCAATGTTGTAACACAAACCGTCCATTGTTCTCAATAGTTTGGCACAATGTCAGTGATTGACGGAGCGATTATTTTGTAACAGTTGTGCAACATGTCCACAACACCACAGTTGTCATCTCCACATCACACGTGTCATTAGATAATGGTCTGGCTAAGCGATTCTTTTTTGTTTTCAGTGACCGGAGATAGCGGTCTTTTTGACAGCTAACGGAATGATTTCGAATTGTCTGGTCCTATTGTCAATACAATGGGGGAAGAAAGGTTCTGGAGTGGCGACCATGTACCAGAAGACGCAGTGTTGGAAGGCCTCCCACTAGGTGGATAATGACCTTGTGAGGGTCGCAGGAATTGAATCTATATGTTTTAAAATAGCTTGTTTTACCAAAAAAAAATGATACTTTAAATTTGATAGTAGAATTAACGGTACCGTTATGAGAAATAGTATAGTTGCGCTTAGTTGGTTGCGCTTAGAGGTATACCCCGCTGGGTCGATATTATATTAAAGTAAGTTGTTAAGATATTGCAGCTATTAAGAAACTACATAAAAACCGGGCAAGTGCGAGTCGGACTCGCGCACTGAGGGTTCCGTAGTAACTTACCTATAAAAACAGTTCAATCGAACAATTCGACAGTCTCGAAATGTACCTACGTTTTTTGCAGTATAAACGGACGAATCTTTTTTTCCCGTCACTTTACCAATTGAATTGAAAATTGATTTTTGCACAGCTTCAAGGGACCACGGACCCAATTATATGGTGTTAATTTCAACTCAATACCTCTAACTTACCTATGAATAAAGTTCTATTCTCGAATCGAGCGTTGAAGATTTTTCAAAAAAATAATTCTTGTGACGTAACAACAAATTTTCAGTTTTCAGACTTTTCCCTATATGAGTGCTATAAAACGTTGCTTCATGCCAAATTTCAAGATTCTAGGTCGACTGGAAGTACCCTTTAGGTTTTGATTCCCTTGCGAGTACTTGCGAGTTTCAAAATATGCAGCTTAAATTGCTGTTTCTTTTGATTGCGTTGACATAGAAGTTTGATTTTGTTACAGCTTAAAGGTATTATAGACCTGAGTATTTGGTATGAATTTCAATTTAATACCTCTACGCGTTTATGAGGAAATGGGTAGTAAGTTTAAAATTATTAAAAAAAAAAATATTATGTGATGTAACTAAAAATTTATGGTTTTCGTAATTTTTCCTTTATCTATGCTATAAGACGTTGCTTCGTACCAAATTTCAAGATTCTGAGTTCACGGGAAGTACCCTGTAGGTTTTGATTCCCTTGCAAGTGTCGAAAATTTGCGGCATAAACGGCTGTATCTTTTGATTGCGTTGGCTTAGAAGTTTGATTTTTTCACAGCTTCAAGGGACAGTAGACCTGAGTAATTGATATAATTTACAGCTTCATACCTCCACGCGTTCCTGAGAAAAAGGGTCTTGACAGACGGACGGACAGACGGACAACAAAGTGATCCTATAAGGGTTCCGTTTTTTCCTTTTGAGGTACGGAACCCTAAAAATACCACCTTCACTATTCAATGCGTTTGTAACAGTCCTATAAGACCATTTTGTCATACTAGGCTTTATAGCAGAACACTTTAACAACAATTATATAAGTCAGTCACGATACAACGTAAGTACAATGAACCCAACATTTAAATGATCTAGATCAAATCCTAGATCTTTCTCTCGACTGAAAATAATTACGACATGGCAAGATGATATTCATATTATGCAAACGTCTATAATTACTAGAGATCGGAATTAGGTAGATTTATTTATGTACTTGCATCGAAATGTTGATATGAATTCATGAATCCCCGACCGGTCTCATAGGACCGCGCTGTTATTGTCTTACTATTGTGTCTCGTTTCGCGGGTATTGATAGGTTAATCTGGATCTTCCTAGGATTTGTAATGGGTAATCCCGTGTGTCCAACAAAATTACAAATAAATAATAATAAAGTTTTCTCTTGTTCACGTAAGCTGAACTACGAAAATGGCAACATCACGCGTGTGCGCATTAGGATTTTGCAACTTCAGATATCCGATGACGTTGATGTAAATTTGGCTTTGTCGCGCATTCAATGGTTTAAATTATGTTAGAGTAATTATACTTTTTTTTATTTAATCTTAACATACCCACAAAAAGAGACACAATATTAAAACAATAACAGCGCGGTTTTAAACACTGCGCTGTTATTGTTATAGGACCGGTCGGGGATTCATGACTTAATAAATCTCGGGATTTTTCTGCTCTTTAAAATTAATAGCGGGATTTGTAAGACACACATTTATATAATTAAAAAAAAAAACATCCACTTTATTCTTTCGATCTATGAAACCAGTGTGGAGTACCGGCCACGTACCGAAAGACGCAGCGTTGGAAGGCCTCCCACAAGGTGGACTGACGACCTGGCGAGGGTCGCAGGAATCCGATGGATGCGAGATGCACAGGACTGGTCATTGTGGCGACGCTTGGGTGAGGCCTATGTCTAGCGGAGAAGATGATGAAACCAGTGTAAGTACAAAACAAACTCTACCTAATTCCGATCTCTAGTAATTACAATAACTGTCATAAAATGAATGGATGGACAATAAAGCTGGATATAATCGCTCGGAAAGAGTAATGTCGACTCGTAGCGACGGTAATGTTAATTTTGTTATCTAATTCAGGTTGTGCCCGCTGGCAGGTTGTGTCCGGTTGCGTGACACAGAAGGCGGAAGAGCGACGGGATTTTGTCGGAACGACTGGTTTCCTGTGCGCTATGGTTATTATACAGATTAATACGAGTAGAAATCAGGACGTTAGTTATGGTATATTGGATGTTTTGTGTATGTGAGTTTATTTGGTTATGAACGTACGCCCCATATTTTTTTCATCATCTGTCATCATCATCTGCCTAGCCTTTTCCCAACTAAATTGGGGTCATCTTCCAGTCAAGCCGGATTTAGCTGAATACCATAGTTTTTTTTTTAAGTAAGTAATGTAAAAAAAATATAATATTGAGACTGAGATCACTAACATTGACGAGTACAGAGTGAAAGAAGTACTCATAACATTAGTTGCGATATTAAAATTGGAAGATCATTTTTGTTCGTCTGTCAATTAAATTTTTTGCGATCTATAATTTATTTAAATTGTATGCACAGTAGTCTCTGTCATTCAACCGTTGGGCAAAAAATTACTACACTGTAGCAGGTGTGCACAATAAATAAATAGAGATTTGAAACAGAATGAAGTATCATTAAGATTAGGTAATTGTAATATTTATATCAAATCCAATAAATCTGACTCCAGTCTTGCCATGAAGTACCGTGTTACCCCAGTTAATGGGTTGTGGAGGTCTGGTAGGCAGCCGCTCCTCGTAAAATATTGGTATTCAGCTAAATCCGGCTTGACTGGAAGCCGACCCCAATATAGTTGGGAAAAGGCTAGGTGGATGATTTAGATGATATCAAATAACACGCTTAAGGAAATTCGAGCAGTCAATTCGATTGATAGTTTAAATAAATTAGTCATAAAAAGCCACAGTTTAAATTAAAAAAATAAACACATTCACGAATCAATCGAATATTAGATTATGGTCGATAGGCATGATGACTGTGACAGAACCCGAAATGATTCTAGTTTTCCTTGATTCAAAACGTTCATTATCGAGCTAAACCTGTATTTTTTGTTTTAGAAATATTGTGTCTAGAATTATTTTTATTTCAAACTAGCCTATGTGAAATACTTTGGAATCGTATCTAGAATTATCTTTATTCCAAACTAGCCTATGTGAAATACTTTGGAATCGTATCTAGAATTATCTTTATTCCAAACTAGCCTATCGTATACATACAGTCTGGGAGACATGTGCACAAGATGAGGATCTTGTACAAGTTATTACACCTTTAATTCATGAATCCCCGACCGGTCTCATAGGACCGCGCTGTTATTGTCTTACTATTGCGTCTCGTTTCGCGGGTATTGATAGGTTAAAAGTGGCCGGCAATTCAAACTTAATAGGCATCGTAGGTGTGGGCTTGCGGACACCGAGCAATGAGTAAGTCACCGTCCAGCCGTTATGTTTCCTTGGAATAATTTTCAACTTTAAAGCGGGCAAATTCATTGGCAGATGGTAGTATAGTACCAACAGGAAAGGCTCACGATACTGTATTTTGAATAACAGCTTGCTGTATTGTTAGTGCCTGCAAAATGCTAAATAGAGTCATGTTCGTTAGATATTCAGTTCTCTGAACCTATGGCCCTTCGAACTAGCTTGAGGTGTGGGTAGTGTCACTGCAGTCAAAATTACGGGTGTATATTAAACACCTCTGTCTTTCATCTGATCCTTCAAGAAAACATACCTATTTTGCAAGTCACATTACTTCATTGTAGGTAAGAAATTATTGCAACAACACCCACATATTCTGATCCTATATTTAGCCCTTTGAATAGGACATAACGAACTTTAAATATTCCTAATATTAAATCTATACTTCGAACGTTAACTAAGCGACAAATCTATCAATATTTCTTACATAAGTCTGCCTATAGATCTCATTAGAGTCTATTCAGGATTCTAGATAACGATCGTGAGTATATAAATCACGTTTTGAAAGTGAGAGGATTCTTAAACATGGCGGTTTGTGACATCATCTGTGGTATGCCCACGCTTAATTAACAATGAGATGAACTGAAGATACCTAGTTGTGTAAATGGTTTTGTCCCTATACTGGGTTGAACGGATGAAGAGAATTTAATGAAAGGAAGAAAGAAACACGGTTTATTTACACGAATAGACAAAAAATAATAATAATAATGAAAAAAAAATGGGAAAATATGCGTCAGTACCGTGCAAAACTCACACATAAAGCGACGAGGGCACAGCGCTGGTTTTCAGCGTGAAAATTGTGTAAATTAAACAAAAAGCTACATTTTCTTTTAGCGTAAAATCCTGAATTGCTACTTAATTACTCAGATACCCGCGAAACGAGACACAATAGTAAAACAATAACAGCGCGGTCTCATAGGACCGGTTGGGGATTCAAACGTTAATGTCCTATCTACCTTAGTTTGGTTTTCGTAATCATTACTATATTTTGAGTTCTCTTAATTATAATGATTTGATATTTCTCACAGTACTTATTAGTTTATAATTATTTAAGCTTAAAATTATGTATTTTATGTGGCCGATGATGGAGCACGCGGGATTTTAAACTTTCGACCTAACAACCATTCGGCGTTTCAATTTACAGGATTTCGTCCATTGGTATTTTAAAATTCGAAATTTTGATAGGGGGTACGTATTACAGTATTGTATTTTTATTAACCCAAAGGTTGACTGGAACAGAATGTTACGTTGCATTAAGTCTGCCTAGGTACCACTACTGGCCACTGGCTACTGGCTTTTGACTGGCCTGTTGGTCTAGTGGTTAGTGACCCTGACTGCTATGCCGGAGGTCGTGGGTTCGATTCCCACCCAGGACAAATGTTTGTGTGATGAGCACGATCATATGTTCTGTGTC
Organism: Mythimna separata; assembly: GCA_030763345.1. Classification (NCBI taxonomy): domain Eukaryota; kingdom Metazoa; phylum Arthropoda; class Insecta; order Lepidoptera; family Noctuidae; genus Mythimna; species Mythimna separata. The sequence continues at coordinate 1,430,071 of CM061181.1, read as the reverse complement.
TGGGTGTAATTTATCTATAATATGTATGTATTTAGAAATATAAAAGTATGTGTATCAGTTATCTAGTACCCATAATACAAGCTCTGCTTAGCTTGGGACTAGATGATGTTGTGTGAAAGTTGTGGAATATTTGTGGAATATTATTTGTTTGTGGAATATTATACATGAAGTTTAAATAAATAAATTGTGAATTTTTGTTCATTCATGAATCGTATACGTTGTCTCGTTGTTTCCTAGACATAACTATGCAATTTATTTTATTAAAATTAATAATTATAGGCCGCTATATAATAAAGTGATTTTACGACCAATAAATCATTAACATAGATTCAATTATTAAAATTAATAATTTTCCAAAGTATAATATTCACGTAAAAGTAAAATAACAAAGTAGAGAGAAGTAATTAAATAAATATTTATCACTACACAATATGTACGCGAAAAAGAATGCACGCAGCGATATTTTAATAAAATACGACTATAGTGATATCCGTTTTTTTATAAGTCCAGGAAAATGTAAAACAGAAAAGTATCACATGACTTTATTGCACAACATTTAAGATTCGGTTCTCTACGCTGGGTGGTCTTTGTCCTATAAAAATTCAAATATGCTTATATCGTTTAATTTTTTCTAATCATCACGTGTGTGTGTTTATTGTAGGAAGAAAAGCACCAGCCAATACACTGTTTTTTTTTTCACAAAATTGAACCACTGTGTTACCCCCTGTACCACAACTTTCCACAATTTATCTGTATGTCTGTCTATCAGTCTGGTAGTTCCAGCTGATCTCCGAAACGGCTATACTGATTTTGACAACACTGTCACTAATAGCCAAAACCTTAAGGAGTAACGCATGTTAGTTTTATTTAAGAAAATAATAGGAATACTGACAAAAAAAAACAGAAATTAACCGATTTTTTTGCGCGATACCCAATATTTTCTTGGTATCAGATAGATAAAAATAAAACAAACAAAAACAGATTACATCAGAGGTCACAACAATACACATTATGGTCACCGATAGCCATGTTATCTATCTAGGACGCCGCCGTGTCAATACTCCATACTATAATGTCAGATGTCAAGTCTTTGTGATAATCAAGTTATGTCTGAGTAACGAGTTGTAGATCTTCTTTTTGTTCATTATGTTTTTTGTTATTTGCTTTTTGGTAGATAAAAAGGGGACCGTCTCTAAGCGGTGTTGGTGATTGGTTCGAAATCAAGAGTGAGAATAATTAGAAAAAATATTAAAGAAAACTTTGTCATTTTTTTGTTTGGCTATGTATTGATTTATTATCCTGTATATGCAATAGATTCCTAGTTTTTGCCAGCTGCTTTGCACACGTAAAAATAGAAAAAAAAATGAATGAATCAATCAACTGTATCATTTCAAGATCAAATTTAATTCAAGTTCAGCCGTTCGAGCGCGAAGAAGTAACAGACATACAGACACAAGTGTAGGCCATGCCATAGAATAGTACACAGGATACTTTTTATCTTGGAGATAAGTTCCTTTACGATAATTTTCTGCGATCAAGGAGGCGAATCCGCTGGCAGTTGCTAGTAGACTACTAAACATCGAAATAAGTTAATCTTTCACTAAGAAATAAAGTATAAATAAACGATGAAATGAAGGTCAATGTCGCTTAACAGAGTAGTGGCATGATAATAGTAATATCCATGTATAATTCACCAATGCAGAAGCCTTATACTATTTATAACTATTTCATTAAACCAAAACCTCTGATTAACAAACAAAACAATGCATTATTCATATCATCATAACAACGGCAAGTGGAGGTGTCGTTAACCTTAGCGGCAATGGTCGTGTTCCGCTCCACAGTAGGTTGGCAGTGTAGTTCACTGTAGGTTGGTAGTGCACTCATACATTGTTGGTACATTAGAAGTTAGGTGTGACGCGTTGATGTCTTTCGTATAGGAAGTTTTAACGTGGTTTACTAGTGTCATAATTTCAACAGCATTTGGGAAAGTATGAGGCTTTTCTTCGGTTTCCTTTTTTTGCTGTTTAGTTTACTATTATTGTACTTTCTTCTCATGTCCCTGTACACTATAACATGCATCCGAAGTAATATCTGCACTACTACTGCTGTTTTGGGAGTGACTACGTTGAAGACCAAAAAAAAAAAAATTAAACGATGAGCCTAAGACACGAAGAAGTAATCGTATAATAACAAAGGTACTAAATGTTACAATACTAGCTTTTGCCAGTAGCTTTGTTCGCGTGAGAGTAGAAAATTATGTCACGGAAACAAACTCGGGGGATAAAAAGTTTTCATACAAATCGGTTCAAACGTTTGTTCGTGAAAAAGTAACAAACATACACAAACACTATCTTTCATATTAGGTGTAATAATGTAAGATTAGTTCTAGTTTACGGTTTTATTTGTATTCCTTTTGAGTTTCCTGACTAGGTTTAAGCTCGAATGGAGTTTTTCTTCACGTAACGATTTCTACTCGTGACTTCTTGAAATGGTCTGGCATGTTATGTTTGGTATAGATTACAATAGTTATGAGTACTATAATATTAAGGTTCGTCTAAATAGATTTCCTGTGAGGGAAAGTAACATGATACTTTCGATGCATAATCTATACTATCTACATATATCTATATATACTGATATTAGAAAGAGTTAGATTGTTATTTTTATTTGTAATGAATAAAGTCAAAAACTACTGTGTGAAAGCCCAATTCTCTCTATTTCGCTCTATCCCGGGTCAATCTGTTCCAAGTAACTTCAGCCACGGCTACTATGTTATCACTCTATCGTTTGAATAAATTATTAATCAAAACTTTATAAACATAAAGAGCTGCTTGTGTTATAATATGTTCTCTCAATCGAAGTTGGTTCGTTCCTTGGACTGATCAGCCTCCAATAAAGCTAGCTCTAAAACGTTACTTTTAAATTGATTATCTCCTCGCTAATTCGACGAAATTAAGACTTACGAAGATAAGAATTCATTTCCGAGGAGACATAATTATGGTCGGTGCCATATTCAAAGGAAAACATTTTAAGGCTGCAGTTCGAATCATAAATTATAAATGTTATTATGCTGTAGCCTATGTGGGCCTGCATACATTACAATGCCGACAATATTGAAATTAATAGCAGATCTTGAACTTACACCCACCGCCAAAGATCGAAGGCAACGCATTAACTTATCTTCACTAGAAATAGAAGTTTTATGCAGATGTAGCAAGTGTGGTGTAATAGTGTATGCCGAATATGAGTGCAGTGTCTCTGTCGAATATGTGACCCACTTGTAAGAGTGTCCCTAATGCTAGCTGCAGCACTGAAGACCATATACTAGGCAGAAGCTGTCTAAGGATCCCCAATAACTCGACAAAAGAAGAAGCATGTTATGCAGATTTCGTTCCCTAACATATACTTGACGATAATGGGGATATCAAAGCTCGAAACAATGCCTGATGAGTGCGTATACGGAATCTCATTGAATAGAATAGGAGTGAAAATAATTTATTCGATGTAGGCAATACAATACAATAGCAACAACACGAAATAAAAAAATGTTTTCCTGATTCAGAAGTAAAAAGAAAATATTTTTCTGATTTTAAACTGACTACTTCAAGTTTTAGAAAACCATACAGTTCATGACTGCTATATATATTTTACTATCTAATAAACTTAAAACAACAATGAAAGAAGCATGAAATCTTTTCAAGCGGTATGCTGGAAGAGATTTCTTTAGAAATAAGCATTACCTTGTACCTATTTTCTGTGTCCTCTTTATTGTCCATTTTATATGTGTGTGTACTAAACTGTTAAATAAATAAAGAAAAAAATCAAGCGTCAATATGCTTGCTTACATATTTTTTCGAAGAGATAAGCAACTGTTAGTTCTTTTCGATTATAGCATAGCATACCAGCCCTTTAATGTTCTCACTGCTAATTCTTAGGCCTCCTCTCTAAGAGCGGGAATGGGCTGTAATCCACCACCATTGTGGGTTGGTGGATGTCATATATTTTCGATTTTTCAGTTCTAAGGCATTTTGCGATATTTTCCTTCACCATTGGGCAACCACCCTTTCAGTTTCAAAAATTATAAATAAGTTTTCATTCCAGAAAAATGTACCAACGACACACAAGAGCAAAGCTGAGATAAAAACCAGTTTACTATAATTATTTTTCCTCTCATCTCCAATTATACAAGCAGATGCATTTATTATAAATATTAATAGCGAATATCAATAGTTTCACAATTAACATAATTGCGTCTATTTATGTTTGTCAAATGTACATTTGTATGTTCACATATTCACTTAGCTATGTATAATTTATATATAAATCTGGAAGTGAAGTGGTTCTATAATTTATGTACATATTTTTACTTGAGTTTAATTGTTAAGAATAATACGTAAGTACGTATGTACTGTAGAGGTAATTATCGTAATGTAAAATGTTTTTAGTATAATAAATTATATTTGTAAGTAAGAAACAAGGTCGGATGTCGAGAAATTAATAAAAATATCCTCATACGTTACATAGGAAGAGATAAAAATATTAAATTGTACCTGAATGTATAAATCCGTCTGCATATAAGTTACAGCTGATATATGAATGAAATACAAAAAAAGTTATTATTGATTTTGTTAACGTGCCTATTTGAAGAGCACTTAAAAGTAAACATACAACTTACTACAAACTTTTTTTGCAGTCTAATCGACCTTCAAAACTTTTTTTTAAGCGGAAAACTTCACGTATTAATTTTATGCAAATAATAACTATATTTTTCACTCTATATGTATTTAGGTAAATGAATATATGGATGCACCTACAAGTAACTAGATGTAACCCAGATTGTGATAGAGAAAATTACCATAAGAGATAAAATGTTGCCGTAATGTAGGAAATCGTTAGTGCACCTAATTAGATGCTCGTCCAACCGCTGAAAGTTACAAAATATCTCTCACCTGCGTGTTGACATCGGCAAACAGCAGACACAGCACCGCCACACACACCAGCAACAGATGTAAACAAGCCATGATGCACACACAGTACTCAAGCTAACATTACTCACTAACAATCCATACAAGACTAATTACGACAGGAAATTGTCAAACAAACAATCGCATACAAAAAATAATTCCCACTACCTAATCATCGATACAATGCCGATGAAACCACATTCACTCGGCTTCACCTTTCCTTGTAATTATCGAAAAGATACAAATGTCAAATGCACTGTAAACAATCGATAAAATTCCGAATCTATCGATAAAAAGTTCGTGGAAGTTGCAGCACTATTGTCACACGCCGGCTTTTTTTTTGAGCTTTTTAAGTTAGGATTAGTGTCGATTTTTTTTCGTGTTCGATTATTTCGAATCGTGTTTCGTATCTCGATTGCTGCGCGCGCGTTCTCAGCGCGGTTTCAAGAGAGACTATTTGACATTTGGCCGCGCCGGTCACGAGTTAGTGATGCCCCCCTACCCGGCCTGGCTTGCGTCCTTGAACGTACTACACTGTTCTCGATTTATGAATTCGATGTGGTCTTATTACCACCGTTGTCTGAATCGGCGGATTTAGTTAATTATGCATCTGTTCTGACTTCCTGACATGCTTAAGTGAATTAACGAACAGTGAAATGACGAATTAATTTGTAAAGCTATGAAAAGCTTTGTATTCAATTCTATTAAAATCATTATCATTGACATTTATTGATTTAAACCCAGTGTTCCTTTAGTTGTTTCAGTAGGCAAGGGCTACAGTAACTCCTTTGAAAAATACAAATCCCTAGCAGGCATCGTCTTCAACTGGCCCAGTCAACTTTCCTGGTATGTATGCAATTTCAATACCTGTTCAAAATATGTCTTTGTTAAAAGGGTTTTCACACTTTTAGACCCATTTCTGTACAATAGATTCAATAGAAAATTAGGTTTGTATAAATTATAATATATTATAACTGGAAAAAAAAATATTGTGCAATATTTACCTACTCAGCATCTGTTAGGGAAAGACAGAATATCTCCTTTTTGTACGTGAATAAAATATTTTTTCCTATTCATTAATTAAATGATTGGTTATTTAGTGTAATTGATTTAATTATTGTTAATTTTTTATAAGTTAGTACTTTCTAGCCCGACATGCAAGTCCAACCTAGTTCAGGCAAAAATGCAACTGTTTGCTTACCGGCTAAAACCCACTCCTATTCCTTCTTTGCCCCAATTCTGAGGTCCCAGGGATCTCTTTCGTCAACCCAGGCCTCTAACTGTGTGATTTATATTATTTTATGTATTTTACTATAAACGTGCCACTTTTATAAATAAACGATATTATATTCTATTCTAAAATAACATATTTTACGTACTTTTATTTTTGTGGTAGACTCGGTAAAAGTTATGACAATCAATCTCATAAAATGTTATGTTGCGTATCATATTCTCACGGGCAAGTCGGACGAATTGCCGAGCAAAAAGTTTATAATAGATATCAAATTTTATAGTAAGTAATTTTATTTTATTGATAAGTTTTTTACAAATCAATATTCTTAGATAGGTGACCTAAGGGCACCTTTAAGTGTAAATGATATTAAGGAAAGTCATATCTATCTTTGGATTTATAACTAGTCAGATAATAACAGCCGCACAGGTCGATCTTCAAGGTTAAGCAACGCTTGCCTAGGTTGGTCTGTGGATGGGTGACCATCTTAACATAACGAGTTTCCTCCGTGCCTCGGAAAGCACGTTAAGCCGTTGGTCCCGGCTGTCATTTGGAGATCTTTGGCAGTCGTTACGGATAGTCAGAAGCCAGTAAATCTGACTCCAGTCTTGCCATGAAGTACCGTGTTACCCCAGTTAATGGGTTGTGGAGGTCTGGTAGGCAGCCGCTCCTCGTAAAATACTGGTATTCAGCTAAATCCGGCTTGACTGGAAGCCGACCCCAATATAGTTGGGAAAAGGCTAGGTAGATGATGATGTAGTCACAAGCCCTAGCATAACACATGCATTTTTACATATAGATAACCGCGGTCAGGGAGTTTAAGAGTGCTATTTTTGCAGTATTTCTGTTTTTAAGTTATCAGTGTTAGTCATTTAGCTTCTGTCTTGGCGCGCGAGTTGATTTTTTTTAAAGCCAGTGTTGCTCGTTTTTTCAGACTTCCAAAATCAGGAAATTATTGTGCTATTTTTGCTTTTTTAATGTTGATTCTTAGGTTTTTTTCTAGATTTTATTTGACATTTCGCAACTATGATTCAGAAAAAGATCGCGACAAAATGATAATACGTATGATTCTTTGTAAGTTTTTCTCACGGATCTACAAAAGGTTTGTATTATGAGCATTCTTCAGCCATCGTTGAGACAATTATTATGTTTTCCGGATGCTGTGTGCGCGCAGCTGGGCTGAGTTATTAATTATAATTATTAATAATGTCATTTGTTTATGTCACTGTTATTAAAGTTTCATTATTACTTTTTTTTCTATTACCATATAGAGAATGGTTACGGTGAAGCCACATTTTCTTAGTGGATGTTTTGTAAAGTGGGTATAATTATAGCAGAGGAATGGCCATTTGTTATAAAGTATTTTAATTTTATAAAATATAAATATTACACGTACCTACCGGAAGATGCAGCTCTGATACGAGATGCACAGGACCAGTCGATGATTTATTAGATTCAGTTATCGGGCCTTAAAAATATAACAACTTATTTTCAATTAATTTCAGGAACCTTTTTCTGATAAATATGTCCAACACGATATTATTTATCTCAATAATATCCTAATTATATTTCAATATTACAAAATCGAACAGGATGGTATCTTTTTTATGTATATGTATTACTGTGCATGTGTTTGTCACCTACTCGTATAAAAGGAAATAAAGGAGTATCTTAAACTCACGGGTAACATGTTAAATTCCCAATGTAACAAAGTTTTGATCCCTAACGCAGTGAGGGTTTTATATAATTAACTCCCGAGCACTGTGAGGGAGTTTACATAATAAATGGTTTTGACGTTCGAGTACACCGAATCGATTAAAAAGAACAATAATAGAAATAATTGTACTCCAAAAACGATTTCAAAGCGGTCATCGTGATGAAGCAGATAATCTTGGGCAGGCCTCGTCAAATCAATTATATGCAAAGTAGTGTCAAGGGCGGGTTGCTCGCTATAATTGTAATCATAGTAGGCACGTAGCAAGTCACTCTGATTGCCTTTTATTAGAGAAAAAAACAGCAGATTAGTGACAATTGTTTATTTGTTTAACTTAAAACGATGATGTTTATATTTTACTGAAAAGGTCATTTTAAAATTGGTAAGTATACCTGCAAGGTATACTGGTTTTTAATTATTATTGACTTGCTGTCCCCTGCGGTTTCACCCGCATTTTTCGTTACTGCTCCGCTCCCGTGGGTCGTAGCGATGATATATGGCTTATAGCATTCCTCGATAAATGGGCTATCTAACACTGAAAGATTTTTTTAAATCGGACCAGTAGTCCCAGAGATTACCCCCTACATACAAACTTACAAATTTTACCTCTTTATAATATTAGTATAGAGCTTGCACTTGACCACTATCTCACTGCACTGCTGCTTATATTTTTTATGTGTGGTGATCATCTAATAACTTCTCCCGCTCTGAGCAGAGCGGGATGGTGTGTCAGAGTTTTACTGACTAAAACCACACCTGTGTCCTTCAGTTGCCCCTTGCGTTATAGGAATACGAATTCTTTTTTCAGAAATTCCCCGCTATGATGCGACGATGTGGTCGACGATGGCGCAAGCTTACCTAGAAATAACCTATTCACTCTTACTTAAAGAAATATCCAAGATTCCGATAGGGAATTCCACTCCTTAGCTGATTTGATCACCTTTCATATTTCGAAATCGATATATTGTATACTTTGTCACTAACTATATAGAGATATTAATAATCATAATATTGTTTCTTAGAATAACTTAGATTGGAGGCTCATAAGACTGAACATAATACCTACACATCACTGTCTACTGAATACGTTTTATGGCAATACTTAATCTCTTTCTTTTCGAAGTAATAAGCCAGCCCTTGCCAGCCCATATAAATCTTCGTATAAATAAGCACTTCAACCCCAATTCACATTTTTTTTTTTCAAAAAGTTAATCTCTAATAAACTTGAACGCCAAAGCCTCACTGATAGTAAACCACACTATCGCCCATATACACATTAATTTCTTCATATGAGTAATAGGCCACAGATTCGAAGAATTGGGTTCCAAAAAGACCCCAATACACATACATATAAATCTATTTAGACTTAAAAACAACATTATCGAAGAAAAAAGAAAGAAGGAAAAATAGGAATCGCCGAGTGCGATAAAACCGCGAATTGTATATTTTTAATTACTCAGACACCCGCGAAACGAGACACAATAGTAAAACAATAACAGCGCGGTCTCCTAGGACCGGTCGGGGATTCAAACGTTAATATAAGTTTTCTAATTTATAAATTGTAATTGTGGTGTGCAATAAAGTATACATAAATAAGTAATTATCATTATTGTTAATATCACAAATCTGTATAGCCCTACTACTAGACAAATGCCTCTGTTCCATTCTTCCAACGATCACGTTTTTCGCCTCTTCTTTTCAATTCATTATGGAGACATCCAGATCGTCTCACCATCTCTTTCATGGTCTTAATGATAAATGATATTTAACTATGTGGTCTGAAGTGACCCCGCAAAAACATCAGTCATCTTAATGGGTTGTGGAGGTCTGGTAGGCAGCCGCTCCTCGTAAAATACTGGTATTTAGCTAAATCCGGCTTGACGGGAAGCCGACCCCAATATAGTTGGGTAAAGGCTAGGTAGATGATGATGGTCTGAAGTTGCCACGCAAAAACAAAAGTCATCGTTAAACTTATGAATGTTAAAACCGAGCCCTAACCTTTACTCTCCAATCAAGTAAGTCAATACCACGACTATTGCTAACCCTAACTAAATAATAAAGCTATGTGGAGCTTGCGCTTGCGCCTCCGTCGAGTTGCGTCAGAGAATGTGCGCTATCCTTGACTTACCTATAACCGATAGGGCGGGTACTAAACTAAATTCTATTAAAATTCATTCATCATCTACATACCTAGCCTTTTCCCAACTATATTGGGGTCGGCTTCCAGTCAAGCCGGATTTAACTGACGACGAATATTTTACGAGGAGCGGCTGCTTACCAGACCTCCATAACCCATTAACTGGGGTAACACGGCACTTCATGGCAAGACTGGAGTCAGATTTACTGGCTTCTGACTATCCATAACGACTGCCAAAGATCTACAAATGACAGCCGGGACCTACGGCTTAACGTGCTTTCTATCAAACTTCATTAAAAATAATATTAATTCATGAATCCCCGACCGGTCTCATAGGACCGCGCTGTTATTGTCTTACTATTGTGTCTCGTTTCGCGGGTATTGATAGGTTAAAGTACATACATAACATCGCACATCGAAGGTCTGGACCAATTTGCCTGTTGCGGTCTTCCCGTTCAATTGTAATTTAACCTATCACATACCCACAAAACGAGACACTATAGTAAAACAATAACACCGCGGTCTCATAGGACCGGTCGGGGATTCTGAACTAAGTGTATTCAAGGCTAGAGTGGATAGGCTCACCAAATACTTTGTCATACACTCATTTATCATACATTCAAAACTCATGATTTTGTTAGTCAGTGTCATCTTTAGACATAAACATATCCATTTAATGAATGTATCATTAGGCAGGATTGTAGTCAATCACTAGTTTATATAATTTTAAATGTGGAAAAAAGGGTGGGTTTTACTTAGCAATAAAAAAATGCATTCCTCATTTTGTTTTTCTTCATCAATGTCAATGATGATGATCAACATTATAAACTTGGTAAGTCACATTGGTACTTTTCCAAATTTGATTACACGACCTCGTGGGAGATGAAACCTTAACCACTAGGCCTACACGACAATAAAAAACCTATTAACCAAACACCAATTAACAAAATTAATAGGTTATCAACGAATAGTAAAACTATGAGAATGCGATGCAAGTAAATCTGTTTCTTGAAAGAACTTTAAAGCTACGTAATTATGTAATGACCGATCAAACGCGATTTGTAAAGGTTAATTAAGACAAATGAGTTGTTATTTATGAGTATTGCTGACTTAAATTGAACAGTTGTAGTGTCAGTCGGGTCAATGAAGTTAATAAATCAAGTTTTGTAAAGAGACCGAATGAAAACGTGGAGGGTGGTGGAAAGAAAGGGGTTGTTGCAAGTGGTTACATACTTTAAGAAAGAGGTTTACTTATTTATCTGAACTAATATTAAGAAAGATATGATTTTTTGGTTGTTTATTTGTGTGTTACAATTTAACTCAAAAAGTAGGTACTTGACTGATTTCAAAAATTCTTCAATTATTATATTATTTTCTACTTTCATGCGCTGACAGAAGTTTTTTTTTTAGCATTATCGTCCTTGTAATATTCCCATAGTTGGGACTCAGGCCTCCTCTCCAGGAGAGGGAATGGGCGGAAATCCACCACGCGGTCCCAGTGCGGATTGGTGGATGACACATGTCTTCGAATTTTTAGTTCTAGAACATGCAGGTTGCCTATGTTTTCCTTCACCGGTTTGAGAGTAGCGGTGATGAAATTTAATTACACAAATTAATGCGCCTGGCTGAGTTTGAACCTTCAACTTGTAAGTTGGCGTAGCTACCACTGGGCCACCACTGCTCTAAAGAAGAACAGAAGGTAGTCAGAAAGCAGATAGTTAATTATAATATACTAGCTTCCGCCCGCGGCTTCGCCCGCGTGGTGTTTTGATAAAAAGTAACTTATGTTCTTTTTCAGATTTCAGACTATCCATATCCAATTTTGTAACAAACGGCTCAGCAAATTAGTCGTGAAACAAACATTTACACAGTTATAGTAAAAGCTGTTACCCGCGACTTTGTCCGCGTTAAGTTCGGAAACAGTACTATCATTCCGTGCTTGCAATTCATTTCAAAAGGATCGGAATTATTTATTTAACTTTCCCATAAACCGTTAATAAAAACAGAAATTACCTTGAGGATTTTTTTTTAATGTTTTACGTCCAGATGTACGAACAGAAAGAGTATTTGTATGGGTCGTAATAGTTGGCGTTTCTGCCTAGCCCGAGTGAAAAGGCATTAGTTTATATCTTGGGCACGCCATCATTATGGCGGTGAGTCCCCTCTTTGAGGAGTGGTTGTAAAGACGTTACGGTGTGTTACGTCCTCACCTTCCGTATGATGCAGGTTCTCACCGGACATGGTAAGTTCGGAAGGTTCCTGCATCAGATTCAGGCGGAAGAAACACCGAGACATCACCACTATTTGGATCGCCCGGAGGATATGGTGGAACGAACAGTGGAGGTTCGCCCAGCTTGGGCGGTGCACCGTCGTATGCTCGTGGAGGTAATCGGCGACAGCGACTGCTCGCGCTGGTTCCCTGGTACAGGCCATGGTCCGGTCGCCTCCTTCTGCGAAGCAGTAATGCTAGCAAAGATGACGGCCGCACGCGAGTGGGAACATCCCTCTTGTCCCCGTCGCTGGGATTCCAATCCCGATTTCCAACCATCGCAGGCACGGGCTTGCGGACGGCGAGCAATGGGTAGCTAGCCGTCCGGCAGTCTGGTAACAATCCGAACCGAGCCCAAGGTGTTAACGGCGCGTTCGGCCACGCGAGCCTCAAAGAGATGTCAGCAAAACTGTAGGGGCCCAGCAGGGTCGAAACCTCTGTGGCCATGGGTTGGCTTCTGAAAGGAAAACCCAGGACCCTGTAACAATGGCAGAGAAGGAACGGAGTGGGCTTTTGTCAGTAAAATTCTGACACGTCCTCCCGCTCCGCCCCAAAGCAGAATATGTCATTCTGATGATTTCCCAAAATGAGTTATGTACGTTTCTCGTTTATGTTCTTTTGTTGCTCGTTGTAAGATTTTAAAATGATTTGTTCGTCAAAAAAAGGATATACACGCGGTAATTTTTAGTAACAACAAAATATAAATGCTTTTTAATGTAGGCTGTAAAAAAAATAGTGAGCTGTGGAGCTGACCCGTGGTGGGCACTCGCAACACAGGATCGCATTTGCAGTTCTGCACCTTTTTCTTAAGATAAATTAACGAATACCTTCTCCCATTCTGGGCAGAGCAAGAGAGACTATCAGACTTTCACTGACTAAAACCCACTTGTGTTACTTCAGTTGCCCTTTGCGTTTCAAGCAAGCACGCCACCATAGCTAGAGTGTTTCAAAAGGTTTCAGTTTCGGATCTGGCTGGAAGTACCCTGATAGTAATATTATGCGAATAACCTGGAGAATACAATAGAGCATGCGCTGGAAGTCTGCCCGCCTTTTGTGGAACGCCACGCCGCCGTGTGCTCGGGGACGCAATCGCCGGAGAAAATGTCATCCAGTCATCTCCTTCAATGAATCACTAATGCGATCGAAGGAGGTGACTGAAAATATGAGGGATAGGATATCCTCTCGCTCCGTGACGCTTCGGGTGTCAAGCTTTAGGGAGAGTCCCAAATACCGCAAGCACGCCTGTGATTGTACCATCGGGCCGTCGAGTGAAAGCAAGCCCGAATCCACGCGCAACTTCAAGTGATGTCAGCAAAATATGGAAAGGCCCTCTACGTCCGATGTCTGCTAGGACTGCAATACTTTTGCCAGGGTTATTTTCCATAATTTTTGCCTTGATAATATTTTTCTGCAGAGTTACACAATTTTGGCAGAGGTGAAAAAAGAAGCATAATCGGGACACCAACCTTCTGATAGCGCAAAGCCGTAAGCGAATCCAAAAACTACAGACATGCTGTCTTTCTTTACAACAGCACTCGTAAAGAATTTGAGATCATGCTTACATTAATTGTACGTTTTTGTCGTTTAAATTACTTGTTCATTTACCCAGTATTTTTTGGTGTATATTTGTCTAACGTCCTCGTGAATCAGACGAATGTTTTTGCATAGTGGGAACTATCCTACAAAGTTTGTCCATCTTTTAAATGAATTTCGGCGATATCTTGTTGTAGTGTTTATTGATGGCCAAACGCAGACTGTAGTCGCCGCCGCCGATTATCTCCATGAGGACATGGCAGTACTCTACCCAAACGGGGTTGACCTCTACCGTATGCTCCTCTGCACTCCACTTCCCGCCAAAACCAAAACAGAAACCTCTCGTTTGTTTCGGTGTTTCTTCTCAGGGTAGTCAGTTAGGAAACACCGGCCTCATCTAGATTAATAATTATGACAAAAAAAATGACGTGTAAAAGTGTTTTGTGAAACCTATTTGCAAAATAAATATCATTCATTCATTCATTCATTCTCGACGCACCCATAAAAGCTGCCTTCATGAAACAATGAAATGATGGTAAACAAATGTAGGAGTCGATTGGGGTTATTCCTGAGACTTTCCTCCGTCAGAGGGTTGTTCCAGTGTTGTTCACCACTCACTCCAAGGAGACATAGCACCGTTGGCGACGTAAGGCTGCTAGGAATGTGAGAAACGTCATACTTTATCAAACTGTCCTCAGAAAAGCAAACTAACTACATCGGCCCCGAACTATGTATATGAAACAGTAACCGCAAATACACGCAATTATTAGGCCGCATGGTGCAACTCCTTCCTATTTTGTCAATAATAAAACTCATCTAAGTATTTACTTTTATCGCCTTTGGTTGGTATGCCTTACCTAATCACGGTCAATTAGCTTGTTACAACCTTTTAGTAAATAAATAAAAATAGACAGTATGATTGTTAAAAACGCTCTGGCCGTTCAATAATATTGTAAGTCCGTCATGCTCGATCTAAAAAAAAGTAGTAAGAATTGAAAAATATGTCAGAAATTTGTGCTTACAGTTAAAAAAAACTATCTTGCTAAAAGGTAAAAAAAAACTTATCCAAAAAACCATCTGAGATTCGAACCATGATTATCCGACTTACAAATCTAGTCACCAAACCAATGTGCTACGTGTCTTCTATGACATCCTTTCAAAATAAGCGTTATTATACACACTTTAATTAAATAGTAAATGTATTCTGCACCAAATTGATTAAATTCTATTGATTACTTTTATTGAATAAAAATGTCGAAGTTACGTTGAAAACATTTAAAAATCAGTTTTAGTATTAAAATCGACTTATCTTTCCAAAGTATGCCTAAAAAAGAAGATAAAATAAACACAAAAAGAATAACTGGAGTAGGGATTCGAACTCACGACCAATGACGTTCAATACGGTCCACGGAGTGCGGACAAAATGCAATATTACTCACCCCCCAAAGCAAATAGCGTGATAATTTGCTGCCTATGTCCTTTCTCAAGCTCTAGTTTGTCTTTGTACCAAATTTTATCAACATCGGTTTGGCGGTTTAAGCGTGAAAGCGTAACAGACAGACAGACAGACAGACAGAGTTACTTTCGCATTTATAATATTAGTTTGGATTTAAAGGGCATCACAAGCAGGCCCACTTGATCCTGTCTGGTCTTCACCCTTAACCAAATCAGTAACTTTGGTTAAGATACTATATAACTACCAGTCACAAAAAGCTACTTCTGGTCGACTCCAGGAGTCAGTATCAACACCATGATGCACCACGTACGGTGCCCTGGCGCAAATGACAGCACTATAGCAAATTAGACTCATTAGACCGTAACGCAGTGCTGCACTTCATTCAGCAACTGGTGCTTAGCAGCATCTCAAGATGTATGGACTACGCATCGAAAACATTAATCTATCTTCGATCTCCGATCTCCAGAGGGGATTGCTTTAGCAATGTCCGCCTTGGAATATTTCCACTGTTAGGACACCAGCCTCCTCTCTAGGAGAGGGAATAGGCTGTAATCCACCACGCGGGCCCAATGCGGATTCATCCAAATTTCGCAATAATTCGGTTAGAATAAGATTAAGCAATAGAAGGCAAATCAATTTGTGAACGTCGAACAATCACTCAGATCCAGAGCACAGCATTCCTCTTCATAGAATCTGAATTAACGATAAAATACCGGTTTACGAGCACTAAGCGATTATCGTACAGATTGAACTGAGATAAATATTGCATTACCTAAAACGATTTGTTCTTAGAATTCAGTTCAATTTGGTTGAGAACGTGTGTGAGTGTATGATGTATGTTATACACGGAGATTCGATTACTTTGAGATAACAAATGCTCTGTATGTAATAGACAGATTAAGGCTAAGAACTCATGAAGCAGTTTTCACCCGCTCCCGCCGCTGTAGAAAAAAAAGAGCTTTTTGCGGTTGTACAGCCGTCACGGTTATGATTATGTCCCACAAACTTGGTGGCTGTTAATTATATAACGGGTGGTTAAATTAGTTGAGCACACACCAGAAACGGGCTGTTGCGTTATACAGAATTTTTTTAAAAAGAAGGTCTAAAAAGTTCTGGATGACCACTGACTTCACGATTTTGCATCAGATTTCTATATCCCCTGCATTTCTCCGGCCACTGGGGGTGTCAACCGACAGCAGAGCGTGCGGGTGACATCCCACCGGCTGCGTGTTTTACTAGTTGCCCGCCGATGCAGAGGGAGCCGCAAACAACCGCGTACGCCGCGGATATAAAACGCGTCGTGAAATAAGCTTTTATTTTTTACATGCATTCTACAGAAGCTGCGGGCTTGAAATCGCGGCGGAATAGAATAGAATAAACTTTATTGTACACCAAAAAGTAACGGTACAGTTTATCCAATAACTTAAATATATGGGTCGGACGCAGGTAAAAACCGCTAAGTGAGTTCTTAGCCTAATAATGTAGTTGCTTCTGATATTATAAAAGACTAGCTGGTACCCGCGACTTCGTTTTTAAAATGAAATTAGCTTAAGTTACCCCCATAACATCATCTTTACCAGTGAAAATCCCGTCTAAATTAATCCAGTTGTTTCAGAAAAACAGTTTTATTTATTACATATTTTTTATTGATATATAATCGATAAAAAAAATATGGTGTACAATAAAGAGTATGTACACAAATAAATAAGATATTTTGATTTACAAACAGACACCTTATTTATATGTCTAGTAGGTATATTATATTATCTGTGGTTTAGATTACTATTCGATTTATGACTGAATGGAACGTTTGAATCCCCAACCGGTCCAATGAGACCGCGCTGTTATTGTTTTACTATTGTGTCTCGTTTCGCGGGTATCTGAGTAATTAATTATCGTAGCAACAATGAATATAAAACGGAGTAGATAATCTTAAATTCGTAGATATGGATCTAGTTCACATTTAAGTTTAACTGGATCGTCCTCGAAAAAGAATGACAAATGATTGATTTTGCACTCGAGGCTACTATTTTTAACCGCCTTCAAAAAAGAAGTATCTTTGCAATTTGATCGTCTTTTTAGGGCTCTGTAGACAAATGCCAAAAAACTGAACCCTTATGGATTCGTCATGTCTGTCTGTACATACGAGTATGTCCGTCCGTAAGTCACAGCCACTTTTTTTTAAATTTTATTCGTATGGAGTTATTCATATGAGGTTGACATGTACAAACATGTACACATACGAACATACAAATTATTTTTGTGTGTGTGTGTTTTTTATACTATAATTATTGTAACTGTCATCTAAAATTACTTGTATTACTTTATCGGCATTCATATCCTTGATTCACGGTACTGACAAGATCAAGAATATCCTATCTTCCTCACTAATTGATTTTAACTCGATCTCGTTTCTCGATTTCCATCTAATCTACTTTGATCTAATCAGCTCATCATATCGGTGATCCACACGGTTTTAACATAGAATGTAAAGCATTGAATAGCTAATTCTGGACCATTGAATTTTAGACACTAGCATTAGTTAGTGCAACTGCACTTTTGACCCCAGACTGTACAATAGACTAGCTCGATTGACCAGTTCAACTAGTCAAACTATAAGTAATCGATCATCGTCATCCAAACACTCGATAGAAATCTTGCTAACTATGCGATCTGAGATAGTTGAAGGTTCTCAGGATGTTTATCAGACCAAATTCTACATCATCATCTGCCTAGCCTTTTTCCAACTATATTGGGGTCGGCTTCCAGTCAAGCCGGACTTAGCTGAATACCAGTATTTTACGCGGAGCGGCTGCCTAACAGACCTCCACAACCCATTAACTGGGGTAACACATCAGACCAAATTCTACATAAAGAATCTAAAGACAATTAATGCAGAGCAACACAGCCTTCAAGCGATTCCGTACATCATTAATTTTCTTATCATGCCCACAATCGATAAGTTAATCGATACGGATCTGGCATTTTCAGTTCTGAATAGTGTTGATGACCCTCAGGGTTGGCGTTGTGCCAAAATGATGTTTGTGCCGATAGGTGATTAATTGATTTGGAGCTATGAATTTGGTTTATAACGAAAGTGTATATTCATCAAAAACCTAGGTTTTTTTTATCAAAAACCTAGTTGTATGAAAAACCTATATATTAGAAACGAATTTGGAACCAGAGTTTTTTTTTATTCGTCGGAATCAGCAGAATCTGAACCAGCAGAGAGGTAGAATTTTCCGCACTATCTATGGCTCGGTGATACACGTCGAAAATTTTCATGACAAAATGCAGCAGACACAAATAAAAACATATTTCTTTGTTATGTAGCCATAATTTTGTAGTTTTTAGATGTATTATTCCTATATCCTGTGCTATAAGGCCTCGCTTCACGCAAAATTTCATGAGTTTAGGTCAACGGAAAGTATGATGATTTTATGATTTTCTAGCGGGTGTCAAGATTTGCGCCTAAATGAATTCAACCTAAACGACCTTATCTTTAAATTTCGTTGACCTACAAGTTCGGTTCAACCGCTGATTGGGGTAGCAAACCCAACGTTTTTATATTAAATTCAGCTTCATCCCTACCTCCATACATTTTGGAGAAAAAGTGTCTTCACAGACAAACACACGGACAACAAAATTATTTTGTTTTTGTCGACTTAGATACGGAACTTCAAAAAAGAATAACCTAATTTACAACCCACCAATAATAATTACACTAATCTTCACAACACACAACTAACCAATGTTTCTCAAATCGATACAACACTCGATTATCATCTCGATCCGAGTATGGTAATCGATGGCACAGAGATAGGCGAAGATATTATCAGTTTTGTTCTCATTGCATAATATTTAGATCAAGTTGTGTAATTGTTATAAATCGAAGCTTACTAGGTTACTACACAATGGGTAAGTGGAAAGCTTTTGTTGTCTAGACACTTCAGACGTTTATTGTTAAGTGAAATTGGGTTATTAGCGGATATCCTACTCGACTTTTGATGGTTGATCGGAGGTGAGAGGTCATTGCTTTGTGTTAAATATTGTTATTGATAATAAACCGTAACGTTGTCAAAACCTAAACGTAACTGTTACTTATGAATAGTCTCGCACAAGTCGCTTCAGCATCAGGCAAAAAATTAGGTTGTCTTAATTCTTTGCCCTGAATTGCACAGCATAACATAACTTAGTTCATAGTGTTTAAATAAATGATGCACGCATTCAAGTCCATATACCTACATGCATAGTAGACAAACGCCGAAAATGTCTAAGATAAATAAAACCCGTGTAAAGTTGAGATGGATCACTCGTCGATGCACAAATAATGCAGTCGGAACAATTTGTTTAGAAATAGTTCATTATGATTTGGTTCTTATTAAATCTAACAAGCCTCTATATTGTCCCAATGCAAGGCAATAGCCTCCTGCTCCAACTGCCATTCCATTCTGTTTTCTGCTATTACGGACCACCAATGAGAGTCAAGCTCGTTTCGGCAACTCTAAAGAACAATTTGCACACATCACCTCGAAGTAAGAATGAATAGGTGCATCTACTAAGCACATTTGTTCTGTTGAAGATCTATCAGTACACATGCACCAAGACCTAGCTCATTACGACCTAAAAAAACAACAGATGACAAATGTCATTCTCATCATAGTCTCATGACTAATTTAAGTATCTTCAACTCAAATAATCTACTTATAAAGGACTGCAGCGTGGGAAGGCACAGATCAGCTTTTGTTTTAAACCTCTTTTCATCAATGTGAACAAAAGCCTAAGTGTCGAAATGTTGTTGAGCGTTAATTTGTTAAGTTCAAATATCATGATCGTGTCCTGGTACTGACAGGTATCACTCGGCGCCTCTGAAACAATACTATTCATCAAGTGGAACAATATCTCTTAATGTGATTGACAGGAGACAGCTGTAACGCTTAGGTTACAAGTTTGGTAATGGTTTGATATGTAAAGGGTAGGTTGCAATGTCTGTTGGCATCTACAAATGTCTTTGGCACAAACAGCAACACTCTGATCCCCACCGGAGACCCCGCCCCGAGCGTCGCAAGATGATTTTGCTTAAGACAGGCCAGCAGACAGCGAGCAACGAGTAACTCGCCTTTCGGCGGCCGTCATTACAATTCATTATTATTTATCAAAACTTAACATATTACACAGTGATGGAATGGACAAAGGCGAACTTAACTATGAGTTTTTTTCAGTAAATCTTGGAATGAAAGAAGGATCATATTCGAAGACTTCACCAGACATGGTAGTTTTGGGAGGTATTTGATTCAGTAGGAAGATAAACCGAGTGTCGCCATTATACGGATCGCTTGGAGCATACAATAGAGCTATATTATATAGCCCGTTTGAACGGAGCACCACCGTGTCATCGTAGTAACGATCGTCGGTGGCGACGGGAACTAAAATCCGAAATCCCAAATCGCAATATAGCCCTCTAGGCTATTAGAACATTATGTTTATGTCTGGCAATGGTCGTTTCTCAGCTGATATGATGATGATGATGACAAAAATAGAACAGTCATTAGGCCCTATATTTTTTACTACTGTTTTAACATCAACTTTATGAATGAGACCGAATCATTTATCGATATCACGTCATAAACATAAATACACAACAAACTAGGCGGAACCAAACATGGGCATCGTCCCAGTAAAACGCCTACCACATTACTTTAGAAGATGCGTAGGAGTTCGAGGAAATCAAACTAATCGTTCATTTTAATTAAGTGATTCTGTACATCGCTACGCTTAAGGAATAGCGTAATTATACGTTATACGGTTAGTTAATATGATTTACATATAATAGTTAAGTCATGAATCCTTATGTGTTAAAACCTCATTGGTTTTAATCATTGGACCAGGAAAACCGGGGTTTTTGTAGCTGTATGTGCTACCATAATTTTAATATGATAATTGTGGTAAATAAAAACAGATTTATTACTAGTCATCTCATTATTTTTGATATGCAAACGCCTGTTGTTTATTTTATTTTTTTCAATAAATAACACCGCTGTTTTTTCTCTTTTCTATAAATATTACAATAAATCTAAAATGTATTTAATACTTTATACACTTACAATAATACCTATATTATAATTTTCTTCTTCTCCTTCATTCCTTTTGTCTCTATGGGCTCATGCAACCTGACAAAGAACTTGACCTCAGTCTCAAATAATTAAATATATTGAATCTTACTACTAGCTTTACTTGTGTCACAGTGCTGGCCAAAGACGGGAGGTTTTTTGTCTTTAAAAGTTCTCTGTCATGCGCGATCACTGGCCAAGCTTGACCAGCACGAGTCACTTCTATGTTTCTTTTGTAAACATAGGCATAATTTACTTTAGTGAATCACCTAATAACTTATATCAATAACAACGCGTGCAAACCTCTGGAATTTCCACCCACTTACTAATAAATGGAACTCTAAAAACTGCTGCGGTGTGTCGAATCAGAGCAAATTCGTTGAAAACCATTAGCTATTATGTTGATTCATCAAAACACTAACACTTTTTCATTTATTTTTGTTAGTGATGATGTGTTTTGCTGAATGCGGTCAAGTCCTAAATATGTGGGGATTTTTTTTGCACAATTTGTGATATTTGGCAATCCTAGCTACCAAATGACTTGATCTAAGTATCCAAGTGCTCTTCTTGTCAAAACTATATCGCAATTTGACATTACTGACATTATTTCGCCCACGCTTCAATTACAGAAAAATGTTTCAATGAGCTTCGTGAGAATATCAGTCATCTCATCCCTAATAGGTAATAATGTCAAGAGTATCACTGTCTATCATTGTATGTACACTATGACTTGAGGACACTTGAGAGGAAAAGTGGTTCACAAACTGTCCTTGTAGATAATGATGTCTTAAATTCACAAATCGGTTGTGAAAATAGGACAGAAACAAAATGTGATTTGAGTTTCTGGGAACACATATTGTCGAGCTGTAGAGTGGTAAAAGGGAGCTGAGATTTTTCTTGTGCTTCCTATTTCCTTCTCAGCGAAACTCGGCAAGAAGGCTAATTCGATACATTTACTGGAAAATACTGCAAAAAGTAAACAGGGGTGTATGGGGTCCATTAACATCTGAAGGACCCAAGCCAACCTTACCTGCTAGCGGTGCACCCTGCTGTTCAACGGACAAGGCTCTGGCAAACCTGGTTTCCCTCTAGTAGGGTTGTGGGGGTCAGACGGCTGGTCGCCTCACGTAAAACCAACTTCAGTCAAATATTTATGGATAGGAATAGGATTGATTTGGGTACTCGTGCTAGGGCGTCGCCGCATAACGACGCGCAGGCACATCGCCCTAAACCTGTGACAAGTGAGTTAGGGCCACCGTGTCAAGTACGGGCACGGTTAAAGAGGTTAGTACCCAAAAGGAAGTTCCGCTTTGCCACCTGGAACATTGGCTCTCTAACCGGACGTTGCAGGGAACTCGCGGACGTACTTGCGAAGCGTCGGGTCCAGTGCGCCTTCCTTCAGGAGACGCGCTGGAAGGGGAATAAGTCCCGTGACATCGGGCAGGGGTACCGGCTAGTGTACGCCGGATCACCATCGGGACGGAACGGAGTGGCCGTAGTGCTGTCTAAGGACCTTCAGGATGGCCTTCTTGAAGTAGACCGATACAGCGACCGGTTGATGCGAGTTAGGGTGCTGATCGAAGGATCAGTTACGAACCTAATCAGTGCCTACGCTCCTCAAACTGGTTGCTGTGAGTCTGAAAAGGAGGCCTTCTGGAATGAGTTCGAAGACGTATTACGCGCTATTCCGAATTCCGAAGATGTTTTGGTTGGGGGGGACCTCAACGGTCACGTAGGTCAGTTTGCTGGAGAGCACGGACGTGTTCACGGTGGTTTTGGATACGGCCAACTAAATGCAGAGGGAGTCAGTATACTCAGGACCTGCGCCGTATCGGACCTTGCCATCGCGAATACGTTCTTTCAGAAGAAGCCCCACCATCTTATTACGTACCGTAGTGGTGCCTACTCAACCCAGATAGATTACCTGTTGGTGCGACGGTGCCACATTGGCAAGGTTACCAACTGCAAAGTCATCCCTGGCGAAAGCCTAACGGCTCAAAACCGCCTCCTTGTCCTGGACTTTGCGGTCGTGCCAAGGAAGAAAGTTGTTGAGAAACGCGAACCCCGCACTAAGTGGTGTTTGCTTAATGGCTCTAAACAGTCGGACTTCATCGCGGAGGTCGAGCATCTTGCGGTGAGTGCTCCGCATGAGTCCGATCAAGAGATCTGGAGTAGGATCCATTCAGCAATCACCACTGCGGGTAAGCGCGTCCTTGGCACTTCTCGTGGTGGCCGCGTCATAGACAAGGAAACGTGGTGGTGGGATGACGGGGTTCAGGAGGCGACTCGGAAGAAGAGGGGTTTATTTAAACAGTGGCAAGGGACCAACTCTCCGGAAGACAGGGAGGCATATGGAGCGGCTAAGCGCGCTTGTAAAAAAGCTGTAGCCAGAGCCCGCAGCAAAAGTCTGTCGCCCTTGTACGACAAGCTGGAAACTGCGGAGGGGCAGAAGCTTATTTTTAAGCTGGCGCGTGCCCGGGAAAAAGCTACACGGGACATTAGCAAATGTCTTTGTGTAAGGGACGCCCAGGGTAAGCTGCTCTATGATGCTCCTTCTGTTAAGGAGAGATGGTGTACATACTTCTCGGAGCTGTCTAATAAACAGCATCCCCACAACCTTCCTCCCGAACCGCCTCCTAACCTCGGACTTATTTCCCCTATTTCCCCCGACGAAACCTGCATTGCTCTTCGCCACATGAAGAACCAGAAATCGATTGGGCCTGACAATGTGCCAATTGAGGTGTGGAAGGCGATGGGCTCACATGGTGTGGACCTTCTGACTGATCTTTATAACCGCATCCTGACCACCAAGGAAATGCCAAACCAGTGGCGACTAAGCCTGATTATCCCGGTCCACAAAGGCAAAGGTAGCGTACAGGATTGCAGTAACTACCGCGGTATCAAGATCATGTGCCACACCATGAAGCTCTTCGAGCGCATCATTGACACAAGGCTCCGTAGCGAGTGCACTATCTCTGAGTGTCAATATGGCTTCCGGGCGGGTAACAGCACCATGGATGCAGTGTTTGCCTTACGGACTCTGTCTGAGGCTTACAGAGAGAGAAGGAGAGCTCTGCATATGGCCTTTTTAGACCTGCAGAAGGCCTTCGACTGTATACCTCGGCAGGCTATCTGGTGGGCACTCCGCTTCAAGGGTGTTCCCGAGGCCTAGGCGTAGTTACGGCAAACATCCAGGATCAGCCTCCATGGCTAATGATGTATGCCGATGACATCGCCCTCGTTAACCAGAACAAAGCCCATCTTGAGCGCAGGGTCAACATTTGGAAAGACACGCTGGAAAACGGCGGTCTGAGACTAAATGTGGCGAAGACTGAGTACATGTCCTGTGGTGGCACGGATTCAAGTAATATCCGGATAGGGTCGGATTTGATCACTAAGTCTGATAAGTTCCGGTACCTTGGATCCGTGCTGCACGAGTCTGGCAGCGTGGATGACGATGTCCAAGCACGTATAGGCGCGGCATGGGCAAAATGGCGCGAGGTAACGGGCGTTTTATGTGACCGTAAAATGCCTCCGAGGCTCAAAGGGCAGATATATAAATGCATCATACGGCCTGTCCTCCTGTACGGTGGCGAATGTTGGCCAGCACTAAGCAGACACACCCAGGAGCTTCGCGTCACGGAGATGAAGATGCTGAGGTGGATGAGCGGCGTAACGCGATCCGATCGCATACGCAACTCATTCATCCGAGGTAGTCTTGGTGTCCGTGACGTGGGGGAAAAACTGCAAGAGTGTCGTCTGCGATGGTATGGCCACATCATGCGCCGCCCTAGGGAGTACGTTGGTCGGAGATGCATGGATATGGCTGTCCTTGGGGCTAGGTCCCGTGGTCGCCCTCGCAAGCGCTGGCTGGACGTCGTCAAGTCCGACATGAGAGCCAATGGCCTCACTGAGAAGGATGTTAAAGATCGGGCAAAGTGGAGAAAACTTAGTCGGAAGGCGGACCCTGGCAATGGCCGGGATTAACGCCAGGCTGAAGAAGACTGCAAAAAGTAAACACAAAATAGTCCTGGAATAGAACTTTCCTCTCTGGAGAAGCGATAGCGATCATAGCGCTCGACATTCTTCGCTGTACATACTTAATTTCCAAAACATGCGACATCTTTGTCTAAAACGAAATATGTATACATGGGTATAAAATAGGAATTTCTAAACACCTCTTTGCAATAAAACATATCACTAAACACAAAAACAAACATGTAACAAGTTAAAACCAACCATAAAAAGACAATGCAATCCTCGACTAACGCATTCAATCACGCATTTATAACATTAAATAGATTTTACAATAATTCTATTAAGACATAGTGCTAACGCCATCTATTCATCAAGCCGCCACAGTGCGATGCGTATCTTATGTGCTATAGTGGCTAAACAGAATCAATTAGTGTTTCATCGATGTTACGCTGTGTGTAATCATTTTATTACTCATTAATTCAAAATGGTAGACCGTGCGAGTATTTTTTTATTGATAGGCTTGCCTAACGATGGAACACACTTGCCTACTAGGGCTACTAGATAATTTCTAGGTAATGCCTAGAAATTATCTATTCACTCTACTAAAAGACCGCTTTTTTTAAGGGGGGAATCATCAGGACCCCTAACTTATCCTCTAAGTTTACACCTTACCTTTTTATGTATGAGATGTCCACCATCATCGCTTAGCAAACTGTAGGGGCCCGGCAGGGCCGAAGCCCCTGGGGAACACGGACAATCCAAAAGGTTGTCACCGTGTCCCCCAGATCGAAGGCAGCAAAAGAACGGGGTAGGGGTTTAGTCAGAAAGAGTCTGACACTCCCTCCCGCTCCGCTCAAGAGCGGGAGAAGTCATTCTATGATACCTTACCGAAAAAAAAAACCATCATCGCTTATACCATCGATCAAGCGTTCTCCGTGCGATGCGTATCTTATGAGTGCTAAAGTAGTTAAACTAATCAATTATTATAGTGTTTCATTAATGTTACGCTGTTTGTAACACTTTTGTTACTCACAAGCTTCTGCCAGCAACTTCGCCCGCGTGAAAATAGGTCGATACCCATCTATCTATGGCTGAAACGGGCCTTTAGAGTTTGTATGATGATCCATACAAACTCTGAAGGCCCGTTTCACCCCTTTTGGGAGTGAATTTTAGAAAATCCTCTCTAAGCAAAATTTCACTCTCCTAGTCCCACTAGTACCACCAATAGTTTCGGCTGTACTTGATATGGGTTACTGCGAAATGGTTGGTGGATATTTTTTTATAGTGCATGTTATTGATAGGCTTTTCTAACGATGTTTGTCTAGAAGTAATCCATTCACTCTACTAAAAGACTCCTAAGGTTTAGCTATAATAAAGCTTATAAGCTAAAATAGCTAAACTAATCAATAAGTATTTCATTAATATTTCGCTGTTTATACGTTCGTCTGTTGGAATGATGGGTGCGTGCGTTTTGTTTTTTGTTGTTCTCTATTTGGGACTAGGAACTGGGAATTCCCAAACCCCGATCAACTTAAGAGGCTGACTGACTAAAGCGAAATAAACTGAAATAGAGAACTTTCAAGTTTATTTAATATACCGTGCTGCGTAAACGCTTAAATTAAGAAGGTATAATTTATCTTAGTCATTAAACTAATAAAAAAAATATAAGTACAATAATAACAATTCAAAGACTGAAACGAGCGAACGAAACAAGAACTCTAGACTCGAGTGAACGAGTTAGTGTAGATTTTGTTACTAGGTATTTTGATGTACAATAAAGCTTATTCTATTCTAAACGCATCTATTTACTTAACAAACATCGTTAAACTCACCTTTAACCCAGAATTCGTGGCATCAGTGCAGCGGTATGCGTGTGTCTGCATCTCCCATTATGGTCCGTCCATGACGATCAAGTTCTAATAGTTTATAGTAGTTAGTGTCCGATCCACGTTTCGCTTCGGTTTCGTTCAAATATAAGCTTAATACCTAGGCCGAAGCCCGGTTTGGCCGATCAGATCAGATGACCGTTGCGATTATTAGTAACTAGCTGTCCCCTGCGGTTTCACCCGCATTTTTCATTACTGCTCCGCTCCCGTGGACCGTAGCGTGATGATATATAGCCTATAGCATTCCTCGATAAATGGGCTATCTAACATTGAAAGAATTTTTCAAATCGGACCAGTAGTTCCAGAGATTACCCCCTACATACAAACTTACAAACTTACAAACCTACAAACTTACAATTACAATTATTAGTATAGATAATAATTATAATTATTTATTGGATTCTATGGCTCTTGTACTAAAGGATTCTGTATCACAAAAGCCAGACATCTTTCAATTATAATACTGTAGAGACAAGATAGCGAAAAAATAATAATAAAAAAATTCGGTTACAGCATGCAATACAAAAATAATAACAGTAGCATTAAAGCTTTCTTACTTCTTCCAAAAAAAATATTACGGTTTTTTGGCAGTTTTTCTTCATACATCCAAGATGAAGTGAATAGGCTCTTAATAAACTAATGCGCTTCACCATCGACGATTGCATCACTGCTTACCATCAGGTGGGATCGCAGTCAAGCACTAGTTTATAAAAAAAAATAAAAAAAGTTTCCTTCCAAGCTGCGGTTTCGGCAAAACCTACAAACCGAGCCGAAGATTCGAATGTAACGGTTTCGGCTAAACATCTTGTTTCTATCGGTCACTAGTCACCAGGTAGGGACAGTACCCACGCGCGGCGGCCAGCGTGCAGCGCATCGACGAGTGTTTACTTGTCAATTAAATTGCGACAGAACAAAGGGCAAGCATGATATCGTCTTTACTGAGTAATGGCTTTTGTAATCAAACGATACTTACGTTTGATTTTCGAGTATTTGATTATTTACTAGCTTTTGCCAGCGGCTTCGCCTGTATGAAAGCAATAGCGATAATTGACTCACCTACATTTATTTACAAACTTAATTTAAAAACAGAAATAAAAGCTAACTTTAATCAATATCTATAATCTGATGTGATTCTTTCCAATTTCTATTGTTAAAAATCGATTTTCTATTTAAATATTTGTTAAATATGTAAAAATAAACTCGTCTATGCTTCAATTATATAAATAAAATGTATTAAGTAGATCCAAATGTAACAGGAATTATACATTATCAGGAGTTTAATATATCAAGATAAGGGCCTATTTCACCACCTATGATTAAGTTATAGAGTATCTTACTTGGCAGATAATTTCATACAAATTCTGTCACATTTTTGAATTTATTCAGTGAGTAGTGCCTACTCGGACATTGTGAAACAGGCCCTAAAAGAAATAACTTAAGTATACATAACTGAAATACCGACTGATTCATTTACTTAAACAAACATTGTAAAGTTAAACAATGATAGATAAACAATCATTCATCATCACTCATCATAATCAAATCCTTAAGTTTCACCACACGATCAAGACATTGACCCAATCCAATTTATTCTTACAGCAAGCTTTTCTAAAAACTGTTCCAATAACAATAACTTCAGCGTAACAAATAAGAACTTATAGAAACAACTGTAATAGCAATAAGCTTCAGACCTTGCGTTTTACACTTCGTGCGTAAGGAATCGCGCGCACGCACGAAACTGCATCAAAAACATCATCAAAACACAATAGATCGACGACTTTCAATACATGATTGCGAAAATAGGCCAAATCTAAGCAAACCTATCAAGAGTTTGATCAAATACTGGAGTTGTACAATCACTCACAAATAATGTTTGTTTAATAAATTCATTTCAATAGTTTTTTGTTTATTCGTTGTTCAAATATGACTGTATGCATCGTTGCATCTCATTTGTTTTTTTAATTAATAAACAAAGAAGTTTTGTTTGTTAAACTAACGCAAGAATGAACGGGGAATTTTGGAAATATATATTTAGCAGCTTTACACGCGTATAAGTAAAATATATCCCAGATATACATACTCGCGGGATTAATAGTTGTGTTTTACTAAAACATGGTCTACTACTCGTGTGTACAATTTCATACCGATTCGATCAGCCGTATGAGCGTGAAGGAATAACAAACTTACTTAGACTGACATAGATAGGTACAAACTTTCCGCTTTACAATAGTAAGAGTGATTAAAATAAAATTAATATAATTTAAGATGTTACTTTTTGATGACGCAGTTTTCCGTACTCAAAGGGTAAAACGAGACCCTTTTACTAAGAGCCTGCTGTCTGTCCGTCTGTGACAAGGCTGTATCTCATGAATCGTGATAGACAGTTGAAAGTTTTCACAAACGATGTATTTTTGTTGCCCCTTTAACAACAAATACTAAAAAAGAGAATGTAATAAATATTTAAAGTGCCGCCAATACAATTTAAGCAGTTTTATGACTTATTCATATTAACTGATTTATTCCGTAATAGACGGTACCGATGTACGGAACTATTCGCCCAAGTCCGACTCGCACTAGACCGATTTTTTTCTCTCTACGAGCAAATAAATGTATCCATTGACACTAAAATACTGAGGAGCTCGTGGCTAGATAATAACAGCCGCATAGGTCGATCTTCAAGGTTAAGCAACGCTTGCCTAGGTTGGTCTGTGGATGGGTGACCATCTTAACATAACGAGTTTCCTCCGTGCCTCGGAAAGCCGTAGGTCCTGGCTGTCATTTGTAGATCTTTGGCAGTCGTTACGGATAGTCAGAAGCCAGTAAATCTGACTCCAGTCTTGCCATAAAGTACCGTGTTACCCCAGTTAATGGGTTGTGGAGGTCTAGTAGGCAGCCGCTCCTCGTAAAATACTGGTATTCAGCTAAATCCGGCTTAACTGGAAGCCGACCCCAATGTATGTAGTTGGGAAAAGGCTAGGTGGATGATGATTGTTATAAACAATACCTATACGATACTGCATCAGCATACCTGAGCTAGCCAAAGAGCGCTAACATCGAAATCTATGGCCCATCTCGACAGCTTCGGGCAATACATTTGACATGTGCACACAATGACAGTGCTTATCAACGATCCATCTGTGTCTATGGTGCCTCGGGCTGCGATATGGGATGATTAGGAAATGTAGGTTGTATTGTAGGTGTGTATATTCAATTGTAACAAAACTTATGGCCGGACTAGGTATATATACGTAGCTTAGTTTGTGAAACTAGACCAATGTGACTGGCCTGTTGGTCTAGTGGTTAGTGACCTTGACTGCTATGCCGGAGGTCTTGGGTTCGATTCCCACTCAGGAAAAATGTTTGTGTGATGAGCACGATAATTTGTTCTGTGTCTGGGTGTAATTTATCTATAATATGTATGTATTTAGAAGTATATAAGTATGTATATCAGTTGTCTATTACCCATAATACAAGCTCTGCTTAGCTTGGGACTAGATGGCGTTGTGTAAAAGTTAAGAAAAATGAATGCAAATTCTCGTGACTAGATGAGAAATCCAAATTCAAGTCGTAATATCATATTTTTTAGAATGGCGCGTGACCACTATCTCACTTGATAGTAAGCAATGAACGACGATAGAGTACGCTTGCCTAGAAGCAACCTACTCACTGGTCTGTCTCTGTATCTTTTAGGGGGTACCCCAATGACACTAAATTACTATGCTCCATTTTCCTACTGTCACAATACTTACGATATCAGCCTAAACAATACCTATTAGATATCGCCCCAGCTATCCATAGAGCTAACATCGAAATCTATGGCCCATCTCGACAGCTCCGAGCAATCAATTTGACATGTGCACACAACTGACAGTGCTTATCACCCATCTATCTGTATCTATGGTGCCTCGAGTTGCGAGAGATCTCATCTCTCTCTGATTAAGAAATGTAGGTTGTATTGTGATTTAGACCGATGATTTTAGATATCTGGTGCGCTTTGTATGGTAGGTAGGTATGTAATAAGTTGATTAGGTTATGAAAATATTCAGACATCTAAGTATGTATCTTGATTAGGTTGTGACACTAGATTAAAGATTGCAAATGCTCGTGCCTAGATAGAAATAAGAAGATAGAATAAGAAGATAGAAATAATTCAAGTCGTAATATGTTTTTTTTATTATTATTGATAGCACTTGACCACTATTTATGGTAGTAAGTAGTACTCTACTAATGCGAAAGTTCCTTTAGAATTTGCAAATAACACCCTAATAGGAACCTATAAAATATTACTAGTTGCAAGATTATTTGAAAGACTTGTCGCGGCAATTGGAAGAGCACCGGTAGATTAGAAGTCGGACACTCTCTCGTTCTACACAAAGCGCGAGAAATTATTTGAAAAATTCCCACCACAAAAATTCTCTTCTTAAGTACGAGATAGACAGGGTCCATAATTGAACCTTTTACATAACCATCTATTAACACCTTTGTAACATTTTGGAATGCAATAAAGTATTGAGTATTGAGATTTTGATTAATTTCTGAAAAATACTAAAATGCAAGCTTAATTTGGAACCGTCTCCAATCAGACACCTGTGTCAACAAGCCTAGAATATTTTATTTTTAAACACGCCAAATTAAAATGCTTCAAACAGGATATGTCTAATTCACTGTAAATAATTGTGTCCATTTTCGTTTAAATGGGGGTTTTCAAACTTTTTGCTCGCGTGAGAATTTAGACTCGTCCTTATTGTATTTAAATACAGCTATTTTAATTTTAGACATGCCTAACAAAATAAGACGCAATTTGAACAAAATTAGAATTCAGTAATTGCGTACTCAGGTTTTTTCCACATCTTAAGTACCTACTCACCTAAATGTAAGTCATGCAGCAGATGAGAGTAGTAGCAACCCAGTAGTAAATGCCCCGACTTGCAACTTGTAGGTCGCAGGTTCAAACCCAACCAGGCGCCTTAAACTGTGTAATTTATTTCATCACGCTGCTCTCAAAAATGATGAAGGAAAAAACTCTGAGGAAGCCGGCTTGTCCTAGTACCCTCGATGAAATGTGACCTCTTCCAATCCACTCTGGGCCTGCGTGGTCGGTTATGGCCCTTTCCCACTCCTAGAGAGGAGGCCTGAGTCCCAACATTGAGAACATTACAAGGCCGATAATGCTAATACTAAGCCATGCAGAGCACTATGTAAGTCGATTTAAGTATAGTGATTTATGTCGCATCAGGAATGAAGAAATCCACAAGAGAACCAAGCCTACCGTCATAACCATACCGCTCGAAGAATTGCCAAACTAAAGTGGCAGTGTTCAGTAGCACAAAGCTTGCAAAAAGATCGTCGATGGAGCCGAAAGATTCTAGATTAGCAACTGCGTACTGAATGACACGCGTTTAATAGGACTTCCACAAGATGGATCGATGATTTGGTTGATGGTCACAGAAAGGCAACGGATGCGAGGCATACTGGACTGTGCGATGTGGCGACACTTGAGTGATGATGATGACTTGCTAAGTAGTTTTATTTTTTATGGCCTCATTTCGGCTAACTAAGACATTATTCTAAACCATTTAGTTCAATGACCGCAGTTTAACCTCACAAAACCCATCGACCTCCATTTCGATTCACACTAAATTATCACAACAAATATTGCACTAAGAAAAATCAATAAATAATAATAAAAAAACGCGCATCACTAATCAAATTTCACGTTCGCTGAACAAAGGGCGATGGCGCAACTAGGGTGTCCACGCTATCAGGAGTCGGATCTCCCAAGAAACAAACGGACAAACGGACCGTTTCCTAACATCCGCACCGAATTTGAGGCCACCCGAATCCGAAATAATGGAACAATTAAAGTGTTGCGCAAGTCATTGACAATACGCTACGACGCTAGGCACTCCACGCGTTTGACCTTTGTGGGGAAAAATGCTAACTATGTGTAGTACGACCTAGTTTAAAGTAAAGTTCATGAGTATTTTTGCAGTTAGTAAGCGGAAGACACAACTTAATGGTACTGGAGCGTTCAAGTGTAATTATTTTGTAACCAGGTCTTTAAAAACAATGTGTTGTGTAAGCTGAAAATAATGTGCAGTCTCAGATGTAATCCTTGGCAATCAAGGAATTAATATTTTTACAAGATAATGAAATCGAATCAAGGAAATTAATCTCCCGATGACTGAAACCATGCTAACTGGGATTTTAGAAACATTTCTTAAAATTCTTTAAGTAAGGAACCACTGTACAATAAAGTGTTACAACTTTTATGCATTACTAATTTCTCGCACAAAAGTGGCAGAGGTTTCACCCGCGTGTGAGTAGATAAAATTCTGGGATATAAAGTCATATTCCAGATTTCCTGGACAAAAACGTATACCAAATTCCATCCAAATCCGTTCAGCCGTTTTAGCGTGAAGGAGCAACATATATGCACATACGTCCATAAAAGCTTTCACTTTAGTTAATATTCGTGTAATTTTATAATATTTATTCTATTATAACCTGGTGATTAGGTAAGATAATCATTGAAATGTCAGCCGATTAAAGAGCGATATGTTTTCAAAACAGAGCCTCCAAACGACAAAAAAAAACCGCTTAATTTTTTCCTTAAGCAAAATATTAAGCTTCAATGTGAACAATGTAATATGAAACGATATAAATATTCGCGTCTTTCAGACCTCCGACCTTACCACAATGAGGTCGAACTTATGATTACTACAAAATTATATTTTTAATGTCTTCTTGTCTCATACATGCGGTATAAAGTTCACACAATAATCGTTATCATTTCCAACGACTGCTGTTTACGCTTTTATTAACAAATTGTTGATATTTCAAGGTTATGTGACTTCTTGGTTAATAGTTAAATGCCTTTGGTTTAACCTTTTTTGTAAAAACGATGTCCTGGATTATAAACCTAGTCTCAGTCGTTATTTTTACAGGCTTGCACTTGACCACTATCTCAATCGATGATAAACGATGAAGAAACACGCTTGCCTAGAAGTAGGTAATATTTTTTTGCTATTTTAAATCTTTAAAAAACATACTCTTTTCTTAGTTTGTATGATAAGAGAGCACGGTGATCCATACTCGCTATTAATACTGAATTCCTTATGAATGATACGTTTTAAATGATAGACAAAAGATAACTATATCATTATCCTACTTCTACCTGGCGTTAATCCCTGCTATTGCCAGGGTCCGCCTCTGCCCAATCTTCTTCTTCTTCCTGCCCTTATCCCAAATTATTTGGGGTCGGCGCAACCTGTTTTTTTCTTCCATTCTGTCCTGTCACCCGTCATGCTATCATCAACTCCCTTTTCTTTCATATATTATCAGTCCTCACACAATCCGTCCATCTTTTCTTTGGTCTCCCTCTTCCTCTCCATCCGTCCACATTTAAATTAATAACTTCTTTCGTAACATGTGTTTCATCCCTCCTCTGCCAATGATATATTTTTGAAATCTTTGTTTAAAGAGCTTTTTCGCTAGTGTGAACATAACACTCTTTAGGTATATAAAATAAGTGTTAGCTTAGCAACCAAAAAAAAACAAATACAGGTGGGTCTGGGTCTTTTTCAGAGCCAACTAATCTTTTTTTGAGAAAGAAGGGCTTTAACTAAGATAAGTGGGTATATAAGATTACATATTTTTGAACACACGTGCGATATAGGAGTAATTCTTAGTGTACGGATATAACAAAATATTTGGTCCATAGTGCCTCAGAAACACGTTTTTGTATGGTTATTTTAAAGTGAGTAATTTACGCCCGTTTTCAATAACCTACCGCAGTTCATAAATAGATAGCTATCTCCGATAAACAGTAGATTCTAGTTGTCAATGTCACAACTTTTGATAGGAAAGCAAGTAAGGGCAAAAGGATACATTTGTTTATCTTTAGTAGCTGCAACTTTGGATAGGTAGCTTATTGAAAATGGGCGTTAAAAAATAAATCCATGATCCACCAAATGTCAGACTTTTACTAACTAAAAACCACCGTATTCCTTCAGTTGTCCTTTGCGAGACCTTAGAAGAGTTCCTTTCAAACAATCCGAAAGCTCAAATTAGTAGATACTTACTAGCATATTACTGAGATAATTACCTCCGGCATGGCCACCCTACATTATTGGTTCGTCAGCTGACCCTGACTGCAGCTGATTAACAGGCGATGTTCCACGCATCCGACTTTTGTTCCCGACCCGCATTCATTAACTAGATCTGCTACTACTTGTAATGTTACTATCATTAGTAACTGTAGACACTGCCTTGGCAAGTCACAACAATTAAATAAAAAGCGTATATATATTCCTGTATTTGAGTTTATTATTTGGAGAAAAACCGGTGTTTGATACTGGTATGCAGCTAAATCCGGTGCGACTGGAAGCTAACTCCAATACAGTTGGGAAAAGGCTAGGCAGATGATGATTTGAAGGAAAACCATGCAATGATTTCTCCCGCTCTAGAACGGAGCGAAAAGGTGTAGAAGACGTAACCACTCCTATGTTTCTTCTTTGATCTGCGTTCCAGGAGCCCCGGTTTCCCTTACGAAAGCTAACCCATGGTTTTAGTAGGCTTCGCTGCTGAACCCTAATTTGCTAACATCTCTTTGAGGTGCGCTCGGGATATTACGCACCGTTGCATCGCCGACTAGAGCTTGGTCCGGACGGCTACCCGTTGCTCGCCGTACGACCTATATCTGTGTAATGGTTAAGAGAGGTAGCCTTTTTCTAAGTAAATATCACTTCCACATAATATAGGTGTATAGAGGGAGGAAGTGAGTGGACCATACCCACACCTGTATGGGATAGCACACACTTCAAGATCATGATCATCTGCCTAGCCTTTTCCCAACTATATTGGGGTCGGCTTCCAGTCAAGCAGAATTTAGCTTAGTACCAGTATTTTACCAGACCTCCACACCTCCGTAACTGGGGTAACACGGTACTTCATGGCAAGACTGGAGTCAGATTTACTGCCGAAGATCTACAAATGATAGCCGGGACCTACTGGCTTAACGTGCTTTCCGAGGCACGGAGGAAACTCGGTATGTTAAGATGGTCACCCATCTACAGACTAACCTTGGCAAGCGTTGTTGTTTAACCTCAAAGATCAACCCGTGCGGCTGTTATTATCTAACCACGAGCTCCTCAATATATCCTCATAGCACACAGTTCAAGATGTTGGAACAAATTAAAACAGAAATCAGACAAGTCACAGGCTGCTTCCTCTCCCCTTCCTTGCATTCCAAAATCCTCTAAAAATAAAACATTTAAAGTACCTTACCAACTTACCCGCCTACACACTACCACAAACCCAATAAATACTTCTGTCTGAATTTCAAGAATTCTCAACAATGAATAATTCTGACATTTATGAACATTTGGTTCTCAAATATTAATCACAAATTGCATGAACGCAATTCTTTAAAAGCAAGAATAATTTATATCTCAGAATCTTTTCACACGAGAACTTAATCGTTTTTTTGACTCGGTTTTAAAGTCTTTTCAAATATTAAAAAAACAACCGGACAAGTGCGGGTCGGACTCGCGCACTGAGGGTTCCGTATCAACATACTTATGAAACAGGTCTTTTTTTTCTTGTGGAAAACGGGAAGTACCCTATCAATTTTTTGTACCTTAAAGAGTATCAAAATTTATATTTTTTTGCGATATAAACGGTCCTATCTTTTTTTTTTTTTAACTTACAAGATTGATTTCTGCACAGCTTCAAGAAACGGCGGACTTATGTTATGGTTTTAATTTCAACTTAATAAGTCCACGCCTTCCCGAGAAAAAGGGTATTAACAGACAGACCGACAGAAAGAAAGATGGACAACAAAGTGATCCTATAAGGTTTCCGTTTTTTCCTTTGAGGTACGGAACCATAAAAGTTAGCTGTCGTCAGCGTCCTGCCCTTGTCTTGCCACGTGAGTTCTCAGTAGGGGAAGCTGGTTTCGGAGCAACACGTTTTTCTTCACGCGTCTCCCCCACAGGAATCTAAATAAGTCAAGTCTCCCCTCCCGACCGTCACGTTTTTCACTCCCTTGTCTTTCGTAACATTCGTTACACAATCTATTTTCATATTTTTCCTCTACCGAGGGTAGCCCTTTCGTCCATTCACGTTTATTTTTTATCACGTTTTTAGTAACATACCTACTTTTAATGTCTTCTCGTACTATAGCCTTAATTATTTATACGTATTTTGTTGTAGCGAAAGTCTATGAACGATGCATGCTAGATGCATAGGATTGTTCGTTTTAGCACACTTGAGGGTGCAGTGGACGTTTTTCAGCTGAAATTATGATGATAATGAGTTTATTGTACACCAACAAATATTAAAATTGGAGGCCTTATTGCATGCCACAAGTTCTTTCAGACAACATAACAAAACAATTCGTTTCAACTGTTTTTATACCGATCCCACTTTTGAACATCTATGACATTATTTTTTTTGTTGATAGTGTTACGAACGTGAGTAATTAAATGCCGGTTTACTAGCAGATAACTTTATTCACCACAAAACAATGACAAGTTAGTCCAATCAACAAATAACCAATCACTATAAACACTCAGAGTTCCGTTTAGTATCGCTTAGGTCGCTAGGTATCACTTCACACACTTAGGTAGTTCGCTCTGTATCGCTGACGAAATAAAACTAAACTCGCTTCTAGCCGGGGGCCCGTATTTATATGCGAAGCCATCGACATTTCTCGATACCGACGTTTCAAGGACATTCTAGAACAATAGGGTCTGATCGGGAGGCCATAAATCATTATTATTATTCTCGTAAGTAGGTACTTATCTACCACCTTACATGCGAGTTTCGACTCTATTGCTAATACCGGAAGGTACAAATTCCCTTATCCGCCCACATAACTACCTACTGAATTTCATCTAATAATAATAGTGTATGTCGGACTTTTCTGGAATTTGCCAGGCCTGAGTATGTACTCCTATTCTCGAAGCTTCGCACAGCAATGCGTTTTAATTATTTGATGCTACCCTTGGTTCCGTCGAAGATATAGCGTACTCAAGTTTCACGGCGTAACAATGCCCCCCTCTTAGTCATGCTCGTCCCGAGCATTATTAGATCCGTGATATGGCGCCAATCTATCCACGTGGACTACCTTAGGTTTCCCTCGTAACCCTTTCATGATGCGGTAGGTAACATCGTTGATCCTTTTTATCACGGTGTAGGGTCCCTCCCATCGAGCTTGAAGTTTCGGCGACTTCCCTTTTCGTCGAAGTGGGTTCTGGAGCCAAACCAGTGCACCTTCCTCAAATCCCTTGGCGTTGGCATTGCGGTCGTATCGAGTTTTCATTTTAACGCTGGTGTGCAGGCTATTCTCACGCACTCGTTTATGCACTTCATCCAATTGATCTTGGAGGTCACTTACGAAGTCCGTAACTGGCTTAGTCTTGTCAGGTGGCACGCCGGTTATGGTATCGACTGGAAGTCTCATCTCCCTGCCGAAATTCACTCTTGCTGGGGTATGGCCCGTGCTATCATGCACTGCTGATCGATAAGACATCAGGAATAGTGGAATATACCGGTCCCAATCTTTCTGATGGTCATCGACAACCTTAGCCAGGTGATTCTCCAGGGTCTGGTTAAACCTCTCCACCATTCCGTCCGACTGTGGGTGCGCAGGTGTTGTGCGTGTCTTGTAAATCCCCAGAAGAGTGCACATTTCCTGGAACAGCGCAGATTCGAAGTTGCGGCCTTGATCGGAATGGATCTCCAAAGGTGCGCCATACCGACATACTACTTCTTCGACCACCTTTTTCGCCACTGTCGTCGCTTCCTGATTGGGTATGGCGAAAACTTCAGGCCACTTTGTGAAATAGTCCTGTATCACCAGTATGTATTTGTTTCCGTCATCTGTCACTGGGAAAGGTCCAGCAACGTCGATGGCAATGCGTTCCCATGGGGCTCCTACATTGTACAACTGAAGCTTGCCCCTGCTCCTAGTCTGTGGTCCTTTCACGGATGCGCACGCTGTACATTTCCGACACCATTGCTCTATGTCTTCTCTACAATTGAGCCAGTAATACCGCTGTCTCACTTTCAGTAGAGTTTTCTTGACTCCCAGGTGTCCACCAGAAACGCCATCGTGTATCTCCTGAAGCAGGGGGACCACTTCACGTCGTGGTACTATCACTTGTGTGGTCACCTCCTTGCCATCGTTCGATTCCCATTTCCTACAAAGCACGTCATTTTCTAGGACTAAACTGTCCCACTGTGCCCAGTAGCTCTTTGTGACAGGACTATGTGACGATACTTCATTCCACTGAGGCCTAGTTCCACTACGCTTCCAGTCCAGTATAGGTCGAATATCGTTATCTTCTTCCTGGGACTTCTTAAAGTTGCCTTCAGCCCTAATTAAGTTCACGTGTTCCCGGGCTTCATTTTGCTGGCAATGTCTACAGTCCTCATTACATGGACGTCGCGACAGGGCGTCAGCATTGTTATGCCCTTTTCCACTACGATGTTCCGTCACAAAGTTGAACTCCTGCAGCTGCTCTAGCCATCTTGCAACTTGACCCTCAGGGTTTTTGAATTGTAGAAGCCATTTCAATGCAGCGTGGTCCGTCCTCAACGTAAACTGTCTCCCTATGAGGTACTTGTGGAAATGTTGCAAAGTTTTTACAACAGCCAGTAGTTCTCGTCGAGTCACGCAGTAGTTCCTTTCTGGTTTTGAAAGTGCCTTACTGAAGTAAGCGATCACGACTTGCCTATCTTCTTGCACCTGCGACAGCACTCCACCAATTCCTGTGTTGCTGGCGTCGGTATCGACGACAAATCTTCCATCTCTGCTCGGATACCCCAGTATAGGCGCTCCACATAGCCGTTGCTTTAGTTCGTTGAATGCTGACTCACAGTTCTTATCCCAGATAAAATCTCGTTTATCCTCAGTCAGCTGATGTAAAGGCTTTGCAATTTCCGAAAAACTCATAACAAACCGCCTGTAGTATGTGCACAACCCTAGAAATGCACGTACTTCTGTTTTGTTCTTTGGAGCCGGCCACTGTTGGACAGCCTTTATCTTCTCAGGATCGGTTCTCACTCCATCGGCGCAGATGACATGTCCTAGGTAGCTGACCTCCTTCTTGAACAGGGCACACTTCTTTGGGCTTAGTTTTAGGTTAGCCCCCCGTATCCTGGTGAATACTTTCTCCATATTTCTCAGGTGTTCCTTAAAAGTGCGGCCCATTATAATGACGTCATCCAAATATACCAGACAGACGTCACCAAGAAGGCCCACCATGACTCTATCCATGAGGCGTTCAAACGTCGCTGGAGCGTTGCACAATCCAAAAGGCATGACTTTAAATTGCCACAGGCCGTTGCCAATTCCTGTACTGAACGCTGTCTTTTCCTTATCTTTCTCGCTAATTTCCACTTGCCAGTAGCCACTTTTCAAGTCAATGGTTGAAAACCACTTCATACCACTGAGCATATCCAGTGTGTCGTCTATCCTAGGCAAGGGATAACTGTCCTTCTTCGTTACATCATTCAGCATTCTGTAGTCTACACAGAATCTGGTACTGCCGTCCTTCTTCTTCACCAGAACGACAGGAGAAGACCATGGGCTCGTAGAAGGTTCAATTATTCCGCAATCAGCCATATCCTTTACCATTTCTGCTACCTCAGTTTCTTTAGCCCAGGGTATGCGGCGCGGTCTCTGTTTAATTGGTCTAGCATCACCTGTATCTATCTCATGCTTGACGAGACCTGTTCTTCCGCAATCTTTTCCCGTTGCAAAGATATCCCGGAACCGTAGCAGAAATTCCTTGGCTTGCTGTAGTTCCGAAACTGATAAATTACTCTTAGAATTTTCCAGAAGTTGCTGGATGTGATCAGGTTCACCTTTTATTGCGTCTTGTTTTACTGAAGATGTGTTGATTTGGCGGAGATACTTCACTTCTTCACATCTTCCAACAACACTGTTTTTCTTCAACTGGATCTCCTTTTTCCCAAGATTTACAATCCTGACCTTGGATCTTCCTTTCGTCATAACTAATGTCCTCGCGGTGATAAGTTCCGGGTGCCGGCCAATGTCTTCAACCATAACACATCTGCGTTGCCTAATTTTCTTAGGAAATTTAACTTCGACTAAGGTTTCCGTTCTTGGAGCCAATGTGGTATCCTTTAAGCAATAGAGGTTGCATGTGTTAATTCCTTGCAGGAAGACTTCTTGGTCTGGGAATTTCAATACTCCTCTATCGATATCTAAAACACATCGGTAATTCCGCAGGAAGTCGAGACCCAGTATGCAATCGTCGGTAATGTTCGCAATTAACGCTGAATGGGTGTACACTTGATCACCGATTTTAAACTCGATTTCTGTATCACCGAGGACGGAGACTGGCTGGCCAGTGGCTGTCTGAAGTCGGTAGGCTGGGGTTTCTGTTTGCCACAAGATGGTGCGTTTCAGCAACTCAGGTCTTATAATAGTCCGCGACGCCCCGGTGTCAACGGTGAAATTGCAAGCACGTTGATTCAGCGTTCCCTCGATGATCAAACTATTTCCGTTGTGGACTTGATTGATGGTGATGGTTGGGGCCTTCAGTTGACCAGCCAGCACCCGCCCCGCGGCCCTGGCGACATTTAGTTTAACGACTCCTCGTTAACTTGAGTTCCGGAGTCCACATTTCCCCTCTTCCTCTTGGGGCAATCGGTACGAATGTGCCCTTTTTCTCCACATCCATAACACGTCGGAATATAGCGGGACTTTGCCGACGAAGCCACTTCTCGGTGACGTGGTTGCACTGAAGGTGAGACCACCACTTCCCGAACTCTGTGCGTACGTGAGTCTTGTCGTACGGCTTCCACTTTCAAAGCGTGGGCCATCGCACTCTTCAGAGTTTGGTGGTGTCCGAGTCGCACCGTAGCCCTGACTTCAGTATCCCGTAGACCGTCGATGAATGCTTGCACCAGATTTACTTCCACCATCTCCGGTGTCATCGACATGTATGCCCGCCGGACCAGCCGTTCAACCTCTACTCCCCACTGCTGAAGGCTCTCGTTCGACCTCTGCGTTCTCTCGCGAAGTTGCGCGCGGAAAACATGTTCGAGGTGCTTGTCACCATAGCGAGTGTCTAGTCCCTCCATTAGACGCTCCAACGTCCTGCCGTCTGGAGGAAGGTTCTCTAGGACCAGCA
Organism: Mythimna separata; assembly: GCA_030763345.1. Taxonomy (NCBI): domain Eukaryota; kingdom Metazoa; phylum Arthropoda; class Insecta; order Lepidoptera; family Noctuidae; genus Mythimna; species Mythimna separata. The sequence goes on along the minus strand of CM061181.1, from coordinate 1,387,620 downwards.
GAGCGTCCCCTCGTAGGGCCAAAGTTAACGCCGCGAAAGACTGGTCATCATCCCAGCGGTTCGTCTTGACCAGGGTTTGGAATTGGTACTTAAAAGCCGTCCAGGACGACGTGCCATCAAAACGCGGCATATCAAATTTTGCGGCTGATGCACAGTGGGTGTGCGATGGCGCGCTAACAGCAACGGGTTCGCGTGCTTCGAGCTTGATAATTTTTTTGTTGATGTCCAGCAGGCGATCTTCAATTCTGGTTTCGAGGCTATCAGCTCGGGCGGAAACCTCCTTGACCTCTAAGGTGAGATTTTTCACTTTCTCGCCCAACGTGACGAGGCCGTAATCGATTTTTTCGAGGATCAGGTTCTGCTTAGCCTCTTGATCCCGGCGGGCTTCCTCCTGGTTAGCCGCGATTAGGTCCTGGAGCTTACGTTGGTTAGCCTCTTGTTCGCGGCGGGCAGCTTCCTGTTCGCGGCGGGCTTCTTCCTGTTCGCGGCGGGCAGCTTCCTGTTCGCGGCGGGCTTCTTCCTGGTTAGCCGCGATTAGATCCTGGAGCTTACGCTGGTTAGCCTCCTGTTCGCGGCGGGCAGCTTCTTGTTCGCGGCGGGCTTGTTCCATACTAGCTTGCATGGCGGCCAACACTGCGGCGAGGTTCATTTCCGAGGATGGCCCTGTTGGCGCCTCAGCAGCTGCCGTTGCCCCCATACCAGCCCGATCTTCCGCTTCCAGACGTTGACGTGCAGCATCCATCTCCACTTGCCTCCTTGTTCGTGGTCCCTGTTCGTCGTCCCTCTGTAGTAATGGCATCTCACTTCTGACACCAGTTGTTACGAACGTGAGTAATTAAATGCCGGTTTACTAGCAGATAACTTTATTCACCACAAAACAATGACAAGTTAGTCCAATCAACAAATAACCAATCACTATAAACACTCAGAGTTCCGTTTAGTATCGCTTAGGTCGCTAGGTATCACTTCACACACTTAGGTAGTTCGCTCTGTATCGCTGACGAAATAAAACTAAACTCGCTTCTAGCCGGGGGCCCGTATTTATATGCGAAGCCATCGACATTTCTCGATACCGACGTTTCAAGGACATTCTAGAACAATAGGGTCTGATCGGGAGGCCATAAATCATTATTATTATTCTCGTAAGTAGGTACTTATCTACCACCTTACATGCGAGTTTCGACTCTATTGCTAATACCGGAAGGTACAAATTCCCTTATCCGCCCACATAACTACCTACTGAATTTCATCTAATAATAATAGTGTATGTCGGACTTTTCTGGAATTTGCCAGGCCTGAGTATGTACTCCTATTCTCGAAGCTTCGCACAACAATGCGTTTTAATTATTTGATGCTACCCTTGGTTCCGTCGAAGATATAGCGTACTCAAGTTTCACGGCGTAACAATAGGTTCGCGCTTGACCGCTATCTTACTGATGGAAAGCGACGATATGGTCGACGATGAAGCGCGCTTAACTAGAAGCAACTTACTTATTATTAAACTGTTATTTCAAAATTGAAAACATAACTTTGAGAACCTTCAAAAACATCTTCAAACAGATTACTCACTTCAATTTCACCTTGTACAAGCCTCGGCAGGAGACAAAACAAATAAATCTACCTCACGTCCTGTGCAAACAATGGCCACATAACGCGGTTCGATTCCCGGCCAAGGCAACACGTCACTCACTGAGAAAAATGGATGATTCCGATTTGAATTATGGATATAGTTTGTTTCTGTAGTATTAGTTTAGTACAATGGTACAGTGAATTATAGTAAGCATTGTGTCTGATAAACTACTTATTAAGCTTGCTTTGCGGCCTCATTAGCTGCGAAATAACAAGCTTTAGATTACTTCAGAATTAACTCAAGGGTGCGCATTTAATCCAAGGCTTCTGAATCACTAGTTAGGTGATTAATCCTTCCTTACGTTACAAAGTAAAAGTTATTATCAAGCCAAGTAAAGCTTCTTCATATCCTTTTGACTCTTGAAATATCATAAACTCGATAATTTGCATGAAATTATATATCGTAAAATGAGGATTAAGAGTCATATATAGTTCCTAATCCTCTAGTCGGGCTAGTCCACAGTTTTTTTATTGATAAATTATGTAAACAATTAATTACAAACTGTCGTACAGCGAGTATCCACCCTTATATTATTGAAACCATTATGGTCCGTCCGGACCGTAATGGTTTGAAACGTCCGTTTACGTTTCGAACTAATCGTTTTGTCTCGTCGTTTATACCGCATACATCGAAAGGCTGGAATAATTTGCCTGCTACGGTCTTCCCGTCCAATTATAATTTAGATGTCTTCAAGGTTAGAGTGAATAGGCTCTTAATAAACTAGTGCGCCATTGCATCACTACGTATCATCAGGTGGGGTGGGATCGCGGTCAAGTACTTGTTAATACCAATTAAAAGCCCGAAACCCGACTGTTACTAAAAACCTATAAGAAAATCAAGATAAAACTTTAGCTTCCAGTCTACTTAAAATAAAATAAAAAACTAAGATATTGATCTCATACATATACCAAGAACTCTACTCAACTCAATCTAATCTAACACAATATAAAGCATGGTTAAATCACTAATGACATCATTATTTCTCCACAATCCAGTAGAAGAACGATCAATTCGAACAAATTCAGAGGTAACTGAACAATTTAACATTAATCTAGCGATGCGAGATAGCGAGAGGTTTTATTCGATTCTGCGGACATCTCGATGCTTCTCGATTGTTTCAATTTTGACTCGAGTCCGACTCAGTCTGTTATTACGACTGGTGCTTGCTGCGTTCATCCGCGAGTCGTTCCTGACCGTCAAACAGCGAACGCAAATGTATGAAGAACTGTCATTGTCAACTCACAGTAGCAATTGACAATGACAGTTCTTCATAAATTTGCGTTCGCTGTTTGAAGGTTGTCTCGACGTCGAGCTCGTCGTCGCCATGAAAATGACTAACAGCCAAAACCAATAACCTATCTATCACATATCGGAGATAGAAAAACAAATGAAACAACAGAAAACATGATAATTTTTGTATTGTATCATTTGTTTTACTATCTCCAGTATGCCAAAACTGGAGATCGATAGGTTATTGGTTTCGGCCGTTAGAGAATTGCACCGCTGGGTGGTTTAGAGTTCCGAGTAAGAGTTATCTGAGTGATTCGTACAATCAAAAACTAGCAGTCGATTCCGTTGACTTGAAACAATCGCAAAACATTTCGATTATTTTGTAGAACGGCGAGTCAATGGTTGATTCGATGTTTTATTTTAAAGACACCCATTCTAAAGATTGTTAAAACAACTCGGAATTACTCTATTAGATTAAAGTAGAGATGGGTACTTTAATCTAATTGAGTAAGTAAATGCTAGTCGAATCGCAATTGTAGCCATTTTTTGTTACATTTCAACACAGTATGGGAACATCCTTCAGATTGGCCATTAGATTAGCTGATCGTGTAACCGCTTTGGTCTCTGCCTACCTCGTTGATGCAATAGCGTGAAGACTTTAGCAAGAGCCCTCCTGAGCAACATGACAATGGTTATACTGTTGATGGTCAAACCATGGGTGTACCTGAACGGCTTACTTACAAATTGCTCAAGATTAAGTAAGTTAGGAGTCACAAAACAAGGGCCTTTTTTGGAGTTGGGAAATCATCAAATGATTCATCCCGCGATAGGCTGGATTGGAAAACCGTAGATTGCGATGAATGGCGCCGTATTACCAAGGTCATCACTCATCGTAATTCTCAATGATGATCACGACCACTATGGCAAGAGTATACCGACTGAGAAAAAGAAGACTGTAGGTTGAGATCATGTCAGACTTTTACTGATCAAAACCTACGTGTGATATCGTATCTGAATATGACGTACCTACAGTCTTTTATGCAAACTTTTATTCCATATTGCACCCTCTTAGGACAGAAGTGTTGATGAAACATCCTCCATTTTGAAGAAATGAAACATCCCATCCCTATGTCGGATTTTAGTAGTTGAAGACAGGTGTGATCTCGAAAGCTTGATAAGTGTTGATGACATCATGATGTCGTAGAAAAATAAACCTCCGTTAAAAAGGGATGATCCTTCATCCAGACGGGTATTATGTCTGGTTCGGAAACTGTCCGACATATGATGCTCAAGTCGCACGGATGGATGATTGGGCGATGAAGGATTTCGTAGTTTAGTACCTACGTGACTCCATAGATGTCACTACATTATTAACAATGATACCTCCCACTACGAAGTCCACATTTACAATATCGGACACTCACGTTAAACCCGGCTTCATACTTACATAGTCATATCGCATTTCTCACGCGAACAAAAGGGTTTCCTAACTGCCACATACGGGTTACGTTACTTGTGCTCGTAATTAATGTTTTAATACGGTTTACGACATCATGGGAAGTATCCATGGATGTAGGGAAAGTCTACCAGATGCTTATCTTCCTCTGTATGTGGTTCAAGAACTTAGTTTAATAGATTTATGGTTTTTACCTTAGATTGCAAAGCTACGGTGACTCAATCTATACGCACCTACATACATATAAAATAAAAGTGACTGTCTACATATTAAAATAATATTTGTTTATTAAATGTGAGTACCTATAAAAAAATCAGTTTTTTTAATTATTGTCTGTCTGTATGTTTTGGCTAATATTTGAAACCTAAATCGATTTGACGGGACTTTCACTTCGCAATACTGGCTACTTTTATTTTAGAAAAGGAATTACAATTCCGCACCAAGAAAAACTTCTTGAACTTGTGTATTGTGCTATTTTATAAGTCTTGTTGCTACCACCCAGTTGGGTGCCAGCTAGTTTTTGTAATAAATATATGTCGTACAACATTGTTTTCTAACTTTTTATGGTGCACTGAATTTTCGGTTAGATACAAATAGCTTTCTGTCTCACCGAAAGCAGTTAAAATTAAAATACCTACGATTGCATCTACCTAACCTTCACACCTCAGTTTCTTGTCTCAAAAGATTCGGAAACGGTTCACACAAAATGATCAATTTCCGCGCACTAACAAGCCGAAAACAGGCTTCATTAGGTAAACTAATCCCTGAAAAGGCAATAAAAACCACAAAATAACAGATATTACTCAACAAATACTACAATTTCTAGGTCAAGATACCAATCATTACGCTTCTTACATCCAAACCAATTTGGACATTACAAATAATAGAATTACAGTTAAAATAATATATTGTAGAAGAAAATTACATCAAATTGTTCTAAAAATCCATATAATTGATAATTCGTAGCTAACAATCACTTTGAGGATAATGACTGGAGTATCGTTAAATAAGTCGAGATAAACGGAGGTGGTCGTAAATTATTGCACTGATATGCGATCGTGGTCGTGGATGTGCGTACACGCAGCCTGTGTATGTGGACAAAGAGTATGTTTGCTCAGATGGGATCAAAATAATAGTATATATTCTTTGCCTTAAGATGTCAGCAAACCATAGGGGCCCAGCAGGGTCGAGACTTACTAAGGCCTCGGGTTCGCTTCTGAAAGCTAACCCAGGGTCCTGAAACACGATGCTAAAAAGGAATACAGGAGTAAGAAAATGTCTGACACCCTCCCGCTTCGACCAAGAGTGGGAGTAGTCATTAGACAATTTCCAAACTAAAAAAAAAATGCTTTGTTTATAAGCTTACATAAAAACATGATCACTCTCATAACGTTCCTATTTTCATTATCTGCCTAGCCTTTTCCCAACTATATTATTGGGGTCAGCGTCCAGTCAAGCCGGATTAAGCTGAATACCAGTATTTTACGAGGAGCGGCTGACTACCAGACCTTCACAATCCATTAACTGGGGTACATGGCAAAAGATCCTACTGTTAGAAAAAGGAATGAGGGCTGCTATCCGTATGTAACAAGTCTTCGAAGTTTTGGTTAAGGACGTGCTGATTTTATCATGATATTTCCCGTTACCGTTTTTAGAGCTAGGATTGATGAAAAATTTAGTGCCTGTTTTTAAACCCGCGATTTACAACTCGTAAGCCGGTGTCATTGGCTCTAGGCCACTACTGCACAAACATACACAGCTGTTGTTGTGCCCTCTACATAATATATTATATAAAAGTCAATACGTACTAAAAGATCACACGATTTCAAAAACAATTCGTTGCAAAATAACCTAATCTAGTCTAGAATTTTGAAATACGCTTCATAATTTATAACTAATTTATGATTATTGAAACTTATAACCAATTTTGGATGCTATACTGTTGAAATATTGAATTAATTTCATTACTCAGTGACACTTTATTAATTTTTTCCTTTTATTTATTAAGTGACATGTAAATGATATATGAATTCTATCAATAAATCATTTTAGGGGTTGCAAGAGAGCTGAGGAGCGCAACATTCTGGGTGTAAAAAGAATAGTCCGAGAACGGTTTGAAATGGTTTTTAAATTCTCTCGCCCAGGGCGGACTAAATCCTATTCCTACTATGCCTTCATTCCTGGGTCCTGAGGTTCTCTTTCATTCAACCCAGAGCCCTAGTACTGGGTCCCTACAACGGAATGACACGCTGCACTCAAAAATGGGCATATTATACCTGGACAAAAAGGCTGCCAGGCTCAAATGGGATTACGCGAGTTAATCCATCGCATGCACAGCCACCACTGCGTTGACTACCGGGAATGTCACTTCTCCACTAACTTAATCTTTGTAAAATTTTGTAAACGCAGACGCACCTCTATTATTCAACACGAGAATCTTATTATTGTCACCTATTAAAAAACAATGCCAACACAAAACTAACTTTAGTTCTCAGTAAATACGGTTAACTTTAGCTTGGTTACTGTGTTAGTAGTTTTACGTGATTGCTAACTCATTAGAAGTATAAAAGCTATAAACTGCACCTATGTTATTTGGGAGCCATAAACAAAGCACTTATTGTACGTAAGTGTTAATGCAAGAGGTGATCGGGTGAAGTTTTTGATTTGTAATTGTTAACTGTGTGAAATGTGTTTATAGGTAACAACAACAGGACGAGCTCGTGGCTAGATAATAACAGCCGCACGGGTCGATCTACAAGGTTAAGCAACGCTTGCCAAGGTTGGTCTGCGGATGGGTGACCATCTTAACATAACGAGTTTCCTCCGTGCCTCGGAAAGTACGTTAAGCCGTAGGTACTGGCTGTCATTTGTAGATCTTTGGCAGTCGTTACGGATAGTCAGAAGTCAGTAAATCTGACTACAGTCTTGCCATGAAATATCATGTTACCCCAGTTGTGGTTCTGGAGTTCTGGTAGGCAGCCACTCCTCGTAAAATACTGGTATTCATGTAAATCCAGCTTGACTGGAAGCCGACTCCAATATAGTTGGGAAAAAGGCTAGGAGATGATGATGATGAACAACAGTCAAGCAGTTCTTGTCTTTTAGTAGGTCTAGTTTAACATAGATTAGTGCTTGACTTACGATCCTACCTGATGGTAAACAGTGATGTAATCGTTGATGGTGAGGTGCACTATATAGTTTATTAGGAACCTATTCACTCTAGGCATGAAAACACGGACACGAATTGCTTTTTGGAATGTACGTACGCTTGGCTGCGACAGTCGACTTGCCCAAGCCGAAGCAGTCATGATCAACTACAACCTGCAAGTTCTCGGTCTAAGCGAAGTAAGGAGAAACGGGTTCGGTGAGATGAGAACGTCCAAGGGCTTGACTTTGCTGTATTCGGGCAAAGAAAGTGAGGAAGATGTGCACGAATATGGCGTGGGACTCCTTCTTTCAAATGCAGCAAGGAAAAGCCTTGTGGACTGGAAGCCAATCTCAGACCGGATTATGTACGCCCGTTTTAGCTCAAAAGCCCGGAAGATTTCCATCGTACAGTGCTACGCCCCAACCAATGCATCACCAGAGGATACCAAAGACGACTTCTACAACGCCCTCAACGCCACCCTTAGGAGCATAAAAAAGCAAGACATCGTCTTCGTCATGGGGGACCTAAATGCAAAGGTTGGAAATGTAAACACAAACCGCGAGCGACATATGGGTACGCATGGACTAGGAATGAGCAACGACAATGGCGAACGCTTTATCGAGTTTTGCCAGAACCACGACCTGACTATCGGAGGTACATTATTTATCCACGGCGACCACCATAAGTACACATGGAACTCACCCGATGGCGTCACCAAGAACCAGATTGACCACCTCGCCATTAGTTCCACATGGCGTTCTTCATTGCTCGATGTCCGTAACCGCAGGGGCGCCGATATTGATAGTGACCATCATCTGGTGGTTGCTGAAGTCCGGCTTAAAATTTCAGTAGCCCGTAAAGCTGGAGGACCGGGCAAAATAGGGAGAAGGTTCGACGTGAGCAAACTGCATGACTCCGACACGCGTAAAGCATTTCGGCTTGAGTTACGCAATCGCTTTTCGGCACTCGAAGCTACTACGGACTCACTGGACGAGGAGTGGAACCGCATCAAGGTGGCCTATACAGAGACCAGCTCCGTTGTTCTGGGACATAAATCGACCAAATCTCGCGAGGATTGGATGTCACAGCGTACGTGGAGTCTGATTGAGGACAGACGAAACCTCTATCTAAGACTGCTTGAAACTCAGGATAGCACCGTAAGAGCCGTCCTTAACATGCAATACCGTCTAAAACGCAGGGAAATTTATCGCAGCACCCGGAAAGATAGGAGACAGTGGGCTGATGGTATTGCAGATCGTGCTCAACGAGCTGCGAACTCCGGAAACCTAAAGGAGTTATATAACACCACGAAAACCCTGGCTGGAAACCGAAAATTCAAGAAGAAGCCGCTGAAGTCTAAAGATGGTCAGCTCATTGTGACGGCAGAAGAGCAGCTGCTCCGCTGGCGTCAGCACTTTGAGGAAATTTTCCGTACGTCCGCAGCACTGACTCCTGATGCGTTGCAGATTCAGCCTACACCAGCTCGGCTACTCGATATCGATACAGAACCACCATCAGCCTTTGAAATTGCTAAAGCGGTCCGCTCTTTGAAGACAGGTAAGGCGCCAGGACTCGACCTGATTACGGCGGAAATGCTACAAGCTGACTTATCCTCTGCCGTCGATGTTCTGACGCCCCTTATAGAAAGGATCTGGACCGCCGAGGAGCTCCCGGATGAATGGAACAAAGGTCTCTTAATCAATGTACCGAAGAAAGGTGATCTCAGTCAGTGCAATAACTGGAGAGGTATTACGCTGCTCTCAATTCCCTCAAAGGTGTTTTGCAAGATCATCCTGGATAGGTTGTCAAAGGCCGTGGATCCTCTCCTACGCGAGGAACAAGCTGGTTTCCGCCCAGGCCGTTCATGCACCGACCAGATCAACACTCTCCGTATCATACTCGAGCAGGCATCAGAATGGCAGAGGGAGATTTATCTAACTTTTGTTGACTTCGAAAAAGCCTTTGATACGCTGAAGTGGTCCAGCATCTGGTCTCGCTTGTTGAGCATTGGAGTACCACCCAAAATTGTTCGTCTTCTGGAGGCTATCTACAAGAAGTATTCTTGTAAGGTAACGCACGACGGCCTCATCTCTGATGACATCACGGTGCACGCTGGTGTCCGCCAGGGCTGCCTAATTTCGCCGCTTCTTTTTCTTGTGGTTCTTGACGGAATAATGCTCCGTATCTCCGACAACAAGCGCCGCGGAATAGAGTGGGGATTGTCCAACGTCTTGGAGGACCTAGATTACGCCGATGACCTTTGCCTCTTGAGCCATACCCACTCCGACATGCAGGCTAAGTTGGACGATTTAAGTCAGGAGGCTGCAAGATCTGGCCTTAAAATTAACATCCGGAAGACGCAAGAGATGCGAACTGGTGTGAAGAATCCCTCACCGTTGATGCTGAACTCAGAGGTAGTGGAACGCGTACACAATTTTACCTACCTAGGAAGCGTCGTTACAGAAACCGGAGGTAGTGAAGAGGACATCACTTCACGGATCGCCAAAGCCCGAGCAACCTTCGCGCAGCTGAGACCTGTTTGGCAGTTACGTAAATTGACCCGAAGGATAAAACTCAAGATCTTCGGGTCCAATGTTAAACCTGTACTGCTCTACGGGTGCGAAACATGGAAGGTTACGAAAGATATCTCACGCCAGATCCAAGTTTTCGTCAACCGCTGTCTCCGTCGCATTCTCGGAATTTACTGGCCCGAGACTATATCTAACATAGACCTGTTAGAAAAATGCCACGAGAGCCCGATCGACCTCCAGATCAAGCGTCGCAAGTGGAGATGGATTGGCCACACGCTCCGAAGGGATTCCGATCACATACCCAAACAAGCGTTGGATTGGAACCCCCAAGGAAAAAGAAAGCGTGGCCGTCCCCGCCAAACTTGGCGTCGCACCGTACTGGCAGAAGCGGCAAGCAACGGAATGACGTGGAGCGAGGTGAAGCGGGAAGCTCAAGACCGTTCGCGATGGAGGATTACTGTGGACGCCCTCTGCCCCATCTAGGGGACATAGGACATTAAGTCATTCACTCTAGCCTTACAGCACCCAAATTATAATCGGACGAGAAGACCACAGCAGATTGTCCCAGTCCTTCGATGTACGCGGCATAAACGATAATGCGAAACATCCTAAGAAAAACCGAAACTTGTTTGATAGACCGCGTATCATGAGAATGAGAAGTAAGAAGTATCTAAACTTCCTAAGTTTCTAAGGCCACAAGACTTTGTGAGCGATATGTAAATCCGATTGATGCGAGACGGATCGTACGTTGTGGCGACACTTATGGGGGGTATATGTCCTACAGTGGACGTCCTTTGGCTGAAGTGATGATGATGATGATGAAGGTTCTTGTTTTTACATGACTCATAAGGTGCTCATTGCTAAACATAGGCCCTCTCTAAACGCTGGTGCCCGCAAGTAATGCAGGGACGGATCCAGATGAACCACCGAACAATATGAAGTACCTACCTCTCTGAATCAAACCCTTGATCTAGCTAACGAGAACCTTCAAAGGTGTTGGTTGAGGCTCGTACAATGATTGCTGAGTACGCATCCTAAATGTCAACGACCTTGCAAGAAAAGTCAAGATACTTGATTGTTTATCTTTCGCGGCTTGTAAGAGATTTCAGTTTTAGGAGTCGATTATGTCAACAATCATTGCACACATCTCGATCCAGACCCACCATCATATTTTATCAGGCTTATTGGCCACAATAGTCCTGTCAGTAATGATTGGCCGATATTAGAATAATGTGATATGACCGTCATCGAGAACTGGGACACACCTGTAGTGCGACTTCCAATCGTAAGTGGAATCTCCACGAGAGAGTATTTATCAAGTCTAGTTGCTGTGGACATCGAGCATCGAGCGATTAGAGAGTTAAATTTTTCAGGCTATGGTGATAGCATAGTTTGACTTTTACAGTCGAAAGTAAAAAACAAACGAACCTAGCCAAAACAGCAGAATCAGTTCAAATAACATACCTACAAATTCACCTTTTCAACTCTCAAAATGCTCAAATATAAATCTTCGTATGACATTGGACTGTAGCGATTTAGGAACATTTTGAAACAACAATTTATTTCTGAATGGAAACGTTGCAAACTAGAAACTAATGGTCACTGTGCATAATTTTTGCATAACAATAGAAAAAATATATTAATGGATTAATTCACTGCATCAAATTTATCGTTCACTTTGATATTAATGACAGCATTTAAAATTATGCTCACTGTCATACATTAGCTTTAAGATGCTTGAAGGTAAGCTGCCACAGCAGATTAAACCTTATTTTCAAATAACGGAGGACTATTTTCATTATTAGAGTAGAATTTTTGTTTTATTATTGTTGACAGGTTCGTGCTTGACCGCTATCTCACCTGATGGAAAGCGACAATGTGGTCAGCGATGGGGCGCGCTTACCTAGAAATTACCTATTCGCTCTTGACTTTAAGATTCCCAGGTTGTAGCCATCAGAAAACATACACTCTGGCAGGGATTTACCTAACGAGGCCTACAGCCTACGGACGCGTAGCTTCAAGCAGCGTATTTATCATCATACGCATGGTGTACGCCTGCGTGAAGCTTACATTCAAAACAATGAAGCTGTGACGACGAAGCTGCAACAAGATGACAGCACGACGCTGTCGTTTCGTCCGTGGACAGTTTGTTAATCTCATCATCATCATCACCATCTGCCTAGCCTTTTCCCAACTATATTGGGGTCGGCTTCCAGTCAAGCCGGATTTGGCTGAATACCAGTATTTTACGCGGAGCGGCTGCCTACCAGACCTTCACGACCCATTAACTGGGGTAACACGGTACTTCATGGCAAGACTGAAGTCAGATTTACTGGCTTCTGACTATCCGTAACGACTGCCAAAGATCTACAAATGACAGCCGGGACCAACGGCTTAACGTGCTTTCCGAGGCACGGAGGAAATTCGTTATGTTAAGATGGTCCCCATCCACAGATCAACCTTGGCAAGCGTTGCTTAACCTTGAAGATCGACCCGTGCGGCTGTTATTATCTAGCCACGAGCTCCTCACAGTTTGTTAATCTATAACATACATAATATTGGCAGCCACGTACCGGAAGACGGAGCGTTGGAAGGCCTCCCACAAGGTGGACCGACGAACTGGCGAGGGTCACGGGAATCCGATGGATGCGAGACGCACAGGACCAGCCGTTGTGGCGACGCTTGGGGAAGGCCTATGTCCAGGAGTGGACGTCTTTCCCCTGAGATGATGATGACGATGATACATAGTATTTACATTTGTTTTCCTTCTATAATACGTAACTAATTGATTTATAGTCTGACGTTAATACAAAGTTTATTTCCATTAATTACCATGCTAGTAATGCAAATCAGTGAAGATGAATTCATCTTGCTTTAATCTGATTAATTGCTTTGCAATCTAATTAAATGAGATGTATCTCCATAAGTAGTGTTCAAGATCAGTAATCTTTATCTGCATGCAATATCTAACTCCTTATATAAATAAGTATTCTAACTGTTAGGGCCTGTTTCACAATGTCCTAGTAGGCACTACTCACTGAATAAATACAAAAATGTGACAGATTTTGTATGAAATTATCTGCCAAGTAAAATACTCGAAACTTAATCATAGGTGGTGAAATAGGCCCTTACTGTTATAACTAATGTTCTATAAGACAAACCCGTGCTCAGGCATTGTAACTTATAACTATTTTTGATTTTAGAGTATTCAAAGTTTAGTATTCCTCAAACTCTATTTTAGCCTGAAAAGCTGCACTCCTGTTCCTTTTTCGCCTTCGTTTCAGGACCCCGGGATTCTCTTTCGCACAACCCATGACACCAGTAGGCTTCGACCCTCACCAGGTCATCAGTTCACCTTGTGGAAACCACCTAAACAAACAATATCTTGCAAATTTCAAATGCTAACCTGACACCTATGAAGTATAGACAGTAATTACGTGTAATAATTAGCGGCGTACATAATAGTGACAGTCATCAATCAGCGGGGCGTCACTGCGATGTAATTACTGCTTCAAGAGGACTCATTAACTTCTTGTAGGAAGGACGCCGGAGAATATTGTTGGGCTAGCCGCGCATTGTACTGGTGTCATCAATTTATTAATTGCATATTAATGAATCAAGAATGGGGCTATTAATAATTATTAATTCATGAATCCCCGAACGGTCTCATGCGACCGCGCTGTTATTGTCTTACTATTGTGTCTCGTTTCGCGGGTATTGATAGGTTAAAGAGGATTATTTCATAATCTTCAATTTATTATAGCAAGTACTTCATAAAAAATCAAAACGGGCCTCATAATGTTCCCACTGTGGAATTCGGGGTTCCTCTCTAGGATATGGAATAGGCCCTAATCCAGCACGCGGGCGCACTAGAAATTAGTAGATCTCACGATGTGTTCCTATTACTAACTAGCTTAAGAAGAAACACCGAAACAAACACGGAAATCAAATCCAATGAGAACCATGCTTATTAGTGCCTTAATGGTTTAAAACCGAAAGAATAAACCACACAGATTTGAGTGGACCTGTTTAATCAAATCTGTGGTTCAGTCCAACACGTAAAAAGACGAGACTGTTTTTTCAGGGTCAATGAAAGAGGGTATAGAACACTATACTTAAAGAAAGTTATCTCCAATGTCTCAATCAATATGGTCCAATGCGTCTCGCATCCATCGGATTCCCGCGACCCTCGCCAGGTCGTCGGTCCACCTTGTTTGTTGTCGGTTACACCTCAGTCAATATCAACCTTAACACACGCACGCTGACAGAACAATCACTTTGCTCAAATACGAACGACTAAGAAAATACAACGTGTATAATTTTTATTATAATCACGGTGTTAAAGTTATCTATCAACATTGTACTATCAATTTGTTAGTTCATCAAATTGCTTTGTTTGTTGATGATACGACCACTGCAACTTTGGACTTGGCGCTAGTTTGGATTGTGTGAAAGAATTTGAAGACTGACACAGATAGACCACAGTGAATGGATCATGGATGATGTTTGGCAGAAATAGTGATGATGATAACATTAACAGAGTACTACTTAATTTAATTTGTAAGTTCCAATACTAACATAATTTGGAAGCTGCTAATTTATAGGTGGAAAAAAATTGGTCTGAAGAAAATAATTATGGTTTTTCAACTCTCTGCTCTCAAAGCCGTGAAGGAAAACATCGTGAGGAAACCGTCACGTCTTAGAACAAAAAATTTAAAGACTGACATCCAAAAATCCACACTGGGCCCGCAAGGTGGAATACGGCCCATTCCCTCTCCTAGAGAAGAGGGCTTACAGTGGGTTCCCAACAGTTTGATCATTATATGGCCGTTTATGTTATGTAGGTACATTTTCATCTGTTACTGAGAATTTGTCTAAACAACATGACAAATTATACACGTTATCATCATCATCATTTTCGTGCCCTTGTCCCGTTTTATTTGGGGTCGGCGCAACACGTCTTTTTCTTCCATTCTGTCCTGTCACTCGTCACGCTATCACTCACTTCCTTTTCTTCCATATCACTTCTCACACAATCCATCCATCAATTATACACCCATCAAATTATACACGTTAAATATCCGTAAAATAATAAATTATTTTATTTTCCAAGTCCCCACACTCAAAAGTCAGTCCAGCCATCAATTTTACAAATATTGACAGGTAACCTGCGGCCGATGACGTGGTTAATTATAGTTCTTGTGTCTGTGAGACTGTTTTCACATTTTCCGATCCGATATCGGTATCGGACGCCGATACGATATCGGGGTAAGGTAAATGTATGAAATATGTACGACCTTTTTCACATTATCCGATCCGATATCGGTATCGGACGCCGATACGATATCGGGATAAGTAAAATGTATGAAATGCCGTGCTCCGATATCCGATATCGGGTCGGACAATATGAAAGATAGGTACATATTTCACACATTTTACTTACCCCGATATCGGATCGGCGTCCGATACCGATATCGGATCGGATAATGTGAAAACGGTCTAACTGTCTTTCATATTGTCCGACCCGATATCGGATATCGGTGCAACGCATTTCATACATTTTACTTACTCCGATATCGTATCGGAGTCCGATACCGATATCGGATCGGATAATGTGGAAACGGTCTGAGACCGTTTTCACATTTTCCGATCCGATATCGGTATCGGACGCCGATACGATATCGGGGTAAGGTAAATGTATGAGATATGTACCTGTCTTTCATATTGTCCGACCCGATATCGGATATCGGAGCACAGCATTTCATACATTTTACTTACCCCGATATCGTATCGGCGTCCGATACCGATATCGGATCGGATAATGTGAAAACGGTCTTACAATGTATCGCCGATATCGGCCTCGGTAGTGGGTCAGGAGTTAGCAGGGTGGCGACGTGCCCCTAATCGATGCTGCTGACACCCACGCCCGGTTTACGTGATGATAGGTGACATAGATACAGTGTGTCCTGATTATAGGGTTTTTTTTTTAATTGTTATAAACTAGTGCTTGACTGCGATCCCACCTGATGGTAAGCAGTGATGCAATCGTTGATGGTGAGGCGCACTAGCTTATTAAGAGCCTATTCACTCTAGCCTTGAAGACACCTAAATTATAATCGGACGGGAAAACCGCAGCAGGCAAATTGTTCCAGTCCCTCGATGTACGCGATATAAACGACGAAGCGAAACGCTTAGTCCGGACCGTAGCGGATGGCTGTAGAAACTTTACTCTCTAAATATTTTAGAACAGTAGTGACCCAATGGTAACTGCCCCAACTTACAAGTTGTAGGTCGCGGGTTCAAACTCAGCCAGGCGCATTGCTTTGTGTAATTTATTTCATTACCACTGCTTTCAAAGCGGTAAGGGAAAACATCGTGAGAAAACCGACATGTCCTAGAAACAAATATTCGAAGACATGTGACATCCACCATATTAATTATAGTTCTTGTGGCTGTTACAATGTATCGCCGATATCGGCCTCGGCAGTGGCACAGGGGTTAGCAGGGTGGCGACGTGCCCCTAGTCGATGTGCTGACACCTACGTCCGGTTTACGAGATGATACGTGACATAGATACAACGTATCCTGGTTATAGGGATGCCTGTAGAGCCTTTACTCTCTAAATATTGCAGGGGCCTTAGTCTGCTATAACAATTGTGTCAGAATGGTCGATCATTGAGCAGTGCAAGAGGGACGGAGCTATACAACTTACATAGCTCCGTCCCGCCTGCACCAAAAAATGATTGACCATTCTGACACAATTGTAATAGCAGAGTAAGGCCCCTGTTGTGGCCCAATAGTAACTGCCCCGACTTACAAGTTGTAGGTCGCGGGTTCAAAATCAGCCAGGCGCATTGCTTTGTGATCACTAGTGCTTTCAAAACGGTAAGGGAAAATATCGTGAGAAAACCGACATGTCCTAGAAACAAATATTCGAAGACATGTGACATCCACCATAGTAATTATAGTTCTTGTGGCTGTTACAATGTATCGCCGATATATGCCTCGGCAGTGGCACAGGGGTTAGCAGGGTGGCGACGTGCCCCTAGTCGATGTGCTGACACCTACGTCCGGTTTACGAGATGATACGTGACATAGATACAGCGTATCCTGGTTATAGGGATGGCTAGAAGAAATGTACGCTTTGATATATTTTTGCAAGAGATTACCTACTTGAGTAATCTCTCAAGATAGGACCTACCTTGCTGTTTCAGCAATTTAATTTAACTATCAAGGATAGTGTTTAACGCGTGTCTACAGTGTAACTATCCAGTGTAGTGTAGTGTGTTACGGAATTAGAACATTGGCTACAGTCTCTCTACTCATCAAATATTGTAAGAAGTCTCAAATCTTGGTAAAAAGTTAGACAGCTTATTCTCACATCTCATCATATAAAGGTGAGATTTTTCAAAGTAAATTTTAGTTGAAAACCAGCATCAGGTAACTGCTTCGTGCCTACGAAGCAGTTACCTGACATTTAGTAGCTTTGAAGCTTTTGAAGCGTTGTTGATGAAGATACTGTAAACATTATTTCATATTTGTTTATTAGAGCTAAAAAGGAGTCAAATTAGGAAAGATTTTATTTTAATTAGGATGATTATAAAATTGCGCGCATTTTTATAATCATCCTAATTTAAAAAAATATTGAAAATCTGTTATATTTGGGTACTTTATGAATGTGGCAGCCCTAGATCAAAACAAATGCAATTAACTCATCTGATGACGCGGCGGCCGAACTGATCTTATGAGGATATATACACGCATGCGTATACATAATACATTCAAATATGTACATATGTATTTACATACATAATATTACAAAGAATTTATTACATCTTCGCATTTCAATCATAAATAATTGTCCCATACCTTTTGACTATGTGACTTCCTAGATAGGAATGAATGAAGACTCGTGAGTCTTGGCTTAGGTTAAGAAAATAGATTTAATAGTCAAATGTATCACACATAAAAACAGCCTACTTTAAAACCACCTTGAATTCTTCATTAATGGCATTTGTAGAAGGGACACTACAATTTTGCCAATAAAACGTTACTACTCATTAAACGCTGGAGAATATATTTAGCGAGTAGTAAAAGAAAACATTTTATTTGTTTATTTAGACCGTTTCATTTATTTATTTTAAAATATTAAAGTAAATTGGAGTATTTGCAGACGCAGACAGATATTACGAACACACTAGGTACATGACCGAAACTCGCAAGATAGAGAAAGAAAAAAGAAGACAAAAATCTCAGTTCAAACCGTTACATCTTCATTTTATCAATTTTAATGAATTTAAGTACAAAGTTTGTATGAAAATAGGGTAAACACAAAATAACATTTTACAAAAGTTGAAAGGTAGATAATTATGAGGAATTTTCATGAAAAGAGAAGCGCAATTTGGGATAGGTGAAAAATAAATGGTCCAGGTCTCCTTCATGCCAACAGCATTCACAAATTGAGTTATCTACACTAATATGATAAAGAGGTAAAGGTTGTTTTTTTGTTTGTATGAGGTAGTCTGTGGAAGTACCGGTGCGATTGCTAAAATTTTTTCACCATTAGAAAGCTGCTGTATTCCTGAGTGACATAGGCTATATTTTATGTACGCGGGCGAAGCTGCGGGCTAAAGCTAGTATATTATATAATATTATTAGTTGCACAATTTAAATTGTCACATACGGGATATCTTCCGTGATTTTTAATTATTTTGAGTTCCCGATATTTCGACGCTGTTGCAAGCGCCATGATCGCGGGATGACATACATCAGGATATACATCATCACGCTAAGGCTAAACTTACTCTACACGCGAGCAAAGCCGCTGGCAGAAGCTAGTCCAAAATAAACCTACGGTCTCTTTTGTATACCCTGAGACTAAAATGACATTACAATACAATAACTGGCATCAGTCCTATAGTAAGTTTGACATTACTTGTGTCAATTTAGTCTCAGGGTATAAAAACAGATTTTACTGCCAAGGAGTCCAATCTATATAATTTGAGCAAGTACGGGTCGATAAGAAACTAGACTCAACGACAATTTCGCAATATTTTAGAACGGGGGCGTAGCTCAAATGGTAGAGCGCTCGCTTAGCATGCGAGAGGTACCGGGATCGATACCCGGCGCCTCCAAATACCTCTTTTTGCTCTGCCATTTTGCAATTTTACTAGCTACTGAAACAGAGGTTTTTGTTCTGTTTATAATGAGACATTTTCCTTGAAGAAGATCATTATAATCGTATTAAAGTTACTTAGGTACAAACTTTTTGGGTTAATATTGTAATGCTATAATGTAAGCTATTTTTAATTCAGTTGAATCACCAACCTCATTAAGAACAACTATACCTTTATTAAATAAATGAAGGTTTTATTTAATAAAGAACTAAACAAAAATTTTTGCCCCAGTTTTCCTTTAGTTGGACATTTTCACGCGAATCTATTAATTTTATATAAACTTTAATGCCATTACAAGTTATTATTTATTTTCAAAAAGAAAACACAAAAAAATCCGTGTCAAATAAAATAATATTTTCTGCGTCACAAAATAATTAAACGCCCTTTAGTACCATATAGCTCGATAGATGGCGTTGTACAATCCGGGGGTACGTCTAGATCGCGCTATGGTTTCGTTACATGACGCCATATATAAGCCAGCGAGTTTCAGCGAGTAAACACTGGAGACGATTTTCTAATCTGTTGGAAAAGAGTGGATCCCTTATAGGCAAATATTTTTGGAAGAGATTTTCTGGAGTAATCTCTTAAAATACGACCTACCTTGCTGTATCAGCAATTTAATTTAACTATCAAGGATAGTGTTTAACGCGTGTGTACAGTGTAACTATCCAGTGTAGTGTAGTCATGTCAGTAGTATTTGCTTACTTTCAAGAATTAAATAAAAGATTAGTGGTTTGGAATAGTTTGGATTATTATAACTAGCGACCTGTATTTAAATAAATTATAAATATTTCTTTTGTTTCTCACAGTCTCATAAATCACGTAGTAGGTATTCCACGTATAATAAGTATAATAACAATCAGTCAATCAGTTATAATAATCCAAACCACTAATCTTTTATTTAATTCTTGAAAGTAAGTTTATAACGTGTAGAATTACTTTTAAGAATTAATTTAAATTGTATGGGAGACAGATGAAACCGTTAAGGAGTGAATAAAGTTCGAACTGTCCCCTCATTGCTAATAGGGGGACAGATCAAACTTTTTATTCCTATCAGGTCCCCTTAAGGGGACAAACCGGGGTGACAGATCGGAATAATTCGATTTTTGCACGGTTTCAAGGGACCGCGGATTTGAGTCAGACAGACAGACAGACGGACAACAAAGTGATCCTATAAGGGTTCCGTTTTTTCCTTTTGAGGTACGAAACCCCAAAAATAGATATGTAATTGAAAAACAAAATCTAATGAGACGGGTGTCACTTAACTAACTATACAGTCATATCAGTGAGCCGATCTTCAAACGACGTGCGATTACCGACTATTAAAGTCTTCATAATCGGACAGATGGCCACCAGGTACAGATGACATTTGTAGACCGTGAGCACACGCCTTTAGTTTGGCCAGAGGCTGCTCTTTAAAAGTCAACTGATAAAATAGTCTAGTTCGCAACTATAGTACACACATAAGCTGCCTAATGATCATTACAATAGATAATCATAGTCAGAACTAACAGTCATAGTCATAACAAGAAGACGCCTCGCCATATTTCACTTGCGACCTGCGGCCATTTTCTTGTTTGTTACAAATCTTTGAAGTTCTCGGCTTTTGTCTACCAATTTATGCATTTGTAGTTAAAGATTACACATATAATCCGTCCCCATTAATAACTCAAAAATTCGTTCCTTAATTTTTGAGTTTACAGCGAGAATACAGACAGACACGGCGGAGAGACTTTGTTTTATA
This sequence comes from Mythimna separata, assembly GCA_030763345.1. NCBI lineage: Eukaryota > Metazoa > Arthropoda > Insecta > Lepidoptera > Noctuidae > Mythimna > Mythimna separata. The sequence continues at coordinate 1,366,705 of CM061181.1, read as the reverse complement.
ATTTGCTATAATTATACTTATAAAAATAAGGAAAGATATTGTTAAATTCCTGTGCATATTTTCTAATAAAGAATTAAAATTATTTAGTATTGGACATGACTATCGAAAGAATACAATCAATTTTACAAAACGCACTCTAAATGTTTAAAAAAAGTTTCATCCATGACGAGCTAAAAGACGAGCTCGCTCGATTTTGCAACCTACTTCCTTGGTTCTCAAGCTTTTCTCCTTAAGTTAGCATCTCTGCATGAATTAAAAAAACCTATGCAAAAGATGAATTATATTCTTGATTCGACTCGTTCACCTAATTCCACTTAAGATCACAATAAAAAACCAGACAGCGTAACAATGACAAAATAGATACCTAGATCTAGATTTACATAAGAATTTGGATACAAGAAGAGCTAGTTAGTATAGGTATTGTTGTTATAATCGTGGGTGGCATATGACACTAAGAATGTGATAAAATATATGAATCTACAAATATGGGTCAGCTTAGAACACGTTTGTTAGGTTTATAATAAAACTTAATCCGACGAATAAAAAAGCCGACGAAAAATTCTACCAGTGGAGGGTCCAGAATCATGTAGTGGATCTTGGTCCATGGTATTAATTTGTGCCTCGATGTCTGACACACCCGATATATAATAAGTAGGTGATTGTAGTCTCCTTTTAAGCAAGTAAAGCCTGTGTCAGAAGACTCATACATTCTCAGTTAGCTATCTGTAGGCCATAAAATATTAACCTGCGATACGCAACGAACAGTGATAGAGTACCTACACTAACAAAATACCTCTAATCGTAAGATACATGAATATTATATACATCCTTTGTTGGAAATCAATGAAAATACTTATGACACAAATATCACAAAAAATCTGCAGCACATAAATGTGTAAATTCGTAACAAAATGGACTAAAACCGACAGTTAACGAAGACTCATCGATCTTTTTATATTGCAGGGTGTCTAACCTTCAAATACTACACCCACACTAGTTTTCTATCGTATAATAATGGCTACCTTTAATTCAAAATACCCTTGTTACTGTCATGTTAACATAACATACGTGGAAGTAGCGATTAGCAAATATTTGATGACAGCTTGATGATCTTTTGTTTTCAAGTGTTGAGTTCTCACGTTACTCACAAGCTTGGAATTCAAGAAAAAAATGCTGATGAGTTGGAGGACAATGAAGTAATGCTAACCACTGTCCCACTGCTGGATAAACAGGTAAACACATCTCCTACCGCCCGTTTTCAATAAGCTATCTATCTACAGTTGCAGCTACTAAAGATAAACAAATCTATCCTTTTGCCCTTACTTGCTTTCCTATACCTACCGACGTATAGCATTTCTTACCAAAGTTGTGGATGGATAGATAGAATCTTACTGTTTATCGGGGATAGCTATCTATCTATAATATGCGGCAGGTTATTGAAAACGGGCGTATATCATCTCGCCAACTCTTTCTGGACCAGCCACGACTGTGAATTTTAATCATTGTAAAAACGGTTGAAGTAAAAGTAGTGGAAATTGTTTCAGCAGTAGGTACACGTTTCTATTTTTCCTGTTATCTACTAAACATTAATTGGAAAGGTAATCAAATTTATTTTTGGAGTGTGTGTAGCGAGAGGGATTGTAAGCCTTTAATTGATCACAGGTTATCCGAAAGGGAACCCCGGGGTCTTGGGCTGTTAGGCAAAGAAGGAACATACCCACTCCGATTTTAGTCAGTAAAATAACCATACAAACCCCCACTCCACCCTGGAAAGGGAAACGAAAATATTGAAAAACACCTGTAATTACTCGTATTACCTATGTTCACAAAATAAATAAATCTGAAATCTGAAAAAAAAAATCTGACGACATGACACTAAATTTTTGCTGTGGCGCCCCGGGGGGACCGCCATTATTTATTATTTATTTATTTATTTAATATTAATAAATTAATATAAATAATATTAATAATATAAACTGTTATTGCTCTGTTTCTGTTGCTTCTGTAATTATACTACTAGAATATAATTTTTAATCGGTCAGGTTTTGGTGGCACAAATTTTTTCCAGCGGTTCTCAAAGTTAAAAGATAATTACTTGTTTACTGGCACGTTTTTGTGCCACGGGGTCCAACAGGTTAACCTCTTTTTCTCAGGTCGTGCTTTCATTAGACGGACTATATTAAATTGTGCGTCCATTTGGATCAAATAAACTTATTTTCTTCTTCTTCTTTCTTCTTCTTCTACATGGTCCGATTATGATTTGGGTGTCTTCAAGGCTAGAGTGAATAGGCTTTTAATAAACTAGTGCGCCTCACCATCGACGATTGCATCACTGCTTACCATCAGGTGGGATCGCAGTCAAGCACTAGTTTATAACGACTAAAAAAAAAAAAAAAAAAAAATGGGAATAATTTCCCATCTGAAAATGTAACTTTTTACTGATTTATTTTCAACCAGGTTCCTTCAGTGGCCCTTTGCGTTCCGGGGCCGTGTGACTATAAACATGATAAAATTATGTTTATTTTGTAATTAGGTTTTCACAAACCTTTTTACACGTCATTTTTTTTATCATTTTATTCATGTATGTCATTAATTACTGTTTTTGAGATAACTATATTTATATCATCAGTAACCGGCTGCTGACGTTTCAGTTTAAACAAAAGTGAAGTGTCGTCTGCAAACAACACTATATTATCTTTATCCTTCATGAGGTAAAGTAAATCGTTAATATATATGTCGAATAACCCTGCAGAAAGTGAGCAATTTAACAACAGTTTAGCTTAACAAGATGTTTAACAACATAACTGATAGTCCTGAATACGATCAAATCACAATCACTCTGACCATCGGTGAAGCAATCTATCAAAATGATGGCACTTCCCTAAAGCAATATGAAGCAACGGTTTTAAATACAGTAATAATAAGTCATGAAGTGACGAGTATGGATCCACCTCTGACCGTCGTAAACATTACTTTTAATCATGTTACGTTAGATCATGAGCTTCGGGCTAAGTTTGTAATAGGAACTTCATAATAAATCTTAAATTGCATAAGAAAATACTGATTGAGTGATAAATGACTTTCGTAAGTACAGTTTTTTTGTGTCATCATTGAATGTACTGCAGGACATTCAAAATCAACCATATATTTTTTTACATGGGCGATCGGCAGGCGACAGGGAATGTCAGACATTTATTGACTAAAACCCAGTGTTCCTTAATTGCCCTTTGCCTTCTTTTTTTTATGCATTGTGTGTTTTAAACAATAAATTGCAGATATACATCAAACCACTTACAGAACATAATGTTTAAATTTACAAAACTTAAATGTATGTGATAAAAAAATAAAGTCGGAAACTCATCTTAATTTTCCTGTATAGATTGTCCCCAAGAAGCATAGGAGTGGATTTTGGTCGATAAAAGTTTGACACAGCATTCCGCTCCGCGTCTAGTGCGGAGCGGAATGTGAGTTGCCATTGCTGCGTGAGTTGTCATTAAATGATTTCCCACTTTAAAAAAATCTTATTTTCCTAGTCGTCTTGAAAATCTGGAAACTATCAGGATTTAAGTAAGTATAACGTTTGAATCCCCAACCGGTCCTATGAGACCGCGCTGTTATTGTTTTACTATTGTGTCTCGTTTCGCGGGTATCTGAGTAACTTCAATGCAATAACATTATGTGCTCTTGTATGTCCTTTTACCCAGACTTGTCTTATTCATGTGATTCTGCCTATTCGCATATTTGAAGTATTGAAAATGCATTCATTACATCATAATAACAATATACGCAGCTACAATCTATGTATTTTCAAATTCAAAGTTAATCAAGTACCCCTCAGACCTTACGCCACTTCACCCAGTTCTCCTCCCAATCTATCAATCTTATCAAGGATCAATACCACACTCCAATGATCACCTAATCTCATTGCATCACGATCTTCTACATTCGATCTGATTGTTCAGTTGTTCTGATCCTGAACAAGGTCATCTAAAGGTCAGGCTATGACACCTTCTGATGGACAGTTTCTGATCAGCTCGTATTTGTGGAGTGCTCTCGATTCGAGGCCAGGTGTGAGTGACAGGGTCGCTCGCTTTGTTGTGCAGCTTTTGTTATGTTTGAGAGGATCACGATGGAATTTGTTGTAGGTAAGACATGGGTGCGGTGTTTGTTAAGCTTATAGATGTGAAAATGCTTTGTTTGTGAAAATTGTATTGATGAATTTGGTTAGTGAACTGAATTTTGCATTTTATGCTTTAACGTCCCTGGAGCAACAACATAACGCTATCCTAGTGCCTGAGAGGTTAATCGACCAGTCAGCAAATTTTTCAGTAGACATTTTCTTTTTATATAAAACTTTAGAAGATCATTGAAAACTTTCACAAAATAAAAAAACTCAGTATTTCTTTACATAAATCTGAAAAATATTAAAATTAATAAACACTCTAAAGGTTACTTAAATATAAAAGTAAACTTTGCTAATAAGATCGTTCGTGAGTTCCTTGGCCATTCGGTCAACCGATCTAGAGTAGCTTGAATAAGCAATAGGGCAACTAAGATAACTAATTGTCACTTTTGATTTTGTATACTCTCAGTATTTTTTTAAGTTATTCTAATCTGGTTGAAAAAAAGAACATTAAACTTTTCTGTTTGAAAGCATTTACAAAGATTTGACTAGTTAGGCGTTCATTGATTACACAAAGTTTTGGCTTTTATCTCAGTATCAATATGTTTCAGTATGTTCATGGAATATCTAACACTGGTCATATTTCCGGTAGTTATTTAAAAGTATGAGATAGGACTTCAAAGCTTCAAGTTCAAAGTATTTATCGTCTAACCTTACATTAGCAGTTTGCCTTTTCATTGTCATTTGCGCTATTATTTAATTAAGTTCTTTCTGATACCAATTCAAAAGAATGACTCACTGAGCAGCTATTACATTCAGTACTAAATTGAGAGCTCCTCAAACTAAATAATAGTCAATATTAAATGCCCTTGTTCAAGTTGAGAAGTTCAAGGCTGTGTTTTGGTGCAAGATCTTTTGTTTGTTCATCTGCGACCAATCTACATACCGATCCATACCAACTTTGTTTCACTTATCCCTCAACTCATCCACTTTATCTTCTTCCACATTGGATCCATTATCGTTTGGCAGCTTAATTTTAGCAGCAAACATCGTGTCATTATCATTGTTTTAAATAATAATTGCAGCTATTATTTGGGTTTCCACGTTCATATTATGCAAATACTTTGTTATAGTAATTGAACGATCAACATTATCTCCAGTGTGTCTACAAAGACTTAAATTATTAATGGGTATAATTGGAATTCTTCCTTCAAGCCTTAATTATGTATCATCAATGTCTATTCACCTGTCTCTTGATTTGATTTGAGTTTAATTATGATTGTTAAAACGGCCCCTCTGTTGATTAGAAAATTTGTAAAGACTGGGTGATTAGGCTATAGAATTTTCGTCAATTTAAAAATTAGACACAATATTTATATACCTTGTTTTTTTTTGCAGGGACTTAGAATGTTTTGATTGATCACTCGCTTCGTTTTGCATGTTGATGATTTGCAACCACATTATGGCTAATGGCGATTTATCTAATGGGATTATGTGTTTAACTAAAAGTGATTAGAGGTGTCTTTCCATTTTATGTATGTAGGGAAAAAAGTCCTCCGCATTGCTGTCAACTAAAAGTGTGCCCAAAAGACTGGTGGCATTGCCATACAACGTATGGCAATTAGCAACGTTTGGCATTGTATGGCAATGCTTGTTCTTTAACCGAATTAAAAGGCAGGCCTGGGGTCACGCGAAATGTCAACTAGGGAACCAATAATATGATCACATGTTAAGCAAACCTATTATTTTTACTACCCGGACGCGGTAACAAATATCGAATAACTATAAATCAACAGCATTTTGCCATCGATTGTGATGAAACATCTGATCTACATATTCCGACTTTATGTTTGACTGTTATGAAGATTTACGAGTCCACATTTTTTGTTTTTTTTTTTATAAATGTCATTGTACAAATCTGGTTCTTGCGAGATCTTATCTGATGCTGATAGAGGAATGTCGGAAACATTGTCTTAAGAGTCTTTAACGTTTGGGTTTCTGCAGGAAACTAATTCTTTCGGTATTTTTGATCTGCCATGATGAGTTGCGTTTCTTTAAAATATTTAGCTTGCTTCACATTTTTTTTTATTTTTGCCAGGTGGTTTTTTAATTTCAGCTTAAGCAGACTTTTGTGTTTTTTGACCATGGATTTTAGCCAATTTAATTTAAATGCAAAATATTAATTTCTATGCAAATAAAGATCGATTGAACAATCAAGCAGTTAACAATACGCAATCAAACAAGGTAATATTCACATTTATAAAATTTGTTTATTCGTGCCACCGCCCACGCTAAGCATCGCCATTTTCCGCATACGTACTCGTTTGCTAATAAAACGGAATAACATAATAAACTATAACAATGTAAAATCCATAAATCACGATGACCATTGTTGGTATAAAATCTAGAGAATGCGAATCCTCTAGCTCTATAAAATTCGTGCCGAATCAATTCTTTTGCAGGGTTATTTCCATGACCATCAAAGTACTGATCAAATATTGTTAAAAAGCCACGATATGTTTGCAGAATAAATACAAATATATGCCTGTTTGATGCAGAAGTTACTATTTAATTGTGTCTTTTCAATCATCATCTCAGCCGAAAGACGCCCACTGCTGGACATAGGCCTCCCCAAGCGTCGCCACAGCGACCGGTCCTGCGCGTCTCGCATCCATCGGATTCCTGCGACCCTCGCCAGGTTGTCGGTCCACCTTGTGGGAGGCCTTCCGACGCTCTTTTACTGTCTCTTTCGCTGTCTTTTACTTGTAAGTAATGCCTAGTCGAAATTAAACTTTAACAGACGTTGGTAGTATCAATGCTTAGACTTTTCATCAGGCGTTTAAAGATAAAAGAGTACTTCAAATATTGGACTGTATTAGGACTGGGCGGGCAGTCTTCTAGGATGCACGAGGACAGATGGGCAAATAACGTTGCACAGTGAACCGAAAACAAGGAGGACCAACCCCAAATAAATGGGATAACGCCAGAAGAAGTGGATTGAAGACAGACGTCGCCAGCGAGGCTGGCCTAAAAACGCTGCCTGGACTCGGTCCTGCTAGGTTGGCTACTGAAGATCAGACATAAAGAGAGCTGGAAAGATTGCAGCAGTAAAAATGTGGGAAAATATTATCATCATGCATTATCGAAGTCGATACACTATCTTCTTACTTACGTTCGTTAATTCCGAGTCAGTTACCGAATATCCAAATTAAAATGAACCCAAAAAAGTACCTACTATTACGAAATCGAAAAGGTTAAAGATAATATTTGTAATCAGATAATTATAAGACTATTAATTAGGTTTCATTGTATTTGCATTATCAATACGTAATCGATCATAGTACGAGTATATACTACGTATATCAAATCATACGATATTATAAGACATTTATTACAGCATTAGTCCAGTCAAAATAGACAGTTTGCATTAATTCCCAACAAGCTGGATTTTTGTGCAGGCCTTGAATATTATGTCATTACGAATGATATGCCAAAAGTCCCCATCGATCCCGCTTGTGCGTTGTTTTTTATTCGAGGTCAAAGGTCACAAATTAGCGTTTTTTGCGTATATCTCTGAAACAACGAGAGCTATCGAAAAATTGTTCAGACAAAGTTTGTAGATCGTAAAATTGTCTACAAAAAAGATGCAACACTTTTTCTTCTACGGTGCACTGTTCTCGAATTATGGCTATTTTAAACATAGAAAATACGAATATGCACTCATACTAAGGGATGATAGGTTCGATGAATATTTGAAGGACAAACCATCTGTAACGATACATAAGCAGTGTCGTAAAGCATACACCCGGAAGAGCACCATCGCTGCAGCTAAAAGACAGCGTGAGGCGGAGATCGCTACCACATCTGGGATTAGTCCTCCTCGTACTAGCACGAGGTAAAGAATCGTCTTTTTGACGAAATACTGTTTGTTCTGTGCCAATGAAGCAGATAAAACGACTGAAATAAAAAAAAAAGCGCAGCATCTTCGACCAAGAGTGTCCTCAACTTTCAACCCTTGACTTCTAAAAAACTATATTTTTTATGGAAGCTCAGACTCGTTCTCATGAGCTAGCAAGTAGTGTCATTGCCCGCATTCAGTATGAATATGACTTAGTTGCTGTTGAGGCTAAATACTACAGTGATTGTTACACTTAAAATACGACTTTCCTGCGGTCTAAAGTCACGATATCTCGAAAGCGATGCTTTATAGAAGAAAAGTGTCGAGATCTTTTTTGTAGACAATTTTACGATCTACAAACTTTGCCTGAACCATTTTTCGATAGCTTTCGTTGTTTCAGAGATATACGCAAAAAACGCTAAATTGTGACCTTTGACCTCGAATAAAAAACGACGCACAAGCGGGATCGATGGGGACTTTTGACATATCATTCGTAATGACGTATTCAAGGCCTGCACAAAAATCCAGCTTGTTGGGAATTAATGCAAACTTGAATAATTATTTAGTCTATTTTGACTAGACTACATATTCTGTTGCGAATCCGGATCTTTGTGGATCTTTAAATAGCTAGACACTTCTCTAATCAATAATGTTAACACCTTACATAAGTAAAATTCCAGAAGGATGTAGAATTGAAAACAATAGTAACTACTTAAAATCAAGCCTCTTTAAGTCGTATAATTAAATTAGTAAGTAGTCTCAAGAGTGAGATGATACAGAAATTTCTAGTGCTATTAAAGATTACTATTGCGTATATTATGAAAACGATATGGAATGTTATATAAATAATGACTTCTACGAGTATTTGATATTACACATTATACGGATTTAGCAGATGGCTATACAAATTAAGGTGTGGCCAAAAGAATCTAAGTATTAGTATTGGTCTTACGGAAGCGTCCTGCGTCTGTGATGAACCGCACGCGGGCTAGCTCGTAGCCAATAGCTTTCTGAGCATACTCGTGGACCGCTGGAACTTGCGATGTATTTCCCCGCAAGAAACGCGATAACAGCCTGTTATGTGAGGAGTCAGCCAAGACAGCACTTATGCGCAAAAGTATCTACTGCATGGCTCCAGCCGTTTAAGATACCTAAGAGTTGGAAAGGGGTTCCCTACTTGAAATCGAATGACGTTAGCTCGAATAACACTTGCTCGAAAACGTTAACACGACAGTACTTGAAATCGATCAATTATGAGCGCGACAGTTCACTAATGCATCTTTTGAGTTTTCAAGATTTTTCTCAAAAACTATAAGGTCGAATCATCGGCAGCGCGAAGGCGCATTATCTCGAAACATCATTAATTTCTCGACCAATCATGTTTTCGACTTACAGAATTGTTTTAAGCATTTTATTTGAGTATCTAAAATATAATGAAATTGCTTAAATAGTGGTATTTAGATGAATCAGGTTTTCTTATTTTTCATAATCTTCTAATCGTTTCATATACTCCTATTTTATTATCAAATATGCCATGCCTCAACGTTATTTTGGATCCTCGAACATCTCCGCCAATAACTCAGTCTCTCCTTTTATAAATATATAGATATTTGTTTTAAGTTAATGTTTTCATGATTATTTTAAGAAAGTCGATAATTTAATAAGCGGATATAGCTAAATCCCAAATATATATTATCAGAATCGACTGCAAAATAATAGATAATCATATTTAAAAATAAACTGGCATCAGGGGATTTTTTGATGTTTGCTATTATTAATAAAACAATAAGAAATTTTATTTGCTCAAACATGTGTATGCATACAGAATTAAAATAATACATGCATGCAAGAAGTCAAATAAGAGTGGCTCACGACATGTCTACTATTTCTCATGGATATCTTAGGTTTACATTTATATATTACATATAGTTTTGATATTATTATTTACACTACCAAATTATTAATTTTCCTTGTTCAATTATTACAAATTATAATTATCACAATGAAGATTTTCATCACTTTAATAGGCATTCAATCATAAGAACAATTTTTTACAATATAATCGAATAAATCTGGAAACGCAAAAGAAGTATCTCAAACCAAAACCAAATGCTTAACTTAACAGAAAACCTAGTTCTAGCCGATGATAAATAGGGTACACCCAATTTAACCACCAGTGTGTGGCTGCTCCTAGTTCTAGCCGCTATGATGAAGGCTAAACCTAGTTCTAACCGAAGATAGTAGGATACACCTAGGTTTAACCGCATGAAGCCGGCTACACCTAGTTCTAGCCGGCTAAAATTAGGTGTAGCCGCACTTCGGCTATTAGTCGTAACATATACGAGTATTCTTACGAATATTTTCTTTGAAATCTATAAATTTTAATACGCCATTGTTTGATAAAGTATTTGTAATCATATCTGATTGATCTAAGTATAGATACCGCGTAGTTCTGTTTCGACACCTATATAATTTGTTAACTGTGTGAATCTGAATAGGATATTGATATTTGTCTAATATAAATTCCAGTGCTTTTTATTGATTTTACCTTTATTTTTTCTTTGACTTTACATTGCGATTGCCAACTGTCTTTGGTCTTATGCTACTTGAACGACTCATATTCATCATACCCACTTCACATTCTTGATAGTTCAGGTGTTTGGGCATGAAGAACACACTGATACTAAGTTTTAAGATAATCAATTTAACAGATTGTTTGTTCCCGACCCCAGATAATGGGAGCAGGGACGGACGAAAAAGAAAAAATTGACGGATTGTTTATTGCCATTATTATTCTATACTAACTTTATAAAGTGGAAAGAACAGTATTTTTTTTGTAATAAATAAACTAAAAAACCACCGGAACAATTTTAAACATTCTTTCACCAATAGAATGACTGAGTATGTGAAAACGCTGACAGAATCTAGTAACTCATATAGGTACATGAAAGATTTGAAGAGATCCTGAGTGCCGCTGCGGGATGAATCTAAAGTACCGCTGCAGCCTTGCGACAGCAAAGGCAATTGAAGAAACATGGGTGGGCTTTAGTCAGTAAAAGTTTGACCTCTCGTTAATACGAGAGAAGTCATTCAATGATTTCCTACCAATAAAAATATACATAATGACAGATGTATTCTAGCATACTGCAGTTGCAGCAATACAATTGCCAATTTGTTTACACAAGCAATCCAAATATGAGACGGTCAAAGCTTGACCTTTCAAAATGCGTGGGTTCCAACAAATTTCACTTTCAATATCTATATTCTGTTGCCAGATCAAATTCAAGTTCCACTGGAGCATGTTAATAATATTCGTAAAACGAAGAGAATAGGCGATAAGTTGGATGGTCGGCCTTATCAGTGATAGCTAGTGATAACGGTCAGTGTGCACACAGCCATCACCGGCAGCGCAACTCAACGATGTTTCTGCCAAAAACTTGAAAAATGGTACGTACTTTTCATTTAAAAATAATTTGCTATGTAGTGAGTTTATAAAAGGATCAATAGATATTATGAATTGGTATGTGAAGCTAATGTGATTAGTTTTCTTTTGATCAGTTAAGTCAGTCAAGTCTAAATATTATTATTAATCTAACGGTAAAAAGTTAATACAATGTACTATTAAGTACCTTTTTTTGTTGTTAAGTACACACGCTAGACGTCACAGCAGAACATTGACTCCTTAGTCACAGATGTCTCCGAGTTTAGGAGACAGGGTGCCTAATATTAGAAGATACATTTCAATGTACCTATATGTACGTCTTAACATATTGGTGTATTGGTACCAGTCATCTTTACTATGGGCATATCTGATAAATTGTGAAATTGTCAATGCAATAATATGTGCATTGAAAATCTTAAAACAATCATTCTTTTTCCAAGGATGATTCATGTTTATCAAAGGTCATGTATATAAACTTGATCAAGAACGTCGAATTTCCCTAATAACGATGCCTACTATCAAATATTGTTCAGATACTGGGTTCAATTTAACAGCAACTGTTGATTTGCTCGCTGCAATGACTGGATTACTCATTATGTTAGTTTTATTGTTATGTCCAACAGCGTCATCTGTATCAACAACTGAGTATTTGTGTACTCAGTTGTATGGATAGATTAATTTAACTTGTATTTTCTTGAACTAGGTAAGAGTATGGCATGTCTCTATTTTGTTTTTTATTGGCTTAAATAATGAATCTGTTTTATCTGCATTATTTGTTTTGTCTTTAATCTTTTCTTTTTGAGCATTTTCCGCATTGATCATCATCATTTTATCATTTATTTCATCAATGACGTCAATGTCTTTTATTTCTGATAAAAAATAATCTTCCGACAAATAAATATATCGATTTTCTGACATAACAATACGTTTACAGATAAAATCTAACAATTATGAATAAATTAATAAAACCATTTTATTGCTGAGAGTAAAAGACATGCCGCTTCTCCCAATCGTGATAGAAATAATATCGGAATTTTATACAGTTGTGAGATAAAGTGATAAAATTTGTGACGAGGTGAGATATCGATTTGTTATCGACGGAAGCTTAGGTGAAAATGTTTTATCTGAGTCCAAAATGTTTGTTTACTGACTGGAAATAATCTTTGTTAATAAGAACGTGAGAAATGTTAGAGTATTTAATGATATCATCATCTTCAGAAACAGTTTCAAGCAGTATGTCATCTTCACTCCCTTTCTAGTCATATTTATCATAATCATTAGTTATTTGATCTTCCTTTACTTTTCTAACATCTTTCGCATCTTTTCGTTCTATACATTTTTGTATGTCTTTGTTATTCTTTCCTCTTTTATTACTTTTAACTAGTCTGTTAAATACACATCTGTGTTCACAGAATGTAACTGGAATAAATTTTAATGTTTAATATTGCACCTACCACAATTTGTCTCTGCATCACCCAAAGGTTGACTGGTAGAGAATGCCTCTAGGCATTAAGTCCGTCTCTGTACTCTTGTGTGCATGAAGAGTTAAATAATAAATAATTTACACCTGTATACCTACACCATAATTAGAAAATTAAGTTACTATCATTCATAATTAAATGCAAAAAGTGTTTATTCTAATTGACGCACTACCACATACTACATTGATAGTGTATTGATATGCATATCTACGTACCTTCGTACAAAGTTATAAATATTACGTTCATAGTGACGTAGGTAATCCAAATTTATCAAAATAAATATTTTTTCTAGAAAAATAAAACCTCCTATTTTTAAAGTAACCGATTGTGAACATACTCGTACTATACACTCGTACACATATGCATTTATTATATCAATCAATCCTTTATTGCAGTTTATTGCATTTACATATATTATGTTACATGTTGTCTCTTTTTTATCAAATATGCATATACATAACATAATTATATCACAATCTCGTCTTCTTACATCCACATTTCCAAATCCATACCCAAAACTGCGTTGAAATTCTTGCCATATCTCTCTACTCACTAATGAAAGGAGTGATACGTCGTCTTTAGTGTCGTAAGTACCCATTATCTCTGAATACAAATCCACAATCATTCACCCACTTCTTTATCTACCCTCGTTTTAATTCGTCGCTGTCAGTCCCCGCTAATGACTTGGAGTCAATGTGTTTGTGTTTTGTGCTAAGTTTCTTGTTTTTGTTACATTTTATAATGTTTGTCAGTTTTTGAGTGCTCTTGAGTGATAGTGTTAATGATTAGTGAAATATGGTAAGGTTTTATTTGATTTTCTGTTAGGAAGTTGTGTTAGTATCAAAGTATATTGGTGAAGATTTTTTTAAGAAAGAATCGTTTTAAAAAATATGATGTTTAGATTAAAATTAAATTCGCTTATTAGGTACCTATCTTAAAAGTTAAAATTTTAAGAAATTTAGTTTACGAGTGTTAGGTACAAAATTCAAAGTTTACCTACTTGCTGCATCTAGCCAGTCATTATACTGTAATCACTATGCAATTTTCAATTAAATTTCACCTTCATCAGTTATTTATTTTAGCTCGTGTTATCCCAAATCATTTACTTTTTCTTTTAATCTTTGAACTAAGCTCGCCGGATTAAGCTAACCTACTTTTATATTTTTTTTTTTAAATTTGTTTGGTAAAGAGTATAAGAAAATAAAAATAAAATATAACAATCAAAAACTCAACTAATCTTGTTCGTTTTCATATTCAAACTATCATTAAATGATAAATGATATTTATTTTGTAACTAGGTTTCCACAAACACTGTTACACGTCAATTTTTTTTTGTCATTTTGTTCTAGATGAGGCCGGTATTTCCTAACTGGGGGTCACAGTCTCTTATAAAAAAAAATCCATACAAAATGTATTGGTCAAATCTACAGTTTCCTCTTCTCACCTTGTTCCGCAAGCACTAATGCGGAACACAGTCACAACAAAAAACGCATGCTACTCGAGTTCAATACCAAATTTCTTGTCTAAACTGTAACATCCGTGTTCTGTTCCCAGGAAGTAGAGATCATCATCATCACCAGCGTGTTCGCGTGCGCCTGGCTCGCTCTGCTCATCGTGGCCATCGTGCTCTTCACGCAGGTGCGCAGTCTTCGCCAGAAGGTCGCCGAGATGCAGGCCACAGGTCGGATGAGGATACAGTACGTATGCTTTAGCTCTTTACATCGTTTTTATGTTTTTTGAAGGGAAACCTTCAAAAGCCGCCTAGACTTTGAGGATAAGTTCGGGGAATGTAGGATGTTTACCTCACTAAAACCAACCCGGTGGTCACCACCAGCACATGGAAGGGGCTCCGTTCCAAAAGACCATTCCGGAACGCAGCTCTTTACACAACGCTTCCTTTTTGGCCACATAGACAAGAAAAATTGACAAAACCTTGAACAGCTCATTGTAACTGGCGTGATTGACGGTAAACGACTTAGAGACCGCAGCCCAAAAAAATAGGCAGATCAGATCCGCACCACCCTGGTTACCCAATTGCACGTCACACTTCATGACGCCAAGAACCATCACAGATAGCGAGATACTATAATTAAAAAGCTAATGTAGCGAGATCTTCACAAGCCTCTGTAATGAGGAATACAACTCGAGGAGTCCACCTCCTCGAGTTGTATTCCTTCTGGTAAAAAAAAACAGAGGTAGAAAATAAAATGCTAGACTACATAAGAACACTACACTGCGCTCCTATAGGATTGGTACCCAGTCACAGCTACACAGAACTGCTCCAAACCACAAAGGAAATGTTTGGACAACCTGTATGACATGTCTTCCTTAAGAATTAGAATACTCTCACGATTAGTCACGTTTTACACAATAAATAACAATAGGATTAATACCTAGAACGTGAATCTGAAGTGTTTGTAATAGAAGAATCCCCATGTGTAAGAGTATGATAACATTGAATCGATAAACAATACTTGTTATTAATCATGTTTTAATAATTAATATTGTTATTTAATGGGGCAGGTGAAAATCCAGTTCCAGTCTTGCCATGAAGTACCGTGTTACCCCAGTTAATGGGTTGTGGAGGTCTAGTAGGCAGCCGCTCCTCGTAAAATACTGGTATAGTTGGGAAAAGGCTAGGTAGATGATGAATGGGGCAGGTGAAAAACTCGATTTTTTAATGCGCAAAATTATATGATCCACTACAGCAAAGATAAGCAGAAAAATATATATTATTCTTCAGGATAAATGCCAGTTATTGTGTTCAAAACATCATAATAGATACAGCAAAAGTACGATAGAAAAAATCACAAAGATGCCGCTTAAAATTACTGTTATCGATTAAAAACCGGAATAATATACATGCGATCATTCCGATTGTATTTCAAATTATTCTACAAGCAACGGTTTACCGTTATGATGATTTAATGGTTATACTCGAATCTATAGATTTTTTGTAAATCGCTAAATACTTCATATTTGCAAGCTTAGTGTCTTTACACATCTCTTTCTTTTGTACGCTGTCCAAGGGAGAAACCGCCCTTTAAGTACTGCAATCCTCTTAATATCTCTTACTCTTTACTTTATTTTGTTTATGAGCCTTAGTTGTTGATAGTAAACAAGTATAACAAATCAGCAAATAAACATATAACTTTTTGCTATAAACACACCAAACCAAGACATTTCAGACTCAAACAACTCTTCAAGACAGAACCTAACCCTCCAACCTCCTGATTTCAGAAAGCTAAAGCTGGACCACAACGACAAGAACCATGCCTTCTCCAGGCCTGTGCTGGCGCCTGATGAGGAGCTGTCCCGGCGAGGGTACTCCATGTATCAGAGCAGCGAAGACGTGGAAGGTCGGCTCGATGAGCGGTACGTGTATACTCGACCTAATATCACATAACAATATCAGCATTCTCCTGCCCTCATAGCAATTACTCTCTGTTTATTACTCAATCTTCTTCTTCTTCTTGCCCTTGTCCTATATTAATTGGTATCGGCGCAAGAACTTTTTTCTTTTATTCTGTCCTGTCACTCGTCAAGCTATCGCTAACTCCCTTTTCTTTCATATCACTCGTCACACAATTCATCCATCTTTTCTGTGGCCTTTCTCTCCCTTTCCCTAAATCTACTTGTCTCATAACTCTTTTAATAACATGTACGGTATTTCATCTCTCCTCTTCAATGAGCATATCAAGACAAACGATTTCCTTTCAACTTTATTTTACACAATCATCTTGTCATCATAATCACACTGCGGTACGTTTTTTGTGGTCAGCGCAACACGTTTTATTATTTCATTCTTGATTCATCCTTTCTTTGGCCTCGCTCTCTCTCTCTCTTTATCCATCCACATCTTCTTCTCCTTATCCTAATTTATGTGGGGACGGAGCAAAAGGTCTTCTCCTTCTGAAGTTCTCTAAAAAATATTATAATTGTATTTACAAAACCAAACTGAAGTCCGAACTCCAGCCAACTGCAGTAGATCCTTGATAACAGTTTATTATTTTTAAACACTTGCACTCAAATTTTCGTTTACTCAAGCTTTGTTTTTAATTTGTTTGTTATCAGAACCAATAAATATACTTAGTTCTTATCTTTTCCTAAAAACATTCACCTGCTTTCAATACGTGACATCATTTATTTTTAGTGGAAGATGCGTCATCACCGTTCTGTTTAATAAGTCGCCTTTCGTAGCTAGCTATAAGTATTAGTAAGGTACATTCCTTCGTTGATAAGACAAATATTTCAGAGATTAGTCTTAAGTATGACTCCTGATAATTATTTTAAGATTTTGCATCATTCATGGCCATATCATTTAATCTAAAATTTGCATTCTTCCAGTGGCTTTGCCCGCGTGCAAATGTAAAATATAAGATGACTGTGACAATCAGTGCAATATTTTTTATGTTTATTTAGTACTAAATTCTGCCAGCGTCTTCTCCCATATGAAAGTAGAAATTAAATTTTGTTACGTGGTGAAGATGTATCCTTCTAATGGTGAAAGAAAGATCGAAATCGGTCAAGTAGTGTTTGAGTTAATCTCTGAAACAAATGATTCGGTCACGAATTTTTTTCCTTCCAGTCGGCTGCTGCTGAGTGTCACAGACTTTGCCGAAGTGGTCAAGCTTCACCGACTCGGTTTTATAGGTGGGCAATCATCAAACAACTCTTCCCAGCTCTGGGTGGAGTGAGCCGTAGTCTGACTTCTATAGATTCATGTTCCTTCAGTCACCCTTTGGGTTTCAGAGTCACCATAAATCTTACAAACTATCCCGCAATCACCTAACCATCCCTACGCTGAAATGCACTTTCCTCTTTTCTTCCACGAGACTCTTCCACATAACCATCTCTTTTTTTTCTTCCAACTATTTCGCAGGTGCTGGTAGAGATTTCTTTAGAAACAAGCATCACCTTTGTAGCTATTATTCTATCTCCTTCTTTTAATCTAATATATTTTGTGTACATAAACTGTAAAATAATAACCTGACACTAATCCCCGTATTCTTTCAGGCAGACGGGTGGGCAGTTCGTAGAGAGGAGACATGAAGACAGACATACTCCTACTAGTCTTTTCGAAGAAAGGCAGAGTGCCCCCCACTTCGTAGATGAGCTCACTCGAGAGCTGGACAGCAGACAGCAGAGAACGAGCAACTCTCCGTCGTTCCTGCTGCAGAGCATCCAGGACAGTAAAATGAAGACCAGGAGTCTTGCCAACCCGGTTGCTAATGGCAGGCAGAGCGAAACTAACCCTAACTTTATCTATTAATAGATAACTTTTAACTTCTAGATACTGGTGAACTGTTTGGCGATGATGGTCGGGAATGAGTGAGAAAAGATGGTCGTACCGTTGCAATGCGCTAAGCATATTCTTGGCAGTTCATAAGACACTGAACCAAGTCAACCAAAGATCTAGTACACTCTACGGACTAACTAGATCCGTGGTTGACAGTATAGTGGAAAGTATAAAAAATTCTTGCAGTCAACATGAATGCAATTCAAAAATCTAACTTTTTGTATCCATATTCTTGACAAAGACTATTTGAGTGGAGTGTGGTCAGGGAAACGATTTAAATTACAAATAATGTTAATAATATCTTGCCAATTATATACTGAGCGCAATGCCAGCGCTGAATAAGAACAAAATCACTCGCTCAGTCATGAATGCCATCGCTGATAATAGGTTTCCATAATTGCATGAAGCTTCTAAATACAATTTAAACGAGAATACAGAGACTAGTTTTTATAAAACATCACTCTCTCAGAATAATGCTAACAAGTCATTATTCAGACTTAACAATAAAATTATCTGATTCTAATACTAGATTTTTCTAATTTAATACTTTTCTAATACAATGTTGATTGCATGTGCATGATGAATTAAAATTAATTTATAAATTATTCTACTATTTTCTTTTCGAGATTGTCTCCTATTTAAGCAACAGTAGAGGACGCATAATTGTTGTTTGTTTATGAGATAATCTCATGTATCCTCTTCTTCCATACTTGGCCAGCCATGGTGAGAGCAAGGCACCTGGTACTTTATTTATAAAATTGTCTTTGGAAAATAAATCTATGAGTGAAAATGCAGTAATCTTTTCAGCTAATTTTAATTTAGAAATTGGATTGGAAATGGTTATATGACGTAATTTGTAAGTTTGTTTCTTTAATTTGTAAGTAAATATTAAAATTGTTGAAATCTAAATAAGTTTTTAATTTACGAAACGTGCACTAGGTTAATATTTTCAACCATGAGATTTCTTAATTAAATAGATTTTTTTATTTCTATAATGCAAGTAGCTCAAATGTTAATAAGTTCTTACTTTCACTTAAAACATACTTAAATTACCTATACATAGTAAAAACAACAACAATAATTTAACAAACTCAACACTTAGATTACCTCTAGAGACGATGATCCAAATAAAATGGAAAACAACATTATTTAACAAAATCGGTTAAGTATAATTAGCTAACAAAAAGGTTCAAACAAACTTAACAACCCAAATGAATCTAAAATCATTAAATTCTAGGTGGGATAACATTAAATGTGCTAAAGACGATCAAAACAGAAAACAGATTTAAATTAATCCACAAAATACTTAGTGAAAATACTGCAACAGTGTAACTACGTTAGTAATATCAAAAATATTGACGATCGATCTTAGAAAGTACCTACCTACTGTTTTATAATCATAAATTAAAAGTGCTTCCTCTCTCCTAACTCACTTATTTTGCTGTGCCCGAAAGGGTCCATGTGATCTAATTATAAGTTTAACCACCTAAGTTTACACGTGGAATGCAATAAAGTATTGAGTATCACCCTTCGTTAGCCAAATTCAACAGTTAAACCTACATAACAACAAAAATTAAAATTAAACAACAAATACTGTCTTCAAGCCCCTCACGCGAGGCCTACTCCTGGAGCGATATGATCCTGCTCCTCTCTTCCTACATCTGCCAGAAACACATCTAGGTTTAGATACATCGTTGTATACCCGTGGAGGTTTCTTCCTCTTACTCTTTCCGTAATTAAGATATTTCATATCATCTTCTTCATTTTTATTACTACTCTCTTTATTTGCCTCATGAGCTTCTAAAATCTCTTGGATACTTTTATAAGCATCAGTTTCTTCTGGCTTATTAATGACTGGATTTAAATAATTTAAATAAGGTTTAAATCCTCCAACAGTTTCAGGAAAGCCGTACTTATCTTCTTTGTTAAGTTCTTCTAAATGTTTCAGATAGTTGTATGTTTCTGGATCGTTGCTTTGGCTTATTGGTTTGAAGTCTGAGTAGCTGACGAAGTTGATAGAAGATGTTGCTGGCTTCTTCTTGTTGAAGAGTTTTAAAGTTTGTTTGCTTAATAGATTTTTGTATTGATCTCCGAATGTCAATGTTTCTAGTTCATCGGGGTCATCGTCGAGGTTCAGAAGATATCGCTCATTCTTCTGTGAGGCTTGCTTCTTATGGTCTGTGCCGAAGACTATGCTCGGTGGTAAAGTTTCCCCGTATATGTCTCTGTCTGAAGTTTTACCATAAACTTGTTCGAAAATCTTGTAGTCGTCTGTCCAAAATTGTTCAATTCCTGAAAAGATAATTATGTAACTGTTAATGGATTGTTGATGATCAACACAGATTAGAATATCTTTGACTGCATGTCATTGAACTGATAAGTACAACTATTACGTCAGAACTTTGTGAAAAGTGTTACTGTGCAATACTGAGTGAAAAGTGACCATTCAATTTTATATACGATCGAGAATAATTGATCTGCCATGGTACATATACATGCAACTCATGATCCATCGAGAGCCATATTTCACCGTTTAAGAAAGTTGCAATAAAGTGCGATCTCTAGTCCGAGGTGAGATAAAACAACAGTGATACTTCACAACCGGTACTTCGCGAGAGTACACATTACAAGTGAAATAACATAAAACTGTTCCACACATTGTCACTTTCAAACATATCGTTTACAAAACTCAAATTTGTATAAATGGAAAAGTTGTCGAGTCATTTGTTACATGATTAATTTTGTAAGAGAAATTTGTATGCGGTAATGTTGGTGAAGTAAAGGTCGTATGGTGAACTCTATCACCAGTCTAAAGTGCAAGTAAAATGATACCAATACAAAGTATTATAGGTATGACTAAGAGAAATTTAATGCCATAAATTGATGAAAGGGCTCGACATTTGCGTGATGGTGCCGTTCTTCGAAATACGTGGCGCAGTGATTGAACAATTGGCTGCTCTGCTGCGTTTTGTGGGTTCAATTCCCGAACGAAACAAACATTAGTAAAGAAAGACTACATATAATTGTTTCGGTGGTCAACAATTTAGTTTTTGTCGGTAACGATAAGTCGGCGGTAATGGCTCGATATTAGATCTACTACTGCTATGTCGGAGGTCATGGGTTCGATTCCCACCCAGGACAAAGGTCTGAGTGATGAACTATATAAATATGTTTATCAGTTGTGTTTGTTGGTGGTGTTCCATAGCACAAGCTCTGCTTAGTTTGGGGCTAGATGTCGTTGTGTGAAGGTTATGGAACATTATTATATTAGTAAACACACCTACAATACAACAGAAATACCTAGCGTAGGGAAATGTTTTTCATTAATGTTATTCTTCCTTACTCTAAACTAGAAGCTGCCCTTCCCCTTGACGGTTATGTCACAGCGAATAAATCGTGCCTTTTCTCTGCCTACTTAATTACAGCCACCGAGAGAAAGGGAGTATTACTTGCCGCTCTGCCGACCAAGTAATTGTCTTATTCAATTTCCGGTTGAAATTATTATGAAGAATCACGATTCGAGACAGAAAAATGACTAAGGAAGAGAGAAAAACATGGTTTTTTGATAGGTTGGTTTGGTTGGATATAACTTCATATACGACATGACGATATAGCCTTAGCCTTGCAAAGCATTTTAGAATTACCACCTGTAGGGGCCTAGCAGGGTCGAAGCCTACTGGACCCATGGGATGTACGAAAGAGAATCTTGGGGCATTGAAACGAAGGCAAAGAAGGAACAAAAGTGGGTTTTGTCAGTGAAAATCTGACACGCCCTCTCGTTCCGATAAGAATTATTTCAGGCTTCCGCTGATTTCTATAGGTACCACATAAGTTCAGCTAAATTTCACTAGCTGAACTGATGCTGACCAACATACTGGGCCCTTCCATCTTTGAATAAATGTCCGAACTCCTGCATACGTACCAGATGTCTTAGTAACTCCACCTCCACCGTATACGAACGCCGCTAGCAGGACACACGTACGCGTCGCCAGCCACTGCATCTGAAAGATAACCATACATTTCTTTTGTTAAATAATAGTAGCTACAAGATTATCTGTTAATCTCGTCAAGGAATCTTCTAGGTTTTGTGTAAATCCTGGTTATGTGTATGCTTCACCTGCTATGCTGCCTATCCTGTACAACCACCTGTACTCTTCAGGATCTATGCGAGGACAATGACACAGCCATGCAGGTCAGGAAAAAAAATTGTAAAAGTACATCGACACGAAAAGAAGAAGATGTTTATATAATACACAGGACAGTTTTGATGTGAACTTTTGGGCAATAGGCCTCCCATAGACTAGAGATCTATAGAAACAACCCTTATAAGTTACAAGGATTCTGCAGGGTCATCTCCAGCTTGCCATTATAATAAATACTGATGAGAAACAATGCTCGTACCACTCTCTTGCCGTCACTGGCCAGCTTAAGTGGACATTTTCTTGAGAAAAAGATGTATAATCCAGTAAGAACTTGATCAAACTTCTGGAATTCCAGATTTCTTCCGGAACAATCCAGGAAATACGGAAGTATATAATGCCTCCTCCGTTTTGAAGGGAGAGTGCAAGTTATGTGCTGTATTTTGTTCTAGGTATGAGTAGGTATACTTCAATAACGTTGTTCAGGCAAAGACCATAGTCTTTACATAGTTCTTAGTAACCAGTTAACATTTGTCCAATATGTTATCTGTATCCTGAATTACACTAAATAACCGGAGGAAATGAACAGAAATATTCTAGGGTGCACTTGTGCAGCACGTACATAAAGATAATCCTCAGGTACGTGTCTAAAGCATCCTCTACGAATTGGTTTTAGCTCCGGGTATACTTTCCAAAGGTCCAGGACTCTGGTTTCTTGAACCTTGAGTGTTGTGAGGCGGAGTAGAGTGTAAGTAACAATAAATACATCATACTTATAACTTTTTTATTTACATAATGAAAACAAAAACAACAACATTAAAAACGCTTTTTAGCACTTTCTCCAAAAAATAATATGACTCCCAACCGGTTCTTCCGAGTGTTATATGCTTTTCACTAAGGATATGGAACAGCTATAAATCGTGGTAATAAAAATTTTAAACTTTGTTTCTGATTCCCATCCTCACCGTAATAAGTTTATTCGTTTGGCAGGCAAATTTTTTTGTGTGCCTTGCTCGCTTTCCGAAAAGGCTGACCTCTAACTTGGGGGCTGGCCGCCACTTTTCTACACAAGTGCGAAACTCACTTTATGGCAATACTAAAAGGTTAAGAACCGGTTTTCCAGAGTGTTGAGAAAAATTTACCCGCCCTGACTAAATGTTACTTTCAGGACCTCAAGCGGATATGCTACTCATATTTAAAGAAACCAGGGACACACCTTACCATCTCATAGTAAGATTTCATATCCAACGTAGGATATAAGGAAGTACACTTGCATTATCAAAACCGGATGTTACTGATAGATGTTTTCCGCATTTTACCTCAGAAATGTAACCAGATCAGGGAGACATTTTTCCCCCAGCTGGAATGGAACCGGACTGTGCAGCTAAAACCGGAGTAAAGTCTAAATGTATAAAAAAAAGCTGACGAAAAATTGCACAACTGGGGATCCAGAACCACGTAATAGTTTCATAGTATTTGTTTATGCGTGGATGTCTGACACACGTTGTATACCTACTTTACCTAACCGACCCAAATATTTCAGCATGTTCTTTCATAACTTTTTTTATTAATAGGTGGTTGGTACAAATTAGTTATCAGTTTTATTTATCCCTCATTCCCCAGATGATGGGAGTAAAGACAGACGAAGAAGAAGATATAAACTTGTGCTTGACCACTATCCCACCTGATGGTAAGCAGTGATGCCATCGTTGATGGTGAGGCGCACTAGCTTATTAAGAGCCTATTCACTCTAGCCTTGAAGACAAACTTTTAAAAACAACAGAAGCTCTTACCTTAAAGTCCTCGTACTGTCACACCATTGGCAATACTCTGCTGCACGACCGGCACTGGCGCAATGAAAGTGAGATGAGCGCCGCCGCAGCATCCTATATAAGCTCGGGACGGCGCGAGCCGGCGGGGGCCGCAGAAAGTCCGGGCTAAGTACGACGAATGTAGTTGTACAATGTAAAGTTTAGCTCACAGTATAGCTGCAAAGGACTGTAGTTCAAAGCTTTCGAAAAAAAAAGTATCAATGTCGCTGGACGTCCCGGGACTTTTGGTTTTGGCTTCTTTTGTGGGAAAGTAGATGGGAAAAGACCGATAGGCAGGGGTCCGATAGGTACGTTGTTCAGTCCAAATCCGTGCTACCTTACAATATATACCCAATTCAGTGAGCTTTGTAGTTAATTGACTACGTACTTATATAGTCTCAGGACTTGTACTAAAATTTTCCTAAAGAAGTTTTCCTAGAAAAACCGAATATCGCCTCGTCCATGGATCTTCATCCCACATAATCTTGAAAATGTTCAACTTTCTATATTAAAAACGACTTAAGCCGAAATGATTATATCTCTTTACCACGAAAGCACTTAAAAAATGTGATAAAACAAACTGCGAAATCATACTACGCAAAAAAAGTAAGTGACAGATCTCAGACAGCGTGTTAAGGTTTATTTATAAACTCGTAAACACGCAATTCCTTAGATGAACTATAGTTAATGTCTTATACTTCAAAAATGAACATTAATAATAATCAAAATAATGTTTTCTTGTAAGTTTTACTTATGCATCTCATCATACAAGAATCATCATTGTCACTCTTATTTTTTTTATTTAAGTATTAATTTTTGGACATAAAAGTAGCATCTTTATAGGCGAACTTAACCTATCAATACCCGCGAAACGAGACACAATAGTAAGACAATAACAGCGCGGTCCTATGAGACCGGTCGGGGATTCATGAATTAATGCCTTAAAGCATTTTCTACCAATCAACCTTTGGATAATGCAGTCGAAACATAATCTAAGGATACATCTATAGATTAAATTTTGGGCTAATACTAATCAGTTATCTCATCAACCAAAAAACCAACCAACTGAAAATGGATTATTTTGTATTTGTTTGTAATGTGCTAGCCGTAAGACTTTTAGATTTTTATGGTACTTCTTTTTTTTTTTTTTTTTTTCTTTAGAATATTTTTGTTTGTGTCTTTTTGTGTAAACCGCTGTCGCATTGGGTTAAGCCTGTAAGGATAGGGTGTATGTTTTTAATAAATAAAAATAAAAATAAATAAAATCAATTTTATTCATCTCTCATCCTTCTATCACCATATTACTCGAATCCCGTTCGTCGCAGCAAGCCACGCGCAGGCGCCGGCTAGCGTCCGTTAGGGAAAGTCAAGTTCAAACTCCTCGGAAAACGTCCTGCCACGCCCTGTGGAGACAACTACTGCCCCGTGGGTGTACCCGACCGGTTACACTGCGATTATGAAAGTCCACATAATATGAACATGGAGCTTCGAACACTATGCGCTAGGTGCAACAATGCCAGGAAGGAAGATTAGGAAAGAGAAGATTCGCCGAAGAAAGCTACAAACCGGTAAGATTGAAAGGTTATATGGGAGAGGTACCTAATCTTTGTAGGTTCAGTAAAAACTGACCTTTCATTCTTCTTTCTTTCTTCTAAATGAAACATTGCGCCAAACTAGGAATTACGCCTGTATCGTGATGGATGGGACACAAATCTGTAAACACACACACATGACATTCAGACCCGGGAACACTCTATTTGTAGAGGACATACTTGTTCCGTGTGGAATCGAACTCGCGATACGCAGCGCAGCAGCATTTCGCTTGACTACTGCGCCGACCGACCGTGCCATTATCCTTTAGTTAGATGATTTTTACTAAAGAACAGAAAATAGACTGATTTCGATGTCCTTTTGAACAACGAAGAAACGCGGGTGGGTTTGTGTCAGTAAGGCTGGTTTTCCTCTCACGCTTACCGCCGGCGCTGACGGTCGGCGCGTAGTTACAGACTACGGCTGTCAGCGCTGAGCGGTCAGCATTACTCAGAAACGCTACCTTACCACAAAGCATATTGACCCATCAGGGCTGACCATTCGTGTGCGATCAGCGTGACAGGAAAACCAGCCTAAAAGCCCGACACTCGCTCGCCCATTAAAGTTGAGCTTTTACTAGCGGCTTCACCCGTCAGGGTGATTTTGAAAAGCCCTGTTGTTGTACACTACGGTCATAAAAGAAAACCTTGTGCAAAATTTCGAGTTCCTAAATCAAGTAGTTTCGGCTCTGCGTTATTGATATGTCAGTCAGCCAATTTCTCCCATTATCCAAATAAGTTTGATAATTTCACATCCTCATAAACCAAGCATCAAAACGTACCAGTGATGTGCTCTATTTTTACCTAATAATTATTAGTAGGTAGGTATGGTAGTTATGGTAGGTAGGTACATTGTAAGGAATGTCTTAGGTTGCAAGTTAATTTCAAGACACATGAGCCAGCCACCGCATTAGCTTTCACTAACGACGTGACTCGATTCCCTCGCCTCTAGAGTATCATCAGTACCTACCTACTAGTTCATGTATGGGTACAGTCAGCATCAAAAGTCGATGAACAGAATCAACATAACAAAACACCTCGTTCGTTCATCTGTTCACAATAAAATGTTTTGTTATGTTGATTGTGTTCAGCGACTTTTGATGCTGACTGTACCTAGCGATGTACTCGTCTATACAAGTATCTATATACACCAAGAAAGAACTTAGGTACTCGTAGGTATAGTATAGCTGCTGGGGGGCCCATAGATTGGATTTCGAAAGGGAAGCTCGTAATCCCAGAACGAAGGCAACGAAGGATTGGGGTGGGGTTTAGTCAGTAAAAGTCAAAAAAGTCTGACACGCCCACTTCGCCTAAGAACGGGGGAAGTCATTCCGATAATTCTCCACCTGAAAAAAAAAGGTATAGGTAGTATAGAGGACCCTGGAATGAATGCAAAAAAGGAACAGGAGTGGTTTTAGTCAGTAAAAGTCTGACACGCCCTCCCGCTCCACCCAAAGCGTGAGAAGTCATTTTGATCATTTCCCAAAAAAGGTATGGAATGACTAAATACATGTACATTTTTATTTTTAACAGTATGTCAATTTGAGGATAATTTTTATCTTTAATTTGGATGATTTTTAAGATCATAACTACTTCCTTTCTGCCGGCTACATTCTTGAGTAACTGCATTCGAGGTATTAAAAAAAAATTACACAAAAACCTACCTACCTTACCTATTACTGATTTAGTTTCCTCATACTTCAACCCCATATAATGGTAGCTCTCGGTGTCCCCAGATCGAAGGCAACGAAGGAACGGGGGTGGAGTTTAGTCAGTAGAAGTCTGACAGGCCCTCCCGCTTTGCCCAAGAGCGGGAGAAGTCAATCTGATGTCCCCCACTTGAAAAAAAAAAAATTAGATGGTAGCTGACAAGTTGGATAAAGGACGGGTCTACCGCAAGTGTCTTTTAAAACTACTTCTGTGCTCGCTCCAGTTCCAGTTTATCTTAGCTGCGTGGAGCGAACCGCACACAGGTAAAAACATGATATACCTAAGTACTTACCAATGCATCATAGTATATTTACGATTTCATAAGTTTTTGGAAACGTAATGGTGTCTCTATTTTTGATTAATGTTCAAGCGCGGTCGCCAGATTAAGTCTAATTAATCTTTAAATCGCATTAAAAGTGCAACTTCTAACTGTAAATCGCAGTATTGTGTAAGTAATCCTGTTTTATTCGAAAATAATGAACAATGTTTTCGAAAGATCGATATATCTTAGCAAAACCGAACGAATCTTAATCCACTATGATGAATCGGTTATTGCAAAATATAGGTATCTACTCAAAATAAGTGTTGAAAGAAAGTCGCGTTTGAAGCGTCATATGACCGCCAATATGAAAAATATAAACTATAAGAAAGTACAAACAATTATAGTACCTATGCTAGCTATTTACCAGAAATAATTTCTGCCTGGATTAAGAGCCCAAAAACAATACTGCGATGCGACATAGCATCGTACAAATCAGCGAGCTCGCACGACGCATCGTTAAGGAAAATTTGTGTGGATTAAGACAGAGGATGGTCCAAAAAAATATTTGACGAGCCACATAATGCCGCCTGAATAATGATTGTGTTATCTGTTACTAGATAAAGACAAGTTGCTATTGCAAAATAGGTAGGCGCTAAGTCAATGCCGCCTAAAAACTTCATAACTCGGTCATGGATAACCAACTTCTATGCAGTTTATACCTATTGTTAAACCTATTTACTTTATGTATATACAGTATGTGTACTTTGGTAACTACATACCACAATGTTCCTCATTGCTGGGTAAAACTTCCCCACATCACAAATCCTCAGTAAAAATCATCTGGCGATGATGGTATATAGACCAGGGTAGATAATTTTTGAAACCAAAAAAAATTACAGTAGGATGAAACCCATTAGAAAAGGAGGGGAATTTATGATCAAATTGAAAGGAAAAATAAATTACGGTCGATCCGAGTTCGGGAAGTGGGAGGGGGTGAGTTTTTAAGGGTAAAAAATGGTTTATCTTGATTTCCGGCAAAACTACAAGTCCTATGGAAAAAAGTTAAATAGCAAAGTTGTAGGCAATAAAAAGATCTACAACTTTTGTAATTGCAGATTATTCACATAACCTCAAAATTAAGGTGAAAAATTCAAAAAACCAAGTTTTTGGTTTTTTATTTATATCTTTTTCAAATAAAATATTTTTTTCTACGAAATTTGGTGAAAACTTACCTTATTATGTCCCAAATACACTGTAATTTATTTGATTAAAAATATTTATTTTTTCGCTTCATTTTAATTTTTTTTTTTTGTCTCTTTATTTTTTTTGTGTGCGTGTGGTGTGAGGGCCCGTTTTTCAAAACTCTTTAAAACTATGCTAAAGATTTAGTGTACACTCCAAAACAAATGTACGAGTTGGAATCAGAATTTGTGACGGTCAAATAAGCGAGTTATAGACTGTTTAGTTGGGCTCTCAATCCACACATAGAGGATTGAGAGCCCAGCTGTACCGGCTAAACTATGAACACTAGAGAAAAACTTTTTATGCCAAAATCTAAGGTAACGCCAAACAAAATTTGTGAAAACAAGATATTATCGCAAAACCTTCTTCTACTTGAGATATCCTTGTTCAAAATGGGCCCTCACATATCATTGACGTAAATGTTTACTAGGCAAATAAAATGCAAGTCATCAACTTACAGCTGCTATTTGAAATCCTATATGCTTCTAGATAATTTGTGAGATTTTGTGAAAGCAAGAAAAGGTCATATTTTCTTGTTGTTTAATTAAAAGTTATGACCTAAACAAAATTCGGGCCCTCAATCCTCCACTTTTTCATGTTTTTGTTATATTACGCTTCACATATGAGAGATAAGACAAACACAAAAAGGTCACTTTTTGTGTAAAAATTTGTGCAACAAACTGGGTACCAGAACGAAATGAAATGACCCTTTATTATACAAAAAAAAAACTTTCATAATATTCTTCAAAATTTGGGAATAGGGTGACCACAATTTCTTTGACATGGTGTCATTTTACATGTACCTAAGTACAAAAGATGACGCCGACTGCGTTGTCATACAACCCGAAAGCCCGCGCAGTACGTAACCAGAGACAACAAATATATTTTCCAGCCAGTACTAATATTTTGTAAAGATAAAATGTTTTATCGAATAATGTATAATATATTTTATTATCTAATTATTGAGTTTTTGGTTATTGATCTACATCAGAAAAGGAAAATGGAGCTAAGAATTTGGTTGTAGTGTTTACTACGTTAGCAAAGTCTGCCAAATACTACAAAAACATTAGAATGTGTTACATTCGTATTCTAATGTCATTTCGAAAGACATTATCGATAAAAACTAATAAATTAGAAAAACATGGACGTAAGACTAGACAATATAAGGAAGGCATTTCCTTAGGAAATTAAAGAAAAAAGCGCATAGAGAATTTAATTTGAAATCAGATAAATTTTTGAGACATTTGAACACTTTCAGTTTGGTATGCTTTCTTCTTTGATAATGACTAGCAGAACTTATAATAACACGATAGTGTAGTAGGTACCACGAGTACTGAAATCAAGCACACTGACATACCCATGCAATACACTTTTTCAAAAACGTACCTACACATTTTCCTGTAGGCACTAATTAAGTAGACAATCATTAATCCTGTTTACAATAAAAGGTATTTTAATTTTATATCCCAGATATAAAATATACTTCTAACTTGCATTAGGTACTTATAGGTTTTAAGTTCTGTAGGACGTGAAATTCAAACGATAGGGCTTTATTCAATAATCCTTTTTTTACCGATTTCACAAAAAAAAGGAGGTGCTATGTTTGGATAATTGTATGTTTTTTTTGTTCATCGCTAATTGTCGACAGATTTTCAAAATTCTTTTTTTGTTCAAAAGTAGATAGCTCTGAGGTGGTCCTACTGTCACCAAGTTTGGATCTTATGATGGAATCTTAGAGAAATCGAGAGCAACCCTCAAATTTTATAGGCTCACTTATTGCTTTTCGTATATTTTATGAAGTATCTTGTGTGTTTGCGTATGCTTGTCACCATCTCAGGTAGCTGGGCTGATGATGGAAGGTACGACTCCTTAACTGTTTATTTTGTCAATTGTTTTGTTGTTCGATAGGGCATTTGCCACATTTGGTCTCATGATCATCAAGTCATGACCTGATGCTGCAGTCAGGATAGTCTGCAGAGTACCTAGCTCCTCGACAACTAACAGCAGATATATCATGGATGTTCAGGCTCATTGAAAAGGGTTCGATGTGTGGATAAACGTACTGATAATGAGACCTGATGCTGAAGCCAGGAGCATCAGAAAAAGTACAAACCATGAAATGACAGCAACGTAGTTGTGTTTGAGCTCATTTTAAACAGAACTAAACTAAAAAAGACTAAAAAGTATAAAATAAAAAACTTTTTGCAAAAAAAAATACAATCCGACTTCAATTTAAAAAAACACCTTAAGCAAACAAAATAAATATGATAATAGTAGCGTAGTAGTAAGTTCCCGCCAAATCACTTTTTTAAATTTCTTTCATTTTTAAATCAGAGTTAGCAGCAATGATTTTTTAAATTTGGAACAAGTAGGATAGAAACAAATATTACGTACGTAAAAAAAAATATTGATATTGGCTAGCTGAATAGAGCTAACCCATTGAGATTGGCGCCTTATGGTGCGATTAAAAAAAAAATTGTGCAATAATGAAATTTCATACATTTTTATTGCTCTAGAGCAATAAAGACTCGCTTTGTACTGAGTTTTTAGTGTGATTATGATGAAATTAAAGCATAGTTGGAAGAAAAGATGATTACAGCGCACTTTTTTATCTATAAAAATGGCCCTGCAATCAGCTTTACCGCGCACTTTTTGAATTTGGAAAATTTTAGTGATCAGCGCCAAAGAAATCGAACGTAAATATTGTTTGAATAAAGAAATAAATTGTTTGAATAAAGAAATAAATTGTTTGAATAAAGAAATAAATTGTTTGAATAAAGAAATAAATTGTTTGAATAAAGAAATAAATTGTTTGAATAAAATAAACTGGATATTTTCGAATAATATTTGGTATGCAGACTAGGAACATTATGAGGAATACGAAGTTTATATTATTCTCGTATTGTCGGCGCCATCTTGTATACTTACATGTAACAGAAATTGTGGTCACCCTATTCCCGAATTTTGAGGAATATTATTGAAAGTGGTTTTTTTTTTGTATAATTAAGGGTCTTTTCATTTCGTTCTGGTGCCCAGTTTGTTGCACAAATTTTTACACAAAAAGCGAGCTTTTTGTGTTTGTCTTATCTCTCATATGTGAAGCGTAATATAACAAAAACATGAAAAAGTGGAGGATTGAGGGCCCGAATTTTGTTTAGGTCATAACTTTTAAACAACAAGAAAATATGACCTGTTCTTGCTTTCACTAAATCTCACAAATTATCTAGAAGCATATAGAATTTCAAATAGCAGCTGTAAGTTGATGACTTGCATTTTATTTGCCTAGTAAACATTTACGTCAATGATATGTGAGGGCCCATTTTGAACAAGGATATCTCAAGTAGAAGAAGGTTTTGCGATAATATCTTGTTTTCACAAATTTTGTTTGGCGTTACCTTAGATTTTGGCATAAAAAGTTTTTCTCTAGTGTTCATAGTTTAGCCGGTACAGCTGGGCTCTCAATCCTCTATGTGTGGATTGAGGGCCCAACTAAACAGTCTATAACTCGCTTATTTGACCGTCACAAATTCTGATTCCAACTCGCACATTTGTTTTGGAGTGTACACTAAATCTTTAGCATGGTTTTAAAGAGTTTTGAAAAACGGGCCCTCACACCACACGCACACTTTTTTTTTGGGGTTTTTATCTAATTAGATATGCCAACCCCATAATATCAAAAAAGCACCCTAATTTTCAATCAAAAATTCTGACGTCAAAATATCAGCTTTTTTCAAAAAGTTTGGGGGCTTTTTGTTCGTTGAAATATCTACTTTCTGATGGTGTAAAGGAAAATATACATTACTATAGGACATATTCTTAGAAAATGGAAAAAATTGAAAAAATCTCAATTCGAATTTTTTTTTAAATCGTTATGTACAATTTCATCAAAAAAATGTGATTGCTGCAATTTTTTTTAGTTAAAAAGTTTATTTATTTTACTCGAATTACATTCATGTCATAGAAAATCTCATACAAAATAACAAACAGTGTGATAATGAGCTTCTATTGCGACTAAATCAGGCACATTTCTTAAACGAGCTAAAATGTTTTTATCGAAATCATTAATTGTGTTTTGTTTTTTAATATGCTGTAATATATTTTCTCTTGTATCGTTATTTTGAACTGATGAAATTTTATCTTTAGAAATATTACCGAAAAACCCACCGCAGAGAAAGCAATGAGATTGAAAATTAATTAAAAGAGCGTCCTTATTTATTTGTTTTCCTTCCTGTGATTTCTTACGTCTTGAGCTACAGAATGTAGCTATTGCAGTCTCATCATTATAATGACTTTGACAAGTTCGATGAATAAGACCTGATGTTAAAGTTTAAATTTTTTGTATCTATTGTCGATTCTCTTCTTGCTAGACGCCACTAAACGATTCAAAGCTGTTTTTTTTATTTCATACACTTGCTTGTCGTCTGACTTATTGCAGATTATACAAACAGATTCTTCCATACTGGTAATCTGAAAAGACAAAATCAAATTAATAATGCCCTCAAAGTTTTATCATGAGTATAACTAAATCTGTTTGTATTAAAATAAACGAAGTTACTATTTTTTTATTCTTGTACTGAAATATCATTCAATTTCAATTTTTTAGGTTATGTTACGTTAAACATACTATTTATAAAAGAAAATATTACTATTTTTATTTTGAAGCTGATTAATATAGATTAAAATACAGATAGTATTTACCTTGCTATGCAGATTCCAAACGTAAAGTACGTAAAGTAAATTTCTCACAAATCACTTAGAGTAACTCAGCCTGCACGTGTATTTTTAAAAACGATGTTGTACACTACTCTGTATCTCAAATACCTACTGACTAACGGTCTTTACAGCTGCTATGAAATAGCAGGTATGTAGTAAGGCCCAGACTCTCCTAGGTCCGTCCCCACTTCTCAATGAAATAACTTACAATGGGCTTTAATTCACCGAAGGTCACTCAGGTATATAAATTATTTTTAAAACAGCAATAAATAGGCATCTACAAATATTATTTAAAGAAGATTCTACAAGTTTTTCAAAATATTGTAGATGTCTTATTAAATATTAACTTTATTAACTTATTTGTTTGTTAGTTATAGAAGTAATATTGTAATTTGTAATTTTTTCGTTTATCAATAAAACATGAAATCTTACGTTTTTTGAGTAATTAAAGTGTCAATTTTTATAAATACCTCAAAATTGTACATAATGATTAAAAAATTTTTTTCGAATTTGAGATTTTTTCAATTTTTTGCATTTTCTAAGAATATTTCCTACAGTAGGTAATGTATATTTTTCTTTACACCATCAGAAAGTAGATATTTCAACGAACAAAAAGCCCCCAAACTTTTTGAAAAAAGCTGATATTTTGACGTCAGAATTTTTGATTGAAAATTAGGGTGCTTTTTTGATATTAAATTAAAATGAAGCGAAAAAATAAATATTTTTAATCAAATAAATTACAGTGTATTTGGGACATAATAAGGTAAGTTTTCACCAAATTTCGTAGAAAAAAATATTTTATTTGAAAAAGATATAAATAAAAAACCAAAAACTTGGTTTTTTGAATTTTTCACCTTAATTTTGAGGTTATGTGAAAAATCTGCAATTACAAAAGTTGTAGATCTTTTTATTGCCTACAACTTTGCTATTTAACTTTTTTCCATAGGACTTGTAGTTTTGCCAGAAATCAAGATAAACCATTTTTTACCCTTAAAAACTCTCCCCCTCCCACTTCCCGAACTCGGATCGACCGTAATTTATTTTTCCTTTCATTTTGATCATATTCCCTTGCTTTTCTAATGGGTTTCATCCTACTGTAATTTGTTTTCATTTTTCACCATTTTTGTAGGCTTTGACCCTGGTCTAATAGTCGGGTTCAGCAGATCTGCATAACTCTATTTATTCTTCATGCACAAAGTACATAGGCAGACTCTTAATGCCTTAGGCATTCTGTACCAGTCTACCTAGGGTGGTGAAGAGATAGATGGAGATGGTAGGTGTGGGTGGTGGTGGTGGTCTATTCACTCCCTCTTTTGAGTTTCGTCTACTACATTGGAGAATTCTTGATTCTACGAGTATCCTTTCTGGAGACTAAAACAAATAGGGAACTTTGATATTTATTCATGTTTTATCTTCATGGTAAAGCTACGGATTCTCTACCAGTCACTCTATACGAGATAATATGGCAGGTGGTGTAAATAATAGTGCAAATAAATATCCTAATATAGATAATTTTTTTGTATGTACATATGTTTGTCACCTACATTTCTTCTCTACACCAGCTTGACCGATATGGGTGAACTTTTGAGTGTATATTTGAGCAAATCCTAGTTCGGTCATCAGGCCCTGACAGGATTTTTTTTTTTTTTGTTTGTGGCAATGGAGCCGGTTTCGACTATTCTGCCAGTGTCACGTTGTGGCGGTAGCACAGTGAGAGCAACCGCCGAGCTTTGTACTTCGTGGTAGGTGTTAGTATAGCTGAAAAGACGAACACAATTGTTAGTAAGAACAAGTAATCTAATTTACAAGTTTATATACATATTTTATATACAACACATAGACATACATACAGCACATATTGCATACATAGGGTTTTAAATATAATTATGTTACGCACCAACTAAAATTTCAAATTATTCTCATTTAGGAATTTGGCTAAAAGATGTACTAATTTAGGGGAAAAGTGGGAAAGAAGGAAGTGGAAATTGGTTGGGAGAGGAATGTTGCATTTAGGAAGTATTCGGTAGAGGTCAAAAGACTTATTATTTAGGGAGCAGGAGAAGAAAATATGGTCCAAAGTACCTTCCGCAAGGCCACACTCGCACAGGGAACTATCCCGGACATGAATTTTGTTCAGAAACACTGGGCTACAACAATGTCCGAGTCTTAGCCTACAGAGTGACGAAACAGTTCTCTTCGACAATTTAGGGCATTTAAAAAACCAAGGTCTACGCTGAATTTCGGGCTGTATAGCTGCATAGTAGAAGCCTTTGGTCTTAGAAGTCGTCTTCCATGTTTCAGTCCACGAGTTAAATAACTTGGGTTTGGCACCATTCCGCAGATCGTAGTTGTGAACCACGTAGTGCTTTCGATCAGCCGGATTCGATGTGGCATACTTTGCTAACGAATCAGCGCACTCATTGCCAACAATTCCCGAGTGTCCGGGGATCCAGGCTATCTCGATGTCCAAGCCGTTTTGGAAACAATCAAATAACAAGATCTTGATATCTGCAATGATTTGACTATGGATTTTACTGCGAATTTGATTTTGTTTTAAGGCCTGAATACTACTAAGTGAATCTGAAAAAATTACTGATCTTGTTATTTGATGGGATTTGATATAGTGTATGGCTTCTAGAATACCAATACACTCACCTGTAAACACTGACGCTTCTGGTGGGCATTGAAAAAGAAGGGCAATTCTAGAATTTTGGAAGTAAACTGCCACACCAGTACCTCCTGACTCAGACAGTTTTGAAGCGTCAGTGTAGAAGAAGTTCCATCCTACCCAGTAACGTTTGAGAGCTAACTCAAATTCGTCCTTCGCCTTCTGGGAATTCCTGGATATACCCAGTCCCAAAACGACTTTTGGTTCGTAGTGAATCGACTCATATGCGGAGGAGAAAACCGGGAGAGTTGGATATTGACAAATTGGCGCAGAGAGTTTTTTAAGTTCTCTGTACCTATTTATCAATAAAGGAACTGTTTTATGGTTCCAATAAGGGGAATTATTAAAGGAGAGGTCGATTTGCTCTAAAATTGGGATTAAAGGATGGGACGAAAGAGCAAAGACTTTAGACAGGAAACGGTCAGCCAAATACTGTCTTCTCAGGTGTAAAGGCGGTTCAGAACATTCGACTTGAAGAGCATTTATGGGAGACGATTTCATGGCACCAATAACAATCCTCAAACATTTAGACTGGATGCTGGATAATTGCTTCAGCGCATTTTTGTTACAGGGCTCAAGAAGAAAGCTGCAATAATCCAACGCACTTCTAGCTAAAGCATTATAAATTAGTTTGAGGGTGCATGGGTGAGCTCCCCACCATACCCCGGCCAAGGCCTTAAGGACCGACACAGATCGCTCACACCTCTTGACCGTGTTTTTAATGTGGTCAACCCCAGTCAGTCTCGAGTCCAAGGTTACTTCCAGAAACCTAGCCTTATCTTTGATTGGGATAGATTGTCCATCGATGTTAATATCTATTGGAGGTACAGAACGCTTGCGGGTAAAAATGACCGCTGAACTCTTTGGCGCACTTAAGGTCAAACCGTGATCGAGCAGCCATTGGTTTAATGAGGATAAAGAGACATTCATTGATTGAGCGGCATCCTGAATAGAAATGCCACTAACCAGGAGAGCAATATCGTCAGCATACTGAAGGATTTTACAGTCGTAGTTGAGGCAAGAGGGTAGGTCAGCTGTATAGATGTTGTACAGTGGGGGACTAAGAACCGACCCTTGAGGTAATCCTCTCCAGACTGTTCTTTGGTCCGAGTCCACCCCAGGGACTCTCAATTGGATGGAGCGGTTGGTAAAAATGCTACCAATGATGCGACAAATCCTAGCCGGGATTCTCAGCTCGTGCAGCTTTTGCCTGAGGTTAGGGAGGAGGACGGAATCATAGGCAGCAGATATGTCGAGGAAGACAGCAACCACAGACTCACTCCTGCTGAGGGCCAGTCGGACCGCTGAAGTGAGGATACCTACACTATCAGCTGTGCCCAGACCTTTTCTAAAGCCGAACTGAGTCGATGGGAGCAGTCTCCCATTTTCTACCAGCCACTCTAGGCGGTTTTTAACTAAATGTTCCAATAGTTTTATTAGTATGGACGATAGAGCAATAGGCCTATATGAGCAATGATCATTAGGGTCTTTGCCTGGTTTTAATATCGGGATGACAACTTGAACCTTCCATTCTGTGGGAATGTATCCGGAAGTAAAGCAAAAATTAACCAAATCCAGGTAATATAGGTGAGTTTTTGGTCCAGCTTTAGAAATAAAGGAGTAAGTGAATCCATCCACACCCGGAGCAGAGTCTCTAACATGGGACAGCACAGTTTTCAGTTCTTCCAGGCTAAATGGCATGTTCATTGGGTTGGCAGTGTCGTCTACATTATCAATGCCAACACTGCTTTCCTCTAGGCTTGGAACATAGGCCGGAGCGATTTTTGAAAAGAACTCATGCCCCAGTCCTTCTGTGATAATATTTGAGGAGACAGGTGTTAAACTGCTCCTAAAGTGCCTAACCTTTCGACAGATCGTCGAAACTGATGTGGACGGACTCAGCGAACTACAGAATTTTGACCAACCTTCACGTTTTTTTTTTTTATAGAATTTCCTGGATTTAGCCAATATTCGCTTGAAGGAGAGGAGGTTTTCCAGGTTCATATCGCAGTTAACTGTCTTTTCTGCCTCATTCCTGGCCCTAATCATGTCAGTGCATTCCCTATCCCACCATGGCGGAGAAGGAAGTTTACCAGTAGGAGGTTTTTTGGATGGGAGGCAATCCTCTGCTGTAGAGGAAATGGTGCAGGAAAAGGAGGAAAAACATTCCTGGGCATTATGACTGTCAATTTTAGGTAGAGTAGATATTCTAAGGTCCAGAATTTTTGAATATAAACTCCAGTCAGCCGAATTAAGTTGGTATTTTAAAAGGGGTGGGGAAACTTTAAAAGGGATATTTTTGGAAGGGAATTCAATTATGATGGGATAGTGGTCACTTCCATGGGTCATATCCAAGCGTCGCCAAATGAGAAGGCTAGATATATTGGATGAACAGAACGTCAAGTCAACACAGCTATTACTCTGGCCAGGCGCAGACCTGCGTGTGGCACTGCCATCATTGACGAGACAAAGATCTAGATCATCCAATATATCCAGCAAGCCTATGCCAAAGTTATCGCAAGTATCTGATCCCCAACGATAATGATGACAATTGAAGTCACCCATAAAAAGTATTGGACCGCTAACACTGCATAATATATTTCTGATTATTGAAAGATACTCGAGTTGAGGGTGCGCAATATAAAAGGAAAAAAATATTATATCCTCAGCCTTAACAGCAACAACATTTATGTTGTCGCCAACGAAGGGTAGAGGAATCTGGGAGTATGATACCTTGCTATTGATGAGCAAAGCACATCCCCCATATCCATCAGTTCTATCATGACGAACACTGCTAAAGCATGGCAACCTGAAATTGCTTTCAGGCAAGAGCCATGTCTCAGCAATGCTGCAGATTGATGGTTGAAATTTATTAATAAGAAAAGCAAGATCAGGCTTTCTGGGAGTAATACTCCTCGTGTTCCATTGTAGGAATGTCCGGCGATGGGACATTATGGATGTAGTTTAAAATTGAGGTCAACTTTGAGGCAACGTGGTCAGGTATTGAGCGATTTGGACTACATAACACAGACATTAGCATGTCGGTGATAAGCTGTAATATATTGGCTGAGTTATTTTCCTGTCTGAAAGTCAGTGCATCTCCTTCTGTTGGTAATGCACAGCCGTTTCTACTAGGGGAGAAGGAATAGTTCTGTGTGAGTTCCTGGTGAACCTGTCTATTGTAGCCAGGTGAAAGGGGGGCGTGGGTCTTGGGTTTTAAAAATACCGTTTTACGGTATGACTTTTGGGATGTGGTGGGTATGGGACTTGAAGACTGGGATTGGGATATCACATTAACCTTGTTACGGGGGGAAGATTTTGACACCTCAGCATACGACCTAGAAACAGGTGGGAATACCCGACTTGCTTCCACATATGAGATTGATTTCTCCGACATCAGAGCTTTGATGCTCTTCTGTCGGCCCAACTCGGGACAAGCACTGTCATTCGCGAAATGGTTACCAGTACACGAAACACAGAAGCTGAATTCCTTGGTAACTTCACAACCATCCCCTGGATGATTTTCACCACATTTGAAGCACCTTGGCTTGGAACGACCTAGTGTGCGTGTATGACCAAATCGACAACAATGGTAACATAAAATTGTTGAGTAAGTATACCTCTCTACTGGCAGTGATGAAGAATAAAAGCTGATCACCCGCTTGGGTAGGACCTGTCCGTCAAAGGTTAAAACCACAGTTTGAGTGGGTTTCCACTCTGTAATTCCAGAAGAAATCACCTTGCGGCTCATCCTTCTGGCCTTGATGACGGGACCACAGCCCTCAGGAACCTGAATATGCTTGATAACATCATCCTCCGACCACTCAACCGGTATATCTCTAACGATGCCCATTCGAGTAATGTTATACTGTGGGATGCTCGCAATATAACTGTTTTTAGTTAGAATTGTGTTGTTGAGAAAACTGTTCGCATCCTGATACGACTTAAACTCAACGGACACTCGGTTTCTGCCAATACGTTTGATCCCATCGAGACGTACATTACTGACGTTATTGGTCGTCAGAAACATACCAAACTTTATCGGTTGTAGCACCGTGCCTGAAGTTTGTTCATGTTTTAGGGATACATGTAGGTACAATATACGGGGGGTTGTCCATTTTGGTATAAATTATTCTACCTGGTTGATTTTTCGCAATCTTTGGTGGAATGTTGGAGATTGC
Source organism: Mythimna separata (assembly GCA_030763345.1). Lineage (NCBI taxonomy): Eukaryota > Metazoa > Arthropoda > Insecta > Lepidoptera > Noctuidae > Mythimna > Mythimna separata. The sequence goes on along the minus strand of CM061181.1, from coordinate 1,326,147 downwards.
AGGGGGAGAGCCAGCAACCCTTTTGCGGTTTGCGTTCTCGGTCTCCATGGCAGGATCTTGCGGGGGTATTTCGGTGGCATGAGGGAGTGATACGGTCAACACGGGGGAGAGGTCAAACAATTCGTCAGGGGGGTCAGGATCAGGAGGTTTTTTTGAAGTCATGTTGATGAATTATGCTAATAAGAGGGGACAAACACAAATAAAAACAAACCTTAACCGGGAACACAAACACTAGGAACAGTCTCGATTAAGTTTCACACAACAAAATTCACTAAAATCGAAAAAATTCGTAGCACTGACAAAAGCACGTGTCGAGCCTTCACCACTACCAACAAAAGTCTCCCTGACAGGATTTGTATATCCATTTATTTATTTGAAGTAAACAATAGGGTAAGATTAAAAAAAACAATATTGAGAAGAGTTAATACACTGTACTATAATTTCAAAATAATCATACAGATATTGCACTGGACACTAAAAAATCATCATTATCATCATCATCATCATCATCACATGCTATCAAGAAAATAATTGCTGACATAAACAGGTGAGTGACATTACAGTAAATATAATTCTATCACAATACCTACTTTATAATATTCTTTGGCAATCAATACATAATTATAATAATACCTTATTATAAACACCTTAGAAGGAATGTATATATAAATAGACATGATAACATTCTTGGACTTCAGCTGCCGAGTTTTAGCATGGCAATAAAGATCAATGACCCACCATTTAACCTATCACATACCCGCAAAACGAGACACAATAGTAAAACATTAACAGCGGGGTCTCATAGGACCGGTCGGGGATTCATGAATTAATGAGATTCAAACAATGCCATGATGAAACAACATCTATCGTCCCCTCAACATTTTGTATTGCTTCGCAAGTAACACAAAATAGTTTAACTGTTAATTAATGAATCCCCGACCGGCCCTATGAGACCACACTGTTATTGTTTTACTATTGTGTCTCGTTTTGCGGGTATGTGATAGGTTAAAGTTTGTATGAAGAGATATTCGGAGGGCAATGAGCTTAATAGCCATGCGAAAAGGAATCAACCGTAGCCGTAATTTCAGTTGATCAACTAACATGAAATTAAAAGCTACCCTCAGATCCAAATCTGGTACAATTTTGATCAGTATCTATCCTATAATAATTTATAAGTTAATATTGCAACATAAAATGAACGCTTTGCTTATTTTTGACTGATATAACCTCTTTCTTCCCTGATAAAAGTAAAATGTATACAATATTGTTTCACTTTTGCGGTTACAGTATTGGGAGCCCCGAGTTACATAAGTTCAGCGGTCAGTCAATTTCATAAGCACTGTTCATACTACAAGCCTGACAACAAATAATCATGAAATATATTCAATAAGATATTGCCCTACAGGCTCTATAGAAAACTTCTTATTTTTTCAAAAGAATCAAAACAAATATACCCTAAGTATCAAATACTCAAGTTGGTTTGGCAGCAACATTGCCGATTTCAATGACAATCGAAGACATGGAATCTTTTTTAGTGTCAATGTCAATTTTTAATTCTCCGTGACAGATATTGTCTTCTTCTTTCTTCTTTAGTTTCTGCAGCTCATGGTCTTTGACTAGCCTCTTCCCCGATGAGGACTGCATTGTAGATAAATTCTTGATCCATTTCTCATTCTCAATGGTCTCACAGTCTTCTCCGCCATCAAATAATACTTTATTACATTCCTTTATTTTTTCAACGTTTTGTTTAATATGTTGTTCATCCTCTTGTTTTTTAGCTTTTTTATTCATTAGACGTTGACTAGCTTTTCTAGTTAATATTTTGGATGAAGTTATGCTCATGTTGTCGTCAGAATCATAGGTTTGGCTTGGTGGATTCATTTCAGCCCATTCAGATGCTGACAAATTTGAGTTAGTACCTAGAGTTGATGTTCCTATTGAACTTTGTGCAACAGATTTGCTTGACTTGGTATACCGCCTACGAGGCACACGTGATAAATCGACACCGTATCTTAGACACGCACCTTCATCGTCACTAGTATAGATCGTATAATTATTTCCAAATGGATATTCACATCCCATATTTGTGCACATAAATATTTTTGTAAAAAAATCAACGTAGTATAGTCGCACTACTGAGCTGCACAGTGGGCAAATCTGCAAATAAATAATTCAAATATTAATTTTTGTCTTTAACCTTTGGTCTTTAGAAATCAGTTTAACCTATCACATACCTGCGAAACAAGACACAATATTAAAACAATAACAGCGCAGTTGCATGAGACTGGTCGGGGATTCATGAATTAAAGATGCTATTCAAATGACAAGTGAATGAAAAAATAACTTACAGTTGGACCTTCCTCCACAATAGTAGTATTTTTAGCTATATCTGCAGCATACTGCAACAAAAAATAAATATTTGTATAAGTGAATTTTAATTAATCTAATCTAAAGGGAATTAGTTAATTCCTTCAGTACTTAATACCCTTGAATGATTGAAGATGTAATTATAAGTCACCCTATACAATTTATATACCTATATTACAATGTGTATATTAGTAGACAGATGGAGAGGAAGAGGGAGGCCAAAGAAAAGATGGATGGATTGTGAGAGGAGTGAAATGAAGGAAAAGGGAGTTGGTGATAATCTGACGGATGACAGGACAGAATGGAAGAAGAAAACGTGTTGCACCGACCTAAAATAATATGGGATAAGGGCAGGAAGAAGAAGATTACAAATATATATATTATACACTAAGAAAACCATAAAAATGAATTAAAAGTAATCTAAATAATGGCATCAAAAAACTCCTCCGCATCGTTGTGGACTGATAATGTACCCAAAAGGCTGACAGCATTGCCATACAGCGTGGCAAAGCTTATTCTCTGACTAAGGTAAAAGCTACGCCTTGGGTCACATGAAGTGTCAATGTGTTAAAATTTTTCTAAAAATAAATAATGATTTAAATAATTGACTTGTTTTTATATCAGTGTAAACATTTTATTTGGCATTAAATAGACCTACCCCTTAGATGACTCAGATCAAAAGCAGGCATGAATTTACCAAGTCAAGGTGAGGTAGGGTGGTTAGATGTCCACAATCCACATAAAGCCAATATGAATACACTTTTCGAATGTGTGCCCATCTGACTATTGGTAATTTTTTATTGACTTAGATTTTCATTGATAAAATTATTCAAGGGCATATTTACCTTATTATCTCAATAAAAATTATGATTATATATCAAAAATTCTAGATTTAATTTTAAATGACAAAAAAATCTTATCCTGAGCTGGTCTGGGACCCGAGCTTTCAGGAATCCGGCTTTTACCCAATAATAGGATTAATGGCTGCTCTGTTCTTACCGGCGACCCGCCCAAATGTTATAGAACGGTAGTGTTTAATTAATGGACAAAATTTTAGCAATGGACTTACAATATTTACTTACATTCGAATTTGTTGGAATTGGAAACTGAAAGCGGTTTTCTGCCATTCTTGTAGTAAATGTATATGTACTTATTACGTTAACAATTATTTCAATTACGATATAATAAAAAGAACCTTATGTTTAACTTCCAAACACAGTCCGTAAATTAAATAGATTTCAAAAGCACGATAAGTACAATCCAAACCTATGATCCAAACAAAAGAGCACGAAGCACAAACACGAACGTGAAACGTCGGCCGGACTTGAGTGAGCTCCGCCGATGGCGTTCGATGGATCGATAAAATCATAAAATTAACCACAGAGAATAAACCACTCACTGGATTGACATTTGTCACTCCAGCATTGAATTGATGCCCAAATGCTACTCTAATCTACTATTTCAGCTCGACTATGAGCCTATATCGCCAGTAATGCATGAAAATCTGTATTTCTGTAATATTTAATGATATCAAAGCTATATAATATAACTAAACCCACATCTATCACGGAAACCGTAAAAGGCCGTACGCTGAAATTTCTTTTTTTATGTTGATTTGGGACTTAGAGCATTTGGGAGTCTGCATTTTTGGTGCGGAAGTGGCAGTGGACAACACGCATTACTCGAGTTGGAATAATGGATGGTTGGATGAAGAGCAACTCAAGTGAACTCGACTCAATAATAGTATAATCAGCTCGGTCGATCGGTGAACTCGTTCCGTCACCGAACCAACTAATTGTTCTGCTTAGTCAACTCGATGCACTGAGTCAATTCGTTCTCATACCAAGTTTCTAAACAAAATGAATAAGATTAGAAATATTACAAAAACCTTACTTTTTCCATTTCGTTTAGCGTCATGACTCGCATCGTCGTGTTGCTTTCATTCCCTGCGTACCGGCCGATTAATCACTACCGACCGATTCAACTCGAGTTGAAGGTAAAAGCAAAAAATGGTTGCCTGTAAAGTCGTTTTTACGGGCGAAGATTTTACGTGACAACGTCTTTTTCTCGGTAGAATATTTATTGATATGAATATAATTAAATTGCACAATAGGAACAAGGAATTGAATGAAAATAAGAATTGCACAAATTTTAACTATAGAAATATATTTTGTTTACTAAAATTCTCTAGTGCTGCGCGCGCGGCAGACCGATCATAGTTGAGTGGGAGAGAGACGCAAGGCATTCGGCGGGCCTCTCTCTCGTTCGTTCGGTGACTCATCGTAACGTTACCGAGCGTTACACTTTTTCATAAGTGACTAAAGTGACTCCCAGCCGCAACCTAATTTAAGGTTTGTTTTTATTTGTGTTTGTCCCCTCTTATTAGCATAATTCATCAACATGACTTCAAAAAAGCCTCCTGATCCTGACCCCCCTGACGAATTGTTTGACCTCTCCCCCGTGTTGACCGTATCACTCCCTCATGCCACCGAAATACCCCCGCAAGATCCTGCCATGGAGACCGAGAACGCAAACCGCAAAAGGGTTGCTGGCTCTCCGCCTGCAATCTCCAACATTCCACCAAAGATTGCGAAAAATCAACCAGGTAGAATAATTTATACCAAAATGGACAACCCCCCGTATATTGTACATGTATCCCTAAAACATGAACAAACTTCAGGCACGGTGCCGTTGTCACGTCAAAACTCGTCTTTTGGGGTCTCAAGTAACTCGCCCCGCACATCACTAAGCGAAACGTCAATGTCAAAAAATTATCGCCCTTTCCGAGTGGACCAGTGTACTATAGAGTCGTCGGCAAAAAATCATTACTCAGTAAGAAATTATAGCGTAAAGGTTATAAAACGTCAGTTATTAGTATCTATCCAATATTTACAGTGTCTTAATTATTTTCGAATCGTAAAACTCGATCGGAATCCAAAATGCCAGCTATCCGCGCTGTGTGTGTCCTCCAAGGCGATGTCACCGGAACCGTGTACTTCGACCAAAATGTAATTATTTAACGCATTTTTTATATGTATAAACCTACAGCAGGACTGCTTTTATTATATAACCTTGAACAACTTGTATTTTGAACTCTGTAGTCGTTTCAACATCGTAGGTAAGATGTTGAGTAGCCACTTAAAGCTACCTACTTACGTATGTATTCATTATTCTTATCGTCTGGAGATGGTTCTGGAACGACGAGTAAACATTACAAATGCAAATATGTAATGTTTTTTGATAAGAGAAACACCTTACACCAGTTTTATGGTGTTACTTAGGGTGGAATAGTTCATAACAGCATGACATTAGCATAAAATCACTGATAATCGCTTATCTAAACAGATAAAGTATTAAAAAAAATCTATCTTCATCATCATTACTATTACAAAACTAATTAAATAGATTACTTTTAACACTAGCTTCCGCTAGTGGCTTTGCTCGCAAGAAAATAAGTTTCTTCATACAAACTTTGGACCCCTGTTTCCTCCCCTTAGGGGGTGAATTTTGGAAAATTCTCTCTTAGGACTAAAAGAGAGGATTTCCAATTTCCCAAAATCAGTTTTTTTAAGTGAGGATGCTTACATCTAAAATCAAATAAAACCAAATCAAATAAAATTCTCTTTTGACAGCCCAGCTTTAAGAATAAAATTAAAAATCGAATTTGTAGCTTTATTTTAAAAAAATCTAAATGAATTATTTCATTATACCTTTCCAGTTTTGGTAGAATTTCTTAAAATATTTTTATTTTATAATTGCAGGATGCTAGTGGACCTGTAGTGCTGTCTGGATCTGTTGAAGGTCTTAAAAAGGTATGTAGTAAGTTTAATATAAATAATTATTTATATATTGTATATGTGTAACCACCAGAACAATGTTCACAGCTGGTGTGTATAAGTATAATTTTAAATTCATGAAATTAAAGGTATAAATTTTAATATGTGTGTAAAATGTTTCTGAATACCCACTTAAGATCATTTAAAAAAAAGCCAGTGATATATTTCAATTTCACCAATACCAATGGCTGACTTTAACCTATCACAGTCATACCCGCAAAACGAGGCACAATAGTAAGACAATAACAGCATGTCGCATGAGTCCGGTCTAGTATTCAACTCCACGACTAAAGCGCGTATTTTGCGTAGGATAGGATTCATGAATGAATAAATAAACAACTTGACATATCTTTGTGGATAAAAACACCATACAAAAAAAAAGGACTACTTGCAAAATGCTAAGTCTTTCAGGATAGGCCATGTCATAATTGCCAAGAGTGAAGCTACCTACTGTTTCACATAACACAAGTAAGCACAAAAAACAAAATGACTATGCAAGTTTGATATGGACAGTGTGTATTCATACATTAACATATACAATGACTATCAATACTGTATAATTTATAGAAACAACACTCGCAAGGTCACAAAGTGTGTTGTAATAGAGGTACATAATAATTACAAGTGAATAGTTATAGAAAGAAATATTTGTAAACTAGCAATGAAGATAAGTTATCGTAGGTTATATTGTTGAACTCGTATATCTTAATAACAATAAATAACTATGTATTATTTAACCCTTTCTGATTTCAAACAATGTCATAACATAAAATTTTTGATAATAGTATGTACAAGGAGGTTAAACTTGCGTACCAGAGTTTTTTTTAGGTGGGAAATCATCAGATGACTTCTACTGCTCTTGGGTGGAGCAGGATGGTGTGTCAGATGTTTACTGGCTATAATACATTAGCTATGTCCACACTGTGCCCTTTTTTGTTCATCAAGGGCATGCTTCATAGCGCAGTCAACAGCGCAAGTCGGGCATGCCTTTGACGCATGTGAAATGACAGTTAAAAGCGTAGCGCACGCTGTGATACACTCATTCAATTGGGAAAGTATTCAATTGTTGAAAGCGACTAACGAAAGTTGAATAGGAAGATGAAGACGAAAGTTGAAGATGAAAGGGCACAGTGTGGACATAGCTAATGACTCATAAACTTCGCAGTTCATTCCCATGAAACTAAAGGCACTACAGAATACCTCCTGGTTCAATGATTCAATCTTTACCTCTCTTAATGTACTTGTTATAGTTTCATACTGAGACATGTTGCTTTTGTGAGCGCAGATGGACAGAAGACCGACTGTCTATCTATCTGGATGTCACAAGAGTCTAGAGCATAGTTTCCAACCCTTGATGAACTGCTGCCCCCTTTACAAGAAAACAAAACTCCAACGCTCCTTTAGATAATACATCGACCTAGCCTTTTCCCAACGATATTGGGGTCGGCTTCCAGTCAAGCCGGATTTAGCTGAATACCAGTATTTTACGAGGAGCGGCTGCCTACCAGACCTCCACAACCCATTAACTCGGGTAACACAGTACCTACTTCATGGCAAGATTGAAGATGATGTCTGTTATTAACGTTTGAATCCCCAACCGGTCCTATGAGACCGCGCTGTTATTGTTTTACTATTGTGTCTCGTTTCGCGGGTATCTGAGTAATTAATAAACACGAAAATAAAAAATAATTCTCTGTAATTGTGCTAGGTACTCGAGGTCGTGGTTGAAGATATAGATTTTTTTTATAACACGCTCTATTTGCCTTTGGACTCGCTACCGTCCTCTCGAAAAGCTCCAGCACCCACTAGGGGGCGGTACCACCCCCTTTGGGAATCTACGTCTGTTTTTCTAATCTCTGTGACTAAAATGACATTACGTGGGTTGTCACACTTGTCATAACACAAAAGACCTGACATCATTACTACTGTAAGTTTCACATTTGTCTGTGTCAATTTAGTCTTAGGGCCTGCTTCACCACTTATGATTAAGTTTGTGATATCTTACTTGGCAGATAATTTCATACAAATTGTGTTCCATTTTTGAATTTATTCGGGAAGTAGTGGCTACTCGGACATTGTGAAACAGGCCCTTAGGAATTAAAAAAGAGCATTTATGGGTCAGTGGGTCGTCTTAGGGGCGTTATGGTCTAGTGGCTAACATGTCAAACCTTGCAGGGCAAACATGGATTCCATGTGCACGAGTTCGGAGACAACACAAATGGATGCACGTCTGCGGGGGCCCACTTCAATCCTACCAAGTTGGACCATGGTTCACCAGAGAGTGAAATCCGCCATGTCGGCGATCTCGGCAACATTGAAGCGAAATCTGATGGTACCAGTACTAAGGTAATTTATTTAGATATATTTTTATCATGTATAATGGAGTAGTGTATTATCTTTTTAAGTATGATAGCCAGTAGAGTGGACTGTCTGTACATGGATCGATGTATTACTCATCAACTACCTAGCCTTTGGTCCATAACCCATTAACTGGGTAACACGGTACTTCATGGCAGGACTGGCATCAGATTTACTGGCTTCTAACTAACCGTAACGACTGCCAAAGATCTACAAATAATAGCCGAGACCTGCGGCTTAACGTGCTTTCAGAGGCACGAAGGAAACTCGGTATGTTAAGATGGCCACCCATCCACAGACCAACCTAGGCAAGCGTTGCTTAACCTTGAAGATCGACCCGTGCGGCTGTTATTATCTAGCCACGAGCTCCTCAATCGATTCATTAGTGTTCACATGAATATTGATACCTTGATTCATGGGTCAGGCAGGGGGCGAGTAGATTAACGTGGTTTTACTAACACTAGTTAAAAGTTTTTGCACTAACAAATAGAATCCACTGTTATCTTAAATAATAAAAAAGTTACTTACTGACTGACTTTCTAAATAAAATGAATGAAAACAATTTTTTTTTGCAATTTGTAAAAATAGCCCTTTGAAATTTCGTAAGTTTATTTTGGCACTTGATGGAAGCCTTTGGCCCATTTTGGGCAATGCTTAAAGTTACACTTGTCTTATGGCGCATCCACACATACCCTCCGGCACATGCATCTTAATTTTGTTCCATCTTTGCAAGGCGGTCTGAAAGCGGGCGGCAAACACGGCGGCATGTGTGGATACGCCATTAGAAGGCTAATGGAGGGGAAAAATGCTGAAAAGAAAACTACCCTCCAATTTTAAAATAATATTAAGAACTGCTCATTGGTCCGTTAGCATGCACTTCTAATTTAAACTGACTAAAAAAAAAATTGTGTAAAATTGCTAACCTACTTGCATCTAACGAAATTTTAAAATACCGTATTGATACAACATATTTTGACACTCCTCGTCCAATCATTCCAGGTATGCATCCAGGATAAGCAGATCTCCCTCTCGGGCCCCAACAGCATCGTGGGCCGCACCCTGGTCGTGCACGCCGACCCTGATGACCTCGGGCTCGGAGGTCACGACCTGAGCAAGACTACAGGCAACGCGGGCGCCCGCATCGCTTGCGGCGTCATCGGACTCGCCAAGGTCTAAGCCACCCACCCTTCAGTCTACCCCCTCATTGTTACTGTAGCATTAGTGTGTATCTGCTCGCAAACATTCTGGTAACGGGTTATTGGATTGTGTCCTGGACTCATCTCTCCATCAGTCGGTTCATCAAAAGGACAAGGTGGATTCATGATTCTGGACTGATGTTCGTGCCTCTATTTAAATGTAATAATTTTGGTATCTAATACTAATGCTATAAATGTATCAGGGTTGAAAGTCCAGAAAGCTTAACACCCATTTATCTATGTAGATAGAGTGTATATTAGATGTTGTGATCTATTTAAATAGCATTCCTGGCATATCTCAGTGAACAAATGATTGGAATCTTTTGATTTTTATTTTATAATTTTATTATTGGTGCAGGGCACATGATATGTAAATGTCATATGTACTGGTTTGTTTCAATAAAAACTAATCTAAATTGATGTTTTTTTTTATTTTCTTTTTGTGACAGATCTCCAGTACAAAATCATCATTGTAGTGGGGAGTGGGGGTGCTTTCTATTGGCAAAAGCAGCATTTCTTTAATTGCTTTATCCTTTTTCTTTGTAAATTATTCAAATACATAAGAATGTTTAACAAATTAATACTATGTTAGATTAACATTTTATATTGTATTATAATTCTTATAGCACCTTGTGATCGAATCAACCTTAGTTGCATTATACATGTTCAAATGAGATTATTTAAAAAAATAATTGTATCATTTTGATTTACCTCTCATCAGTTCACCGCTACAAAGACTAGCAGAATAAATCCCTGACTACCTGTGCGTCAAAATGTAAACTATTTGAAGGGATCATAACTGCTGTGTGGCTGACACTGGCATGGTTACCATCAGGGTATTTAATGTGGTTATCACAAAACTATTTGCCACCAAATAATAGAATTAGTCAGAATACAAGAATACTCAGCATGCCTTCTATTTTAAAATAACAAAATTAATGAAAAGGTGGCCAAACTGGGCAGATTCTCTCCAGGTGGGTAGCACAACTCACTGGCACAATTTATTAACCGCCCACCAAAATAAAATTACACAAGTCTTGAAAATCCTGTTTATTTAAAAAAATATGCCAACAGTCGGTTTATCTAAAAATTTCCATGAAAATGTTAGTAATTTAATTTGGAAAAAATCGACCGTATTTTCTTTTTTCAAATTACTATCTTCTTTGGTTTGTTCAGGGCATCTATAATTGATCTCGGTGTTCCCAGGATTTGTTCTCATGTCACTGACGGCTGTGCACTCCAGGAGTACATGCGCGACAGTTTCCTCTGCCTCCATGCATCCTCTACTTACACAGATGATTTTGGTAGGTAGGTAGTGGGTGTTACCACCTCAGGCCGTGTCGTGAATATCCGGCTAACGAGCTCTCTTAGGGTCGTAAGGGCTGGTACTCTTGCTTGAACACGTATTTTTAGTTTGTCCCAAATGTGCTATGGTTAAGATCGGGACTGTGAGCTGGCCATGGCAAAACTTGAATCCCGACCTCATCGAGGTATTGAGTGACGGATCTTCCGGTATGGTAGGTACCTATCGAGCATTGTCGTGCATTAGGTAATCTAAAGCTCTCCCCAATAAATGGTGCAAAAGGTACGACGTGGACTTGTATGCCCTCCTCCACGTATCTTTGAGCATTCACACTGCCTGTACCAAACACCACAAGACCGGTACGAGCTTCGAGTGATACCACCCCAAACCATTATGGACCCTCCCTGATACCCACGGTTTCGATTATTACGCACGAAGCAAATGCTTCATTTTGACGTCTGTATACCTACACGCTGACGTCCATCTAAACCTCTTAAGGCTATTCTGCTCTCATCTGAAAACAGTACGTTCTTCCATTCCTCCATAGTCCAATCAGCATATTCTCGCACAAAGGAAAGTCTAGCTCTACGATGCTCTGGAAGGAGTTGTGGAGTACGAGCTCAGGTTACTTTCAGCCAGTCTTCTTAATAGTACGTTCATTCGCACTAACATTTCCCACCTCAAAAAGTGCGTGTACGAGCTTCAGCAGCGGTGGAAAAGCGATTTCTCAGGACGTTACTGACAGTAAAGCGGTCATCTCGAGCCGATGTGCACCGATGTCGGCCTTTACCTGGCCTCCTCGTGTATGAACCAGTTTCCCGACAGCGTCTGATGACATCCCGTACCGTAGTTCGAGGTACACCAAGCATACGAGCGATTTGATTTTGGCTATACCCAGCGTCAAGTCTCACGTACCCGCGAAACGAGACACAATAGTAAAACAATAACAGCGCGGTCTCATAGGACCGGTCGGGGATTCAAACATCAAAGCCACTGCCCTAGCAGCACTAGTTGCATTGAGTAGCATTTTTTTCAGTTGCAAAGAACAATCAAACACTAAAAACTCAAATTAAACAATATTCGCACACGATGTCAGAAAAGAACAAGAAATGTTAACAAAGTAATGTAATTGCAACAATGTCAAGCAGCAACTAAATTAAAAAAAAAGGTGACACAAGTTTATGATTCGAAATAAGGGTGTAGTGTTTATTGCTAAAGTACCCACTTAACAAAAAACAAAACAGTAGATAAGCAACAGTGAGCATAAACAAAGGGGGTGACCAAAAATATAACTTAATTGTGCTGGTGAGTGTATTTATAACTTTAGATATTTGTAAAATTAGACAATATTTTTTGAGTTAACTGAATTAAAATGTTTAATGATGGCCATGCCATCGTCAGCCACACAAGTGCTAGGGTTCCAAAAAAGAAAGAAAGATAAATCTGCTTTTTTCCTATGAATACTTTAATTGAGCTATTGAATGAAGTACATGACCACTATGAGTAAAGAATACATTGCATGAAGAATCATGAGCTTGGAACATAGGTGGGCTACTGGTGTTCCACTGCCACAAACTGTTGTCATCACTCTGTATACTTATTGATGCCCAGTAGTTCTCCGTTTCTCTGCTCAGAACATATTCTGACAATTTTGTGCATATATTACTGATCAAGGATGGAGTTATGAAGCCTTTAGCTATCAGAATGGATATTCTTCCAGTTTTTAGTGCATTCTCACTGTCTGGTTGGCTGTAAGTGCTTATGTAAGGTTCTGTTGGGGAGATATCGGCTCCGTGAGCCAGCAAGCCAATCCATTCCACCATCTCATCGGCATCAACATCCTTTATTGACGGTATTTCGTCTATTGATGGTGATACTTGCCTAGTTTTTAGAGAATGCACTGTGACATTAACATTCCTCTCACTAAAATATTTTGCTATTGATGATGGGCAAATATCTTCATTATTAGGCTCCCATGTGATGTATAAATCAAACTGTTCTAGTTTCTGCAGTCCTGATCGAACTTTCGAATAGTTCTTTATAGTTTTAAGATCTATCTTTACTTCGTAGAAACCATAAGGACGTTTTGTACCTTCAAATCCTAATGTTTGATAAATGTACTCGAGAACGTTAAGAATAAGATGTCCATCAGATATAGCAGCGCAATTTTGTATGATACAGTTCCTGTCTACTGACAAACAGTGAACTTTTCCAGTCTTTACAAAACTTTCAATAAATACTGGCTCCACAAATTCTGTTAGTGAACAGTTTGATAGTTTGTAATAATCTGTGTCTTCTGTAACTAAATCTTGAATGAAACTCGGCGGGTGTATTTCATCAGGGCATGTTACTATCAGGCTCTTGTAAAAATTGTTCATATTCACAGTTTTCTTTACCGATTCTAAATCTTGATTTGCTCTATGAGTCACCATTACTTTCGGTGGAGGAAAGTTCCATACTTCTGGGCACAGCATATTATAGATTTATTTCGGTTTCTTTACCTTCTTACTACTTTTAAACGTAAAAGTTTCAACGTTAAGAATTAATAACAATAACATAACCTCACTTTCTGACACATTGACTGAAGGTGAACTTGACACTGACAGCATCGTGTCAGACGGCTTTTTTATTTTTATGACTTGGTCACTTGGACTTTTAAGTGAAATTTTATTTGGTTTTATTTTATTTTTGATAATACGGCATGAAAATAAAGTGTCATGGCGATGTCCATTTTAAATTAGATTATTTATATCGACTAATTATTTTCGGTTTTTTATAATTTTATCCAGAATAATTTTTGTAGAATTATACTGAGGAAGAAAGTGGAATGGAAGGAGACATTGTTGGTGTTGGATGTTGTTACTTCTCACGCTCGAACGTCTGAACAAATTTCGATGAAACTTTTTAGTTATATTTACACGGGTAGACCATGTTCTGCAACAGCAAGATACTTTTTATCCCGGGAGTACATTCCTTAGGGACAATTTTCCGCTATCACGTAAACGAAGCCGCTGTCAGCTGAAAGTACCGAAATAAAACAAACACAAAACTTAACTACCTATACCTATAGGTACTTTATTATCACTTGGCTTGTCTACCTTACTAATGCGTCGACCACTTCCTAGTTCCAATAACCATTTATTCGATGAACAGTTCTGCTGCAGGTACGGCCTTATACAGTGCCTCGACGGCCTCGACTGTGCGGGCCACAATGGCGCGGACTATCGGAGGGGCGATCTCGTTCATCACCTCACGCCAGCTTGTGTTCACGAAGTCTTCTACAGGTCCAGCTGGAATAGGAATACATTGGGTTAGTTCTAGAAGTTCCTTAGATGCAAACGACAATTTATCTGGTGGTTTAGGTGGTTTTATTTATTAAAAGTCTGACTCATCCTCTCGGTCCACCCAGTGTTGGAGAAATTATTTGATTTTCATAACCCAAAAAAATGGGGATCTCTAGATCGTGGTTGCGTTACAAAGACCCACGCGTTTTCTATTTACTCAACTACAAGAATGGTTATTTTATGTTTTTTTAAGTAGGACATCGGCTAATGACTTCCTCCCGCTTTTGGGCCTAGCTGGAGGGCGTGTCAGAATTTTACTGGCTAAAACAGGGTCCTTTGTTCTTTCTTTGCCTTTTGTTACAGGGCCTCAGGTTTTTCTTTCAGAACCGAACCCATGACCCCAGTAGGCTTCGACCTTGCTGCCCCCCTACGGTTTTGCTGACCTATTTTAAGGATGGGAAAATGAGGTCTTTTTGTTACCCAGGCTTACGGTAACTCTTTCGAACAATCCCGCAGTATTTTCCTTTAGAGGCATAAACGCTAATATCGAACCAGCCTCACCCAGGATCTTGTTGCCGTCAAAGAGGTTGTCGAAGTTGAAGCGCGCGTTGGTCTTCACCTGGCTGGTGTAGTGCCAGTCCTTGATGTGCCAGTGCTTCTTGCCGTCAGCTCCGTCCACCGTCACCAGCGCCGTGTTGGCTTTGATCACGATGTCTCCTGGATTGTTGGTAGAACAAATGTTAGAATAGACGTAGCGTTGGAAGGCCTCCCACAAGGAGGACCGATGACCTGGCGAGGGTCGCGGGAATCCGATGGATGCGAGACTTACGGGACCGGTCGCTGTGTCGACGCTTGGGGGAGGCCTTTGTCCAGCAGTGGACGTCTTTTGGCTGAGATAATGATGATGATCGTGGTTTAGTCAGATTTACATATAGTCGGTAGATACGTAATTAAGTTTCCAATTAAAGACAATCATTAACTGTAGGTTATAAAATTTTAAAAGATGGAACAAGGAACGTTTGGAGTGGAAAAATGGAACGCCATTTTTGCCTTCAGCGAGAAATTAAATGAGATGCCAAAACAAAATAATTTCCCGTTTCTGGAGTTTGGGCAAGTAGTCCTGCCTAGTGCTTTTTAGTACTTACATAATAATTATTATGAAATGCAATGCCTTGTTCTAGGTCTGCGGTTATCCGGCATTGCGCACTGCTCATAATTATTACTAGGTCTCTTTTATGTTGGATTAATTAACCTATCACATACCCGCAAAACGAGAGATAATAGTAAAACAATAACAGTGCGGTCTCATAGGACCGGTCGGGGATACATGAATAAAAAGGGTATTTTTTTTGTTTGAATACCACATCTGTCCGAGATTCAATGTTAAGGCAGTTGTAACTGTGGTTGTAACCTAAAGAAGGTAACTTAAGTTTCTGAGGCCCTACATGTGCAAGACTATGAGGGGCTAATAAGAGGTCCGCTTATGCTCATTGCGGAGACCCTGTATGTCACATGCTGTTAAAGGTTATCTAATGTAAATGCCGCACCTACCAAGGTCCTTAATTAGGTATACATAATTAAAAAACAAAACTCTTATAATTCGTATGCCTGTCGGTCCGTCACAGGCAATTTGCTCCGAATCAAATGGATAGGTATCATGGATATAATCATGTTAAAAAATATATTTTGTCTGACTTTTTTTAAAATTATGTATAGGCTCGCGTTTGACCACTAACTATCTCACCTGATGGTAAGCGATGATGTGGTCGATGATGGAGCACGCTTGCCTAGAAGTAACCTATTCACTCTCGACTTGAAGACTCCTAAGACTTAGACCTGCCTGTATCTTGTCTTGTTGAGTGACATATGATAGACTTACGTATGCTGATGTGGTACTTCCCCTCGCCCCGGATGGGCAGCACCCGCAGGTGGCCGGCCAGCTTGTAGTCGCCCGTCAGCTCCACCGTGCACTTGATGCTCACCACCTGCTTGCTCTTGGCGAGGTCGCGCTGTCATTAGACCTGCCTGTATCTTGTCTTGTTGAGTGACATATGATAGACTTACGTATGCTGATGTGGTATTTGCCCTCGCCCCGGATGGGCAGCACCAGCAGGTGTCCGGCCAGCTTGTAGTCGCCCGTCAGCTCCACCGTGCACTCGATGGTCACCACCTGCTTGCTCTTGGCGAGGTCGCGCTGTCATTAGACCTGCCTGTATCTTGTTGAGTGACATATGATAGACTTACGTATGCTGATGTGGTACTTCCCCTCGCCCCGGATGGGCAGCACCAGCTGGTGTCCGGCCAGCTTGTAGTCGCCCGTCAGCTCCACCGTGCACTTGATGCACACCACCTGCTTGCTTTTGGCGAGGTCGCGCTTTCATTACACGGACTATACCTGCCTGTATCTTGTTGAGTGACATATGATAGACTTACGTATGCTGATGTGGTACTTCCCCTCGCCCCGGATGGGCAGCACCAGCAGGTGTCCGGCCAGCTTGTAGTCGCCCGTCAGCTCCACCGTGCACTTAATGGTCACCACCTGCTTGCTCTTGGCTAGGTCGTGTCTGTCAAGAGAACCATCTTTTTGAAATATTTGGTAATAAGTATAGCACAGCATAGCATCAGCCTTATAATCTTCCCACTACTGGAACTCAAGCCTACTCTCTAGGAAAGGGAATGGGCCGTAATCCACCACACGGGACAAGTGCGGATTGGTGAATGTCACATGTCTTTGAATTTTTGTTCCTTGGACATGCCGGTTTCCTCACGTTTTTGAGACCAGTGATGATAAAATAAATTATAAAAATTAATGAGTCTGGCTGGGTTTGAACCCGTGACTACAGCTTGTAAGTTGGGTTGAAGCTGAAGCTAGTAAGTAAAAGAATGTGACTTACAGTAACCTCTCTGCCTACCCTCAACAAGTAAACTGGTCTCATAGACAATTACATGAACAACAATAAAATTATTGTGTTATTATATTCAACGTTTATGGTTAGTTTATCAAGTTTATGGCTTCGCAAGTACCACAATGGCTGTCCTCGACTCGCGAGTCATGTTCTAGGACATAATGTTATGAAGGAGGAAAATTAGCTATTCTTTGGAAACTGAGTTTATGAGGATCTTTGAGTGCCTAATTCATTACTACTAACTTGAAACTGGTAAATTATTTTTGACCATTGACCCCCGCCCGCCCTAGTTTCACATAGGCGTTATAAACCTTTAAAATGCGCGGGATTTTGCCACTTTAATATTACGCATGTATTATACATCTAAATATTTTGACGCTCTAACACTGCTGTAAATGAAGTTTAAATAAATAAATAAAATTAACAGGGTTCTTTCCATAAATAAATATTCCTCATGAAGTGTGCTGTCTATAGGTGAAAATCTCATAAAAATCCGTTGAGTTTATCGCAAACAGACAGATAGGGTGGGTGACTCCGTTTTAAGGATCAAAAAGGCTTCTTTCAGATTGATTAATAAAATCACAATCATTACAATTATCTAATGAAAACTTTGTATTCAAGAAAGCTTAAAAGAGAGCAGCCCAATCAGTGGCATCCTGGTTCAAACTTAAGACCCCACGAATCGCAGTTGACACCTACTCCACAAAGATGATGCTAAACAAAATACAAATACCAATAGGTAGGTTTAATCCTCGTGTTAATATTGACTGTACAAACAGCTTGTGGTTCGGAATCCAATCGCCTCACGATTATGATGGCTGCTGCGAATTCTGGGAAACGCCATTTTTGTGAGGTTATGCGTCACTTCCTGCTGCGACGCTCCGTCTACAAGGCCAGGAAACTGTAGGTCAGGTTGAAGTGTAAATTGAGTCATTTGTGGGGCAGTTGCTTACAATGGACAGGCTTATTGAAATCTGTTTTGTTTCATCAACAGATATTATATACCTAATATATATACATAGATTCTGTAAAAATGTCGTTCGGCCTTAGTTAAGACTAAGATTCTATATCTTGGTCTTAACTAATGCCTCCTCCTCCTCCTCCATCTGAAACAGTCATGCCAGCGAAAGAGATGGCGGAAAACTGGGAGTTGCACTTGCAGGGCAATTCAGCCACTGTTATAGGCGTAGGCCTGCGGATAGCCAGCAATGAGTAGATCGCCGTACCGATGTTCCGTAAAAACAAAATTATTACAACAATGGCCAGAGCCCGAGCAGTAGCAAAAGCCACATTAACTTCTTTAAAGAATCAACGTGTTAATTTTAAAGTACCTATAACACTAATATCTATCCGTGAGAACCTGTAATTGGCTCAACGTATCTTATACTGTTGCTATCCTTGTGTTATAGCTGTTGGTTCTCCTAAGAATAAATAAATATGATAAAGGCGAAAGTTTGTAGATATTGTGTTTTTGTATGTTTGGTTGTTGTTATTTTTTTCTTATTTCTCCGCTTCTTTCATTATTTACTCTTATACACGCAATTTGGCTTGTAGTCTATTGTTAGTAGTAGCTGCTAATAGCAAAATAATCGGTTTGCAATGGAAAGTTTCGATAATATCTACACAGTATGCAAATGATGTTAACAAAGCGCAAGGATAACACGACGAGTGACACATCTCCAACACAAACTAGGCTCGAAACAAAATATTTGTAGATTATTAATTAAACGTTTGCGAACACCTTGTGAATCCCCTTTAGAGGTACTCAAAGATGCTTCCTAAATAACCAGGCAAGTGCGAGTCGGAGTTGCGTACTGAAGGTTCCGTACAAACTTACCTTTGATTTGGGATTTATTTAAAAAAAAAAACCAATTACATTTTACGGTTTTCTTACAAACCAATTCCCAAATCGAGTCTCGAAGATTTTTCCGAATCGCAAAAATGTTTTTTTTTTCGTGACGTAACTACAAATTGTAGATTTCAGATTTTTTACTATATTTTTGCAACAGATGGCCGTACCGTTTTTTTCGTTAACTTAGACTTGTCTGTAAGTATATGGTTATAATTTCAATTCGATTTGACAGCCGTCCGTCTGTCTATCTGTCCTATCCGCAAAATATGCGTAAATGAAAAACACAACCATTCATAGAATAAGTATTTTAAGTCCTCAAAACATAACTAATACTTACTTGATATTTTCAACTTTACACCCCTTCATGCCTGTCACGGTGGTATCCCTGAAGTTCAGCTGCAAGCCCCCCTGATCCCCCTTGATCTCGTCAAAGTGCAGCGGGTCCAGCGACTTGATGCCCAGCTCTGGGATGCCCGCCGCCATGATCGGCACGGCCGCCTGTGCCGATTGCAGGATGCAGGCGTTGTCTCCGGACTTGCATGGTTTTATGAAAGGGGCTGGGGAAGAATATTGAAGATTGTTAGTGAAGTGTCGATTCCAAAATATCGAATTAGAGCAGTGCAATGGCTAAGCAACGCTTGCCAAGGTTTGTCTGTCGATGGGTGACCATCTTAACATACCGAGTTTCCTCCGTGCCTCGGAAAGCACGTTAAGACGTTCGTCCCGACTGTCATTTGTAGATCTTTGGCAGTTGTTACGGATAATCAGAAGCCAGTAAATCTGACTCCAGGCTTGCCGTGAAGTACCGTATTACCCCAGTTAATGTGTTGTGGAGGTCTGGTATTCAGCTAAATCTAGCTTGACTGGAAGCCGACCCCAATATAGTTGGGAAAAGGCTAGGCCGATGATGATGATGAGTGGCCAATGGCTACGGCCCCTAGTTACGTTGGTGAGTCGTGGGTTCAAATCCAGCCAGGCACATTACTTTATGTAATTTATTTCATCACCACTGCTCTCAAAACGGTGAAGTTAAACATCATGAGGAAACTGGCATGTCCTAAAGCCAAAAATTCGAAGAGACGTGACATCCACCAATCTTTACTTGGTCCACTTTCCTACGAAGAAGTCCTAAATCCCAGTAGCGAGACTATTATTAGGCTGATTACTTTTTGCTACATCCAACTATTTTTTTAAATAATATAAACTAATGCTTGACTGCGATCCTACCTGACGTTTACGTTTGAATCCCCAACCGGTCCTATGAGACCGCGCTGTTATTGTTTTACTATTGTGTCTCGTTTCGCGGGTATCTGAGTAACTACGAGCCTATTCACTCTAGCCTTGAAGAAACTCAAATGATAATCAGACGGGAAGACCGCATAATTATAAAAGGATGAAGTGTTGACCGTCCCAAATGTGCTTAAACAGCGAGTTAATCTTTCATGGAGGTTTTTTCCCTATCTGGCTTGTTAAAATATTTGAGTAGGCAGTTTAATTATTCTTACCATATTTAGTTATCTCAGTTTGTTTGAAGATTGGATTTATATTTTTGTTGATTACAAAAAGCGGATTAGAGAGATCATTTTATATTCCCTGTTAATTCGATGACACAGTGAGGGTTGATTTGCGCACGGAAAAAATATCTGAATGACCTTTTTTTCAGGTAGGGGAATCGTCGGAATGACTTCTCTCGCTCTTGGGCGGAGCGGGAGGGCGTGTTAGACTTTTACTGACGAAACTCCACCCCGTTCCTTCGTTGCCTTCGATCTGGGGACACCGGAATGGCCTAAAGATAGGTGTTACGGGTCTGAGTGTCTTGTGTTGTGAGTTTAAATGTTTGCGAACGCACTCACGTTATAAGAATAATTTTGTTGATGTAGAGCATGACTTTTTCTCGTGGTATCGTAATGGTTCAGCTTCTGTTATACATGAGATTGTGGGTTTGAAACTGGGCAAGCCATCTGCCTAGCCTTTTTCCCAACTATATTGGGGTCGGCTTCCAGTCAAGCCGGATTTAGCAGAATACCAGTATTTTACGAAAAGCGGCTGCCAATCTGACCTCCACAACCCAGTAACTGGGATAATCGGTACTTCGTAGCAAGACTGGAGTCAGATTTACTGTAAAGTATCAATGTGAATTTTTAACTTCATAGGTATGTTTTTTCTTAAGTTTGTCTAGGACATTACTGACATTCCATGGCATGCCTCGGAAAGCATGTAAAGCTCTAGGTCCCAGATCCCAAGCAACACCAACTAACTAAATAACTTTTATATAATAGCAATTCTGATGACTATAAGCTGTAAAAGATGTAGGGATAAGGTTTGTATAAGCGCTTATACAGGCGATATTCAGGCAATTTGGGCACAAAATACATCGCTTTAATCTGAATAACATTTTGTTAATAGCTGCATACCAGCTGGATATCTATACAGAAAGGTTGGTTAACTTCTGCATATAAGCTGATCGACCCTTTGTTCAGAATTTTAAACTCTATTAAGCAGATGAAAATATCAATCTCTGATATTCAGACAATATTCATATTTCAGATCCTTCTCGTTATTTTATAAAGAAGTTATGTAATTAAATGTACAAATTCAGCATTTTGTTTCTTATAATTCATTGTGATCATATATATTTTGCGACAAATTTCCAAGTGACAGTGATGGCATCGCTCTGGAAGAAATTATAAATATTGGTACTTAAGTAATTTTTGGTAATATGTTTTGTTAACAATGCAATTATTAAAACGCATGCTACTTTACTGTGAGAATATATATAAGTTTATAGTAAAATTTTCGAGCGCCACAAGATAAAACCAGTTTTAAAAAATAAACAATTGACTTATATTAACCCTTTTCGACGAATAACATATTTTATTCAATTGCTACCAATTAAAGTGGTAGAAAACAGACAGGTAGGTATTTCAATACTACCCAAATGTTTTTTTAATAAAAACATATATTTATTATTTGTATTATCATCGCTTAGTTAAAGAAAAGAGAGGTTATGTTGGTATAAATAATGGCGACGATGTTGATTTTGAATATAAGCTGTTCACGCAGAAGATTTGTTATACATTTCTACGTAACAGGTCACTTGTAACTGTCTTATCCACATATTTTTTGGTTAACAGTACGTTTTATGTCGCAGTTCTGATAAACGGTTCTAAAGCTGCCCGTCTCAGTACTCATATTCAGATCATTAGGGTTCTATAATCATATCTATTCATCCATTGAGTTTCTTAAAATTGCAATTAGTTTTTAATTTCTTTCTTAGCGAAAATTACCTTTGTTCAGTAAAAATATATTCAGTGTTTCTTTGTTTTTAGAAAAATGTTCAAAATAGTGGCTACGCGTCACAGAGGTCGGGTTGAGCTGTCGACTGTGCCTGCCTCCTGGGAAACTAGGCGAAAGTTGTGCTGGCCCAAAAGGAATGGAGATGTACTTTCAAAAAATGCTAATGTTGTCCCCCAACGAGACAGGGGGGACAACTGACTGCATCTTGAAGCGATCAAACTTTCTTTCATATGAAGACGCCGAAGCTGAATTAAATAGAATATTAGATCGAACAGATACCGAAGATACTGATGTTGAATCAAGACAGCAAGTAATCAGATCAATTTCGCAAAATCCAGAAAATCTATAATTAATAACACCCAATAAATCTTTTACAGCCGCTTGGGATGTATTTTTATTCACTGCCCAATCTCTGAGGTTCACTTTACATGTTAAAGTGGAAAGTTTTTTTTTTTTATTTCCCTATTATAACCCTAACGTGTGATATATTGTTGGATAGGAATTTAAAAATGAATAGGGGTTTACTAAATATTTTTTTGATAATATCAATAATTTCGGAAATAATCGCTCTAAAAGTAAAAAACAATGTCCCCCTCCCCCTCTAACGTTTGAACCATAAGTTATATATATGAAAAAAATCTGGACTACTTTCCAGATTTTTTGCATAGCTTTATAAAGACTTTGTAGGAAAATTATTTTGAACTTAATGGGACGAAAAGTTTTTGAAAAGTATGGGACACTTATTGTGACGGACGGGAAACTACGGAACCCTACACTGAGCGTGGCCCGACACGCTCTTGGCCAGTTTTTTACACTTTTCACTTAGACATCTTGTCATTAATTATAAAATAAGTTTGACGTTCTTGCATAAAAGCGTTGTATTTCTTTAATAACCAGTTATTAGATCCATTAACATCTATTTTTCATATAATTTACCACTTTGAGCTACACAAAAAAGAATTAGTGCGCTTCTCTCGCTATAAGATTGTCATAAGATCGTAGTCATCTTCATTTATGCAGTAGTTAGCTTCTTAAACGCTAAAAGAGTAATCAATATCCATATTCTGAATAAATGAGTAAGACTTGACGGGTTGTGCAGCTTAAAGAAACTAAACAATAAACTATTCAGAATCAAGCTGTATAATTGAAATATTTGTCAAAGTTGTACAGCACAAAGCTGAATTTTCCGCTGTTATGTAGCTACTAGCTGTCTAAGTCACTTTTATTTGAATATCTTTAACATAACACTAGCAAATATCATTAGTATTAAGATTAAAAAAAGAATACCAATTTTATGCAGAACTTATCAAGCTTTCAGTGTAATTAAAGTTTAAATACTGTATTATTCAAGATAAAGCTATCACGTCAGCTTTTTTAAAGATGTAATGAAACTATAAACTGCCAATTGGTGCTTAACTTTGCTATTATCTGGCTTACGTGTTGCTTGGGATGTTATTTGTTTTTTTACAACCGTTACTTTCTGGCGTGTGACTTCCTGTCAGACATAGAAAGTCTGACAATCAGTTTATTCAAGAAATGTTTGTGTAAGTTGCTTAGTAACTGGGTTCTAGAAATCTGATAGGTTGGCACTTGGCCAGGGAAAACCCTTTCTAATAAAAAAAAAAACTTCCGCGAGGTTATTTAGTCAGTCAGTATCAGCTTCAATTTTACGGAGATTAGTTTTTTAATAGGCAGAACGCCGACATGATCACATAACAAGATAGGTCCTCGTTAATCTGCCAGGTAATGCATTCGCTTTGGTTTTATTAACACTCGTTGATATCTTTTCTTCCACGTGTTTGCACTGATAATATAATTATATAACACTATGATCCTCTTGAGCTTTTTTTGTTTATTGATAGATTGATTCTTCATTACACACTAAAAATACCTATCCCACCACTACCACCACTATACATAAAGTTTAAATAAATAAATAAAAATTACAATTGTAACTTTAAATTAATAGTGTGACACAATGGGCGGTCTAAAAGAGATTTTTTACAGACAACCTTAACAAGATTTTCTTTATTAATAGGCTTGAATTTGACCACTAGACAATGATGTACAATAGTCTAGAAATAACCTATTCACTTTTGACTTAAAGTTACAGTTGTATTTATTAGGTAACACATACACCTGCAGAGGTTTACACTCTTCAGCTGCACCTTGAATGTGTTCCTAAAACCTTTTTTGTATGTTCTCGTAGGTATGAGTGGGATATCTCTACTTCTTCTACATCGAAGGGTTGGAACAATTTGCCTGCTGCGGTCTTTCCGTCCGATTATAATTTGGGTATCTTCAAGACTAGAGTGAATAGGCTCTTAATAAACTAGTGCGCCTCAACATCAACGATTGCACTATGCTTACCATCAGGTGGGATTGCAGTCAAGCATTAGTTTATGTTTCATTTAAAAAAAACCGGCTTGACTGGAAGCCGACCTCAATATAGTTGGGAAAAGGCTTGGTAGATGATGATGATGAGGTGCTGGCTATTTCGAATGAAATTTCTTCTATCAAAGAAATGTGATTTTCTGATTTATTTATAGTCATACTGCACATCTTTACCCTAGCAATTTTTTTGGCTGCTGGTTGAGCTTCTGCCTCAATATATAAACCGAAATCGAGGGTAGATTTCATCGCCGAGAAAGATACACCTGGGTTTTAGCAGCATTGAACTTGACCAAATTGGCATTGTCCCATTCGGAGACCGCCTTCAAGGACAAGTTCAAGCGCTCAACTATAGCCTTTCGGAGAGACCGGGTTTATGACCCACTAACTCGTGTGTGATTTGAATGATTGAATTCTCAGCAAGAGTGATGTCGTCTGTATACCAGATACAGGAAACTCTAAAGAGCTCCTTTAGGGTTTCAACATCAATCAGATACAACGGTGGTTCTTCATATCTTACAGCGTATATTTGACGTCCTATTATAAAAATAATAATATCTGGATCTCTAGATATTTTTACTTTAAATCACGTTTCAACGGCTGAATGAAACTTGACCCACAGAGACCATGTCCTAAATTAGGACATAAGACTTTTTATCACCGTAAGGTATCCTTTCGTAGTATAATGTTTTTTTTTTGTACGATAAAACCGTCATTACCACACGCTATAAACATAATCAAGATTTTCATGAACTAGCTCGAAACTCTTAGGTTCTTAGCACTACAATGATGTTTACTGTTGCCTTATCGCATCAACTATGAATGAAGTAAGGCAAGTTTTAAGTTAATTTCAGATTTAGCATTAACATTATCGGCCTAATAATGTTCCCACTGCTGGGACTCAGGC
The DNA here is from genome assembly GCA_030763345.1 of Mythimna separata. Taxonomy (NCBI): domain Eukaryota; kingdom Metazoa; phylum Arthropoda; class Insecta; order Lepidoptera; family Noctuidae; genus Mythimna; species Mythimna separata. The sequence continues at coordinate 1,300,450 of CM061181.1, read as the reverse complement.
CTCCTCTCTCGGAGTGGGAATGGGCCATAATCCACCGCACGGGCCCATTGCGGATTGGATTGGATGTCACATGTCTTCGAATTTTTAGTTATAGGACATGCCGGTTTCCTCACGATGTTTTCCTTCACCGTTTTGAATTTCAGATTTACAGTTCCTATTAATCAAAGATTTAACTTTTTTCGAGTTATAAACACTAGAAAGCCTTCGGGGATTTACGACCGGTAGTAAAATAATATTTTGATAATGTAATTATGGAGGATCTTGTGATACCCTAAAATAATAAAGATATAATGTTTAATTTTTTAAAATTTTCTCCAGTTAATGGGTTGTGGAGGTCTGGTAGGCAGACGCTCCTCGTAATATACTGGTATTAAGCTAAATCCGGCTTGACTGAAAGCCGACCCCAATATAGTTGGGAAAAGGCTAGGCAGATGATGATTATGTTTGAAGTTTACACGGAAATATGAAAAATAAATATTGTTATATAACTTCGCCATTTATACTCGTAGGTATAGCACCTTGACTTGATGTGCAAAATTTCTATCTCATTAATCTGGTTTGCTGTATGAAAACCCAATTGCAATGGTGGGTTAAGCTCGTCTGTGTACATCAGCTGTCCTGATTTATATTGTTTTTAGTTTTGTGTGTAAAAAAGAATCTACAGTATTTGGATTTTCCATTTAAAGCACAGCATCCATTTTAGGCTACAGTATTTTTTTAATTTTTTTATTCGACTTTGCATTTAGGGGCTTTTATCCAAAAAGCATGTGTCAGCCCCATCGTACCTTATAACAATTCACATACTTATTAACTTATACACATAAACTACATACATCGCAGATATTAGTAGGACGAATCACTGCTGAGAGACCGCTGTTAAACGAGATAATTTCCTGGCCGCCGCCAATTTCGGTTTTCACAAAATGCTTTGGATTAGACCTACATCGAATCTATTTAATTCATGAATCCCCGACCGGTCCTATGAGACCGCGCTGTTATTGTTTTACTATTGTGTCTCGTTTTGTGGGTATGTGATAGGTTAATTTCAGTTCACTCAGCAATGAAAAGCCAGTTAAAAAAATAATTTAGAAAAACACGCCCATATAAAAAAAACATAGCTTACCTAATCCCGATCTAGCCCCAATAACAACAGCTAGGAAGCACAAATACGTCAGATGGTTCAACATCACTACGTTTGTCTGACAGCTCACTGTGACTGACTGACTGCTGCACAGTTCTGCCGGCCGGCGGGACGGCACCACACTTATATGACAAGTGTGTGCTGAGCACGCGTCCACATTGTCAACAGTATTGACTTCTGACGCTGTTAAGGGGAGGCCCACGGTTATCCTGTAGAATAAAACTGACTCTTTGGGTTCTTTCTCTACAACCTATTTCAACTGTTAGAACTTTCTACGTAGTTAACAAAATATAAAAAAAAACTTTGCGCTGCAGCCCATTCTGTCCAAGGCAAATTGTGTACTTTCTTCAAATTTGACGAACTGCGTACTTGACCAATTACCGCCTTGACCAATGTCGTGTCACCCAATAAAAAACAGAATGGAATCAGGTCCTAGAGACAATCTGATTCCAATCTATTTTTAAATAGATCAATATTTGCTTAACCACGAAATACATTTTCCACTTTTCATTTAGGGGCTTTTGTCCAAACAGGATATGTCAGCCCCATCGTAGGTACTTACACTTAGTTTACATGTTGTGCTCTACTTAGGGTTTCTCTCCCGATTTCTGATTGAATAAAGTTGAATATTTCTAAACTCTACTGTAGCCTGAAAAACTGTCAAATTTGAGTTTGACACGCTCTTAACTCAAATTACTCAATTTAGAAACTCAGTTCTAGAGTACCCTTATAATACTTTGAGGTTTTGCAAGTAGAAAATAAAAACCGGCCAAGGTAAATCCCTATCGTTTGAACCATAAGTTTAGAAAATATGAAAAAAATGTGGAAAGTAGAGCTTTATAAAGACTTTCCAGGAAAATTATTTTGGGGTCACTTATTGTGACGGACCGGAAACTACGGAACCCTACACTGAGCATGGACACACTCTTGACCGGTTTTTTTTTAAAGAAGAAAGAAAAGAAAAAGTTTTCATCTTCCTTTGTCAAGTGGAAACCTCACGACTCGATCGCCAGTCATCATACAAGCTCCCCCTTAAGAAACATACGCCACTACTTCGAAACACAACACGGTCGCCTCGCCTTGATCTTGAGATTTGAACTGCGCGAACAATAACTGCTCAGGCGGAAAACATTAACTGCACTTCAATTTGACTGTACTCTACACTTTCTGACTTTTTTATTTCTTGGTATAAAATACAGGGTCAGATCTGAGGAGAGCTAACCGGGTCAAATTTGTGAATTTTGTAATTAAACGCATATAAATAAAAAACTGCGAATAAAGGAAATTCTCTTGAATTTGTAATCGATTTTGGATATTTTCGTTTTGTCATAAATATAACAGAGGCGTTTGAATTTCACTAATTGGTCTCGTATCTGCAGTCGTTACGGATAGTCAGAAGCCAGTAAATCTGACTCCAGTCTTGCTATGAAGTACCTTGTTACCCCAGTTAATGGGTTGTGGAGGTCTGGTAAGCGGCCGCTTTTCGGAAAATACTGGTATTCAGCTAAATCCAGCTAGTGTTTGTGCGTACATATAACGAACCGAATCCCCTGCCGCAGACTATTGCTTGATAGCTGTAAACTGGAGGACTTCAAGGCAAGATATCCACATTTAGTACCTTGCAGCCTCCCGCTCTGAATTACCCTATATAGACAACTGACAGTCGTGAAGATAATCTATAAAATAATTCTATAAGAGCTATATTGCTATGGTAAAAGGGCTATGTTGGACTTCTGCGCAAAGGGTAAGTAAATAAAGAAACATAGATGAGTTTTTAGTCAGTCGCCCCCTCACTACATCACAGTGTGGAGGAAAACTTGATGATTTACCACCTCACCACCTCATCTCAAAAAAGGGCTATGGTCGTAAATAAACCGTTCAAATCATCATCATCATTTCAGCCGAAAGAAGTTCACTGCTGAACACAGGCCTCCCCTAAGCGTCACCACAACCACCGGTCCTGTGCGTCTGGCATCCATCGGGTGCCTGCAACCCTCACCAAGTCATCGGTCTACCTTGTGGGAGGCTTCCAACGTCCGTTTCTATTCGCATTTAAACATAATTATGTTTATTTTCCATGTGATTCCCGGGAATGATTTATTTATTGCCAACACAGGTGCCAGCAATTTAAATTAATTATATTTATAAAGATTTTATGGCTCTCTAATTGCATTTGCTGCCGTTTGACCTAGCATCTCGATTTTCTTAGAACATTTGCATTTATAATGCGCATTAAGGCGACTCAAGTCAACATTTTTTCCATACAAATTTCGGGGGGGTTTTACTCCACTATTTGACCATGTACATCCAAAGTTAAACATGATATCGTTTTGTCTCATTATTAATTTTGTCTGTACGGAAGCAGAATTGTAAAATAATAAGCCAATAAAAAGTTACGAGCGTCTAAAGTTTCGTTTTTTTGGCTAATTTTAACACAACTTTGAGCGTAAATTAGAAATAAAAGAAGCATCAAATTTCAAAAACGAAGCCTGTACCGACACCACAAATTTATCGAAGAATTTAATCAATTTTATTTGAAATTGATTGATGCAGTGGTTTTTTCGTAAAACCCCTTCTTCCAAAGGCCTTTTTGTATTTTATCACGCACGCCTTTTACTCAGAACTATCGTGCATCTCACTGAATAAAGTTACCCCCGGTTGCGGTGCGGGGGGACGACGTGTCACAGCGCCGCGCGCAGCTGTCTGAGTTTGGTTCAGTCTACTGCGGCCTATATCGTTCGTATGACGTGTATGTTGACTACGCTTTATTAACCGACTTCAAAAAAAGAAGGAGGTTATCAATTCGACTGTATTTTTTTTAAGCTATTGCATAGCTTCTATCGTGGGCCTTGAGCGTGGGGACCGAATCCAGAAATTCCGTAACGAAAAAACCTAACACCCTCCACTCCGACCGGCTATGTTATGTCTGGTCGGGCAACTGCCCAATTGAACGAGACGGGTTTTGTGTCTGGTCCGAGCAACTGCCCAATTGAGCGAAACGGGTGTTGTGTCTGGTTCGGGCAACTGCCCAATTGAGCGAGATGGATGTTGTGTCTGGTCCGGGCAACAGCCCAATTGAGCGAGGCGGGTGTTGTGTCTGGTCCGAGCAACTGCCCAATTGAGCGAGGCGGGTGTTGTGTCTGGTCCGAGCAACTGCCCAATTGAGCGAGACAGGTTTTGTGTCTGGTCCGAGCAACTGCCCAATTGAACGAAACGGGTGTTGTGTCTGGTTCAGGCAAATGCCCAATTGAGCGAGATGGATGTTGTGTCTGGTCCGGGCAACAACCCTAGTTTTTTTTATTTAGTCTTTAAAGTGCGTCATCCGACCAGAGAGATGTTTTGTCTGGTCAGGCAACTGCCCAATTGAGCGAGGCGGGTGTTGTGTCTGATCCGGGCAACTGCTGCTGCACAGCACGCCAGTCATGTGGCCCGCATCCGCGGACAATAGGAAGGTGAACTCAGTGCGGCGCCACAGCGCTCTGTGAGGTGAGGTACACGACGCGGCGCGCGACCAGACGGGCGTTGTGTCTGATCATTATTGTGCAGTAGAAGGGTCTCAAAGTAAGAAAACAAATGAAAATTTGTCTTTTTTTTCATTGCCGAGAAACGAACAAAGGTACGTAAGAGCGTTTTCACATTATCCGATCCGATATCGGTATCGGACGCCGATCCGATATCGGGGTAAGTAAAATGTATGAAATGCCGTACTCCGATATCCGATATCGGCCCGGACAATATGAAAGACAGGTACATATTTCATACATTTTACTTAACCCCGATATCGGATCGGCGTCCGACACCGATATCGGATTGGATAATGTGAAAACGCTCTTAGGTATTATTTCAAATCTTTTGTTTTTCGAATTCGAGCGGCACACACCGCAACAACCGAAACGGTATGACATGTGTGCATCGTGTAATTTCGTTTTTATTCGGAACGGTTCGGAGCGCTATCTGCAAAGCAGACGTCGCGTTGTGCGTGAGGACTAGCGTCTAACCGCTCATCACTGATACTATCTCTTTCGGGCACGATGTCAAGTGAGACAGCGTGCTTTATGGCCGCGCCCGCCAGTGAGTTCAAGCCCGCGCAAAGTGGGACCTTAAGATCAATATACTTATAATGATTAAGGAAAATCTATGACTGATCACTTGCGAATAACCTCATTTAGAATTATTCCTTGGTTGACTTCCATTTTGGGAAAGTGTAGGAATAATATAGGTGATTTATTTTTGTTGATGTTAAAAACCTGGCTCCAGTCCGTGTCAGTCCAGAAGGCCTGGCTCCAGTCATGAAGTACCGTGTTAACCCAGTTAATGGGTTGTGGAGGTCTGGCAGGCAGCCGCTCCTCATAAAATACTAGTATTCAGCTAAATCTGGCTTGACTGGAAGCCGACCCCAATATAGTTGGGAAAGGGCTTGGTAGATGATCTAGAAATAACCATATCTGATTGTTTTTACTTCTTAACTTTCTGTTAAGTGACTTGGTCTAGGTCCTTAATGTGAGTTTTTTAAAGAAATTCCTCATAGTCTTCGCCCAGTTTTTTTTTAATGGGAAATCATTACTTATTGAACATCGTTTTCGGAAATTAAACTTATGTATATTGTTTTTTTTTTAATATTAGTTGTTTTTGCTTTTTTTTTTAAATGAAGAAAAAGAAAAGGGAGTTAGTGATAGCGCGACGGGTGACAGGACAGAACAGACAAATAAAACGATGCGCCGACCCCAAATACTCGTAACACGACTCACGAGACAAGGCTTGGAAGATGATGATGATGATTTAGCGGCATACGATAGTTGGACTAGACGACCCCAATTTTACACTAACGGCAAGATTTTCCCTGCATCCTTCCCCTTGCGTCGTATTCCTCAAAGTTGAGGATCGTGACCTAGAGAGGTCACGATCATTTGTATGATATTTTTCTATCTATTTCTGTATCTGGCGGTGTAAAGGGCCTGACGTGCATAGCACACGCATTATGTCACGCGTGTTAGCTCATTAACTACTCATTTATGTTGATATGTTATCAAATCGTTCTTAGTAAGAAGAGTTCCACGCGTTAGTTACCATTACAATAATTTACGAGCGAGGAATAAGGCAATCACAGGTTCAACATGATAATCATTGTCATCCTATGAAGGGACTTCTTCTTTAACGTTGACTTGATTGCACTTTACCTAACTTTTTGTGTTAATTAAAGATTTTTCATTAATTGTTTTTCATTAATAGTATGTTATCATTACACTTGTATGAGTTTATTTGTAAAAACTAACACTCAAAAGATTGAACGAATTTGGTTGAAAAGAGTTTCCGAGTAATGTTCTAGCTCTAGACCCCACAGATTCCACACCTTCGAAATTACAATTACTATAGAAGACATGAATACAAATAAAAAATATTTTACTTAAAACAAAGATTGTACAAAATTTAGTGTGTTGTGTGTGAGTGGTAGTTGTATTGTACTCCTAAACGTACGCTAAAAAGACGAAGGAACATTTATTTTCCGTAGGAACTACTCCGTTATATTGCGTTTCTAGTTTTCTTAGAACACCTATATGTAGATGGTCTATCTATGTAGATACCAGCAAAGCAATAAAATAAATAACACAGGTAAGTCGCGCTTATAATTAAACTCTTGATCTTGAAATTGGATCTGCCATGAACATTAATTTGTTTCTATTGTCATCCACACATAATAGCAGTTTCCGTTGTTATAAACAATTATTATAATTCGCTGTGAACGCGTTTGTTATTTTGCATAATGTTTATTAGCTTCGTAAGAACACGGTGGAGATGGAACAATGTTCCATTCTGCTATGAGATGACAACACCCTGTATCTTGAGATACTGTGCGAAACACAGTATACATATAGTCATACATCCCATCCTGGGTAACAATAGGAACTAATTTATAGATAGTTACTTAAACAATGAGTTTCTTGAGAATAAGTATCGTTCATCCACGGTCTCTTCAGAAAACGTATAATATTTCTCTAATAAATTTTAAAAATCTGGATCTATCTAATCCTTTAATCACTGTGCCTTGCCATATCTCCTGTCCAACTGCATTTTAGTTGCATAACTCGTAAGATCCCCAAGTACTAGCTATCAGAAAACACAGACAGTCCCGGAATTCTACTCCTATGCTGAATGTGTTTCCAAAACTTTTTGTGCTTATGGGTGGGATGTCCACCTTGCACTTTATAAAGTTTGATCTGCTGTCCCGATTTTTGAAATTGAGAGTGGATGTTATTCTAACATCAAAAAGATCAAGATGGTCGATTCCTCTAGAGGCACACTCTGGAGACTGTCTACAGACTGAGTCCATGTCTCAGCATGACTTACGTGCTGAGATTCAGTACGTAACTCATGGTCTTTGCTTTACCTAGCGTTTATTTTTAAATTGCGTTTTACAATATGTTTACACAGTGACTAATTTTTTGGTCAGTAATCGTTCGGATGTTCGTATAAAGGCCAATAAAGACTGCTATAATATTATTGACTGGGTCCGTATGTACATAAATACACATTGTGTGTATAAGCTAACCAGGTTTGTGACTTGAAGAGGTTTTTCCCCTGTTGTTCTTAGTCAAACAATGCAATTTAAAGTGTTTGCACAAAATCTTGAATTGATATTCAAATAGACTTCTACGTAAGCAATGCTTATTGTGATCGTATTGATTTCTTGGTGATTAAATACTCAGATATTTTAATGCGCATTGATTCTAGATGTTAACTCGAAGATAAGGTATAAGTTATTTATTATATGAGAGCTCTAAGTGTGGCGTCATTTTATATAACTGTAATATAAACATAACATTACGCCATTTCTCAAAGGTTTAAGCAGAGGTGTACTTGATTGAGCCTCATGTTATAACCCTATATTTTGGGCCTCGCTAGGAAATCGAAACAGGTACTAATATTTTCCACACATTCACATATGTTTCTGCCTCACTTTGAACTTCATGTAAAGCAATAAAAGTACGAAAATATTACTTTTGTAGATAGTTATGTATTTAACAAAGTTACTAAGTTTTTTCTAGGTAGATACTACGTATCTGTCTACATATGTAGATACATATTTATTCGTCAATATTGACTCGCAGGTACATAGGCGACATAGGTTTCTTTGAAATCCACTTCATTACGTCAGAGTAACCACAATAGTCATAAACGTGATAAATCGTAAAATGTGTGGCACGGCAGAGCAACCGCCAAGGCGCCAAGGTTGTCTCGCTGACTTGTGTAAACTTTAAACCACCAGCCTCTAATTAGAGTCTGGGTTTTTGAGCAACGGGCTGGTGAGCAGAGGGTAGCTCGCCTTTCCAGTAACCGTCCGGACCGAGCCGAAGTCGTTGATGGCTCGTAGTGTTCTAAGAGATAGAAAGAACATAAATAGTCATTGGGTGCCTTCCATCATCTGATGAAAGTTTACATTTCAATCTATTCCGTCTTCTGAGTATAGTCTTTGAGATTTTTTGATCTAGTTCTGTTATTTTTTTAAAGGTACAAAATACAACCGAATTGAGAACCTCCTCCTTATTTCTGAAGTAGGTTAATAGTATAAAATCTAATTACCATGTTTGGTTATGTTTATTTTTGTGTACAATAAAGAATTAAGAAATAGGTGAAACATTTTCCTTTCACGTTTATATATTTTTTCTGGCTGTCAATTATAAGATTTCTAGCATCATAACAATCGTCAAAAATATCCCAGATGTTGCCAAAAATTACAAGTCTGTATTTTTAATTAAGTAGCTTTACTATAGTGTGAAAATACCTAAACACTAAAATGGTTGACACTAATACTTGCATACGTTAGAGGTCGCCAAGATAGAATCTTTAAAAATCCTTAGCCTTCTATTTTTACGACTATGTCAATGTTTTAAAGTTTAACTTTGAACTTGTGTTGTTAAGTTTTAGATGCAGTAATATTATTGAGGTAAATTCAGGCGTATGATATAATGTTACGGTCATAAAATAATATAATAACGCGTGCAAGAGATCACGTAAACATCTGTGGTTTTATTAATGGTGATTGGTTATGTAATTGAACGCTTAATAGGTTGGTTGTAATAATTATTAGAGATGAAACGGATAGCAGTTTGGCCGGATACCGGATACCGGATATTCGGCCGACCAAGTGGCCGGATAGCCGAATATCCGGCCGCCGAATATCCGGCGAAACTTAGCCGTTTGCGTAGGCGTCGCGCGAACGATCGAGTGGACCGGTTCGATTCGGGTCTTTTCGTTGATGTATTGTGTCGATTGCATGCAGTGCAGACACGTGCGTGATCGTTTTTAGGTTATAATTTTATTGCAAATTGAAAAAAACGTAAGAAAATTTGAATTTCGCGCGCTGACCTCAAGCTTCCCCCTTAAACTAATTATATTTAAGTAATGTGATTCTTACTAAATAAAAAAATTAGTTACTCAAAAATATGTTTCTTTTATCCAGCTTTTTTTTTTAATCGGCCGGATAGATATCCGGCCGAATCGTAGCTATCCGGTATTCGGCCGGATAGTATTATGGTGGCCGGATAGGCCGGATACCGGATAGTTACCGGATATCCGTTTCATCTCTAATAATTATTATATCTGTCATCTAAAAGAATGCAAGTAAAGATAAAAAAGTCGAGTTGACATTATTATTCTATTTATTTTACATCAATGCGATAGATGGTGTTGTATCATTTTAACCGTAGGTACGCTGAATCCAGGTGTTGTGATTGTCAGCACTTTCATGACATTCGTTGTACATACAGTCACATGATAAACTCTTTGAAAGTTCTTTAGGCCTTTTTGGAAAGTGTTTTTGAAAAGTCGAATTTACATTTAATTTATTTTATTTTTTTGCACAAGTGGTATTTTTTGGATTTTGTATGAAATTGTTTTACCATTAGATAGATAAACTATTTGTGCCTGTTAAGCGATGTTTTATCCTTAAATATATTTTGTGTGACAGACCGTTAAAGTTGAGGGATTTTCGCAGTTGTTCTAGCAATAAAACAAAATAAACTTGGCCATAGATTTCCTGTTAACATTTTGCCTACATTTCCATTACACACTCGCTACTATTTCTGCCGGTGTTTACTTGTGAATGGACACACATTACTTATCAAGTTTAACTACCTATGTACTTCTTTATGTCCAAGAACGTAGATTAGGTACCTCCTCCTCTCTGCGACGTTTATCCTCAATGTTGAGGGTCGTGACCTCGACGAATTACTTTCTTGTGGAATATACATATTTCGCCATGTACCTAGACTTGTTTTTTTTTTGGTTTCTGTATACTGAGACGTAAACTCAACAATTCAACCTTACTAGTAACGTACAAGACTAACGGAAGACATTTTGCTATGCGGGAACTGGACCTTAGACCCTAGATGAGAACCAGAATTAGCACAAGGAAAGAGCGAGCTTTTTTAACTTTTCTCTACATTAGTAATTACTCCTGGATCATGGGTGCGTTCAGAACAGTTCAGAAACATATTATTTAATCCATGTGACTTAGTGTTTCGGAAAAGTCAAGACACTAACTCGGAACAGACGGAACTCTAAACAACTATCCGAAGCTCATACAAATATTTGTTTAGTGGAGGATTTGAACCCGCGACACGCCGAGCCGCTCAGCAACCAACTAACCCAACCATTGCGCAAACCGCTGCATTAGCCCAGCTAGCAGCGCGCAAAGTAAGGTTGTGAATGGTGATCATAATGATGAAGTAAGTTTATGTAAAATTGGGCGTGATTTTAAATTTTCCTGAAAGAAATATACTTTTTTCAATCTATCATTTTAAATTAAGGGTTCTGGTATAGCCTCATATCATATATCAAAGGCCAAAACTATCCTCATTCTTTAGTCAACCACCTCCAGGTTATAAATTATCTTCGTCGTCACATTGAAAAACGCTGCTGTTACTATATCGCTGCCGTTGAACATGTATGTATAAAACATATGCTCTAATCTAAGGAACTACTGGTTCGTATTGAAAAAGCTTATGATATTCGTTACTCCGTTAACGTAAGCTAAAAGTATAACATAACATTCCGACTTATAAGAGCAAAGCAGTAACTAAAGACGCGGACGAAACCGCGTGGCTAACTAGTGCATAGGATATTGGTAAGATCATATTATTAGTAATCATTCAATCTGAACTGTGTGCCCATACTCTTACATACAGAATAAGTCACAGATCAAGACACCATAATTGACGTACCTACATGTTTTTTTTTGACAACACCAGTCAAAAAAACACTAGAAATCTTAACCGACTGCACACAGGTTGCCAGTGTAAAAACAACCTGGCCAAGTGGGGCTTCCTCGACCCATCCCTAACACGGTGCCAGTGTGGAGCCTCTCCATAGGACATGCATTACCTGCTATGCTACTCATTCTGCACAACCACCTGCACTTTTCAGAATCTATACGAGGCCGAGAAGCGAGCCGTCTAGGTTGCGAAATACTGGTCAGTTTTTTTTTGGAAGATTACATGATACATCGACACTAGAAGAAGATACGTACGGCGAGTATCCATCCTTACGTTGTCGAAACCTGCACGGTCCGGACAAAGCGGTTTGCTTCATCGTTCATACCGCGTACATCGAAGGATTGGAACAATTTGCCTGCTGCGGTCTTTCCGTCCGATTATAATTTGGGTATCTTCAAGACTAGAGTGAATAGGCTCTTAATAAACTAGTGCGTTTCACCATCAACGATTGCATCACTGCTTACCATCAGGTGGGATTGCAGTCAAGCATTAGTTTATGGTATATTAAAAAAAAAAAAAAGATGAATTTTGTAGAACACTGACCGTTTTGCGCGGAAGTGACGCATAACTTATTGTTATATTAAGGTGGTATTGTTTTTTTTATTTTATTTTTTGCCATGTTTGACGTGAATAAACACTTTTTTTTTTCTCTCTTTCTAAGAAGAGTTAAAAAAAAACTTTCGGTAGTAGTTTAGAAAACCATATAATAAACGAATAACAACATAACAAGTTTACTGTATGACAAGTTTGTTGAGCGGCACCTTGTCGAACAGTTTGGTGGACTCCACCACCACATTGGACACGATGACCTTGACGATAGGGGGCGCCACTTCCTGGAAGATGTCCTTCCAGTTGCTGTTCGCGAATTGGTGGACTGCATCAGCTGGAATCATACATGGTATCCATTTAGAAAATACTTAAAAAAAAATACTTTGTCGGGTAATTTTTTTTTTGTCAGATTAAACTAGATGGGGCCGGTGTTTCCCAGTCATTTGAGAAAAAACACCGAAACCAACTCAGGGGTCAGTCTGTTATAAACTCCATACAGCAAATATGCAATGCTCGAATCACGTGAGAACCAGGCAGATTAGTGATTGAGATATGGTATTTTGAGAAAAGAACCATAGAGATTTGAGTGATCCTGTCCATTTAGAGCAAAAAGTATGTATTCGTCATCACCTATTGTGAAAATAGCCATGTTTACTTTTAGTCACAGAACATATAAAGTTTATATGTTCTGTGCTTTTAGTAATTTACAGAATCGTTGGCAACACGGCGGTCGCGAATGTAAAAACGTTTCGCTGCACTAGACGCCGCGCTGCGCGGCGTCAAGAGGTGCAGCGCTGCATGAAGCAACGTATTCTAAATTCTCACAATGAAATGTGTATCTTTTCGTGTAGTAAATAAAGTTCTATTTTGAGTCACTCTTTTAAACTGAGCATGCAGCGTAGCATCGCGTCGCGTCTCGGTGTGAGCTGACCCTTAGTCTTCAAAAAAAACCTTGTTGTACTCTTACAAAGCTGTTTGTTGCCATTGAACAAGTTTTTGAACATGAAGTGGACTCCCTTCTGCACGTCGGTGGTGAACTTCCAGCTCTTCACTATCCAGTACGTAACGCCGTCCCGAGGCACCTCATCCACGTGGAACTGGATCTTCACCACGATGTCGTCTGGAATTTATAGAGTTTGTGTAAGTATTAAAGGTAGAACTATATTGAACACACGTGGACCACGTACGCCGATCCGATTGTGTTGGTGTCCATACATTGTATATGGCAACTAGACGCGTAGAGCTACATCACACACGCGGTTCTACGTACAAATAATATAATAATAATATAATATAATTTTTTTTTTTTTTTGCTAAATTTTTCATGTTACTTAGCCTGCACTAGAGTGGAACAAGAAGGCGTGTCAGACTTTTACTGATTAACACCTGTGTCTCTCATTTTGTCTTTTGCGTTCTAGAGCTCGGTTAGGATTGGTGTTAGGTGACCATTGACCATGCATAAACATATACCGAAATTCCTCCGTGACGCGAAAAGCACGTTTTTGTATCCAAACAAAAGACATCGACTGATGTGATCTTGCAATGAGACACTATCTCAATATAATTTTATTTACAGACTGAGATATTTTCTATTATAATAAAACCACATGTTTATGAGTTATAGCTGACTAAACTATAAAGAAAACTCGACCTATAAATCAAATAGTAATTTCTGCAAATTAGACAGAACTATTATGAACGTCAGCTTAACAAAAAGATATGTTCCAAAATCACTCATTACCATTTTCTAGTATTTTAACTTGGAAGAAAACGGGTCACAACAAACGTATCAGAAAACAGTTTGGTAGTACAAAACTTGTCAAAATCAACAATTATGAAGCCGAAACAGGGCCTCAAGTCTACTTTTAAAATCGTATCAGAACTATCGATCATTGATTAATTTAGAAGAACAAGAACAAAATATGAGATACTCACGGATTTTGATGGAGTATCTGCCGCTCCCCTCGATAGGCATGATGAGCAGCTTCCCCCCGAGGGTGTAGTCTCCCCGCATCACTACTGAACACTTCAGGTCCAAGTTAGTCAGGTGGTGGTGACGCCTGGAAACGAACAAACAGTTTTTGTATAAGTTTTTCGTCATTCATTTGTATTTTGTATTTGTATTCAATTCCTCAGACTGATGTGGAGTATGCGCTACCAGTACATGGTGGACATCCCATCCCCCACCATCAGATGAGATAGTGCTCAAAGGCGAACCTATCATTAAGGAATAGAATTACCACGCACCAGAGCTGAGGTCAGGAAAGTCAAGTATACGAAAAAATTTGGTCCTGATAGAGAAGTTCTATACCAGGACTTTCCAGAACAGAGGTTTAGCGCAAACGTACATGGAGACCCGACTCCAGCTGAAATAGGCAGAGGGTTGGGCAAAGAAGAAGAAGTATCAGTCATCAAGCGCTATTTGACCAAGCAGGATCATAAAAGAATGTCTGCAGTTGCACAAGATCTCACAAATGGGAACCTACTTTATCGCAGTCCTTGTACATTTTTCTGGATTGGAAAGGCATATTGTACGCTTGAAGAAGTCCGCAAAGGCCTTCCATCACACCATCTTTCGTTTAGCTGAAGTCTCGAAAAAAACCTTCGCCTTGCCTGTTGGTCTAGTGGTTAGTGACCCTGACTGCTATGCCGGAGGTCGTGGGTTCGATTCCCACCCAGGACAAATGTTTGTGTGATGAGCACGATCATTTGTTCTGTGTCTGGGTGTAATTTATCTATAATATTATGTACCTATGTATTTAGAAGTATATAAGTATGTTTATCAGCTGTCTTATAGTACCCATAATACAAGCTCTACTTAGCTTGGGACTAGATGGCGCTGTGTGAAAGTTATGGAATATTATTATTAAACCAAGACAAGATCATGATAGGAGATTATGCTTCAAAAATATTTCTTGTGAAAAGGTAAGAGTCATCGATGAAATGGTACCTATCCATCAATACCTTCACTAATCACGATACGATCGAAGCCAATTAATGATCACTTAACGACGCATCTATTTTTACACTCCCTCTAAGAAAATAAATTTTAATGTGTTTTTAATATCATCATTACGTATAAGATGTATTGAGAATTTGAAAAAAACTCTGTGATTACAATAACATCCAATTTTGTCGGACTTCACAAATGAAATAGAACATGTAAACCATTAATTAAACTATAATTTTATTGAAAACTATGAAATTGACATTAATTATAGCCCAAAGAAACAAAAGAATAGTACTGATTGAGAGATAACATAACATACTTTACATAATTGTATGATTTAGACCAGTTATTATTGGTTATTAAACATGTAAATAGAAACTATAGCAAAAAAAAGTACGCATGCAAATGATCGCATTGTCATCGTGATATTTCATTTAAAATGGACGCTTCGCGATATTAAGTCCTCGTATGCCTGTAATTTTACCAACGCAGAACTTATCTATACTAATATTATAAAGAGGTAAAATTTGTAAGTTTGTAGGTTTGTAAGTTTGTATGTAGGGGGTAATCTCTGGAACTACTGGTCCGATTTTAAAAATTCTTTCAGTGTTAGATAGCCCATTTATCGAGGAATGCTATAGGCTATATTCCAGCTACGACCCACGGGAGCGGAGCAGTAACGAAAAATGCGGGTGAAACCGCAGGGGACAGCTAGTAACCAATAATTATCACAATCAACAGGACTACGATACTATGGGTGGAGTGGAAGGGAGTGTCCTACTTTTACCGGCTAAAACCTTCTTTCAGTTCCCTTTTCGCGACGGCTATAGTAACTCCTTAGAACAACACACAGCTCCGGTCTTACGTACACGACACACCCAGACCCGGAACCATTAAACCACACAAATATTTGTCCAATACGAGAATTGAACCCGCAACACGCAGCGCAGCAATCAATCTCTCAACCACTACACCAACCGTGAACATACAACCTAACCTAACTTCTTCAACAAGAAAAACAAACACCCCACTTAACTTACTTCAAATCCAAAACCTTGCAATGCCTGAGCCCGGTCACGCTGGTGTTCCTGAAGTCCATGGCCAGGCCAGCCTGCGTGGTCTTGACCTGCTCCACGTGCATGGGGTCCATGACGGCGATGCCCATGCTGGGGACGCCGGCGGCCAGCAGCGGCACTGCGGCCTGGGCCGAGGCCTTGAGGCAGGCGGCGTCTTCTTCACGACATGGTGTTATGTGGACCTCTGGAAGAGTTAGTGGAATGAAGATAAGGCTTCGGAAAACTATGATAGATATTTTTAAAGATGCAGATGGATCAACGCCAAGTTCAAAAATTAAGCTCCTTCATAGTATCTAATTATATTTTGATATTGCGTGAGAAGAGTGTCTATATACGGTCTAGCTAACAGAAAGAGGTCATTGTCAACATAAAATAGAAAAAAAGCTTGGCTTATGCTTGCTACTCAAGCTCTGTGATGCAATCAAACTAGAATGCTGACTGAAAATGTTGGTAAAACCTAAATGAACACAAACCTGAAAACTTTTACACATACTACTGATGATGATGTCAGCTTGTCGATTTCTGTCTCAGCCACCGCAATACTTTACTTATCAGCATAAGTATATACCAGCGTATATGCATAGCATATGTTATGCTAGTTGTGAGCTCAGGCATGCTGCTCTGTTATGTGCCCTTATATACTTGCACACCCAACTTGAAATAACATAGTAAATGATAGCTATTAGCTTTAAGGTCGATGCGTTTTTGGACAATTCCCAGCTCCTTATATCCTCAAAGACCTCTATGCACATACACGATACGCGTCGTCTTCACTCGAGCAAACTTTTTGTCTTTTCCACCGTACATTGAAAGCAGGTCGCATAGTTTATCTATACTAATATAATAAAGAAGTAAAGTTTGTTTTTTTGTTTGTATGAGGTAATCTGTGGAAGTACTGGACCGATTGCTAAATTTGTTTCACCAATAGAAAGCTGCTGTATTCCTGAGTGACATAGGCTATATTTTATGTACGCGGGCGAAGCTGCGGACTAAAGCTAGTTTATTTATATACAAGCATTTGCACAACAAGGAAACTTACACGTGACACTGTCTGCGATTTTTTGACTAGTTAACAATCTTTGAGTTCGCGGTCTAAGGTTTTGTTTGGGAACAAAAGTAGGATAGTGTAGTATGTAGGGATTGCAATTGCTGGATCCAGCATACAGCAATCCAGCTGGATCCAGCGCCTTTTTAAATATGCTGGATCTGGATCCAGCTGGATCCAGGTCAATCCAGCAAAAATCCAGCTGGATTGAAAACGCTGCTAGATTGCAATCCCTAGTGGTATGGTATGAGGCACAGGTATGAGATAATTATGTTTGTATAGTTGCAGTATAACAATCAGCTCGTGACCGTCGCAACTAGGCACAAAGTGGCACATGGGCACCAGGATGTGTGAATTGTCGGTCAAAGTTAAGGCTAATACTAAAACTGTATTGCAAAGGTTAGTGCTAGCCGGAACACGGCCGTTATTTTATTTTTCCTATGAATCAGACAATAACGTTTTCTGAGTAATATTTTACCTTAAATTATACTTTAAAGACACTAAACTATAAATTATATATTAAAGACACTAATGTCTGCAAGATGTTATAGTTATTCAATTTTAGCCTAATAAATATAAATAAATAAAACATCTTCAATAAAAGTAATTACAGTTTTATTTTTGTACTGTTTATTAAGAACTGTCTGATTAATTGATGAACTAACTTTACTCATGTAAAACTATTTTCAGACACGTTACATACAGACAACTAAATCATTATTTAAGACTAGCTGAACCCCGCGGTTTCACCCGCATTTTTGGTTACTTCTCCGCTCCTATTAGTCCTCACGTGATGTTATATAGCCTATAACCTTCCTGAATAAATGGGCCATCTAACAGTGAAAGAATTTTTCAGATCGGACCAGTAGATCCTGAGATTAGCGCGTTCAAACAAACAAACAAACTCTTCCGCTTTATAATATCAGTATAGATAAAAGTTCACCGTTCTATAAGAGAATCAAAACCCTGTTCCGTACTACTGAAACCGAGTCCAGTAAGCACATTGTATTTGACAAAGTTCAGAAATCCAGACTGTTGCAATAAAATTTAATACTAATAGTTAACCAATTTTATTTAATCCGTGAGGACAGCCTAAGGGTGTCTTTTCACCGGAGCTGTACTATGCAGCTAGGTATGCTGCGAGAATGTAATGAACAGCTAAGCTTCGAAACTATGTGACCGTTTCCACTGATGCTAAGCTATGTAGCGGTGGGAATAAGATGTGCTATGAAGATGCGCCGCCGCAAAGTAGCTGGGCGAGGAAGATGCACAGCTCGAGCTAAGCGATGTATCGTTAGTAGGGAAGCGGACCCATAACAAGCATCCATAGCACGCATCTTTCCATATAAAAAACATATTTTAGTTGAATCCGTTTCCACCAGTGCTGAGCTATGTGCACCAATGAATATTATTGGTGGATATCAAACGTATCCATAGCAACGTAGCATAGCGCATCTCTTAATAAACTAGTGCGCCTCACCATCTAAGATTGCATCACTGCTTACCATCAGGTGGGATCGCAGTCAAGCACTAGATTATACAATTTAAAAAAAAAAAGCAGCCTAAAACATTACCACAGACCGCGCCTAAAGAACGCAGTCGTCATCTAATGATGATCACGATTACTACTATATTTCAATTGTTTGCAATCAAAATATTCCGGAGATACTGCATGATAACCGAATAATAATGGTTCTATCAATTATTTATCGATTCTTTCATTAAACTCTTTCTTTTTTCTTTAAATTGGTTTTTAATGAATATTGTAATTAACAAATAGCATCAATTTGTTAGTTTATGATACGATAGATGAAATCACGAAACGGAAAATGCAAACTATATATAGTGAGTTCTGCCCTTTTTAAATTTCACCCACAATTGAAAAATCCGAGGTTTGATTATTTTAACTCCCCAGCAATAAGACTACTGTGTTTATTTACATATTCATATTAACATTTTTAATGCGAAAGTAACTCTATCTGTTCATCAACACCAAACCAACCAACAAACAAATATCATTTGTTATGCTTTTAACTAGTATTGATGAATTTCCTTTCATTTCATTTTACCTTTGAAAAAGGGCCTAGATATTTTATATTCCATGAATCTGTTATTCGGTGTAGTTTCCAAATATCTTATAAGTTATATTTTAAAAACTTTTTTTTTTAAAGCCTAGTTTGTGTCCCATTGCTGGGCAAAGGCCTCCCCTTTCTCTTTCCAAATCTCTCTGTCTTGGGCCATCTCTGGCCTTAAAACTTTTAATAAACAAAAAACTTTTGACGTTTTCCGCGGCCCTGGTCACACGGGTTTCAGGAACAAGGTTCAAGCTACTGAAGGTTAGAGCTCCAGATAATGGTATTTCTTATCTATGCGAGCCATATTCAGAAGTGTCGCTTTCTGAATCAATTCTTTGATCCAGTCGCCTAACGAGAAACTCCTGTTGTTCGAGGCTCTAAGCTAATAACAGTAATGACCCATTGATTGAAATAACTATCAGTGTAATGATTACTGATTCCACATCTCACATATCGACAACCCTCGTGACTCCTGAAGTCTTCTAGACTTGGTTCACTTAATTTGCTTATCTTTCTTGGCTCTTATTATTACCAAGTATTTTTAACACAGGGATCTATTTCACATATTTAATAATCTCCACTTACCTTCATTACACGCTGCTAGCCCAAAGATAGCCACTAAGACCGTAAGCACAAAGCCCTTCATGGTGATAAGAAACGTCACTAAATTAATGACAGCGCGTCAATGCGCGGGCGCTGCGCTGCACCCGCCATATATACCGCGGTCAGGCGGATAAACGGACCTTAATGATACGAGTGACAATACCTACGGGTCAGAGAAAGATCGTTTATTTTAGAGATCTGCGGTCAATTGTACAACCCTTTTTTTAACCTATCAATACCCGCGAAACCAGACACAATAGTAACACAATAAAAGCGCGGTCCAATGAGACCGGTCGGGGATTTATAAATTAAGTTAGGAAATCATTCAATGACTTCTCTCGCTCCAATCAGACCGGGAGAAATAGATGATTTCCCAGGGGTGGTAGCGGCTCAGGGCGTGTCAGATTTTTACTGACTTAAACCACACAGTTTGTGTTCTTCAGTTAACTTTTGTGTTGTAAAGCTACGGGTATCCTTTTCAAAAAATCCCTGCAACCCTAGCGGGTATCGGCCCTAGTGGGCCTCTACGGTTTGCTGATGTCTCTTTCAGGAGTGCGTGAGTCACTGCGCACTGTCGACGCCTTGGGTCCGGTCGATTATCGGATGGCGGGACACCAAGCTTCCCATTGCTCGACGTCCGCAAGACTGCTTCAACCGTGGCTGGTAGTCGGGGTCTCAATGGCTGGGGCGTGAGGATATTCGGTATCATGCGAACGGATTCCTCCTTTACGGTATAATAAAATAAGGTGCAGAACCCTTTACGTTAGCAGCTCACGACTCTAACGCATCTTTCAGAAGACAAATAGATTACCTACGTGACTGTGGTCATGACAATAATAAATAGGTTTGTTTGTAATTAGGTTAGGGTTTTTATTATTATTTTTTGATTGTACTGTAATTAAAGTTACTTAAGTATTTTTTAAATAGATGCAGTTGTTGTTGATTACTTATATCCGTATGGATGTTAGTTACTCGTAGTTAATTAATAAATCAACACGTCGACAAAAATGCATGAATAGGTACAAATTAGCAATAGCATTGTTGGCCTTGTAACGTTCCCACAGTCGGGACTCAGCCCTGGGCCGTCATCCACGACGTGGGTCCAGTGCGGATTGGTAGATATCTTTACAATAATTGTGTATTATATTGTTTTGTTAAACAAACATAACAACAAATAGAATGTGATTTATTTTATTTTGAGTTGACACACGTGTCAGTTTTGAATATGAAATTATTTTGCATTCCTTAACTCATTTTATTGACCTAGTTCAAAAAATCTAATATCACTTATTTTACTCCATATTGCTTTTGTTTATTAATTGTGATTATTTATTAAAATGCATTTAAGTTGGACGGTTGGTTGCTGTACCACATAGGCGGCGCGGTGGCGTTCTTACTTTACGCCTGAAACGGATCCTCGCTGAACTCATTTGTTCCGGAAGACTCCTAGTTCCGATTTAGCGAAAAGAAACACTCGGGTCTCACCATTGTGTGGACCGCTCGGAGAATACGATGGAGCAAACGATGGAGCAAACGATGGATGTCTGCCCCTTTTAGGCGGAGCACCACCGAATCCTCGGAGATCTATCATATCCGGTCTAGAAGCCACCCCTATCAGTGAAGCAACATGCTAGAGAAGGAGGTGGTGGCAAGCATAAGGGATTGGATATCCTCATGCCCCAACATGGACTTCCAGCCACCGCAAGCGTGGGCCTGTGGATATCCAGCAGTGTTATGTGGAACTAATATAGATGGTGAGTAGACTGCCAGTTAGATTTAAATTAATCTTAATTTTAACGGCACGGCTAGTGCAGTGTGTGAGCGGCTGCTTGTCTTGTGGGTTTGATTCTCGCACAGAACTTTACGAATGTGGCTTATAGATAATTGGTCTAGGCGTCTTGATGTGAGTTTACATGGACATGGGGTAATTTCTAATGTGGATAAAGATTTTTTGAAAATACACCCAACATTTCATGAGAATCTGAAACACTGCAAAACTTTTTTTTAACTTTATAAAATTATTCCAACCACGTGTCGCCTCATCATAAAAGCCTTAAAAACAAACAAAGGATCTCTCGTACTGCTCGTGACGACAGTTTTCACCTCACACATCCCGGAAGCATCGCACTCACTACCAAAACGAGCGCTCATAACTCCACGCCGTCGATTATTCCGTCGGCAATACCTAACCACCTACAGAATTGTATTGCTGGCTTCCTGGTTCAATCAAAGGGCTGATGTGTTTCATTGTTCCGTTATTTTTCCTTGAAAGAAAGTGTGAATTTTGTGAAAGAGCGGTTTTGTTTATGTTACTGAATGTTATTACAGGGTCAAATGGAGATAACTAGTGAAATATCTTTTCTATCATTACACAATTTCATAGCAATATAAATGTACCAAGACTGTTCTGAATATAAAAAACCTAAAATAAGCGTAAGGACAACTAAACAGGTTTTCACATGGCACAAAATTTGAACTTTCCTTAATATTTTGTTTCTTTGAAGCAATGAAGATTAAATTATAGTTGGGGATAAAAATGGGGAATTCTTCCGAGAAGATTTCATGCATCACTGCATAGAGTATGATGTTTTTTATTGTTATAACACTCCTGTGTTCTTTACTCTCCTGAGTAAAGAAGGAAAACCAAAAAAAATTATACACAGAAAAGTGATGGTTCGTGTAAGTTCGGAAATACGAAAATTAACTCTGTGACTTTTGGCAAACAAATGACAGTAGAGAGAGCGTTTGCAACTTCTATACGTTAAGCGGGTCTATTTTTTTTATGAGTTGGGGAATTATCCAATGACTTCTTTCGCTTTAGGATGGACCGAGAGGTTGAGGATGTCAGACTTTTACTGACTCCGTTCACACAGATCGGCTCGGAGAGGAGAGCAGATTTTTATCACGTTGAAAACAGAGTTTTGTCAAAAAGAATGCTTGAACGCGCAGTGCACATGCAAAAATAAACCTGCAAAAAATCACACCCGTGTGAGGACACAAACCGTGGTATTAGAACGCAAAGACTACCTGTCCCGTGGCCCTAGCGGGCATCGGTCCTGCTGGGCTTCACGTTAATTTCCTTCAAGCGCACGAGGAATATGTTAGGCGCTATCGACGACTCGGGCTTGGATCTTAACTTTCGGATGAGCGACGATCTACCCATTGCTTGTCACCCGCTAGTAAAGTGATGGTGGATGGTGATTTAATTTTTACCTAATTATTTAAGAAACCACGTAATGATCCTCATTCATGGTTCATTTTTTCCTGTGGCCAACTCTACCTCATAATAAAGTACCAATGTAAGTGCACTCTGCCTACCTGTGAGGTACCTAACCACAAGCGTGATGGAATATTTAACTTATTTATATTTAACTTATTATTTTTATTTATCTTGTGTAACAAAGCTCCATCTATGTAGGCCACTATTTACTTCGTACAGTACATAACAGCCTTGTGTATCGATCGTCATCAACAGCAATCTATTCAAGGTAGTATTTACGTTTCGTAGTGTTTCCTCGGGCGTATAGATGGCGTTACTTGTCTATAATGATATCAAAGTAAAAAACAACAATACAATTACAAAGGTAACTAGATACAAAGAAAAGAAGATGAAATAGAATAAAAATAAATAAATAAGTTTATGCAATTATCCAACGATTTCTCCCACTCTAGCGTAAAGCAAGAGGACGTATCAGACTTTTATTGGCTAAAACCCAACTATATCCTTCACTGCTGGACATAGGCCTCTCCCAAGCGTCGCCATAGCGACCGGTCTTGTGCTTCTCGCATCCATCGGATTCCCGCGACCCTCGCCAGGTTGTTGGTCCACCTTGTATCAAATATGTCTTTCGGCTGAGATGATGATGATGATATCCTTCAGTTGCCCTTTGCGTTTTCTTTCAACGATCACAGTACCTCTTTCAGAAGCTCCTGTGGCCTTAACGGGCATGGGCCCTTCAGTTTCACTGAAATCCGTTTCAGGCGCGCGTGGAACAGTACGCACCATCGACAACTCGGGCTCGGTCCTAATCGGACACACTAGATATATCCCGTCATTTTTAAATTCATAAATTGATGTTGAGTATTTGACAACAGCAGTGGTGGCCTAGTGGTAATGGCCCTGACTTACGAGTAGTAGGTAAAAAAAATCCATATAACAATATCTATATTAATATTTAAAAAAAAAAACATTTATTTCAGACAACAAAATCCATAGGTAAAGCAAGGTTGTTAGTAACAAGAATTTTACTTATAACTAATGTTAGTAATTTAAAAAGAGTAAAAAGAAACTAGGAACACCGTCTACTCCTGCTCAGTATGCTCATCGGACTCGCAACACATGGAGTTCAGTGAACCTACCGAGCAGAACAGTATCGGTTCTCTCGCCAATCATCCTTAGGACGCTATTCGGGCTCCCCTTTACTCGTTGCACCACCGACGCAACTTTTTTCCGCATAATTGCGTAGAAGTCGTCTACGCTGGCGTCCGCAAACATGATGCACTGCAATATCGAGGGAGCCGAAACAGAGCCCTGAACACATTTTTATACTGGACGCGCAAGGCATTGTAGGCTTTTTGCGTAAAGTAAAAAAAGCAAAAAAAAAGTAAAGTAAGTATTATAAAGCTGAAGAGTTTGGTTGTTTGATCGCGCTAATCTTAAAAACTACTGGTCCGATTTGAAAAATTCTTTCTGTGTTAGATAGCCCATTTATCGAGGAAGGCTATATATCATCACGCTAAGACTAAACTAACTCTACACGCGGGCGAAGCCGCTGGCAGAAGCTAGTTAATAGATATGAGAGGACATTGTAAATCAGTCAACGTGTACGAAATAAGCAAAACTAATAAAATATGATAAATTAAAGAAAAAAATACTAAATAGAAAATAATCTAAGTCTGCGGTTTAGAGCATTAAACGTCTGAGGAGTCTACAGTGTTCTAGCATTCACATAACAAAAATGAACCTGTTAAGAAATGCCAAAAAAATATAAAAATCTCTAATGACGTTAGTGATATAAAAAACCTGTAAAAAGCAGTGCAAAAACAATGTCATGAAAAAAATAAAATGAAACCAAGATGGAGCAGTTAATAGATGTTAACTACATAATATGCAAATGCAGTCAGTATATTCTTTTTTTATTTGGTATAAACTAGTTCTTGACCGCGATCCCACCTGATGGTAAGCAGTGATGCCATCGTTGATGGTGAGGTGATGGTATTCTATACTATTCTTTAAAAAATAGGACTATTTTAAATCGAACTAGCGACCCGCCCCGGCTTCGTACGGGTGCTATATTATGAATGTATTATACACTAGCTGTCCCCTGCGGTTTCACCCGCATTTTTCGTTACTGCTCCGCTCCCGTGGGTCGTAGCGTGATGGTATATAGCCTATAGCATTCCTCGATAAATGGGCTATTTAACACTGAAATAATTTTTCAAATCGGACCAGTAATTCCAGAGATTACCCCCTACATACAAACTTACAAACCTACAAACTCACAAACTTACAAATTTTACCTCTTTATAATATTAGTATAGATATAAACCTTCCTTTTTTTATATCACATAAACCAGTACTTGACTGCAATCCCACCTGATGGTAAGCAGTGATGCAGTCGTTGATGGTGAGGCGCACTGGTTTATTAAGAGCCTATTCACTCTAGTCTTGAAGACACCCAAATTGTAATCGGACGGAAAGACCGCAGCAGGCAAATTGTTCCAGTCCTTCAACGTACGCGGTATAAACGAAGAGGCAAAGCGCTTAGTCCGGACCGTGCAGGTTTAAAGATCTAACCATACTTAAGGACAGACAGCTGGAAGCGACTTTGTTTTATACTATGTAGTGATGATGCATTTCCATCTATATTTGCACACAACAGCCCGATTTGTCAACTCTACTGGTGGGTCTCAGGAGAATTGATATACCTAATGTATCTGTTGTCCGTAGACAGGTAGATACCTAAGTTATTCAGCAGCGACCTCAGCAAGTTAGGTTTAGAACGAATAGAATATTTTAATCAGTTTTATTTTTGTCCAAAAGTCACATGACTAGCAAACCTACGCAGCTAAACTGGACAGGTTCCATAAAATGCGCAAAAAGTTCAAAATAAAAAAGCTAACCGCACATTTTTAAAAGTCATCTGCTAATTATTCGCGACAATTAATCACATCTACTATTATTATATTATACTAGCACTTTACCAGTGACTTCGCTCGCGACCATGTTGTCATGAAAACTTTAAATCCCAGTCAGTTTCTCTTTTTATATACACATAGACCAGTTCCTGCCAGTGGCTTCACCTGCATGATAGTATAAAATTATCCCAAGGGAAAATACTCCGAGATAAAAATATGCTACGTGCTATTCCAGGACATGATCTAACCGTGTACTTACTAAGTTTCATGGTGCGTAAAAGAGTAACAAACTTCCATATACACAAACTTTCGCGTTTTTAATATTAGTAGGATACAAAGGTTACCTATGCGATGTATCATAAATTATAAAAAAAAAAACTCTTTGTTTGTTCGTGTTGTCAACGGCTATAATATCAAAGTCTAAGATGGTATTAAGAAAACGTAAACAATTCTTAGGTGTCATGGGTTTCTCCAATGCCTATAGTCTAGTCACAGCTCCTAATCAGCTACTATTTTGTCATAAACAAGGCTGTTAATCATTGTGTCCTGGGTTCAGTGAAGCCGAGCTAAAAGCGCTATTAGTCCCTTTTACACAACAATTCTATCGCGCGTTCTTAGAAGCGTACGTGATTGCGCGCGCGACGCGTTTACGCATGGTCTTTCTCATCCCCTTTCAACATCACGAGCAAGCTCCTTCGCACATCATTATTGTTTCCTGCAAGAAAGAAGAACTGTACAAAGCCCATTTTTGAGTTTTTCTACTAAGCAGTACCCTGTAACAGTCCGATAAACAAAGCACGTAAAGCTGTTGGTCCTACGCCTGATCAATCTCTATTCGAGTCGAACTGCCGCCCCATCGAACTATGGGAGTCAAGAAACAAAGAATGCACTTGCGCACGTGCAATATAATAACTCCTTTCCTTGGTTAATCAGATTAAGTCAAGAGACTTAAACATCCCCAAGTTATAGCCATTAAGGAACACAGACTCCAGCAGAGAATTCCGCTACTTAGCTGTGCGTACAATGAATGCATTCCCAAAATTTAAAAAATCATTTTATTCTGTGTGATAGCAAATGCAACCAAGAAGTTCAATCATTAAAACCAGTAAAGAACCTTACGCGTAGACTACATATTATGACGCAATATCCACAACTGACCCATAGCGCCACTCTAACGAGTTCACTATAAAGCAACTACGTATAACTACGCGTATCGAGATCACAGGCCTACGTGACTGTTTAGACGTAAACTAAACAACAACAACCACTGAGAATGGGAAAGGGTAACTGGTATGAAACCTGTCTGATAGGCAGCTAATGCAGTCATCGATTTTGAACTTTACGCGGTTTGATGCAACTACAATAATAATTGTTAGGAGGTGCCTTACTTTGCAGCTGTGACCGCCGGTAGCTTGAACCCTGCCGCCAACACCGGGCGACTTCCATTTTTTTATACTTTTAAATATCATTTTGTTAAAAAAATATTGTAAGATTATATTAATATGTATTTATGAAGAATAAAAGAAATAGTAATAAAATGATTTTTTGACATATACATAAATGAAAATTTCCTAGCTCCTCAGCTAGTTAGGAACTGATAACAGTAGCCAACGATGGATGGATAGTATAGAAGGAGCTGTGACTTCTGTGCGTGCAATCTTCAGTTAGATTTCCAGGTCTAAGTAAAAAATAATAATTTAGTAGACTACAGTTCTAGTAAGTTTCTCTTGTCTCGTGGAGGAATACCCGATGAGCAAATGCTAGAGTGGCGACGGTGTACTGGAAGTTGCAGCTTTGGATGGCTCCAAATATGATGGACCAATGACATGGAAATATCAAAAATCGTCGAATGCCAGAAGCAATTGATCATAGTACGATTTTACAGGTTGACGTTTTGGTCTATAATATTTTTTCAAATGATTTATAAGCTACCACTTATTTTTACGACGTTTTGGTCTATAATTCTCATTTGATGAGATCGACGATGCCTAGAAGCGCGCTTGCCTAGATGTAGCCTATTCACTCTGGACTTAAAGCCTTAAGTTGTAGCTATCAAAAATAAACATAATTCAGTAAAGGGATGTACAAGAGTTTCCGATACGCTGGTGAGCCGGCGCGGTCGCAACCTGCTGGGTAAAGCCGATGCTAGCAACTTTGATGTATAACTACCACACTAGAAATAACTCCTGTATCGTAGGTGCGTTCACAAAGTCACATCCACAAACCTTATCTGTAGACGATACAAATAGTTGTT
Source organism: Mythimna separata (assembly GCA_030763345.1). NCBI lineage: Eukaryota > Metazoa > Arthropoda > Insecta > Lepidoptera > Noctuidae > Mythimna > Mythimna separata. The sequence goes on along the minus strand of CM061181.1, from coordinate 1,272,348 downwards.
CCGTACAGGAATTGAACCCGCAACACGAGAATCGCTCAATCACTACGCCAAACATGCCTGGCTCAAATCTACTTAGCATTTAGTACCGGACCAGCATTAACTTACTAATCGTGGAGCATGACAACACTCACGGAAACCGCATCTGTCGACCTTCACCCAGCTCTAAGCGTAATATGCCGATATTTTTGTATTTATCAATTTGAAACAAAAATGCCGTTTACTAATTATGTATGTATGTAATTATGATGGTAATACGTCGTGGACGTGTAGCGAGCTCAGTCGCACCACGTAGGCTTGCTAATTAAATACCTACCAATTATCACGTAATCAAAATATTTTTATTTGATCTTATAATGTAAAAAAACCTGTAAAGATAAATAAATATTGTTTACGTATTTTTTTTGTTATCGATTATTTTATTACACGGTTAATTAACAACGAATATAACTATGTAATGTTCTACTAAACTTATAAATAACAAATCTTTATTAAAAACATAAAAACTAACGAAACTGTATAGGGGAGGCTGGTAAACAGCAGTTCAGTACATGTTGACCAGTTATGTACGATACGGTACGGTGGCCATCTCTAGGTCTGCGAAGGAAGAGTTGAGGAAAATATGGAAGATTCGCAACATATAGTTTGGGCTCATTTATTTCCCATATTCTTGCACGTCGAAAAACGTGAAGTAGAGAAGAAGAAGATAGACGTCTTAGAGATGTGGTGCTAGAAGATAATGCTCGGAGTATCGTGGACTGAATTCCGTACCAACGAGTCTATACTTCGTGAATTCGGCATCAAGCAGCGTTTATCCTCTATGGTACAGTCTCGTGTCCTCACCTTTTTTGGTCACGTATGCCGCGGCATAAAAATAATAATAATAATCCATAATCCGCGGATTATAACCACAAGTCACGTGTGAAATTTAGAATCTAATAGATATTAAAAATAAACTGCCCTTTTTGTAGCTGTTTTTTTGTCTAAATTGCTTATAATAATAACCACACGAGATGATGCTAACACCTGTATTTTACGACTTTCGGTTATTATAATCAACGCGTGTTGAAACTGATTTTTTTGAACTGTGCGTCATTTTATTACAACAAAAAATATTGAAGATAATATGAGGAACTCTACCAAATCGGAATTCGAAGACTTTTAATAAGACTGTTAAACTTTTTTGATTAAACAATTAAGTGTATATTTTTAACAAAGGGGATTTATTTCACACCATTATTGCAACATTTTATGTCATTTAGCAATCACCTAAACTACCATAAGTTAGCTTGTATACCAAGTCAGCAAAAGGAACATTCACCTTTTCAGATATTTTTACTAAACTTATTTCCATACCAACTTAAAATAATTAAGAATCTTGAGAACTCCAATAAGTATACTTCATCATCATCATCGTCTCAGCCGAAAAACGTCCACTGCTGGACATAGGCCTAACTCAAGCGTCGCCACGGCGACCGGTCCTGTGCGTCTCGCATCCATCCGATTCCCGCGACCCTCGCCATAAGTATAAGTATACTTAGGTATCGAAGAATTCTCTCATTCGGAAACTTACTCATAAGACCGGCAGCAAACCGTGTTGGGGGTGTTCAGGAAAATGCACACCACCAGTTGACGCCACATAGCAGTCTGGATTTTCATTTTGAAAACATGTACAGTATGTTGACGTCTAATGTTTGACGTTGACATTAAGATCTAACTGTGATCAAAATAAGCGTACTGCCAGGTGCCCGGACCTGAAGCCTCTGTGCTGCCCGGTGAACTACATTTTAGAACACCCTCATTCTATAATTGCATTGAATATTATAAGGTAATGATCTTATCGATGACAAGTATTGCATATCACATTGGAGTGGCGCCAATCTTCAGTCATTTTCGAATTCATGAGCAAAACCTGACCGCAATCCATAAATAGCTCGAAATTCTTACTATACTGGGCCGGTCGCATCTTTATGCCCATCATGTAGGCACTAAAGTATCCATTGACGTCACGACCAGTGCCTATGACGTAGGGTGTCTCATTTATACCTGACAACAGTCAACAAGAAACCTTTTTTATAGGTTAACTGGTTAGTCCATGTCTTATTGTTAATATTTTTCATTTTAGATGTCATAACGCTTCATCTTATGAAATAGAAAAAGAAGAGGTAGAAAAGCGATTTCAAGTAAGAAAAAGTTTCATTGTTATTTACAATTTAAAAAAAAATCAAATGACGATGTTCCATCAAGGCGATCGAGTAATACTCAGCATGAGCATTTAATACGCTTATATTAAATTCTGAGTATAACACAGGATAAACCACAAAGTAAATAAAAATGAGTAAAAACACGACGACATTTATTCCCATACTCCTAAGAAAAATATATGTAGTTTTTTATTTTCTACGAGCTAATACATCAATTCATATTTTGTACATTGAAATACAACCTATTAGTTTTTCTTAGGTTAAAAGTCCAGCTTTTAGCACTTAGTTTTTTTTTATTATTCTTAATCTTGAAATTAATGGTTGGACTATGAGCAGATAAGATGAAATATTATAATTTATAGCATTACGAGCAAAAACTCCTGTGGAACAATCTATTGAATTATATGCACCTGTCCACATACAACATAAAAAAAGAGTAAAAATACAAAGATTAAAAGGTTGTCCTTTTAATCTTTGTATTTTTTAATGAGAAAAAAAGAGCCAAACTCTTTGCCACCTGATGGTAAGCAGTGATGCAATCGTCGATGGTGAGGCGCACTAGTTTATTAAGAGTCTATTCACTCTTTCCTTGAAGACACATTGATTCCAGTACGAGTATGTGTACTAGTTGTTTTGCGAAGAAGTTAGTCCAGCATTTAATTACAATTTATTAAAAAAAACAACCTGTTCAAGATAAAATGTCTTCAAGCCATTCAAAGTCATTCAACTATGCCTAATGACGAGTCATAACCTACGTACCAGCATTCTCCACATGAATGACAAATGCCATACATCCATGACCCGTCACGTAGGCCCCAGGAACTACGCATCTCTGACGTCACAGTGACGAAGATCCGCGATAATAGTAATCTGGTTCACCGCAGGTTCATGCCATGACTTTTAAACACCCAGAAGTTTTGGGAACTGAGAATTTATCGGTTCAGAATAACAAATAGCTTTCTAGGAATGTATTTATTTGTTATTGATTTTATCCTGGTATGATTTTGTTCTTTAGTCTCATTTATTTTTCTTCTCCGTTTTGAGAGCACTGGTGATCTACCCTTATAACCGTTTATGTGCTGTTTGGGACTTTTTGAATGACTTTGGTATGTGTATTTATAAAAAAGTCCAATGCTACGTGTAAACAAATAATATTTGTAACTTAAATAAACCATCTATGTAAATATTATAAAATAAAAAATATAACAAATAAAATACGCTCAACGCGTTGAAGTCTTTTCTTCGTTCAATTGAAAAAGTATTTCTGTGACTTTATTTTTGTTACATGAGCAATATCAATAAAGTGAATAGCGTGAGTTAGTGGCAAATATATTATGTTTGCTTACAAATTCACTCACTCTTGTGAATATTTGACTGTTATTACCTCGATTCCGCGAATCAAAATAATTATGTGTTTACTATCAACGTTTTTCCACTAAAATCATTTAAGGAAAGTTCACTAAAGAATAAAATTAGAACAGAAGCTTATTATATCTACGTAAGTACTTATTAGTATTACTACTTTTTTATATGCGCTGCCCTTCACAGGGCAAATATAATGCGATACAGTTCAGGGCAGTTCTCAGCGGGTCAGGGTAACGAGACACATAATAAGGCCTCATTAATTTATTCTATATCTGATGCTCGTGACTTCGTCTGCGTCTTAGTTGCCATTTGGTCACATTACCAAGAAGGTTTTTTTACTCAGAACCCTAATTCTTTATCTAAAATAAAAGAAACCTAAGTTACAACATCAGCTATCTACCAAAGTCCCGTCAAAATTGGTTTAGCCGTTTTTGAGATTAGAAAGAAAAAACAGATAAACGGGTACACAGACAGACAGATATTAAAAAAAAATCAGGTATCGTATATATTTTCATGTACATTTAGTAGAAAAAATTTATTAACATATTACAAACTGACGCTTCAATTTTATTTATATGTAGTATGCAGAGTATAGATTATAAGTAGCGTTTATTGTTATAATTACACAAGTATATAACGCAACAAGCCTGTTAGAGCTATTACTTCACTCGGCCTACCGCAGTTTACTGCTAGACATAAGCTTCTCCCAAGCTGTCTTACCACACCCAGTTGCCTTATGGTGCAATTTCATTAGGGAACCGCATTCGGGGAACCGTAGACGGTATAACGACCATGTTACTTTCATTGGTTGTTATCTCGCATGCGGGGACTCCCCGCATGCGGTATACCGAACGAGTTAACGACCAGTGAAATTGCGCCATAACGCATACTGTCTACCCCAGGCAACTTGGACCCACCTGCTTGACTAACCGTCGACCCTTCAACAAACACAGCAAGCCCATTGTAACTTTAATTTGTCTATTCTCCATGCAATACGGGAAATTTTCTTTTAGGTACACACTGCGTCTACATCTTCTTTTTCTTCCAACTCTCCTTTCGCAGGGCTGCTGATTTCTTTAGAAATGAGCATCACCTTTGTACCAATTTTTCTGGCTCCTTCTTCTAATCTAACATAAACTATAAATAAAAAAATTAGTTTTAAGTTATTCTCTCAGTTTTAGGATTTTTTACAGTTGGAAACATGAATTTGCTCTGTGAAATGACCATAAAAGTGTAAAAGAAATGTAAACATTTTTTTGTATCCAAATAAAATATTCACGTGCGGTTTGATTATACAGCAAACACTCGCGAACCACTCAGAAACACAACAACTCGAGTAGTTCTCCACTTCTAGTAAATATAACGATACTTTGGGGTTTCCATGTACACAACAAGCTAAAAAACATAACGGAAAATTAATCAAAGCAAAGAGAAAACACTTTAGGAAGTGTGAAAATATCTACAAAATGGTAATGAATAAAGGAAGGTTTTGGTAGTTATGATTTAGATATATTATATTATATCCAAATATAGTATTGAGTGGAATTGAGGTTTTCACCGAAACGTAGTTTTTTGACTCAAAATTTCTTATTTTGAGTAAGACGATCCATCTTTCCTAATTAGATACATAATCAAACAAGAAGATAGGAATGCAAAGTATATTGACAGCGTACACATATAAAAGGTGAATTACAATAAAGGGGAATTACTCAATAAAAACAAATATTAGCGTTAATTTTCAATAAACAAATAACATAGCACAATGTCACGGTCACATTAATTGAGTTAATTAATGACTACCTGTACGACACACAGGTTTCGATGTTGAGATGATCAGTTTTGATCATCTCGATCTTTATCATCGGCAGTGAATGATAGCGTTACTTAACTGTGGAGAATTGAAGATAAAAACTTGTTGCAGTGACTCCAAGTGATACAATGTTACCTGACCCTGATAAAGACCATGTTCCGAAGCGTGGAGGAGTGGGCGGTCATCGCGTTCTTCTGCCAGTAGCTAGGCCGTGGAATTCCCTACCAGAGGGTTTTCCGATAGCTTCTACAACTTGGAGGCTTCAAGTCAAGTATGAATATATTATTTCTAGGAAATGAGTGGCTAGATAATAACAGCCTCATAGGTCAATCTTCAAGGTTAAGCAACGCTTGCCTAGGTTGGTCTGTGGATGGGTGACCATCTTAACATAACGAGTTTCCTCCGTGCTTCGGAAAGCACGTTAAACCGTAGGTCCCGGCTGTCATTTGTAGATCTTTGGCAGTCGTTACGGATAGTTAGAAGCCAGTAAATCTGACTCCAGTCTTGCCATGAAGTACCGTGTTACCCCAGTTAATGGGTTGTGGAGGTCTGGTAGGCAGCCGCTCCTCGTAAAATACTGGTATTCAGCTAAATCCGGCTTGACTGGAAGCCGACCCCAATATAGTTGGGAAAAGGCTAGGCAGATGATGATTATGAGTGTGCCCCATCGTCGACCATATCATCGCTTCTGATCAGGTGAGACAGTGATATACGTCGCCAATACTTTTTCTTTGTATAATTTTTATATTGAAAAATGTTTGTATTCGTTGTATTTTTATAATGGAAAAATTAACCGTGACACATGTAGTGAAAACCTTTTTTTACGCTACAATATGATTATATAAAAAATATTATTTAAACTCGATAGCAGTAAAGTTTCACGAGCACAACTTGATTTTTTTTTCAGTCGACTAGCAGAATGGCTACACTTGACAGATACGAGTACATCTGAACTTGATCGGCAGTTACGCCTTTCAATTAGTTTTTTAGTGGCTAGTCATCAGCCAATTTGTTGTCATTGCTGTCACGAATGTGAGGTTTTAGCATAAACTTGCATCACGTGTTATGTAACAAATTGTATTAAAATAATCGAAAACCTTCCATTTCGACGGCTCCGAGCCTGTCAAAGTGACCTCCGGGAGACTTCGCCCTTCTTCTTCAACTTGGCGTTAGTCCCGGCTTTTGCCAGGGTCCGCCTTCCGGCTTAGCTTGCTCCATTTTGCCCGATCTTCAACATCCTTGGCAGTAAGGCTATTGGCTCTCATGTCGGACTTAGGGCATCGAGAACCGGCCCTATTTTGAGAACCGGTTCTTTCGGTTCCAAACCAAAGCTAGAACCGGGTACCCGGTTTTTTCGGTTCTTTCGGGGAATTTTTTTCCGTGAATTTTCACGCGTTGTTGTTGAGCTAGACTCGCGTGCGAGGTGTCAACAAACGCGTCTCCGCGAGCCCTAGCGAACTGCGCTAAAATTGATAAAAAAAAACCCGGATTTTTTGGTGAAAAATGCTAATTTGGAAAACTGAACCTAAATTTGGGTTCGCGTAATGCTAGCCAGAATGTAGGTCCAGTGGGTTGGAAAGTTAGGCTGAAAAAAGAAATCGAAGAAGACTGGTTTTAAAGATAAAAAATTTGAAAAAATATAATTTTGGTGAAAATTCAAAATGTACCGGAAGGGGAAAATATCGCTGCGGGAAATGGTATTTCTCGTCAAATATAATAGGAACTAGCCTATTTTAGGTCCCAAGTGTAAAAAACCGCCCCAAAATAAAACTTCTAGAAAATGAGTTATCGCGATTGTACTATACTCCGTCGGTTTAGGTAGTTAACTAAAAGTAAACAATCTTGGCATGTCTTTTTATCTAAAAGTTGTCTATAAATTGTATGTAAAAATCTTTGCAAATAGGTATTTACCTAAATCGATGTTAGCTAATAAACTAAATTTAAATAATCTTTGTGTATATTATATACGACCTCTTTAATATAAAAAGACATACCAAGACTGTTTACCTTTAGTTAACTACCTAAACAAACGGAGTATAGAAACCCGTCACCCTACGGTTGATTTCTATACTAAGTCAACTTCGACTGATATCGTTTGGTGACTAAAGTCATGATAGACTATTCAAAAATTGTATTCTTGATAATGTGAAGATAAGAAATGTGTATGATTTGAATGTTTTGACTGGCCTGTTGGTCTAGTGGTTAGTGGCCCTGACTGCTATGCCGGAGGTCGTGGGTTCGATTCCCACCCAGGACAAGTGTTTGTGTGATGAGCATGATCACTTGTTCTGTGTCTGGGTGTAATTTATCTATAATATGTATGTATTTAGAATATATAAGTATGTTTATCTGTTATCTAGTACCCATAACACAAGCTCTGCTTAGCTTGGGACTAGATGGCGTTGTGTGGAAAGTTGTGGAACATATTATTATTGTGGAACATATTATGTTTTCATTGAATAAAGTGAAAAAGGATCTACAAATGATGTACCTATCGCCGAGTGGCGGGAGAGAAAGTAAGAGCGAGCGGATGAGCATTGTGATTTTTTTTTTCATATGGATCTACATATTTCCTAAGATTCTATGATCTACAATTTGAAAGTGTCTACGATGCCGTAACGTAACCCACCATAATTTCCTATCTGAGACTGAGCTACAAAATTTAAATGTCGCGGGATATTCTGGAGCATTTACCGTAATGTTGCCGAATCCCTTAAAAAATCGTTAGCTTGCTAAAGATTCATCAATAATATTAAAATCATAAGGTTATTTATTAGTATAGTGAAATAATAGTATTTATTCTGTTTGGACAATAAATTCGGATTATAACTTGATATTTAGCATAAAGAATAGGTATTAAGTATAGAGATAATGTTATTTCTAAATTTATTTTAAGAGAGAACCGAAAGAACCGAAAGACCCGGTTCTCCATTTTATAGAACCGGTTCTTTCAGGGTCTCTCAGAACCGGGAATTCCCGGTTCTTTTAGAAGCGGGAAAAACCGGTTCCGATGCCCTAGTCGGACTTGACGACGTCCAGCCAGCGCATGCGAGGGCGACCACGAGACCTAGCGCCAAGGACAGCCATATTCATGCATCTCCGGCCAACGTACTCCGTAGGGCGGCGCATGATGTGGCCATACCATCGCAGACGACATTCTTGCAGTTTTTCCCCCACGTCACGGACACCAAGACTACCTCGGATGAATGAGTTGCGTATGCGATCGGATCGCGTTACGCCGCTCATCCACCTCAGCATCTTCATCTCCGTGACGCGAAGCTCCTGGGTGTGTCTGCTTAGTGCCGGCCAACACTCGCCGCCGTACAGGAGGACAGGACGTATGATGCATTTATATATCTGTCCCTTAAGCTTCGGAGGCATTTTGCGGTCGCATACAACGCCCGTAACCTCTCGCCATTTCGCCCAAGCCGCACCTATACGTGCTTGGACATCGTCGTCCACGTTGCCAGACTCGTGCAGCACGGATCCAAGGTACCTGAATGTATCGGAGCTTGTGATCCGGTCCGAGCCTATTTGGATGGTGTTTGAATCCGTGCTGCCACAGGACATGTACTCAGTCTTCGCCACATTTAGTCTCAGACCGCCGTTTTCCAGCGTGTCCTTCCAAATGTTGACCTTCCGCTCAAGTTGGGCTTTGTTCTGGCTAACGAGGGCGATGTCATCGGCATACATCATTAGCCATGGAGGCTGATCTTGGATGTATGCCGTAACTACATCGAGCACCACGTTAAACAAGAAGGGGCTAAGATCCGATCCTTGGTGAACGCCAACAGATATTGGAAAGACTTTGGATTCGCCAACAGCGGTCTGGACAGAGGACACGGAATCGCGATACATGTCTCTGATAATGTCAATATAGGCCTCGGGCACACCCTTGAAGCGAAGTGCCCACCAGATGGACTGCCGAGGAATACAGTCGAAGGCCTTCTGCAGGTCTAAAAAGGCCATATGCAGAGCTCTCCTTCTCTCTCTGTAAGCCTCAGTCAGAGTCCGCAGGGCGAACACTGCGTCCATGGTGCTGTTACCCGCCCGGAAGCCATATTGACACTCAGAGACAGTGCACTCGCTACGGAGCCGTGTGTCAATGATCCGCTCGAAGAGCTTCATGGTGTGGCACATGATCTTAATACCGCGGTAGTTACTACAATCCTGTACACTACCTTTGCCTTTATAGATAGGAATAATAAGGCTTGATCGCCACTGGTTCGGCATTTCCTTGGTGGTCAGGATGCGGTTAAAGAGATCCGTCAGAAGGGCCACACCATGTGAGCCCATCGCCTTCCATACTTCGATTGGCACATTGTCAGGCCCGACCGATTTCCGGTTCTTCATGTGGCGAAGAGCAATGCGAGTTTCGTCGGGGGAAATAGGGGAAATAAGTCCAAGGTTAGGAGGCGGTTCGGGAGGAAGGTTATGGGGATGCTGTTTGTTAGACAGCTCCTCGAAGTATGTGCACCATCTCTCCTTAACAGAGGGGGCATCATAGAGCAGCTTACCCTGGGCATCCCTTACACAGAGGCATTTGCTAATGTCCCGTGTAGCTTTTTCCCGGGCACGCGCCAGCTTAAAAATAAGCTTTTGCCCCTCCACAGTTTCCAGCTTGTCGTACAAGGGCGCCAAACTTTTGCTGCGGGCTCTGGCTACTGCTTTTTTGCAAGCGCGCTTAGCCGCTCCATATGCCTCCCTGTCCTCCGGAGAGTTGGACCCCTGCCACTTTTTAAATAAGGCCTTCTTCTTCCGGGTCGCCTCCTGCACCCCGTCATCCCACCACCACGTCTCCCTGTCCATGGTGCGACCACCACGAGAAGTGCCAAGGACGCGCTTACCCGCGGCGGTGATTGCTGAATGAATCCTACTCCATATCTTTTGGGAGACTTCGCCCTTGGCAGTGACCAAAGAAGCCTCCTAGGTCACCATCATTCCGTCTGCAGTGACTGCAGGTTCGTCACACCGCAGCATACTCGCCGCATACTAATCAGACTATCAATGTCTTTATTTACAAATTACATTCTTTGTAGTTCATATATTTGGTGGTGTGGTGACGGTGACTAATGCTGATGCGCTTTTGTTTTAACGGCTTTAAACAAAAGAAGTCATGATTTATTAGTCTCCAATTAAGTAGTGTAGTAATTATGTAGAAAGATTTTGATTTTCTTATGTTTGGATTTTTTTTAAGTAAACAGGTACCTAGAAAAATGTCACTTACGGGATATCTTCCATGATTAATTGTGAAATAAACCATGATAGCCTAAAACAGTGTTTAGGTACCTAGATGTGTCATTACACATAGTTCTCTTTAAGGGCATGTAAAGGCGAGGCGAAACTTTTCTAGTTGCCACCATACGGTAGCCGAGTGCTCACAGCATACTAATATTCATTTCTATCAAACTCATCTTCATATAGGCATAGAACTTGTGCGCCTGAATTATCTTTAGCATGGCAAAAAAAAAATAGTTTAGCTTAATTATAGAAATACAAAACACCAAACTGTGCTTCAATAGATATTAACGTAGCTCAGATGGCTGCCTAGCTTATATGGGACTTGGCTGGATATTTCTGCTGCATACCAATCAAGCAGTGGGGCCATAGAACACAAAATTGGTGTCTTGAAATCGTACGGCAGTATCGCAGCAGACCAAGAAGAAGATAACGGGACGACTTAGATGACCTGCCTATGAATTGGCAAAAAGTGGCTCAGAGCTGGGAATAATGCAATGAATGGAGGGACTTTGCCAGCAGTGACACATTATAGGCAAGTGATAATGATTATTGTAGTGTGCAGCTCGCCTAACCTTATATTTGTAACTGTACACACTAATTTATGTCATTAATACACGAATCGTCAACTTGAACAGTTCTCTTTATTTTGCCTACATCACTCCAATACATGGCGACCCTGCCAGGATAAACAATAATACACATAAATAATAATACATTATAAATAATAATAGAAACACTCCTACACAAAAATGCAAAAGAAAGACCTCCAAACAGAGAAAAAACATTAGAGGATGACTCAGTAACCTTCACCCGCTAGAGGAATTAGATGAATTACTTAAAATGTAAGTAGGTACGAATATATGGCCAGAGGAGCATATACTACATTATATAACAGTTCTAAGAAACAAAGTTAATAGTTCAAGGTAAATGTTTGTTTACGTATTTTGCTTGTTTCAAGTAAACAAGGACGGCGTGAATGTGAACTAAAGTTTTCCACTTTAAATGTACTTTTCGAAATCAACGAGTTTGGTTAGCTTGAGTAGGTTTACAAGTAGGTATGTAACACATTGCATAGGTAGGAACAGAAGATGCATTTTATAACGTACATGCACAAGTACGTTATAAAATGCAAGCAAGACTCATAAAATACCACTAGTTTAGGCTAGAGTGAATAGGCTCTTAATAAACTAGTGCGCCTCACCATCTACGATTGCATCACTGCTTACCATCAGGGGGGATCGCAGTCAAGCACTAGTTTATAAAAGTTAAAAAAAAGTTTCTGCCCGCGACTTTATCTACTTAAATGTCAATTAGATTGTTTTTTTTATTTGAATTATTCTCTACATCGTCACTGGATGTCACAGTAAGTTTATATTCCGGTAAATGTTACTCCTCCTGTAGGATAGGCCACAAGCAAAAACTGCACTAGGCTTCAAAACAGTGGTTTCCCAAAGTTGTAAGATAAAAATCCATGGCTGAACGCTGGTTCAGCTCTACATGACCTAGGGCGTTTAAACTAGTTCGTTACGATTTGTATTTGAACACACTGTAGATATCTAAAATTAATAATAATTATAACTTTATTCAGTTCATTTGACCAGAAAAAAAGAGATTATTAGATGATCTTGCATATCATAAGAGGCTAAGCGGTCGGTATTTTAAAATTCCCTGGATCCCACACTATTCCCAGTATCGTTGAATCCACTCTCTTCCCAAGTTAGGCAAATATATATTTAGGTACTGTACAATTAGTAGAAATATAAAAAAAACATATTAACATGCAATAAATAGTTACAAGATTATATTATTGAATTAATAATCATTTACCTATTTCTTCCTAGTCACCTACCTAGGTAATGTATGTATTATAGAACTTCTGCTTGCTACCTAGTAGGTAGTACAAATATTTACGTAGAGTAGGTCGCTAACTCAACCGCAGCCATGTTTACTCTACAGAGTCCTAATAAGGCATTGTGTTTTATTGCTTTTGCCTTTAAGTGAAGCCTCCATACTGATTGACATTGTTGCATAATCTACATTCATTCTTAATTCTTTATTGTACACAAAAACTATATTTAAGTACAGTGATTTATACAATTCATGTACAAAGGCGAGCTTAACTCAACAATGAGTTTTCTCCCAGCAAACCTTTGAGTAACAGAGAGATATCACATTCGAGGGCAGGATCTAGTGTACAACATAAACCTACATAACTACGTATAATAAATAAATAAATATATTTATACATATATATAAATATTATACATATACTAATAAATACCAATATATACTAATATTATGTCAATTCAGAAAGGAAGTGCTCTTTAACTTTCCTCTTAAAGGAAACAAGGGAAGGGCTGTCGCGAAGAGAATGAGGGAGAGAGTTCCAAAGACGCACTGCAGTTACAGTAAAGGAGCCATCATAGCGGCTGGAAGTGTGACGTGGAGTGCGAAGAAGAAGAGAATTGGAAGTGCGGCAAGGTTTGCCTCTCGGGACGAAATACTCAAAGCGTTCACGAAGGTATTGAGGAGCATTGGGATTGTGCAGGATAGTGTAAAGAAGGGATAGAATATGGGTATCTCGCCGACGCCGAATTGGCAGCCACTTTAACCTGGCCCGAAACTCCGACACGTGGTCGTATTTACGTAGGCCAAAAATAAAGCGGATGCACAAATTCTGCAGACGCTCGAGTTTATTTAGAAGCACCTCCGTGGCATCTAGGAAACAGACATCCGCATAGTCTATGAGCGGAAGAAGGAGAGATTGTGCAAGATTAACCTTAGTGTGAAATGGTAGGAATTTTTGGAGACGTTTAAGAGACTGAAAAGAGTAAAAAACCCTCCTACTCACATCAGCAACGTGTACCTCCCAAGAGAGTTTAGTGTCCATATGCACGCCAAGGTTTTTAGCGCTCTTGGAGTATAATATGGGCACAGAATCATACACGATAGGCGGGAGCGACTGGTGATCCAGTAAGTTGAGCATGTATCTGCCACCAACAATGAGTGCTTGAGATTTAGTTGGGTTTAGTAAAAGACCAAAAGATTTAGCCCACTGGTGAATATTTTCGAGATCATTGTTGATGGCAGCCACAGTTTCAGTGAGTTCGTGTACTTTACAATGACGATAAAGCTGCAAGTCGTCTGCATAGAGATGATAGTTCGAAGTTAGGACCTTAGTGAGAACATTTATAAAAAGCGAGAAGAGAAGAGGAGAGAGGACGCCACCTTGAGGAACGCCCGCAGCTAACTCACTCCATTCCGAGGAATCCTCATCGGATCGAACAGACTGCGTGCGGCCCCGAAGATAAGATTTGAACCACTCAATCACTGATGCCGAGACATTAAGAGAGGAAAGGATTCCTAAGAGGATGTCAAAGTCAACTGAGTTAAAAGCACTGCTGAAGTCCAGCAAAACCAACACAGTTACGCATTTATTTTCCATGGCCAGTCTTATGTCGTCAGTTATTTTGACAAGAGTTGTCACAGTGCTATGACCAGGTCTGAAACCAGATTGGTAAGGACTCAGCAGGCTGTTAGAGGACAGGTAATCAGACAGTTGCTTTTGAACAACACTCTCGAGGACTTTGGAGAGGATAGGGAGTATAGATATTGGACGGAACTGGGATGGTGAGGAGGGATGAGATACTTTAGGAAGCGGTATGACGTGGGCCTTCTTCCAGGCAGAAGGAAAGGAGTTATTAAAGAGGGAAAAATTTATAATATGAGTTACGACAGGAACTATTTCACTTAAAATAGGCAAGAACATTTGTATTTGAAGGCCATCGTCACCTACCGCCTTAGTGGATATGGATAGGATACACTTCTTAATATCTGGCTCAGCAACTGGGTGGAAATTGAAGGAAGTATTTGTTGGCAAAGGAATATTTGAAAGATTATAGAGAGTGGAAGATTTCACATGGTCATCAAGTATAATTGGTGACTTAGAAAAGTACGCATTAAGTGCATTGAGGTCCATTTTATCAGGAGAACCCCTGGTAGTGGTTTTGCCAATACCAAGAGTCTTTAAGAATTGCCATACTTGTGTTGGGTTGAAATTGTTAATTGAGTTATGAATGTGGCGCCTTTTTGCATCTCTACACAAACGACCGCAGTGATTTCGCATCTTCTTATATCGATCCCAGTTTTCCTCAGTGGGCCGCTTTCTGTACAATTGCTTGGCCTTGTCCCGCTTAGCCATCTGGTTTTTTATTTCTGGGGATAGCCATGGTGCAGGAAGGTGTTTCACCCTCACCTTTTTAAGGGGAGCATGTGCCTCGTACAATTGTAAAACAGTCCCACTGAAAACTGACACCATAGTGTCCAGATCCTCGCAGGCCAATACCGGTGACCAGTCGATCCCTCCAGCATCAGCTCTCAAACGCTCCAAATTAACGTTTTTAAAACTACGAAGAAAGAGAAATTTGGCCTTGCGTTTAGGAGGTCGAATCTTGTAGGAGAGATAAACGAGGTCATGGTAGGAAAAAGGAGCAGGAAGCTGTCCATGTGTGGCTACTTTCATAGGGTCAGAAACCAGAATGAGATCTAAAAGTGAAGGAGTACAGTGAGGAGCCCTTCATGCACTTTTTGCCCATATTTTATTATATTAGGGGTCAAAGAATCGCCAAACTTTAGTGGCAGTGGGTTGAGGGTATTACTCGCAGAACAGATAGTCGATGGGGATGTAAAGTTCTAGAGTGAAAGAGAAAGACGAAGCGTAGGAAGGCCTTCCACAAGATGGACCGATGACCTGATAAGGGTCGCGAATTCAATGGATACGAGATGCACAGGACCGATAGTTGTGGCGACCCTTGGAGGAGGCCTTTGTCCAACAATGGAAGTCTTTTGACTAGAATAATGATGAGGGGACTTCTCTACCAGTCGTAATTTAAGAATACAATCGCTTGACATGTAACATCTTCACCATCCCTTCAAGAGATTTACACATAAGATTTAATTATTTTAACCATTTTAAATTCAAACAGTTTTTGTATAGTTTCAATTAAATAGTTTGTTGTTGTTTGTGTTTGTTAATAGTTAGTTGTTTAATTATAAATTATATACAAATACTAACAATTTAAATAAAAAACTTAAAGAGATTATTAGATGATCTTGCATATCATAAGAGGCTAAGCGGTCGGTATTTTAAAAAGTAAGCTTTTGTTAGTTGTTTAGTTTTATTAGTTTCTATTCTAATCTATCTCTATACAGAATAAAACAAAGTCGTTGTACAAATCTGTCTATTTCATCATCATCTCAGCCGAAAGACGTCCACTGCTGGACATAGGCCTCCCCCAAGCGCCGCCACAGCGACCGGTCCTGTGCGTCCCGCATCCATCCGTTTATTTATCTAACTTTAATTCTTAAGCACAAAACAGATTTTGATGCGATTTTCACTCATAGAAAGACCAATAAATGAGAATTTGTTCTAAATATGTACATAGTTTGCATTCATGCAAAGGTGGGACGGATTACTATCATTATAAAACTTCAGCACATATCAGGTAGATACAGAACCATTCCTCAACACCAGTAGAACCCTACCATGAGAACTAAGAAACTACTTATGGAGCAAACAAACAAAAACACGGGTTCATCTCAACTTGCGTAGGCGCACAAAAACATCAATTGCTTTACGGATATGCCTGCGCATTGTGTATGGGCCAAACAAATCGCCGTGACAAATACCATCGAGCTCTGAATACCCCAGTTTTTGTTCAACTTCGTGTTTGGTAAGTAAAGACTGATACTTGGGCCGTGTGTGACAATTCTTCAGTTGAGCGGATGTTTGTATTTAATATGAGTAGGCTCTTATCAAGATTGTTTGCATTTTTCTGGAGTTCCAGTTGCTTCTACGTACAGTTGGTGTACAGTGTGGACGTAGCTTAAACGTAACCTATTAATTCTTGACTTAACCTATCAATACCCGCGAAACGAGACACAATAGTAAAACAATAACAGCGCGGTCCAATGAGACCGGTTGGGGATTCATGAATTAAAGAACCCCTGGTTGTAACTATGGTCTCTCGGTTTAGGTGGTTAACTAAAGGTAAACAATCTTGGTATGTCTTTTTATATTAAAGAGGTCGTATATAACATACACAAAGATTATTTAAATTTAGTTTATTAGCTAACATTGATTTAGGTAAATACCTAATTGCAAAGATTTTCATATAATTTTTAGACAACTTTATGATAAAACGACATGCCAAGATTGTTTACATTTAGTTAATTACCTAAACCGATAGACCATAGTAGGACGAAGTGGGAATAAAATAATAAAAATTTAATTTTGGAACGAAAGGAGCAAATAGTTTAGGACGAACCAGGATTTTTTTGAATGACAAAACTGGTCCAAACGCAGAATAGATCACCAAAAAACACTGACTCTAGTCAGTTACTCCACTCTGTAGCTGCTCATACAAGAAATGTGTTCCCAAAACGTTAAATACGTATGGGTGGGATGCCCACCATATACCGGTGCCCTGGGTTGAACGAAAGAGAGCCACGGGACCCTGGTATGCAGACAAAGAAGGAACAGAGTTGTGAGGCAGAAGAAGTGAGTTTTAGTCAGTAGAAGTCTGACATGCCCCCTCGCTCCGCCTAGAGCAGGAGAAGTCATATCGATGATTGTCCACCCCAGAGAGTCAATCCCTGAGGGACCCTAGCATTAATATCCAACTTAACAGATACACTCGTCAATTTTCAGTTGGCACTGTGGTTGAACGATTGGTTCCTGCGCTGTGGGTCGCGGATTTGATTCCCGAATGGAACAAATATTTGTATGGATCTATCTGTCCTGGGTACGAATGTTTGTGAATGCACCCACGACACAAGAGTACCTAATTCCTAGTGTAGGGCAATCTTTTTTCCAATTGCTCAGGTAGTTGGCAAATCTACAATAGGTAATCAAACCCAAAGAAGAAAGCTTGCCAATAAGCTTTCTTGCCAAACCCTGAAGGCGCTGAAGCCGCTACAGTCTAAGGTAAAAAAGCTCTTGCACTCAAAACTATATTAGCTACTAGCTGTCCCCTGCGGTTTCACCCGCATTTTTCGTTACTGCTCCGCTCCCGTGGGTCGTAGCTTGATGGTATATAGCCTATAGCAATCCTCGATAAATGGGCTATCTAACACTGAAAGAATTTTTCAAATCGGACTAGTAGTTCCAGAGATTACCCCTACATACAAACTTACAAATTTTACCTCTTTATAATATTAGTATAGAAGTATAGATGTCTAATCGACGAATACAATTCAAGTTCCAGAAGCTTTATTATTTAATACGTTGTGAGTTTTTTCTTTTGTATTCGCATTTCGCACATGCTAATACGTTTCACTAAAGTGAGAAACAAACCAGAATAGCATATTTATTAATTGCACAGAATGCACACAGATATTTAATATTTTATAAGTTTCATTAGTAGGTTTCATTAGTAAACATAGCTATAGGCCGTGTTCTGTAGCTCATGCTGGCTTGAATCTAACCAACACTTTGGTTTCATATTTTATACACCAGTCAGGGCCGTACCTAGGGTAAACATGCCACAATTACAATGATAAGACCCCTCAAGGCAAAAAGTCAAAGAGGCGTGCTAGCTTTCCGCCTGACGCAGGTCCTCACCCAACACGAGAACATAGTAGAGGTTTTCCCTGCTTGGGCTGAGCAGCGCCGTATCCAGCGGTGACCTCTCGTATTCAGCTCTGGTTCTTGCCATGGCAAGCGAGAGACAAAGGGCAGCAGTAACACACAACTAACTTTTGACTAAAACCCACCCGTGTTTCTTCAGTTACTCAGCATTGCGTGCGCTGCAGTAGCTCCTTCGAACAAGAATTCGCAGTCCTACCGCCGCGCCGTAGTCTCAGCATAGACAACAGTAGGTACCTACTCTTCCACATATCCTGGAGATTACACCGCAACACAGAATTACTATTATTTATTATAATTAATTTAGGAATAAAGTCTACATTATTTAGGTATCGAAAATCATCCAGCAACACTTGACCCGCCCCTCCCCTCTTTCCCTTACCATGTGTGAGTAAAGACAGGAAGAGCGTAGTGTTGCAGCGGGTCAAAAAAGAATGGTTAATTAGTTGTGGATCAGTCGTTGTGGCCGCACGTAGAATTGACTTGCGCAACGTATAAAAGGCTTTAGTGTCCAAACGGGCGCACAGTCGGACACCAGCCTTGATAACGATAACACTTATTTATTTGTTTAGTAATTTTAATTAATTTTAGAAAGATGAAAGTGCATTTGTGTGTCGTTTTATGTTTGGCAGCCGGCGCCTTCGCGGGGACACTGCGTGAGTTTTCTTTTTTATTATCACTTTTATAACACACTGAAAAACTCAAATATAAATTTCAATTCCACTGAAAAAATAAATTTTATCTCATAATATAAATCAGTTTCAATCAGTCAATTATACAATAAAACGCAAATAATTTTTGCGACACGTAATTATACCATAGCAATAAACTTCATTATTTATTTAAATCTAATTAATCTAATCAACTAAAATGACTTCATGGGAAATAGTAAAATTGTCATGGGAAAACTCCCTACTCATCATTAGCATAGATAAACATAAATTAGAAACAATTAAGATTAAATCTGTGCTATCGGATATCCGCACGTGTGTTCAATTATTCAGTGGTCGTGTGCAATGAGACAAATGACTGTAATGCTTCGATATCGACGCAAGTCACGTCGTGAGAACTAGGCTTAACTATTAGTTACACGTTGTCGAATTATGAATGACTTAATTAATAGCTTCTGCTAAGAGTATCTCGCATGTGTGAAATTTTGCTAAGGGATGAATGATTTGTAGGACCGATGCCTGCCAGGGATGCGAAATTCCTCTTGGTCCACTCAAAGTGATAATTTTCCATCTCAAAAGTAAAGGTCTAACCGTTTACTGAGTTTCACCTCGTCGTTGTCATTCAATCGTGATTGAGTTAAAAATATTCCGACTCTAAAACATAAAGACGTTCATGTTGGTCACAATTGCATGAAGTATTTTTTATCGTGGATCCGTAATTCTTAAAAAAACAAAAGTACTCTAAAAGTTACCTCTTTTAACATAAGTTATCTACCAGTGAAAATCCCGTTGAAATCGAGTCATGTAGAGGATTTGTCAAAACAAAAAGACAGGCAGACAAATAGATCGACAGATAAACGAAAATTTAAAAACAAATGTAATTTTGTTATTGGTATCGAATAGGTATACTTTCAAAGTTCTTTAAAAAATCTTGAAAGCTTATTTTCAAGATTTTTTCATTTAGTGAAAACAATTGAAGTGTTGACTTCAGTTTTATTTATATGTATTATTTCCTATCCTAGACGATAGATTAGAAATTGGCAGTCGTTATGGAGAACTAGTAGGATTGCTTAGTATTATTTTAGCCGAAAATTTACTTGCATAAAATATTATCGATATTAAAAACTGACAAAAATGTGTATAAATAAACATCCGATATGATCTTGATACATAAATCTTATTAAACACAAGGTTTGTTCTATACCTAATTGCACTTAATTTAAAGTAACATAGGTTATGTGGCCAGCAAGTCAAATAGATATTTAATTATAAACATTAACAACTTCAGAGGAAGTCCGTGAAGGAATTAAGTGGGGTCATGACCAATCATAATTAATTCAAGAATTATGAGTCAATTTTTATTATAATTTTGAGTAATTTTCTTTTCTTCTTTCTTTTAAACGGCAACCCACACTAGGAATGACTCCTGTATCGTGAGTACGTTCACAAATATGTGAATTCACATACACAAGACACCCAAACTTGGAAAACTTATTTGTAGATCAGAAATATTTTTATTTGATCTTGAAAATCCTTTCCACTACCGTCCTTATCTAAGTAGCCCACTATGTCCCACTGCTGAACGAAGATTTCCTTCTTCCTTTTCTACACTCTTCTGTCTTCTGCCATTGCGGGTCAGTCCCTTCTGGTAAGAGTCAAGCTCCTCTCTCCACCATTGTCTTTTCCTGCCACATTGTCGCTTTGCGTTTGTCAGCGTCCAATAAGTGGTTCTTTTAGCCTACAGCTCACCTCACAACCGGCTGATAAGTCTGGCTCAATGCCATTTAAGTATAGCAGCTTTCCGGGTAACAGCTTAAATCATAGTTTTGGTGTGTAGTACTGTGTTCCTTACATGGCGCGAAATTCGAACTGTTCATATTCCGTAATTAATTTAACCGTGAAAAGTATAAACATGTACTCAATACTCAATACTTTATTGCATTCCATAGTACATACAGGTGGTAATAAATAATAGTGTAAAGCTCAATATGGACCCTTTCGGGCACAGCAAAAGTTAGGAGAGAGGACAAAACTCTCACACTAGTACATTTACAAGGGCATTCTGTTGAAAAAAAGCATGAAGTGAGATGTCAATCTCTGAAGGAACTCACTAACTTCAATAATACTCAATTATTTATTACATTTCACAATGTATATGCTTAGGTGGTAGGAAAAATATCTACTAGTCACACGTAGACCCTGTTGGGCACAGAAAAGTTTACTTAACAGTTTTAGAGATTTTTTTAAATAAATGAAAGAAACGTATCGGGTTCCCGAGTGGCGTTTTGATTACTCAAGTCACAAAATTTTTAACTATATGATATATACTAACTACTCTATTGTACCAAAATAGAAAACTTCTTTGACACTACCTTATTCCTTTCAGACCACTTCAATCCTCAACAGGACGTTAACTATTTAACTAGATTACCATACCATGACAAAAATTAAGTATTAATTGGTATTATATTGTTTAACCTAATTGTATACCTACTGAAAAAGGACATATAACTCTGTGGGAACATTTCTTTCCTGTCTATTGTCTTAGATATTCATCAGTGCTTCGAAATTACCTATTGTTTTTATATCTCTTGCATAGATCATGTTATTTCATGCTGAAACAAAAAATGTGCAAGAGATTATATCTCAATTATATTTTTAATCTGTAAACCAGCTTCTTGAAACCTGAAGCTTAGAAAAGCTAGTAGGTAGGTACATCCAATTGATGTCTGTTTTTTCATCGACATCGAATTGGAATTGATTTTTGATTGACACTATAAAAAAATGCATGATGATAACGTCTGTTCGTAATTCTTAAAGTGATGATGAACGATGTAACAGGCGAGTCCTAAAGATTCATATTGACTTGAGTGTCTCAAGATTTTTTAATTGTTTTCCAAGCTGGTTCCTTCCCACCCCTGGGCAAAGAGCCTCTTCCGTCCTTCCGTCTTCCGCAGACCCGCGTTTCCTACTTTCAGTTCTGTCCTGAAGAAATCCGTCCAATCCCTTCCGTTCGCCTTCGTTTTCAGACGAGATGAAAGTTTTATAAAGTTATTTTGTGCCATTCACTCAGGGGCCGCATAGCCCAATAATACTGTTCCACAACTTTCACACAACGCCATCTAGTGTTATAGGTACTAGACAATTTAACTGATAAACGTTTTTAAATACATACATAAATTACTCCCAGACACAAAACAATAGCAGTCAGGACCAGGCCAGTCGATTTAGAATACGTCATATTTAAACTACACTTGCTAGATACCTAAGCGTCTTAACTGAAAGTTCTAACTGAAATTATATAAAATGCATCTAGAATTAACATCCGCTTAATAGATAGATAATTATAATAAGTCATTACGGGGCAAAGTAAGAGGAAGGAACTAGATCTCAAATTCTTTGTTAAACTGCATCTATATTTCATAAGGTACTTATGTAATCTTCTACTGCAGACAGATATGTCGTAACAAAATTGTTAATAAGTGTTACAACATGCATCAGTTAGTGAAGATTCTAGAAGCTCTTGTTTATTTGGTTGTTTCAATAACAAAGCGGCATTAATATTAACGCCATTTTTTGAGTTGATGGTCATCGAGATAGCTATAAACTTTTAAATATTTAATTCATATTATTAATCACGGAGCTTATTTTTTAGGGTTCCGTATCCAAAAGGTAAAACCCTATCGCTACAACTCCGCTATCCGTACGTCTGTCACCAGGCTTTATCTCATGAACAAAGACACAGATTGATATACAGTAGAAATTTTTACATTTATATTGCCCATTATACATTTCTATTGCCCACGAAAAATTACTAAAAACAGAATTAAATAAATATTTAAGTGGGACTCCCATACAACAAACGTGATTTTTTTGCCGTTCTTTGCTACGGACGGTACGGAACCCTTAGCGTGCGATTCTTATTCGCACTTGGTCTGTTTTTTATTTTGCGGTAAAAAATCGTCGATTGTCTTCTCTCGTTCCGGTTGTATCGTGAGGATGAGTCAGACTTTTACTGACTAGAATCTATCTGTATTATTTCAGTTGTTCTTTGCGTTCTAGGGTCACGGAAACCCTTTCGAACATTATCCTGAGCACATGGGATAGCAAACTACGATATTTCCTAACCCTTTCTTACTAAACTACTATCAATTACCATAGCGCATAATGTACACATTATTACAAATTTTATAGCCAAACGCTCAGTGCATCAGATTGCACACACTGCAGCACTGCTTGCGACAGAACATCGCCATTAACTGTAATGCCGGTTGCTCTTGATAATATTAAACTACACTACTTTCTTTAACAATTCAATTTTGAGATAGTTGTCCGAAACGAACCACGGTCACAACGGTTTGTTTATTTTTTAAGCAATCGAATTTTTTCAATTCACAAGAATTTGGTTCGGAGTTCTCAGGCATATGCCTAATCCAAAAATCTACAATTATAGACGAAGGTTTGTTTCAGAGGTCTGATAATTTTTCACCAACATCATCATCTTCCTGCCCTTGACCCATACTGTTTGGAGTCGGTTCAACATGTTTTTTTATCCGTTCCTGTCATATCACCTTTTACGCTATCACTTACTCTATTTTCTTCATATCACTTCGCACACAATCCATCCATCCGTACTAGTATGTATGTGTGTAATACTCGTAACTCTTTTAGTAACTTTCCCATTCTCAAAAAAACAAAAAATAAAAACGGCAGGTATTCTCGTAAACACAGGAGGCATATAATTAAAATTCATTGATTTCTTCCTACTTATTCAAGTATTTCAACATTTCAAGGTTGATTCACCTCATTTAAATCTTGCTGTCCCTTACAAAATACTATACTAGATGTTGCTGGTTGTTTATTTGTTTTTAATTAAATTACGTAACATCTTCAGACCAGGAAACACAATTTTTGTTTACCATAATCAGGGGCCTACGCCCCAGCAGTAGCTAGCTATAGCTAGTGCTATGTCTGTCGTATGAAAGATTAGAGGCAAGAATCAGGGGACCCGACTTTTAGACGCGTAAAATCGTAAAACAAACACAAATTCAAATAGTCTACAAATCCAAAATCTCAAAATGGCTTGCCGTGACAATACAGTACCAGTTGGGTATATCACTACATAGTATTATAAAACAAAGTCGCTTTCTCTGTCCTTAAGTATGTTAAAATCTTTAAAACTACGCAACGGATTTTGATGCGGTTTTTTTATTAGATAGAGTGATTCAAGAGGAAGGTTTATAGCTAGTAAGGCTTTGCAGCAGCCGGGTTCTAAAGTGGGTTCCTATTTTTAATATACGGGGCCTTTGAGACTTACCACTAACCATAAGACAAAAAAATATTAAGAAGTTATTATTATAAGTTTGGTAGTCCTGCAACCCCTAATTTGGGCTGACCTTCGAATTCTCTTCATTGGGATTGCTTTAAACATTGATTTTAAAATTAAATTAAAACTGGTTTCCATAATAATTGTACAACGTTTATTGATAAAAAAAAAGATTCTTATATGAATTTCAATACAAAAAATCTGCCGGCTCAGACAAATGTCTTTACTGTTAGCATTTACGCCAAACGCTAAGTGTATATATCACTAATACACTAACTTTGTAACTACAGTTGTAACGTAACGTAGGCATTTAAGGCTACTGATGATCTATTGACAGTTCGCGGATGCTGTGCAACACATTAAACTCTTCAATTTGAGATTAGGTTCCCTTCTATCATTAATAACTTCTTGTTACTAACGGCCGGACCCAATAACCTATCTATTTCCAGCTTTGGCATACTGGAGACAGTAAAACAAATGATACAATACAAAAATTATTCATGTTCTCGTTTGTTTCATTTGTTTGGTATGTGATAGATAGGTTATTGGGTTCGGCTGTAAGTGAGTGCTTGCGTTATCAAGTGAAGACCAGCCAGCGTTTCCTAAATCGTCAGATAAATAATTAATTTCAATGACATATGCAGGGAGTATGATTTAGATCCATTCACAATTAGTGTGAACTCAGCCAGAGGGTGCTTAAGCCTTAAATTTTTCAAGTAGCATTAGGATTAATAGTAGTATTGAATTTATGAATGATCTCGCTTGAATAAAATGCGAAGCTGTGTATTTTTGTGCTCACACCATAAATACCATATTTTAAGGCCTATACGTGAGGACTTGTAATTGGCTTCCTAATATTTATGGTTTCTTTTTTTTCTGGTTTTATTAGCTGTAAGTCTTCCATGTACTAAATAAATAAATAAATTGAGTCAGCTCAACACGTGAGTGAAACCGGTTGGCAGAGCAACCTGTGAGCAACCGCTCGACATTGACCCGGCCCGCCTGTGCCACCGCCACGGCTCCACATGTGGATTGGGACCGTGACCTCGGAGGAAATCAACCGACGAGATAGTTCGGCCTCAGACCTTAAAGGGAAATCTTACGTCAGATCAGGGGTACTTAGACTTATGGTTTAAACCTGGTGATAATCCCAGTACTAAATTTAGATCGCGTTTTGGAATAAGAGGGATAGTATCGGCAATCTACGAGTAGGCAGAATATATTAAGGCTCAGAAACTATAAATTCAGTATTGTCTACTCTTTTAGTTCCAATGAAATATAAACACTAAGTGCCTAGCTAGATATGGCCTAGACCATGCCCTGAGGAACACGACTGACCGACCTGACTCTATTTTCTACTTTTACGCGAGCGAAGCCGCTGAAGGCAGCTAGCACAAAAAGTATAACAATTTTTAAATTTTTTATAAACAACTAGCTGTCCCCTGCAGTTTCACCCGCATTTTTCGTTACTGCTCCGCTCCCGTGGGTCGTAGCGTGATGGTATATAGCCTATAGCATTCCTCGATAAATGGGCTATCTAACACTGAAGGAATTTTTCAAATCAGACCAGTAGTTCCAGAGATTACCCCCTACATACAAACTTACAAACATACAAACTTACAAATTTTACCTCTTTATAATATTAGTATAGATGATATAAAAAAACGTTGATTCGAAGATAAAATTAAAAATAGATCAAATTAAATTAAGATCGTCAAATATTAGAGAAAAATTGGTTTGCAGTAAATTGCTTAAGCATTAGTGCTTACCACATACTTAGACCTTGAAAAGGTTTTGCACGCGAAGGGACGTGATTAGGTAATCTCTGAGTAAGGTCAGCGACCTAACACTTGAACCGCAATATTGAACTACGAAAACCGTCTCCGAAGACGAAGGAAAAAAACCGTTAATACTAACTTACAAATAATTTAGTCAATACTCAAATACTTTATTACATTGTATATCTACAAAGATGATATAAAAAAATCATCAAAGATCAATAAGGACCCTGTCTGGCAGCAAAATTAGGAAAGAGGAGGGCTAATTAGCAATTCACAGAATCCAATATTACTTAGTCGATCTATTAGAAGATGTGTTTAGTCAACATTATTAGTTAATATTCAGAAAACTGCGTCTTCGTTCTTTTTAAGGTAGGAAATATTCAAATCACCCCTCCTGCTCTACGAGGAGAGGTTGTCAGAGCTTTATTGACAGAGGTGGGTTTAAACCACCTTTGTTCCTTCATAGCCCTTTGTCGTTCCAAGGCTGCATCAATCACAAATCAGGAAGTAGATACACGAACTTTGTAACAGAACAATGTTTCCTTGTCGTATTTCGGAATATTGGAATTGTAATGAGATGAACTCTGACTTTAAGGTACTACCTACGTAAGATATCTCTGTGGTCCGGACTAAGCGTTTTGCCTCGTAGTTTAGACCGCGTACATCTAAGGACTGAAACAGTTTTCCTGCTGCGGTCTTCTCGTCTGATTATAATTTAGGTGTCTTCAAGGCTAGAGTGAATAGGCTCTTAATAAACTAACTACTTACTTACTAACTAGTTATACTTACTACGTATAACTACCATCAGGTGGTTTCGCGGTCAAGCACTAGTTTAGGTATACCACCAAACTTAAAAAAAGTTAGGTACAATAAAACTGTTCCGATGATAAAACCGGAAGAGACACGAGCTCCTGTGCCTACCTTATCTCTATCTTTTTCATGTTTCAGTTTATTGGTATCGTGATGAATTGTACTCTGGCTAGAAAT
Source organism: Mythimna separata (assembly GCA_030763345.1). Taxonomy (NCBI): domain Eukaryota; kingdom Metazoa; phylum Arthropoda; class Insecta; order Lepidoptera; family Noctuidae; genus Mythimna; species Mythimna separata. The sequence continues at coordinate 1,245,321 of CM061181.1, read as the reverse complement.
GTGACAAATTATTATAGTTTTTGGAGGTATCTTACCTTACTGTAGAACTTGTAAACTATTTAGGTTTAGTTGTGGCATAAGTATCTACAACAACAAAAAGGTGAAAAAGTATGTTAGACAACTAAGAAACAAAACTAGAAAAGAATAAAAATGTTTTGAGTGGTTTTTTTATAACTGGCAGTCATTTGTTTTTTTTTCTATTTTCAAATCCGTTACAATGGCATCTTGTAAATCTAGTTTGTTAGGTTCAAGGCAATATTATATAATCTAAATCATAATAGGTCAACCAGCGCACGCGTCGCCGACCTGACTAGTTTACCTTGCTTTACTCGTTTTCTCAACATTTTAATAATTGGAATATCCTACTTACATACAAATTATAGTCTTTAATCGGCTATTATATAAAAGAGAAAAATCAAGGACTAATTTATTACCTACTACAAAACATCTCGTTCTGAGGTTCATACACTTTTACTTCTACAGATATGATATATATGTACCTACTTAGGTAAGTACCGAATACTTAACTTAGTAGGAATTTTAGATATGTTTATGATCATGATAATAATTATTTAATAACATAAATCTCAGACAATAGAAGCAACAAGAAGTACCTACTAGTATGTAACCAGCATTGTTGATATCATAACATCATTAAAAAAAAGTGCCCATGGATTTGATTGAACGTTCTTCTCCATAGAGATTTAAGCTTTGGAGTATGTACCTAATTAGCTACATTTTTCTGACTAACCGACATTGGATAATTTATAAATAAATGTTAAAGTTTGTTTAAAATAAATACATTGACTGAGTTAGATTAGGGCAAGCCCAATGCCAACAAGAACAAATTAATGTGGATTCCATGATGCTATCAAGTACAATAGCACCCGGAATTCCCAATACCTAGATAACACTTTGCCTGACCCTTGCATCGAACCCAGGACATAACAACCACGAAGCCATATATGCTAATGCCATTTAGATAGGTACCTACCTACTTTTGTATAAAATATGCACTATCAAAGTGCACTTAGCATACTTTACGCAACGGTGATGATTGATCAACAAGCCATACTGTAGTAAACATTTAGCCGGTAGTAACATCATGTTTGTTTGTTAATATCAATAAAATACCTGTTAAGTATCAAGATTGCTTGTAGCCCGGAAATTGATTATGTCAACAAAATATAACAACATTATTTTCCGTGAAGTAAACACTTTTAATTAATTTAGTTTGATCCAAAGTTCAATTTCGGAGAAAAAAACGTTTCTAGTCTTGTTCCGATTCGACAAAAATGATTTAGTTGAAATTTGGGAGTTACAGAACTTCCTATGTGTCCCTAAATAGGGACGTTTTGCAAAATAAATGACAAAAGCCCTTTCTTACGGCCAATTTCTTCAAAAAAGCTAAAACTAAAGTAATAACTTTTCCTTGAACATTACTGTTGTCAATAGGAACTGTCGTCTTGTAAATGTTTTCATCCAAGTGGAAACATTAACAAGACGACAGTTGCTATTGACGTTATCCACTTTATGACGTTACTTTGGTTATTATCCACTTTATGACGTTACTTTGGCTGTTACTTTGGTTGTTACGTTTGGTGAAGAAATTGGCAGTTAGAGGTCGCTTACGTCATAAAAGAAAACCTTGTCAAAAATTTCATGTTCCGTGTTTTAAAATGGCAGTCAGCCAGTCTCTCCTTTTCTATATTTAAATAGGCTATAGATGTGGGGTTTACTGGTAAAGAAATCAGAAAACTGGGAATCGAATTCTGTTTTTATTTATTGTTCGGAACGCTTTGAGCGTGAGTCCAACTGAATTATAGCTAGCTTTTAGATTTTATTTTAGGTAGGTGATAGTAAGAATCAAATATATCTACTTATCTAAGATACACAGTGCTGTAGCTCAGCATGGTGCTAAGCATGCCTAACCATATCAATCGAAGAACTTAAAAACACTCCTGCAAGAATCCACAGCTCAAACACCAATTTTTTGTTCCAGCCTCATTCATCACGCCGTGCTCCCGCTCAGATCCCCAGCTGAACGCCTGCATAGAGAAGGTGATCACCGCCGCCGGCTCCAAGTTCACCGAGGGCATCCCAGAGCTGGGCATCAAGCCGCTGGACCCGGTGGAACTGGGCACAGTGTTCGTGGACAACCCCGCCTTGAAGCTCACCTTTACTGACACCGTCGTTACTGGACTGAAGGGATTTAGGGTCAATTCTTACAAGTGAGTTTTGCACAATATTAGATATTGAGTAAATTGGAGTAATTTTGGCCCATGTCCATGGAGTTTCTAGCACGTTATTCTCCATAGCGATGAACTTTGGAACGTGCCTATAATTTCATATTTTTTTGTACCAACCGACCTTCATAATTCAAAAGAGCCTATAGTTTATTGAAAAAAAAAAGGCTTTGAGTTGGTGCGATTGTACACGGTATTTAAGTTAATGATCTTGTCAATCTACAATAATAGGACAATAACATAAAAGCACTCTTGTAGCGACACGTCGGGGTCGCCAGCTTGGGGGGTATGTGGGACTTTACTCTCCGTTCCACAAAGAGTTTGGGGGCAAACTCTTGCAAACCTCAGATAAAGTTAATAGAAATAAAGGATATTAACCAGGCGTTGTTTTGTCTCCAGGATCAACCCCGACAAGGGCAAGGCCACCCTGGACTTCACCGCCAACGTGACGCTGAAGGCGCACTACGACATGGACGGACAGGTTCTCATCCTGCCCATCAGGGGCAACGGACAGTCCAGGATTAAGATCAGTAAGTATTGCCTTTAGCTTAGCTTAGCTTAATTAGCTAAACATAAATGTTTTAACCTTTAACCACCTGCGACGGATATATCCGACAAACATTCTCACGTTTATTCCGTCAGGATCGCACGCATCCACGACGGAAATACTCCAAATACTCCATCTCATCAACTCTTCTGTCACCTATGGTGATTGAAATGCAAGACGACATGGAGTACCTACCCAGTCGCAATCTCGAGATCCTGGCGAATAGGAAATGAAATGACTTGTCGGACCCATCCGTCGCGGGCAGTTAATGCGTTAAGAGATATGACACTAGTCGAACCTGATAAAGTAGGATCCGATTATCTTGGTTTGTGTTGGAGTGAGAATATATCCATGGGCACCTTAGGTTGATGTTTACACACAAATAACATCAACAAAAGTACCTAATTAAATAAAAATTACTTTATCAAAAGGCCTTCATGGTAAATTGAATATTTAAACCTAATCAGAACTAAACCTATTACATATACAGATTACGAAACTTCCAATTCTTCCAGAAAAATCTGTTTAAGTTATTATACCAGCCATAACCATACTATCGTTTTACTAACAACTCCAGTATATACTTAAATAACGGATTTGTAAACCGACGCATAGGTAACATCCACACTTGCAACACGCTGATGCACACGATTGCAAAGGAAGCAGCAACAAATAATTGATGGCTGCCGTAGTGCGAAACGTAGTGGTAGGTGATAGGTTTGAGGCAACCGCTTAGTTAACAATTATGAATTGTAATCGATGGGTGGCTATGGTTGGTTGGTGGTGTCGGTTTAAAACGAGTAGTTACTGGGGTAAACTAAAAGGTTGCGTAAACGTAGAGGCTAAGAAGGCTCTAGATACGGTAAAATTATTTAAATTGGACGAGTTTTTGGATTTATCGAATTTAGAAATACAACATAGTTATTACCGGCGTGGGTTTGAAGACGGCGAGCAATGGGTAGCTCGAAAACCATCCGGACCGAGCCTGTCGTCGACGGCGCATTGACCAGGCGTGCCTGAAGGATATGTCAGCAAAACCGTAGGGACCCAGCAGTGTGGAAGCCTTCAGGGAACATGGGTTCGCTTCTAAAAGGAAAACCCGAGGCGCTGGAACGCAAAGCTTTAGTCAGTAAAAGTCTGACACGCCCTTCGCGCCTAAAGGCTCGTAAAGTCATTAGATGATTTCCCACCTAAAAAAACATCCTTATCATTAGGTCCAAGAAACCTTAAATCCAGCAAAATACCTAACTATAGATAAATTATTACATGTTATGTATCGTCAACCACATTCTCAACTAATGTTTATTTTACAGCGAACCTCAACATCGTGGTGAAGTACGACTTCATAGAGAAGGACGGGCACTGGGTGGTGCCCAGCTACAAGGACCACTATAAGATGGACCGCGCGCAGTTCAAGTTCACGAACCTGTTCAACGGCAACAAGGAACTCGGTGAGGCCTGCTTGTTGTTCAACCACTATAAACAGACCCTGACCTCGTGGACATGTGACAATTTCGATGAAACGGCCTTTTAAGTGATCTCATGACATTGTAATCTTTAAATGACAACAATATTGTTGACCGCAAACACGTTACCAAAACTTCCCTGTAGAAAATTTCCGACATATTGATTTACAATCGTTCACTCTACAAGTATTAGCTTCATTTGAGTGAGCAAAGATATCAGATGTACGAGTAGGTGCCTACCTACATCTGAAACCTTAGTTTACTATACCTTCCTTACTCATTTGAAGAGACTTGTATTTGGGAATGAAAAAGTATGCGCTCTATGTAAGACAACATACATACCATACTTGGAGCCTTACCATGACGTGTTAAAATGAAAAGTGAAAGTGTAAACGAGCGAGAAAGAGCTATGGCGCTATACACCCTATAAGCTAAAGGCTTGGAGCTATACGGGGTGTACAGCTCCATCACTTTAATAGTTGAGTTGAGGTCATGAAATGGATCGTGGTAGAACCTCTGGTAACAACAACAACTGTTGTGTGTTCAATTTTGAATAATTATCCTTCACAGTTACAATCACAACGATAGACATCAAACTCGATACCTCAACAACCTAGAATTTCATTCACAAACAACATAAAACACTACCTAACAGACACGTTATTTACAGCACAAACGACAGAACGGTTCACTAACGAGAACTGGGAGATCATTATGAGCGAGATAGCTCCCGGCGCGATCAAACAGATCATCAAGAAGTGCGTCGATCAAGTCAAGAAGTTGTTCACATCTGTACCGGCCAGAGTATTGCTACCTTGAAGTCCTGAACGGTTCGACATCATTACAAATTTTGTTATCATCTTCTAGCGGCAGTTTAACCTGGCTTTCAAGCTTTCTCTTTCAGTAAACCAGACGCTTGTCTTCAGTTCGTTACTTCGAATATCTTTGAGACCTTTAATAATATTAGCTTTTCGCTACACATCAAATTTTTCAACTTCTAACAAAGTTAACACAATATCTTTTCTTCACAACTAATTACATTATTACTTACTACTAATTCATACCTTTATGCCAAGACCTAACAACACTCATCTACAAGTAACAAACTGATCTACAACAAAACAATAACTAAATAAAATTACATGAGCAAGACCACTACATGGCAGATGGCTTGCACTTGCCTCCATTTAGTCCTGTGATCCTGTCTAAAACACAAAAAAACTGTCTAAATCCAAGGTTCATTTAGATTTAAAAAGATTTTTGTAGTTTTTCATTTGTCCTGGACTAAACGGAGGTTTATTGAGTACGTGGTACCTCTTGTGTATGGCCAAAACAAAAATTTTGAAACAACAATTCTCTCTTTCCAGGTGAAACCATCCACCAAGTAATAAACATAAACTGGGAGCCTGTGATGCGGGACATAGGGCCGGTCGCCTTCCAACAAATCATCAAAGCGTGCGTCGACGAGTCCAAGAAGCTGTTCGCAGCTGTTCCACTCAGCCAGCTGCTGCTGCCTTGAGTCTCTTCTCCGTTTGTGCAGTTACATCTCGAATGTGCAGGTCTTTTTTGTGGAAGCCAACCTTTTTCGTACTGAATATAGCACTCTTCTTCTGTTGTTATTACCGCCGAAGGAACTTTTCCTACAAATTGGTAATGATTGTTTCTTAGATAAATCACATTGTCTTCGTTAGTAGGATTGGTGTTCAAAATTCAGTAAATTATTAAAGTCGGTACAATCGCTAAAGTCTGCGCTCCTAGATACACCATTCTACAATTCTACCTATCTGAAATCCATCTATCTGTCGAAGATCAATAATTTTCACTACGTTACATTAGGACATTCAAAAAGGATCGCACAACTCGAGGAGTAACTGCATAAAGGAACCTTTAATTTAATTTTTCAACTATTTTGTTCGTTGAAGCACGTTCCGCGTAAATCTGCACAAAATAACTTCTGTACAAGACTGTGTTTGATCATTTGTTTGTAGGCGCATAAGATAAGTTGGTTTGTTAGTAATTGTGATAATTAGCCTAAGTTAGTTAAGTTGGTTTTAGATTTAATTTATTCAAAAATAAATTGGTGAAAACGTGACTAGCTTGTTTTTTAATGCAAATTATTTTCCTCTTTCCCTTAACTATATCGATGGCCTTAGCAAAAGATAATTGGGTATGCAAAACTCGCAACGTCCGAGTTTTGTATGCATCCTTAGGAGTACCTACTTAGAATAATAATGGACCAAGTATTGAACCTTGAAGTACACCAAACTGAAGTGGCTCGGCTAGAAGACTCGCCATTATTATATCGATATATTTCTTACAATGAAAAGACACCTATGTTTATGAATGAATGCTATAGGAGTACAGGCTGATGAAGCAGTAAAGAAATGTCTAATTCATAAACAAAAATCGAACTGCAACCCTACTTTTTTATATTGTTACCCCCACAAACATATAAACTCACACAAACCTATACGATGAAATACACGATAGCTAAACTCGGAATTCAACTGAAGGCCTAACAAATGTTTTTGTTCCATGCGGGATCGAACCCGCGAGAAGTAGCAGCAGCCAATAAGAAAACTAGTTCAAAAAGAAAACTCTGAATCAGACAGTGTCACTGTTATTACCTGGTGAATTATTTATTTACTTCATGCCCTTGGTGACTGCCAATTAACATTTGTTACCTAGTGGGCACTTACCTTCCGAAGTTTATTATCTTTTGCGTATCTAGTAGCGCTATCTGTCGTGTAATAGCGACACTACGAAGATTTTATAAGTTTGTAATTCAATATTGCAAAGGTCTTGGGTTCCTTGTCCTCTTATTTGGAAATTTATTTAAAATAGTATCAGTAAAATAACTTGCATTGTGGGCACAAGTGGTGAAAATACTAAAATTAATGAATTTTTAAGTATTACCTACAAATAAATCTACAATTATTCTTTCCTCTTTATTACCCCATGGCAGGACAAAGGCTTCCTCTAACTTTTTCACATAATTCTGGTGTTGAAAATAGGTAGTCCAATGATTTAAAAAATAGCATGCTGGATAGATACAACATTATGGAAACTTAACTTCAATTAATTGGACTTGACAGAGAAGGTAAAAAAAAGTGAAAATAATGGTGTTAAAAATATATTTAATAATTAAAAGATTTATTTAAAACTGTAATAAAAAAGTAAAACACATAAAAAATGCAACAATACCATCTGTTAAAATTAAACAAAGAAAAAATGTAAAACTTTTCATAAATGCATTTAAAAAAATCTTAAGGCACATCGGGCAATAATTGGCACGAGCTTGTAACTTTTGTAGTTTGTGAGAGTTATCGTGGGCACATAGCATGGCGGCCACCATCTACGGGAACACTTGCACCAGTAATATTGCTTGCCAGGTCGCTTGCCAAGAATGCTATCGTAGCTGCTACTTCATCAGGCTTTCCGGGACGACCCAAAGCATGTGTCTCCTTGGTCCTCAATAAGAAAGCTGCGTACTGCTCCTCATTCAAACCTCCCCTCTTCTGCAGCTCAGTCAATATTACTCCAGGGTTGACGCAGTTGACTCGCACACCCTTTGGAGCTAATTCTAAAGCAACACACCTCGTGAACTGGTCTACGGAAGCCTTAGACACATTGTAAGCTAGAACTCCAGGGAAAGAGCGAATTCCATTCACACTGGAAATGTTCACGATGTTTCCTTTACTTTTAATCAAATGTGGGACAGCTAGCATCGTTAAATAGTATATAGAGCGCACGTTGGTGTTCATTAAGCGGTCGTACTGCGCCAGCGACGTGTTCTCAATCGTGCCGGTCTCGATGATCCCAGCATTGTTGATCAATACATCGATCTTCCCGTAATGATCAACTGTGTTCTTCACTATTTTCTCAATGTCGCTTTCTTTTGTCAAATCCGCGGGAGTAAGGAAGGTTGCAGCAGAGTTTTCGCAGTTTTTACTGACTTTTGTTAAGTTTTCAACGTTTCTACCAGTTAAAGACAATTGAGCGCCCAATTTTGAGAGGAATACCGCTGTCGCAGCGCCGATGCCGGAGCTCGCACCGGTTACAATTACGACTTTTCCGGCGAAATTCATCTTGATTCAAATAGGGCAAATTATTGATGGGTTCCACAAAAACAATGAGCAAGAGTTGTTGAAAAGTAAAACGATTAAATCACGAAGTTACCTTATCGCTAAACTTACATAATAATTATAAAAATCAAAAACTTTATAAGACCCTGTTCTCTAATTATCATTTCACACGCATAATATAAACAAGTCACTTAAATCACTCTGAATTGGTAAGAATGTAAAACTAGTAAGCAATAAGAACCAATCAGATTGAGGCACTCTCATTGATTATTCGAGCTGCGGGGGACCTCGTCAATGAAAACAGACCCAAGATAACAGTGATAACGAGATGCAGCAGATGACATGATTGACCTTGAGTTTGTCAGTTTGACCTTTGGGCTTTTTAAAATGTTTTGGCTTGGATACCAAGTTTTTTAAGCCATATCTTCTTACAATGCGTTCCAAATAAGAATAGAATAAACTCAATAAAAGTCAATAAACTCGATCCGTCAAATATGGGTTGAAAAGTATAGATTGCAATGAAAACTTATTTGCGTATCAACAAATTTTTAGTTTAACTGAGTCTAATTAAATCACAGTGAAAACAAAACATAAAAATTTATCTCAGGTACTACTGTACTTTTTTGCCAGAAATCTCAGGTGTGATAAACTATGGACTGCTATTACATTACAAAGAACAGTTTTTTATAAGTGGTGGGTCTTGAAAGCTTTTTAAGTCACAAAAAAGGATATAATGAAAAGTCACAATCACAACCAAATAGACTTGTGTAATTTTATAAAAGTTAATGTCAAGTGACTAGAACTTGACATTCGCAATGTAAATATTGTTTTCGTAATAAACATGTAGAATTTATACCTAACACTTTTAGAAACCAAATTTTCAGTAATATTTTCCCTCAATGTCTAAAGTAAGTTACGTGCAAGATGAACGCATGTTCAAATAATTACGCGCCAATATTTAAAATGTTCGCGTGTAAATGAAAATAACTGCAAATAAAGGTTCTTGTTTACCCTTAGCTCTTGTCTGATTTTTTGGAAATCATACTTATTTTGTTCTTTTAGAGAGAAGTAATTCACATACACATTGGACAGGCAGGAGTACAAATAGCGAACGCTTGCTGGGAGCTTTATTGTCTTGAACATGGTATCAGAGTCGATGGTGTGTTGGCATACGCAGCTCAGGATGACCACAGTTGTGGAGCCTTTTTTGACGAAACAGGCACTGGAAAAGTGGTACCCAGAGTTGTTATGATCGATTTGGAGCCAACACCAATTGGTAAGTTTTCGTGGAAGATCCCAAGCAAAATCAGTTTAAGTTGTGTTTAAATAATAATATTTATGCTGATTTAAATCGCTAAATTATCGTTCAAACGGTGGAATATTCAATAAATTACCTAACTAGGGATAAAACCCGGAACTTTGCACTTGTACGATTACTGTACCAATAAACTTGTCATGTAGATAGGTACTTGTAAAGCATAAAAACTTAATGCTTACAGACGAAATAAGAACAGGATCATATCGCGAGTTATTTCACCCTTCAACTCTGATCACTGGCAAAGAAGATGCAGCAAGCAATTTCGCTCGCGGTTACTTTGGCGTTGGCCGTGAGATGATAGACTTGGCTCTAAATCGAGTAAGAATAGTTGCAGAAGGTTGTAGCTCCTTGCAAGGTTTCATGATATTCCGTGCGTTCGGAGGGGGGACTGGTTCCGGATTCACGGCGTTATTACTTGAAGGTCTGACAAGAGATTATGGAAAATTGTCTAAAGTCGAGTTTGCAATATACCCATCTCCAAGAATATCACCTATAATCGTTGAGCCATACAATGCCGTGCTAACTAGTCATGCAACTATGGATACTGAAGATGTAGTCTTTATTTTTGATAACGAAGCCTTGTATGAAATCTTAGGAAGGTTATTGGAAACACCACGTCCAACTTACACTAATTTAAACCGACTTGTCGCCCAGGTTAATATGAATATATTTCTCTCTATCTTTATTTAGACACGTTATGATGCTATGCTCAGTCGTAGGTATCCCAAATACATCGCAAGACTGCCCGTCTGACCTCCAGTTTATAGTCTTTCTTGCTTTTGACTATCTTGCCAAAGATTAAATGCTAGTGCTAAATAACGTGCGGTGTAGTAACGTGGGTTTCTGTATGTAATGGATCATTTTTGGCAAGCGTAGTTTATATAGGTATGCTACGAACCCCTTAACTTTACTTAGATTCTTAGCTAATAATAATATTTTTCTTCAGGTTGTCTCCTGCATTACTGCTTCGATGAGATTTGAAGGTTCATTAAATGTGCAACTTGTAGAATTTAGGACAAATCTTGTTCCATATCCGAGAATCCATTTTCCATTGGTAACGTTTGCACCATTCGTACCGGCTACGAGAGCAATGCATGAAGACAATACAACGCATCAGTTGATGATGCAATGCTTTGAACCTGCCAACCAGATGGTCAAATGTGACCCGAGACAAGGATATTACATGTCTTGCTGCTTACTATTTAGAGGAGACGTAAATCCAAACGATATCAATTCAGCTATAGCTCAAATTAAAAACATGCGATCAATAAAATTTGTTCCTTGGTCTCCTACTGGATTTAAGGTACGTAGTAAGAAAATATTTTAATTTAACCTTCATCACTAAATATTATTCCGTAGATTACTGGTATACTCCAAGACATCCAGCTCTTTTAATTCAGAGTTAATGTATTCGTATCCATCTTGCAAGAGCTTCAAATCTCCTCACGGCTGTCGCCCGAGTGTCTTCGCAGGATTCGGCAATACTTCGGTCACATTGCAAGGAAAGACGGTGGCAACCTCGAAAGGCTCATTGTGACCGGTAAAGTAGATGGTAAAAGGCCTCGCGGGCGCAGCCCAATACGTTGGTCCGACCAGATCCGCGCCGCTCTTAATTCCACGATGTACGATGCCCTTCACAACGCCAAATACAGGAACAGATGGAGGAACATCTTAAGGGCTGAGGTGATGACGCAGGGAGGTCACGACCCTCAGCATTGAGGAATACGACGCAAGGAGGAGGTGTTCGTATAAACGGTTAAATGGCTCGTTCAAATTTAGGACTGAAATTTTACGGAGGCTACCCACAAGGTGGACCAATCACCTGATGACGATCGCACGAATCCGATGGGTGTGATGTGAGACGCGCCGGACGGTTTGCTGTGGTGATACTTAGAGGAGGCCTATATCAAGCAGTCGTCTTTCAGCTCAAATGATGATGATAACCTATGAAATTGCCGTTTTTTTCAATGGGATACTCGTACCTACTACTAATTTTATTTATTACATATGTTGGCCTAATCAGTGATTTAGCTGAAAGACTTCCACTGCTGGACATAAGCCTCCCCGAAGCGTCGCCACAACGATCAGTCCTGTGCGTCTCGCCTCCATAGGATTCCCGCAACCCTCGCCAGATCGTCGGTCCACCTTCTGGGCCGACTATATACTATTTGTTTATATATATTTATTCTTACCCAGATCGGGCTGAATTACCAGCCACCAGTGACAGTCCCTGGTGGTGACTTAGCGGCTTTAATGAGAGCAGTGGTGATGGTATCAAACACTTCAGCAATACGCGGCGCTTGGGAGCGCCTCGGTAAAAAGTTTTCTTTAATGCATGCCAAGCGAGCCTTCATACATCATTATGTAGGAGAAGGTTTAGAAGAAGGTGAATTTAAAAATGCCCTTCTAAACATCAAGGCATTAGCAAATGATTATAGGGAAATGGAAAGTTAATTTCATGACACTGTAAAACTATGAAATATTTTTGTAAGTTGGTAAACGCAATAGGTATCTGAAATGTTCCGTAGCAAGTAATAATTATGTAACATAAGATCAAACAATAAAAATGTGATACAGACAAAAAGAAAGAATTGTTTGATTATACCACTATTATTTTATTCACCAGAAAATAAACAAAAAATACAAGCTATTCTAAATAAGAATCTATCTAATGAAGGTAGATTGCAACAAAATTACACCAATTTTACACATCACAAAATGCTCTAGGAATCGTTTTGCGAATAAAAAATTAAAACACCCATTGAACTACACTCAGAAATCCCGCCAAAAACTCGTGAAATAATGTTTGTATTATGACCACAGAACACATATCGTAGCAGGGTTTTTGTGATTCGGAACGCAGGGTTAACCGTTGAAACAAATGTCAATGTAGAATTTGACATTGTCATTTCACATTTGTGACATGACATTTGTCAAATGTCAATCGCATGTGTTTACTGCCCCGGCTGCGGCTGCTCGCACGCACCTACATTTTTTAATGGGTTCGAGTCTTGAAGCATTTATTAGTAACAGAACAGTATTTATCTACATATATATTATATCGTTAAGCCAAAGTGAAGCAACAAAACTAAGCTAAATTATTATTAGTTTGTATTTTGGAATCAAAGATACTCAAGTAAGTAATATTTTGAGTTATTTTATAGATTAATCCTTATAACTTATCAATAGTGATGAACTGATGAAATTATTGATGTTAAGTAATCGTATCTATATCGGCCGCATTGATTGTACTTGTACCAAGTCTAAGATAGCCTACTAAAACCATACTTTACAGATGGAGGTACCTATTGCAAAATATTATGTAAACTTGTTATTTAATATTCGTTTTCAAATAGCTTTATTTATCTATCGCTATACAAGAAAACCTAATATATTGTAGTATAATTACTTCATATTAAAATATATTGTGATTATTTAAAGAAATAATTAAATTAATATTTGAGTGAATACTGGATTCTGTGTAATGAAACTGTGAAAGACAAAAATATTTTATTATGATCGTAATTCAGTCTGCAGAGGTATTTACTTATTTAATTTATCAATGAATGTACACATGTAACAATCAGAGAGGACTGAACTATGACATGTTGAAGTGAAATGTGAGTGAGTGAGAAAGACGAATAAGAGCTATAGACCCTCAATAGCTCTATCACTTTAACAATTCAGTTTAGGATGTCTAATTGATTGTGTCAAGAGCTTGCAGTAGGGCCTCAGATAAGGCTGCAAAGGTGATGCTAATTTATAAAAAATTTCTTTCAACATAGGTATGTGTGAAATCAAATTAGTTAATGTTCCTGTGTGTGGAATTTGTTATACGGGACTGAGTTTGATAAAATATATTACTTCCAAAACTTATCACATTAGAATCTTGTAAATAAGGTAATTATAATATAATAAATTAATTTTCCAGCAATGTTAAGTTTATCCCACCTGTGCCGCTGCACGCAGTCACTGCGGGCAGCACAGGGTAAGCTGCTGGTCTCCGGCACGAGGACTGGCTTCAACACTACAAGCATCATCAGCCGACAGCTCATCACACAAAATAGTAAAGCCAGCAAGTTCAAAGGATTAAGGGTTAGTTCATTTTAATGTAAATTTTGAGGAACTATAGCAAATAATGTATTTTGTGCCTATATTTTTATTATCTATATATATAAAAATGAAACCCGTTTTCCATTGTCACAACATCACATGAAAACGGCTTGACCGATTTGGCTGATTCTTTTTTTAAAATGATCCTTGAAGTTCAATGATGGTTCTTACGGAGAGAAAAATTCAAAAAAAAAAAAGTGAGGTAAAGTAGTGTAGGTAGGGTAGTGTAGGGTAGTATAGGGTAGTGTAGGGTAGTTTAGGGTAGTATAGGGTAGTGTAGGGTAGTGTAGCGTAGGGTAGTGTAGTGTAGGGTAGGTAGGGTAGAGTATGGTAGTGTAGGGTAGTGTAGTGTAGGGTAGGTAGGGTAGTGTATGGTAGGTAGGGAAGGTAGGGTAGGGTAGCGTAGGATATGTAGGGTAGTCATTTGACGGGAGCGAAGCCGCGGGTAAAAGCTAGTTTTAGATAATAATAACATAACAACAGGAAAAAAGCAGTAGGTACTTCTAGACACGGCTCTTATAGATAGAAGCAGCATGGACCCTGTTCCCAATACAGGTGTAACATCTGAAATAATATTTAATAATAATAATTTTATTTAGTCATATGGAAAATTTATTTACAGATTAAGTACCTACTAACATTACAAATATATATTTACACAAAATAAAAAACCCTAAAGAACTAACTAAAAGTAAACTAAAAAATGGCGTCGAAAAACTCCTCTGCATCGATGTCGACTGGTAATGTACCCAAAAGGCAATTAGTCATATAACAATGATCTGGAAAATAGATTCTGGAAGTCTTACTTCTAACATGTTTTATTATTTAGCATTATTTATTTTATTTTCGCTTGTCTTGTGTGAGTCACAAATGTTTTTCTTTCTTATTTTTTTTTTGCAGTATCTGTATATCATTACTTTTACTTCAAAAATCCAGATACTCTCTGTGTAATGGTCATTAAGACCAGGGTGCTGCTGGCCTTCTTTTAAGAGCTGGCACCTATACACATACTATGCGATTTAGATGTGTGCAGACACCACACAATGTAAATCATTACTATTTGCTAATGCACTTAGCATGAAATAACAAATAATATTATCAAAGGCATTGTAGTAATCTGCTACATCACACAGCAACATCATTGTTGAGATATCTACCGGTCTGTGTGTGTTTGCAACTCAATATAATACTATGAACACATAATATAGAATCTATATAATGATAATAAATCCATTCAGTCTCTTAATAAATATGTGCCAAATTTCGAAATAAGAATCTTCTTCTTTAGCATTAGCATTATCGGCCTTATAGTTTTCCCACTGCTGGGATTCAGGCCTCCTCTCTAGGAGAGGGAATGGGCCATAATCCACAACGCGGGCTCTGTGCGGATTGGTGGATGTCACGTCTTTGAATTTTTGGTTCTAGGACATGCCGGTTTCCTCACGATATTTTCCTTCACCGTTTTGAGAGCAGTGGTGATGAAATAAATTACACAAAGTAATGCGCCTGACTGGGTTTGAACCCGCCACCTATAACTTGCGAGTCGAGGCAGTTACGACTGGGACACCACTGCTCTTCTTCTTTATTTGTTATTAAAGTTGTTTTTAAAAACATTTGTTTTCGAAATACATAAAGACATTGAGGTATCTCATGCCAAGGCTCGACAACTAGACTTGCTGCTCTGTTCGTCCACAATTGTATCTGGTCTATGATCTATCAGGCATCAGGCAATGACTTCTCTCACTCTAGTGTGGTGCCTGAGAGCATGTCAGATGTTTACTGACTAAAACCCTCCTGTGTCCTTCAATTGCTCTTTGCGTTCCAGGGCCACGTTTCCTCTTTCGAAAATTCCCCCGACCCTCCTGGGACCTTACGGTTTGGCTGACATCTCTTCGAAGCGCGCATGGAACGCTACATGGCGTCCTAAAATTGAGCTCGGTCATAACCGAACGGCTGAACGGCGAGCTAACCATTGCTTGCTGTTGTAAGCAATGGTTAGCTCGCCGTTAGATTTCTTGCTGTTGCAAGCAATGTCTAATTGTTTTCTTTATAGAGGGTGGGCAGTGGGCTTATGTAATCTTAAGCACACATGCGTAGTCACCCCATTTGAAGGTACCTACCTACACTTTACTTAAATAATAATGAGTACGTCCGCGTCATTCCAAACTCTCACCACTATCGATTTAGACTAGTTAAATTACCAGTATTAACCTAAAACCCCTCTTCTCCAGCTAGCAGACCTGTTCAAGCCACAGCAGATCGCCGTCCGCCTATGCCAGAGCGCACCGAAGCCCAAGGCGCCGTCCAAGCTGGTGGGCTACTGGCTGCTGGGCTGCTCCGGGATGGTCTTCACGGCCGTCGTGCTAGGTATGGTCGCCGGCTACCTCATACTGTTGTACTGTATATACTATGTTATCGATGTCGCGCTCACCACTACTAATGGGAAGAAGTAGGAGTGTTAGATGGACTAAGTGTAATTGACAATGCATTAAGAATACGATAAACAATAAGCGATAATAATGTCATTGATATGATTAGTTCTATGTAAAAAAATAATTAATCTTCTTCTTCTTCTTCAACTTGGCGTTAGTCCCGGCTTTTGCCAGGGTCCGCCTTCCGGCTTAGCTTGCTCCATTTTGCCCGATCTTCAACATCCTTGGCAGTAAGGCCATTGGCTCTCATGTCGGACTTGACGACGTCCAGCCAGCGCATGCGAGGGCGACCACGAGACCTACCGCCAAGGACAGCCATATTCATGCATCTCCGGCCAACGTACTCCGTAGGGCGGCGCATGATGTGGCCATACCATCGCAGACGACATTCTTGCAGTTTTTCCCCCACGTCACGGACACCAAGACTACCTCGGATGAATGAGTTGCGTATGCGATCGGATCGCGTTACGCCGCTCATCCACCTCAGCATCTTCATCTCCGTGACGCGAAGCTCCTGGGTGTGTCTGCTTAGTGCCGGCCAACACTCGCCGCCGTACAGGAGGACAGGACGTATGATGCATTTATATATCTGTCCCTTAAGCTTCGGAGGCATTTTGCGGTCGCATACAACGCCCGTAACCTCTCGCCATTTCGCCCAAGCCGCACCTATACGTGCTTGGACATCGTCGTCCACGTTGCCAGACTCGTGCAGCACGGATCCAAGGTACCTGAATGTATCGGAGCTTGTGATCCGGTCCGAGCCTATTTGGATGGTGTTTGAATCCGTGCTGCCACAGGACATGTACTCAGTCTTCGCCACATTTAGTCTCAGACCGCCGTTTTCCAGCGTGTCCTTCCAAATGTTGACCTTCCGCTCAAGTTGGGCTTTGTTCTGGCTAACGAGGGCGATGTCATCGGCATACATCATTAGCCATGGAGGCTGATCTTGGATGTATGCCGTAACTACATCGAGCACCACGTTAAACAAGAACGGGCTAAGAGCCGATCCTTGGTGAACGCCAACAGATATTGGAAAGACTTTGGATTCGCCAACAGCGGTCTGGACAGAGGACACGGAATCGCGATACATGTCTCTGATAATGTCAATATAGGCCTCGGGCACACCCTTGAAGCGAAGTGCCCACCAGATGGACTGCCGAGGAATACAGTCGAAGGCCTTCTGCAGGTCTAAAAAGGCCATATGCAGAGCTCTCCTTCTCTCTCTGTAAGCCTCAGTCAGAGTCCGCAGGGCGAACACTGCGTCCATGGTGCTGTTACCCGCCCGGAAGCCATATTGACACTCAGAGACAGTGCACTCGCTACGCAGCCGTGTGTCAATGATCCGCTCGAAGAGCTTCATGGTGTGGCACATGATCTTAATACCGCGGTAGTTACTACAATCCTGTACACTACCTTTGCCTTTATAGATAGGAATAATAAGGCTTGATCGCCACTGGTTGGCATTTCCTTGGTGGTCAGGATGCGGTTAAAGAGATCCGTCAGAAGGGCCACACCATGTGAGCCCATCGCCTTCCACACTTCGATTGGCACATTGTCAGGCCCGACCGATTTCCGGTTCTTCATGTGGCGAAGAGCAATGCGAGTTTCGTCGGGGGAAATAGGGGAAATAAGTCCAAGGTTAGGAGGCGGTTCGGGAGGAAGGTTATGGGGATGCTGTTTGTTAGACAGCTCCTCGAAGTATGTGCACCATCTCTCCTTAACAGAGGGGGCATCATAGAGCAGCTTACCCTGGGCGTCCCTTACACAGAGGCATTTGCTAATGTCCCGTGTAGCTTTTTCCCGGGCACGCGCCAGCTTAAAAATAAGCTTTTGCCCCTCCGCAGTTTCCAGCTTGTCGTACAAGGGCGCCAAACTTTTGCTGCGGGCTCTGGCTACTGCTTTTTTGCAAGCGCGCTTAGCCGCTCCATATGCCTCCCTGTCCTCCGGAGAGTTGGACCCCTGCCACTTCTTAAATAATACCTTCTTCTTCCGGGTCACCTCCTGCACCCCGTCATCCCACCACCACGTCTCCCTGTCCATGGTGCGACCACCACGAGAAGTGCCAAGGACGCGCTTACCCGCGGCGGTGATTGCTGAATGAATCCTACTCCATATCTTTTGAGCGGACTCATGCGGAGAACTGATCTCGAGGTGCTCGACCTCCGCGAAGAATTCCGACAGTTTAGGACCATTCAGCAACCACCACTTGGTGCGGGGATTGCGTTTCTGGGTCACTTTTTTCCTTGCTACGATCGCCAAGTCCATGACAAGGAGGCGGTGCTGGGCCGTTAAGCTTTCGCCTGGGATAACTTTACAGTTGGTAACCTTGCCAATGTTGCACCGTCGCACCAGCAGGTAATCAATTTGGGTTGAGTATGAACCACCACGGTACGTAATAAGATGCTGGGGCCTCTTCTGAAAGAACGTATTCGCGATGGCTAGGTCCGACACGGCGCAGGTCCTGAGTATGCTGACTCCCTCTGCATTTAGTTGGCCATAGCCAAAACCACCGTGAACACGTCCGAACTCTCCAGCACACTGTCCTACGTGACCGTTGAGATCCCCCCCAACCAAAATACCTTCAGAATTCGGAATACCGCGCAGTACGTCCTCGAACTCATCCCAGAAGGCCTCCTTTTCAGACTCACAGCAGCCAGTTTGAGGAGCATAGGCGCTGACTAGGTTCGTTACCGACCCTTCGATCAGCACCTTAACTCGCATCAACCGGTCGCTGTATCGGTCTACTTCAAGAAGTCCATCCTGAAGGTCCTTAGACAGTACTACGGCTACTCCGTTCCTGCCCGATGGTGATCCGGTGTACATTAGCCGGTACCCCTGCCCGATGTCACGGGACTTATTCCCCTTCCAGCGCGTCTCCTGAAGGAAGGCGCACTGGACTCGACGCTTCGCAAGTACGTCCGCGAGTTCTCTGCAACGTCCAGTTAGAGAGCCAATGTTCCAAGTGGCAAAGCGGAGCTTCTTTTTGGGTACTAACGTCTTTAGCCGTGCCCGTACTTGACACGGTAGCCCTAGCCCACTTATCGCAGGTTTAAGGCGATGTTCCTGCGCGTCGTTGTTCGGCGACGCCCTAGCCCGAGTACCCACTGTATTCTTTGCCATCCATGTTTATATGACTGTGACTTGGTTTTACGTGGGGCGACCAGCCGTCTGACCCCCACAACCCTACGAGAGGGAAACCAGGATCGCCAGAGCCTCGTCCGTTGAACAGCAGGGTGCACCGCTAGCAGGTGAGGTTGGCTTGGGTCCTTAGGATGTAAACGGACCCCAATCACCCCGTAAAAATAAAAAAAAAAATAAAAAAAAAATTATTAATATTCAGTTGTAAATGGTTACATTGGAAGATCTCAAAATAGCAAAAAAATAGGCTTGCGTGATCATAACTAGGTACGTAGCATCGGCTACACACCTACTTTCTTATTGCAATTTAGGATTTGGGTAGACTTGGGAAGTTAGTGGTTTTTTTTTCAGGTAAAAATGTCATTCTAGTCTTACCGTCTCACTACTGGTATAATAATCTATAAATAATAGTAATCAATTTATTGTTAGACTAGAGTCCATAAATTACACAAACAACATATTACACATACAAAAAAATTAAACATACAAAATTAAAGACAACACTATGGATTATTAATATTATGTGAACGCACCCACAATGCCAGAGTTTTACTTAGTGTGGGCCAACAATAATTTTTATGTAAAAAATATTAAGTAAAATATGAAATATCATCAAACTGCATTAATATCATCATTCAATTAGCTGTAAGAGAACAATTTGTGATAGGGCATGATAATAATATGTATAAAAGTATCATGTATCAATAAAATAACTCATTATTCCAATTACTTAGGTAGTATTACAGTTGAAAGTCATGCAAAATGGAGTATAATAATATTTGAATAAGTATGTTACCTTTGTACCTGTAGGTTAGGTATTTATTATTAATCTGGGTGACACAAATGATTAAGTCTAAATTAGGTATTATTAAAAATAAATCGAAATGGGATTTCTAAAAATAATTGTTAATTTTTAAGGAATAATTATGATTTACGTCGAATAAAGGTCTTTTCAATGTTATTTTTTGTTTTATTTAAAGTTGTTTAAAAGTTTGGTTAATCAAATCCTCTCGAATGAAAACATAATAATATATTGATGAATCATTCATTTTCCATTGTCCGAAGCCGGTCATTGTTGTGCTGAGATAAACACAAACACTGATGTATTTACAGTATAAACTTGTATAAGCGATATTAGTATCGCGTGATTATTTAATATTTTACACGAAGATACTCAAAGATACTAATACTTTGAGTAACTTTAAATGGATAAATACCTACTCATTTATAAGAAAAACAAAATCTCTTAGAGCAATATTTTCACTGCCTAAATATAGACTTTACCGACGTAGAAATAAAATCGAAAATAAGTCACAAATATTGTCTATACTTTTAAGTGTCTTATGTCGCTACAAGTTCGTAATAATTTCGACTTTATTTCAACTGACGTAATGTTGATATTTCTTTAGCAGCATCAAATATACATTTTATATCATCTAGCCATCTCCTCCCATTACAACCACTTTTACACTGCTGTACAGGTGGCGTGACCAGACTGACAGAGTCAGGGCTGTCAATGGTGACGTGGAAACTCCTGGGAGAGAAGATGCCGAGGACTGAAACGGAGTGGCAGGAGGAGTTTGAGAAATATAAGCAGTATCCTGAGTTTATTTAGTATGTTGGTCTCTTCTACCTAGCTACTTAACTAGAGCTTCTGAAGCAAGCATTTATTATCGCATCAAACGCACAGGCTTTGACTGTCAAGCTGCAAGTTTTTAATCCTGAGAGGGTGCCAGTGTTTTACAAATAATCAATAATAATAAATGCGAAATGTTTTCAGCCCTACTTTTGAGGGTAGGTGATTTTGCATATACCATCCAATCTAAGAATAAATTCATCTTGATTTATCACTGTACTATCATACCACAATTCGACAAACACATAATAACTCAACCATTTCGGTCCACAGTAAGAACCAAAACATGACAGTATCGGAGTTCAAGTGGATCTGGTACATGGAGTTCGCGCACCGGTCGTGGGGGCGCGCGATCGGCGCGGTGATGTTCCTGCCGGCCGCCTTCTTCTGGCTGCGCGGCTACCTCGACAAGCCCATGAAGATCAGGGTAGGAGTGTACTGCGCGCTAGTCGCTGCTCAGGTGAGGGGGAGATCTAGTTTTCCTTAAATGCAAGTTATATTTCCAGTGCTTAAAAGTGATAGGCGATTCCGAGATATTTAAAAAAAATCGGTGTCGTTAAAATAAACCATCAAGTCAACCACCGTAACGGCATTTTAAAAATTAATCGAGATGTTTTTCAATTGTTTCGATTCAACGATATCGACTGCTAGTATTCGATTGTTCAAATCAGTCACTCTCACACTATTAATAGTAGACCTACTTTTCCTTATACGCGACTAATATTACCCCAGTGCTTTGTAGCGATAGGCGATTTCGAGATATTTTAACTATCGAAAGAATCGGAATCGTCTAAATAAGCCATCGACTCGCGGGTCTAAAAAATAATCGACATGTTTTTCGATTGTTCGAGTCAACTGTATCGACCGCTAGTATTCGATCTCATTCAAAACTTTAAACCGTCAAGGAACAACACGAAAATGAACGCGCCATGTGCCAGTCTCAATAATAGACCTAGTCGGACTCGAGTCCAAGTCGAAACAATCGAGATGTTCGAATAATCGAATAAAACCTCTAGCCATCGCGTAACACTAGTACTTTGGAAGTGGTGCATGAAGAAATCATGAGGAACTTCGCGTCTAAGCGTAATTCGATCACAAACATCGAGTAACAGTATGTTAATTCATTAATCTAACGGTATTTACAATTTTACGGTGACATCTATCCTGTTCTAGTTGGTTAGTTTATTAATATTACTGTCATGTTCTACTCCCACTAATCTCATCTCATCTATCCACAGGGTCTAATGGGCTGGTACATGGTTAAATCAGGTTTAGAAGACCGTTTCCAAGGCCCCTCAGACGTGCCGCGAGTGTCACAGTACCGTCTAGCGGCGCACTTGAGTTTGGCGTTCATCCTGTACACGGGGCTGCTGGCCGGAGCCCTGAGGGTGCTGCGCCCCTTCCCCGCGGCTGCCACGTTAAAGTCTCTCAAGGACTTAAAGGGTGTTACTGCTCTTGCGCATTCTGTTAAGGCTATGGCGTTCCTTACTGCTGTGTCAGGTATGCTATTTTGTTTTTATTTTCTTATACTTACGACTTTCATTAGACGCTACAAATAACACAAAATCTATATATATATATAACACCTTTTTTTGGGCAGTCGTGTAAAAAATGAAACCCGTTTTCCGTTGTCACGACATAACATGAAAACGGCTTGACCGATTTGGCTGTTTTTTTTTAAATGTTCCTTGAAGTTCAATGATGGTTTTTACGGAGTGAAAAATTCAAAAAAAAAGTTACGTTAAGTAGGGTAGGTAGTGTAGGGTAGCATAGGATATGTAGGGTAGTCTTTTTATTAAAATCGTCAAACTGGTTTATGAAAGGATTTTATGCGAAAAAGCAAAAAGCTGAAAAAAAAGCTGTAAGTTTTCCGAAAACAATAAAATAAAATAAATCTATACTAATATTATAAAGAGGTAAAATTTTTAAGTTTGTATGTAGGGGGTAATCTCTGAAACTACTGGTCCGATATGAAAAATTCTTTCAGTTAGATTAGTTCAGTTAGATAGCCCATTTATCGAGGAATGCTACAGGCTATATACCATCACGCTACGGCCCAAGGGAGCGTAGCAGTAACGAAAAATGCGGGTGAAACCGCAGGGGACAGCAGCTAGTAATAAATAAAGTGGGGGTGTGCTAGGAAAACGGGAAAGGAATGCAGTGTGACGTCACATTGTAGTCCTTGCATGCATTTCCGTAACTTTACAGTTTCCTCTTCCACCAGATTTGAATGGTTTCTACCTTATTTAATTTTGAACGGATATGAAAAAAATTTTGATTTTGGATAAAAAAGATAACTTTTGATACAATTCAAATAATAATTAAAAAACAGTCATTTACCCAATCCTTCCTCTATATCCAGGCGCCTTCGTAGCCGGTCTAGACGCAGGCCTAGTCTACAGCTCGTTCCCGAAGATGGGCGACAGGTGGATCCCAGAAGACATCTTAGAGTTCTCTCCCACACTGCGCAACTTCACGGAGAACCCCACCACGGTGCAATTCGACCACCGCGTGCTCGGCACCACGACGCTGGCGCTGGTGACGGCGCTGTGGTGCGTCGCTAGGAACAAGTCTTTGTCACCCATGGCGAGGAGGGTCGTTAATGGTGTTGGCGCTATGGCGTGGTTGCAGGTATAATATTTTTTGAGTCTTTTAGCTATATTTGTTTTAAGTTGAGTGCTCTATTTGTTTATAGGCAATATTACTGCAATACATACGATGTTTCTGTCTGATATCAGCATAAAAGATGATAATATAAATAAAGATTTTTTTACTGACCTTTCAACCGATTTTCACTTCAAAGCTGCAGGAAATAGTTGGTATTGTAAGCAAGTTTTTGGCTTTGAAAGCCAAGAGTGCCTCGCTTTAAATATACTTAACTGGCGAAACGAAATTATAATAAAACTTTACCTGTATGAGGCCCTACACTGAATTGTTGATGGAATGGAGCTATATAGGGTTTATAGTTCCATCTCTTTCTCGCTCATTTTAACACGTCAAGGGGTAAGGCCCCTGGTATTTTATATTAAAACTATTTCTAGTACATAGGCGTACCTAATGTTGATTCCTGTATCGCTCCGCAGGTGTCGCTAGGCATCGCGACGCTGCTGTACTACGTGCCGACGCCTCTGGCCGCGTCGCACCAGTCGGGCTCGCTCGTGCTGCTGTCGCTCGCCATCTGGCTCACGCACGAGATCAAGCTCCTCAAGTACATACCAAAGTAGACCACTGACTGTATTATTTGTATTATTTTATTGTAAATTAAACTTTATGCTAGTGAACTTATGGCGTTTTGTTTCAACTTGTGAAAATGGAATTATTTTCATACGACTAGTCTTATACCTATAGGTACTCCGTCGGTTTAGGTAGTTAACTAAATGTAAACAATCTTGGCATGTCTTTTTGTGTAAAAGTTGTCTATAAATTGTATGTAAAAATCTTTGTAAATAGGTATTTACCTAAATCGATGTTAGCTAATAAACTAAATTTAAATAATCTTTGTGTATATTATATACAACCTCTTTAATATAAAAAGACATACCAAGATTGTTTACCTTTAGTTAACTACCTATACCGACGGAGTATAGTAGTTTAGTTTGTAGCTCCTCAGCGTATTAGTTCGATATTTTAGCTCATCAACTCCCGTTTCGAACCGACCTCATAAGATAGACTAGCTGCACTTGACTGTTTAATTTATGATGAAATAAGGGTTTTTAAAACGTTAACAACTAGGGACATTTATACACAAACAATGTTATTCACAAAGTGTTTTATTTGAAAATTTAAAATGCTAATATTGCTTACACACTGAAAAACTGTTTTATGTACAAAACTGTGTGTAGACAAATCGCAGATGTGTCGCGTCGGGCCGCGCGCGGCGGCGTCCTTCAAAATATACAACTTGATATAGCCTTACGATACACGCAGTGAATTTGTTATTTCATATAAATCTATCTATCTACATACTTGTAACAATACAGGCATGATCCAAACTCTGCGCTCGTCAAAACCCACATCAATTTTGATATAATATTCATTATTGTGCCTCTAAGTTATATATCAGCAGTACCCGGCTTTACGGGGCACAGATGGACATTTTAGATTCGAATATCCAATTATCTACATTATCATTTTAAATATTAAAAATTGGAACGAAACAATAACATATATTATGTAGCAATAAACAATGAATGGCAAAATTAGATTTCTGATATAATGCCATCATTGAGTAATAAAAACAAATTAACATTGATCGTAAACTACTGAAATACGAATTTGAAGTTATCCTGTCATATTGAGCTAATTTATTATGTTCACACACAAATAATAAAATTACATCACAAGCGAAAAAATATGGACATAAATATCAAATAAATATTTCTTCAATATCTTGCGTACGTAAATAATTTTTATTGCTTAAGGTACATTTTAGAGGGCAGGTACAATCAGCGACAAAATAACAAATGTGGTGCCGACTGTACCTCTTCTTAACAAGTAAAGTGCTAAGATAAAATAAAAGAGAAACATGTAAAGATGTGAGTATGACATTTGAATAAAGTTTATAATTTTGGACATTACCCGTATCTGTTAGATTTAACATTTAGTTGAGAAATCATTTATGGCGGACCTATTCCTACTATTTATTGCATTGACCATGAAAACGAAACTAGTATAAAAGCTTACTGAGTAAAAGCTATCCATGATACCTCACAGTCAAATACACCAAATGAGTAAGAAATAAGTCCTTCAGTGAAAACAAAATGGTAGCACCATACATAATTCCTTAGTCCGAAATCAAACATGTTAGACCGTATATGACTATTGTACAACTAGCTATGGCCGACTGCAATTTGTAACCTAAATATAACTGAAAACTATTAGCGTAAAGTGAGGCAACACTATATTGTTGATGGTAACACAGGAGGAATTGTTCACAGATAACAAATACTTTTATTTTCACTGGCAATTTCAGTCTTGTGAGATAAGGCGTGAACTACACAAGTTTCGGAGACTATTGATTAGGCGGAGTGTGTCGTAGCGAGATGTAGCTTGTGGATGCAGTTCAAGCCTTTGACACGTTAACATCAGGAGTCGTGAACGCAATTATAGACATTAATACCTTTACATAAAGTAGATTGTAGCGTGCATGGGTTACATGAACGTTCATAAATTTCTATAATAAAAACGATTTTACTTGAAATGTTATGTAACAATGACGACTCTGCAACATTTAGATATACATATTTTATTGTATTATCTTAATCGGTTTCGTGGAACAGAAGTTAACAGTACTTGAGATATTTTACTTATAATCCATTCGCAAGAACATTAGACATTTTAAACAAACCTTTTTTTACTGTCTATTCAACCGATTTTGACTTTTATTGCATTGGTCGCATGATAAATGGCGGCTGCAGTAAATAGTTGGTAATGTAACTTGTTTGCTTTTAATGCCAACCTTATGCCCACGGAATAGAAGTCAAAATTGGTTGATCGGGCAGTAAAAAAGGTTTGTTTAATTGCGAATGGGGTGTAATTTCAAATAAAAAAAATTATCGTAATGTATGCAGAGACACCACTGTCAAACTAAATAATATCTCGAGCCTCTTCCCAATTTAACTATTAAATAATTATGTATAAATACTAAAGCTAACCTAACGAGTTAGTACTAAAACGTTATAATCCTCTTATTACAATTTAGAAATAGAACGTATATTTGTAGCAGTTACAATCTAAACGGCTGGTTCAAAGGAATCTATGAAAATAACGTTATTATAATTTTAAATGTTTGAAGTTTCGATAAATCAGGAATTATCGATACTTTAAACATGTTTTCTGCAGTATTTAAAAGAGATTTCAAATTACATCTCATAACTCATAAAACTAGAATATTTTTTAAGTCTTTATAAATTGTAACTGCTAACATTTAAATATCTCTATAACCTATATCGCCATATCAATAATTTCGATACAAAAAATAAACCAACTATAATCGTAGACATTTAATTATTCCGATTTTATAAATAAATGCTGCTGAGGCTTTATTTAATATCACTACAGGATTTAAACAACACTCGGTATAAAACAACGTCGATATCGATACGCTGCATTTATCGATAAAGTGCGGTACCAATTTATCAATATAAATAAAGTTTAGTAATTGATGAATCGATATGTGAGAATATTGTCAGTAGTGGCTTTAGGCCATCAATGAATAAAATAAAGTGAATATAATATTGACGGTACACATACAAGCGTGTGATATACATTCATATAGCTACGCATAATTTGTTTGAAAAACCAAAACATATCACAACTTGATGATTATAATTACGCGATAAAGAATTCTATGAGTAGGGGAGTAAGATTGAAAATGAGTTTCTGACATCCTAGAGAAACCGATAGCTATTTACTTTTATAGTGATAAGTACGCATTTTGTATGTTTTATCTTATTTCAATCGGAGTCCAACTGAGTATCATAGTATAAGGCGTATCATAGTATATTATAGAAAAGAACAAATTTATTTTTTATAACTAAATAATATTTTATCCTGAAGTATATTGCGATAATTTTGCAATCAAGTTAAAATTATATCGATAAACGTATGATGGATTATTTTAATTTGTTTTTGTGAAGAGAATAATCGCAATACACGTCAGAATGCTTACATGAAATAATATTATAGTAGCAATGCGCGATGGCGAGAGGTTTTATTCGATTGTTCGAACATCTCGATGTTTCTCGATAGTTTCGACTTTGAATCGAGTCCGACTCGGTCTGTTATTGCGACTGGCGCATGGCGCGTCCATTCGCGAGTTGTTACTCGATGTTTTAGAGTTTCGAGTGAGTGTCTGATTCGAATAATCGTAGATAATCGTAATCGAAATACATCTCGGGTATATTGTAGAAGAGCGAGTCGATGGTTTATTTTAACGACTCCAATTCTTTCGATTCTTAAAACATCTCGAAATCGCTCATTGCTATATCATAGTGACACAAAATTACATCGAAGATTCATTTGTTTACCTACAATATGTCCGTCCACTTACACATTCATAACAAAATATAATTTAACCCGAAACTTATGTTAATAATTTCTTTTATAAGAATACAATCGACAAATCACTAACAACATTATAATTTTGCTTGTATTAACTCGTGTGCAAGATCTAACACTAACATAGTACAGGCTACAATATACGCATGAAAAAAAACTCGAAATAGCAGCTCAAACGAAAATGTTGAGTATAAAGCTTGTACAGAGATCTTTTGCCGCCAAAATCGGAACGTACGACGCCATCTTGGTTTTTATTTATTAGTGTTGTGGTGGTCTGGTAGGCAGCCGCTCCTCGTAAAATACTGGTATTCAGCTAAATCCGGCTTGACTGGAAGCCGACGCCAATATAGATGGGTGTCTAGGTAGATGATGAGTGTTCAAGCACAAGCCTACCACTAATAAGAACAAATGACTGGCTTCTGCCACCGGCTTCGCTCGCGTGTAAATAGGTTTCTCCATACAAACTTTGGACCCCTTTCATCCCCTTGGGGGTGAATTATAGAAAATCCTCTCGTAATGCTCGCTTATGTCATAAAAAGAAACCTTGTTTGAAATTCCAGTCCTAGTCCAGTATAGTGCGTTTTTTGCGTGCGTAGACATTGCTTTACGCGGCCAGCTGGCAACACACACGATCGGATGTATGTGAGCCAGTTTCTCCTTTTATATAACAAATGTTTATCATCAGTGCGCTACTGCTAAACTCGTCATTCACCGACAAAAGACCTCTGTAGCACAGCATCTTGAACAACAACGAAACGGCTGCCATTGATATGAGAGACACGCGAAATAACCCCTTTCATCATGCCAACTGAGTCTTCACTTGTATAACACGAGAACAATGGCCGATTTTTATATTATTTAGTATAACAAGATTACCTCGCGAGGCAGCTTACATCCGTTACTCAAGCAATTCATAAACATACCACAAAAAGATCTGACACATTTGAATGCAAAATTAACACCTAGCGATCATTTAAAATAAACAATAATATATTATTATATAATAATAATAATTCAGTATATAAAGAAAATTGTTACATCACAATAGATGGCAGTCGCTTTATGTACGTTAAATGGCAGATTAATACTTGCGTTCAAATGTTTATGTATTACATTGTATGCCTATAGAAGTGTCCATTTTTCTCCCATATATCGACCAAGTTTGACGGAAGCTCAACTTGCAATTATGGCGTGAAATAATGGCTACTACTATAGACATAATGTAGTGTTAACATAGCTTATAACAGTATATACGTTAGAATATTGGGACATCTCGAATTAGCATTTAAATTGGTTCCTTGAAGCATGGCACACGGACGGCCATAGTTATAACATTAAATATACATTGAACACACATTAGAAAAAATAAAAATCAGGTATATAAGCTCCTTATTAAATAAAAAATCTTCCCAGTCGTTTAAATATAAATAGGTAATTTTATAAATGATGTTGTCGACCATACTGTAAAGGCGGTACCCCACGAGCGCAGTCTGCAACAGTGGGGTAGCGGCTTTACATGATATCCGTAGCAAGTAACTTGATGAGTGCTGTATGGCCGCTTAAAGCATTCACAACTTGAGCCGTGTTATTGTCTATTATCAATTTTACTTTATTCAGTTTTGAGACAACTTAATGCAAATTATTTTGTTTATACACCTACTTTAATCGCATAAATTAATTAATTCCAGACGATTTTAAACACGTAATTATAAATATTTACCATTATATCTCGTTTGATACATAATATAGTAAAATTTCAATTGTGTATCGTAATAACCATACAGCCTTAAAGTATCGCTCTCACTGCAATGTACATATAATATATTAATCACTACAATTGGGGCATTTTATATAAATATAAACAATTTATATATGAATCTGGTACAAATGATAAGGTATGCTGTGTGAGGGAGATCGTCCCTACAATATGTATCATTGTGCTTCAGACTGATTATAATTTAGGCAGCAAAGTGGCTTTATCATACAACTCTTTTTATAAGTCACTTTACTAATGTTACATAGTGTATGGGCGATCAAAAGTGTAAAATTAGAATGTAATATCAAGGCGACCCCATCGAAAGCATTTACAGAAATAATCTTGGATACCACTAATCGAGCTCAACGGTGATTTCGAGCGCACTATTCATGATAAAACTTTATTCAGCCCCTAACTTTTACAATAACGAAGAGACTTGCTCTGTTATTTTGTAAATATCTTACACCAAAAACTTAGTTTTCAAAAATCGAATAGATCTGTTGCAGCCAACTAGTTTAGTCTGTTATTATAATTCCGGTTATAGCCTAGCCCGATAACTAAACGAAATTTTCAAACTATCGGCCAGGATTTATGTTCAGCCAATGCGTTTGAAAAAGTCGTCGAAAAAAGTCTAAGGACGCTCAGAATTATTCCAAAAAAAAAAGGCTAGGCTTTCAACTGAATGACGAATCAAACTAATCGGCTGCGACAGATCTACTCAACAATTCTAGTTATGTAAAAATGTTTTAGAGAAATGGTTCGGTAATGGGTATGGTTACTCATTACCACACGCTAGCTACTATTACACAATATTACTATATTTATGAACAAAAATGAACTAGTAGATATAAGTCTTTCTCCGTTATTGTATGAGCCAAGGGCGCCGTACAAATCGGTTACATATAACCTACACTGTTACTTTAGAATACATTATTACTTGGATTATGTTGCTCTGGTTCCTTCATTGAAGCGTCTTTGTGATATTTTGCCAATTTTATATCATTAATTCATTCACTGGGTGATTCCATTCGAGCGGAAAATTAAAAAGAAGCCTTTTAGACTTCGACACAAGGTTAAGACTTGATATTATTTGTTGATAATCCCTATAGTATTATAATCAGCTACAATAAACTATATCGCACTTTTCCAATAGAAATATTATATTATAACAGCTTGAGTATAAAATCATGGTCTTATGATATGAACTATGTAGAAGTGTTGAAATGCCAACTTCCATAACTTTCGTCAACTTAGCAGAGGGCGCCACAATAGCCAGTGCTGTCTACGATTCATCACACACAAAGCGTATTGTATGGCCCGAACTAAACTAGAACCTATACAAAAATAAATAGACAAACATCCAATATATATGAATAAAACTACAAGTACGACAGTGCAGGGGTCTGAGGCGCGAGAGGGGAGTATTCTATGTTCAAACTTAACCACAGACAAGGTAGTATTTTGCGTTCCCTCGCTTTTTTGATGTTAATGTTTTTGGCATGGATACTAAGTCGTTTAAGCTATGTCTTTATAATAATAGGTAATTGCAGTATTTGGCAGCAAAAGTATCTACCCTACCTCCTCAACATAGTTTACGTTGAAGTAGCTCAATAAAATTGACAGTTTCATTTTACCGAGATCGCGTTTGTTTCAATTATTCCATAAATTATCCAGTTGCGCAGACACTTGAAGTACAAAACTATACCAATTTCAAATCACAATATCCACCAGGAAACAATTTGTGAATAATTAAAACAGTCTAAACTTCACTCGAAGATATCCTGCCAAAAACTTCCTTACCTAACCAACCTAGCACAGTCGCCTTTTAAGTATAAATAAAATGGAAAAAACAGTTTTAAAAATAAATGCAAAGTACCACAAAGACGCTGGTGGGTGCATGGCGGTGCAGCTTGGCGACTAGCTGGGCGGCTGCGGGTCGGTGCTGACGATGACCTGCACCACGTAGCCGGGCGTGATCTTCGCCTCTTCGATGAGAAGGCGGTCCCCGAGGAGCTTGCCGCCGTAGAACCAACGTTGTCGCCACGGCTCGATGTTCTCTTGAGCCTGGGGATTGTGTGAGAGGTGATGTTAGTTTAAAAATAAAATGTTTATTGCTATAAGAAGATTTTCCGTTTTTTGCAATTTGCAAGCTAGTGTTAGGTTGTATGAAGTTAAATTAGAAAATTTGAATTTCCGGGCTACCCTGAAGCTTCCCCCTTAAGTTTTTACAATGTATATGATTGGAGCCTCCTTTTAGGCTGGTAATACTTGGAGTGTCATGAAGTTAATCAAGACATTATAATTTTATACTAAGGGCCTGTTTCACAATGTCCGAGTAGGCACTACTCACTGAATAAGTTCAAAAATTTGACAGAATTTGTATGAAATTATCTGTCAAGTAAGATACTCGAAACTTAATCATAGGTGGTGAAATAGGCCCTTAATCTAAATAATTATACGACGTGGCGACCTACTGGACTCAAAATCTATAAGGGAAGGAAAACCATTGAAACGAAAAGAAGAAGATACAGATTGGGCGGGTCACTTCAGCCGCATGCACACTGACCGCAGGGCATAAAAATGGAAGACGCCGTTTGGTCGACCTGGGAAGAGATAGCGGCATGATCTGACGCCTACCATACGAGCTGGTTCGAGGTAGTTTAAGAAAAGAATACCTAGAAGTTCAGGGAGGCCAGCAGTGGGAAAATATAGGCTGAATATTTTAGCATTAGCATTATCGGTCTTATAATGTTCCCACTGTCGGGACTCAGGCCTAAGAGAGGGAAATATAAAAAAAAAGTATTTTTTATCAACATCAAGACATACAATTAAATTTAGTATCAGCTCTCATCGCTGGCCGCTTTGCGCGGATGTGACGCATACCCTCTCAACATATGGAGTTGTTATTGTTATTTTTATGGTATGCGCCATGTTTGATGCAAATAAACTCTTTTTCATTCTTTCTTTTGTTTTAAACTTTTTTTTTCGTCCGTATGGTGTCTGGACTTCTAGACGCAAATAATTACACTATCTCATCTCTTCCCGCTGGTGTCGTAAGAGGCGACTAAGGGACACCCAGAGAATGGGCAGCAGCATTTTCAGTGCATTTTCCAACATCCACACTGCGATCCCCAACACACGCCAAGCGTGGCGATTATGGCCCCCCATGGGGGACGCCTATATCCAGCAGTGGACGTCTTTCGGCTGAGATGATGATGAAAGTTTTAGTTTCTTTTAGCTTCACCATTTTGTTTCAATTAAGTAGTAGGATGTTTATTAAAAACTACGGCGAATTATAATATGTTAGTCCGCTGAGACGCTGATTGACTTCCGAATTAGCAAGCGAGGTCATTCGCGAATAAACCTTTATTATCAAATAAATTCTCGGCAATCGAATCTACGAACCTGAAATCGTCTAATGTAGTCCTATGGGTTGTACCTCGTCGAAATAAGGCTTATGCCAAAGATCCATATTTAATAAATGAAATTTGGTACAAAGTAAGCTTGAGTCCCAAGGAAGGACATGGGTTACTTTTCATCTGTCTACGACTTCGATTTTGTATCCACTATAATCGCTAGCTAATTTACTTAAACATTATGCATTCTTCATCTAAAAAAATATTTAGAAAGGCAGCACATTAGCTTAAAGAAAAACTACTTTAATTCGAAAGGACAAAAAGTCACGGCCTAACTAAAGAGCGTCCATTCCAAACAACCTTGGCAGCTAGCCAAGAACCATTGATAATACAAGCTAATAGCCTAATGTCCGTGTCATTAAGTC
This sequence comes from Mythimna separata, assembly GCA_030763345.1. NCBI lineage: Eukaryota > Metazoa > Arthropoda > Insecta > Lepidoptera > Noctuidae > Mythimna > Mythimna separata. Next base: position 1,211,744 of record CM061181.1, on the reverse strand, counting down.
CGGACGACTAAAGAGAAAGCACAATGCTTTAAAATCATATTCCTAGCCATAGTTCCAACGGTTCAGTTATGTGGGTCAACGGACAGTAATTGTCGAGGCGGCGTCCAAAACTGTAAGACATTAACAGGTGAACACGACCTTTGTAGAGTAAGTATGTAAGTATATAAACACTTCAGGGCTGTGTACCGTTGAAATGTGAAGGAGAACTTCAAGATTCTCAAGGTACTGTGATTGTAAGGATATTTGTTAAGCAAACGTTTACAAAAAAGCAAAATTTGTATCGGAAATCGCACGATTATCGCATATAAATGATCATAGAACCATTTTTGCGCCAGTGTTATAATGTTTGTTGTTAAATATTAATATTTATCAAGGTCTAAAAATAAGAATCTCGTGTCACAGTGTTTGCTATCGAACTCCTTCGAAACGACGTGATTGATTGTTATGACATTTTTTGTGTATATTTAGTAGGGCTGAAAATAGGCCGTAGGCTATTATTTGCCTCCCTTTGCTACCCCCACGCCCCATTTATTCTATGATTATTTAAATGGCAGAACGTTTGCAGAGTCAGCTAGTAAATAAATCGTCCTCCTTGCGTCGTATTCCTCAATGCTGAGGGTCGTGACCGATGCTTCATCGCTTTCACTCGTATGATATTCCTGTCTCTAGCGGTGTGGAGGGTATTGTATACTGTACTTTACCTTTTATATCTAAATAAACTATTAGGACTAGGTGTGAAATTTTGCACGAGGATTTTTTTAAAGACGTAGACGAGTACTAAGAGAGGATGTTCCAAAATTCACCCCTTAATTAATCTATCACATACCCGCGAAACGAGACACAACAGTAAAACAATAACACCGCGGTCTCATAGGACCGGTTGGGGATTCAAACATTAAGGGAAGACAACGAGGTTTTAAAGTTCTTTCGTGAAAGTAGTCTTTTATATTTAGTTCATGAATCCCCGACCAGTATCATGCGACCGCGCTGTTATTGTCTTACTATTGTGTCTCGTTTCGCGAGTATGTGATAGATTAAATCTACAAACCGTCTACATTATTATGTCTAGCAACAATCCTGTTTACTTAATCTATAACATGTTTTGTGTTGTGGCAAATAAAATACTATTCTATTCTAACGACCTATTTCAAGTTTCATCAGGCTCTAATGATGACGGCAATATAAATGTAAATCCTGTCATCGCAACAATGGCGGGCAGCCCTATCAGTATCGTGACGCAGCGCAGGCTGTCGCGTATGGTTGCAAAATTTCGCGTCGTTCGCATGCGCTGCGCTTGCGTCACTCGCTGACCGTGTTTGAGCGCGCCGCTGCACAACCTACATGCTTTTATGACTGGCTTTAGTGCGAAGATAGTATTGTAGTAGTTTACTTACAGATTAACAATGCTACATGGCTTTTTTCGTCTTATTTATATGGTACGTGTAAGTACTAAGGGCTACACTTTTTGAAGAGGAATCAATTTCTGTGATGCTATGATATATCTATCGATATGATATCTCTCGGTATTGTTTCTTTTCTTCGACATGAAGGCCTGAGGGGTTTATATCAGTTGCAATTCGGGGAATACGATTTTACCAAGCCCATTTCATCATCAGAAAACTTTTTGTGAACATTAACAGCTAAGGAATGGAATTCTGTGCCGGAGTTTGTGTTTCCTGATAGCAAAACCTATATCCTGATATCACAACCGGGGATCTTTAAGACTAGAGTAAAGAGATTATGTCTAGACCTTAGACAAGCGGGCTTCATCGTCAAGGCGAAGCTTAGGAATATAAAAAAGGAAATAGTTCTTATCTATCTGTGGCACTAGGCTATTACTAGGCTGGGTAGTTATCTTTCGAGTTCCTAATTACCTTGTTGTATGTCTCCGCGCGGTAGATTACGGCTCCTAGAGAGGAGGCCTGAGTCCCAGCAGTGGGGACATTATAAAGCCGCTAATGCTAATGTCTCCATGAAAGCCATGATACCCAATGGACTGGATTTAGGTAGACAGCGGTTAATGAAAGGAGTAAAAGGTCCTAGGGTCAATTATGCAGTAAGACTGGTTAAAAAATTATAATCGTACTTCTACAACATCATCTACACAATATAATAAAGAGGTAAAGTTTCTTTTTTCGTTTGTATGAGGTAATCTATGGAAGTACTGGTCCGATTGCTAAAATTTTTTCACCAGTAGAAAGCTGCTGTATTCCTGAGTGACATAGGCTATATTTTTTGTACGCGGGCGAAGCTGCGGGCTAGTATAACAATCAAACAATAAAAAGGCTGCATGCCTTAGTCCCAGTAACGGTGAGAGATGAGAATGTTTTGGTTTTCCACAACTTGTATAAATTCCAGTTTCCGTTAAGATCTAATAACTAATCCATTCTACTCGTACAGCATTTAGGGAACACACACTCACTGTAGTTCATTGTTTTATTTAAGAAAATTTATCTACATTTACTTTCTAAAAATACTTAGAAATTAGTGAGATGTTCTGCAAATAACATAGTTTGCGAGATCCAGTGTTCTGAGTGTGAGTCATTCTTAAGTAAATGCGATCGAAAAGTTTACCGCGTTAGCCAATCAGAGCGCCTAACATCATAAACGTGTCGATCGCGTTAACTTTAAACAAACTCGCACTAGGCTGAGATCTCTAAACAGCTGCAGGTACGCGAATTCTAAAACACTAACTGGTAAACAAGTCATTCTACTGATAAATATTAAGTATGTGTGAATGTGAATGCCAAATGGTTTAATATTATTATGATTTAAATAATATGTGTGTATGTGTTCGAGATTAGGGGGAACCTATGACCAATAAGAGCTGTTCTAGTTGACTGAACAAAAAGTAACTAGATTTACAAAAACAGGTCCTGTATTTGACTCATGCTTATTTAGATCTTAGAATTGAAAACTCTTAAGTTTCCCGATATTTGAAGTGGTATTAAAAAACATCCTTTAAAAAGAGCTCAAAACAGTCATAATAAAAATTGCTATTTTATTGATTCGATACTTTACTTAGGGACCATCGATTTGGCCATGATTATCATGAATGTAAGATTTCTATGCATCAAAATCTCATTCTTCACTAAAAATACCTACTTGCCAAATATTTATGGCCTGTTTACAATTTTATTATTAAAGGGCTTGGGGCACCCCGACCCGGGCAGGTAGAAAAAAGCCATCTCCTTCGAGGTTATTTTTTTTTTATCACCCAGAAGAGCATATTTTAGTGCACAATTAGTATTTTTGAAGGGACAAAAGCATATTTTGTAGTAGAAAACAGGAATACATTGAGCAACAGTAGAATCTACCGGTGGACAACGTAACTATTTTACAATATGATCATCCTCATTTGATTATATCATGAAATAATCATGCGTTTAGCTGGAATAGCACCATTTCATGAAATGACCGGTGACATCATGAAGTCATCAATTCTAAGAAAAGGCACGACATATTGAATATATCATACGAATATATTCGTCGCGATTTTGACAGGAATCGTAAAATTATTTAGTTAGTTAATCCTGATTCCATTCTTCCTAGAAAGCTGAACCGCATGAACGTAAAAGGTTTAAATAATGTCAGCACATCAGTTCATTAAACGAACCTTACTCAACAATATAGATGTTGACTTTTTTTATTCATGTTTGAATTGATCAAATATCTTCTTCCGCTATGGTTGGAGCTACAAGGCATGTCAGACTATTACTGACTTTTTTTCAGGTTGGAAATAAATCATCAGAATGACTTCTCCCGCTCTAGGTGGAGTAAGAGGGAGTCTTATGCCCGTTTTCACCAACAGCCCCTAAAATTTAAGTGTCTCTTAAGCCAATATAATCACGGTTTTTGCAAGTTATTAATAAGTTATTATTCTGCATTAAAGTATGACATCTTTCAAAGTGTTTGATTTCATACTTTGATTCAGAATAATAACTTTATAATATGCAAAAACCGTGATTATATTGGCGTAAGAGACACTTAAATTTTAGGGGCTGTTGGTGAAAACGGGCATTAGACTTTTACTGACTAAAACCCACCCATTTTCCCTCAGTTCAGTTGCCCAGATATTTTTTCCAAACATACACCCAGCTCAGAAGTTGAAACCCTAACCTAAAGGAATGCTAATAAGCGCGATCGGCAAATCGAGTTCTACATTACATAGAAGAATTGAATAACAACATTAAATACATAATTCATAAGGTCAAGCAGAATTGAAGGTGAAAATACGTTTGGCAATATTGTACCCACAGAATTGCCAGATATAGTTGGAATAATAACATTGCAGATTTAAATTTTTGATATTGTAACTTGTCTTTTAATTCGCCCGGTTTTTTTTCGGGTGGGAAATCATCGAAATGACTTCTCCCGCTCTTAGGCAGAGGAAATCCCCTGTTCCTTCTTTGCCTTAGTTCCAGGGTCCCAGGGTACTCTATCATTCAAGCCAGTGCCCCAATAATTATTTATTATTATTTATTTATATACTCTTTAGCCGATTTAGCCGACCCCAATATAGTTGGGAAAAGGCTAGGCAGATGATGATTTATACTCTTTATTGTTCACCATAAAAATACATATTTTTATATGCATATTTTTAATACGCCGTCCTAACCTATGCCGCCCCTTGAAGAATCCCCGTCGCGCGTTGCCCTTACGTCATCGCGCATTTTGTCTTTAAATCCCAAAAACGACAACGTTTTTAAACCAAATTTCGGCTGATCATTTTCTTACATCAGTGTGTGCAATACGACGATTAAGCGTCTTTCACGGTCATTTAAGTTGTACAGACGTTTGTATAATCGGCGCAACGCGTTCCCAAACCCTGAATAAATTGGGTTAAGGGTAGCAGAAGGATGCCGAAAGCATAACAGAGATCCTAATAATAAAAAAATATAGATATCTACGATCTTAATTGGTCATAGATATCGAATCTCGACCGTTTTACAGATAAGTTTGAGATTCGATATCTATATTCTACTAGCTTTTACCCGCGGCTTCGCTCCCGTCAAATGACTACCCTACATATCCTATGCTACCCTACCCTACCTTCCCTACCTACCCTACACTACCCTACCTACCCTACACTACCCTACCTACCCTACACTACACTACTCTACACTACCCTACACTACCCTATACTACCCTACACTACCCTACACTACCATACACTACCCTACCTACCCTACACTACACTACCCTACACTACCCTATACTACCCTATACTACCCTACACTACCCTACACTACCCTACACTACCCTACACTACCCTACACTACCCTACCCTACCCTACACTACCCTACACTACCCTACACTACCCTACACTACCCTACACTACCCTACACTACCCTACACTACCCTACACTACCCTACACTACCCTACACTACCCTACACTACCCTACACTACCCTACACTACCCTACTTTACCTAACTATTTTTTTTTAGAATTTTTCTCTCCGTAAGAACCATCATTGAACTTCAAGGAACATTTTAAAAAAAGAATCAGCCAAATCGGTCAAGCCATTTTCATGTGATGTCGTGACAACGGAAAACGGCTTTCATTTTTATATATATAGATATATATAGATAGATGTGTGCATTCGGTCTAATGTAGCGGGAACTACATTAGACCGACGCACACGTGGGCCACGCCTGATTCGTACGTAGAACCACGTCGCATGGCGTGGATCTAATGTAGCTCTATAAGTCTAGTTGCCATCTAAAATGAATGCAGACTGACGCGCCCAGATCGGCGTACGTGACCCACGTGTGTGCAATGTAGTTTTACCTTTAAGGAAATACTGAATACACTTGTGTCTTTTTAGGTGTAAAATTATCAGGATGACTTCTGCTCTTGGGCGAAGCGGGAGGGTGTTTGTTTGTTTCTTCTTTACCTTCGTCCCAAAGCCTTGGGTTTTCTTTTCAGAAGCGAACCCATGGCCCCAGAGGCTTCGACCCTGTAAGGCACTAATTTGGTGTGCAATAAAGTTTCTCTCTCTCTTTGCCTAGCCTTATCCCATTTCATTTGGGGTTGCCTCTCTTCGTCATCTTCTTCTTCTTTGGGAACCGACCCAAAACCGAATTGCACACCTAAAGAATCTCACACCTACATTAGGTGTGCAAAAAAGTTTATTCTAATCTATTACCTATGTACTGCCACGATTATAGCGAGAAATAAGTATCGTCGGAAGTAATACAAAACAAACTTTTTAAAAATGCATTTTTTTCGGGCTGCTTGCTCACTGTATTAGTAAAGTTTACAAATATCATGAAAGCCCATACTGACTACGAACAGTTAATTAAAAGGTGTTTACAGCGCCGCCATTAACACATCCATACCCAACCATTATCAAGGTCTTTACCACAAGGCTGTGCGTTATCTTATCAGCTACCATCTGTACACTAATCTAAGTTATCTATGTATCATATCTCAATTTATCAAATGGAAAATTGAATGGAATTGAATGGGGATCCCCGGAAAGTAGAGCAACATTTCTTGCTTAGTGTGTATGGGATTTTTTAAATAATATACTTGTTATTTTAGCGTTATTTTTTTTTTGTATCAGCGGGCTATTTACATTTGCGGAATTTGCAACAATTACTATTCTATATCTAGGATGTATTATTAACTAGCGACCCGCCCCGGCTTCGCAGGCGTGCAAATCTATCAGTGTTACTCTACAATAATTATTATGCATGTAGGTATTGAACATATAAGCCTTCTTCTTGAATCACTGTATAATATATTAAAAAAAAACCGCATCAAAATAATGTACGAAACGAAAAGTAACTAAGGCTACATTTATTTTAGAACACAGATAAAAGCTTCTTGGAATTGAAACAAAATGGCATTGTTATTTCACAAGTTTAGCGCGGGCGAAGTCGCTGGTACCAGCTAGTAACGTAGTAAATACGTAGTCGATATACTTATAAAGATTGCTTAACCGTGAGCAGATTTTCCTAGACAATAGTTGCATCGTTTCTTATTTCCCGAATGCCTGGAATACGGCATTCGGGAAATAATAAACGAGTGCAGTAAAGCCCAGTTAGCCTATTGTCACATTTTTCTAAATTATAAATAAAAATAATATTACACTAACAAGACAATTTAATCTAGATGAGACCGGTCTCTATTAATACGCAAATATTTACTGCTCAAAATACGCCGTTACTTCTTGTTTCAATTTTAAGCCACAAAAAAAAAGGAGGATAATATCTGGTAAAAATATCTTTCCTCTAAATAATAATTTATTTAAATAATACTTTATTAATTTATTAAAATTAATGAATAATTATGGCTTACTGAAGTGGAGATAGATACCTTTACCGAAAGACACACTCGCAGCGACAATATCTCACAACACACTTATAGCAAAGTTGATTACAGATAAAATAATAAACAAAAAAACATCTCTAGTTTCCAATTTAGACGAAATACTACTAAAAATACAACTCACATGTAACTTATTCTTGCACTGCGCGACCGTGTGCCTTGAGTAGACGGCCAGGTCGACGTCCTTGCAGGTGCTGGAGAGGCGCAGGCGCAGCGACAGCTCCGTGCCGCCCTCCACCGGCTCCGACCACTCGGCCGGCGAGTCGCGCCCGCTCGCCTCCTTCACCATGTTTATGGGGGGCGATAGGCAGTAGATTGGGACCTAAGGAGGAGGAACGATACATATCATCATTATCATCATCTGCCTAGCCTTTTCCCAACTATATTAGGGTCGGCTTCCAGTCAAGCCAAATTTAATATCACTGAATATCAGTATTTTACGAGCGGCTGCCTACCAGACCTCCACAACCCATTAACTGGGGTAACACGGTACTTCGTGGCATGACTGGAGTCAGATTTACTGGCGTCTGACTATGCGTAACGACTGCCAAAGACCTACAAATGACAGCCGGGACCTACGGCTTAACGTGCTTTCCGAGGCACGGAGGAAACTCGGAACAATACACATCATCATTTCAACCAAATGGGGCGGAGAGACAGTGCGTGTCAGACTTTTAAAAAGTACGCTTTAGGCAGTAGAGCCCACTCTTATGGTTTTAAGCCTACTGAGGCCATCCAGAAGCTACTTCTTCTTTCTTTCTTTGGACTATAAATGGCAGATGTTATAAGAAGTAACTTAGGCTACTGAATAGTGTTTCACTATATGAAAGCTAAATAGCTTTCATATAGCTTCTTATTATGAAACTTGTTATGGTGATAAGAAGCATCCTAGGATTTGATAAAATCCAACCTATATATCTGTGTGCCAGTTAGTGTTATCCAAATTATGTACAATGATTTAAAAAATAATAATAAATGTTTATTTCAATTACAATTAAGTTACAGCAAACACAAGTTGGGGGTCACCTTTTAAGCCATGAGATGCTTGTGTTAGGTCACTCTGCACTTCCTCTTAACATTAAACAGTGTGTGCAATTGAAAATATAAGAGAATACTTAAAAAAAAATTGGAAGAAATATGAAGGTACAAAAAGTAGCGCATTTGTGTTATTTGATTTAAATGTAATCATGCAGCAGGCAGATAAAGTTTTGCATTATCCTTCCTATCCCACTAATATTTTTCTATTCTACTTATATGTATAGTAAAATTATAACGATATGATGTTATGTTTTATGAAAGTGTTTTTTTTACTCTGCGTTTTCTCCCAGTGGCTTTTCCATACTCCTGACTTGAGATCCTCACAAAAAATGTGGTTCAGAACCCTTTACTGAATACTGTATCAGTTCTCTGTATAAATTGTTGCTTGGTTTTGTAATTTATAAATGAATATAATTTGTCTCAATATCTTTGTATTGTGTCTTTGCTACTCTTCCTGTCCCACTTATTACTTTCAACATTAATTCTGTAGGTGACCTACCACACTACTGAGGATGCATGCTCCTGAAAATAGATCTTGTTGGTGCCCTAGTAGGACAGCCATCATTTTGTAGTATAGTATTGATATTACAAATGCTGCGCTTTTGCATTATACTGAGATATATAGATACATCATAGTGGAATGAAGCACTTGACTGTAGTGTCCATCTAAGCCTGTTCATCTGACATATAATGCAGACATAGAATTTCAACCAAAAGTGTGGGCTAATGTCATCTAACAGATTGCTATGTCATTCAAAGATACTGGGATTAGATCAGATGTATTTAGAAAGATTAAGTTCAATCAATGGATAAGACCATATCAAGCATCGAGCTTTGTTTATAACTTAAATTGTAGGTCTGATTAACTGTTTTTGTTGGTAATCCCTAAATCCAAGTGTTAACTAGTTATAAATGCAACACAAGTAACTCCAAGATGCTTGAGGATAATGCCACATTGTTTGTTAACCAAACTTGAAGAGGATCCAAATATAAACAACATCAAAAAAGGCCCAACAGGAAACAAACATACATACATAAATAATGTAGTATATACAGTTCATGCATTTATTCAGACTTCTAAGAGCAAAAAATATGAGGAAAAAGACTCTTGCCTGTTTTAATTATAGTTATGACAAACTGGACATTCATCAGTTTTCTTTGATGCTAATAAAATCTGTTTATTTGTATAAATGAAACAAAATTTGCTTGATAATAATCAAAGTGTAGGCAAGTGTTGTTTCATACATACAGCTAAGACTTTCTGTCAACAGTCTATAATGTGACCCTTAGCTAGGTCTGCTGAAGGTCAATCAAACTGATTGCTTTATATATAACATTGTAATGAGGCTGAGAAGTGTATGCTTACAGTTATGCTGTAGGCAACTATACATAAAACAAAGTGTGTACCTGATATCTTGTGCCCCATTCATCATAGCACTCTGTGAGATATCCATTGGGCACCGACACACTGGCTCCGTCGAGTATCGCCTGTGCCAGCTGGAAGTCCATCGCCTCGGCAGCGACGGCGGCAGCTCGCAGCGCGTCCCAGATCTCCTTGCGTCCTTCGAACGCCGGCGCTGTGTCCCAAAACTCATCCCTTTTGCTACGTAACTGTCCCTCCGTCAATGGCACGTCTGATTTCCATCGTATGGTCTCGTGGCACAGCGACTGGTTCTTCCTCAGCCCGCCTATAACAAAGAGTTATGAGAACACGCACTCGACGTCTCCACGGAGACAGATGATCGCTTACCCCACCTGAATTAGGCCGAGACACGGTAGCCGAAGACTCTTCTATGGGCCCGCTACCACTTCTAGTTATTCCTATGCAACCGCCCATTATGATCACATTCTACAATTGCTCATTTAACAAATATTTACAAAAAAATTATTAACAAATAACATTTTTATCTTCTGTACGCTTCTGTCAAAAAAGATTAGCTGTATATGTTTTGTTACTGCTTTGAAAGGTCGCGTGTAAATGAAATATGTTCATCAGAAAGTAATAGAAGAAATTGAAGTTTCATCGAGTTTTGATATTAAAACCTTAGTGTGTTATTGATAAAGCAATAAAAAGTATAATAAGATTGTTGAAATAATCGTATCTTTTTCAAATAAGTTAAATGTACCTTAAAACTGTTGTAAACAAAACGCAACTAGCTTCATAAAATGTCACTGCGCAATTATTTGAAGTGGTAACCTCTAATCCTCGACGTTTAATTTCCTATCATGATATTTCAAACTTATCGAAGATAGAATTATCTTCATTATAATAAAAACCAATAATTATGATATTATTTTCAAATTAAGGTTCATTTTTTTGTAATGTTTGATGTTAATAACATGATTATTCAAAATAAAGTTATTTTGTTATTTCCTAAAACAATTCGAAGTTAAACAGAGTAATAACATTACGCTGAATTTTTTTTTTATGACCATATGACGTTCATTTGTTTACATGACAAACGTCAAAAGTCATGTCTACAAAAACAAATGTACTGTGCTACAAAACAAACCTATAAAAATTCACAAGTTAAAAGTATTAAATTAATATAACTCAAACTGTTACGGATTCAAAATGAATTCATTTCATTTTAATATAGAAGACTATAGAGTAATTACGGTAAGTGTGAAATCATTCAAAGCAGGTTTTTAATATATGTTTTGTCACTGGCAACGTAACGTTATCTTTGAAGCGATTATCTACTTTAGTAAATCGAATAATATTTTATCTACAGGCTCCAGAGACTGCGTACTATATATCAGAATTTATAACGCCGACTGAAGAAAAGGGAATTTTAACAAATATTTATGCATCACCAAAGCCAAAATGGACTCAACTCTCAAACCGAAGATTGCAGAACTGGGGCGGAATACCACACCATAATGGCATGATAGCCGAGACGATACCACAATGGCTGGATAAATATCTTGAGAAAATACATAATCTCAAACTCATGGATGATAAAAGGCCCAACCATGTGTTAGTGAATGAGTACTTGCCAGGGCAGGGCATCATGCCACATCTGGATGGATCATTATTCTATCCAACTATTACTACAATATCGGCTGGATCACATATAGTTTTAAATTTCATTGAACCAACCGAAGATAACACTATTAGTACAAAACCTGCATTCTCCTTTTTACTTGAACCAAGAAGTTTGTTAATATTGCAGGAGAAGCTTTACACTCGATATTTGCATTGTATAGAAGAAGTGAAAGAGGACTTCCTGGATGCATCAATAGTAAACATAAACATGTGTTCAGATGAATATGTTAGGCATAAAACAGTGCCTAGAAAAACCAGGATATCTCTGACAATAAGACATGTGCCAAAAACAACTTCTTTTAAAATTTTTGCTGGTGGTAGAAGATAACTGAAGCCTGACAATTTTTTGCTCGGTTGTTGAAGGAATTCCTGTCAAAATATGATGTACTTATGGACTGAATTAGTTTGGAGACCCAAGAAACCACAGATATTAAATTAGTTTATTGTAACACATGTTATTCAGCTGGAGGTTAATATAGTCTAAACTTTGAACTTACTCTTTTGTGTGTAGGTTCTTATTGCAGTTAACTCAAAATCATTTTGAAAATGGTTTTGTTAGTTTAAATTTAAAAAAGGAACTTTAGTTTTGTATTGCACACACTATGTACCCATTTATTTCTTTATACAGTTCATACTTTCAAGTTGCCTTATGCTATGCAGTTATAAAATTCCACATTCAAACATATTTTTATACAAATCTAGATGGTTTATATTTTTACATAAATAAAATTATGAAATCACACCATTCATTGTAGTTTTTTGATCAATATGAGATTTACAAAATTATTCCCAAGTGTTAGATTTGTATTTAGAAGACAAAATTTTGGTAATGTTACACGGACATACTATGCCGGATGTGCGGAAGCAGAGAAGGTAAGATTGAGTTAATATTTTAATGTTGATCTAGTGGATGAAGTATTCTTAGAAGACAAGGAATGAAGGCTTACCAACTTTTAATCATATTATTCTAATGATTAGCCTACTTATGGTCACTGTAGCCTACTTACTACCAAATGAGGGATGGTAGGATAGAACATTCTAGTATAACTTGTTTGTTGAATTAATCTGATCTATTGTATCCCTGGGAAAATTCTTTCCCCCTTTTTCATTTTTGATTGTTCATGCAAGAAGTAGAGCAGTCAAGAAATTGACTACCAAAACCTAAAATTAATTTTCCAGAAAGGTTTGTGTGTTTGCGTTTATGAAGATAATAAGCAATTAGAACTATCACCATGTGGCCAGGAAGTAGACCAGTTGAGTGGAGGCAAGATATCACAGCAGTTAAATGCGTAAGTATCTACAAAAGTCTTATGTCACCGTGTTTGTTATTTGATCTCCTGGGAAACGGCTTGACTGATTTTCATGTATTTTTTGTTTTTGGTAGGTCTGAGAATAAGTCGTAGGCAAAGTTTTCATCATTATCTGCCTTACGACGTCAATTTTGTCGTTGGCGTAGTGGTTGAGCGATCAGCTGTTACGATGATTAGGGGTTCAATTCCTGCGCGGAACAAATATTTGCTTAGCCTACAGGTTCTTTTTCCGGTTCTAGCTGTCAATGTCAGTTTACGTGTTTGTGAACGCACTCACGATACTAATTCCTAGTAAAAACAATGTTCCAGGCTAGCATGCGAGCTGAAACTGGGCAAGTCGTTCGCAATCACCGAAATAATGGATTACTCATCGGTGGCCATCGCCTGCATAGGATCCAGAGGAGCTGGTTACGACCCGATTGAGGGGCTCGATGAGTCCCGGGTTAGTAGACTAGAACTTTATTTTTTACGTGTCTTTCTGAATGCAATAATGTAGATGGCAAATGAAAGAATTTTCTTAAAAAATGTAGTGCTTATGGAGACGATACCTCCCACAAAAACGGCATTATTTATGAAAACAAAATCTAGTTTCTGCCCGGGGCTTCGCCCGTGTTTTAGTTCCAAAAATCAGCCTATTAAAACAAGTCATTTATTCACATGAGGTTGAGAACTTGAGAACCAGTATCGGAACCCTTATAGGATCACTTTGTTTTCCGTCTATCTGTCTGTCAAGACCCATAATATGGGGAACGCGTAAACATATCAAGTTGAAATTAAAACAATATTCTCAATTCCGCGGTCCCTTGAAGCTGTGCAAAAATCAAACTTGTAAGTTGACGGAAAAAAAGATACGCCTGTTTATGTCGCAAAAAAATGCACATTTCGACACTATCAAAGGGATTAAAATTCATAGGGTAGGTACTTCCCGTTGATCTAGAATCTTGAAATTGGGCATGAAGCAAGGTCTTAGGGTCCGTTCACACAGACCGGGTTGGAGAGCATCGGCCCGCATTTTTCTTTTCACACAGACCGGATCGCACACGCTTGGAGTTGGTCGGAGCGGAGTCGCCAACTATTTCACATAGACCGGCTGGAAGCGGATTCGCTCGGAGCCAGTCGGATGCGCTCGCAATCGGTCTGATGGTCTCGCAGCCGGTCGGATGGTCTCGCAGCCGGTCGGATGCGCTCGGAGCTGAGTGGAGCCGATCGGCTGTGCGAGAGGGAAGGAGCACGCAATCGGAGCCGATCGGCTGCGCGAACGAGAAAAAGCACGCAATCGGAGCCGATCGGCTGCGCGAGCGGGAAAGAACACGCAATCGGAGCCGATCGGCTGCGCGAACGAGAAAGAGCACGCAATCGGAGCCGATCGGCTGCGCGAACGAGAAAAAGCACGCAATCGGAGCCGATCGGCTGCGCGAGCGGGAAAGAACACGCAATCGGAGCCGATCGGCTGCGCGAACGAGAAAGAGCACGCAATCGGAGCCGATCGGCTGCGCGAACGAGAAAGAGCACGCAATTGGAGCCGATCGGCTACAAATACTTAAAAATCTGTTTTCAACGTGATAGAAATCTGCTCTCCTCTCCGAGCCGGTCTGTGTGAACGGACCCTTACAGTACAAATATAGGCAAAACTCTGAAAACTGACGATTTGTAGTTACGTCGCTAGAAAAAAAAAAATTGAAAAATCTTCAAGATACGCTTGGAGAATTTAACTGTTTTCATAATGTAAGTTGGTACGGAACCCTCAGAGCGCGAGTCCTACTCGCACTTGCCTGATTTTTTTAAGTAGACTGAACGGCATTAAATTACAAAATTGTAGTTTATTGAAATTGTGTAAGCTTCCTCAGTTATCCATACAATACCGACAGCTGTGCCTACACACGGCGAAAAAACCATAGATTTTCACGGCACAAAAAGTCTATGTACCAGAGGTCTTAGGGTCAGCTCACACCGAAACGCGACGCGACGCGACGCTGCATGCACATTTTAATAGAGTGACTCAAAATAGAACTTTATTTACTACATGAAAAGATACACATTTTAATGTGAGAATTTAGAATACGTTGCTTCATGCAACGCTACACCTCGTGACGCCGCGCGGCGTCTCGCTGCGCAGCGGAACGTTTTTACATTCGCGACGTCGCGTCGCCGCGTCGTCGTGTTGCCGACGATTTTACTATGAGCCTCGCAACGTTGCGATGCGTCTCGCGGCGCAGCGCGAAATCACTGGCCTCTTCCTGCATCGTCGCGTCGCGTCTCGGTGTGAACTGATCCTTATGCTAAAGCCAGGTGCCACCTAGCTCAGGAGCCAGGGTTTCAATTGATGTATCAACCTATTTATGCCAATAAAACATTATTATTATTCTGTAGGAGAACCTCCGCTGGGGCGTGGGCTCGGGCGTGCGGCTGCTGCGGGAGCGCGGCTGCGTGTCCGTCGAGGTGGACACGTGCAACGCGCCCGACGCCGCCGCCGAGGCCGCCGAGCTCGCTGCCTGGGGGTACGCACTTTACTACTTACAAAAGCTCTGCCGTCGTAATAGAGAACACAGTAACTTTCGTGTAATACTTAGTAACTCATCATTCTTAGTATCTCATTCATCGGTATAATCGTTGTGTAGGTCAGAGTTTATTTTTGCTCCGCAAATATTATTTAGAAACTGTGCAAAAACATTGTGAAGTTGCCATAAAGAGTGAACATTGTGTTGCCTAACTTACCACTATAAAGTGTATATCAAAAATCCAGTGTTCTAGTGCGAGCTTTAAGAAGTCTAGACCAATTTAAAGTTGGAATCAAACTCCATCTACCGCCAGTTGCGAGTTAACAGCGCATCGCGGTGAAACGCGTAACCGCCAAGTATACCATGGGTGGCCATATTATTAGGGACAGTACCTAGATTTCTTGTATTATTATCAACTTTAATTGCATTTTGTAGGTAAATGGTTGGTTGTAGGTTCGGCAGATATTTTTTATTTATAGACTTCATTGATTGAGATAATAAAACATCAAATTTGAAGTCAAAATTATTTATATATTTTTGAAAAAAAAAAGATACGTAATAAGATGGATGAATATTGCTAGTATTTTGTGACAGCATCCATTTATCGTGGTATGCTTTCTATGCAAGTTCTGGCTTTCTGTAGCAGATTTCTGGTATAATAGCCACTCTTTAATAAGGGCTACAATCAGCTGGTGTTATTTTTTTCACTGGCAGGAGGATCCAAATATTCACCAAATATTGAAAAAGTCAACAAAGTTAAAAAATGTCACTTAAAAAAAAATGGCGCGATCTCACAATGTTGCTTTATATCAAAAATAATAATACTGATGCCAGTAATAATACGAAATAAAAAAATCTTATATAAATCCGTTGGTTAGCTTAAAAAGTGAGATTTATAACTTTGTTGACTTTTTTCGAAATCATCGTATTACGTATCTTTTTTTTTCAAAAATATATAAAAGAATATGATTTCAAATTTTATTTTTTTATTAACTCAATCAATAAAGTCTATAAATAAAAAATATTAGCCGGATCTACAACCAACCATTTTCCTGCAAAATGCAATCAAAGTTGATACTAATGTATGAAATTCAGGTACTGTCCCTAATAATTTGGCCACCCACTGTAGCACGGCGCTTACGACCTTTTTCTCGCGAACTCGCGTAGACAAGCCATCGCTCGCGCATACATTTGCCGAGGGCCTTTTTTAGTGTGCACTTTACTACTACATACAAAAATATATCTCTAAAATCGACTGTTTCTCAAACTTTTCCTCAGTCTGTCGATATGTTTACCTGTAAACGTTGTGAATCAGAAGCAAGAGATGGTGCTACGTGCGCTACCTGTAAGGCGAAATTTGATTTTCCCTGTGCTGGAATATCCGAGGCTGGATGGAGAAAACTTGGTGAGCGTAAATCGACATGGAAATGCCAAAACTGCAAGTCTGCTCCGGTTGCTAGTCCCCAAATCAGCAGTTTGAAGACATCACCGGTGAACTCAGAGTCCATCATGACTGAACTTCAGCGTCTCTCAGCCAAAATGGAAGCATTGCCAGCGCTGATGGAGAGTGTGAGGGCAATTTAGGCTGAGCTTGCGGAATTAAAGACCATACGGCAAGAAGTCTCCCAATTGAAATCTTCCTTTGAGTCCTACGGTCAGGATATAAAGGCTTTGGCAGTCAGGGTGTCGGATCTCGAAGTAGAAATGGAGATAATGGGGAAAACCAAGGAAGCGGTTGTCAGCCTGCAGGATCGAATTATCCAGCTAGAGAATCGGCAGTCTGAGAGTGAACAGAGGTCTCGCATGAACAACATTGAGATTAAAGGAGTGCCGATATCCAAGGATGAAGACCTGTTCGTTTTAATGGATAAGATTGGTCATAAAATTGATTTCCATATGCAAAGGGAACAGATCAACTATATAGCAAGGGTACCGACACGGAATGACCAATCGAATAAAAACATTATTTGCTCTGTACACAATAGCTACTTGAAAAATGATTTTATAGCTGCTGCGAAGAAATTCAAGAAGCTGTATGCAGGTGATCTGGGTTTGCAGGGCAATAATAGGGTATACATCAACGACCACCTGACCCTTGAAAACAAACAGCTACTGAATGCAACCAAAGCTCAGGCCAGAGAGCGTGGCTTCGAACATGTATGGGTGAGAGGATGCAAAATATATGTACGAAAAAACGCCACATCTCCGAAACACTGCATCAGGACAGAGCAAGACTTAAAAAAGTTTTTATTTTAATTAATTATTCTGCTTGCAAATGGTTTATTCCATTTGAAAAAGTTTGTTTTCATAGTATTGTGGACACATTATTGTTAATAGTGAACTCGTTAGATTTAAGTTTGAGAAACACAGGTACGTATTTTTTGTACGCATTCCATCCTCGCCCGCCTTTTGTTCTCTTATCGCTTGCCTATACATTCGGCTCATTAAGCTTTTCTTATTGCCATTTTATGCTTTGTGCTTGTGTAATTAGTGATGAGATCTGCTTACACATGAAATTTCTTACCCACAACTTTTACAATTTTAAAACAAAATTTTTCTTCACTTTGTATGCGATTTCTTGCACTTATTCTATCCAATTTACTTTATCTAACACATTTTTCGCCATATTTTGCCACTACGTCTTAGTTTTTAAACAACATTATATCTACTTAGTATTGTTACTGAGTCTGAGTGTGCCTTATATCTCTTTATTCATTTTTTTGATATTACCTTTGGTTAATAATGGCACCTATTAGCATTTTCTATCAAAATGTTCGAGGGTTGCGGACGAAGACACCGGTTTTTTACAGAAACGTTTTAATGAATTCTTTTGATGTTATTTGTTTGACGGAAACATGGCTTATCGATGGTATATCTGATAGTGAATTATTCGATGACAGATATTTTGTATGGAGACGTGATCGGAATTACTCACAAACCAAACAAACTATGGGTGGGGGGGTCCTAATAGCCGTGCGTCGTGAACTTGTTGCGGATGCCCGCAGCGAGTGGTGGTCGTCTGCCGAAGATCTGTGGGTCACCTTAATTTTACACCAAAAGAAATCTAAACTGACCTATAAAATACATTTATGTGTTGTGTATATATGCGATCAGCAATCAGGCAATTCATTAATGATACAACTCAGTAATTTTTCGAATAATTTAACTGACATTGTTCTTAAAAATCCCGTTGACAAATTTCTAGTGCTTGGTGACTTTAACCAACCCAATATTGACTGGTACGCTGCGGCAGACGGTGATCATCTGAGTCCTGGTAACTTGCAAGGTCCCGTACAAACCAGCTTTTGTGATAATCTCACCGCTTGCAATTTACTACAGTACAATGCACATCGTAACGTAAACAACCGGATTCTCGATCTCGTCCTCTCCAACAGTGAAGTGGCTGTCACTTGTAGCCTGGATCCACTTGTACGCGAAGACCCTCATCACAAGGCGCTCTGTATTTCTGCTGACTTCGTTCAACTTCATCAGCTGCATTCTCGGCCTCGAGTCAAGTTTTTATATGCTCAGGCAAATTATGATGCCATAAATGAGGAAATGATGGCAATTGACTGGCCTTTAGAACTAAATGGTAGGTCTCTTGAAGACGCTGTTAAGTTCTTCTACGACACGGTTTATTTGCTTCATAACACGCATATTCCATCCAAAACTATCACTCCAAGGAGTAAGTATCCTCCTTGGTACAAGAGTCTTCTTATTAAAATAATTAAAGAAAAGTCAAAATTTCACGCAAAATTTAAGACTTATGGTAACCTCTCAGATTATCAATCTTTTGTTACTTTACGTCAACGGGCTAAAGATCTAGAGAAGGAAATGTGCGACGAGTATATAGCAAATATCGAATCAGCCATTTCTAAAAATCCTAGAGCTTTTTGGCAATATGTTAAATCCAAACAACAAACCAATTGTTACCCATCTGTGTTTAAATTTGATGGAGTGACGTCTGGCGATGGGGAGGAAATCTGTAATATGTTTGGCGATTACTTCTTTTCGAACTTTCAAGAGCAACGCGATGCGACTGATGTCTTGGACGCGCCGAGTATTGATCAAGCTGATCAGTCTTCTGGCTTTATCTCACACATTAACTGTATCGATGTGCGAGAGGAGGAGGTTCTTCGGTTGTTAAATCAAATTGATATAAATAAATCCGCTGGCCCCGATAATATCTCACCTATTTTTATAGCTAAATGTGCCAAGTGTCTGTCCATTCCACTGACATTATTGTTTAAGCGGTCATTTGACTTGGGAGTAGTGCCTACTGTCTGGAAGTCAGCGTATATAACGCCAATTCATAAAAAAGGACCCAAAGACAGCGTTGTTAACTACAGACCGATCTCAAAACTCTGCGTGTTTGCTAAAATCATGGAGAAACTCGTACATGCACAACTTTCTTCTGCACTTAAATTAAGTTTCTCCCAACAGCAACACGGATTTTTAAAGGGTCGCTCTACCACCTCTAATCTTGTAGTCTGTAGTGATTTTTTATCCGAGCATATGTCTAGGCGGTCTCAGGTTGATGTTATATACACTGACTACAGCAAGTGTTTTGATCGAATAGATCATGCGCTTCTAATGCGCAAACTATTAGAGATTGGTGTGAGGGGTAGCCTGTACAGATGGTTTGTATCATATGTAGAAAACAGATGCCAGACTGTAGTCCTCAACGGCTATGCCTCGAGAGTGAGGTACATCCCATCAGGAGTGCCCCAAGGATCCTTATTGGGACCACTGTTATTTAACATATTTGTAAATGACATCGCCTCATGCTTCCTACATTCAAAAATTTTGTTGTATGCGGATGACATGAAAATCTTGAGTCAAGTCTCGACAATTGGGGACGCACGCCTATTGCAGGAGGATCTAGACCGTTTCCATAATTACTGCGATAGAAATAGGTTGGATTTAAATATTTCAAAATGTTACGTATGTACATATACTCGTAAGCCAAACCCTATTATGTACGATTACAAGTTGTCGCATATTTCAATTGCCAGAGTCAGCGTCATTAGGGATCTTGGAGTGATTTTTGACTCTAAACTTTTATTTGACGCGCACATCGAAAGTGTGGTCAACAAGGCCTCTAAAGCGTTGGGTTTTATTTTCAGGGTTTCATCTGAATTTAAGAATGTCAAAACCATGAAAATTTTATACTGTGCATTTGTCCGCAGCCACCTCGAATATGCTTCTCAAATCTGGAATCCAAATTACAATGTTTATATTAACCGCCTTGAAGGCATACAAAAGCGATTTTTAAGGTACGTAAGCGCCCTGCACACGTACAGTTCGAACCGCGCATCTTGGACTGCGTTCCAAACCGCGGTTAGATCTGTACGGTTTGGACTGCGGATCAAACTGTTTTACTGATTACGGTTAAAAATGCATTCACGGTTTGGACTGCGGACGAAACTTACATATCTAGACAAACGTTCCGAACTGTGCGTGTAAATTGATTTTCAAGAGTTTGGACTGCAGTTTGGAATGGCGCGTGGAACGTTATAACTTTTAAAAGTTTTTGTTCCGTGTCTCCGTTACTTTCTTCAATTCTTTGCGAAATGCACCTCTTTTTTTATTGTAGGGGAATCATAAGAGGTTTAAAAATTTTATGATCTAAAAATGTGAGTTTTTAGTTCATTTGAAACTGTTGAAAGATGGTTTTGCTTTATCAAATTATTTCTCCCACTGTGAGTGGAACGAAATTGTCACTCTTTTAAGAAACTCTAATGTGTGTACCTTTAGTTCCCTTTTACGTACCAGAACTGTAGTTTTTTTTTCGGGTAGGGGAATCATCTGAATGACTTCTCCCACTCTTGGGCGGAGCGGGAGGGTGTGTCAGGCTCTTACTGACTAAACCCCTACCCAGTGCTCGCTGTCCGCGTCACGTTACTATACTCCTTACTTTTTATCTTCCAGAGACACGGATGTTCACGGAACAAACGAATGAACTCTGTGATAGCTTGGACGCTCCAAACCGCCATTCTTTGTAATTTACGTTTATACGTGATGCGCGCGTAAAACTGTGAGACATGCGTTCGCATCGATGTGCCAGATCGGACTGTTAGACCCGTACATCTACACGTACAGTTCGGAGCGCGGGATGGAACGGCGCGTGGCGTTTCCCGCAGTCCGAACTGTACGTGTGCAGGGCGCTATTCAGTATCGATCCAATTGTTTTCTTCCAGATTATACTAGGCGATGTAAGAAATTTCATATTCTTCCTCTACGCGAACGAAGAAAAATTGCAGATCTTGTTTTCCTAGTCAATGTAATGAACGGGTCCATTGACGTACCTGAGTTGGTGGCCAAGATTGGACTGCGTGTACCATCTGTGTTTCACCGGAGACCTCATCTCCTGCACGTACCTATCGTAAAAACTGTCTACAGGCAAAACTCATACCTACAAAGAGTATGTCGAACGTTTAACATGGTGTGCCGGGATGTGGATCTTGATCTATTTGCAAGTGGTGTTCAGAGGGTTAAAAAACTCTTAAGTAACTCTTTCTTTGGAGCTTGATTTTGTTTTGCAATGTATCTTATTTCCTTTTGTCTGATAAATCTGTGTCTACACTCACGCTGTTAATACCGATCTGCCGATTTTATTTAAAAAGTTGTGTGCGTGTGGTGTGAGGGCCCGTTTTTCAAAACTCATTAAAACTATGCTGAAGATTTAGTGTACACTCCAAAACAAATGTGCGAGTTGGAATCAGAATTTGTGACGGTCAAATAAGCGAGTTATAGACTGTTTAGTTGGGCCCTCAATCCACACATAGAGGATTGAGAGCCCAGCTGTACCGGCTAAACTATGAACACTAGAGAAAAACTTTTTATGCCAAAATCTAAGGTAACGCCAAACAAAATTTGTGAAAACAAGTTATTATCGCAAAACCTTCTCCTACTTGAGATATCCTTGTTCAAAATGGGCCCTCACATATCATTGACGTAAATGTTTACTAGGCAAATAAAATGCAAGTCATCAACTTACAGCTGCTATTTGAAATTCTATATGCTTCTAGATAATTTGTGAGATTTTGTGAAAGCAAGAACAGGTCGTATTTTCTTGTTGTTTAAAAGTTATGACCTAAACAAAATTCGGGCCCTCAATCCTCCACTTTTTCATGTTTTTGTTATATTACGCTTCACATATGAGAGATAAGACAAACACAAAAAGTTCACTTTTTGTGTAAAAATTTGTGCAACAAACTGGGTACCAGAACGAAATGAAAAGACCCTTTATTATACAAAAAAAAACAACTTTCATAATATTCTTCAAAATTCGGGAATAGGGTGACCACAATTTCTTTGACATGGTGTCATTTTACATGTACCTAAGTGCAAAAGATGACGCCGACTGCGCTGTCATACAACCCGAAAGCCCGCGCAGTACGTAACCAGAGACAACAAATATATTTTCCAGCCAGTACTAATATTTTGTAAAGATAAAATGTTTTATCGAATAATGTATAATATATTTTACTATCTAATTATTGAGTTTTTGGTTATTGATCTACATCAGAAAAGGAAAATGGAGCTAAGAATTTGGTTGTAGTGTTTACTACGTTAGCAAAGTCTGCCAAATACTACAAAAACATTAGAATGTGGTACATTCGTATTCTAATGTCGTTTCGAAAGACATTATCGATAAAAACTCATAAATTAGAAAAACATGGACGTAAGACTAGACAATATAAGGAAGGCATTTCCTTAGGAAATAAAAAAAAAATGCGCATAGAGAATTTAATTTGAAATCAGATAAATTTTTGAGACATTTGAACACTTTCAGTTTGTTATGCTTTCTTCTTTGATAATGACTAGCAGAACTTATAATAATACGATAGTGTAGTAGGTACCACGAGTACTGAAATCAAGCACACTGACATACCCATGCAATACACTTTTTCAAAAACGTACCTACACATTTTCCTGTAGGCACTAATTAAGTAGACAATCATTAATCCTGTTTACAATAAAAGGTATTTTAATTTTATATCCTAGATATTAAATATACTTCTAACTTGCATTAGATATAGGTTTTAAGTTCTGTAGGACGTGAAATTCAAACAATAGGGCTTTATTCAATAATCCTTTTTTTACCGATTTCACACAAAAAAGGAGGTGCTATGTTTGGATGATTGTATGTTTTTTTTGTTCATCGCTAATTGTCGACAGATTTTCAAAATTCTTTTTTTGTTCAAAAGTAGATAGTTCTGAGGTGGTCCTACTGTCACCAAGTTTGGATCTTATGATGGAATCTTAGAGAAATCGAGAGCAACCCTCAAATTTTATAGGCTCACTTATTGCTTTTCGTATATTTTATGAAGTATCTTGTGTGTTTGCGTATGCTTGTCACCATCTCAGGTAGCTGGGCTGATGATGGAAGGTACGACTCCTTAACTGTTTATTTTGTTAATTGTTTTGTTGTTCGATAGGGCATTTGCCACATTTGGTCTCATGATCATCAAGTTATGACCTGATGCTGCAGTCAGGATAGTCTGCAGAGTACCTAGCTCCTCGACAACTAACAGCAGATATATCATGAATGTTTAGGCTCATTGAAAAGGGTTCGATGTGTGGATAAACGTACTGATAATGAGACCTGATGCTGAAGCCAGGAGCATCAGAAAAAGTACAAACCTTGAAATTACAGCAACGTAGTTGTGTTTGGGCTCATTTTAAACAGAACTAAACTAAAAAAGATTAAAAAGTATAAAATAAAAAACTTTTTGCAAAAAAAAATACAATCCGACTTCAATTAAAAAAAAACACCTTAAGCAAACAAAATAAATATGATAATAGTAGATTATTGCATCGAGCACAAAGTAGTTTATTATTGCACCGAGTGCCTGATTTAGAGCCCGAGCGTCAGCGAGGGCTATAATCTAATAGGCACGAGGGCAATATTAAATTACTTAAGGCGAGGTGCATAATCTGCTTTTCTTTCAACTATTACCTATAGGAATAGTAGATAAAAGAAACTCATATCAAACAGTTAAAATAGAAGTTTCTATAAAACTGTCGGCTTCATTTAGAATGTTTTCCGGAGTTAATGTGTCGCTAGATGATTCTATTTTAATTCGAAGCCGAAGCACTCAAAATCAGATAGTATCACACTTTATCGTTTCCAAAAATATTGTCAAAACAAAATTAACAAAGTTCCCGCCAAATCACTTTTTTAAATTTCTTTCATTTTTAAATCAGAGTTAGCAGCAATCATTTTTTAAATTTGGAACAAGTAGGATAGAAACAAATAGCACGTACGTAAAAAAAAAATTGATATCGGCTGGCTGAATAGAGCTAACCCATTGAGATTGGCGCCTCATGGTGCGATTAAAAAAAAAACTTTGCAATAATGAAATTTTATATATATTTATTTTGCTCTAGAGCAATAAAGATTCGCTTTGTACTGAGTTTTTAGTGTAATTATGATGAAATTAAAGCATAGTTGGAAGAAAAGATGATTACAGCGCACTTTTTTATCTATAAAAATGGCCCTGCAATCAGCTTTACCGCGCACTTTTTGAATTTGGAAAATTTTAGTGTTCAGCGCCAAAGAAATCGAACGCAAATATTGTTTCAATAAAGAAATAAATTGTTTGAATAAAATAAACTGGATATTTTCGAATAATATTTGGTATGCAGACTAGGAACATTATGAGGAATACGCAGTTTATATTATTGTCGTATTGTCGGCGCCATCTTGTATACTTACATGTAACAGAAATTGTGGTCACCCTATTCCCGAATTTTGAGGAATATTATTGAAAGTTGTTTTTTTTGTATAATTAAGGGTCTTTTCATTTCGTTCTGGTTTGTTGCACAAATTTTTACACAAAAAGTGAACTTTTTGTGTTTGTCTTATCTCTCATATGTGAAGCGTAATATAACAAAAACATGAAAAAGTGGAGGATTGAGGGCCCGAATTTTGTTTAGGTCATAACTTTTAAACAACAAGAAAATACGACCTGTTCTTGCTTTCACAAAATCTCACAAATTATCTAGAAGCATATAGAATTTCAAATAGCAGCTGTAAGTTGATGACTTGCATTTTATTTGCCTAGTAAACATTTACGTCAATGATATGTGAGGGCCCATTTTGAACAAGGATATCTCAAGTAGGAGAAGGTTTTGCGATAATATCTTGTTTTCACAAATTTTGTTTGGCGTTACCTTAGATTTTGGCATAAAAAGTTTTTCTCTAGTGTTCATAGTTTAGCCGGTACAGCTGGGCTCTCAATCCTCTATGTGTGGATTGAGGGCCCAACTAAACAGTCTATAACTCGCTTATTTGACCGTCACAAATTCTGATTCCAACTCGCACATTTGTTTTGGAGTGTACACTAAATCTTTAGCATGGTTTTAAAGAGTTTTGAGAAACGGGCCCTCACACCACACGCACACAAAAAGTTTATATAAGTGGAAACTTGTAATTGGCTCTCTTTTACATATAGGTAATGTTTTACTCTAATATGTTAGCTGTAAGTTTTCCTAATATACATAAAATAAAAATAAAATAAAATAAAACTCTCTTAGAATAAATTAAATATTAAAAAAAAACCTCGACTACTCTCCACCTCTCAGGTCCTGATGACCTTGAAGACCTGAACAGATTTAGAAGAACACTCTCGACTGATATACCTTTCAAACAAAAAAAAAAACCTCATTAAAATCGGAACATCCGTTTGTGAGCTACGACTACGATGCTACAGACAGACACACACATAGACACGTCAAAATTATACCACCCCGTCGTTTTTGCGTCGAGGGTTAAAAAGGAGCTTATTACGTTACCATAAGCGCGTTTTTCTCGAAACGACTTATTCAATGTTACTGTATTCTCTATTACTACGGCAGAGCTGCAGATCCTTGCCCAGCAGGGTCGTAGTCTACTGGGGCCATGGGTTGTGTGAAAGAGAACCCTGAGCTCTGGAAGGAAGGCAAAGAAGGAACGGAAGCGGGTTTAAGTCGGTAAAAAGTAGTAGTAAAAAGTAGGAAGTAAAAAGCTTTTTCTGTAAGGTTTCGTACGCGTGAATATACGTATAAATTATCCCAAGGGAACATACTCACGGGTGCTTTATGAACTTTGTGAGTGCGTTTGTTTGTTACTGCTTGACGCTCAAATGGTTGAACGGATTTTGATAAAATTTGACACAGGGGTAGATCATGTCTTGGAATAGCAAATCGGATAGATACTTCTTTATCCCAGGAGTAAAATTCGTTTGGGACAATTTAATTCTTTCACGTGGTCAAAGCTGCTGCTGCCAGTGAGCAGCTAGTGTTTATTCATCATCTGCCTAGCCTTTTCCCAACTATATTGGGGTCGGCTTTCAGTCAAGCCGGATTTAGCTGAATACCAGTGTTTTACGAGGAGCAGCTGCCTACCAGACCTCCACAACCTATTAACTGGGGTAACACGGTACTTGATGGCAAGACTGGAAGTTGGTGTTTATTCGTATGTGTAAATATAGGTTCGAGATGTTCAAAACGGAGGAGTGCAAGGCGCCGTGCCACGTGTTCGCGTACAACGCGCACTGCGACTGGATCTCGCAGCTGTGGCTGGAGGGCGCCATCCGCGGGCGTGCGCAGAACTGGGCGCGCACTCTCTCTGACATGCCCGCCAACAAGATGACGCCAGTCGATCTTGCACAGGTAACGGCATAACGGTCTATCTTACAGTACGGCCGTCATAAGTTGGCAAGTCTGAAGTTAGGCTCTGCGAATTTTGATGCTTGAAATCTCGTACAAAAATAAAGGTTTTAAAAAAATAAATTCAATTTGCAGTTGTTATTGCTGTTAAAAATTGCATAATTTTTTTTTTCGCAGAGTTTAACTTCAGACTCGCCAGCTTATAACGGTCGTACTGTACTTAGCAAATAGCTCTTTTTTTTTTCGAAGCAGTGTTGTTGTTGTGGTAAGGCGCCCCGTAGGTATATATATCAGGTAAGGCCGTGTTTCTTTCTTGCAATACGATCCATTTTTCGTGGATAGAGTAGGTACACTATAAAATTGCAAGTGATGTGACCGTAAGTATTTCGTTATATTTAAAGGTTCCATAAGAAAGATTTATTGTTAAAAAAATAGAATAGAATAGTTTTTTTACACCACCTGCTTAATAATGCCCTATTATGTATAATTTAACCTTCTCATAAAGCAAGTCATTCTCCCCTTAGGGAGGTAGGTAATGTAGTATGGGCGATCTCTAGGGAATAATGAAACATTTTGAATTTAGAACGTCTAAAACCATTATTTTGAAGAAAAAAACTGGGCAAGTGCGAGTCGGACTCGCGCACTGAGGGTTTCGTACCAACCTACCTATAAAAACAGTTTAATTCTCGAATCGAGTCTTGAAGACTTTCCAATTTTTTTTTCTTGTGACGTAACTAAAAATTTTCAGTTTTCAGACTTTTCCCGATATTAGTGCTATAATACCTTGCTTCGTGCCAAATTTCAAGATTCTAGGTCAACGGGAAGCACCCTATGAGTTTTGATTCCTTTGACAGTGTCGAAATGTACGTTTTTTGCAACATAAACGGGCGTATCTTTTTTTCCCGTCAACTTACAAGTTTGATTTTTGCATAACTTCAAGGGACCGCGGATTCCAATATATGGTTTTAATTTCAACTTGATACCTTCACGCGTTCCTGAGAAAAAGGGTCTTGACAGACGGACGGACGGACAGACGGACAACAAAGTGATCCTATAAGGGTTCCGTTTTTTCCTTTTGAGGTACGGAACCCTAAAAATACGCTAAGTGATTTAAAATGTATAACCCGGTTCATTAAAGAAAGAAATCTAAAATGGAGGTGCTTATCATGTTTTCTCGCTTGCACACTAGTGCCGTCTATACTCACTCGCGCGTACCATAGGCAGAAAAACAAATCAGTCTTGATTTGAATTTTGATAGATTGTAGTAGGTTGATGAGCTAGCGTCTGTACCTACTGTTTGCGATAAAAACAGCAATAACGATCTTATAATAATAGATGGCGCCACGTGTCTTTTAAATCTTCCACCAGTTTGAAATAAATACGGCACGGTTATGTTTTTATTGGGAGTCTGCCGTTTTGCCGAAAAAATTTGCCAAATTTTTATTACCCAAAGCAATTTTCGAAACCTTTTATTTTACCAATGCAATTTTTTTATTATTTATAATTTGAAAGAAAAATCTTGACTGGAAATTTTATATGCTAACTGTACTATCTGTCAACGCAAGTACAAGCCGCCATTTTAAGATTGCTTTCCATTGCATCGGCTTATAACTACTTGCATCAAACAATTTAACCTATCACACACCCGCAAAACGAGACACAATAGTAAAACAATAACAGCGCGGTCTCATAGGACCGGTCGGGGATTCATGAACTAATTGAAAAATCAAACTGGCCACTAACAAAAAAAAGAATTAAGAATGTGGTACTGAGGAGGCTCTAAAAAGAGTAACGAATCTTGGAGTAGTGAATTTTATTTTTTACTTTCAAAAACTAGAATTTTTAATTAATAATTGGTTTTAGTGAATTGACTTTTAATTATCTTACAGATGGTGTAAAAAGTAGAGTATCCAACACGGGGATAAAGCTGTCTTTGTCTTGGGCGGCTTGAATCTTTCTCACTTTACTCAGGTTTCTATATTTACTCCCTCACAATGCTCGGGAGTTGATTATGTAAACCCTCACTAACGTTTGGGATTAAAACTGAGCAACCTTCGTTTCGATTGGAATTCAACATACCGACCTCGACTTAAAGACACTGCTTTATCCCCTTGTTACATAATGCACTATTAGTTATTATTCTCATTTGTCTTAAGTACGCAGATGTCATCATCATCATCTACCTAGCCTTTTCCCAACTATATTGGGGTCGGCTTCCAGTCAAGCCGGATTTAGCTGAATACCAGTATTTTACGAGGAGCGGCTGCCTACCAGACCTCCACAACCCATTAACTGGAGTAACACGGTACATCGTGGCAAGACTGGAGTCAGATTTACTGGTTTCTGATCATCCATAACGACTGCCAAATATCTACAAATGACAGCCGGGACCTACGGCTTAACGTGCTTTCCGAGGCACGAAGGAAACTCGTTATGTTAAGGAGTCACCCATCCACAGACCAACCTTGGCAAGCTTAACCTTGAAGATCGACCTGTGCGGCTGATATTATCTAGCCGCTTGTTACCGTATTTAGGTATAGAAGTAGGTAATATTAAAAAACTCTGTTGTCAGTGATTCAGTAAAATTACAATGTTGGCATACACTTAAATTATCGTATCGTATTCCAGGCTGCCCTAGACTGTCTGTGCCCGCTGGGCGTGCACGTGGAGGCGTACGACCGCGAGTGGATCGAGGCGCAGCGCATGTCGGCCTTCCTGGCCGTGGCCAAGGGCTCGTGCGACACGCCCATGTTCCTCGAGTGCGCCTACAAGGGCGCCGGGCCCGACCTGCCCTTCGTGCTGCTGGCGGCTAAAGGGGTCACCTTCGACAGGTATCACTCACGCACACATTTGCTCACATCTTAAGGTCAGCTCACACCGAGACGCGACTCGACGCGTCGCTGCGTTTACATTTTAATAGAGTGACTCAAAATAGAACTTTACTTACTACGCGAAAAGATACACATTTGATTGTGAGAATTTAGAATAAGTTAATAAGCGAAACGTTTTAACATTCGCGACGTCGTGTTGCCGACGATTTTACTATGCACCTCGCAACGTTGCGATGCGTCTCGCGGCGGCGCGCGGCACAGCGCGGTGCCA
The DNA here is from genome assembly GCA_030763345.1 of Mythimna separata. NCBI lineage: Eukaryota > Metazoa > Arthropoda > Insecta > Lepidoptera > Noctuidae > Mythimna > Mythimna separata. The sequence continues at coordinate 1,181,751 of CM061181.1, read as the reverse complement.
CGCGAAGTCACTGGCCTCTTCCTACATCGTCGCATCGCGTCTCGTTGTGAACTGACCCTTACGCTACTTTTGATCCGTTTACGTTCGAATCGTACATCAGGGTGAGGATTCGCCGGGCAATTTCCGGCCACCGTAGATACTGACTTGCGGAAGGCGAGCAGTGAGTAGCTCACCTTCTAAATTGACGGGGCCAGTTTAGGGCGACGCCTGTCAATTATTATGCAGGCCCTAGCGCAGCTTAGGCTGAGTTAGACACTTACTACTTTTTGGCCTCACACTGATTATAACTTTCCTTTTTCATTGTGTATTTTTAGTTTACATGATTGTGTGACGCACGAATAAAGGTTTTTTCTTTATTTCTTCCACATTTTTTCCTATAGAGGATTAGGGAGAAACCACAGAACTCCACTTTTCCCTTTTTTTACAATCACACATCTGGTTAAACACTTTAAGGACGCTATCCAACTAGTGTTTTACGAGCGCTGGCATCTCGCGAACGTCTGCGCAGCGTCAACGTCGCGTCGTCGGGTGACAAGCATCAACGTCCGCTGAACGCGACGTCAGTGTCGCGTCTGCGCAGACGTGACGTTGACGTCAACGCTCGTAAAACGCCAGTATGATTTTTTTTTTAATTGTAAACAAATACTGCCCGTTCATCTTCTCTGAAGAACATCACCAGTAAGTTTCGCGAATGTCCTGTATTCTCTAAACCTACATGCTTGCTGTTTTGTACAGCGGCGGGCTGTGCCTGAAGGAGACGCACAGCATGGTGGAGAACCGCGGCAGCATGGCGGGCGCCGCCGTCGTGCTGGCCGTCTTAGAGGTCATCGCCAAACTGCAGGTAGGACGCATTTCAACTAAAATCTCCAACTGTTAATACTAACTATAAAATATAGGAATAAAATAAGTAGGTCAAGTGCGCTCACGCACCTAGGTTTTCGTACCAACTTACCTGTGTAAATGGGACTCTTAAAACTTTGCTCACTATGTTATAAAGCAAGAGAGGCTCCGATGATATTATTTTAATAGTATTCATCAGTAATTCTCTAGCATGTCGGGTTCTGACGCATTCTCTCAATTTGGACTGGCACCATTTACCCTAAGATGCCGAAACTTGTTCAGTGGAGCATGTCCAGACTGAAGTCATATACATACACTGTTATTATAATAATTACCTATGAAATTGTTCGTTTTACATTTTCTGTAATACATGATTTACTACAATTTCATAGCTAAAGACCTAGGACAAAGTTTAAATGAAAGAATTGAACACAGACGAAAGGAGGGCAAGCCGCTAATTTGAAATAAATATTTGATCGACCCATGCATGAGATATTTACCTGCCCAGAGGTTTTACAAAACTGTTAATAAATATGATTGTTGAATGACAGTTGCCCATAAACGTGGCGGCCGTGATCCCCATCTGCGAGAACATGGTGAGCGGCCAGTGCATGAAGGTGGGCGACGTCGTCACCGCGCTCAACGGCCTCTCCATACAAGTGAGTAATGACAGTTGCCCATAAACGTGGCGGCCGTGATCCCCATCTGCGAGAACATGGTGAGCGGCCAGTGCATGAAGGTGGGCGACGTCGTCACCGCGCTCAACGGCCTCTCCATACAAGTGAGTAATGACAGTTGCCCATAAACGTGGCGGCCGTGATCCCCATCTGCGAGAACATGGTGAGCGGCCAGTGCATGAAGGTGGGCGACGTCGTCACCGCGCTCAACGGCCTCTCCATACAAGTGAGTAATGACAGTTGCCCATAAACGTGGCGGCCGTGATCCCCATCTGCGAGAACATGGTGAGCGGCCAGTGCATGAAGGTGGGCGACGTCGTCACCGCGCTCAACGGCCTCTCCATACAAGTGAGTAATGACAGTTGCCCATAAACGTGGCGGCCGTGATCCCCATCTGCGAGAACATGGTGAGCGGCCAGTGCATGAAGGTGGGCGACGTCGTCACCGCGCTCAACGGCCTCTCCATACAAGTGAGTAATGACAGTTGCCCATAAACGTGGCGGCCGTGATCCCCATCTGCGAGAACATGGTGAGCGGCCAGTGCATGAAGGTGGGCGACGTCGTCACCGCGCTCAACGGCCTCTCCATACAAGTGAGTAATGACAGTTGCCCATAAACGTGGCGGCCGTGATCCCCATCTGCGAGAACATGGTGAGCGGCCAGTGCATGAAGGTGGGCGACGTCGTCACCGCGCTCAACGGCCTCTCCTTACAAGGCAAAGCCCAGCGTTTGTTTATTTACGTGACTCAACACCTATCTACCATCACTATCTTTGTGTTGAAATTGTAGAAATAGTATAAACCAGTCGTTTTCCACCGTATCACTTTTAAGGGGCCCACAGGCTTCTGAAGCCCCGGTCGGATGCCCTTACTTAAATTACTGTCCAAATACACGTATAAATACAAGGCTACTGCATGGCTGGGTTCATTGTCGAACTGTCCGGTGCTATTTGGGTTTAATTTTGTAATAAAAACAATATAAAGTGATATTGTGTTTATTATGAAATACTTAAAATCAACTAGCCCCGTGGCTTTACCGCAATCAGTTAAAAGAAGGGCTCCCTTTTCTATTATAGGTGACCTAGGGACTAGCTATGCTGCTAAAATGTGAGATGCATAAAAGGCTGCTACCTTAACGTAATACCATAATTTTTGGTTACAGATAGAGAACACAGACATGGAGGGTCGCCTGATGATGGCAGACGCGCTGGTGTACGGCCAGTCGGTGCACAAGCCCTCGCTGGTCATAGACGTCGCTACTTTTACTCGTAAGTATTTCGTGTGGAGAACTTGTGATTCCCATACTTCTTTTATTTACAAGTAGATGAACAACTTTTTTTTATATAACATAATCTGGTGCTTGACTGCAATCCCGCCTGATTGTAAGCAGTGATGCAGTCGTTGATTGTGAGGCGCACTATAGTTTATTAAGATCCTATCGACTCTTATCCATCCATCCAGTTTGTTAATAGCCTTGAAGACACCCAAATTATAATCGAACGGGAAGACCGCAGCAGGCAAATTGTTCCAGTCCTACGATGTACGCGGTATAAACGATGAGGCAAAGTAAGCGCTTAGTCCGGACCGTAGAGGTTTCAACAACGTAAGGGTGGATACTGGCTGTACGCGACGGTTTGTCCGATGGTTCCTTTCTACCATGGCGATTCTATGATGGCGGAATCAACTCATGCAATTCCAGCAGATTATGAAATCGTTTTTGCCCATTAGCATTATCGCCATTCATCACCTGCCTAGCCTTTTCCCAACAATTGGGGTCGGCTTCCATTCAAGCCGGATTTAGCTGAATACCAGTATTTTACGAGGAGCGGCTGCCTACCAGACTTCCACAACCCATTAACTGGGGTAACACGGTATTTCATGGCAAGACTGGAATCAGATTTACTGGATTCTGACTATCAGTAACGACTGCCAAAGCTCTACAAATGACAGCCGGGACCTACGGCTTAACGTGCTTTCCGAGGCAAAAAGGAAACTCGATATGTTCAGATGGTCACCCATTCACAGACCTACCTTGGCAAGCGTTGCTTAACCTTGAAGATCGACCCGTGCGGCTAGCATTATCGCCATTATCGGTCTTTAAATGCCCCAGGACCCTTGGTCCCCTAGGCCACTGTACACACATTTCCTGGATCTTGCGACGGCCTTCAACACAGTCTCAATCCCACACTTAATTTTGAAACTAGAGAGACTTGGTGTGAGAGGTATTCCCTTAAAACTGATGGGTGACTACCTCGCGGGAAGAAAACAAAGAGTTCGCATTGACGGTAGACTAAGCAATGAGGCTCAAGTCGACTTCGGTGTGCCTCCGGGTAGCATACTTGGCCCTTCGTTATTTTTGATTTATATCAACGACCTCTGCCAAATGCAGCTGCAAGTTGGCAAAATTGTAACTTTTGCTGATGACACCGCCCTCTATTTTAGTGGACAGACTTGGGAGAATGTTTTCCTTACAGCTCAAAAGGGCTTTAACCAGGTTTGCGAATGGCTCCGGTGGAATATTTGGACTTTGAACACTAGCAAGACCAAATATGTTACGTTTGCCCATAGGTCTCATTTACTTCCTGCATCCTGTCTCAGTATTGCCTGTCATGCTTGCGTCCCTGGTACCTCCTTGTGCTCTTGCCCTACTCTTCAAAGAGTCAATGGTATTAAATATCTTGGGAATCACAGAGACGAAACGTCAACTGCAAGTCAATTACTGCTGCGTGTATTTACTACTAACACAACCACGAAGGAGACAACGAGACGAACTTGACAGGTTTCGCCAGAACTGGAAGGAGTAAGCACGTGTTCAACAATTATGGCGGGAGTGGAGAGGTTTGAGTACAGAAAAAAAAGAAAATACGTATGAAGACGTGCGAATTGCTCGCATTTCAAATACAATTTACGCGTTACTTCGACTTGACTGTGCTTCAACCTTTAACTTCATTTTATCAGAAATTCATGATTGTCGATTTTATTTGTTCGGCAAAATTGTAACGCATACTTTAAACGTTTTACCGAACGAATAAACAGTGACACCGCCTATTCGTGTGACTATTGCTTTCTACTTCGGCGACGTCTGTTTAGTCTGTTAGTAAAGGCAAATTGACGCACGAGTCGAAACCACGTGAAACGACCATTAAATTGCGCTAAGGAACTTCGTTTAAATAAATTAGAAGCTTACGTTACTGTGTTGTTTCGTTTTCTGGTGCAGTTAAGGCTAAAAAGCTGCGATTTTTTTTTACTTTCTTCTTCCTGCTCTTATATTATGTAAATCAAAAAAAAAATTCAATAAACATATTATTATTATTATTATTATCTCATATTACTTAGGATCGGCGTAACAAGTTTTTTTCTTCCATTCTGTCGTACTATCCCTAACTCCCCTTTCTTTCATATCAGTCCTCACACAATCCATCCACCTTTTCTTTAGTCTCCCTCTTCTTCTCCATCCGTCTGCATGTAAATTCATAACAGCTTTAGTAACATGCGTTTCATCCTTCTAACATGACCATACCAAGACAAACGATTTCCTTTCAACTTTTCGTACCACTTTCAAACTTCCTCTAATATACTTATTTCTCACTTTGTCCTTTCTCGTCTGACACACATCTATCTCATTCGAAATTAGCTTTACAAATCGGACACATTAACTTGACGCTCGGCGTCGATATTGGTGTATAATGTTCAAAAACAATATAACAACAACAGAGAACTATCCAAATTATCGACGCGCGTATCGATAACAAAGATGCTGACCATGCCTGACAAAAATGCCTGCTAAACATTTGTTGGCTTCGATATTTTTTCCGCCCCGTCTGTACCACGTTCCCATCCCGTCCGTGTCTCCGCGACAGATGGGATTCCATATACATTTTGTATGAAACCATATTTCCAAAATTTCCCCTTCCGTCCCGTCCGTGAAAAATGTGACCGGATTGTAGATTGTTTAGTAATATATGTGATTGCACAGACGGCGTGCTGATGGCGACGGGCGGCGGCGCGTTCGGCTGCTTCAGCAACTCGGAGGCGGCGTGGCACGCCGTGCACTGCGCCGGCGCCGTGTCGGGCGACCGGCCCTGGCGCTTCCCGCTGTGGCACTACTTCCACAAGCAGATCACGAGTCAGTCCCGTCCTAACTATCATTAGTCTACAACTCGGAGGCGGCGTGGCACGCCGTGCACTGCGCCGGCGCCGTGTCGGGCGACCGGCCCTGGCGCTTCCCGCTGTGGCACTACTTCCACAAGCAGATCACGAGTCAGTCCCGTCCTAACTATCATTAGTCTACAACTCGGAGGCGGCGTGGCACGCCGTGCACTGCGCCGGCGCCGTGTCGGGCGACCGGCCCTGGCGCTTCCCGCTGTGGCACTACTTCCACAAGCAGATCACGAGTCAGTCCCGTCCTAACTATCATTAGTCTACAACTCGGAGGCGGCGTGGCACGCCGTGCACTGCGCCGGCGCCGTGTCGGGCGACCGGCCCTGGCGCTTCCCGCTGTGGCACTACTTCCACAAGCAGATCACGAGTCAGTCCCGTCCTAACTATCATTAGTCTACAACTCGGAGGCGGCGTGGCACGCCGTGCACTGCGCCGGCGCCGTGTCGGGCGACCGGCCCTGGCGCTTCCCGCTGTGGCACTACTTCCACAAGCAGATCACGAGTCAGTCCCGTCCTAACTATCATTAGTCTACAACTCGGAGGCGGCGTGGCACGCCGCGCACTGCGCGGGCGCCGTGTCGGGCGACCGGCCCTGGCGCTTCCCGCTGTGGCACTACTTCCACAAGCAGATCACGAGTCAGTCCCGTCCTAACTATCATTAGTCTACAACTCGGAGGCGGCGTGGCACGCCGTGCACTGCGCCGGCGCCGTGTCGGGCGACCGGCCCTGGCGCTTCCCGCTGTGGCACTACTTCCACAAGCAGATCACGAGTCAGTCCCGTCCTAACTATCATTAGTCTACACCTAACAAGGTGGCGTGGCACGCCACTCAGTCGCGGCGTAACAAGTTGACCTACGGCCCCGGGGCAAAAGAAACCGTACCGTTTGTAACGTAGGAAATCATCAAAAAACCTCTCCTGCTCTGAGTCGCGTCGCGGGAAGGAGTGACAGAGTTTTATTGTCGAAAGTTAAATCCTTGCGTTGTAATTCCGATGTGAACTATTTTTCATATCAATTATAATTCATTGTTACAGATGACCCTTCTGTTGATTTGAGAAACAAAGGCTCTGGATACGCGACGCCATGTCTTGGAGCTGCCTTTTTGAAGGTAAGTTAAGTACTTACATATCATTCTCTGGCGCAAATTTTTGTATGACAACGTTTCATTTGGTAGAATTATTGTTAAGCTGATTATTATAATGACATAAAACGTTAGGTTAGGTCACATTAAAGATAAATTTGGTAAATAATAAACAACTAAATGAATATCAAGCAAACTAAAACATTCTGCTACTTGAAAGTTGGCATTTAAAAAAATGTTATTATGAAAAGCAGACCAAACGTACAGTTGGTACTTGTGAGGTTGGGAAATAAAAAAAAATTATATGTATAAGTTGGCAAATGATTATTCGGCGAAAACAAATTCTGCGAAACGTTTGATGGCAAGTGAAAATCTTGCAAATAATTTTCGGAAAGGCAGAGAAGCGTATTTATCCATAACCATAATCTGTTAACAGCTGTCTTATGTTGAACAGAGTAAATAGTATAATACAAATAGGTAGTACTTTTCGCCTATTATAGTTATGTGCTTATAACTAATTCGGCTAGCATGTTATAAAGCTTATAGCACAAGTCCGAGGCCATGTCCTTTCACGGCCCTCGGAACGCGCCACCACCGGGTTCCCAAATAACGGCAGGGGGGATCCACATCAGCGTCGCGTCGACGATGAAATACTTGGGACTCGTCCTCGACAGCCGATGGATAGCCCAAAATGGATATGACTGGGGCTACCATAAAGAGGCTCCTGCCCAACCAAGGACAACTCCTGTCGTTTACGGGGCGCCACTGTGGCTGTCGCTGCTGCGGAAGTGACCGGTGGCCAGGCTAAAGTTTTGCCATCTGGATAGATTTTGCCATTGAACCGGCGAGCCTGCTTGCTGGCTTGCCACCATGGGATCCGGAGGCAACAGTCCTTGCACGCATGCACGATTTGTGCTTAAAGATGCAACGCCGGGGCGAAACTCCGCTGTGACAAGTCGCGGCATGTCGGACAAAGTTCCGACGGCGACGGGATCTCATGGTGGAATGGCGACTGTGACTGCCGCAATCAGTATGGCGGTAAGTCTCGATTTAAGGAGTGGTTGGAAAGACGTCACGGCGTGCTCACCTTCCGCATGACGCAGGTCCTCACCGGACATGGTAAGTTCGTGTGTGGACGTGTATTGCTCACACGTCTCTGCACTATACAGACCATCCGTCGCCGACTTATATCGCATTAGCACCCAGTGATGCGTCAGAGTATCGTGGCCAGTCACGTGACACACGTCTCTCTAAACCACTAGCGTCATCTCTGATATATTTTGAAAATTAATTTAAATATGAAAGCAACGTCAAATTTTTTAGATAATCAAGAAAATTATAAAGGTTTATCTAAGCTTTCTATTGCATAACCATAATGTTTATGTTCCAGAACTTTATCTGCAGCGACTGGGTGCACATGGACATCACCGGCGTGGGCAAGGTGGCCCACTCGGGCGCTCCGCCCTACCTCGACACGTTCCGCATGACCGGCAGGCCCACCAGGACTCTCGCCGTTATGATCCAGCAGATAGCGGCAAACAGCAGACAACCCTGCGAGTCTGATGAAAAACCTTGTACGCCATGTCTGCCTAGCCCAGGACCACCATGTGAAGAGTTTATGCCGTGTACAGCTAACCCAGAACCACCGTGTGAACAGCTTATGCCATGTACACTTATCCTAGAGCCACCATGTGAACAGTTTATGCCGTGTACGCTTAGTCCAGAACCACCATGTGAAGAGGTTATGCCGTGTACACTTAGCCCCGAACCACTATGTGAAGAGGTTATTCCGTGTACACTTAACCCAGAGCCACTATGTGAAGAGGTTATGCCGTGTACACTTAACCCAGAGCCACTATGTGAAGAGGTTATGCCGTGTCCAACTAGCCTAGGACCATCATGTGTACAGTTTATGTCGTGTCCAACTAGCTCAAGACCTCCATGCCCACCACCACCATGCCCACCGCCACCATGTCCACCCAACCCGTGTCCAAGCCCAAGGCCAGTATGCCCTCCACAGCCATGCCCACCACCACCATGCCCACCACCACCATGTCCACCCAACCCGTGTCCAAGCCCAAGGCCAGTATGCCCTCCACAGCCATGCCCACCACCACCATGCCCACCACCACCATGTCCACCCAACCCGTGTCCAAGCCCAAGGCCAGTATGCCCTCCACAGCCATGCCCACCACCACCATGCCCACCACCACCATGTCCACCCAACCCGTGTCCAAGCCCAAGGCCAGTATGCCCTCCACAGCCATGCCCACCACCACCATGCCCACCACCACCATGTCCACCCAACCCGTGTCCAAGCCCAAGGCCAGTATGCCCTCCACAGCCATGCCCACCACCACCATGTCCACCCAACCCGTGTCCAAGCCCAAGGCCAGTATGCCCTCCACAGCCATGCCCACCACCACCATGTCCACCCAACCCGTGTCCAAGCCCAAGGCCAGTATGCCCTCCACAGCCATGCCCACCACCACCATGCCCACCACCACCATGTCCACCCAACCCGTGTCCAAGCCCAAGGCCAGTATGCCCTCCACAGCCATGCCCACCACCACCATGTCCACCCAACCCGTGTCCAAGCCCAAGGCCAGTATGCCCTCCACAGCCATGCCCACCACCACCATGCCCACCACCACCATGTCCACCCAACCCGTGTCCAAGCCCAAGGCCAGTATGCCCTCCACAGCCATGCCCACCACCACCATGCCCACCACCACCATGTCCACCCAACCCGTGTCCAAGCCCAAGACCAGTATGCCCTCCACAGCCATGTGCACCGCCAAGGCCAGTATGTCCACCACAGCCATATGTACTGCCAAGGCCAGTATGCCCTCCACAGCCATGTGTACCCCGAAGGCCAGTATGCCCTCCACAGCCATGTACACCGCCAAGGCCAGTATGCCCGCCTCAGCCATGTGTACCGCCAAGGCCAGTATGCCCGCCTCAGCCATGTGCACCGCCAAGGCCAGTATGCCCGCCTCAGCCATGTGTACCGCCAAGGCCAGTATGCCCGCCACAGCCATGTGCACCGCCAAGGCCAGTATGCCCGCCACAGCCATGTGCACCGCCAAGGCCAGTATGCCCGCCTCAGCCTTGTGTAACGCCAACGCCACATCCATGTCCTCCACAGCCTACGCCGTGTCCAAGCCCAAGCCCAGTATGCCCTCCACAGCCATGTGTACCGCAAACGCCAGTATACCCACCACAGCCATGTGCACCGTCAATGCCACAGCCATGTACTCCACAGCCTACGCCGTGTCCAAGCCCAAGCCCAGTATGCCCACCACAGCCATGTGCACCGCCAAGGCCAGTATGCCCACCACAGCCATGTGTACCGCAAACGCCAGTATGCCCACCACAGCCATGTGCACTGCCAAGGCCATATCCATGTCCTCCACAGCCTACGCCGTGTCCAAGCCCAAGGCCAGTATGCCCTCCACAGCCATGTGTACCGCAAACGCCAGTATGCCCTCCACAGCCATGTGTAACGCCAACACCACATCCATGCCCTCCACAGCCATGTGTAACGCCTACACCACATCCATGCCCTCCACAGCCATGTGTAACGCCAACACCACATCCGTGCCCTCCACAGCCATGTGTAACGCCAACACCACAGCCGTGCCCTCCACAGCCATGTGTAACGCCAACACCACATCCGTGCCCTCCACAGCCATGTGTAACGCCAACACCACATCCGTGCCCTCCACAGCCATGTGTAACGCCAACACCACATCCGTGCCCTCCACAGCCATGTGTAACGCCAACACCACATCCATGCCCTCCACAGCCTACGCCATGTCCACCTAGCCCACCATGCCCTCCACAGCCGTGTCCACCTAGCCCAGTATGCCCTCCACAGCCGTGTCCACCTAGCCCAGTATGCCCTCCACAGCCGTGTCCACCTAGCCCAGTATGTCCTCCACAGCCATGTCCACCTAGCCCACCATGCCCTCCACAGCCGTGTCCACCTAGCCCAGTATGCCCTCCACAGCCGTGTCCACCTAGCCCAGTATGCCCTCCACAGCCGTGTCCACCTAGCCCAGTATGTCCTCCACAGCCATGTCCACCTAGCCCACCATGCCCTCCACAGCCGTGTCCACCTAGCCCAGTATGTCCTCCACAGCCATGTCCACCTAGCCCACCATGCCCTCCACAGCCGTGTCCACCTAGCCCAGTATGTCCTCCACAGCCATGTCCACCTAGCCCAGTATGCCCTCCACAGCCGTGTCCACCTAGCCCAGTATGCCCTCCACAGCCGTGTCCACCTAGCCCACCATGCCCTCCAGAGCCATGTCCACCTAGCCCAGTATGCCCTCCACAGCCATGTCCACCTAGCCCACCATGCCCTCCAGAGCCATGTCCACCTAGCCCAGTATGCCCTCCACAGCCATGTCCACCTAGCCCAGTATGCCCTCCACAGCCGTGTCCACCTAGCCCACCATGCCCTCCAGAGCCATGTCCACCTAGCCCAGTATGCCCTCCACAGCCATGTCCACCTAGCCCACCATGCCCTCCAGAGCCATGTCCACCTAGCCCAGTATGCCCTCCACAGCCATGTCCACCTAGCCCACCATGCCCTCCAGAGCCATGTCCACCTAGCCCAGTATGCCCTCCACAGCCATGTCCACCTAGCCCACCATGCCCTCCAGAGCCATGTCCACCTAGCCCAGTATGCCCTCCACAGCCATGTCCACCTAGCCCAGTATGCCCTCCACAGCCATGTCCACCTAGCCCAGTATGCCCTCCACAGCCTACGCCGTGTCCACCTAGACCAGAGCCATTATGCCCACACCCTAGACCAGAGCCATTATGCCCATGCCCTAAACCAGAGCCATTATGCCCACACCCTAGACCAGAGCCATTATGCCCACACCCTAGACCAGAGCCATTATGCCCACACCCTAGACCAGAGCCGTTATGCCCACATCCTAGACCAGAGCCATTATGCCCACACCCTAGACCAGAGCCATTATGCCCACACCCTAGACCAGAGCCATTATGCCCAAACCCTAGACCAGAGCCATTATGCCCTCACCCTAGACCAGAGCCATTATGCCCACACCCTAGACCAGAGCCATTATGCCCACACCCTAGACCAGAGCCATTATGCCCACACCCTAGACCAGAGCCATTATGCCCTTGCCCTAAACCAGAGCCATTATGCCCACACCCTAGACCAGAGCCATTATGCCCTTGCCCTAAACCAGAGCCATTATGCCCACACCCTAGACCAGAGCCATTATGCCCACACCCTAGACCAGAGCCATTATGCCCTCACCCTAGACCAGAGCCATTATGCCCTCACCCTAGGCCGTTACCACCATGCCCACCTACTCCAAATTCACCGTGTCCACCGAACCCATGTACACCGCGTAATGGTTCCAAATCACCATCATGTGCACCTCGTCAGACTTTTGCACCTAACTCGAAGAATTCTGGGCTCACGAAGCACAGATGTCGTTAAAGATGAAGAGAAACAAAATAATCGTTGATATATACGTGCCATTAAAATGAAACCCACTCCAAATAAATTGTATGGTAGACAGTCATGTTTAGTGACCCCAATCGTGTAAAAATGTGATCATAATATATTGAAACAAATAAATATGTTGTATACGTATACGAGTAGTTTAATTTATTTTTTTATATTCGTCGTCGTATGATCATGTTGCTATGAAAATATTATAGACGCCATTTTTTTTTTCACCGTTATTTTTTCTTTTATGATACTTTCTTCTGGTAAATCTTACCAATTCTTTGTAATTCATTCTTATTTCATGAAGGTAAATTGAATTTCATTGAAGATACTTTCAGGTATATTTCTTGCATATATACCTATGACATATTCATTTTTGGAACAATGCCCCCGCCATTCTGACCCACACAACTTTTCAATGCCTACTTGCAGACCTAGGTACGCGCCTACGTATAGTACAAAATTATCCCAAGGGAACCTACTCTCGGGATAAAATGAATCCTATGTGCTAGTCTAGAACATGGACTCTCCGTGTACCGAAATCCGTTCAAATCACAATTTTAATCTCGCTTAGAGAAAATTTGCAGGTATTTATGCGTATGTTTGTTACTTCTTCACGCTCGAATACAACGGATTCCGATAAAACTTGGTACATTGGTAAACCATATCCTAGGCAAGTACATACCTAGCATACGTTTTATCCCGAGAGTGGGTTCCCTTGGGATAATTTTGTACTATCAACAAAAAATCGGAAGTCGAACAATATATTTACATCCCGTCTATTCGAAAAGGACGACTTTGTTCGCCTTTAAGTGCGACCAAAGGTAGTGTTTTCTGTATCAAACTTTTAACGGGAAATAAAAGTATTTTTATTTCCCGTTAAATGTTTTATTCCCCGTTAAGTATTTTTATTCCCCGTTATCTGAAATAAGTGCGCAGCAATGAATTTGGAACATCTTAGTGTTTAGCGCCAAAGAAATTGAACGCATATATTGTTTGAATGATAAATACAACAAAAATGACTAAATTTTATAAATATGTCTAAAACCAAACAAAAATAGATTAAAATGACTAAAATGACTAAGTATTACAAAAATGACTAAAAATAGATTAAAATGACCAAAAATGTCAAAAAATGACTAAAATGACCAAAAATGTCAAAAAAATGACTAAAATGACTAAAATGACTAAAATGACTAAAATGCCTAAAATGACTAAAATGACAAAAAAATGACTAAACATAGATTAAAATGACCAAAACTGTCTAAAAATGACTGAAATTACAAAAAATGACTAAGAATTACAAAAATGACTAAAAATAGATTAAAATGACCAAAAATAACTAAAAATGACACATATTGACAAATGATAAAATGATGAGGCGCCTTTTATTTCCTCATAGAGGGTGATGAAAAGTAGAGTGTATGACTCGGGCGCAAATATATTTTTGGCTCGGGCGACGTACTTTGAATCCCTCGCTACGTTCAGGATTCTACTAAAGAACCCCTCGCTACGCTCGGGATTCTACACAAGAATCCTTCACTTCGCTCTCGATTCAAAAAACGCCCTCGCCGTAAAAATATTACTTTGCTCCCTTATGATACAATCTACTATTGACGTGGACAAAAATATGAATTTTAAAATAATCAAAAATGTTAATTCCATATATAAATATACACTTTAAGATAGTTTTCTTATACAAAAACATTATATAGCCTAAAATATGTATATTACTCGTTGTACTTGTACCTGTGGTTTCACTCACGTCTGAGGTTACTGCTCCACTCCTGTTAGTTGTAGCGTAATGTTATATAGCTTAAAGCCTTCCCCGATAAATGGACTATCCAACATTGATTTCAATTCGAACTCGTAAGTCCTGAGATACAAATTGAACAAAATTAATTGTATGTAATGTTTTTTTTTTTCAAAATCAAGATTACTATTTTTAAATAGGTAACCTTTTTATGCTTGTTATTAGCTACACATTAGTTTTTCTTTTTAAAAATCCACAGTCCACGAAATTCTGGGTAAAAACCCCCAGGCACTGGACTATATGTTAAGGCAGGTTTTGTCATAAATGTGAATACATTTTGAAAGAAGTGCAAGACCATTTTCAACTAAGTACCTAGGCTACCTACCTATCGTCTGTTTTTATACCCTGAGACTAAATTGACACATTCAATGTCAAACTTTCTATAGGAATGATGCCAGTTCTTTTGTGTTGTACTTAATTTCATTTTAGCCTCAGGGTATAAAAAACAGACAGTACCTTATATAATTATGCACCTATAGGCTATTCGCCGAGGGTTGAGCCAAAAGGTAAACAAACCATAAAAGGGTTCTTTATATGTCACGATTGAGGTAGTGAACATATAAAAATAAGTAGGTATGGAATTAATAACTACACTGACAACATTAGAAATTATATTTTAGAATGATGTCTGTGGAACTTATGTTATCCTTTCAGTTTTATTTGAAATCAAACATTATAAATGCCTTTAATTATTTTCTTAATTTTTATTAGTTATGCATTAAATAGTTCACATGTAAAAGAACCTAAAATGACATTTTAATACTACTAAGTTGTAGACCACAGATACTGCGAACATTTTACATTGAAATGTGACGTTTTGTCATCGGTCGGGTTATACCCGCCATTTTGAAAAAATGATTTCTTTGTTTACCTTTTGGCTCATGATCCGGCGAATACACTGTAAATACAGAATAAGTAAGACCCAATGTATGTAGTAGAGTAGGTAGGTACCTAAAGATCGTCCGTTATAATTTGGTGAGAGTGAAGTTAGGCTCTGCGAATTTTGGCGCTTGAAATATCGTACAAAAATAAAGGTTTTAAAAAAAAAAATGCAATTTGCAGTTGTTATTGCTGTTAAAAACAGTTATTGGCATTTATTTTTTGTAGTTACTCAGATACCCGCGAAACGAGACACAATAGTAAAACAATAACAGCGCGGTCTCATAGGACCGGTTGGGGATTCAAACGTTAAACTAATATTTTTGTACGATATTTCAAGCGCCAAAATTCGCATAGCCTAACTTCACACTCGCCAACTTATAACGGACGAACTGTATATGTAAGGAACGATCGTTAGATAATATTCCTTCAGCTACGAATTTCGTTCCAATGTGTATGAGTGGATTGGGCTGATACCTACTATCAGTTCAATCCACAGGAAAAGGCGCGAATTAACGTGTTTGTAGTCTGGACGGTGCTGATCCCGTAACCTTCAAATAAACTGCGTATGTGGCTTGTTTATGACTACCTACTGCGAATGCGAAGCATGCTGTTACTGAACTTAGGTACAATATGATAGCCGACGGACGTAACTTGGCAAGCCTGAACATAGGCTCTGCGAACTTTAGCGCATATAGGTATACCTACGTTGTTTGTGCACGCCCTTTAATCGGTAAGGGTATGTAGGTAACGCTGCCCGCCTACGTCAGACTTTTCGTTGCACTATCGCTATCAGTGCCGTAACTAGCCTTTTATGCACCCGGTGCGAGCTTTCAAAACTGCGCCCCTGAATCATGCTCTAACCAGGCTAAAGAGCTTATTAGACCTTCCTAAATTTAGAAGCCTAAATGATTCAGTTACTAAATTTAGGCAAATACAATCGCATTTAGGAAGGTAGGTTTCTAAATTTAGGAAGAAGTACGGCTACTGACTCACTAAATCATTTAGAAACCTAATTAGAAACGAATTTAGGAAGGTGCGATCGCGTTTAGTCGCTTCAGTCGGTGTGCGGCACTTTCCGCCTGTGGATGTATCGCTTGTTTTTATTTATTTTATTTATTTGGCTCTTCAACAATGAATAGATACACTATTAAATGTAAAGAAATACAATTTTCCCTTAAGGGGGATGTTCCAGCTTAGCCCGCGAAATTCAAATTTTCTTACGTTTTTTGCAATTTGAAAGCCAGTGATAAATTGTATAAAGTTAAAAATACTTAAGCGGCTGTAAAACGTAACTAGTTACATAAGTATAAACATAAAAATCACTAATACAAGCCTCCAAGCTCACCTAAGTGTAGGAACGATTTTTTCGAGGTCAAAAACGTTCTTGCAACTAAGTGAGCTTGGAGGCTTGTATTGATGATTTTTATTTTTATAATTATGTAACTAGTTACGTTTTACAACCGCTCAAGTATTTTTAACTTCATACAACCTACCACTGGCTTGCAAATTGCAAAAAACGTAAGAAAATTTGAATTTCGCGGGCCACCTGAAGCATTCACCTTAAATCTAAGTGCCCCATCACTTATGGCGCATTTTCATTAGTCGTTAACTCGTTCGGTATACAGCATGCGGGGAGTCCCCGCATGCGGGATAACAACCAATGAAAGTAGCATGTTCGTTATACCGTCTGCGGTTCCCCGAATACGGGCCATGTAACACGCGTTCCAGTAATCTCTCGCACCCGGCATGCGGGCGCTATCGACTAATGAAAACGGTTCTCCGAATGCGGGCCCTGTGGCATGCGTTCCAGAAATCTCTCGCACCCCGCATGCGGGCCCTATCGACCAATGAAATTGCGCCATTATGGCGGAATTTCACTGGTCGTTAACTCGTTCGGTATACAGCATGCGGGGAGTCCCCGCATGCGGGATAACAACCAATGAAAGTAACATGTTCGTTATACCGTCTGCGGTTCCCCGAATACGGGCCATGTGACACGCATTCCAGACATGTCTCGCACCCCGCATGCGGGCCCTATCGACTAATGAAATTGCGCCATAATGAAAACGGTTCCCCGAATGCGGGCCCTGCGGCATGCGTTCCAGAAATCTTTCGCACCCCGCATGCGGGCCCTATCGACTAATGACTTTTCTTTATTTTGATAGACCCACCGGCCACAGCCACGGCGAGGCTATTTTTTTAATTTTTGGACAGTACTATGCGTTCCAAATGAGAATAGGAAAGTCAATAAACTCGATCTGTCAAATTTTGATTGAAAAGTACGGTTTGCAAAAAAATCTTATTTGCGTTTCAATGATTTTGTTTTTGTTTAACTGAGTCTTAGTTAAGTCATATTAAGAAATAGATAAAAAAAAGTTATTTAAAACTACTATTTAACAAATTATACTACTTTCTTTTTTATTTTCATTATTGGCAAATGGAAATTATTGGAAAATGATGATGATAGTTCATCAGACAGTTATGGCGAAATGAGTGGCATTGAAGAACTCGATTCAGATTGAATTTTGTCAGATACAGGTAATAATGCTTATTTTTATTTAAAATAACAGTTAGGGCAATACACATTAAAAACCTATATTAATCCATGCTTTATTTTATAGGGGAAAGCCGCAGTACCGATCACGATGATGACGCCACTACTCAGACGCTTCACATAGTGACGCAGAGATCAACAAAATTGAAGAACTGCATTTTCATCAAAGTTTTTTTCGTTCACGATTCGTAAATAAATTAAATTGAACAAATTTCTTGTTTTGCTCACCCTATTCAATTTCTCCGATTTGACAGTAAGACGAGACGTCACAATATGGCCGCCGATCCTATTCTCATTTGGAACGTGTAGTACTGGAGTTATTATTAATTATAGTAATAAAACGTCCGCTCTTCTTGCGTTTCAGCAGGCAACTGATTTAGTAACTAAATTTAGAACAGTGTGATTAGAAGCTTCTAATTTCGTTCCTTTTCTGAATCCTAATTAGGCTACTAAATTTAGTAAAGTGTAATAAGCCTTTCAGTCTGGTCATTTCTGCGCCCTGTGCCTGGGCACTGCTCGCACCGCCCTAGTTACGGCACTGATCGCTATCCTATTTTTCTCCTACTAAAAATCGGTCACCGATTATCGGACGTGGGCTGACAGCCTTATTGTGGGGAATTCAATGTGACATAGGTAGGTAAGTACTTACCTGGTTTAAACATTTTCACCAACTCATAAGTTTTCGTCTCGACATTTCGCTGCTGTTCGACCCGGGCTTACACAGCTTCCACGGTGACGCCGATTACCACCAACTCTTCTCTTATCTTACTACAACGCTTCGTCATAAGTTTGGGACTTCGGAAACTAAAAGTCCCAGTCTGAAAAATGTCAAGAGCGTGATTTGGTGCGAACTTTCTTACACCATGTTGACGTTGGCAATAGATAGCTCGGGAAGGTAAAAATTGTTAGGTACCATCAATTTCGTTTCCTCATGTAGTTTAATAGTTCGAGGAACTAAATCAGTCTCTAGCCCGAGATGTAAAAATGAAATCAAAAGCTTGAAAAACCTGAGTCGTCATATGATTTTAGGAATTTTTCTTCTGATTTAGGCAGTAAAACCGTTTTCCCCTAGGTACTACTCCCTCATCTCTTATGAAATTATAATAGGTAGGCGTTAACTCCATATCAAAATCTGATGAACTTGTTAATACAAATATCTACCGTATGGATTATGTAACAAAACTTGAAAAAACAAATGAAGACCGATTGCCACTTTCCCGCCTATTTTGATTTGTCTTTTTTTTTCTATGGCCGACAGCTGCTATTCAGCCATTATTTTCATTATTGAAAAAAAAAACAAAAGTGGTGAAAAAATAAGTCAAAAAAGGTAGGTATTCTTTATTTACTGATATTTAAACTTTACACCGCGCTGTACTTGAGTGGCTGTAGTCTACCTAGAGAAAGTTGGGAAATTGTTTATGGGAATGGTTTAAGACAGTTTTTTTTTACCTAAATAAATTGACAGCAGGCTGTCGATTTAAAGCGATTCTCCTTAGCAATAAGAAGTAGGTATTACTTTCAACCTCACTACTCAGACAACTTTCTACTTTCATAGTAGGTACCTATGAGTTCAGAAACTTCTACAAAGTACGTAAGTACTTAGGGCCGGCACCCACTGCCGGCATGACACGGCACAGCATGCCGTGGCATTTCGCCTAACCGCTGCGCAAGTTTCAACCATATTTCAACTTGTTACTTGTTAATAGATAAATATCATATGGATATCTTATGTTTTTGTGAAACGTGGTTAAAACCAGATAGAATGCTTTTTAATGTTAATAATTTTTCAGTTGCCAGTGCGTACAACAGATCATCAATAGGGGGTGGTACTTTGATTTTATGTAGTAATTCCTTCAGATATAAGGAAAGAAAAGATATCACTGCTTGCTCTGTTGATCGCATATGTGAGGTAGCATGTGCAGAGGTGGAAGGCCAAACTTTCTTATGTGTTTACAGACCACCTGCATCAAACTTGACATCCTTTTTGATCACTATGGAAGAAATACTAAATAGACTCATTAGAGATAACAAGTTAGTTTTTGTTTGTGGGGATTTAAATATTGATCTATTATTGAATTCACCAGAAAAATGTAAACTTCTTTCGTTATTTAGTTCTTTTAATCTTAAATGTATATTTAATGAAGCTACAAGAATAACAGCTACTTCAGCTTCATGCATAGATAACATATTTACTA
This sequence comes from Mythimna separata, assembly GCA_030763345.1. Taxonomy (NCBI): domain Eukaryota; kingdom Metazoa; phylum Arthropoda; class Insecta; order Lepidoptera; family Noctuidae; genus Mythimna; species Mythimna separata. The sequence continues at coordinate 1,162,054 of CM061181.1, read as the reverse complement.
ATTGTAATATAAAAGACTCATCCTTAATTAGTGGCGTGAGGTCTGACCATACTGGTCAGCTCGTATCTTTTGAGTTAGTCAAGAAGTTTCAATTAGATTCAACTGCAGAGTTTAGACCGCTTACTAAAAATAAATTAAATTCTTTTAATAACAATGTTCTCAGTAGTCTCTCAACAGCCAATTTTGATTCGCAAGACCCCAATGTAAATTATGATACATTATTCTCTACAGTATGCCAAGAATTTAATAAGTCCTGTCCAATTAAAAAAGTTAAAATAAATAATAAATCCAAATTTAATGAATGGGCAACTGCTGGTATTAGAAAAAGCAGAGATACTTTATATCAGTTATACTATGAAAAATCATTGACGTCTGATCCTAACTTGCATAACCGCGTTAGACTTTATTCAAAGATATTCAAAAGAGTCTGCGCCCAAGCTAAATCTAAGTCAATAAGTAAGACAATAGGAAATTCCAATAATAAAATTAAAACTGTTTGGAAGGTAATAAGCAAGGAAACTGGAAAGACAAATCAACGAGATCGGAATGATTTGTCACTAAAAATAGATAATAGGATCATCTCAGATAAGTCAGAAGTGGCGGAGACATTAGAAAACTTTTTCACCAACATCCCAATAGAAGTTACGAAATCTCTCCCTTCTTCATCTTTGCTAGCTGAATCTTTTTTGAAAGAAAATTTCACTAAGGATATACCAACCTTTGAATTCAAGCGTATATCTATTGATACAATCAAGAAAACATTCCAAAGTCTTAACGTAAAAAACACTGAGGACTTATGGGGTATATCCGTTAAGGTTCTTGGAGATATTATTGACACAATTGCTCCTATCCTAACAGGAATATTTAACCAATGTTTAGACAGTGGTACATTCCCTGATTTAATGAAACATAGTAAAGTAGTACCAATTTTCAAATCAGGAAGTAAGAGTGATCCCTCTAATTATAGACCGATATCTGTGCTTCCAGCATTGAGTAAAATCTATGAAAAAATCATGCTTGACCAGATGTTGTGTCATTTTAATTCTAATAGGATCTTGCATAGTCATCAGTTTGGTTTCACGAAAGGAAGGTCAACGACAGATGCAGGAGTGAAACTCATCAGTCACATTTTGGAATCCTGGGAGAAGTCCCAGGATGCTATTGGCATATTCTGTGACCTGTCAAAAGCATTTGACTGTGTTGATCATAATACTCTGATCTGTAAATTACATCATTACGGAATTCGTGGACGAGCTGCTGATCTTGTTTTTTCCTATTTATCTTACAGGCAGCAGAAAGTAACCATTAATGGGGCGACGTCCTCGGGGTCTTTAGTAAAGATGGGCGTGCCCCAGGGGTCAATTCTTGGCCCTTTCCTTTTCCTGGTTTATATTAATGACCTTCCTTACATGATGGCTAGTTTAGCTGATATAATTTTATTTGCTGACGACACTTCTCTTATTTTTAAAGTAGACAGAAAAGATGCGGATGTCTTGCATGTAAACGAAAGTCTGGCTGTTCTTTCGAAATGGTTCGCAGCTAATAACCTCTTACTAAATGCGAACAAAACTAAATGTATAAAGTTTTCACTACCAAATGTTCCTCAAGTGGGCCTTAATTTAATGCTTGACGGCAAAAAACTTGATACTATTACGGAAACTGTATTCTTAGGTTTAACTATTGATTCTAAACTTCAGTGGGGCACTCATATTAGAACTCTTTCAGGTAGATTAAGCTCAGCTGCGTATGCAGTAAGAAAAATAAGGCAATTGACAGATGTAGCTACAGCTAGATTAGTATACTATGCCTATTTCCACAGTATTATGTCGTACGGCGTCTTATTGTGGGGGTCTGCCGCTGATGTGGAATCAGTCTTCATACTGCAAAAGAGAGCAATCCGGGCTATCTATAAAATGGGTCCCCGTGAGTCCCTTAGAAATACGTTCGGAGAAATTGATATACTAACTCTGCCCTCGCTTTATATTCTGGAAAGTATATTGTATGTACGCAAAAACCTAGGACTTTTTAAAATTAGAAGCGATTTACATGACAAAAATACGCGTAGCAAACACCAAATCGTATTACCAAAATGGAGACTAGCTAAGACCAGTAAGTCATTCCTTGTCAATAGTATACGCTTTTATAATAAGTTGCCCAAGTCGGTTATTGAACTTAGCGAGGGAAAGTTCAAAACCCATATTAAGCGTGTCCTAACCAAAAAAGCATATTACAAGGTTAGAGACTATGTCGAAGACGCGCTTGTTTGGAAATAACTGCTTCTGCACATGTGACCCCCTGGTAACATTATTGTGTAAATTTGTCTATTAACTGCTCCATGTTTGTTTTATTTCATAAAATATTACTCATAAATTTATTTTTTACACAACACGTTGCTTTTGCAATATTTTTATATTATTTGGATATTAATCACCTTAATTTCATTAAGTCGTGATTTCATTTTGATAAAAACTAATTTGTTGATAGGTTTGATTTCTTTTCTCTCTTATTTATATAGCCTCTCTTAAAGTGTGAATGAGAGAACACTGTAGACTACGAATTTTAATTACTACTTAATTCAACCCAGTTTTTGATTGAATCTATTTTTATTTGGGTTACAATTTTGATTGGTCTACACTGTCCTCGCATATGTGTCTGTTTTGTAATGTGAAAATATTGTAAACCCAATCATTTTTTTTGAAAAGAGTAACCATGGAGTTTCTTGCCGGTTCTTCTCCATAGGAAACGACCAATTTGGAACCGTGCACTAGCTTCGACTTTTTATAAGTGCCCATGTAGGCCTATGTAAAATAAAAACATTTTTTATTTATTTATTTATTATTATTTAACTAACTTAGCAATTAAGTATAATTCCTCGATACAAAATTAACCATTACGTCTCGCGGGATGCAACGGCGCGCCGCGGCATCCCGTGGAATGAAACGGTATGATACATCATGCCGCGGCATCTTGGCATCGAAATAATTTAACACGAGTTGTAAACTTATTCGGATAAGATTCAAAATAAGTTGTTTAGTAATAAAATCCTTTTCCATGACATGACACGCCCGTGCCATGCACGCAGTGGGCACCGCGCCCTTAGTAGAAAATCACGATTACTAGGGGTGATCCAAAAGTAATGATAATCAATATGAAATAAGGATATTTTAACTATAAAAAAAATATATTTATCTATGTAATCTCTTAGCAAATCAATACATTTAGTCCATTTTTTTTTAAATCCACAATTCGCTTTGAAAAAAAATCTTTGCCTTAGTCATCCAAAAACGCCTCTACAGTAGTCACCACCTCGTTATTATTGTCATTTTTTTAGCCTCAGAGGTGTTTCTTGGGCTGAAAAAAGAGGTATAAGTCACTGGGTGCCAGGTCTGGAGGATAGGGTGGGTTTTCAAGCAATTTGAATCCCGTTTCTTGAATGGCAGCCATCGCAACTGCGGCTTGTGAGCTGGTGCGTTGTTTTGGTGAAACAACACTCTAACTCGGAGTTAGCGACGTTTTTTTTCTTGGATGACCTGCCGCAATCTTCTTATTTGGTCTGCGCAGTAAGAGTCCATAATAGTGGCTCCTTTTTCCAAGTATTCTACTATTACAATTCCTTCAGCATCCCATAAAACGGACGCCATAACCTTTCCTGCCGAACTTGACTCATTGAATTTCTTCAGCGACGGAAAGAGGCTCGTTTCCAAGTCTTAGACTCTTGTTTGATTTCTGGATCAAAATAGTAGATCCAGGTCTTATTCATAGTCACGAAACGAGACAAAAAAAAATCCTGATCCGTCTGGAACTTTTCGAGATTCGCCGTCGAAATGTCGACACGTTTTGATTTGTGCTCGTCGGTTAACATTCTCGGCACCCAACTTTCAGAGACCTTTTTCATATGTAGTTTGTTCGCAATGATTCTTTGAACACTTGTCATATGACATCCCTATGACCTCAGCTACATGCTTTATGGTCAATCTTTGACCTGCCATTTCGATATCTTCGACTTTTTTTACTTTTTCTGCAGTGTGGGACGTGGGTGGGCGTCCCTCGCCAAGTTCATCTTCTGTGGATGTTCTACCCAGCTTGGACTCCTTTGACCAGTGCGCAACTGTGGAATATGAAGGAGCAGAGTCCCTTTATGTTTCCACTATGTCACTTTGTATGTCTTTGGTAGATGTTTTTTTCAAACAGAGGTACTTAATGACAGCTCTGATTTAATTTTTCTCCATTTTGAATTTTACTCTCCGACTGTTCGTATTCAAATGAATGTAACTCCCTGTAATCGTGGCCTATTTTTATGATTTTTTTATGATGAAGTACTGGATATATGAGGAAACAAAAGAAAAATATTTCATATTTTTACGTGCCCTACAAATGTCCGATTATCATTACTTTTGGATCACCCCTCGTAAATGTGGCTTTCTATACTTAGGTATATTGGTTAAAAGCTCACGCAAAATACGTTTATTTGCGTCTCAGTACCTAGTTATTTTTTTCTTTGTTTAACAGTTTAATCTAAGTAAATTAAATCCTATTCTTATTTGATTCGCATAATAATTACTTTTCTTTCGCTATAGTTTATAACAGTGCAGTACTGCATTGTTTTCTCAGCAGATATGTATTTCATTTCTTTAAACTCATTGTCTTGTTTTTTATACCCTGAGAGGCTGAGACTAAATTGACACAAAATGTCAAATTTACTATAGGAATTATGCCAGTTCTTTTGAGTTGAAATGTCATTTTAGTCTCGGGGTAAGGGAAGAGGTTATTTTACGTTTCCTTTGCCTTATCTTAGGGTTCAGACCAGTGCCGTAACTAGGGCGGTGCGAGCAGTGCCCAGGCACAGGGCGCAGACCCTGGAGGGGCGCAGAAATGACCAGACTAAGCCTGGTTAGAGCATTTTTCAGGGGTGCAAATTTGAAAGCTCGCACCGGGTGCATAAAGGGCTAGTTACGGCACTGGTTCAGACTGAATATCATGAATTTCACAGTGGAGACTAACCTTGTCCTGAAGAAGCGAATTCGTCGCCGAATCGTTTCGCGCGTATTCATTCGCTCGCTAGTAAGATATTAGGCACAAATAAATCGCGTCCACAATCATGGCGCGAATTCAAAATACGCGCGTAAATCGCGTGCACAACGCCACTCTCGAAGTCTCGACTAGCGCATATTGCGCGCTAATTTTTTTGTCCGTTGGCAACATTACCAAAATAATGACGTTTCATTGTAAACAAATTTATAAATTTTTATTTTCACTACCAACTAAACAACAACTACCAACTAAAAATAGATCAAATAATGAATAAAACCATTCGAAATGCTGGCAGGGAGGTTATTGACAAGGTGTAGTACACAGGCGAAATATGAGACCTCTAAACTATTCTTTTCGATCTTAGTATTATTTACCAAAGAACTGCTGATATGACGGGTAGGTATGTAAGATTATTACTTGTTGTTTTTAGTTAAATCAAGTGTTAATTCATCAACTGAAAGCTATTTTAACATGCTTGCATACAGAATAAGTAATTTGAAATTGTAAACATCGAGCATTATAGGTTCATTCTTCTGGTGTACCGCACTAAGTACATTATTTGATACTTTGGTGACTAGAACTTTAATCACTGAAAATTCAATTTCTTTATACTTTGAGTTAATCATGTTATTCAATACAATGTACCTACCATTTTTTATTATTCCTAAAATATGTTGTGAACGCAGGAGTTTATCTCTACATATTTATTTTTATGTAATAAGTAGCTTAAAAACGAGAATTCTGGTTCAATTTAACAATGCTTAAAATTTTTTTTTACTTTAATACCTACTGCGATTTGAAAAACTACAAAAGTGGGAATAGAATATCTGATGAAAAAAATTGGCTCATATCAAAATTAGGTTAGTGCGCTATTCGGTTACAGCGGGTTGCCAATTAAAAGCACAGTAGCGCCTCCATTACTTTCTATTAAGCCAAGCTGTACTAGGGACCCCTTGTGTCCAGTTAAGGCCGGCGCCCACTGCCGGTATGGTATAGCATAGCACAGCAGTTTTTGCTGCGGTATCCCGCAGCATGGTAGGTTGTGCTTTAGCATGCCGTGTCATGCCACAGCATCCCGCGGCACGTCGCAGCATCGTGGTATCGAAATAAAGTAACATGAACTCTAAAATCATTGAAATAAGATTAAAAAAAAAATGGTTGCCTGTAAAGTCGTTTTTACGGGCGAAGATTTTACGTGACAACGTCTTTTTCTCGGTAGAATATTTATTGATATGAATATAATTAAATTGCACAATAGGAACAAGGAATTGAATGAAAATAAGAATTGCACAAATTTTAACTATAGAAATATATTTTGTTTACTAAAATTCTCTAGTGCTGCGCGCGCGGCAGACCGATCATAGTTGAGTGGGAGAGAGACGCAAGGCATTCGGCGAGCCTCTCTCTCGTTCAGTGACTCATCGTAACGTTACCGAGCGTTACACTTTTTCATAAGTGACTCCCAGCCGCAACCTAATTTAAGACGTTGTCACGTCAATAACTTTATTAGTAATGCTTTTCTATGACATGCCGTGCTATGACGGCACCGGGCGCCGGCCCTTCGACATGTCAATATATTCACGCCAGCCATAATACCCATCAAGTTATTTTGAATCTTATTTCAATGAGTTTAGAGTTCATGTTACTTTATATTGATACCACGATGCTGCGACGTGTCGCGGGACGCTGTGGCATGACGCGGCATGCTAAAGCACAACCTTCAATGCCACGGCATACCTCAGCACAATCTGCTGTGCTATGCCATGCCGGCAGTGGGCGCTGGCCTTTAAACGCGCCAACTCCGACAGAGTGGATGTATCGGAAAAAATGGAGCGCCAAAATGTTGATAGGTACGGAATTGTTGAATGCTCGCCCTTTCTAGAAGCGATGATCGCGCGTGATTCGCACGTGAAAATCGAGACGAATTCGCCCTTTCCGGACAAGCTCTTTGTAAAGGAATCATGGGCGTTTTTCAAGTAGGTTTCACTTTCGGTACCTTCTTATCCTAACAAGCAGTGCATACTGGATTTTTTTTTGAGGGGGGATGTTAGCACTTGCGTCACCTGCGGAACAAGCATAACAAGCGATAAGATACGGTCCGAGCTTGTCCAGAAAGAGATACTAGGGACGCCTTGTTGCGCCCAGCTAACGCGCGAACTCCAGAGCAATTGCACGAATCCAGGGTAATTGAGCGCTTGAAAAAATTTTGATACGGAATTGTAGTGCTCGCGCGTTGGTACGCTTCCTGGGCGCAACGGACGCGCGTATACGCGCGATACGCTCGAGAGAATCGCGACAAATTCGCCCTTTCTGAACAAGCTCTTCAACGGTTTCGCAGGTTAGGTACCTACGCGCGAAACTTATCGCTACCGCGATTATAACAAAGTTATGCAATTTTTTGCACGTATGAATTCAAATTCCTTTGTAATTTCAACTCAAATTAGTCGAGTTACATTAGATCTTGTTAGGAAATTCGTGAAGTCTAACAAACACAGCATTGCCACTAGTTCTTTCGGTCGAGCTCGTGGCCCAGGTAGATCGATACAAATACTTCGCACTACCCGCGAAACTTATCACTAGCTCTCTGGATAGCGATTACCGCGAGGTCTGAATAGGTCTTCAGTGTATGGTCCCTAACTTAATTTAAAGGAATAATCATTCATCTCTTCAAATATACAAAATTCAATGACAATGAGATCTTTATCGTAATAAGTTACAAAAGAAACATACATAAAGAAACGCCACCTAGCACAGCCAGCGTGTAGGTGTTAGAGCACACACACAAACATACAGTGTGATCTCATTCGTGTACACAGTTACAGGTCTGAGGAGTGAGCTCATACAAGCTAACAGAATCAAATCAACGGGGGCGAAATGAAACACCGATGCTTATTGACCTAAAAATGAAGAAACATTTATTTTCAGTATGTCTTTTGTAAAATTTAATAACAGAATGAATCAAATGTGGTAAGAGAATAACAGAGCGGATTACTTTCCATTTCGATAGAATTAGTTTCACCAACAATAGAAATATAATATTTATCAAGTCATTTACAGATACAATTAATGCAGTACCAATAAATCTAATTTATTCGTTTACTGAGTTAGTTAAATTTAAACATTTATTACGATCATAATGTACACGGAGTGGAGCGGAGGCCGGGGCCGTCCGCCGGGTACACTATATTTTTTTGGGATTTTTTAAATTTTTATTCCTCACGTACTTTATAAATATCTCATACTTGAAAAAAATTTACATTAAAATGTATCGGAAAGGTGCGGGACGCTAGCACCGCATACACTAGGGCGCGACGCAAACAGAGGCACGCACGCACACATACAGGACGGCGGGCGCCCGAAATATACACAAATATAAATTATGAGCCGACACGAACCCGAGACTTATACCATCACATTGCGACGCACACCTATTCGTTTTCCCTTTGTACCGCTACAGTTAAAATTTTTCTTACATAGTAAAATTAACGGAATACTTTAAATCTAAATAAAAAGAGAAGGCGGAGGCGATGGACACCGGGCGACGCGCCCCCGGCGTCCGTCGTCTGCGCGCATACGTTACAAGTACATCATTCAACTGAAACGATGACAATATTTAATTTATCGCAAACACTAGAGAAATGCAGGTCCAATACGATGGTAATATTGTGTGTCATGAAACAAAATGTATATTTAAATTCTCTGCTTTTTACACACACACTAGCCGGCGGCTCACTTCGACGTCATCATGGTGACGAATTCTGCAAAAGAAACGGAAAGCATTAGTGGCGTCGTCACTGGCGCACTGCCGAGGTTTACAAGAAAACTTTCACATAAACCCTTGCATAACATGTCTAAGATAAAATGTTAACACAAACATCATTAACACAACGAAGGTAACCGACAGAGATAGAGATGCACTAAAGATGTAACCGCTATGAGACAGTAACCACTAGATGTAGTAACAGTAAATAAATCGAGTCAACACCAAACATATGCCTGTGCGACAACTATCAAATATACAAAGCAAGGCATGTACTTGATGCAGCGACGAACAACATTAATAAACCGTATTTTACCTCATCATGCCACTACAAGGGGATTATGTGAAATACCACCCTCCGGATATATCGACAAAAATATACATTATTGATAAAGTAATAATGAATGATGGGCATGAAGCACTTGATTAGATACCAGTGCTGCGGACACATCCCGAGTGGTGCGCGAAGCCTACACATGTACATCACGTCGATAGCGCAGTATCGATCGCGCGGCGCGGCGTCGTTTGCTGCTCGTTTGTTTGGCACAGTGTGGCGTGTGTGTGTGAGTGCGGCGTGTTCGTGGGTAAGCGAGTGTGGTCGAGAGAGCAAAGCACCGGACACACGGAACGCGCAAGCGGGTCTCCTCGGGACAGAGGGCGGATCACCAGGTGGTATTTCTACAGGAAGAGTTCTATACAGATATTAGACACATGCACCAATCAATAGGAAAACAATATTGAACATGTCCCTGTGAGGCGGACGCGTGTAATTTTGTCGCCTTGAGTACAAGGTAACAACAAAATTGCAGACGATCCGCCACGCCATAGTGAGTAAATAGACACAATCGATAGTCAAGTGTGAGATCCCAACGAGAGAGTGAGAGGGCGGGGAGGGCGGGACAGCTCGGGAGTGGCGGGACCAGCTAACATATCCAAGGGAAGGAACAGTTAATAACGAGCAGCAAACCATTCAGATTAACACTGGGATATACCTATTTTCGTACCGCACTCGACGTAGGCCGTTGGGCTCATTGCATTGCATCGATCACTACACACTACTAAGGGAAATCGTTTCGAGATCACAGCTTTATCGTAGAGTCTTTTCTTATGGTTAGTTACGGTACTAATATCACAAGTGTGGCAGGGGGCCGTGCGCTAACGGCTGCCGTCGCCGCGATCGAAAATGATTTTGGCGAATGCATGGAAGTCTGCAAGAGAGAGAACGCTCGGTCGGATGATGGAATACAAACTGCACATACAGGGGACGCGGGAGACGCGACGAGCGTGCGGCGAGCACCGGGGCATGCTCGCCGCGCGCTCGCGGAGCCGGGCGGTGGCCAGCACTGCGCCCGGGGCGAGGTCTGCTGCGCAGGACGCGGCGCTGCCGTCTGTCCAGCCCTAACTTCCCATACTCGTCATACTGAATCCATGCACAACCGAACAGCAAGCTTATCCAAAAAGCGATACTATCTAACTAGTGATCCAAATACCACTCTCTAGAATCCCGAGATCCACAGTCGTGAGACTGCAGATCCCGTAACCGTCCAGTTAGCTTACTACTCGACTACAATACGATGTACAATGCAGGGATTCAATAAGTAACTTCGGATTTCGGAGTGAAAATCATTTGTATGGAGACAATTTTACTGTGGTCAGTCTTTAAATAAAATGGACCTATTGGAAACAAGCAAACCCAACTGTTAGTGTGAACACGTACTACATATTACATGCTGGAGTCTCGTGTATGAGTATCGTTATTTTATAATACTGAGTACTATCACACAAGAGGGTAGTAAAAATCACATCGAGTGTGTAACATTGATATGTTGACGGTACAAGTTTTTTGGTGGATCTGTCATGCGTCACTGTGACTGCGGATTCTTTGCGGTTACAAACAACGTTATAAGAACTAAAGGTGAATGAAGTGATAATATTTTATAATAGAAATCCACATGGACTGACACTCCAGGAACAAGTTCTGTGTCGTAAGTAGTGGTCGGCACATGGCACTTGTTCGTGGAGCGTGGTGGCGTGGCCGTGTGGCGTGGAGTGCAGGCGAAGCGTGTGGTGGCGTGGTGGCGTGTACTGACCCTCGTAATTGACTTGTCCGTCGCCGTCGATGTCGGCCTCGCGGATCATCTCGTCGACCTCCTCGTCGGTGAGCTTCTCGCCGAGGTTGGTCATCACGTGGCGCAGCTCGGCCGCCGATATGAACCCGTTGCCGTCCTTGTCGAACACACGGAACGCTTCGCGGATCTCCTCCTCGCTGTCAGTGTCCTTCATTTTGCGGGCCATCATCGTCAGGAATTCGGGGAAATCTATCGTGCCGTTACCTGGAATTTGAAAAGGGTACATGTTAATTTGATGTTCGTTTTTACATCGAAGGAAGGACTCAAGGATTGTCATCACAAAAATTGCTTAAGTACTTGGACGCTAAAGCATAACATGTTATAGTAGTAGTTTTTAGATGCACTACGGCAGTCCACGCTTGAGTTTCACGAAAATATTTATGTCAATAACAACAACTGCAAGCTATTTTATATTTTTAGTTCTAAAGAATCCAAGAAGATATCCATAAAACCACTACATTATCGACTGGGCAGAAAGAAAAAATGTGAAGCATTTCATCTCAAACATAAACAAGGAATCGTTTGAAACACAGGTGCGCCCTACAGATAAATAGAATAAAATTAAACAATCAATGGAAATTTTCGCATCAGATGAAGATCAAGGGGCCGTTGAATAGATTTACGATGTATAAAAGTACATAATGAACAGTATAATTGTTATTAGTCGTTAAAGCGCGAAGACGCCAAGTATACGCGTACGGCGACGCTTGTTTGTTTTGCTTGACAGCAAGTGTTGCCGTTTCCACGAACACGGCGACTTATAAACACATAGATCTATCATATGACTGGATCTGTGTACTGTCTGACCTCGCGGCACAAGCTGTGATGTGCTTGTCATACGTCATGTATTTAAAAACATGAATGAGACGATCTTACAACAACAACGATCTTACAACAAAAGTGTTGATCTATTCTTTGTTACTATAGCTCCTTTGTTAAATAGGTAACTAGATAAGTTCTTAACTAACTCTTTTGTAGAGGTTAAAAATCAGACGCTAGTAGTGCGTGTTAAAAATAATGAAACAAATATTATCGATAATGACAAATTGGCAATATGAACGCTACGATAGCCAGGCGTATCGAAGTCCAAGTAAATTCCATCGCTAAATAAATATGTCGCCTTATCTAAGACAAATGTTTGTATAAGTTTCTGTGTTTCAGGACATTTTTTTATAAATTTCTCGTAAAGATAATAACGATTCGTCAGTAGGTAACTATTGTTTATTACCTTCATGACAAGCGTGGGATTTTCTAATTGATGCTTCGCTATATCGAACAATAAACCGCTTGATTTTATGTCTGTATATACCGGGCTGTCCGTAGTATGTCGAGTGGCGCCGCCAAACTTCCCTATGATGTTTTAAATCAATAGAATCGGGTTAGCGCCCATTTTTTCTACCATTACTTCAGTCAAATGTTTTGACTTCAAACCTCTAAACAACGTAAATATTTCTGTCTTCATATCGTCTGTTAAAACGGGATTAAATAAATGGGTCTGTACTTCAGGCACGTGACACTACGTAGGTTTCTGCGAAGTATTTAACAATAAAATGCTATTTTAATGGTCGCGTAGATAATGAAACATTTTCCTGCTTTTTTTAATTACAGTGTGGCTATCATTTATTATCATGTATTTTGTTCATTATTCAGCCCCGGTACGTGTAACTGTTATAGCAACATCGCTACATTGTTTGATCATCGTGTTTTGTTTAAAGTATTCCGTCAGTATCTCGCGTACGTGTGAATCGAACTTTATTTATACTTCAAACTGCTATTACTATGGTAAACGTAATAAAAATAGTATGTTATAGCAAAAAACGAATAATTGCCGATTCACACGTGGCGCGGTGAACGAGAGACGAAACAAACGCTCCGTTTTGATCGACGCTATCAACAAACGGACGGGAATACGTAAAGTTGAGTATTTTATAGCAGTTGAATTAAGGATTTGCAGAACGATCATTAAAATTCTACTTCAGAATGTAGTGTTTATAAAAAAAAAAACAATCGAGCCGGTTCCAAAGGATTAGTCTTGAACCCTTTTACGTAGCTTGAGTAACTCGAAGTTCAATCACATCTATCTCCAAAGCAAAAAAACCTTAATTAGGACATCCTTACTATCTACCCAGCACAAACGAACGCGCCGAAGTTCCTGAACTCTAAACGAATCTAGATCTCACTCAGTTCCTTCCGCGCTCGAACAGCCGGCCGAGGCGTTGCAAAAATAAGTTCGAGTTAAGTTTGGCCCGTCTAATTCTGGGTTTAACCTTTCCGAGGTGGTTCGCGGACTAATAATAGAAGTGCGAGCGAAACACGGCGAGCTTCAGAGAATGCACGCCGCATACTCGATACAGGCGCTACTGAAACGGAGCAGAAGGCGAACTTTGGATTTTTTGATAAGAAACATAACATGGAAAGTACAGCTGTACCTGCGTAACTTATAAAGACATCTATCTACCTTGGTTTAGGCTTTCTCGATAGCCAAACAGAACCAGTGATAACTAAAATCATAAATATGAAAGAACTGTGTCTTACCTACGCCTTCACGGTTAAACTACTGAAACGATTCTTATAAGCTTGAACCCCAGGGAAGGACATGGCTACTTTATATCTGGTTTCCCCTTCGACTTCGCGATCGCAATAAGCGAAGACAAAACCTAGTTTTGCACAAATCTCGGGGCTGGATTCATATTTTTCAATTTTTCTGCCGGCAATATTTACTCAAGTCTCGAGTTCGTGTTTGCTATAAATCACGATTGAGATCTGTCTCCTCCCTATACGTGTCTTCTGTAGCTCTCTGCTCTGTGACAGTCCCACACTGGCACACCTGGGCCACTCCCGTTAATCGTAGGCTGTAAATCTGTCACGCTAGTATATGCTTTACTACCGGTCACTTTTTGAATAGTCTGTTGTTCTTTTCATGCCTTTAAATCTTGGATAATCTAGCTGTCTGTAGGTGTGTCGCAATATGCATTAGCAGCATCCATATCATCAAAGGACGTTGTCATTATTCACCTCCGAATTTGACGTTATTATCATTTGTTTCAAATCTATATGGATTGCAGATGTGCCTTGTATTCTTGAAAACCCAATTACGACCTAAAGTAACATGGAACCAGATAAGTTTCCGCGTTCACGGAGTCACGTTGTGTTCTTGCATAGCTTATGTGCCAACAACAAACCGGATCCTTTAGTATTCAAATGTATTCTCCAGCCATTGTGGATACGCTTTATCCCTTGTTCAATTCTACAGGAAACGGAAATCGACGTGAATTAAATTTTCATGTTGAAATGAATCAAAGTGTTTAATTTTAAAGGGTTACTTTGAAAGTTAACATACAGTCCAAAGCAAAGCGTTGTACTGCGTAGTTCCGCGTTCTGTTCCGCGCATAGCAATTAACGAACGACTCATAAACCGTGAGTCAGCCCGCGGACCCAACAGCACCCACCTTACAACCAACATGGTATTTTATCATCTCAACTTGTAACCTTGTCTCACTCACGTCCTATGATGCCACATATCACATCATCGCATAAAACGGAATGATTAATTCATGAGCTGATTTCATATGATAAGGAAAGGCACTAACAATTTTCCACTAAATTGTGATTCAGGCTAAGTATATCCGTTGCCGAAATTTTCCCTTATTTATTGCTTGTAGCAAAGACTTGTCAAACAAAGTTACTATTCAAACGGAGCAAAAAAAAACTGAGATATTAGCGTCTAAATTAGAGTTGTTATGTTCAAGGTCTAATTTGCAAATGAATCAACTCAACGGCCTCTCGAATGTCTGGATACATTGTTCGTAAATCTTGTGTTACTAGCTACACATGTTCGCGTCTTCGAGGCCGGGCCACGCGCTGGGCGGCGGGCCCGATTGGCAGCACAGACGCCCGACACGATCAATATCCACCCCTCTGGAACGCACACACTTGGCATGCTTCCCCAGACGTTACAATTCGACCAAAACCAGAAATATTACGAATGTATATGACTTGCAATATACTACAAGCTATGATCTATGTTTGTTATTTCAATATGTAGTACTTTACACTAATATTTGGACACGACCAAACATGTAATGGGGTTTAATGGGAACAATGATTATTTACTTGGTCGAATAATTAAAATCGTTAGTAGGGCCCGTGTGGTTCGGGTTATTATAATTTATGATGTGTTTATCTATCTGTACCATCTCCGCGCATTAATCAATGTTGCAGTTAGTGTCGGCACTTTCATAATTATTCTGGTAAACATCAAACAAGTCTGTTACGTGGTGTCAACGCTATCTTGGTTGTAATGGATTAGTTCGGTGTGGTCGACTGAAGTCGCCTGGGAGGCGGTGAAGCGCGGCGCAGTCGGACCAACGGTCTAAAATCAATCGTGTAAACATCGGTTGTTTCCGGGAAAGTTCGATTAAGCCGTTTTAGATTGGCGTGCATAGTCCATAAACACATCGCGCCCACGCCGCTCCACGTTCACTAAATTATCACGGCTATAACGGCTGATGAACTCAACCGGCCTATTGTCTTCATCAACTAGTCACTAGAAAAAGTGAAACAAAACTTTTGTCATATATGTGAGAATCTGCAGATTCTAATTAATTCAAATGAGAAACCCAGTGAGTAATTCGACTTGATTATGCAGCCAACACGACACGCTGTAGCATACCTATTTAAGCTTTCGCCTCTGCAATCATAATTCTAGCAAAATCCCCCTTGATATTCCGCAAACTGGATTTTCATACAGTAATTTCGTGTGAGGTGGCGCGTTTATGAAAATGAATATTATTATTTTTTTACTGAAGTGCCCATAAATTATTGTGTTGGTTCAGTGCGTGGAAACTAATGTAACAATGGCAAAGCTCAATCATTCAAACTTAAGTTGAACGTCGAGCAAATTAGGCGTAACTAACGCGAGCGACGGTTGAGAAGCCTTACCAACGAGCTGGCAAGGACGCCTGACTCAACATGGCGTCAGCATTCAACACTCGATTAGCGAACCGCAGACACATTCCATATACGATACGCTATCTACGTAGGCCCACTTATTGATGAACTTGAACAACTAAAGCAATTTCAAACTGTCGCAGAATTATTATCTGGAATTCAGAATGTCAAGAATTGTAACTCGATGGCATGTAAATGATTGTAGATTTGAGTGTAACAATAGAATTGGCTAGAGAAACATGCGGAAGAAGTTACGAGTGCGGAGTAAATGGCGGATGGCTCATGTAGCTGTGTACGGCACGGGTTACTGCTCGCGTTATGTCGACGTATTTATGAAGAGCAGGCTTGCAGTCGCGAGATAGATCTAAAGCAAGCGCAGTGATGCATCAGGGTTTGGAACGTGATAACATCGACGCTTCCAAGTAATTAGTGAGTAAGTATGTGTCATTTGTACTGTCGATTTGTTGTTTTCTTAGTCCTTCGTCATTGGGGAACAACGGAGAAGTCAGGCATAGCCAAAACTTACTTCTAAAGGGGAAGTGGGCTGCTAAAAGCGTACAGGAACGGTAGGATAGTAAACACCGAAGCTTCGTGGGTAAACCTGCTTTTGGGAAATCAGTGGTGCAGATTTATAAGATATTGCAGATTAAGGTGCACTTGCAGCATGAACTATGTTTTGCATGTACAATTAAGCCAGACAGGAGTTGGTGACTATGGCAACGTGCTTGTAAACGTTTTCTCTATTATAATAAACAAGGTAAACGAGAGGTAA
This sequence comes from Mythimna separata, assembly GCA_030763345.1. Classification (NCBI taxonomy): domain Eukaryota; kingdom Metazoa; phylum Arthropoda; class Insecta; order Lepidoptera; family Noctuidae; genus Mythimna; species Mythimna separata. The sequence goes on along the minus strand of CM061181.1, from coordinate 1,145,412 downwards.
GTTAGGGCGATGCTCCGGGCCGACGCGCATGCTCGACCACGCGACTAACTCGCGACAAACACGCTGGCACGCCGCCAGCAGAATATGCAAATTCATTTGCAATTTCACAGCGATTCCAGACAAGTTTGAGTGGGTACGCGGGATGTCAACACTGTTTATCCTTTGCTTTGTATAGAGATAGTTCAAAGTATGTTTTGAAAATGCAGTCTTTTTACAGCTCTTTTGTAGTCTGTTCATAACTGTAAACAATTGAACTTTTGTATTGTGTCTGAGCGTTTTATTGCTCAAGTTAATTCTTTAAAAATAAACTGGTCGTTCGACATCGGCTAGGCTGCAATTTGTCTCGTTTAACTCCAAAGAGTTAAATCGGCATATGATTCAGAATCTGAAAGGGCAGTGAGCGTGCAATTAGGACGACAGTGGGTCAGTGATGTAGACAATGTACGGGGGAGGTATTCCTGTAAGAGTGAGGTGTCTTGATCGATACGCGGCTTGGCGCGCGACCAATGACTAAACCTCGTACTATTTCACGGTATACGTTAACAATAAAACAATACAAAGTTTTCTTTTTTTATGTAAATGAAACTTTATTGTTTTTCAGATATGTGAGATTACTGCGGGAAAGACTCAACGTGGCCCCGGAACACAAAGAACTACTAGAGAAACAGACAACTGGCACAGAGACATCAGCAACTGTTGAATTTTGATGAAGAGCTAATCGTTTAACAGTAGAGTGCGCTTTTGGATACCGCCTCTGAATACAAAGCCTGAGTTGTTTTAGAATGTCACAATAGAATGTAGTAATAACTTCCGTGTAGCTATTGACACAGTAGGCTGCGGTCGCGACCAATACCGGTACACTCAATACTGCTGCGGTTTGTCACGCCACACTGCCGGCTAAACACTGCTATATGTGCGCATTACATCACCGAACTGATGGAAGCCATCCGGAACGTTCAATGAGATTAAACGCGCGATGCAATACGAGCATTAAATATTACATACATGGGACACCATTGACATACAGGCCCATTGTTTGCGCCAAGGTTTTATGATAATTCCTAGCGAGGGGCAACGCAAAAAAAATACAATGTAATATAAACAACGTTTATTTATGGCGAATAACTTGAGTACCAGTGTTTACATCTAGAACATTAATATTTAAATGCAGTGGAGCCAAATGTCTACGACTATGTCACCAAAACAACGTAGCACACCGTCGAGAATTCGTGCGTTCATCAGTTATCCGCCATCTCGGTTGATTTATATCGCAGTTGCAATTACCCGACACAAACCAGAAGAAGCCGGGCGACAATTTCAGCGGGACAGAACATTTACACGGCACACCGTTAGCGCGAAACGTCCTCTTTAAACCTCTGAATAGTTACAGAACCGAGGAACGTGTTAGATAAAACGAGGAAAGGAAACAAGCTGAATAACGGTGCGCTGTTAATTGCTGCGTTGAAAATAAAGCTAACCGCAGAGACACGAGTAAAACAAATGCTCAGTGGACACGCCCGGGAAGAAGAACAATAAATGACAGAGCAGAATCGCGAATATATTATAATGTTACGAAAGCGTATTGCCCCATAAATTTCACGACTCCCATTCGCTTTGGTTTTTGTACTACACGAATGATCTATTTTTCATGTCCGATATTCTTTATCTGGCAAATAATACGCCCGGTTGCTGATTTTGTTAGCAATATAAGAATTGGATAAGATATTTACGAGTTTTTTCTCGGTCAGATTCAATGCTTTTTCATCGACTTCTGAAATTGCTATTTTCATTTTTGTATGCACCAAATAAAGGAAATGACATGTTTTTAAAAACATTTAGTTTCTCGAAGCGTGCTTCAGTTTTATTTGTATAGCCTTCCGCAAATATTAGGTATGTTCGATAATGATGACATCATTGCTGCATGGCTAACCTAACTAAACGCCTATTTTTTCCCCACATTGAAGCCGTTTAAGTATTGTATGAGCAAATGAACCCAGCAAATACCGAGATGATAACGCTTTTGGTACCGGCACGCTCGGAGCAATTCTATTGTATAATTCTACTCTTCACTTATCGTTTTGTGTCGAATATTTTCTGTTCTATGAGCCACACTATATTAACTGGAGACAAAAGGTCATTCATGTCTGACGTCTTATTCTGAAGACCAATTATAGTACTTAATTACTCAGATACCCGCGAAACGAGACACAATAGTAAAACAATAACAGCGCGGTCTCATTGGACCGGTCGGGGATTCAAACGTTAAATACGATCCAATTCTCGTAGCAATATAATATAGGCTGTTTCAATCAATGTCAAAGACTTGTCAAAACGTAAGGAAAATAGACGCAATGCGAACGTTCCTCATAAATACGAGAATTACCTCTGATGTCAATGTCAGGGTAAGAGCATAGGTAACACTCACTATGTTGTAGCTACATATAGATTGAGTTACGTTTTAATCCAAAACTCGAGCAGTATACGTTACTGATATGTACATACGCGAGTAGTTTTCACATCACATTTCGTGTTTAAAAAACTGAGCCGGTCTGCAGTAACACGAGAAAGTGTTCCGTCTGTGACGAGTTCTGTGTAAAATGTTCGCAGCGACCGTTCGCAGCACAATCGATGGCAGAGTTGCTTGACCGGCCCCTAACCTATTTTTATTGTGAACTCGAATTAGATGGGTAAACAGGCGCATGCGCTGTGAGCAGTCTTTTATGTTTTACGAGCCGTACATCAAAGGTGGGCCGAGTGTCCGGCGAGCACAGATGTCATTGTCAAGTTAGTCGCGAATGGGCAGTGATTGCTAATAAACATAGGGCACGACGGAGACACGCGAGCCCGTTTGATTGAAAGCGAACCGGTCGCTAACGAGCTGACGAGCGCGGTTATAAATAATGAATCAGTTCTCATGACACAGCTTTCTAGGGAACGCGACATCAATCGAGTGCTTGTACGAGTCATATAGTAATCGATTATGTGACAGATATTCAATAGAATCAAAAGTGTAATGGCCGAGGTGTCGGGTCAATCGAAGCCACACGCTTCGTATGGACACAATACAATCGAGCTAATTGCTCGTTCGCCTCCATGATAATGGTCTATGGACTGGAACACTGTGAGGTCGAGCCCACCTATGATTATATTGCGAATTAGCATTTTTATTGTCTTTGTATAACGAGAGGGCACGATCGGTTTACTGAACGTTGGTGGCACACGAGAGCCGGGGCGTAACGTGGAAAATCCAGATTGCAAACACGGGCGACGATAATCCAAACATTGAGCGCAAATACGGGGGATTACCGGCGGGCGACGGGATATTTTCCGATGTTTCAGCGGCGGGGGCGTGAAGCTCGTCGCCCAATTACCCCCGACACGTGTGCCTATCGATCCACCCCCGCTCCTCTCAGCTGACGACCCGACACCCTGCTACCACACTGACTGCTCTTTATATAGCCAGCCGGTAGGAATGTATCTTTTAAGCTCCATTAACTGTAATGTGTGTGACCAGAGCACTAACCGGCAGGAGAAATTGGGACGAATTAACATAGAATACGGGGTGCTCATTTTATTCAAGTGTATTATCGTTTATGTTTTTATTTGGAACGAAAAATCTGTTTGCAGGCCTCATAGAAGTTTATATGCTACTGTAATCACGTTTACTGATGGCAATAAATCACCGCAAGGACGCCAATTACGAGTTAAATTTTAGTAGATATGTGTGTAGAGGAGATGCGTATGCAACAGTCGTGGTCAGCTGTCGATGAGGCGTCGGCGTCGGTTAGATTCGAGTTTGATGCTCGCTAGCATTGTTCCGCAAATAGCGCGCGCGCTGTGGAAGCGCTCGGCGGCGGCTATCTCTGTCTGCCGAGTGAACGACTCCTTATCGCGCGTCCGTGACATCACCAGCAGCCTCTTGCCAACTAGAGAACTGTTACTCCGATTTGCTGTCTTTTCGACTATGTACTATAAATATTCATCCGGCAACGTGTGCTAGTAACGTCGTCTTACTATCGAGGAAATGATGGACAGTACACGACGCTACGATGTTAAGTTGCAGACGTAATTTTGCATTCATTTCTGGTGCACTCGTGTTCGCAAAGCGCCGGAGAGTACACTCGATATCTTATAAAACGCCTTTTCAACATTCCTAAGGTGGAGGTCGTTGAAACTTGTTGGTCGACAGCCTGTCTTGTGGATATCATCGCAAACACTCACGCTGACGCCCACGTGTTTACGATGTGATAATACCAATAGAAAAAAGTTGAAAGCCGACCGCGAATTTACACCACATTTACCGCCAATACGAGAAATTCTTGTTGTTAGTAACGACTAAAATAAATAGATACGAGCAGTTGTCAAGCTGCGCCGATCCTGCGTTTGTTTTCCGGAAGCCTCGGCATCCGCGCATCGTGATAAAACAGCGCGATACACGTCATGTAACCAATGCAAATTATCCACTTGACATTGGTCTTCATACACTTCTATCAGACGTAAATAATTCATTGTATAGCTCCAATTGATTGTTGCATAAAGGCGGTCAAGTGCAAGGTCTTTGCTATATTCTACTATTCCCAGATAAATTCTGCAAAAATGTGCACGGTGACAAATTTTTGTGGTCTCATCGTCGCCCTCCCCGCTAACTGTCGTATCTCACAAACTGACGTATCTGCACTAACATTACCTACGCGTTCTTAGCTATATTTCGAATAAGTTCTCTTTAATCGTCGTATCTGTATCGTTTACCGTTTAGGAGATAATCACGTATTTGGTTTTGCGAGACGTATCTGCTTCAAATTAATATGAATAAATAAATAGATACCTTAGGGCTTTAGGGCGACTACTAACTTAAAGAATAACCCAAGAGCTATATAAAAAACTTTTTAAATAATTGATAAAGCCACAACTATCGCAACTACAGTAATTTGACTGTAACGCCCGACCGAAAAACAGTTGCCCTGGAAAAACATCAATTGCTAGTTAGGACAGTTAGCCGGGAGGGTGACGTCATTACCGTGGGTTTTAGGACGTATGACAAGTAGAGTCTGTTAACAACTGCTATCGTGGTGGTCAAGTGGTCTAAAAATACAAATGTTTTGATCTATATGCAAGGTGTTCCCACAACGGGGCGTGTGTCCGAGTTCTGTGCTAGTACGCCAGTCGATCTGCCAAGGGCAAATGCGGTGGTGATGTAAACAATCACCAATAGTACGGTGGACATTAAAATAATTATTGCAGAACGGGCAGACGACGTTCCTTACGGATGGAAGCTTGCCCAAAATTATATTTATTGATTTAAATCAAATGAGACTACTTAAATAGAAACTTAAGAGCATAAGTAGTTCATGTTATCACAATGCCATTGCCAAATTGTTCTACTTCACTTAATTCGTTTGCTGCCATTTAACTGCCATGTTATTTCCAATGAAAACTCGAGTATCTGATATACTTCGTTCGTAATAGTATTTTCTTTATCAAGCACTATGTAGTAACAATTTATAGCGTAGATTAAAAGCAGAGTTCTCGCCGTGGCGAGGTGAAACTGGAATCGCTCTACAACCTAAGTGATATCTTGGTTACTCGAATTTACTGCCAGTCCGCCTTATACTGGCTAAATTACACGCTTGTTGGAACAAGCCTAGTTTATGGTATCGCGCGAGTTAAATCAGCGGACTGTTTGTTTGGAGATTTTATCGAAAAATGTTTTTTTTTTCCTTTTAATTTGTGATACCTCGATACCAAGCTCTTCCACCTTTATTTTCAGACTAGCGACTAGTGAATGAAATTGTAATAATATACAAGACGATGTAACGCCGCATTTTTCACCGCGTTTTGTAATTTACGCTTCATCTGCGAGTCGGAAAAAAAAACACGAAACTAAATGTACCACTTACATAATTAACTGGAGTAATTTATACTAGTCTACGAGACATGTGGGCTCGGACCGGAGAGGGGGTGTACTACAACGATTTGACGTTCTGCTGTAAAGCAGCTTTGATATAATATAGCAGCGCTGTTCCTTTTAAATTATTCGTGTCTTTTGGCACCAATTGCAACTGTTTTATGTATCGAGCATCATAAGCTCGATATAACGTTTGTATTTACTTATCCAGCCGGCAGTCGGATGTTTAGGCTTTGCCGACTGACTGAACACCACGAAATAACTCGTATTTGTCCAGTTGCCTCATGTTCGGCGCATCAATGGCTCGTACATGTTGTGGGTACGTGAATAATGCTTTTATATCGCAGGAACAACATGCGCCACATTTATCGGCCTTCAGTTTGTTAGCGGCGAATTAATTTGCTGGTGTCCCGGATGCGCCGTATTGTATTGTTGGGCTGGAAACTTTATATGGGCTCTGTCTACGTCATCCGGACGGGCATGTATGGGTCCTCTTGCATTGTTTGTATTAGAAGGATTGCCTTGGTACTTGCTCACGTCTCAATGTTCTATCGTTAGTCTTGCGATCTTTAACCTGCCAGGTAATTCATAGTACGTGATCGGCGTGTGCGGTTAAGAATCGTTTTCTTGTATTAAGCTTGTATCATTAGCGCACAGACAATTATGGAATCTGTTAACTACTGAACACAGTAATGATAGTTGGCAGGTGAAAGGAAAAAATCCACAAAAATGTATCATTGTGCTATATCATCTTGATTGTGTATAAGTCGATAAGTTTATCGTTATACCTACGTAGCTATCAGTTACTTTGAAAAAATAGCACAACATCCTTGATAATGAATGAGCCATATTATATCATATTAGTTGAAAATGATAATAATCAACAGCCATAAAATCATGATACCTACGCTGACGTAGACGATGTTTTACTATCGGGATTTAAATTGAGCCCAATTTACTGTGTGTATCAAACACCGTCCATCATTTAAATTATTATTGGAAATACCTGTTTTATACTTTATTACGATACTTCGATATCGAAAAAGGAGGCTTATTTGTAGCAATCGATTCTGTCCCCTCGTACGTAATCATGGTGGCATGTCGTGCAGCCGATGGCTTTACCTTCTTTTACTTTATTCTCTGACAGAAACAAGGGTGAGACAAGATAATATAAAATAACGATCAAACAATACTTGCCAAGGGTTCCATTTTCTATTTTATCCAACCAATTTATTTCGCTAGGCTGGTTCGTGTACATAAATCTTGTTAACTAATTGTACATCTAAATTGGGTACATTTTATCGACTTCAATGTCAAATAAGTCACATTGCGTATGGCTACGCAGACCTCTATCTCGCTAGCTCTTCAACGTCGCACTTTGTGTGAATAGACACTCGGAACAATTACCAGTCTAGTTACAAACAAGGTATTGTGTTACTAGTGAAGGAGATTACAATTGTTGTGCTAATTAGTTTTCGCATCTCGCCCTTTTGTCATGCAAACTGTGGCCCGGCACGACGTAGTTGTAAACAGGTTTTACTGGTCCGTCCTTTGCCCGACGTTATTATGTGGTATTATTATGTAATTCGAATATATTTAAAATCTGATGATGAGAGGATGTTGTGATCTGAAGCACTAAATTGTTATTACGTGGTAGCATTAAACTTTTTACGAGTTTAAATATTTAAATCAAATCGCGCATAAAATTATCTGTTTAGAAACGAAACGTTTTGAGATAAAAACGATGTTCATCAGGCTGGAAACGTTGCTTCGTTTTTGCTTTCATATCGTGTAGATGAGACGTGTAATCGCCTCACCATTATTAATCTATAAATATTGGCGACATCGGTTTGATAAGGCAAATGTCAGGGCCGGCCGATGTGCACCGAGCTTGTAAACAATATACACAATGTCCATGTGACGCTCATGGCTCAAAATAGGGTGTCCGCCCACTTTTTACATACTGTGTGGGTCATTCGGGCAAAACCTACGAGGCCAGTGTGCCAAATCTGTCAACATGTCATGCTATTGTATGTCTAGTTACAATTTATATTTATCTTTTTCATTCTGTACCAGCAACCCGCTCCAGCTTCGCACGGATGCTTGAAATCTTCGAATTTTTTAACTTTACTATAGTCTGTGTGTATTATACACCTAAACTTTCTTCATGAATGCTTTTGAATTTATTGCATTCATACAGTCATAGAGATGCGAGTTTTATAAAAACTGAGGAAGCATGTTTGTGACAGATTTTTTCATATATTCTTGCCACAATATGACGTGTTCTAGACGCAAAAACTTGAATGTGTGGGTACAAAATAACAGTTGATTCACAAACAGTTACAAAAGTCATCGTTCCGCTGCATCCGAATTGGCCGAGTGCAACTTTCACAGCAAAAAGCCAATTTCTAGTCTGTAAAGTAACGGCGGCGAGTCGTTTCCAATCGGTCGGGCCGGTGACGTCACCGCATTGTAATCCGCCGACCAAATTAAGGCACCCACTAAAGAACTTTACGACTAATGCCTTTTAAATTGTAGTTCAGATTACAGTGACGGACATTTACGAAGTTATTTCAGTGTTAGGTAGCTCGCTAAAATGAACCAGTTTTATTGTTTTCATGAACATAAATACGCTTTTGTTTGGTTATGAGCTGCTCCAATTTCTTTTTATTAAATTTTCTCATAGAAGTTCGCTCACATTTCCCATGTAAAGTAGGCGAGTTCCGAATAAGAATTGTGGGGCTGCTTCAATCACAAAGGAGCCCGTCTTGCATATTAACGAGGGTTATACCAATTCTTTTGCTCGGTGGAAGCCTGACAATAGGCTAACGAATCGTTCGTATGAATGGTAGTATACATTACAGGGTGCATACTCCGTTGGCGATTTCTCACAATACTTCCAACATCCGTGGGATGGGAACAGTGCGCTGTTTTATTTCACAAATCGATTTCTAACTTACGATATCATGAATGTTGTTTGAATAAATTCCTATTCAAACATGTTTGATTCCGCGTGCGTTACTCTCTCGCTGTAAGACAATGCTCCCGCTCTTATCAACGCTTGCGTTAGATAGCGTATTTTTGGGCTCAGTTCAAATACTTTGTGTAAACTCACATGATTCGCATGCTAGTTTGATCAGGTATGTTTGTTCAGGCGTTGTCTCTGTTCAAATGTAAACATTTCTGGTTTCAACTGCTGACGGCCTTATCCCCGGGCTTACTCACGTAATATCTTATGATGATTGTGAGGAATTCAGGGTTCTGCTCATACGATAAAAACTCGAAAATATTTTTGAGCTTTTGCTGTCGTAATTTCGACAGGGTATAATTGAGAGCTATTAGAAAGCATGCTTAGCTATCTATTATATCTAAGTTTGTATTGAAACCGGACTAAGGGCTCCCACAAAAAACTGCAATGCGGTGTCGCATCGCCACTTTCTGCGATGCGAATCAATAGCAAGTTCTTACGATGCGTTTTGCGTGCTCGTAGATTTTTACATGGCATCGCAGTATTGTTTGTGCCCTATTTGCCGCCAGATATTGATGTATCTATTAGTAATTAGGCTGCAGAAGCCACTGAGATGTGAAGCAATTGTGTCTGGTGACCTAGACACGCTGACCTGAGCTGATGGTATTGTTTCGAACTAGACCAGGCGAAGGGAGCGGTCGTGTGACTTGTGCGACGACCAACGGAGATTATTGCTCGAAGGTTTGGCAGCATCGATAGACAACATCGGATTACATTCCCTTCGCGTGCCAAGCGCCACTGCGCTTCACTTGATCAAGCTATTACGATCCAAGGTGGGTCCATGGCTGTCAGTTGACGTGATTTGAATCAGTTTAAATGGAATTATTGATTAATTTTTTTTTAACAAACAGAAGAAGTGAAGAGGAATTTTGGTAGTGTTACAAGAAATTGTCTTTTGCTATCAAACTTTTGTTTGAAGGAGACACGCATTATAACAGAGGCAGGAAGTTACAAATTAACGCAGCAAAGGACATTCTCAATCAACATTTACAGCTCTGTAATTGTACAATATTTTGGCGACAATATTAAACAAACATCACGTGTTTGCTCAGCGCTGTGTACATGTGTGCTAAACACCGCTACACACACACGTCCACTGATAAAGCGCTGTGTAAACCTAGCCTACGTAAGTACGTGGTGATAATGTTTTTATGGTGCGCGCGCACTATGGATTAACTTATAACTGTTATAACTAATGTTCTGAAATGTAAACAGCTGAATTGCGCGGAAGCTTATTTTTTGAGCTGTACCGAAGGTGCTCATTAGTGGTGAAGTATAACAGACGCGGAGAGGCTGGGACGAGAGAAAATGTTGTGGAGCATGACAAAGCTCTATTTGATGTTGAAAGGCTGGAGTTATGAAGGTTTGCAGTTCACTTGATTACAGGATTTTTATGGGACAAAGATTGGCGATAGATTTCGACAAAGTTTAAGCTAGTTTTTACGTAATATGCCTGAAGTCCAAATGCCAATATCAACAATCAACGTAGGTATTATCAAACCACACTCGCCACAGAACTTATCATGGTTGCGTGCAAAAACATTCAACTGCCTCCAAACCATAAAAATTGTTTTCATAAACAGAGCAGGCGTGAGCCCTTACATTTTTATGTGCATTTACTCAGTCAATTAAACTTATGACCGCCGTAAAAGGCTTAAAATCGCCAACTAGGCACATAGCACATTCCAAAGGACTTTAATAATTAGATATTCAAGCATTGCCGTTATCAACGCTATAATACCTTAGACGATAATAGTATCGATTACATCAAGTGCGATATGAAATTTATTACATTTGTAATGAATCACAATAGGTATCGTCGACCTTAATTTGAGTACGTGCCTGCATTTAATCGATAGCGAAATAATTGTGGCATACTTATCGTTAAGAGGAAAACAGACTATTTATGGCTTTATAGTAACAGATATTTTGGTGAAAAAGCCAGGCGCCATATTTTTGCATTGTATAGGTATTCTTCTTTTCAATTCGACAGTAAACTTGCTGAACTGTTTGAGCCCAATAGATGGCTACGTTAACAGCAGCATCGGTGGCACTCATGAAATCCTCCAAAGTGCAGGTGTATGGGCACTTGGGGCATTCTAACGTGTAGCTCATGTTTTGAATAGGTACCTTTCTATGTCCTGTTACTAAAATTACGACCTTCATCCACATATTTTAGGGAAAAATATCTCATAAAACTTTCAATAACAGGTTTCAACGGTATAACGTTATCAGTTGGATAATTTTCGTAAATAAGGATAAAGAATGAATAATAGGAAAAATCGTTTTCAAACGGCTTTTAGAGGTAAACAGGTCCGCTATTCCATGCTAACACTTAATTAGCGTGTCGCGTTGAAAACGCGTTATTTGGAACGTGACAATAAACAGCTTGGTACCCGCGTCAAATAAAATAGTGTTTTATGGCAACATCAAGCTAGTGAAACGGCGACATTAATCCGTTATTGTTCTTATAGAAGGTCATAAACTACACCTAACTTTTACGCCTTTCTATAATAAAGATCTGTTAAAAAAAATGTACTATAAAGGGGGTAGATGGCAATTATAGTCATTGATTAAGTCGGTACAAATGTATGAAGGTAGCAAAACGAATTTCATAACTCGTAACCGCCAGACTGTCTTTGCAGTAGTTATTCCGTTACTAATTAAATAGGTACCTAAATATTTAAATCTAATCTCCTTGTTTTCATTTATCGGATTACTATTGGACCGGTTTCGATATTTAATCTTGTCATCAGTAATTATGTAATTTTTTCACAAATCAAGTTACCTATTTCCCCACGATCATTTTGCCGTTCGGTTTTTACCAAAAATGTTTTTTTTTTTTATTCGTTTATCTAATCTTATCTTTAAAAAGTATTTTACGTTTCAATTAAGGTAAACGGAAACGAACTCAAACTTTCGCTGCAGAGTTCGATTACGTATTTTTCAGATACTGCATAATTCATTGATCAATTACGGTTTTGGCAAAATTATGTAATGTAACTTATTCCGACGGGAAACATACTGGCCACAAGGAATGCGAAGAATTGTCGCGATTACGATAGAGAGAGATAAGGGCGTGGACTCACCGTCTGCGTCAACTTCGTTGATCATGTCTTGAAGCTCGGCTTCTGTGGGGTTCTGTCCTAAGGATCGCATCACGGTGCCCAACTCTTTGGTCGTGATGGTGCCATCGCCGTCTTTGTCGAACAGTGAGAACGCCTCCTTGAACTCGGCGATCTGTTCTTCTGTCAGTTGATCCGCCTGAAAGCAACGGACACGGTTTTTAGAAAGTCTACCTTGGGTGAAGGAGATAAAGCACTTTTTTGACTGTCAGTTTCAACAATACTTTTTTTTGACATTTTTTTTTAAATAAATTTTAAGGACGTACGGTTTGGTTGACGACCATTGTTAATGAGTGTCAGATACAAAGAGACGGTAGACGAACGCGCCTGGTTATCGGCTGCGATAAGATTACACCAGAGATTATGTGTAATTACCGACCGGCCTCGGCGCGTCATACTGCGGTCTTTTGCGCCACAGATACTAAATACTGCATTGCCACCATTATCAATAAATACGATGTTATTGAGATAACACAACAGCCACTTTACAATTCGATTGTTATTTGAAAAGTTACGCCGACATACTTGTGTTATGATGTGGCCAAGGCAACAGTATCTTCACAAAATCAATAAATACTTGAGAAATCAAGTGATTAATCTTATAACTAATTATGGTATCTCAAGAATGCATTCAGTAGATATCTTGTGATTTTGGGATCCATGCTCAAGAGTTACATGAGTGTAACAATAAATGTAGGTACCCATACAACTAACAATTGTGACCTACCTACCATGTTCAATTAAATTAATTCCTAAGTCGAAATCAATCAGTTGAATCCTTTACACAAACCAGTCAATGGGCAATGATTGACGTTTTTTTAAACATCATAACAAAAAAACGAGACTGCATGATCATTGAGATACTAACAGCCATCAGAAAATAGTTTTACGCTCAAACTTGTCATGCAGCGACTCCGCCCAAATTCAAATGAATACCCGTTTCAATTATTTTAACTGCTTAGATGAAAACAAATAATTTAGACTTCAACAATAGGCAGTAGTCTAATAATCACAGTCCTAAATATGGATTGTAATGAGGAAATAGGCACGAATTAAGTCATACCATACATTTATCCTCAACATACATTATGGTAATCATTAAAATTTATTTTCTGTTATTGTAATAGGCTCTAGTTTTCCTGCTGATATACCCCATGATGTGGGCAGCGCAATCATGACTAAAAATACTACAGGCCATCTCTTATCAGTAGGCAGGCTTGTTATTAACATAGTACCACCATTGTTCTCTAGCAAAAAATACCACTGACTAGTTTTTGTACCAAGGTTATCGCGGTGTTTAGAATAATTGCACCAGACCAGCGCTTCGTGCAATTCCTACTTGAATCAAACAATAAAAAATATGTAACTGGTTTTTATCAAACCAGATCAACTAGAAAATAAAACAAACAAGGTTATATGTCAAATATAATCAAAGTAAAAAAAGGAATCCTACATAACTGGTTAGCTATGTAAATGTCAGTTTTTTTTTACAATTGAACCTTCAATTAAAAAAAAAATATGTGCTACAAAAAGCTCAATTTTTTTTTGCTTTTTTTCTCAAGTAAGAAAAAAGCATTGATGTAATTACTTTTTTTTCTAAACTTGGCCCAGTCGATTATTTGAAGAACCTTTTTGAATGATTTCAGAACTTATATTCAACCACATTATGTCAAATTAAATTTGCTATACATCACAGACACTTGCAATAATTATACCCTCTACATACAAAAATGGTGCTTGAATAACATGATTCAGTTCATTATCATGCAGTTCCTTTGCATAACTGAATATGTCAACCATAACTGGAGTTCAGAGAGGCAATTTATCAGCCAAAGACATTCTTCATACCACTGACAGTCCTTCTAGTAATTCTTATTAGAAGTTCTTATTAGAACAAGTGCTAATAAGAACTTGATTCGACAGCTTGTAAGCTGTTAGCCTTGTATGGGAATGTTTTCGAGATAACCGAAATATTGAGAGAAAGTCGATCACGAACACAAGACGGTTAGAAGTCAGCTGTGCCAGATGCAGCGATATTTACATACCATGGCGACACGAGCCGAGCCACCAGCTATCTGAGAGGCGAGCGCACACAGCCACACTACGTGTCACAGTACGACTATTGTTTCAAACCGCAGCCTCCCAGACCGGCGTAGAAACGCGACCCGTTTAGCGAATTGCGTATGAAAAATATAGAAGCGCGCGTAGCGATGAGTCAACGGGCGTTTGACAGTTGCGCCCGGCCGATCGATCCACCGTCAACAGGGCGCGACTATGCCTCCCTAAATCGAAACAACGCACTAAACCACTTGTTTTCTTTGTACTAAATCCCGAACGCCATATTAGAACGTCACAGTCGGCCGGCATCAACCAAAACTAACGTCATTTAGCCGGCACCACCTACGAAACTATGGCGACGGATGTTTCTCGAGCCATTCTAACGGTCGTTTATAAAACTTAGAAATCCCGAAACACTCGCGATCCTTCCTATATATCTGTGATCATTGGTCCTGCATCCTGATCAAGACATTGGCTTCGCTGCCGATCCGCAATGCGGTAAAAAACGGCCATCACAATAATATAATGGAGGCCCGTCATCACTATAAACACCGATGCACCACATCCCAGAAATATACCCTGAAACATATTCAGGACGATCCCCTGAATGCACTCCCGACACCTTTCAGCAGAAATATCACTCACCATTGTAGATTAACTTGGATTATCAGGAGCTACACTAAAAAAATCACAGACTACGCCGCAAAAGCGACCGCACGGATCGACGGTTGAAACGATACTGCCGCCCTCACTCGCGCGAGCGGCCGCGCCGGGAAACTCGCGACCGCGATTCGCTTCGTGCTCGTACACGAATCGTTCCGAATCGACTATTCGATTCACCGTATTTTCATATCCGTTTTCCGACGCTCGGAATAGTTTTTAACACTACGCTACAATCGTTTCGTTTCAAAACTTTATCACTCGAACGTCCAAGTCCATGTCTCGGGACGCACGACACAGGATTAAATTTGATCCGCAAAGGATAGTCGGTTTTATATCGGGCTGGTGCGGCGGCGTGGACTGGCGTTCGGCGCGCGCCGATTGGCCGTCGCGCACCTGCAATGCGTCACTGCGGGCGCTAGCGGCGTCCGCGGAGCGAGTGGCGAGCAGCGAGTGGCGGCCGGCGGCGGCGGCTCACGCCTCGGGCTGCGGCGCGCGGTGGCTGCTCGGCTGCTCCCGATCACCCCGATGCCCTAGTTCGCGGTCGAGGCGAGGGCGCGCCGCAGTGGCCGCCCGCAGACACGGCGTGCTAACGAGATAACGCGGCGGGCGCAGGCTTCCCGCCACGTCGCACCGCCATCATACGTGCCACACGCACTCTTCACGGCTCATGCCGCGTCGCATTACTGACGCAATATGGATGCTTATGCAATGATAACTACACATCTATTGGCAAAATCTATCGAATTCTAAAACATGCCATACTCATAACACAGATTCTACTGATAATTACACTATACTTTATTTTCTACTTCCACAAAAACTGAACCTTAGCTATATAGTAAAATATTTGACGAAAAGCGCCGTAAATCAAATAGTAGGACCTACTCATAATATCGTATGACTTAGAGACATTTCCGCCAGGAGAATAAAATTGGCCTATAGATGTCTACATCTGGACATTCGAAAGTCCTTCTACAGTTTTACAAGCCCTGTGTGCCACAAGTGGTCACAATCACAAATAACTCACTTTTAGCGTTCCGTCAATCTAAATACATTCTTTTTCTGGCCATTATTAATTATAATAAAAACAATATTTACTCTCAATATTCATAATCTTGATGATTTATACATATAGTTAAATTGACAAAAATAAGATTACAATAGTTCTCGAATACTAATAAGTGCAAATCGATTTAATAAGTAACATCGAAATGTTTGATCAGAGGGTCCACTCTATTAAATCTCTGGCCACTAAAAAAAAAGTTTATGTCAATTCGTTTTACATAAAAAAACTTTTTTATGAGTATTTTTAAATGAAAATAATGAATTTTTGTCGAAATAATTATATTTGCGTTTGTTATCATAGTAAAAAATGGGTCATTGTGTAAAATAGACTTTCTGAACAAATTACGGATTTTCTAATTCCGTGGGAAAAATATAACCTGAGCACAGCGCCATCTAGTGTCAAGTAGGGTAAATCACTTCTGAAAATTTGTCTTCGTGGATCGATCGTTCATTACTTCACAGATAGAGGGTATTTTAACATTAAAATAGCTAGAATTTTGATTTGATTTTTATGTAGCTTAATGCACTTAATCTTTATTGCGTAATTAAAATCGATAGCCTAAACAATGGATTAAAATTGTTAGATAGTGACAATCGTTTCGTTCAGATTTATTAGTCTGCTTAGGTATCAGCGGATTATCACATAATCTATAACTATAAATTATATAAATAAAAGGAGAAACTGACTGACTGACATATTAGCGCACAGAAACTTCTGGGATTAGGAGCGTGACTTATTGTCTGTTTGTCTTATCATATTTTTTTTTTATTAAATTCATAATTGAATGGTTGACGGTTGGGGTTGTTGGTTGGTTGGTAGAGAATGCCTTAATGCATTAAGTCTGCCTATTGCATTATGTACCTACCACCACTGTACCTACATGAAGTTTAAATAAATAAATAACTGAAAGTATATTCTATACTTTTATTAAATTGCATCATTTGGCATTATTGTCTGTCTGTTTGTTTCGGCTAATCTCCAATATAGGTATGGTAAGACAGATTTTGACAGGACTTTGACTGGTAGACTTTCTATGGAGTAATTTAGGCTAGTTTTATTTTCGAAATCATTTTTTGTGAGCCAATTTTTTTTTTATTATGACCGAGTGGCATTTGTACGAGTTTTTTCCAAGGTGGGAAATCATCTAATCACTTCGAGATGCCGCTCGGAAGGTTATCGCTGTTTTACGTTGCCTACTGTAGATACTTAGATTTTTGAACTCCCTACATTTTTTGAAAGGGATTATTTTGAAACTAATTTGAGCCTGAACCTGAAGTTGATAGATTGATACTTTTTGCAACTACTTGGGTAGATAGGTAGGTACTTAGTTAAGTCCTGAGAGAACGAAAGAAAGCTGCTCTAATGTGTGTGTCAATCATGAATCGCATACTACGAATGAACATCTAAGAGGTTGGAATAGCTACAGGTTTTGATATCTACATAAACTGTACGTACAGACAACGTCACCTGTGCTCTAGGGGGACACGTGGTCCTCAGACGCAAAGGGCAATTGTAGGAACATGTGTGGTTTTAGCCAATAAAAGTCTGACACGCCCTCCCGCTCTGCCCTAGAGCGGGAGAAATCATCAAATGATTTCCTACCACCTATCAATACCCGCGGAACGAGACACAATAGTAAGACAATAACAGCGCGGTCGCATGAGACCGGTCGGGGATTCATGAATTAAATTGAAAAACAGTCAGTGGTAATACATGACCTATTTTCACATGACTTACAGTTTCCCTTTCCCGTTATCCACTTATATGCGTCTACATATAGGTA
The DNA here is from genome assembly GCA_030763345.1 of Mythimna separata. Lineage (NCBI taxonomy): Eukaryota > Metazoa > Arthropoda > Insecta > Lepidoptera > Noctuidae > Mythimna > Mythimna separata. Next base: position 1,127,784 of record CM061181.1, on the reverse strand, counting down.
TGTATGTGCGGCTGACTGTATCTACAGTGTCATTCAACTAAATCTGTATGTACTTACTCTTGCGAGAATTCTTCAAGTGACAATCGAACTGTTTAATTATTGGCAAATTGCGTCTATACGTGTAGCTGACTGTACCTATAGTAAACTCATTCAACTAAATCTGTATATTTACTCTTGCGAGAATTTTTTAAGTGACCATCGGACTGTTTAATTATTTGCAAATTGATTCCTAGGGGATATTGTGATGTAAAATTGGTGTGGTTTTGTATCTCAAGTGTTTACACAACTGGACAATAATGTGGAGTCATCGAAACGGGCGCAATCTTGGTGAAAAGGACCTGAGTGAGTATTCTATTGTAGTATTGACCACTGTAGGGTAGCTTGCCAAGAAGGCTGACTCGAGACATATGCTACCAAATATTGCAAAAATATTGGAATGTGCTATATTCAAATTTTAATCCATAAGTTTGTTGGTCTGTTACGCTTCTACTATTAAACCTATGGAATCAATTTTGGTGTAATTTAGAATGGAGTAAACTTGAACACGAGGAAGAACATAGGCTACTTTTTAACTGGCTTCGACTTCGACTTCAGATCTGCATTATCCGACTTTCACGTAGACGAAGCCGCTGGCAGAAACTAGTATAAGATAAAATGACTGTATTCTGTGTAAAAAACTAATAACCTACTTTCTTTTGATACTGGTTAATACAAACCGTGTCCAAAAATCCAAAAAGTTAACAACATCTTAATAACAACAATACTAATTTAAAATATTATTGGCAGAACCCCTGTTCACATTAATAGTGAAACGCAATCTACGAAATCACAATTTAAATCGCAGTTACAACAACATATAAGTACCTACAATAAAATCTCGATCCATTGCTTGATAATTATGTTCAAATACAGTCAAACGTATAACCTCCTCTTTCTTGAAGTCGGTTAGAACTAAGTTGGATATCTATGGTTTACAAGATGACGTCAAAAACGTAATGAATATCGGGAACTCAAAATAATTAAAAATCACGGAAGATATCCCGTAAGTGACAATTTAAATTGTGAAACAAACCGTGATAGCCTAAAACAGTGTGTAATGAATACTGTAAAATTTACAACCATGGAAGAAATTGCAATGCATGAATTTATTATATTTATTGTCTCGTCACAAGAGCGACTGGTTAACGAGGAGGTTCGAGTTTTTTTTCGAGGTGGGACATTATCCAATTACTTCTTCCGCTCTAAGGTGGAACGGGAGGGGACAGAGTTTTGCTGACTATAACCACACATATGTCCTTCTGTTGCCCTATGAGCACTAAGACCACTAGGTTCCTATTCAGAAATTCCCCTCGTTCCTGGCGGGAATCGGCCCTACTAGGCTCCTACGATTTTGCTGACATTTCTTTAAGACGCGCGTGGAACACTACGCGTCTGCGACGATTTCAACTCGGTCCTTACGGTGGTCCGCCCAAGCGGGGCACAACTCCACCGTGTGCTCCACTGTGTCCTCCAGGGAGTCCGAACATGACAATGGTAAAACAGGAAGCTACAGGACTTGTCCGGTGAGGAACTGCGTTATGCGGAAGGTGAGAACGCAGTGGCGTTTCTTCAGCTACTCTTCAAGGAGGAGGACTTGCTGCCGTCATCGTCGCGTGCTTAGTGTAAGTATTTACCTTTCTATTCAGTGTCACTACAATTCAACTTAATATACAATTATTTCTTTGGCAAATGCCTATAACAGTGACACGGTGTAAAGTTTTATTTTATAGCATTTATAACATGGGACACACGCACGTCGACGCCATTAGTTATTGGATTCACAGCGCTGGCGAGCACGCTACATTGTGCTCACGTATTATCGCCTTTATTGTCAGCTTACATAAGGCTCAACCCTGCGACAAAGAGGCGTCTAGTTCACTGCGTATGAGGCATTTCGTGCCTATATTGAAATTCTTAGTCGCATCTACATAGATGCTTGTATACTTCTTACGTATTAAATTGTGATAGCTTGGTGATATTGTTGGTGTGGGGGAATATGTTTTATTTATCGTCAATTCGTCAATGAATTTCTTCTATAATCATTTTGTTCAAGTTAGCGCAGCTTGCCGGTTCTACTCCAAAGGAAACTACCACTTGGAACCGTGCACTGGCTTCTGACAGTTTTATAAGTGCCCATGTAGGCCTATGTAAAATAAAAATGAATTTGATTTTGAGCGCAAAAAATTGGGGCTACGTCAGTTTTGGCGATGTGAAGATTGCCATTTGGTTAACCAATACTACGTCGTTTTTGGATTGACTGGTAGGAAATTGCGTCTCACCATCCATTGGACGGGGCGATAACCGGGTCCGTCACCAGGTTGATCATCGGTCCAACTTGCGAGAAGTATTCCAACGCTGCGTCTTCTGGTACGTAGCCGCCACTCCAGAAATTTTTGGCCCCATTGAACGCCTATTCTGCGATTAATGTGCCCTGCCCACTCTGCCACTTAAGATCGGTGATCCTTTGGACTATGTCGGTAACCTTGGATCTCCTGTGGATAACTTCATTTTTTTACTGAACATATGTCAAACAGAGTTCTGGTTGTAAACACCAAACAACTTCTACAGCACATTATTTTTCCACCTCTATATTGAAAAATGTGGAAATGTTTTCTCATACATAAACTTATTTTCCTAGCTCGACTCTTGTTGGCAAAAGATAAACATTTTAACGTTACCTTCGGTATATCAGCCCGAGATCGTTCTCTGCTACATGCGTCTCTCTATCGCATGTAAATTCTTCGCAGTTCGACTAGGAATATTTCTAAAACAGTATGTTTTATTCATGGAACACTCAAAAGAGCGCGCACACTTCTAACATAGGTTTGTAATAGAGTTACCTTGTGTTTGATTTGATAATCATATTAATATTATGAAGACGCAACTTTCTTACTTTGTTGTTACCAGAAAATCTAAGGTCCCGAAGAATCACCAAACTTAAGTGGCAATGGGCAGGGCACATTACTCGTAGAACGGATGGCCGATGGGGACGAAAGGTCCTGGAGTGGCGGCCACGTACCGGAAGACGCAGCGTTGGAAGGCCTCCCACAAGGTGGACCAACGATCTGGCGAGGGTCGCGGGAATCCGATGGAGAGACGCACAGGACCGGTCGTTGTGGCATCGCTTAGGGCTTATATCCAGCAGTGGACGTCTTTTGGCTGAAATGATGAATGATGATGATGCAAGTATGTTTGTACTCCTTCACGGTCAAACGGTGGAAGGAATTTGGGTGAAATTCGACACACCGGGTCACAGTGTGATAAGATTTCCGGTTTTTGTGTCATCGTGTTTTTATTGAATAAATCGATAGAGTCTACAATTTTGAGGGTTAGAGTAAAACTCCGGGTTCGCTAAGACTTGTACTTTTTTTTATAAAAAAATGTCAAAGTTTCCGAATATCCGACTTAAAAAAACGAAAAAAAAATCATTATAATTTAACGGAAGTACTTATTCCAGAATTTATTCATTCTATCGAAAAAATAAATAATAGCCGATCCTTCCACCAAATTCTGTTGCTTTAATATGAATGGGTCGTGAGATATAATTTTTTTTATCATTTTTCGTTTTTATTTTTTTATTCATCTAAACCGTCGTAGTAGGTGGTCATTCCTACATCAAAAAATTACTGATACTTTCTATTATGTGTAGTATTTTTTTCAAAACCTAACTCGTTGGTTTCCAGGAGTTATTGAAAATTTTAGTAATAACCCTCCGAAAGGGTGGCACGACATTGGTCAAGTCGGTAATTCGTCAAGTACGCAGTTCGTCCAATTTGAAATTGGTCAAAGCTGTAGTTCGTCTAATCGGAAATTTGTCAAATTATGGAATTCGTCTAATACGCAATTGGTCAAGTGATTTAAGTACAGTCGGCTAAAGAATTAAAGTACCGAGGTAGTTTATATTAACTTATTTATTTTATTCATATTTACAATTATGTACATAATAATCATTATCACTACTTACTACATAGTATAAAAAAAAACCCGCTGTCTGTCTGTCTGTCTATTTATGTTTAGATCTTCAAAACTACGAAACGGATACGAAACGGCGTGAAACACTAAATGTAAAAATCCTGATTACACTTTTCATGTTCCATTAAAAAAAAAGTTTTTTTTTTATTTGCTTAAAGGGCTTTTTTGCTTCGAGAAAGAGATCAATCGTCGAATCCGACTCGGCTGGGCAGCGTTCAGGAAGCTGCACGGTATCTTCTCGTCCAACCTACCGTAGTGTCTCAAGACAAAAGTCTATGACCAGTGTGTGTTGCCAGTGATGACATATGGCTCAGAAACGTGGTCGCTCACAATGGGCCTCATCAGAAGGCTTAAAGTCACCCAAAGAGCAATGGAAAGGGCTATGCTCGGAGTTTCCTTGCGCGATCACATCAGGAATGAAGAGATCCGCAAGAGAACTAAGGTTACCGACATAGCCCGAAGAATCGCCAAACTTAAGTGGCAGTGGGCAGGGGACATTGCTCGTAGAACCGATAGTCGATGGGGACGGAAGGTTCTAGAGTGGCGGCCACGTACTGGAAGACGCAGCGTCGGAAGGCCTCCCACAAGGTGGACCGATGACCTGGCGAGGGTCGCGGGAATCCGATGGATGCGAGACGCGCAGGACCGGTCGCTGTGACGACGCTTGGGGGAGGCCTATGTCCAGCAGTGGACGTCTTTCGGCTGAGATGATGATGATGATGATGTCAACATAACTGTTTTAAGCACTGTAGTACATCTAATTTACCATTTAATAACTGATAGAAGTCAATAATATAAATAAATACAAAAGTGAACATCCTAATCAAAGACTATTCACCCCTGCGTTCCTATGTGCCCCGCGTTTGATGGCACACGTTTCGCGTTTGATCGACTGTACATGGACTTGACCAATTGCGTATTAGACGAATTCCATAATTTGACAAATTTCCGATTAGACGAACTACAGCTTTGACCAATTTCAAATTGGACGAACTGCGTACTTGACGAATTACCGACTTGACCAATGTCGTGCCACCCATCCGAAATATCCGTACTTAGGGCTGCCACTTCAACCAAAACTTTTTGTTTATTTTTATTAAGTTTTAGCTTTCTTATCACGACCATAAAAAGATGTCATTGTTTTGTGGCACACATTATGTATTTTATAACGGAAATTAAAAAACAAATGGATAAATAATTTTTATATTTTACAATTCAATAAAAATCAATTTTATTACACCTTTTGTGTTAAAATAACATGTTTTTTAGCCAACTCTTTATTAATCATTAGAAATTATATAAAATGCCTTAATTTTTTCAAATAAATTATACTTTTGTTGTTTATTTTTTGGATACTTGAGAGTGACAACCCTAAGGAAAATTTTGAATTTTCAATAACTCCTGGAAACCAACGAGTTAGGTTTTGGAAAAAATACTACACATAATAGAAAGTATCAGTAATTTTTTGATGTAGGAATGACCGCCTACTACGACGGTTTAGATGAATAAAAAAATTAAAACGAAAAATTAGAAAAAAAATTATATCTCACGACTCATTCATAATAAAGCAACAGAAATTGGTGGAAGGATTGGCTATTATTTATTTTTTCGATAGAATAAATAAATTCTGGAATAAGTACTTCCGTTAAATTATAATGATTTTTTTTTCGTTCTTCACAAGTCGGATATTCGAAAACTTTGACATTTTTTATAAAAAAAAGTACAAGTCTTAGCGAACCCGGAGTTTTACTCTAACCCTCAGAATTGTAGACTCTGTCGATTTATTCAATAAAAACACGATGACACAAAAACCGGCATCTTATCACACTGTGCGGGTTGATCGTGTCCTGGCATAGCACATCTAAGACTACAAATGGCGCATTTTCACTGGTCGTTAACTCGGTCGTTACCCCGCATGCGGGGACTCCCCGCATGCGGGATATCGACCAATGAAAGTAACATGGTCGCTATACCGCATACGGTTCCCCGAATGCGGGCCATGTGACACGCGTTCCAGTAGTCTCTCGCACCCGGCATGCGGGCCCTATCGACTAATGAAAATGCGCCATTATTCTATGAGTATGTTCCTTTGACAATTTTTTTTACTTCCACACAAGCAAAGCCGCTAGCAGCAGCTTGTAATAAAATAAACTCTAATCAAAAGGATTTCAACAAACTTTGAGCATATTTCAGAAGAGTTGGCGGACACTTTTTTTAAGTCGATGCCTTCTGATTTGAGTATTTCAAGAGAGAACTCTAACTTGTTTAGACTCTGAAGGGAATACTTTATTCTACTTTTCTTGGACGAGTTTCGCGTGGAATCGAGTTTGCCAGATGATGTTACTTATCGAAGTTGGAAGAAAAAGTTTCGGCGGCCGTATTAGATTATTCTTCGTTTTATTATTTTGGTTTTAACTTGGATTCTTTATAAGAAAGGCTGGAATACTAATGAATATTCGAGATATTCGAGCCTTTATGGAGTTTCTTGCTGGGTCTTCTGCACAGGAAACGATCATTTGAAACCGTGCACTAGCTTCTGATGTTTTAGAAGTTCCCATGCAGGCCAGGCATGTGAAATAAGAAGATTTTGAATTTAAATTTGAAAAGTACCTAAGTAAAACTTTTCATTCAGTGTTTAATTCAGTATTAGCTCACTATCTTCTAATAGATTGAGTAGCCTTTTTGGTCCGATGGTAACGGCTTACGAGTCGTAGGATCAAACCTAAGTAGGCATTTTGCTTTACTGTAATTTATTTCATCAGCACTGCTCCCTGAAACGTTAAAGGAAAGAACGAGAAGGTTGTTTGATAACTGATAAATGTTCTAGAATCAAAAATTCGAAGACCTGTGACCTAGACTAACCCGCGTGGAGCTCGCGTGGTATAATCTACCACGCGTCTCATCCGTCTCGTAGAGAGGAAGCCTGAGTCCTAGCTAGATCATTTTAAGGCTGATTATACCACATAATAGAAACCAAATTATTTTATCTAAATATCATCTTTAAAATCAGTTCAATTACAAAACTAATTAAATTAAGTAGGTATTCATTTTAATCTATTGAGTTAGATATCTGATACAGACTGTCATTCCAGAGATTATAAACTAATTACCATAGTATTATCTGATAACTCTTCTATAATTATTACAATAAATGATTCACACGTAGATAGTCATTATAAAGTACTTAATTAACTGTTTTTTGTTTACTAATTTAATAAAACTTTATGGACTTATATTACTTTACAAAGGCGAACTTAATGCCTTAGGTATTTTCTATCAGTCGACCTTAGCGTGATGCAGAAACATAACATGGCACGTGCAAATTAATAAATAGACACACAGAAAAATAAATAAGTAAAAGTATCAATACATACTTAAATACTCGTACATACATTTTTAAATAAACACTGTCGTTGTGAAAAAAAAATCCAGCCCATGAATGGTGTGATGATTCTACCAATATCTTGCGATGTTCACGTGCCTTCACTTTAAAGGAAAACTGGTCTGCTATCCTCAAACGTTATCTAAATTTCTAATCGGCTCAAATAGTGAATTTTAATAGTTTCTGTACTTAGGCAAGTCGTTATCGTTACTCAACTTTAAGCAAATATCTGTCTTACCTAATCAATATCATATTAATATTATAAAGGGGAAGTTTGTATGAGTCTGTATGTTTGTTACACCTTCACGCTTAATAAAACGTATTTGGATGAAATTTCACACACGAGTAGATCATGTGTTGGAGTAAGACATAGTGTGCTGTTTAGTATGACAACCGATTTGTAGCTCGGTAGTTACATGAAAATATAATTTTTGCGATTGACCCATTTTTTAACTATGGCCATTCAACGCCAATGTATTCGTGGGCACAGCTATGTCGCCTACGTATACTTGGTTCGTGGACGGCGACCACAGGGTAGCTCGCCATCCGGCAGTCTGGTAATAATCTGGACCGAGTCCAGTCGTCAACGGCGCGTTCTGTTCCACGCCCGCCTCAAGGAGATGTCAGCAAAACTGTAGGGGCTCAGTAGGGCCGAAGCCTCTGGGGAACATAGGAAATCCGAAAGGTGTCCACTGCGTCCCCCAGATCGAAGGCAACGAAGGAACAGGGTAGGGGTTTAGTCAGTAAGAGTCTGACACACCCTCCCGCTCCGCCCAAGAGTGGAGAAGTCATTCTAATGATTCCCCTACCATAAAAAAACCTACGTATACTTGTAATAACTGCTGCCAGTAGCTTCACACGCGTGAATGTAGTAAATTGTTTCAAGGGAACAGCCTCCTGAGAAAAAAATTTGGTACCTACCCTGTCTGCTACTCCAGGAAATGGCCTACCAGTGCGCCAAATGTTATTGAAATCTTTTCGGCCGTTTGAGCGTAAAGAAGTACCTAACTAATATACAACGCAAATGTATTCGTGGGCTTAGCAAAGTCACCTATGACATATACTTGTAATACACACGTACCACCCACAACAGCACACAGTCTACAACGTAAACAAGTGTCCACAAAAACATGTTAACTAAGTAAAGTACGTACAGGTATGGTAAGCGGTAAAAGTATTAGTTTTTCAAGTAATTAGCGAGGTGCGGCCGTGCGGCAGGCCCATTACCGCACTAGTGCGGTCATCGCCTAATTGAGTTTACATTCTAGATCGCATTGATTACGTGATAACTGATACGGAGTTAGGCTAACGCTCTTTGTACATAACACCGTGATGGGCTTTGTCGCCGTAATTTGGGCGTGTTGTGTGTTAACTGTTGAGTGGTTTGAGGGATTGAAGAGCGGATTTATTGAACTGTTTGTGATTAGGTTTTGCTGTAAGAAGTAGGAAGGGCAATACTAAATTAAAAAGAATAAACTTTATCGATCTCTCTCTCTTCGATCTGAACTCTGTTATCCACATAAGTTAAAACTGATTATTGTGTACCTACACTAAAGAATTATTTATTTAGTGGAACATACTTACAATCTACATGACACACAGAACAAATGTACCTACTTTACTTAAGTTTATCTAAGACATTACTGACACCTCATGCTTCAGAAAAAATGTAAACGTTGTTGGTCCCGGTTGTTATTTGTAGATCTTTGACCGTCGCGTCTATCAGTCTATCTAAAAGGAGTGTCATGCTGTCCAGTAACTAGCTTCTGAATGGCTGATAGGCAGTCGTTCCGTGTAGAACACGGTTATTCAGCCGCATCCAAAATATAATTTGCGACCAAAGCAAACATGGCTTCACTGAACTATAATAATAATCATTAAAATCACAACCCTCTCATTTTTTAACCCTATTGAACTTTTTCAATAGCCATTCAATAGCGTTAAACAAACTGAGAAGGTTGTATTGATGATTATGATTCCGTAAATGAAAACGTGATCGGTCGCAAAATAGTACATTACGATATTAGTGCGTAATGATGGTTATAACATGCGAGGCGGAATTTCAGCCCGAGCCGAAGGCGAGGGCCGAAATTGAGCCGAGCATGTTATAACCAATACGCACGTATATCGTACGACGTTTTTTAACACATTTGCGAGGAAACAGAAAAAAAAAACATTTAAAAACATTTTCATTTTAAAAATTGCTGCGCACTTATTGTCTGAGGAACATCTTAGTGTTTAGCGCCAAAGAAATCGAACGCAAACATTGTTTGGTAAAATGACAAAGAGTGACAAAAAATGACAGAAAGTCACAACAAATCACAAAAAGTGACAAAAAGTAACAAAAAATGACAAATAGTGACAAAAAATGACAGAACTCACAAAACAGTCTCAAAAAATGACAAAAAGTCAAAAAATGTCAAAAAGTGACAAAAAATGTCAAAAAGTGACAAAAAGTGACAAAAAATGACTGAAATGACAATAAATCACAAAAAGTGACCATAATGACAAAAAATGACAGAAAATCACAAAAAGTGACAAAAATGACATAAAGTGATAAAAATTGACAAAAAGTAACAAAAAATGACAAAAAATAACAAAAAGTTACAAAAAATGCCAAAAAATGATAAAACATGACAAATGATAAAATGATGAGGCTATTCAAATTTCGAACTAATCGCGCGAAATGGCAAATAATGCTGTTATGGAATTTGTATGGACTATAACTTAACTATTTGCTTTACATAACACACGCGTTTTTTATGACCCGCTTTACATATTTAAAACCGGTGGAATTACATCAACTTTACGAGCAACTGTGTTAAAAAATATTTTAATGAACATAGACCCTGCCACTTGACTTTTTAAATGTTGAAAACTTACAAACGCTTCAATTTTGCAGGTTATCCAGTTTCTTTCACCTTAACAGAATAGATGAAAACAGGAGTTTGATTCTGTGTTGTGCTTTAAATTGTTATGGACGATAGAGTTTGTCCTGTAGTAGCTCTTTTAAGATTAATTAAGTTATTCGATTCCTGACAAAAGACATGACGAAATCGGCGGCGGCGACTTCTCGCGCCGGGTCCTGGTTCAGACTATGGTGCGGAGCGAGAGGAATTGGGTTGGGGATCCAAGTAGGAGCCCGGTAACCATCCGTACCGAGCCCAACACATCAATGGCGCCTGAAAGAGATGTCAACCAAACCGTACAGACCCAGCAGGGCTGACGCTCGCTAGGAACACGGGGCATTTCTGAAAAGGAGTCTCTATTACGTAATAGGCATCTGAAGAATACCTGTAGGAGTGGTTTAAGTCAGTTAAAGCCTAACACGCCCTCCCTCTCCCATTAGAGTGGAAGAAATCATTCTATTAATTTCCTACTCCAATAAAAAAGAGTCGAGAGAAATAAAATGTACTTTTTCTCATCCCACCAAGTAATCAATTCATTAACTTTCTTTCTCAAACTCGTGCGCCTCAAAAGTTGAAAATAAACCGTAAAGTAATATAATAATAACATGCTAAACTGTTCGGATCTTCGAATTGATTCGGATGGGTTTGCGCCACCTTATAAAAACGTTTGATGAGAAAACTTGGCGGGTAAAAGTAATGATGTGGAAAGTTTTCCAACGATTACTGTAACACGTGCGGAGCCTACTTTTATGATACTTTTCTTTAGCTTACGAAATAATTCTATTAATGTGGGTTTTTTATATTCATAAGTTGTTTTCACTTTTGTTTTTCTTAAACGGTTTTATTATTTAAAATCGTTTTAGGTCGGGAAAAGAGGAGTTGTAATCATCACAATCGGTATCTTTACAAACGGTTCTGCCAATTATTAGATTTTTAGGGCTTTGATTTATCAGTCAGCAAAAACAGAACCCATAAACGATCACTTTTTTGTCCACGTCAATTAAAACAAGATGAGGCCGGTTTTTCTTAGCTGACTATTGTTGAGAAAAAACGCGGAAACAAACCAAGGGTAAAAAATTAGATTAATTTATCAAACATTCATTTACAATGTTTTCCTTTGGAGCACTGGAAAAATTAAACTTCTAATCAACGCAATCTAAAGATATGTCCGTTTAGACGCATGTTTTGACTCTCATAAGGAAATCGAAACCTAAAGGGGAAAACATTGTGACTTGATTCAGGAATTGAACTATTTGCATAAAAAGTACAATTAGATATTTTATTTATTTATTTGCATAACAAAGTTTGTTTAGAGTAGGTGTGCGAGTGCAAATCGGACTTTTTTTGTTGATTGGCCGATTAATCATACCATCTTGTATTGCCTTAACACCTGTAATATCCACCCAACACGGTCGGTAAAAAAATATCTTTTGACGATGTAAAATGATTCAGTAGACTTTTCTTCGTTTACCTTAGGGTAAAATATAAAACTAACTCCCCAAAAGAAAACGCAGAAATAAGTAATTCAACATTTTCTCTAGGGATTCTAGTGTTCAAAGTAATTGAACATGGTGCCTCGTAGGGCGACTGTCTGACCTTTACGTAAACTACGTTTTCGCAAAACTAATATGTTAGAGTTACATATTTATCTATCAGGTTTATGTGTCTATGTGCTGTTTGGTAACTACCCAATTTTTGTGGAACAGCAACTTACTTGCTTTGGGCTGTAACTCTCATTCCTTCAGTTGTCCATTCCTTCTAAAACCGCGTCGTCCGTCTTTCGAATAATCCTGCAGCGCTTGATGGTCATCTTTCACATTGGTTTCTCGTAAACTAGAAACATTAATCTCAGCCGAAAGACGTCCACTACTGGACATAGGCCTCCCCCAAGCGTCGTTACAGCGACCGGTCCTGTGCGTTTCGCATCCATCGGATTCCCACGACCCTCGCCAGGTAGTCGGTCCACCTTGTGAGAGGCCTTCCAACGCTGCGTCTTCCGGTACGTGGCCGCCACTCTAGAACCTTCCGAAACATTAATACTACCTGTCTATGCTGGTAAAAGATTTTAATCAAAGAACCAACTTATTTTCATAAGTTGGTTCGTTCAATATTTCGCAAAGTTATTGCTGATTTTAAGCCATAATTAAAACTGTGATTGATTAACAAACATCTCAACACGTCAACACACAGAAGATTCATCATTTTCAACGAAGGTTCATCATCATCATTTTCAACAGCATTTCAACCTAAAGATGTCTACTGCTCTACTACTAGATGTAGACCTCCCCAAGCGTCGCCATGATGGTCCTGTGCATCTCAAATCTGTTAAGGAACTGTAAGTAGTTCATAGATACAAAATCATCCATCATCCACCTAGCCTTTTCCCAACTATATTGGGTCCGGCATCCAGTCAAGCCGGATTTAGCTGAATACCCGTATTTTACGAGGAGCGGCTGCCTACCAGACTTCCACGACCCATTAACTGAGGTAACACGGTACTTCATGGCAAGACTGGAGTCTGATTTACTGGCTTCTGACTATCCGTAGCGACTGCCAAAGATCTAGAAATGACAGCCGGGACCTGCAGCTTAGCGTCCTTTCCGAGGCACGGAGGAAACTCGGTATGTTAAGATACTCGTAGATACAACATTTTTGTTAAATGGTACGTGCGTTTATTATAACAGCAAGATGTTGCTTTAGAAATGAAACGCTACTCAAATATTTTATTTTGTAACAGTTTTCAAACAATTTCTGAATTCCTGAGTGAGTTTTTCTAAGATTTTCTTTTTAAGATGTATCTTTGTGGATTTTTTCTTTTGTATTTCATAATTTTTGCGAAGGAATCGTTAATTATTACTGCGAAGTGTTTTGTTAATTAGAGAGTGGTCCCGGCTGGTTGCTGCAGGGCGTTTCCTCAGGGTAATTGTAAACGATGTCCAGGTGTGAGTTCAGTTATTACGAGAGGGATAGTGAAGCGTCCTTATCTAAACTTATATTATGAAAAGGTTAAATTGTTTTTGTTTTTAGTGTTTGTAAAGCGTTAATTTTTAAACTGCTGAATGCTTTTTTTCAGGTCGTAAACTAAGTTATTATTACTGAGTGGCTTAATATAGCTAGTGTTTATCCGAAAAAAAAAATCAGTTAATAAAAAGTCTTCTATGAGATAAACTGTCTAATAGGGTCACGAAAATAATCTAGTACCACATTTTTTGTGGTCTAGAAGCGATTAAATATATATATTGTATCTAGTTAAGTGGCCGTCTTATTCTAATTGAATTCATCTGCATTCAATCCTCTCAAAGTCTGAAAGCATTTTTTGGTCTTCGACTTTTTGCACGTCTTTTCATACAGAGCTTTAGTTATTGATACAAATGAGAAAACTAATATAGGCACGTTGATACTCACCATGACGTAATTAAATGACAGGCATGCTTGTGAGAAATAAAATGGATTTAACACCCTAAATAGCTCCATTTTAAAAGAACAGCTTTGTCCATCAAGTGGATTGCGTTAAGAGCTCGTGCTAGGGCCTAAGATCTCATTCTCTACGCCTATAACTTGACTGTCACGATAGAGTTAATTTTGCCAATACGAGTTGTACTGACAACTTTGGCTATAAAAACGCGGACAGTCGCAGAGAGAAGTGCTCCAGCGCTAATTAAACGCGCCGGACACGCCCCGCGCATCCATCATGACTCATGGCCCTGAATATATCTACCGGACTGGTTAGGTAATAAGTACTTTTTCTTGATTCTGTGACTGTCTTAATAGTATTTGCCAGATGTTTTGCCCCCGTAACTATCGAGAATTGTTCCACATGAATTTGCCATCAGGCTATAGGTACAGTAAACTGAGTCGTAATATAAGTAAGCTAAGATTTTCCCTTTTATTGAGGTATAAAATCATTAAATGACTTCTCCTACTCTAGGAAGTAGTGAGAGAGTTAGTATTTTACTTTTCTTTGGGTCGATTCAGCTGTGACATTATGACGTTTATGCACATTAGTAGAGAGAAGAAAAGTAGAAGTTGGAATGTTACAACTATTACTAACATTCATGGCTTTTACAAAAGCAACAAATCAAATCAAAATGTTTGTTAAAGAAATACATTGTATACACATTGTTTTTTGGATTCCTCATCTGTGGAATACGGCCCATTCCCTCTCCTACTGAGGAGGCCTGAGTCCCAATAGTGGGAACATGATTCGGCATCTAATATTTAAAAACATTGTTTTTAACATGAGACACATATGAGAATAATAATATGCTACATACACAATAAGATGTAAATTATAGGAATCAACTTGCCATTGACTTATTCGAATAGAAATCTGTCACAGCATCAGATCGGTATCGTTTCCGTGTACTTTCCACTTTCATGTACTCACCCATTTCCAAACTCACATTACATAATTCCCGAACGTTCTATTCCAGCATCCGTATCCCGCCGTAGCAGCTACTACGCCGTAGCACCGTAGCGCTACGGCGTAGGCAATTAAGCGAATCGCCGATGGATGGAAATTACGCGTCACATCCGGCCGCGCTGACCTTGTGCCGGCGCGGGGGCGGACTAAATGATCCGTATGTAAATTATATTTATTTATGAGATATATGTTAATAAGTGAATTATATAAGCTTAGCATGTATGTGCTTAGTGTGTCCTGTCAAATAAAATGAAGTTAATGATAGTATAATCCAAACTTTTTTTCAATAATATAAATAAGTGCTTTACATTATAATAAAACAATAAACACTCTAAACTAGCTACAACTTGCTAATAACTATAATTAAATAGTTTTTTATTGATATGCTCGTTTCAAATTATATTAGGTACACAAAATAACTGTTAACAATTCTAATAGTCGGGGCATTTGTCCAGAAGTGATACAGAATAAACTATGAAAAGTTTACGATTAGAATAATAATCTAACACAGAAGCTATACATATAGCCTTTAATACTATATTAGATTACATTTTTATTCTTATGCACAATAATCTTATAGATAATTGTTTTACTGATATGGCTTATGTTCATATTTGTAAACATTGTAATTTGAATAATAAATTTATTTATTTTATATATGCTAGTACTGGCTTCGCACTGCCATCTCGAAATCTCTCTTCACAAATACATCTTCGATTTCATTGCCTTTGCATCCTCGGTTTCCTTTGATCCACTGAATACTCTTTTAGGCGAGGTTGCGCGGTGCACTCAAAAATCTACATGTTGTTGGTTAGCTCGCTTTCTACAGCTTTGAGCACTGCATCGCCAGGTTGTCGTGAAGGAATCTAATTCCTTTAGTCATGCATTTTAATTTTTTATTTTATTTGGCTCTTCAACAATGAGTACACTATTAAATGTAAAGAAATACAATTTTATCTTAAGGTAAAAGCGTAAGAATAGCCCTCGAAATTCAAATTTTCTTACGTTTTTTTTAATTTGCAGGCCAGTGGTAGGTTGTATAAGTTAAAAATATCTTTTGCGACTGTAAAACGTAACTAGTTACATAATTATAACCATAAAAATATACAACCATAATAAAGAACATTTAAATTTCGCGGGCTACCCTGACGCTTCCCCCTAAAGTCTAAGTGCCCCATCACTTAAAGAAGAGCACAACATGCACTAAATTGTAAGCTTTAACAGCTAATAATAATAATTAATGAGCATTCCGGAAATCCTTAAGGATTCTGTTAAGGTGATACATTCACATTGAAAGATGAAAAAAAATGAAAACTGGGCAAGTACGAGTCGGTCTCGCACACTGAGGGTTCCATACAAACTAACTTATGTAAATAGTTCAATTCCTGAAACGATTGTCGAAGATTTTTTGAATCAAAAAAAGAATCTTTTATGATGAAATCTTTTGTGAACTACAGATATGTAGTTTAGACTTTTTCCTATATTTGTGACATGAGACCTTGCTTTTGCCTAATTTTCTAGGATTCTAGGTCAATGCAAAGTACCCTATTAATGTTTCAATTGAGAGTAACGAAATGTACATTTTTTCCGAAATTAACGGCCATATCCTTTTTTATGTTTATTTAGAAAATTGTTTTTTTTCACAGCTTCAAGGGACTGCAGACTTGAGTATATGATTTTAATTTCAACTCGGTACCTCCATGCGTTCCGGAGATAACGGGTCTTGACAAACAGACAGATATACAGACAGACAACAAAGTGATCCTATGCCCAAGTGCCCTAGCCGAGTGTCGAGTGTTCCTTTGTGGGTTTAATTTTTTTTTTTCATTATGCATAGGCTCGCGTTTGACCACTATCTCACCTGATGGTAAGCGATGATGTAGCCGACGATGGAGCACGCTTGCCTAGAAGTAACCTATACACTCTTGACTTGACTTCGTTTTTCCTTTTGAGGTAAACCTAAAAATGTTATACTAGCCGGTCTCGATAGCATACGAGATGTGTCTGGCAACTGGCAGCGCGCGCCGCTTGGCAGCAGCGTCGTCGGCGCCGCTCGCCACGCCAAATTACTGGAGTATGTCGTAACTTGTATGAAGTGGTCACTTCATGCGGCTTACGTCTTGTTTCAATTAGTCGTCGCAGTTCTTACGTGGACCTTATTAAGTTGATAGTTGGTCACTATGAAGATCAAAATTACAAGGGGCAGAAATGTGTTTCCTTTTGTTATGGACAAAACAAAAATCATCTATCTACTTTAAGCTAAACTACTTATGAACAAACTAAAGATACTGTAATATTTCAGCAATTCAATCTTTACATGTTTTAAATTATTTTCTATTTTGTTTGATTTAATTACAGAGAAGAGACACGAAATTACGTATTTTTATTTGGCAAGACACACTAGCAGCTACTTGCTGTTGCGTGTGTTTCATGTTATAGTTTAGAGACGTTTGGTCTGTGAAAACGATGATTATTCTTGTGACCAAAAAACAAAAGTCAAAAAGCTTTTTAAAGGCCAACCCGAATAATAATATATTCTTTTAAAGTATATAGGGTATTTCTAAGCCTGGCAATGAGGAAGTCCCAACAATACCTATCTATAGCATCACAAGCGCTGACATAACTCGCTCACCAATACATGCGCATGGCGTCGCGCGCCTAATGTCAGCATAAAGATCAATTTATCGGCATTAGCATACAGCAATAACGCTTGATTCACCCATAAAGCATGGCCGCCGCGATCCCCGTGCCAAGCGGAAGCGGGTGACTGAAGCGCCTAAATCAGAAGCCTGCAGAATGGCTTGCATACTGAATATCTATTTTTGGTGCCGGATAGGAAAATTTAAGACTCTTTTCCGGTTTATTATAAACGGTTTTGGAGTATCGATAAAGTTGGAGCGGTATATTTAAAAAGATAGCTTATAAAGAAAAATTAAAGAACAGAACCATTTTGCGTCAACCTCCATGGAGGTCGGAGCGGGATGGCGTGTCAGACTTTTATTGACTAAAACCTTCGCTAAAACCCACACCTATGTTCTGTCTTTGCCTTGCCTTCCAGGGCCCAGGGTTTTACTTTCAGGTTGTGTGAGGGCAGGAAAGTATTGATGTTAAAATGTTTTTGCATCAGGGTATAGCTACCTTGTTTAGTGGTAAAACCAACATTATTTTATCGTTTGAATCCCCAATCGGTCCTATGAGACCGCGCTGTTATTGTTTTACTATTGTGTCTCGTTTCGCGGGTATCTGAGTAACTACGACCACTTCTTCCTAAAGAAAATACAAATACAAACCCCTTGTTAACAAGAAAAGCAGCAGTAACTTTCAGTAACAAAAGAAAACAATGAATTGGACAACAAGATCCAATGTATTTTATACCTCGGTTCGTGCCTCGTTCTACAGCTAGAAAGACAGTTTCAAGACTGGAATAAAGTCAATAGTCGAGCCACAAAGACTGCTGCAGCCGTGTCTCGATCCAGAGCAGGTCGAGTGAACGACACACATTGGCTCCCCGGGGCTTTCGACCACTTGTGCCACTTCCGAACGCTCCCAATTTCACTTTCCTATATCTATTATAAAATCTCCAAAGGCTCAGCTCATATAAATTGTATGAAAGGGTAGAATGCGGTGGAGTACTTCGGTTAACTTCGGAGGATTTCGGAAGAGTTCGGGCGACACGGAAAGCGCGGGTTATTTCCATAATAAATGACTTATTAAAGCGAAATTCATTTTGAGCGGTGTGAAAGAAAAATAGAAGGGAATACTTGGGCGTTCGGCCGCCCTTGCGAACGGAGGTATAGGGTTGTTTCTTTATGGAGTGACGAACATTAAGCAAGTTGTGAGGAAAAGTAGAATAATTTTCTTAATTACTCATTTGTATGTTTGTTTTGTATAAGGTAATAAATAAGAACACATATTTGTAATCTTCTCTGCATCACCCAAAGGTTGACTGGTAGAAAATGCCTAAGGCATTAAGTCCGCCTTTGTACCTTTTTTTGCATAAAGTATAAATAAATAAATATTTTATCTGCTCAGAAAATTGTTGCAACATGATTTTTTTTTTCTTATAATCGGATGTAGTTTATAAACGATTCTTATTTTAGTCTAGTACACCTTAAGAATGTGTATACAAAATTGTTTTACAAGTTATTTATTAAATAACTGGCTTCTGCCGGCGGCTTCGCCCACGTGAGAGTAGACTTGTCTATACTAACTTTGGCCCTCACGAGAAGAAATTCCCCTTAGGGGATGAATTCAGAAAAGTCAGCTCATTGTGCTCGGCTGCATTTGCAAAAGGAAACCTTTTGTGAAATTTTACACTCCTAGTCCCACTAGTTTCTGGAACGCGCGGAAAATCGATGGACGCAAGACGCGTAGGATCGTTCGTTGTGACAACACTTTGGATGTCCAGCTGAGGACGTTTTTTTTGGCTGTAATGATAATGATGAAAAGTCTGAAACTTGCTTCTTCATTCTCTCTTACAGTTCGATATTGATGTCTGTTTCCAGCAGCCCTACCTGTAGGTAGCTGAACGGAGTGCAGACGCGGTGCAGTCTGTTAGCACACACAGCGCGATCGCGAACACGACGCGTTCGCGGTAATTACGCTCAATACTCACTCGCTCTACATACTCACTTGCTCTACATACTCACTCGTTGGGTAATACTCGTGCGAGGAACTCAACAGAGCAGGGAATACGTAGGACTCAGGACCGGCCTGGTAATGAGGATTGAGCTGTGATTGTTTTGATTTGGTGGTTTTTTTTTGAGGTGAAAAATCACTCTATAATGAAGCGAGACTTTTACTGACTAAAACCAACCTGTGTCCTATAGTTTTCATTTGCTTTTTGTCGGACGGTACTCCGCCCAAGCGGGGCAGACCTCCACCGTATGCCCCACTGTGTCCTCCGGGCAGTCCACACAATGGTGACCTCCTGCCCGCTAGCTGCCCAAAGGGCACCTGTTTCAACGTAGCCGGGTTTCCCAGAGCGGAAGAAGTTATTTGATGATTTGCCACAAAGAAAGGTCTAGTTAGGCTGTTGTTTCTGATGACAAATAAATACAATTTCAAAATGATTTTATTTCACATATAGGCCTACGTGGGTACTTATAAAACATCAGAAGTCAGTGCACGGTTCCAATTGGTCGTTTCTAAAGAAAAGAACCGGCAAGACACTCCATGGTTGCTCTATAAGAAAAACACACAATCCATATTACAGTACCTATATATAGGTATGTCAGGACAGAAATAAACCTATCAGTGCAAAATGAATGATGAATGAATCAGTCTAAATGATATAAAGAAAAAATATTTATAAATATTATTTTAAAAAAATTGTAGCAATCAAAAGACACATTTACACGATAATGCAGTTAATGAGTTACCGGGTAAGCCACAAATGATAGTTATGGATAATACATTATGGGAGTTATCGGTGAAAGGAAATCAATTCCGTAGATTGATTGTTTTTATCACAGGTTATCTAGATCCTTTAAGCTGCAGATTATGGAAGTTCTGTATTAGGATTCCATTGTAAATCATCATATAGTAAATATGGTATTTATGTATTTTTTCTATTTTGTGTAGTAGAAAAAAAAGCAGTTGGTCTTTTTTCTTCGTTATTTTACACTGACATCCAAAATTAAAATTATTTGGTACTTTTTATTCGTTTTTCTTTGTGCTATGACTCTATGAGGAGTTCAATTCCATATTTTTGAAGTTCAACATCAGAAAATATCAATATTTTCTATTGGACCATCTATACTAATATTATAAAGAGGTAAAATTTGTAAGTTTGTAGGTTTGTAAGTTTGTATGTAGGGGGTAATCTCTGGAACTACTGGTCCGATATGAAAAATTCTTTCAGTGTTAGATAGCCCATTTATCGAGGAATACTATAGGCTATATATTATTACGCTACGACCCACAGGAGCGGAGCAGTAATGAAAAATGCGGGTGAAACCGCAGGGGACAGCTAGTTTTATAATAAACAGCTTACAAATAAAAAAACTTGAAAATTGGTTTACTATTGATTGAGTAATAGGTATAACATACATAGAAAAAAATACACATAGCCGAATGTAACCTCTATTGAAATCGATTAAAAAGGAAATTAACTTGTACTATACTTCATAACTTAAACACAATGAATAAAGAATTAGAAAAGTAATTTAAAAAATAGTTACGACTCCCCAGACCGTAAACTACATACGAGCATTCAGCAAAAATAAATCGCTTTAAGATTAATCCACCAATACAATCGTAAGAGTTAGTGAAATATTAATCAATACACTTAGGTATACATACACGCGTGTAGAGACACTCGCGTGTATAGACACACGCGTGTACAGATATGCACGTATAAAAAAAATCAAGTATAAAATTTTTAACTTTAATTTTTGAAGTTGCTGTTAATTCTTTATTTTACCCTGGCATCCCAAATTAAAGTAATTTTAAACTATTAGTTTTTCTTTATGCTGTGATTCTATTAGTAGTTCCATTCCAAATCTCTGAAGTCCATCATCAGATTATATCAATATTTCTATAAGACCAATTCAAGGTAATAAACACATGTCTATACTCGTGTCATATTCACAAAAAGGGCACCTCCATGGAAGGTGGGCGACGTTTAACTTGAACGCCCTCTCTCGCTCCAGTAAGGCACGCCAGTTACTGCCCCCTCAGGACTCACTGCATTAGCCAGTCCAGTAAGCCCACTGAAACGGCCAATCCCATTTTATTGCTGATGAATTGTTAAAACTACTGATTAACTTGTTCCTAACGCGTTTGAAGTTTGTTTATGTCATCTTGTTTTGGTACACTATGGGTATGGGTGGTTAGTGTTTTATGTTGATGATCATGGTTAGCTTCGGGCTAGCACAGACGAAATTCAAATTCAAAGAAAATTCATCGCAGAGGTGATGATGGTGATAAACAGAGGCTTATAAAATGACGAGAGAAAACTTCGTGAGTAAACCGGGATGGCCAAGAATAGAAAAAAATGGAACATCCTCCAACTTGCACTGGGTCCGCGTGGTAACATTATATTTAAAGGCTGATTAAGTTATTGTATTGTGTTAGTAAATACTGAAACCTTGTGTGTACAATACGACTTCATTGGGATTGCTAGTCACAACTGCCTTTACACTACTAATTACGACTGACTATAGATTAATGGTCATGACGAAGCTTCAGACTACAGCTAGTCACAACCCATTTAAGGCTGGCATTAAAAGTATAACTAGTATTAAAAGCAAAATATTGTTATATTTCTAAAACCGAAGAATCTAATCGTATTCAATTAAAGGCAATAGAAATACATTCTACAAAACCGACATAGAACCTAGTCCTAAAGCTTAAAATCTACCTGCGTCGCTGCAGTAATTTTATGCAGTTATAATTAATATGAAAATTTCCTTTGTTTTAATTATATTCTAATTAGCGGTTCGCGTTTCAAGCGGTACTTTACCGGCACTGTGCACTAAATAGATGCACTTGCCTGACTCGGGCGCCCTTGTCTACCGCCATAATTAAAAACTATAAATAAGCCACCGCGCATTATGCTGAGATTAGGCCGTATGTTATGGCATATTTTCGTAAGACCATGAATTTATGGCTTATTTTCCTAGTTGAAGTACGGCGTATTTTATAACTACCTAAGTTAAGTACTTACTTTTAATGTGGAATAGCGTGGTGAGGATGATAACTTTGCTCCATAACTTTTAGTAAAATTTGAACTTGTGTCAGGGAACTGTTATGTAGCTGTCTGGCTTTTTGCTGAACTGTGCCTATTTGGCGCAGGCGTGAGACATGCAATGTTATTGTCAAATCCATAATAATTATATAAAAGAAGGAATTGACATATCAACGTACAGCTGAAACTAACGGGACTAGGAGCGTGAAATTTATGGCGTAGACGAAGCTTTGAGAGAGGATTTGTCAAAATTCCTCCGCTATGAAATAGGAGTCCTAAGATTGTATGGAGAAATCTTTAACGCGGGCATAGCCGCTGGCAGAAGCTATAATTCTATATATATGTTTCTACATTGTGTGTATCTGTGTCTATCAGATTAATAATTATGGTTTCTTTCTTGCTTCTGTTCTAAGTACCAACTTAGTAAAAGTAACTGAAAATGTTGTACTTGATTCGGTTTTCAAACATGAATCATGATTTCATCATTTGAGTGCAATCTATATTTCCAAACTGCTAGCATCTTCCAATTTGTTAAGTTTGCATGCCGCTGTTAGTTCGCCAAGCAATTAACTGGGAACCAGGTACATGTAGATTAAGCCACGATTGAGTCACAGCGAGGAACGGAGTCCATTCTACGTTGTGTACTCACTGAGGTACGTCTCAAGGGAGTAGTGCAAATTAAACTATCGTGCATTAGTGCTGACTGTCTTAATATATGTAGCAATAATGTAGTTGTTTGTAACCATAGGCTTCTCTTTGGCAACGCCATAACCATGTAATAAGACTCCTCTTTCAGGAGTGGCTGGAGGGTTGCGACGGTGTTCTCACCTTCCGCCTGACGTAGGTCTTTACCAGACATGGCATGTTTTCAGATTAAAGGTCGATTTCAGCTAGATCTGCGGGAACGTTGGAAAGAATTACCGTGCGTTGCCCTAAAACGTAAAGGGCAACTGAAGGTGGCTCTTTCCACCGACGAGAAGAAGCCATTAAATAATTGGCCACTCCAATAAAAATATAAAAAAAAACCAGTGTTATATGATCCAATAACATATCACTACATCAAAGACCAGCTGAAAAATAAAAGAAAACAAGGTGTTGCAAGACTTGCATGAGGCGCTCCCATTGCATTTTGAATGACGCATCCACCATAATAAAAACCTCCCCTAAATTAGTGAAACTCTTAATGCAGTGCCCATGTCCAACAGTGGACATTAACTGATATGATACGTATGCTAATGCCGCCGTAATTGCTCCGAGCGCGGTGAATATTAATTATTTTCATATAGAATTTGACTAGATTGTTACATACAATGAGTTTCGGGCGCAGCGCGGCGCGGCGCCGTGCGGCGGCGGTGCTGCGGCGGCGCGTTTTTGATTAAACTGAATTATGTTTAAAATATGGACGTGATTCATGTTCGCTGGAGTTGGTTCATTAGTGCCGTTTTAGAGCATGTTTCTAGTCTTATGAATTTTAAAGTGAATAGATAAAGAATCGTTAAATATTGTAAAACTAAGTGTCCCACGGCGCCGGCGACTGTCTGTCTGTATAAACAGGATAAACTCAAAAACTATCGAACGGATTTTCATATTGTTTTCACTCATAGACAGAGTGGTTCATGAGGAAGGTTTAGATGTATAATGTGTGTATTATTGAAGAGGAAAGACGAGAATAGCAGAGATTTTTAAAATTCGTGGGAAGTATAACATAACCATGTTGATGTAGTATTAAAAGCATATCTACACCGTAAGTCTCACAATCTTCAAACACACATTTGTCTATACTTAGCTATAACAATACAGCTTCCATATTGACAGAGAGTTCCCGTGACCCTCCCTACCGCCACGCTCCACCATCGCTACTAATATACTACTACCTAGTATACTACTATATAGCGTACTACCTAGTACACTAGTAGCTATAGCGCCCCGTCGATCGCGAGCGAGTCTAGACTGCGCTGACACGGTCACGTGCGCAGCGCAGCCTGCTCCCTTCACATGCAGACGTACGCCATAGATACGCAGTAAACAATATATTATAGCGTACTACCTAGTACACTAGTAGCTATAGCGCCCCGTCGATCGCGAGCGAGTCTAGACTGCGCTGACACGGTCACGTGCGCAGCGCAGCCTGCTCCCTTCACATGCAAACGTACGCCATAGATACGCAGTAAACAATATATTATAGCGTACTACCTAGTACACTAGTAGCTATAGCGCCCCGTCGATCGCGAGCGAGTCTAGACTGCGCTGACACGGTCACGTGCGCAGCGCAGCCTGCTCCCTTCACATGCAGACGTACGCCATAGATACGCAGTAAACAATATATTATAGCGTACTACCTAGTACACTAGTAGCTATAGCGAGCGCCCCGTCGATCGCGAGCGAGTCTAGACTGCGCTGACACGGTCACGTGCGCAGCGCAGCCTGCTCCCTTCACATGCAGACGTACGCCATAGATACGCAGTAAACAATATATTATAGCGTACTACCTAGTACACTAGTAGCTATAGCGCCCCGTCGATCGCGAGCGAGTCTAGACTGCGCTGACACGGTCACGTGCGCAGCGCAGCCTGCTCCCTTCACATGCAGACGTACGCCATAGATACGCAGTAAACAATATATTATAGCGTACTACCTAGTACACTAGTAGCTATAGCGAGCGCCCCGTCGATCGCGAGCGAGTCTAGACTGCGCTGACACGGTCACGTGCGCAGCGCAGCCTGCTCCCTTCACATGCAGACGTACGCCATAGATACGCAGTAAACAATATATTATAGCGTACTACCTAGTACACTAGTAGCTATAGCGAGCGCCCCGTCGATCGCGAGCGAGTCTAGACTGCGCTGACACGGTCACGTGCGCAGCGCAGCCTGCTCCCTTCACATGCAGACGTACGCCATAGATACGCAGTAAACAATATATTATAGCGTACTACCTAGTACACTAGTAGCTATAGCGCCCCGTCGATCGCGAGCGAGTCTAGACTGCGCTGACACGGTCACGTGCGCAGCGCAGCCTGCTCCCTTCACATGCAGACGTACGCCATAGATACGCAGTAAACAATATATTATAGCGTACTACCTAGTACACTAGTAGCTATAGCGCCCCGTCGATCGCGAGCGAGTCTAGACTGCGCTGACACGGTCACGTGCGCAGCGCAGCCTGCTCCCTTCACATGCAGACGTACGCCATAGATACGCAGTAAACAATATATTATAGCGTACTACCTAGTACACTAGTAGCTATAGCGCCCCGTCGATCGCGAGCGAGTCTAGACTGCGCTGACACGGTCACGTGCGCAGCGCAGCCTACTCCCTTCACATGCAGACGTACGCCATAGATACGCAGTAAACAATATATTATAGCGTACTACCTAGTACACTAGTAGCTATAGCGCCCCGTCGATCGCGAGCGAGTCTAGACTGCGCTGACACGGTCACGTGCGCAGCGCAGCCTGCTCCCTTCACATGCAGACGTACGCCATAGATACGCAGTAAACAATATATTATAGCGTACTACCTAGTACACTAGTAGCTATAGCGCCCCGTCGATCGCGAGCGAGTCTAGACTGCGCTGACACGGTCACGTGCGCAGCGCAGCCTGCTCCCTTCACATGCAGACGTACGCCATAGATACGCAGTAAACAATATATTATAGCGTACTACCTAGTACACTAGTAGCTATAGCGCCCCGTCGATCGCGAGCGAGTCTAGACTGCGCTGACACGGTCACGTGCGCAGCGCAGCCTGCTCCCTTCACATGCAGACGTACGCCATAGATACGCAGTAAACAATATATTATAGCGTACTACCTAGTACACTAGTAGCTATAGCGCCCCGTCGATCGCGAGCGAGTCTAGACTGCGCTGACACGGTCACGTGCGCAGCGCAGCCTGCTGCCTTCACATGCAGACGTACGCCATAGATACGCAGCAAACAGTATAGGGAATGTGAAAAATGTACAGAATGGCTTGGTTCTTTGTTTTATGCAGTAAAGGTGTCTTGCTAAAGTAATATAATATGATTTCTTTTTAGGTGGGAAATTATCTAATTCTTCCTCCTTCCTGCTTTGGGCGGAGTGGGAAAGCGTGTCAGACTTTGTCTGACTTAAACCTACTCCTGTTCCTTCTTTACCTTCGAGGGCTCAAAGGTTCATTTTTACATAACTCATGGCCACAAGTTCATTTTCACAACTCCTAGAGAAGAGGCCTGACTCCCAACAGTGGGAATATTATAAGGCCGATAACGCAAAGGCTAATGCTTGGCCACAAGGAGAGGTTAGGTATTTAATACGGTCACACCCTTGTAAAACGCTGAAAAGTTTTAAAACAATAAATTGAAACTAGCAAGCATGTTAAAATCGATTTACGCTAACGTAAGTTCGTAACGTAAACAACTTACTCGTATTAATTTCCCGTTGCACGTAACGATTTCCTATATGAATGGATTCAATATTCTCGGAAAATATTCCTGTTTCAGGAGTAAGCTTTCCTTTTCATTTTCGTGTAGTAATGAGCGGTTCCTGGAAACCTGGCTGCGTCTGGCTGGCTGAGCAATTCCAGCTTGAATTTATTTTCTGAGAAACTCCATCGTTGGGCTTGTTCTGTACTTTGTGACAACATTATTATCTATCCTGCTTGTTATTGTCATGCAGTTTTCGCTAATAGATAGAGTTATTCATGAAGAAGTTTTATGTGTTACAATACATGCATATTATAGTAGAGATAAAGCGAGAATTTCAAATATTTCTAACGCCCGTTCGAACATAGGTGGCTAGTGTGACATTATCAATGTACTCGTAAATCTAATTGTAGATATGTCTAAATGAAAATGCGATTTTGTGTTTTCAGCGTTCGGCGGCGTGAAGCTAAACGATTTTTTAACGATTATGGAACCAGGTTTAAGCGGAAACTAGTTTGTTCTTATGTACCCCTATTTCCTCCCAATTTCTAGTAGATAATGAATAACTAGTTAATCGGCAGACGTTGTTCTGCCATATAAATTATATTATCAAAGAAAAAAGTCTCTATACCTACTCTTGAACCCATTTTTCCAACCAAAACATTAAAACTATGCTGAAAGATAATATAGCCGCGCAGTATTTTCCAGAAGCTTCCAAGCGTTTCGTGCACAAACTCAAACATCCATTTATGCCGCCATATTTCATTTTTGCCCCTTATTCCGCCGCGGAGTGCCTACTTTGAATTCAGCTCGAAGCCGCAGTCAAGTAAAAGCATTTAATGCACAGATTTAGCAGTCATCTCGCTATTTACTTAGCCCCCGTAACCACGGAGATATCTGCAGTACTTGAATATTGTAGATTCACGACTCAATACGACATCCAATGACGGTTTAGACAGGCGATGGCTTCTGATAATAGTCAGTAACAGCAATGTATAGACAAGTTAGCAAGGTTTCGGACTCCAGGGAGTGAAGGAGAATGCGGCCTTCAACAGTAAACGATGTAATGGTTCGAGTTAAAAGCCTTGGGATGTAAAGGGTTGTATTTTAGATATTAAACCCTAAAATATTTTGGATAATGAGTTAAGGGAATGTTTCACGCTTTTGTAAAAACTTTCCGCCGTAATACATATTTCATGAGAAGGGTGCGCTTTTAACGTCACAAAGCCTGCCGTTCTTGGAATAAGGTAACGCTAAAGAAAGTTTTAGGTATTGTCTCTGACAGGCTTAACTGTATAAGTCGCTTTACAAACTAGCCTCTGCCAGCGGTTTTACCTGCGTGAAAGAAGAAAAGGGTCCCAAGGGTACGTAGCAACAAACTGATTTTCTGAACTTGCGCTATGAGACCTTCCTTCATGCCAAATATCAGCATTTTAGGTGAACGGGAAGTACCCTATATGTTTTTATAACCAAGCGAGCGTTAAAATAACCACCTAACAGGAGTGTAAACGGCTTTCTCTTTACATTGCGTTGACTCCGAAGTATGAATTTTTTCACAGCTGCTATGGTTAGTAGACCTATTTGATTTTAATTACAGCTTACCTCCACTCGTTCCAGAGAAAAAGATATACGGAGACAAAGATAGATGGACAGACAGACAACAGAGTGATCCCAAAAGGGTTCCGGACTTAGGTACGGATTCTAAAAAGCTCATCATCATCTGCTTAGCCTTTTCCCAACTATATTGGGGTCGGCTTCCAGTCAAGCCGGATTTAGCTGAATACCAGTATTTTACGAGCACGGCTGCCTACCAGACCTCCACAACCCATTGACTGGGGTAACACGGTACTTCATGGCAAGGCTGGAGTCAGATTTACTGGCTTCTGACTATCCGTAACGACTGCCAAAGATCTCCAAATGACAGCCGGGACCAACGGCTTAACGTGCTTTCCGAGGCACGGAGGAAACTCGTTATGTTAAGATGGTCACACTTCCACAGACTAACCTAGGCAAGCATTGCTTAACCTTGAAGATCGACCTGTGCGGCTGTTATTATTTAGCCACGAGCTCCTCTCTAAAAAGCTAAGTTTATGTATATATTTAAGTGCATACAGCAGTGATACTTGCAGATACTTATTTACCTATGAGCTTGATAGAAAAATAAGAATTGCTACATCCACATCACACCACACACCATTACCAGAGAAGCGTTCTTCAGCAGACATTTTAGAAGTAACACGAAATGTATTCAATTCCACAGCCCCAACATCGTCCTGAGTCGGGAGTCCTATTATATTCTCCGAGCTGTATCTGATATTCTTGTAAACGATGTGATATTGTGTCCCGCGCGGTCTCCAACGATTGTCACGTCATATTATTATTGGAAATGTTCAGGAATCGTCTGATTGTGTGCCGCGCAATATTTAGAAGCTTTTTGTTGCTTTGGGTCATTTGGTTTGATAATTTTGTATAAAGGCTTTCACAATTTTATTGAAGACCTTTTTTGGGCTTCGTGGCAGGTTGAAACAAAAATGTTTCCTAGTCTTTCGTTTAACTTATCTCTGTTTTATTCATTAAATTTTCCGTATATTTTTGTTACCCAGTTTACAGAAATGCCTACTAAATAATACAGATAACAATGATACTTATATCTATTACAACGACAAAGAATGTGTGTGTGTAAAAAAACACACACGTTTGTTTGATGAATGAACTCAAACACTAGTTATTGAATCGTTTTCTAAAATTGTGTAACTTTATCACTGTGTGAATGATTAATCATGAATTTCGGTTATAAAACTAAAAAACTGACGAACTCAAAACTACTGAATTGTGGTAGAACATTTGGTAGTTTAATTAATTGCATTTTAACCCTACTTTGACGTTCTGCAAGTAATACATCGAGTTACCAGTAAACCTGTATAAGCGAGAGTTACTGAATTCACGTACAAAAATAGCTTGATCCATTATACAGTAATTTTATAAAGGCTACTTTTAAAACCTATACAGCGTTTCAGCTAACTTTTCCACGGTATTCTCGGCCGGTCCCTCGCCCACATGGCCGGCAGAGGGAGGCTTCCACTCTATTTCTCGACTTCCTCACTGCGCTAACATCAAATTAGTTTATCGCGTCGCCTGCTAAGCCGCGCCTGCTGATGCATCTGTAATCTTGTTTACTTCACCAACTTTTCATTGAGTTACTTCTTTGTGAAAAACAACGACGTACGGACGGTGTTGTTGTTCTATCTTACTTTAGCTTTAGAGAGTTACGTCATCCTAACTCTGTGCTAATTGTGTTGAGTGATGGATTATTCTTACTTCAGTAAACTTAAGTTAAATTAAATTAGTCAGTGACATGATAAGCGAATTTAAATTCTTTTATTTCACATTAGTTACAGGTAAAACGTCAGATTCCGCCAGGATCCAATCGAAAATCAGCAAGAAACTCTCTATGATTACTCTTTTAAAATTAGTTATTGATTTTGTAATATTTCCGTAATAAGGAAGAGGAAATGTCCGTATTTATGCAAAAAGGAACCGACCCGCAAATATACACTTCTGAGATATCAAAGGATTTACAAAAACATGTGCAGCTCTGTTAGATGAAGTAGAATGCCTATTTATGTTACTTTAATTTGTGGATAAAATACTTATTAAAATATGTGTATATAAATTTGATCTGAAAACTCTTCAACTTTCTAGATATTTAACAAAATGTGCATGTGGTTCCTTTTAACGTTTAGAAAATGATAGGTTTTCTTTTATACAAAAAAGAACTACAACCCAAGGATTTACTCCTAAAAATGAAACTATCTATTGACAGTATCGTAATAAAGCTTTAATTAACCAAAAATATAAAATAATACATATAGAGAGTGTTTATTCAACGTTATCATCAAATTGGATTTCGAAATCGGCCGTGTCTAGTCCACCTATATCGTCTTCTATTGCATCATCACAAATGAGACCATTATAAAAACTGTGTGCATCTTGTAGAATAAGATGCAATATGGACTGAATATCGGCTAGTTTCGCTGGTGATACCGGCTTCCCAAAATCCCACAGTGGAACTAAAGGTTCCGACAAGATTACAGCTGGTCTGCTACAAACAGGTCTCTGTCATTGGATAGGTAACTATGTCCGGGTATCAATACTTGTGGTTCCATTTTGCAAAAAAAAACTAGCAATTATTATGAATTTAATTTACGCGTAACGTTACAACAGACCTTGGTTCCATTTAGTGTATTAAAAATAATTGTTAATAATAGAAATGTGTGTAATGTATAATGGGTACCATGTATGTGTGGATCTGTTTTGTATAAAAGGACCTGGTAATAATATCGTTTATTTGTTTGAACAATCGTGTTCCATTGTACTGTGATTCGGTTTTGCATCTTATGTAGTATTTGTTTTTGCTGTTGGTTCTATTCTGCTTTTAGTATACCTAGTTTCCAAAGGAAAAATCATGTGGTTCTTTTTAGTAAAAGAATTTAGATCACTTTTAAATTAGTCTGCATCAAAAAAAATGAAATACGAAATTTGTCGTGTGGTTCCATTTTGCATAAATACGGACAAATAGTGTAGGCTAGTACATTGTATCCAAAAGCACAATAAAAATCGACGTCTAATTGACCAGCGGCTGTTGTTATCAGTATTAGTTATTAATGACCCCGTAGATTTTTTTATCCAAATAGAAAGTTCCACGAAAAAAGGTAAAAGGAACCTCTACTAACCCCTATAAGAAGGTACTAAAAGATCAAATAAATATATTAAATCAAGGAGTTTTGGTAACCAAAATTGAAAACGTAACACATATTTCCAAATCAAATGAATTTCTAAGCTGGGATGAGCCTGTTTTAATATTCAGAGGGAGCACGGTGGTCCTCGAGGGCTGGTATTGACTTTGTAAGAACTTTGCGGGGAATACATTCTGTGTCTTATTTTTCTTCCACTTTCACGATACATACACACATGTGCGGTGAACTTGTCTGTTTGTTTTAACGATTTATATGCCTCTAGCAAGATCTTATAACGTGTTTCTGGCTTTTCATTTTACTTAAGTAAATATTTAATAGCTTCCGAGTATACCTTCCTTCCGCAGAAATCGCTTCCACAAAGATCTTGAGGGACTCATATTGAAATTATCAGGAGTTAGTGTGTAAAATACATAATTCCTAATACAAGCACCTCGGTAACATACGAACACGTAACACATACATAAAGTAAAACTCGCGAAAACTCGCTAACAATGAAACGAAATTACGATCCAAATGTTCGCAGTCGCCGGTGTAAGTCGACAACGCAGGTTAGAGCCCCCGCCGCCTCCGTCCCAGCGCACATTCGCAATTAACGCTTCCTTTCGAAGCGGACGCGCTACAGCTAAACAAATTGGACCGGCACAAAGGCTAAACGGGGTCAAACGTGCGTATTTAAAAGTTATTTTTTAATAATCATTTGGGGCCGAGAGTCTGATGAGCTTACTTGGTAATTAGGTCGGCGACCTGTAATCCTATTATTTCTAGTCGCAGCCTATGTTGGATAGGTTTCTACAATGTAGGCATACCATTTTTATTCTAAGCCAAGTTTAGTTTCAGGGAGGTCTTCTTTATAAAGCCTCCCTGGAAACAAAGTGCCTCCTAACGATAAAACAAGAGAGCCCAAAAACTCCAGGTTGCGGCAGAAGTTCCCCGCCGCCGCCCACCTTACTATCGCTACGTAAATGCTTAAAATTACAAGATCCATGATTAGTAAGTCGTGTAGTATCTGATTCAGTGGCTCGGGTGTGGCGGAGCGGAGCGCGGGCGCCAGCGGGGCGCGGTGGGGCGGTGGCGGGGTGGCGGGGCGAGCGGGGGCGCGGCGGCGACGGTGCTCCTTATTTTATTATCGCCTTCCTTCCTCTACCCTCTCCCCCCCTCTCCCCCTCCCCCGCCTCCCCCGCCAGGCCCCGCTTGCACCGCACCCCCCCGGACGGCTCGCTACCACGCATGCGCGCACCCCCGCCCGGCAACTGTAAGCAGGCATTACAGTAAATACTCCTTCTACGTTCTCCTGACTCATGTTCGCTTGTTCGCTATTATTCACTACTTACTAGCTTTTCCGTTCATGCTTCCGGAGCCTATGACGAAAAAAAACTAGCGAGTGGCACTTATTGACCGTTGTTACTTCCTAACGGTGTAAGAGTTTTCCTAACTTCCTAACTAGATCAGTACTCCTTGATATTCTAATTCATTCCGTAACATAGAGACTAATTTATTCATTTTCCCGCACGGACGCTTTCTTAAGATCACCATCACAATTCACTCGTTTGTAAGAAATAGGCTTGTTGGCAAAAGAAACGCGATCCAGTCGAAAGTTTGGGATAACTCGATCAGGTTAGCGCCGTATGCTCAGCGCGTGAGTGGTCGGCTGCCAAACATATTGCGTTCACGTCCCGGCTCTTGTTTCACCCTAACACGATTTGGCGACGATTTCTTTGGGGCATGCAGTTTTCACTGATTTCTGAAAATTGGATAAAAGCTTTAACTGAAAATGAGTCATGTGCGGCTCTGTTCTAATATTTTTGCTGTCTTGTACTTGGTAGCAGTTAACTTAGTAGCTTGCGGAGTGTCCCTCTCGCTCGTGACAGACATTTACTAATTGATACCTAACTGTATTCTTTTAGTCGCTTTTTGCGTTCCAGGGCTACGGTAACCCTTTTGAACAATATCAAAGCCCTTGCAGGCATCGGCCCTAGTGGGCCTCATTCGTTCGCATCTCTTTAAGGCGTGCGTGGAGCACGATGCAATGGGTCCTTGTCGGACGGATAGACAGCTACCTATTACTTGCCTTCTGGAAGCTCGATGACCCGCATAGGGCGTCTCCTGTGGCTATGGCGTAACGATTGTATCCTACTCATACTTTCTACCACTTCCTTTGTTAGTAATACTGCTTTACAAAAAGAGGTGATTGCTTCTCATTCTCTGTCACTCCGTATCATGGCCTGAACTAGAGACAGTTAATATTTTTGATCTGGGCCAAATTTTCATTACGTAGTCCCTTTATCTGACCCCTGTTGACAGTTACATATCAGATGTCGATGTCTAGCCAGGATAGTTAGTTTATTAGCAGCCGATAGCAGGCAGACGATAACGAGTGTATTTACAAGCGCGACACAAACGCACCGCCATGACATGACATTGACAAAACAGCGTCCGGCGGCGGCGGGCACGTGACGTCACCGTGGCTACTTCATGCACACTCATTTGTATTGTGATAAAACGGTCTGTGCTACCTACTTGCTAATGTAATCGCACTATATACGT
This sequence comes from Mythimna separata, assembly GCA_030763345.1. NCBI lineage: Eukaryota > Metazoa > Arthropoda > Insecta > Lepidoptera > Noctuidae > Mythimna > Mythimna separata. Next base: position 1,093,668 of record CM061181.1, on the reverse strand, counting down.
TGTTAATGTCATCATTTTCATAATTTTAGCTGAAAGATGTCCACTTCTGGACATAGGCAACCCGAGCGTCGCAACAACCGGTACAAGTGCTGGTACATAAATCTTCTTCTTCTTCTTCTTTCTGCCTTTATTCTATGTTTCTTGGGGTTGGTGCAACACGTTTACTTCTTTGATTCTGTCCTGTCACCTAACACACTATCACTAACTCCCAAAATACTAATAATATTTACACTGTCATCTCTTACTAAGGACACGTGGAGTAAAGTACCCAGTCATCATCATCTCAGCCAAAAGACGTCCACTGCTAGGCCTCCCCCAAGCGTCGCCACAGTGACCGGTCCTGTGCGTCTCGCATCCATCGGATTCCCGCGACCCTCGCCAGGTCGTCGGTCCACCTTGTGGGAAGCCTTCCAACGCTGCGTCTTCCGGCACGTGGCCGCTACTCTAGAACCTTCTGGCCCCATCGCGTACCCGGTAGCTCTTTATAAATCCCTTCAATAACGTACTCACAAGAAAGAAAAAACCACTCTATCATCATAACATTTAGTCTGACCTTAATTGCGAAGCGTGGGCTCAGCGTTTAGGAACTACCTCTCAATTTGTTTTATTTGAAACCTACGCTTTTATTCTGTGTTAGGCAAATATTAGAGTTGTTAAAATTATTCTACTAACTCTTTCTAATTCGGAGCATATACGAGTATACGTGTATGTGGGTAAATGTCCCTTCTTTTTAAGCTATTTGCAACAGTAGTGCTCTTCTGCCTTGTATTTAATAACTAGCAATCATCAGTCTGTCTGGCTCAGTAATTACTCGTAGAGTACCGGCGACCCGACGTGAAACCGTCTGCCTCTCGAATTAATTTCCTTATGTGATTAAAACAGTCTCTTCAGGTGGCTACTTTTAGCATGCGCGCCGGACCGAGCCAGAGTAAAACCGTAGGAGCTTAACAGGGTCGAGTCTTCTGGGACCATTGTTTGTGCGAAAGAGACCCCCAGGACCCTGGAGCGAAGCCAAAGAAAGAATACAGTAATGGGTTTTAGTCAGTAAAAGTCAGTTCATGCCCTCCCATTCCGCTCTACAGTGGAAGAAGTCATCTAATGATTACCAATCTGACAAAAAAAAATAGTTTTTTTTCTTACATTATGAGTATACCTATGTTTGCGCAACGTATAGTAAATTTTATACTACCGCTTGAACTATTTGCTCGTTTATAACATACTAGCTGTCCCCTGCGGTTTCACCCGCATTTTTCGTTATTGCTCCGCTCCCGTGGGACGTAGCGTAATGGTATAGAGAGTAGCCTATAGCATTCCTCGATAAATGGGCTATCTAACACTGAAAGAATTTTTCAAATCGGACCAGTAGTTCCAGAGATTACCCCCTACATACAAACTTACAAACCTACAAACTTACAAATTTTACCTCTTTATAATATTAGTATAGATATGTCGCAGTAAGATAGATAGAGCCGTAATATAGTTATATCCCTAGGGATATAATTATATACCGTAACATAGTTATACGAAAGCGATTCATTACTATCTCACTAGGAATATAGTTATAAAACGGCCCAAGTTTAGTGATATACTTATATTACTAGATTAAGTTTAGTAAAATAGCTTTCGGAGTATGCGGCGGTTGTGTTTACGCGCTCCCAAATGCAACACAGCTTTCAAACATTACTTTGAATGATCCTATACCAAATGAAAACTTGTCACTGAGAGAAATATGCTAAAAATTGTCGCGGTTTGGTGGCCAAGGTTATTTAAAATGTTCCTGTAAAAAATCGAATATACAGTGTTCTACTAAAATATGTGTCTGTAAGAAGCATTCAGTGCTATGTAATTCTAGATGTCATGATTCCTTTTCTTGTCTGAGCAAAAATTAAAGAATACTTTTAAAGAAACTGAGAACTCAACTTGTTGATAAGATATCTCAAAACTGTTTGGCTTTAAAAGATTTTTAATGTTTGATTAGTTTTAAACGTATTGTTAATGTTTAAATTCCAAAAAATATAATCGTTTTAATTATAATTACTTTAATATGTGTTAATGTTATAACTAGCAGCAGGATACATAAAGTTGATAAATAATAATAATAAGTTTATTTCACACCACAAGCCAAAAAATACAGACAATCTTACATTATTAACCATAGCTAACAATTTTTTTGGTTGTGGATCGCTGGTGCCTTTGGTAGGTAGTAAACACCTGTAATACACGTCACCAGGTCCCCACCTGTTCCAAGTTACATATTAAGTAGCTTACATAATTATTAGTACAGCAAGTTAGACAAAACACAAATATTTAGTGAGTTTAATGATCACAGGAGTAAATGAAAGAGACAATAGGAAAATAATAAAATAAAATTACAATTATAAAAGTATGTATGTTGTGTGTATTTATGGGGAGGTTTTAATAAGACTTGTGTGCGCGTGTGTGTATGTTTGTGACATTGTGTGTGTGTGTGTGTGTGAATGATAGTGTTATGGTGTGCATAAATGTGTGACAGAAAAGATGGTTTTTTAGAACTTTTAAAATTATGTTTATTCAAAGAGTTCAAGGAAAGAATTTGGTGAAGTTTATTGTAAAGATGGGGACCAAGGAAAATAAAGAATCTATGACTAAAATATGTTTTTAGAGGAATAGCTTTAGAATGATGAATGATATATTAATAAAGATAAAACCAATAAAATTTTGTTTTATTTAATTATATATGGTAGATTTATATTTCTGAATGCTGAACTGAATGCTTCTTACAGGCACATATTTTAGTAGAACACTGTATATTCGATTTTTTACAGGAACATTTTAAATAACCTTGGCCACCAAAGTGCAACCATTTTTGGCATATTTCTCTCATTGATAAGTTTTCATTTGGTATAAGATCATTCAAAGTAATGTTTGAAAGCTGTGTTTCATTTGGGAGCGCGTAAACACAACCGCCGCATACTCCGAAAGCTATTTCACTAAACTTAATCTAGTAATATAAGTATATCACTAAACTTGGGCCGTTTTATAACTATATTCCTAGTGAGATACTAATGAATCGCTTTCGTATAACTATGTTACGGTATATAATTATATTCCTAGGGATATAACTATATTACGGCTCTATCTATCTTACTGCGACAGATATACGAGAAAATAACATAATACACTAATATCGACCCTATTCAGCAGATCCTTACACGCTGACAAACAAACCGATAACATTCCCACCGAAAAACCCTGAAAACAAATTGCCGGACAGCTCCACGGATCGTACAAAAAAGCCCTATCGATAGTGTTTGAGCGGCGATTTCCGCGCGATAGCCCACAGGACAGGCTGGGCTACAGGAAAGGGGCTGTCCTGCAGACACGGCGCGACGCCAGCGCTCCGGCGCGAGCGGCTAATAGCACCGGTTTCACCACTATGGCAAGGTTAGCACGGGGTAAAATTGTTCGCTTGTGTTACTGGGCGAGAATATAGGCTAGAATAGAATAGTATCGTATTTTCTGAGTAGGTATATCGCCACCTTAGCGCTTGAGTGGCAATCGACCAGTGAGCCAATTTTACTGGAGACATTTTCTCTTTTCTGAAACCATATATAGGTCCATAGGTCACGTGTTTCTAAAATTATTAGATTTTTTTTCATAAAGTTTACTTTTATTAATTCGACTTGTTTACAATTCCACATTGATTTTATATCGATGGATTTGATCGATATTCGAAGTTCAAAAACAAGGTACTTTTTACCGCTAATTTAGAAAGTTAAATTAGCTACACTCACATTACTTGTGTGCACAGCTAAGGAGTGGAATTCCCTGCCAAAGTGTTTGTTTCGTGATAGTAACAACCTGGAGTTCTATAAATCATGAGTGAATAAGTTATTTCTAAGCAAGCGTGCTCAATAGTTACATCATAGCTGACCATCAAGTGAGATAGTGCCTATCCATGATTAAAAAAATAACTTATCTGAATAAAGTCCTAAAATAAATCCAAACCTAAGTAGATATTACGCATAAGTGAGGTCTGCAGATATTAACTTAGGTCACCAATAACCCAACCACATTAAAACAACACCTTCCATGCATATTTGAGTGTATAATCTCGTTTGAAAAATTACCTCTTCTAAATAAAGACATAGCTCTAAACTTAGCCCAGTTTACATTACACACTGTCCAATATCACAAGAAACACGGGAAAACTCGGAACTAATACCAACGTAGTAGATTTGACCAGAGATCGTGTTTGTTGTAGCGACCAGCGCCGCAACGAGGGGTCAAGCTGCAGTGGTAGTTGCTTGTAAACATTTCATAGGCTTCACGTCCTCAACGTGACTCACACATGCAAATGACTACAGTACCTACATAGGTACTACACTGTTTCATGCCCTTACAGTATTCTGTCCTTTGTTTTCAAGAAGGCTGCTAAATTGCCTTGTTTTGGAGCTAATTTATTTAGTTAACGTTAAAAGCTACTTGTTTAGAGAGTTACTCTGATTTGATGGGAGAAAGGTTTTCTTAATGGGTTATCATTTTATTTCTTCTTCATCTTCAGCGCTTACCATTAGTCGATCGAGTCTATCAATAACGATAAAAACTGGCCAAGCGCAAGTAGGTCACGAAGAGTTCCGTACTTCAATATTAAAATCAAGCTCAAAACGCCATTAAAATAACGTTTTTAGTATAAGAATCCCCCTGATTTTCGTTTTACTATTTGTTGTTATAACCGCAATAGAAGTACACATTCTGTAAAAAAATAACTTTCTAACTATCACGGTTTATGAGGTACAGGATGGTGTCAGACAGATGGACACCAGAGTTATAGCAATAGGATCCCGTTGTTACCCTTTGAGTACGGAAACCTAAAAACAAGTTTCAATTTGACATTGATATTCTCTTTTTTTTTTTACAATCCGACATATTTTTTTTTATATACAATTCGACTAATTTCTTTTTATTCTTTAATTTTTTTTTGACAACAATATTTACTTTGTTAAGTATTACTTTTTGTAAATTTTATTTATATCTTTTTTATTATTTTTTTTTTGTGAATGTGAGGACTATGTGGATAGCTTGCTTTTTCCTTTCGTTTCAGTCACTTTAACTTATGTCTGGCAATTTGAGTATTTTCTACGGCCTAACCAAATGTCCTTTCCTTTGCATTGTTCGTCAAGTCGTTGAGCTCCTTAGTAGCCCCGAGTTGAGCTTTATGAGGAAAATGACAAATGCTTGCACTGACTGGACAGGTCCGCTCAAATCTGCATGGTTCTTTCTTTAAAAGGCCATCTCAGACACCAATCTGCATAGTTCGCATATGATTTGACCAATACATTTTGTATGGATATTTTTTTTTTAAAAGAGACTGTGACCCCTGAGTTTGTTTCGGTGTTTCTTCTCAGGGTAGTCAGTTAGGAAACACCGGCCTCATCTAGATTAATAATTTTGACAAAAAAAAAATTGACGTGTAAAAGTGTTTCGTGAAACCTATTTGCAAAATAAATATCATTTATCATTTATCATTTATCATTTATCAATATCCAGGTATCTAACGCCCGTTTTCAATAACCTACCACAGTTCATAGATAGATAGCTATCCCCGATTAACAGTAAGATTCTATCTATCAATCCACAACTTTTGGTAGAAAATACTATCTGTCGGTAGTATAACCTACCGACAGATAGCATTTCCTACGATTTCCTACGAAAGCAAGTAAGGGAAAAAGGATAGATTTGTTTATCTTTAGTAGCTGCATCTTTAGATAGATAGTTTATTGAAAACGGGCGTAAAAGTTTGAACTGTTTCAGATCAATATGATTTCATTACTTATATTTTTGTAGTCTAATAAATAACCAAAGTACACTATGTATTACTTAGCTACTGTCTTTATGTTCACTTGCGTGACCTTTTCAAAGACATGACCGATGAGGTCACTGTGTCAGCTGTCTATTAACTAAATTAAAGGAAAATACACAAACATACATGTCACCACGTTCACCTAAAGGTAATTAATCAAACAACGTTATGTCTCAGCCTTATAAATTAAAAGTTTCGAGTAATTCCATAGTTGCTCGGTCAATTACTTTTATCAATTTTTACTTTTGGAAAATCATCGTGTGTAATTTGGTTCTTAGTCAAATTGCAGTTATTAAGGGGAAACTACATTAGACTGAGGCACACGTGGGCCACGCCTGCTTTGTACGTAGAACTATTCGCGTGGCGTGGAATTTTATGTAGCTCTACAATTCTAGTTGCCATATAAAATCAATGGAGACTGAAGCGGCTCGATTGGCGTACTTAGCCCACGTGAGTGCAATGTAGACCTTTACGTTTGCGGAAATTATGACTAAAACTATTAACTAATACAACTATTATTTCCAGAGAGCTTATAAAAATGTCCAGGGTTGAGGGATTGTTCAAAACAATCACAGGGACTTTTTCAAACTGAGAATGTTTTTCCATTCGTGTTCATTAACATGGATGGGTAGTAAAAGTCTAACTCTCTCACCATCCAGAGAGAAAATGTACCTTCTTGTTTACAAACAACATCTTTTTTTATGATTTTTCTTCTTAAAAGAAGAGTTTCAGTTGTTTGCTTATTTGTAATTTTAACCGATATTTTCTAGATATTAATAGCTACACCTTCATTTACATTTACAACTAGCTACTTTTCATCCCCAAATAATGCAATCTCTTTAGAAAAGCCATCGAAACAAAATGCAGAAAAAAAAAATGCTAGACCAATACGAGTGTTCATATAACCTACATCTTTAACATAACCGGAATATCAGGCGGTAACTTGGCCCCTACGATAAAGCCTGGAGCAGTGGCTCTTGGCATAATAGGTCGGTTGGCGGCCGCCTCTGGCAGCCTCAGTGCGCACATTTGCCAAACTGTTTTTTTCTTAATTGCCAGCCTTTGTCTGCTTGTATATGTTGTTGGCACCAAGTCGTGCGCTCAGTTTTTTGTTCTGTTCCTACAAGCTACAAGCTCTTTCTGTGGAAGAGATGTTTCAAACGGTTCTGGTGCGTTTGGAGTTTATTTTTTGTAAAGGAATGGTTTTTTCAAGCCGCTATTCGACATTACATACCTCACTGCTGATAATCATGATCGCAGACAATGTGTACCTATATGCTAGGGCCATTAGGAACAGTATGAAACATATGATGGTCTTAGATATCCGTGATCCTAAAACGCAAAGGGCAACTGAAAGAACATAATTGTGGTTTAGTCAGTAAAAGTCGTTCCACCCTAGACCGGGCGAATTCATTAGAAAGATGATTTCCCACCAAAAATTAAAATAAAAAGACAATGTGTATAAGATCCCATAATGTGGAGTTATGGATAAATTATAATATAATAATAATATTCCACAACTTTCACACAACGCCATCTAGTCCCAAGCTAAGCAGAGCTTGTGTTATGGGTACTAGACATCTGATAAACATACTTATATACTGCTAAATACATACATATTATAGATAAATTACACCCAGACACAGAACAAATGATCATGCTCATCACACAAACATTTGTCCTGGGTGGGAATTGAACCCACGACCTCCGGCATAGCAGTCAGGGTCACTAACCACTAGACCAACAGGCCAGTCAAAAAATTAACTTCTCAAAAAAAGTAATAGTCTCCAAACCCCTTTAACCTACATTTGCATCACCTTTCCGTCTGACTTGTCGCTAGGCTTACTAGTCGGGGACACCTGCAATCCATCTAATAGATTCCGGATCGGTCGCTAGCATGAATGATGGCGCCTATCTCAATGGCTAATAGTTACTCTTGTTATATGCTAAACGATACATTCAATGGGAGATATACGGGTGGCAAGGGGAGGGTAAGATTTCATGTGCCTATGGTGCTAAGTTATAGATCCATGTGACCGCATATAACGTTAACATAACGTTAACTATTTGAAGTGCCTTCATGTCGTAGAGTTTTCATAGAACATGTGGTTTAAACTAGTGTGAATACTGGTTTAAACCAATATTCACACTGGTTTTAAACTAACAACTACTATGAAGATGAAGCTCGCCTTTGTTCAAGAATTCTCAAATCACTTTGTGTACTATTAAGAATAAGGTATCAGAAACAAAGTAATCTGTGGTTCCGATACTTAATTCTTTACGTACTGCGAAAAACCGTATTGAGAAAAATAAGTTTTACATTTAAAAAATTAATCCGCCGCGGTTCGTATGCTGTATACAGTGTTTCACAGACTGTCGTCATAAACGCATTCGTCATAATTAATGAAGTTATAATGTACTCAGACAAAACGTCACTCCCGTCAAACTCAGCGAGAACTTCTCGCGTTTCTTGAGACGTCTCGCTAACTTCAGATGGCTCTCATAAAGAGTACAATGACATCTGTAATCAGATCCGCATCCGCATCACACACACACACACACACACAGACGGTGAAAAAAGAGAGAGTGAGTATGCGAAGGGTACGAGTTGGAGTGAGAATGTTCACAAATCCCCGTCTTACGTTCCTTTGATACAAGCAGATAGGGGTTCCATTAAATTAACTGCTAGCTAAGTAATGCGTCCTTCAAAGGAATGCCGCGGTATTTTGATAATGCCTTCGCGGAGAATCTGCGTAACGTAACTAGCGAGTTGCGTGCCGCGGCTTGCGAGAAAATGGCGACGCAGCGAAGGTTCGCGATCTAAATATATATCATGATAGACGTACAAGTATATTGCGGATATATTGCTGCAGTGGATGGCACAGGGAAGTCTTCAGACCTACGGGCCGCATTTGATAGCTTTACATTAATTTCACTACAAGGTTAAGCAAGTCAGGTTAACGTGAAACAATAAAACTTAAAACTAGTTCGTGTATTAATAAGTGCCGTAGCCTTGACCGAAATATTACGCTGTTAGTTATTACGCTAACTAGTTGATTTCAGTAATTTTCATAATACTTAAGGTTGAGTTTGAAATTGATATAAATTGTATTATAGTAACGGTAATATTGTGGGCGGTGAGATAGGTACTCCTACGATAATTGTAAAGCTAAGTTTCCGAAAAACAACTAAACGTAGGAGTAACTAAAACAGTTTGTACCAACATTCTGAGTCACCCAGTTTGATTTTACACCTATCGTTCCAGGTTACTCGTAAATGCCCAACACGAGGATCGAATACCCAGGGCCTCATGTTCAATGGCTCAACATTCGCAACCACTAGACAGGCGGGAAATAGACACATACAAACGAAATACAAACAGCACGAAAACTAAAACCACAAAGGACAATTCCGTGGAAACTCCGGAAACACAATTGAATTAGCTTTTCCTGCCGGAATTATTTCACGTGCGTTTGAATTAGCTGCATGCTATCCCGACGAGGTTTGTACTCGAGCAAATAAGTCCGAGCGCACTGTGCGACACTTTATTTAGCCGAGCAATTTAACTTTTGCGCCGAAACTTATAACGTGCGGGCAAAGCGGGCAGAGCAGGAAAAGCGGGCAGAGCGAACGCTTTAATTTAAATATTCAGTAAATCATTTAGTGTGTGCCGGCGCCAGCTCAATAATAAATGTAGTGTCGCTCGCTCTCACTGAAACTTCCTGAAATGGGACAATGTTTTAACGATGCCATGTAAAATGTTCAGCTTATGTGCTTTTGTTATGAGTGCCTGCGTTACATTTTTGATTTCCTTTGTGATTTATGTGAAATTCTTCCGGGAAATGTTCGTTATTTGATGAATTTTCATCTCTGTAGCTTTAATTCCGGAGATTGCTGGCTTGTTACACGTCTTCAACCTAACTTCGCAATAATTTGCTTCAACAATAACAATGGCTATTACTGTAATGATAACATTAACCGCACACTGCTGTTTTAGGCGACCACCCGTTCCACAACTAACCATATTAAATTTAGAGTCAATAATTCACCAAGTCAGACCCAAAACTTTTCGGGCTAAGATAAAACCTAGCACAGCTCTGCATTTACAAAGTTTTCTATAAATTGGGCAAAACAAAGGCGTGCTATTTCATCGTCAGCGGTTGGACAGAGCAAGTTAAAACAAAAGGCGGTGGTAACGAAGATTTACTCGTAATGCCCGGCGGCCGTCGCCCGCGCTATATTTATTGCCACACATAAATATACGAGTATGAGACGGTGGTGGGCAGTCAGGGCACATTAGATGACGTCACCATTGCGGAGATGATGGAGTGATTGCATCAGGAAGATCACTTAATAAAGTTTCTTGTGTGCGGCAGTTTGTAGATACGTTTGGGTCATTTGCATCACAATGTGTAGGAGGCAATTTATTTTGCGTTTTGAGAGATAGCTTCGTATAACCTGATTTTTATACATATTATACAACAATATTGACTCTGTGTTATTTTAATATCATCATTTCGTAATTATTAACTGATTTCAAAGAATATCTGTGGAGTGTTTCGCACATTTCAAAAGTGCCTGTAATGGTGAAATTAACACTTTGAGTTTGAGTTTTTATTTTGATTATTGGGGTTTGAAAAAAACTCTAGACTACGTTTTCCTCTTTTTCTTGTAGTAATTACTAAGATAATAATCTTCCCGTTAAGTGTTCGTTTCCATAAAAAGCGCGGCGTGTATGCAAAGTTGATGGCGACGCCTTTTAATATTCCGGGTGCGTGGCGGCCAGGCGGCTGTCATTATACAATTGCTTTCAATGCCTTTTAATTTATGCACAAATAACCCTTTGTTAGCGCCGCCATTTTGCTAACGTTTTTAATTTGCTGCTCAAAACGAAATTCTTTTCACTGTAATGTTGGTATATTGAATTGGCAGCGCGTGGTAGCGACTAGCGTTCCCTCGGCGGAGTTTGCGATTCCCTATTTTATTCTGGAATAGATTTTTATTCAAACGTTCCATATTGAATTTGGTTGAAAATATAAAATCGTATAAAGATTTAGAAGGCTCTGTAATAAGTATATAAATTACTTAAAAGAAAAGGTGGTCATTCCATTATGTTAGTTTAGGTAATTACGCTGCAAATGGAATTTACAAAACTAATTAAGGCATTTTTCCCGCACTATTAAATAAAACTGCTAATAAAGGCACATAATCCAATTCCCTGCGGCTACATTACGGAGTTTAATTAAAAGTAAGAAAACGTCGTAATTAGAGGTCCTGAGCTGGCGTGCTAGCATCTTTAGGCTCCGGCGGGCTCCACCACACGGTAACCGTTCGTTAGTTCGGCGCGGGAGCAGCCAGTAATTGCTCGATAAGAGAGCGTCAAACAGTCGTTAACCGAGGCACGGGGGACTCGGCCGTCGCCCGTCATTAACGAAGTCCCAGTTAATTGCTCCGATACTGTGGAGCCGGGCCAACGAGAAGGTTTCGGGAATAGAAACACGTGTATTTGCGGTCAGGTGAGCGGACGGTTTTAGCTGTCTGTATATTGGGTAGAAAGCCTTCATCGTGTATTAAGTTGTTCATAGTTCTAAGGATATACTAATCGACTCAACGCTCCGTGTAATTATCATGTCGTGTTGAGCATATCTAAGTTTCCAAGCATTTAATGTAGAACCGCCATAAATCATTGCGTAATCTAAAGACAGTGACCAGCAAACTTATTGTGTCCATTGTGACCGTAGTCCATCATGTAATGTAGTGTAGTGAAGCAACAAGAAGGCACATCTATCTTCCAGTGGACTTCCAAACTCGATAATTCACTTTGGCTTTTCCTTTCACTTCCTATTACCATGGAGTTACCCTAATTTAACTCTTATAACCTACTTAAAAGTTTGCTTTTTGGAAATCAATACGTATAAGTATTCGGAATGTGTACTAAGGAAATTGTTAAGTAAATTATGGGTATGTTTTACTGAGAGTGTATATTTTTGTCCGGCCCGTAGCGGAACCGATAAAGTAAAGTGTTATTTATTAATAAACGGCGGCGTGCCCGGCGCCGCGCCGCGCCGCGCACGCCGCGTCGCCGCACGCCGCCGCCGGCCGCTCCTCTGTAAGGACATCATTCCGCAGTCCGCATTGTTATTCATCGGGCGACCTCCTTTGTGACGTTTTAGGAGCATGCGATGCCGCATCCTGCCTCTCGCTCACACACGCGCTGTAACGCGCCCCGCACATGAGACGGGTGATGTGGTGCGTGAGTTTTGCGCTATGAGCTTGTTCTGGAGTCCTTCGCTCCTTCTCGCTTGCCCCCAGCTTATCCGGCGCGTCGGACAGAGACGCAAGATTAGCGCAACAGTTGTCGCACGTAGTATCGATCGCGCAGCCGAGCCACGTGCGGAGCCCGCCTCTCCTACCACTCACTACAATTTTCATTGCAATTTTTCCTTTTGAGCGGCGTCCATAGCCGCGTTTCTTTTATGAAACTATTGATTTATTGGTGGCGGCCGAGCGGTGGACGTCGTCGCTGGATGATGGGCGTGTTGTAGTAATTGCTTCATTTCTTCGTCGGATGTGCTCGCTCGTAAAATAAAACGGAATGGAGTGCGACTGGTTCTCAGCGATACATGTGTACAATAAGTGCTCGATAAACTGTTATCATGTTTGTTGTTGCGTAACACAATGGCGGATCGTGATGGGTCCTGTTTTAAAAATCACTTACCTAAATAAACTTGATGCAAAGCGTATTACCTAATTTATCACTGAAGCATACAAAAATGCTTTCAGAATTCAGCCTTTTAAGTAGAAAATATGTAAAAATATTCATTAAAAGCTACAAAGTTCCCCTTTGATCTCGAGACTCAGCTACATGTAATATGATAACAGATTTTATCAGTTGATTTTCCAGATGATCCTTTTAAATAATAAACGTGAAATTGCTGTAATGTCAGCATCGAGGTAATGGTGACGACATTATTTGAGTACTTTTCAGAGGAACATCAGAGAATACTGTTATCTAATTAATTAATGTTTGTAAGTAGATAATAAATTGTCGTTTAGATAGTTAGGTTTCTACTAAATTATTTGGGTTCTACTGTAACTTTTTTGTGAACTCTGTTTTTTTTTCTTCTCAGGACTACTAGCGTCTGTCAGTGGCTTCGCCTACGTGAATGTAATAGATAATATATAGCATATGAATATGTCACTCTATGATAAAGTTGCCTTTTAATAGAGAAATAATCTATAATCACTTCAATCGTTTTCGAGATTATCCCGTACATAAAAATTGTCTTTATAATATTGATATAGAATAATATTACGAGTTTATTTTTATTGATATAGGTACCAGTTTGGGCCCGCGTCAGAAGTCTCCTAAAACATCAAAAATTATCTTACAACAACGTGTAAAAGCTTCCTTTGCCCTAATCCGTCAAGAAACACAAAGTTTTTCACATTTTATTGCAAGAGCTCCTAGCTAGTATAACAATCACACTGGGATATTTCAGAGGTTAAGCGACAATTGCCGAGGTAGATGTCAGTAGAAACATTACGTAGCTACTCAGCTCATATGGCTCTGTGGGTCCAAAGGAAACCAAACTTCGATGCGACGTCGCTTCGTAAAAATCTGCAAGCTCGCACGATGCGTCAATAAAACTTGGGGATGAATCTATCACATACCCGTGAAACGAGACACAATAGTAAAACAATAACAGCGCGGTCTCATAGGACCGGTCGGGGATTTAAACATTCGCATTTGACATTTTGCCCTACGAAATCGCATCGTAATTCACAGCTATCGGCGATGCTGTATCATTTCGTACTGCATTACAGTTTTGTGTGAAAGCACTAACTCACAATCTTATCCTTAAGTCGAGTCAATAAACTAACAAAAGCAAATAAAATTCCCTATTCCCCTTCTATCAAGTGAGAGAACGTTGTGGAAGTTAATAGTAGCGCAGGGAGAAAGTTCAACTCCTTTGTAACGTTCGGGCGAAGTCGGCCGCGGCCCGAGACGCTTCGGAACCCTTCGGCTACTGTTCCAAGTTTAAAATGACTGTTGGAAACTGGCTTATTGGAGACAGCGCACCTGGTTTTGAACAGTATAGGATGTACATTCGGTTTATTGTGAGTAGTACATAGCTATGTCTCGAAGAGGATTACTTGATAAATAATATATTATAGAATATAGACTAGCTCTTTGTCTGCGATTTTGGTAGCGGGAATGTCACATAATAACTTTGACAACTGTATTTCGAGCGTAGTTTTGAAAACCTAATAATGTCAAGCTTTTTCATTCACTTACGCAGGAATTTGTGCTAAGTTTAAAGTTTATTGACCCCAGGAATAAAAATCCTCTATATAATCTTTGACACGGCCTAAATTGTCTTATGGAGGTACTTCTGAAAAACCAATTATTTATTCTTCAAGCAAAATACATGGCGGACTTAATGCCTTAGGCATTCTTAACCTCAACTTTTATTATTTTATTTAAACCCCACTATAGGTTAAATTTGACTCAGACACAATAATAATCGCTGCACAATATTTCACATGCCTACTCCCAAAATTTTCAGCTGTGCATTGATACGAGTATGTCAGTCAGTTTCTCCTAATATACTCGTATTTGTATATAGATAACTAAATACACAATATAAAATGATAGTATAAAAGCAAGCGTACATCTGCGTGAGTGTTGTTTCAGGCGACTGAGAGATTATGTAAAGAAGATGGCTTACAGTGTGAATAAGTAAGTCTGTACCCTGATCCCTATTGTTAGCTGCCGAGGGTTTCGTGTAAGGTACCATTCATGATAAGATAAGAAGACGGTCCAAGCTATCAATCCACTGATACTGCCTGTATGGCAATCTTTACGAATGAATAGCACTGTCAAATGAAGCAGACCTGTAAAACATGACTAAAGTTTCTATTGTAATACCAACGGGTCTAAATTTGTATACCTTCTAGAAAAATCTACATAATATTTCATCTTACAAAAGCGACATGACGACACCAAAAGTTTCCCAAAAGGAATCCAACGAAACAACAATCAAATAAAACTTGAAAGGGAATATTTACGGAAAACAAATGAGCGAGAATTTTCCTTATTGCGAAAGAAAACCTCGTTAGAATTGCGTGCTTTTTTGGAAACTAAAACATGTTGATTGGTTGTCAGCAGAGCTAGCCCGTACAGACGCGAGGCACGCGACCTCCACACGATACAACTCGGTAGCACAACCTGCACATTAACGTGATACTCCCGTCGTTTGTCATCGTCTTTATGAACACTGCACAACGATTTCGAAGCCACTAAAATTTATCACCCTCCTCATTTAAATACGAACTACCCAACCCCACCCAAGTATTTTTAGACCACATTTTGCTCAACTCTAGAATTTTCTTCGTCGCGAAAACCCGCATACCAAGAACTGTCATAACGGTTCAAATGTTTAACGCCATAGCTGACGGAATCTAGGCTACATAGCTCGAGATACCTACTACAGAAAATCTGTGAATTATGTACGGTGAATTTACGACCAGGTACAACAGAGAAACCTTATTAAAATTCAAGTTTCTTGCCTATTTTCTCTCCATTTTCTGTTTAATAAACTACAACAAGCAGCGGGTATAATCTCCGAGGAAGCCGAGCTAATCCTCCAGAGGTTTTCTTAGTTAACAATTCCATTAAAATCAGTTATACTTCGGAAGTAATAAAACTTGAAGTTACGAAGTTGGAGCGGGCGACACTGTTGAACAAGTACACAACATAAATAGTTGAGGCATTGTGATATGCTCATTAAAATAATCGTGTATTGTACACAGTGCCGGCGGTGTCGCATGTTGGAGAGAGTTAGCGCGTCTGTCACGCGACGCGCTCGGCCCGGCGAGGGGGTTAACGTCGACACGTTGGATTTTTCAATTGATTTCCAATTAGAGGCACGGCCACCTGCGCGCCGTGCTGCAGTCGATGTGTTATTCAGGCGCATTACGCCTGAATGTCAATCGATTCAGCTGATGAAGTGATACAGTGCTTTATAAATGATTCAATCGGAACAGCCTTGGAGTTTACATAGTTTATTGAATAAGTTATGAATTACGGCTGTTCTATCTTTGTCTGCTTCCTCGTTATTAAATAGTTGTACTGTTATTGTTTTTCATAAACTAATGAATTATTTTGTATTTCTATGTGGCGTATAAGCGGATGAATGATATGAAACAGATAAATGCGAGTATATAACTGTGTTTCAAGTCACATTATGTAGCAAAACATCAGTCATAGTTAGGTAGTCAGCCTAACAATTGATTTTTGGTTAGAGCAATAATTCGCAACAGCTATTGACGTCATCCACCGATTGTTTGCATGTACAGTTTACGATCGCGGTATTTGTGTTCCCAGATATCTGCCATTTAATATTAAACGGCAGCGAGCAAAACAACAGCGTTGTTTACCGTGTAAAGGGAATTTATTTCTTGCTTTCTAAATAAGGGTGAATCGACGTTCATAAAATCTAAGTGTGCCTATAACTCTGTAATGTTTTCACGAGCTGTGCGCGGCGTGCGCGGCGTGCGGGCTCGCGTGCCTGCCGGGCGCACGGCCGCGCGGCACGACACCACTCCGCGGAAAATGATTTGCGGGAAAAGAAAAAGTCAGCGAGGCGGGACTTGACAAACTTGAGCCTTATCTCGACGTTATATCTGTAAAACTAACGTTGTAATTTCTTTTGTAAAGTTAGGGGAGCCGCGGAGCGTAGCGACAAGGAATTTGATTTATTATTTACATTGTTTCAGAAAACTTTCTGTGTAGAACGTAAAAATGTCGAGTGCTTTTAAAATATTAGTTTCTTTAGGCTAAAGCCTAGACAAATCCGATTACCATCGTATAAGCGTACCTCTTTATTACATTGTCATATTTCGTGTACATTTGTGTTCCGAAAAAGAATTACTCACCTCCCAGTGACATAGCAAAAAGCTTGCCACTATAGTTTAATAACATTCCTTTGAACCAATTACTTTCGGTATTCGTTAATATTTCCCCAACTAACTTATAATACCACAACGTGACATACAAGTCACTCGCGCCGGAATGTGGCGTGTCCCAAGAGACGCGGAGGATACACACACAGACACACGTACACACACATGTATGCAAGTCAGTGGCGTAAGTTAGCGAGCGCTAGAAAGGGACGTTCCTTGATCCCGTTTTCCGGGATTTGCTCGATGACCCGCGATTGTTGGTTTCCCCCGAGAACTGAGCCCGCATTATATATTTATCCTGCACATTATAATCAGGGAAAGTTGGCCTGTTTGTGCGATAAAGTTGAGACTCAAAAGTGCTCGTAATTCCAACGTATTTACGTCTGGGTTCACTTAATTTAAATAAACATCTTTGTTTACAAAACCAACTTTTTAACTACCAAGAGCCATGTGAAAGAAATGTTTCCATTTTAAAAAGCTATAAACTGATAGAGACATAAACTTGTTGGAACTTTGTTATATATTATTAAAAGAAAATTCAGTCTGCATACTTTATTCAGACTAATAAAGTCACATTTTTAGAACCGAACGGAATATTTATGAGCGCGATATTTCTGTCTCCGCAAGAATAAAGTGGGATCTTCGGAAGCCCGTCCCTGCAATTTATTCCTTTTAAAAAATGTTCTTGGTATATTTGTTTTGTGTTTGTGTAGTTTGATAAATCCGTGAGGCTCGCGACACGAATGGCGGCCATCCATCAGGGTTCCTTGCGCTGGTGGCGACTCATTTGCATGGCGCTGAGCATGCGTGTCGGCCGCACATCTACTGCGACTTCATAACAATAGCGATCCATGTCGCTGTTTGTAGGTTTAAGCTTTGATGAATGTAGCCATTAATCGTAACAATATATAAATAGGGTTTGGTTCTAGTTAGCCCATTATGTTCCTCTGCTAGGCGAAGGCCTTTATGTCGAAGGGAGACGGACTCCTTTTTCCAGGAACGTCTGTCTTCAGCCTTTGCCATTGTGGTTACACTGTTCTTTTTTTTGAGGAAGGATTTCTCCCTTTTAATGGATAAAATCCACCTGTATTTTTTCATTTGCTTTCTGCGTTCTAGAGCCATTATATCTCTTTAAAAAATGCCGTGACCTATAGGAGTTTTAACATGTGACAATGGCTTATTTTTCTCTGCTTGTAACATATTCTATAATTATTCTTAAATCTTTGATCTGTAAAGAGGCTAATATTCAGTTTAAAAAAAAATAGTTACTGTTAAATATCACATGCTAAAAATATCACAATATCACCCACTAAAGCCATCATCAAAGTTACCAACATCATAAAGTTACCAAACTTTTTGAAAGCTTTTAAAATACGGCGCGTGAAGACAAATTCCGCGGGGCGCTTTGTACAAATCACGCCAAAACGCGTGCGCCCCACGGCGTGGCGTGAACGGCGTGCATCAAACTGACGCCCGGGTCTACCCACTTCATTATTCAGCGAAGCACACACAGTGGTGTTACGACATGTGTACGGCGCGTAGTTTTCCCATGGGGGGTGATGGTGGTTGGAAGAATGGAGTAAGAATAAAACATTTAGATAATCTGAAATCTGGACCCTGGGCAGGAATGACGTTGTAGCAGCGGTTGGTAGAGGGACATCTGAGTTCAGTACCAGACGGCTGTTAGGTAAATGATGAAGATGATGCAACACGCGCAAACCCTTCAGTTAGGTAGATAGGAGGGATACACTAAGTAGTGTCGTTGCGTGGTTACCTAAAGTATTAGTTGTTACTCCCTACATTTGTGTTGGTTGTGAGTACAGGAGTGTTTATTATGAGGCTAGGAAGCCTTCAGCCGTCCTCGTGAAATAAGCAGCGTCCAACACTAAAATAATTTTCGAAGCAGTCATTCCTGTGATTCGCGCTTTCATTATAAAAAATATAAATAATTTTGTGTGCCTATAGCATTATACTGAGCGTTCGGCCGTTTTGCATGGACGTAGCGCATATTTCTTGCTGTTTTTTTTATGTTTACATATTTTGTAAATTAGCCACTGTTCATGTAAATAAAGAGTTTTTCTTTCTTTCTTGTATTACAGTTCCTTCTACTTCCTTCTCTACTTATCGGTAGGTACATACACAAAGTAAATCACCTACCTCACCTCCTCCCCCCCAGTACGTGCACAGTTTATGGTGGGCAGTGCATTACCTTTACGTGCGCCTGTCATTTCATTACACTGGAAACGTTTCATTTTTTTGCTCATGTTAATGTTGAAGGGTGCGCCTCCAGGTCGCAGTATTTATCGCGCTTTGGAAATCCCTTGGGGACATTAATTATGTTTGTAAAATAATACCGTTTGTTTTTAATTAAAGGTTATTTATTTTACTTTGTATGTGTTTATAATTTTAATGGCATATCTTTATTTGTTTGTTATATTATTTCATTTTGATAACTATTTTGTGTGTTTCCCTATTATATTATATTTGCCTATTATACACAGAGTCTAGATCTATTTTCTTCCAACTGTCATTTCGCAGGTGTTTGAAGAGATTTCTTTAGAAATACGCATATGGAAGACGCAGTGTTGGAAGGCCTCCCACAAGGTGCACCGATGACCTGGCGAGGGTCGCGGGAATCCGATGACCGGTCGTTGTGGCGACGCTTGGAGAAGGGTTATGTCCAGCAGTGGACGTCTTTCGGCTGAGATGATGATGATGACGCATCACCTTTGTACCCATTTTTTAACCGTCTTCTCTAATTTCTTCATCTTATTTTTTAATTGATGTGTGTACATAAAATGTTTTTTGCTAGAAGCAATAGTTGGAGCTATTATTTTTAGTACATTTTCATCGAGCCTACTAAGTAATAATAATTAATGATGATAAACAAACTAATCTGAACATTAATTAATGAAGTAGACTGTGTGTAAAGCCGCGTATTTTCATGTAAAATATTTATCTAGTGTTGTGTACGTGTGTTCAGGGAGGTATTGTTCGGCGCGCCGAAGGTTGTGTCTATTTTCGTGTAATGATAAATTATGAGTCGGCACATAATTCTGTGAGCAGTATTCATGCAGTGACGGTGATGTATGATCGTCGCGCGTCGCGCGAGGTGGTAGGAACGGATCTAGAGTGTTGCTGTTAACCCTGCTGGGGGTAGGTTTTATTAAGGTTAATCGTAAAAATTTAGCAACCTCGTCTGTCACAGGTTATATTTACTTTTGAGCATTCTCTAAGGGCCTGTTTCACCACCTATGATTAAGTTTCGAGTATCTTACTTGACAGATAATTACATACGAATTATGTCACATTTTTGAATTTATTCAGTGAGTAGTGCCTACTCGGACATTGTGAAACAGGCCCTAAGACTCTTGAAGTTTGTTTTTCGACACAAGCATTAAAAAATTAAAAATAAATTAAACTTTACACCAAAATAGTAATATTTTTATTGTAACTTAAATCTATGGGTACAATGTCTTATCGCTAGCAGCGATATTTACCAGAAAATCTTAGGTTATAATGACATAAACTAAAATAGTGTTTACTGTAAGCAAATATTAAACAAACAAAGCTTCTAAAGTATACGATGCAAGAGCATACGATAAAGTTATCTGGGATAGCTCAGGTTCACTTTCTTATGACACACTAGCTGTCCCCTGCGGTTTCACCTGCATTTTTCGTTACTGCTCCGCTCCCGTAGGTCGTAGCGTGATGTTATATAACCTATAGCATTCCTCGATAAATGGGCTATCTAACACTGAAATAATTTTTCAAATCGGACCAGTAGTTCCAGAGATTACCCCCTACATACAAACTTACAAACATACAAACTTACAAATTTTACCTCTTTATAATATTAGTATAGACAAGAAATTAGGATGCGTTAAGCTAGACCAGTTTAATAATGTTTATTCCAAGAAAATACGGCGGGTTTGGCGAAAGTACTCTGCTATCAACAGCCACTCTTGGATCCGTTACTGATCGGTCTATAAAACTTATGCATGAACTTTATGTACCTGCTGGGACATTACGATTAATTGTTAATCAATTTTTATGATAAAATTATATATAGTGAAGTTGCTTAACTGGCTGGAACAGTAGATATTGCTACTATGTTGTTTCTGCACCACCCTAAAGTCGATTGGTAGAAAATGCCTAAGGCATTACATTAAGTTCATCTTTGCAAGTTTCATTGTACATGAAGTTTTTAAAATAAATAAATATTGAGAAAGTTTAGTTTATTAATCGTTTTAAGTTTAATCTACTGTAAAAAAGTTCAACATAAGTCAATCAAAAGTCAACTTTGTTCAGCAAAGCCACGTCCAATAATAATTAGCTGGCCAATATTTAACTATGACTGAACAAAGTCCCTATTCCAACACCATAAATTCTAATAGGCAATACAAAACTAAATTATTGCCCCATAAAACGCCTATTTCATATTAAATGAGGCAGTTAATATACACACACAGACATACAGAATGTCTGCATTGAATTTATCTAGAAATAATAATATACCGTATTGATGTAGCAGAAATTTGTAGACGCCTCGTGCAATCTCGTAGAGGCCTCGTAACTCCTCGTAGAGGCCTCGTAGCACCTCGTAGCAACTCGTAGCACGTCTACGAAATCGCGTAGACGCGAATATAAAACGGGCTACGAATACGGAATTAGGTATTGTTGGTTGAGTCATTACTTTATGGGACGTGTACACAATGGCCATATATCGTGTATTTCTATAGCATCTATTTATTTTATAGAATTTGTGATTTATAGCAGCTACGGTGTTATTGTAGAATATTTTATAAAGGTATGTGCCACTGAATTGCCTAAAGAAAATTAATATCCTATTTAATAACTTAAAACCACACTGATTTTAGGGTTCCCTATCCAAGGGATAAAATGGGACTCTAATACTAAGTTTGTCAGCAGGCTGTGTAAACCGTGATAGCTAGACAGTTGAATTTTTTCACAGATGATGTATTTCTGTTGCCGTCATAACATCAAATTCTAAAAAAATAATAAAATATATACTATATGAAAGTGGAACCGCCCTTTAATATTTATCTTATACATAATAAACAAACATGTTTTTTTCCCGTTTTTTGTTACGGAACCGTTCGTGTGCGAGGCCAACACGCACTAGATCGGTTTTTAAATCTCGTTTAGACATATAAAGTTATACAATACGGTAATGCTCCAACATGCGTCATACTTGTATAAAATAATAGTAATAATAAATCACTTATCATTCAAATCAATTGGTCTCGGTTTTACTGCTCTAATTTATGTTTGTTACAATTCAAGATCAACAAAAAAACAATTTACTCTTTATTATCACATTACCTCTCGATCCCTCGTGAACACCCCGCACCGCACCATTCGATACGATTAACGTACAGGGTCGCATCAGCGCGTCCGTCTCATGTATGATTGAGTCCGCCATCACTGCCCACTCAACACGCAGCATCCCGCGGGACCCACTAACCATGTTTATTTGCTGGCCTTGTGGCTATGTCACGGTTAAACTTACTACTGTACAAACTCGTGATTTCAATTTAGGTGTCTTCAAAGCTAGAGTGAATAAGCTCTTGATAAACTAGTGCGCCTCACCATCTACGATTGCAACATTTGCAACGTTGCTTACCGTCGGGTGCGATCGCAGTTAAGCACTAGTTTAAATTATTAAAAAAAAGTTAGGGTCAATGGCAATCAAGGTAACTCTGCACCACAGGCACTAGTAATTACTCTGAAGCAAAGTAGGCTTGTTAATATAATTGTTATTTAAGAGGGAAATTATCAAAACTTCTCCTGCGTTGAGTAGAGCGAGTGACATAGGCTATACACACGTACTACAAACACAATCGCTGCGATGTGCAGTGACAAAAAGTGGTTACGTGTGAATAGCGTCGCTGCAGCTTCTTGCAGTTGCGTTATAGTAACTAAAAATACCGCGTTGTTTGACAGTTGCATTCTACAACAAAATGTGGTCTTTGTGAATAAAAATATTTATTTGTATACAGAGTAGTGCCCATCTACCTACGTGTTTTTGGGTTAAGATGGTTGTGGTAAGTCTGAATAGACTCCTAGTTTACAATTAGTGATAAGTACATCACCGGTAAGATTTAGCATATGGTAGGTTGACTGGCAGGTTCAAGAATTTTCCTTTATTCGTGCTTTCCCAGTAACATGTCCGTCACTGTATTGATGGTCACTCCCCCAGGACCACTCGGTATCGGGATACTGTTGTTACGATCTGAAGGAAAACATTTCAGAGAAAGAGATACTTTGAGTAATGGTCGTAAAATGTTGTTGAACATGGCTGAAGACTGTTGTTAGGGAGCCTACGAGGTAATAAAGTTTTCTTAATATTTTTTGCGCTTTAACAGGGTTTTGTGATGCTACTAATACCAACGTGTTTTTATACATGGTCTTGTAATAAGACTTTTGGCCGCAGTTACTTGTTATGCAAAGTTCCAGTATGATGTCACAAGAATGCTTAAAAGTACTGTTAAGTGACATTGGTGCTTCGGAAAGAATTGTGGTACAAGTTCTGCTGGGAGCCGTCGCCCGTTTATCATCATTGTGGCAAACATTTGAGGTATATTCAGCGTGGGCAGAGCCGTCCCCTCACCGTGGTTAGTGATGCTGCAGATAACATCTAATTTCCTGACGTAGCGCCACCCCGAAGCAGAAAACACCTATGAGGATTACCAAACGGTAAAATGGTATATAGAAACGAATATGTATCTTTACGTATGTAAGGTGCATGTGCCAACGTTAATAATTATTATTCATAGAAAACTATTATCCCCGTGTCGAAAAGTTCCCTTTCTCTTATTGACACTGCAGCATTGTGTAAAGGCCAGCTAACTTTTTATTTTAAACGGCTATTCATTCTGTAAGGAAGGAAGTGCTGAGTCTCAGTTGTGCCCCGTCCTCGTGCTGTGTATTGACATTGTGCGCTAATCGCGTGTGTACCGACCTTAACACAAAGAGGAGTTCTATTTACTACTGTTTGGTAAAGTTCGCAGCTATGTGTCATTAGTAATACAAGTACAACGTATGTGTTTGTAGAAACGTTCGCGATTTCACACTGCTTTGCTTAGGATGCCGATGTTAGCAAATATAAAGTTGGTTTTACATTGGAAACTGTAAGCCTAAGAGTTAATATCGATGTTGATAGAGAACTGAAACTAAGATATGAGGAAAATTATGAGAGCAATATAATTATTATATAATGTAAATAAATCACGGTTGATACTACAATTGTTAACGTTATTAGAAAAGTAATCAAATGTGTGGGCAATTATATTTTCTCAACGATAAGTTCCATGGTCAGAACAAACAAACTAACTTCACATCGTTCAAAATAATAGAATGAAATGTCATCGTTTTTACAATTTTCATCGCTACATTCTATACTGTTATGTGTTATGGTTAAAATGGCAGCTAAGTTACAATTTTGACAAGCTCCAACGAAATGGTCTAAGAATCGCTTTCTACAACCGCTTACCCCGAGGCGTTACCAATTATAGAAAGAGATTCAACACGAAACGATTGAACCTTACTAGGTCTGCAGTTTTACAGAACTCAAGCGATACAGTGTTTATAAAAATGAAATAAAAATAGCAAAATAATATAATGTAATGATTTTTAAATCCACACAAAACAAAATCAGCTCTCTTCTCAGCTTCACTTACAATCTTACAACAATACATATTTCACACAACTTAGCATACACAGCACTATTTACCATAACTGTTCACTCTCTTCAGCTTCCAGTGAATTTCGACGCGATGCGAGACGAGATCGACGAACTGAAGATGATCTCATTAGCCGCCGCTCTCGGCCTCGGCTTTCGGCCTCATCCACTATGCAGATGATGGCTTTGATCCTCGCGCGGGGATGGGGGCCATCCCCCCGTGCGCCACCCGCAGGTCAATGTAACGAACTTTGATGGCGCTTACAAAGGAGCGATTAGATATTATTGGCAGTGTTGCCGTCGTTAAGTAATTAACTATTCGTTTTAGTGGTATTTATTGCTGTTAATTATGGTTGTTTGGATGCAATAAATCTATGAATGAATGGTGATAGCAACTGCTGTTTTGTCCGCTATTTTTATTTTAAGAGATTAAAAATACTGCAGGTGCGTAATGCTGACATTCAGACTCAGAAGTGGCGAAGTAGCAGAAAACAGAGGCTCTTCCACGAGTTCTTAACGCGCTCCATTTGACGACTTAAACGTAACTGTGAACGGAATAGAGCTACATAGGCTGTATGTACGAGTATAACTTCATTCGTCTTTCTCACTTGCACACTTGTAATAATTATAACTCGTCATGGTAAGGCCTGTCTCCAGTCTCAACAGCAGCAAGAGATTTATTTATTTAAACTTCATGTACAATAGTGATACACAGGCGGGTGGAAGAGATGTCTAGATAGATGAAGAGATGTCTAAAAAGTAGTGTATAGAGTAAATGTAGTCCCGATACTAAATTCTGCGAGCTTTAAAAACGCTTAGAAATTCAACCCATTCATAAATCACACAAATTTTTCAATCTCCTTCCGCAAAGAAGCTTCAGCCGTCGATTTGTCGATAAGCGATTGCGCGGATCCCGGGGGATTAGTCCCACATCCCGCATCCCGCGTCCCGCGTCCCGGGCCCGGGACGTCGGCACATTAGGCCGCACTTATCGCCGGGATCGCCCCACGTACGTGAGGCGGAGATAGCGGGTATGTCTTAATACTTTGGAGCACTATGTTGATAGTGTTCCCGAATCTTTACAGTTGTTTGACTTTGTTTATTCTGGGAGGTTAATGAAAGTTCTCTACTACGTTGATATCATCATCATCATCTCAGCCGAAAGACGTCCACTGCTGGACATAGACCTCCCCCACCTGTCGCGACAACAACCGGTCCTATGCGTCTCGCATCCATTGGAAGTTACGTTAGTTAGTTCTACGTTAATATTACGTAGTTACTCAGATACCCGCGAAACGAGACACAATAGTAAAACAATAACAGCGCGGTCCCATAGGACCGGTTGGGGATTCAAACGTTAACATAATTGAAAAAAACATACGCAAATAAAATTCTTTGCAATTTTTTTTGCTGAACATACCGTAACTTTATAAAGAGACTTAAAGATAAAGCAAAATAAATGTTCTCTGTTTGTTTTTAATTTGTAGCTAGTCAGGTTTACTAAATGAATTAGTTGTGCGCTCATTAGTTGAAGCAAATAAAGAGAGAAATGTAAATAACACTGGCTACTTGACTTACTTAAGTTCGAAGAAACTATTGATTTTCAACAGTTTTTTATGTTGTGAAACGTGTGAAGAATAAACAGGGAGAGTGCCTAGTGCAAATTATACGTTTAATGCGGTCGACGTTCCATGCAATCATGTTCATGACGTTCCGTGCTCCGATTAGACCGTGAAGCGGTCTGCTTTTAACCAATCAAAGAACCAAAGGTGGTAATCGTGTTAGTGTAGAAACTACTTGCATTCAGCACATAGATATCTTTCGAAGAAACACAAACTAGGTACTGTCTGTTTTTTTTTTAATTAAGTTTTTAAAAACGGGTTTTGGTAGGTGTGATTTTTGTTACTCAATACTTTATTGCATTCCATATGTGTGTAAACTGGTGGTAAAACAAAATAATGGAATGTTAGATGTTTGCGCTCTGTCCCCCGTTACTTTTGTCTGTGTCTTTCTGCGTTTCTTGCGATGGTCGCGCATATGCGCCCTGCCACGCAAGTATGGCGACTCTTTTTGCTAAGTACAACCTTGGTTCTTGAGCTAAGTGAACCTACCTCCATTAATTACTCAGATACCCGCGAAACGAGACACAATAGTAAAACAATAACAGCGCGGTCTCATAGGACCGGTTGGGGATTCAAACGTTAAAATCAGAATAAACCCTTTGTCAGTACGACATTCTCCAACAATGTATTCGTACTACATAAAGCCTTGTCACATAACTGTGAAATACCTCTGCTGTGTACAGTAAAGCGCGTGACATTTATGATGTCAGCTCACGCCGGTAGAGGGCGCCTCCGACGGTTACACGAGCGCCTGGAACAGCCTTCGTTACAACATTGTTGGTGCTTGTAACACGTGCCTCCTAGCTTACCTTATAAATGAACCTGCTTAAAATGTATGAAGGTAGCTTTTTAAGACACCATATTTTTCCTAAAAGTTCAGCAAAAATAATATTGACGGTGGAAGCTTATAATAATCATCCTTTCAGCCGAAAAAAGTCCACCGTTGGACATCGGCGTCACTACAGCGAGCGACAGGATCGGTCCTCTCGTATCCATCGAATTCCTGCACCAATCATCAGGTCATCGGTCCACATACAAAAATAATTACAAAATATACTTCCACCGTTTCCTAAAAAGGGTAGGTAGACAGATCTTTTCTACTTTATGCGGTATTTTAAGAGGTTTTTCTAATCGTAACTCAGGTTAAAGAACACAAACCACTTAGCTTCCCGGTAGCAACAGCGGAGGTGATGTCAACACACTTCTCCCTCCGCTCGGCAGTCTCCTCACGTTCAGTCGAGAGGGGACCTCCTTATTTTCAGCTAATTTGTCCCGGAGGAAGGCGCTTTAGAAAAACGTGGAGCACTTCCGTCGAGGGCGTCGAAAACGAGGAATGTAATGATTCGTCTTTTTGAATTACTTGTAGCAGTCGGTCGCTATTGAAGTGGAAATCCAAAAAGACTGGTTACTAAGTATATATGTAGTACGGCGGTATCACAAGTTATAGCTGCATATCTCATTTTAGACTATTATATATCTTAAGTAATTCGAGCTACATAATCGTGTAAAGATGCTCTTTCTAACCGTACCTACATTTGCCACAAACCTCCATCAAATATTCTCAAAGACGATGTTAGCAAGACATTTAAAATTTATGTGTTCGTGCTCATTTTCTGACTAC
The DNA here is from genome assembly GCA_030763345.1 of Mythimna separata. Lineage (NCBI taxonomy): Eukaryota > Metazoa > Arthropoda > Insecta > Lepidoptera > Noctuidae > Mythimna > Mythimna separata. Next base: position 1,065,910 of record CM061181.1, on the reverse strand, counting down.
ACCAACAGAAAATGAAATTCAGACCAACGAAAAGAACGTAACAAGAATTACAGACTCGAACATTCCGAGAACGGAATAAATAAAGTAATAAAACTCCAAGACCGACATAACTGTAGAATAAACAACACAATTCGCTTACATTTTAAAATAAACCCGTTTGAATAAAGATGCAGCCATCAAAAGAGCGGCTAGTACCGGAGGCTGCTGTAGTCCTCGTTTACGAGGCAGCCGCACATTATCGTGAGTTTTGTGGCGCATAAAAGCGACCTTTAAACGTAAACATTAGGGCGACAGCCGCAGCCGCTGCGACCTTTCACATTTATCACTATCCCGACGTAAGCGAACGAATATGTTTTTTAGGGATATGCGCGTTTTATGAGATAGGGACATCATAGTTGTAAATTGTCTTTTATATATTGCTGCGGTCATAAGACTGCGATAGGTACGTAGTTGTGTAACGTCGTTTGTTAGATAAAAGATTATAGAATCGATACTGCGATCTTCTGATAAAACCGTATAGTTGGTAAGATAAGTAATTTCAGGGAAATCTGTGTAAGTTTACCTTCATTGTTCACCTAAGTTTAATACAAACCTTAGGAATTTCTGTAAATCAATAATAATAATAAATGGATTTTTGGAGGTATGAAATCATCCTATGACTTCTCTTGCTGTAGAGTCGAGCCGGCGGGCGTGTCAGACTTATACTGACAAAAACCGATTGACCTTTGCGTTCTAGTACCACGGGTTTCTTTTTCAGATATTCCTCATGACCCTAGCAGGTATCGGTCCTGCTGAACCTCGTCGGTTTTGATGAAATCTCTTTCCTGACCGCCTAAGCCTAAGGATATTTAATGGCATACGACTGGAATTTAGGTGCTCGGCAAATGTATTGGCTGGTGTGTTTAGTGTCCAAAAAGATATCTACCATATAAAACCCTCTTAAGTTAATCTCTTAGACACTTTTTACGATACCAATAAAATACACGAGCTGGTCCATAGTACACATACATATATAATATATATGTCGGCGATATAGTACGGACTTAATATAATAAATTCAGTCTTGGCTAAAGCTTAACAGAGCCGGTGCCAAGGAAAAATAGTAGTCGAGCTAGAAGTAGGGTTGTCACGTTTTAAGTTCCTTTGTCTAAATTAAGAAAGCAGGCGGAACGCAAACGCGCTGGTTTTAGTTCAGGCTCTGCGGTATGCGAGGTAAGCCTGCTTGCATTACCTGCTGTAGCGAGACAGCTGTGGACCTGCGACGCCTGTGCCAGGTTTATTAATGGTGTCGCGGGTAATCAAGTTGTGAGTAATGTGGTGAACAATCAAGTAAGCGAATACCTATGTTTTTAGGGATACGTTTGATAAGATAGAGACCTTAAACTCATAGTTGAAATTGGCTACACTGAGCATACCGGAACACAGTTAGGCAGCTTGGCTGTGCGTTTATGCCCAGTGCGTGGTCACATCTTTTTTTTACAGGTTTATATACAATTGGTATTTTCAGTTTGTACTTTCGTTTGTACTTAGCTATAATATTCATTAGTTAACATGTTTATTTATGCGTGAAGAATAAATACTTCTTCTGCTAAAAGATAATAACATAATTGCTTATCAAATGCTGTTTGAAAACCGTTCACGAAAATAATTGTGATTACATAATTATGTAGTTGCCAATAATTATCTATGGCTCCGAATGAAACCTATCGATGAAATGAAGGACCGTGGTGTTTTTGGAGATAATTTTATCTCTTTGTTTCCAAACAATGTAGTTACTCTGGGGACCGGGTTTAAAGTCGTCATGCTACAGTTCTAGTTTCAGTAGTGTTTCAGTACAATTTTCAGGACTCGTCACGTGATACGTGTCCCAAGGATTCCGTACGAGTGCTCCACAGTAAGACATGACCTTTTCATTCCCTCCTACGTATTATTTATTCATTTGAATCTGAGCTGCTGTTTCTCTTTACATACTCGTACTTTATGTATTTTGTTTGTTCGTGGATTTTCTGCACATTGGTGAGGTTTTATTTCTATATCCTTGAATATTACAGAAATGTATTACTTTACGAATACAATACGAATACTGCAGAAATATGCGTTCCAGCGAACAGTGGACTTCATTAAAGTTCATATTTTGAAATGATGATAAAATATTCTTGTTTTAAAATGAAGCTTTTATTCTTAGCGATGAATGACGCGTTTGGAATTGCATAATTAATAAATTCTGACGAATGCATTCTGTTATCAGACCACTAGACCTGCGGCGTTGCGCCACCGGTACACGGTGAACATTCCACCTAAACGCACAAAGCGTTTTGGGAACACGTTTATATACAGCTAAGGAGTGAGATTCCCTGTCGGAGTCTGTGTATCCTGATAGCTACAACTTAGTGGTCTTTAAGTCAAGAGTGAATAGGTTTCTTCTATGAAAGCGTGCTCCATCGTCGGCCACATCATTGCTTATTATCAGATGAAATTGTGGTCAAACGCGAGCCTATCAATTAATAAAAAGATTTCAGAAATCTATTACTTCAGAAATATATAAACTGTGTAATTTGGTAAACCTGGTACATATTTTGATACTGAAACATTCTTGTTTTAAATTGAAACTTTTAGTGGTTTCCCGGCCCATTTATTTTGTAAGAACATAACTAAAGTAAATGAACTAAACTCAATATTTTAATACAATATTTACTTTGTGTACCAACAGTTTAATCCTAGCATTACTAGGCTTCGCTCGACCGCGAGTAAACTTGCTCTCTTGTTACAACTTCGTCCGTAAGAAGTCGTGAGGCGAGCGAACTTAGATTAGCTGCTCCGACGCTGAACTCTTGTAGTTCTTGTTAACAATCGATATTGTGTTTTGGCTGTTGTAATGTGTTTTCGTGTCTTTTGTGAACTATGTGATTTGTAGCTATGTGCTTGGTAAAGTAACTTGAGGTATTGTTATAAGATGTAGGTATTTGGCCTTATAGATATCTGAATGACTACACAACGTGGACTGATGATCTGGTGAGAGTCGCGAGAATGCGACGGACAGGAGTGTTCGTTGTGTAGATACTTGGGGAGGCTTATGTTTAGCAGTGGACATTCTTCAGCTGAAATAATGACACAATTGATTGAAATGTTTAATGAAATGACAACCTTAAACAGGGCGACTGAACAGGAACACGCTGAAACGTATAAAAATGTGACTGTGGCTCTAAAATGTAAACAGAAACAGAAAAACCTCACAAATAGGTTTAATTCAATAAAACTACGACACTTTCCACTTTAAAGCTGGAGAAGTAATTAATTGATTCCCCACCTAAAAAAATATCGAATTTTTAACAAGTAATAAATTAATAGAAATAACTAAATGCTGGGATTTATTTTAAACAACGATTAAACCATTTTCTTTTGTTCCTATTCACCCTGCTATTTTTTTAAACATTAAAATCCTTTATGTTTTAACCGGATCGACTAAAACCTCATCTACACAAAATTAAATCCGCTACAAAAGCAATCCAATATTCTAAATGAAATTAAAAAACAAACCCACATTCCAACAATGCAGTATCAAACATCGCCGCGGCCAAGTCAACGACCTCACTCTAACATTTAACAAATAAAAACCTCGATGAAAACGTAACAAAGGAAGAAATATAAAAATGAACGGAGTATTCCCGTTTCAGCACCCAGATCTTCGGCACCAAAATTTTCGGCATCCAGGCTATTCCCAATTCGGCACCAATAGGTATTTTGGATAGACAGTATATAAAATCATCATCTACCTAGCCTTTTTCCCAACTATATTGGGGTCGGCTTCCAGTCAAGCCGGATTTAGCTGAATACCAGTATTTTATGAAGAGCGGCTGCCTACCAGACCTCCACAACCCATTAACTGGGGTAACACGGTATTTCATGGCAAGACTGGAGTCCGACTGGCTTCTGACTATCCGTAACGACTGCCAAAGATCTCCAAATGACAGCCGGGACCAACGGCTTAACGTGCTTTTCGAGGCACGGAGGAAACTCGTTATATTAAGATGGTCACCCATCCACAGATCAACCTAGGCAAGCGTTGCTTAAGCTTGTATCAACCTGTGTAGCTGTTATTATCAAGTAACCATACAAAATACCAGTCCAAAATACCTACCTTTGGTACCGAAAATCTGGGTGCCGAGACGGGAATACTACAAATGAACACGATAAGGGGGCGGCGGTCAGCGCATTGTGGTTGCTCCGCGATTTGGGACATGATTGAGTGTGTGAGCGACGCATTATGCGCCCTCCGTCGCGGTGAGGGCAAGCGATTATGGTTCTGTGGTTATAATAAGAAAATTCTGCGACGGAATACAGCCCGGTTAATTACTTTGGGGAACATGGGAACTCCAAAAGGTGTCCACCGTGTCCCCCAGATCGAAGGAAACGAAGGAACGGGGTAGGGGTTTAGTCAGTAAGAGTCTGACACAGCCTCCCGCTCCGCCCAAGAGTGGGAGAAGTCATTCTGATGATTCCCCTACCGGAAAAAAAAGCCCGTTCAATTAACTTGTTCCTACAAATTGGCTTTCGTGGACTATTTTAAAGCAGCCACGTAATTTCTGTGATGTGATAACGTGTGAAAGTCATTCATATTCTCTTTACACATACTAGTATTTTTTTAAAATATTTTTAACATAAATGTATGTTAAAAAAATATCAAAAATATTCATAAGCCGCACATACAAAGCACAGTTTCATTTATTGGTATCTGAAATTTCTCAGTTGCAATGTAGCTGTTACATCCATCCAAACTTGAACATTATGGAGTCTGTCTGTACCTCCATAGATTTATCATTTGCAAAAATATGAATGAACAAAAAACTATTTTTCCTATCTATAATAATGCTGATATTAATCAAAAAAATACGAAGGAGAAATTTAAATAAAATCTCAATTAAAAAAAAACTTAGCACTAACAGTTCAACAGAACATAAATACACCATCAATATTCCCGACCTACTTGAAATCCAAATAGATTTACTTATCTAAACGATCGCATTGCGAACTTGATCAACAGTCCAACACCTGCGCAACGTGAAAATACACGTCCAAAAATAAAACCAATCACCGCCTCCACGACCGAAAGATGAAAAAAGGTATGTAAAGGTCGCTATCTCGCGCCGTCCGCTCCCTCGGTAAGTATTCATAAGCGAATTTATGTTGCCAGATGAAAAAAATAAACAAGCTGAGCTTCTGGAATAAGGAGTTTCATTTTCTTTTGGAACAAGGAGAGAACGACATGACAAATGTGTGCGTTTGGATGTTTCATGAGAAAGGCTTTGCACATTTTATACCCTTCTCAAGCCCGGTCACCTTTAAATATGGCGGAAAAAGATTTGGTCCATACTTCCATAGGATTTCCTGTGTGCCTACTTGAACGTGTAATGTGCTGAATATTTTACCGCTGTGTACACTGTGCTATCTCTACAATAGATCCGGTAATGGTGTTGGCGTGTTTGTGTTTATTTATCTGATATGTACCGGCATCGTTTGTTCAGTGTAAATAAGCACAACTCATGCGCGCTCATCGCTCGTCGCCACTTAAGAAACACATCTACTGCAGTGATGGAAGGCGACACTATATCGTAAATGATGAACAATATTTTTTGCACATATTGAGCCCTATTCGAGAATAAATACATAGATATACTGATAATGATGATTTTATTCTATACCATTAAAAATACTGTAGACGCTCAAAATTAATAGAGTGTTACTAGAGTGTATCTTATCGATTAAAGCAATTTTTTATCGACAACCGTTGTCCATCTTCTTAAAATTACATGTAGCTTAGTAATACTTTTACAACATTTTGCTGGGAAAGGATTATAGGTCAATATAGTAGCTGAAGAAGCATGTGTAGATGACTTCACGGAGAACGTAATCTATCAATCAACTAGACAAATGGTTGTCTGAGTAGACATATCACATCAAGACGCGGCAGTACAGAACTACTAGTGTGTATAATACTTCTATAATAATTTAATATATTATGAAGAAGAAAGATTTGTATTTTTGTAATTTGTTTTTGATTTTTTTGTAATGAATAAATTCAATAAAGGATGGAGCGATTTTTTTTTAAATTACGGTTTTATGGTCTACTTTACCAATTTGTGACATAGGCTATATTTTCCAATAGGCCAATTAGGATACCTACTAAAGCTTCAAATAGCAGGTAAGGTTTTGCTCAAGTCGGGAATCAAAACCTAGGACCCCACTCTCAGCAGTCACACTTATTTTATATTCTTACATAATTAATACAAAACCAAGTCATTCACCCCGTCTGTCTGTCTGTACGAACGCCATAAACTTAAAACTACTGAACAGACTTTCTAGCAATTTTCACATATGAACAGAGTGATTTATGAGGAATGTTTTTTATATAATACGAGTACATGCGTATCACAATAGGTAGAGAACAGTTGTAAAGAGAAACTGGGTTCAGCCACTAGTTTATATAAGAAAGAAAGAAAAAATGCATTTATTAGGAGCAAGACAAGGCACACAAACCATAATAAGGTAAACATTAAACAAAAAAAAAGAAGCCAAAATAAAATTTTCTGCCTCGCGGCTGCACCAAAATAGGGCCCTTATGTAAATTAGAATGAATAGGCCCCTGATCTCCTAAACTCCCCCTCTCGCGAAGGTGGATCGTCTGTGGAGTGCAGCTCACATGACTGGAGGTACGGCGAGGGACGTCGCCACTAGACAACCGGGTCAAGAGCCAGTCGGCTGAGAGGCTTCGATCTCACGTCAACACGGTTAGGAAGTTAGCTAGTCTTCGAGATTACTTCACAGATAGGTCACTAGGCAGGTTTGTGGAGATCGTGTGATGTGAGTATCCATCAAGAAAAATTAGGTCGATACTTTTAAGCATTGGTAAAACTATTAGTATTTGTTGCGCGTGTTCTGACTAAAGAGATAATTAAAGGAAACGTGACTTCAATATTACTAACTACGCATTGTATATGTGTCGAGGTAGGGCGGTGTACTGTAAACGACTGGCGAGCCACCCGCTCGCGCTCCCATATTTCGTCAAGAATGCAACTCAGCAAATCGCGGTTACTGAGCCGCCACATATTCATTACCAAGTTTGTGTTTAACAAATCGCTTTTAGAAATTAAGCTGCCAATTGTGTTATCCTGAAAATGTCCTAGATGGACATTTTTCGTGTTTTTTTTTGTTTTGTATTTTGTTTGAAAGAGTATCCTGGAATGCTAAGTGCAACTTGGCTGGGTTTTAGTCAGTTAAAGTCTGACACTCCCTTTTGCTCCAACTAGAGCAGAAAAGTGGTTTAATGACTTCGCACCAAATACCATTTTATCTATTCTGTATGATATAATACCGTGTCACATTAATATTATAACGGCGAAAGTATGTGAGAGTCGGGCGTTGAGTTTATTAGGTACTTCTTCACGCTCGAATGGTTGAATGGATTTGGATGAAATTGGGAACACGGGTAGAACATATCCTGGAACTAACACCAAGGACTTTACTCTTTTGTACCAAGAGTATGTTCTTTTAGACAGTTTTCTACTTCCACGTGGACGAAGCTGCTGCCAGCAGTTATCATTATCTACCTAGCCTTTTCCCAACTATATTGGGGTCGGCTTCCAGCCAAGCCGGATTTAGCTAGTATTTTACGAGGAGCAGCTGCCTACCAGACCTCCACAACCCATTAACTGGGGCAGCACGGTACTTCATGGCAAGACTGGAGTCAGATTTACTGGCTTCCTTCTATCTGTAACGACTGCCAAAGATCTAATCTACAAATGACAGCCGGGACCTACGGCTTAATGTGCTTTCCGAGGCACGGAGGAAATTCGGTATGTTAAGATGGTCACCCATCCACAGGCCAACCTTGGCAAGCGTAGCTTAACCTTAAGATCGACTCGTGCGGCTGTTATTATCTATCCGCGAGCTCCACTATAAAATTCTATCTAACGATCCAAGTATTTTTTTAAAGTAATGTGTAATCTTTTTGTAACCCCACTTCTCCCTTTCCAGATGACAGAGTGGAATCTGTTGAGAATGTAAATAGCACGCATCAATTTGCACATTTCGCGTCGCGTCACAATCGCCACTTTACATCGTCCGTCGCTCCAGCGGCGCGAGTGGGACGCATCACTCATCTGCCGGGACATCCATCTTCCACAAAAATGTACGACTAACATTAAGAAACATCCCTCACACAATATTTCCATCTCCAAAGTAAATAACCAGCTGCAGGCTTTCGTCGTTTATACCGCGTACATCGAGGGACTGGAACAATTTGCCTGCTGCGGTTTTCCCGTCCGATTATAATTTGGGTGTCTTCAAGGCTTGAGTGAATAGGCTCTTAATAAACTAGTGCGCCTCAACATCGACGACTGCATCACTGCTTACCATCAGGTGGAATCACAGTCAAGCACTAGTTTAAAACAATTTAAAAAATGGCGATACAGCAACATCTCAGATAAAAAAATGTCATTTAAAACCTTTTATAGAATTATTTTCTTTTTTACAAACCCCGTCTATCGGTTTTATTAAAACCCCCCGTTTTAATAAAACCGTAAAATTCCGGTGGTGGGTGGGGATGGGACGGCCGGGTGGGGTGGATCGATGAATATAAAGTTTGGCAATAAAACGGGGACAGCGGCGGAATATGTGACCGATGTGGCAAACAAACACAATTACATTGTTTTTATATGAGACTAGAGATACATGCGGTTTCGTTTGCAAGTGTTGTGAATTTTCTTCTAGTTGCAGTGGCTTAAGATTTTCTCTTCTTGTGAGTCGCCATATTGCCATTTATTTCTGTCTCGAACGTCTTATTCGTGTTATCCTAATTAATAACTTTCATATCCTTTTGGACATTTGCCACTCAGGTTAATGATTTCCTAAAACAGCATACTTACTTAGGAGTTCAGTATACCCAATCGGTCAATTAAATAACATGATAATTATTTAAACATATTTACTGCTGAATTTTTTGAGGTGGGAACTCATCAAATGACTTCACGATGTAGGGTGGAACGCGAGCCCTCTAGCTCCAAACTTTTACGGACTGAAACTTACCCTTCATTTGACCCTTTTTGTTTGTTTATGTCCCTTCATTTACCAGATGATCGAAACCATTCATCACGTTCCTGCCCTTTTCTCATTTTATTTGGATTCTGCGCAACATGCTTTGTTTTCTCCATTCTGTGCTGTCACTCGTCATGCTGCATCTCTAACTCTCTTTTCTTTCATATGACTCTTTACACAATCCATCCTTCTTTTTGTTGGCCTCCCTCTCCCTCTCCATCCATCGACATGTATACTAATAACTCTGTTAGTAACCATTAAGTATTGATACTAAAAAAAAAACTGCTACCCTTTGATACCTCGTAAGTAAAACAGACATTAACGAGGTTTACCCTTGAATAAAACAGATTCAAGTCATGCATTTGCTCACTTGAGTATAATCTGATTAAGGTGCATCGAAATTCACTGAGTTGATAACAAGCTGACAAAGAACTTCTGTAGTAACTTGAAAAGCAGTTTAAAATATACATAGTTACAGACAGCCAGACAGACTTGAAAAAGAACATCATAAGATATAAGATAAGTCAATTCATTTGACGTAGTTTTACTTTATAATCCTCTCAAAGTGAGTTTATAAAGGATCTCGTAACAAGACAAACTTTGTACTCTCACTTGAATACTTTATTTGGACTTATACTTGAATATCATCTATATCAATACAATCTTTGCCCTAGCGGCCAAACGTTCAAGTTTACGTATGTTTTTGCTCTTTGCTAAAATACTAAAAAAAATCAAATCTGGACTCATTTCGCAAACAAAAGTGCACATAGTTATTGACTATTCTACTTACAAGTGTAATTTTGTCTAAAAGTTGTAGTAAGTGTTAATTTGAACGATTTTTTGGTGTGAACTTGTGTGAACCGTTTAAAATTTTAAATCTGGACAAGTCAAACGGTGAGTGAGTGACAAGACACTTTACGCCCAGTGCATGCGACCGTCGCGGTTACGCGGTCCGCGTAGGGGTCATATCAGCGCGCGGCTACGCTCAGTGACGTAAGCGAACGCTCGCACCAAAGACTAAGTGACGAAGACGGCGCATTACTTCCTGCCTAATTTACACTGCCTCTGAGAGGACGACTTTTTAATTGTTTTTCCTCTATTTATTTTTCGCTTGATTCACGGATATGCCTAAGATGCATCGTACACCGCCAACATCCCCGAAATTGGGGGGACCAGGACAATCGCAATCTGTTCCTGACATACCATCGGCTTCTAGTTGCAAGGAACCTGATGATAATGTTACATTCAGGGGCAAGCGGCCACGCGTCGACGACTCACCCAAATACCCCACCGCAGCCCAACCCTCGCCCAAAAGCTCTTGTGCGTGTCGTGAATTGAGGGTTGAAATACTGGAAATGTTGGCTTCCTGGAAGGCCGATTACGATTTTAAAGTCAAAGTCAAAGTCAAAGTCAAAGTATTTATTCGTGTGCTTTTTGGTGATACAACAGGTCTTACAATTATTTTATGGTAACTCAAAAAGCTACCCATTAGGCATACACGTTTTAACAATATCAGAAGTTAAAATTGATTTACATACATTGAAATACAAAACTAAAATGTCAAAATGTATTTACATTGAAATACAAACAAGAAAAAAAAAATTGATGTACTAAATAAAAATGTCAAAATTGAGAGAATTGATATACTTAATAAAAATGTCCAAATTGAGAGAATTGATGTACTAAGTAAAAATGTCAAAATTGAGATAACAATTCATATTAGAATACAATTAATTATTATTACAAAAATTAAAATACAATCAGTTAGTCAAGGTGTCAAGCATAAATATATAATAGTCAGTTTTTACATTTTGTCAAGAAGGAATTCGTCAATGGTATAGTAGCATTTTTCAATTAAAAAATCATTCAGCTTTCGTTTGAATTGTATCAAATTCAAATCTTTGATAGCATTTGGTATTTTATTATATACTTTTGGTGCCATGCAGAGAATGCTTTTATGCATAAGGACCGTCTTTGAGGCTCTTAGACATAGTTCGTGTCGATATTCCGGTCTTGTTGATCTATAACGTTCCTCAGAAGCTTTTTTAAATAATTTACTGTTTTTCTTGACGAACAATGCAGTCTCGTATATATAAAGGCAAGGTAATGTCAATATCCTAAGGGATTTAAAATGAGGTTTACAACTATCTGTTGGTTTTAAATTACACATCGATCTAATACACCTCTTCTGTGCTTTAAAAACGTTATTTTTCTCACATGAATTTGTCCAAAAAATTACTCCGTAGCGTAATGTCGAATCTACATAGCCATAATATGCAGCTATAACAGCTGCCTGATTTACTACTTTCTTAAGCTTGAATAGAGCAAAGGCGAAGCGACTTAATTTTTTTATGAGGATTGATGCATGTTCTTTCCAAGTCAGTTTAGAGTCAATAGTCAAACCTAGAAATTTTACATGTTCTACTTCTTCAATTCTATTATCGTCAATTAATATGTTTATGTCAGGAGTAGTTACTCTTTGTCTAAACTGCATAATTTTTGTCTTACTTAAATTTAATTTTAAATTATTATGGTCAAGCCAATTAATTGATTGTTGCAATGAGTCTTTGATGTCACATTCATAGTCACTATTTTTATTTTGCCTAACAATGATCGTACTGTCATCAGCAAAAAGGACCATAGGAAAACTGACATGTTTTGGAAAGTCGTTTATGTACACCAAAAATAATGGCGGTCCTAATACGCTGCCTTGTGGTACGCCATAAATTATTTCGCGTTTTTCGGATACATATTTAAATTCCTTTTTTTCTTTGATAGAAATTCGTTTAATTTCCGTACACTGTGTTCTACTGTCCAGATAAGATTGTATAAGGGAAAGTGCTTTTCCCCTTATTCCATGCGCATTAAGTTTCCGTAGTAGAGTATTATGATCAACTAAATCGAAAGCTTTCGTCATGTCCATAAATATAGCACTAATAGGAATTCTTTTATCTATATCTGTCATTATAATATTAAGGAAATCATAGATAGCCAGATTTATGGATTTATTTTTTCTGAAACCCTTCTGTTCCTTTACTAAGAGATTGTGTTTTGTGAAAAAGGAATCTATACGATGATAAATAGCTTTCTCGAATATTTTTGATACTACTGGTATCAGAGCAATGGGTCTGTAGTTATTGATATCAGTTTTATCTTGTTTCTTAAATAAGGGCTTAATTATTGTTGGCTTGAGTTTATCAGGATATATTCCAGAAGAGATACTAACATTAATGATGTGGCAAATGGGGCCAGCTATAACCTCGGAAACAAATTTTAATACCTTTGTTGAAATATCGTCATATCCTACACTAACTTTGTTTTTTAAATTCTGTATTATGCGATAGACTTCATCAGGTGTAGTTGGGGCTAAAAACATTGATTCGCAACATGAATTTGGAGTCTTATAACTTGCAGATTTTGAGGTATTTGAAAGTAATTCTGCTTGATCCACAAAGTGATCATTAAATGCGTTCGCTATATCGCAGGGGTTTGTTATTGTAACACCGTTCCTTCGTATTTCCGTTATGTGTTCATGGGGAGGGCAGTATTTATTTTCATTTATGATCTTCCATGTATCCTTTGATTTATTTGTAGATGTCATTATCCTATGATTATTTTTTGCTTTTTGTGTCAGTTTTATTATTTTCTTAAGTCTTTGTGAGTAATTTTTAAGTTTAGTTAAATTATTGCTATTGGGTTTTGCTCTTAGCTGCCAAAGAAGCTGTCTCTTATTTTTGCTACAGCGTTTTATTCCGGGTGTTAACCAGTTCGGATTCCTTTTTAACTTTATTATTTTATTAATTAAGGGAAAACACAAGTCGTAAAACAGCCGGAATGTTTCAATAAAGCCATCATACGCTACATTAGGATCATCAGATTCATAAACTTCACAAAACGATAAAGGGTATAAACATAATCTAAATTTCATAAGGTTATCGTAACTGTAATCTCGGGCTGTTATATTCCAACTGTTTATTGTACAAGTCCTTTTTACAGGAATCTTTAAAATTTGAGCGGTATGATCTGACATGTTAAGGTCAATTATATCGTGGATACATTTTTGTGAAAAATTGTGCGCAAAATTATCTATACATGTGTTGCTTTGTAGCCTAGTGGGCTGGTCAATTTGCAACTTTAGATTGTAGCTTAATAGATAGTTAGTAAACTCAATGGAAGTTCTATTTTTTTTCAATGTATTAATGTTAAAGTCACCACATATAATAACATTTTTGCGCGCTTTATAACAAATCTTGGGCAAGAGAATATCTAATTTAGAGTAAAAAGTTTCAAGATTATTTGATTTAGGTATTCTGTAAATACATACAATGATAATATTGTGCTGTATCAATTCGATTGCGCAGCACTCGAAAGCTCCCTGAATAGAAAGTTTCTTTATATCTTCAAGCTCTCTATACTGATGCTCATTTTTAATTAATATGCACGCTCCCCCTCTTTTTGTGTCTCTAGAGTAACAAGCTGCTAATTTATAATTAGGTATTGTGAGAAAGTCCTCATATCCAGTTTCCATGACGTGTTCAGTCACGCAGATTACATCTGTGCGATTTTGAAATTCAAGCAGATGCAGAAGCAATTGGTCTGCCTTGTTTATCAATCCTGCGATGTTTTGATGCATTATTGACAAATTAGCATAGAAAAAAATGGTTTGATGTATCTTCAAATATGTCCTTTTTGTCAGTGTTACTATTATTCTCTACTTGGATTTCGCTAATAGTTTTTTTGAGATTCAAGATTACGTTTTTCATGCCTCTGTCATTTAGGAGACCCTGACGACCCGAAAACATTGTGTTGTCATAACATAAGTCAGCGTTTGAGTCCAGTAAATAAGCATATTCATATGTTGTGTTGTGCAGATACAAAAGATTATTAAACATTTCAACCCGGGAGTTGTATATTGTTGTGTAATCACCACATTGTCTATAGGTTGGGAGACATATAATTATATTGGTATGGCTTAGTTTTTCAATGGAATCTTTAATATGGTATATCAGATCGTGATAGTTCTTAGTTCTTAAGAAGTCTCTTTCTCCTACTAGAATAACACAATAGTCGCTTTTACTGTAGTGTTTAATCTTATTTTCTAAGCCAAGTAAGAGTTGTTCGATGCTACCATTTGGATACGAGTAGTGGCAAAAGTCAAAACTAGTTGCAAAAAGATCCTCAATAATGTTGCAGAGTCCGTTTCTATTGTTGGCGCTTATTATAGTTAGTTTGCTTTTTATTGTGTTTTGTGTCTGGAATTGTTGGTTGATTAAGTTCTCACGTATTGAGTGTTTATTTCCATAGATGTTACATTGAGTAGTCTCATCAACCATCTGGGGTACAGCTTCCGGAGTTGATCTATCAGCCATTTCGGGAGTAAGCTTCATACATTTCTTCGTCGACTTAGGAGTAATGCTAAGATCGATTGTAGGAACTGTTTGAGATGATTTTTTCCTTTTTGGAGTGTTATTCACAATGTCCGTTGTAAGTTTTTTGTAAATGTTTTCCTTTTTTGTCAAGTTTTCGATGGTCTTTTTGAGATTTGTGTTGTCCATATTTAGGGATTCAACTTCTCTGTGTGCAGTCTCTAGTTGAAGCGTCAATTCTTTTATTTTGTTTTTTAGTTGAAGAATTTCATCGCAGTCCTCGTCGTCTGATATGTTGGGTAGACTGTTACTAGTGGTGCCATCTAGTTCATTATTTGTTAAGTTTAAGTCTTCACTTTTTGTTTCGGAGACTCTTCGATTACGACGTTGTGTGGTGTTCCCAAAGAAGTTCATTATTAATTTAAATTTGAGATCTTAAGGAAACACAAAAAGATTCGCAGCTCGTGGGATTCGAACCAGCATTCAGTGTCTCAGCAATCCACCGCTTAATTGCTTCGGCTATTCGAACGTTAATTATGAGGTTGAATTTGGTAACTGGTTGAGGAAAAATTATTCAAATAGTTTTGAAGTCGTTAAAAATGATTCATCGTTTAGATATTTTTTCCACAAAACACCAAGTTCAATTTTAACTGCTTACATAAGTTTTTTCCAGTTAATATACACTTGTCACTTAGTTTTTAGGGTATTTCACGTAATTAGTTGCTTATCACAGTGTTATTTAATGTTTATTAACGTTGTATTCTGTTTCATCACTTCACTTAATTGTCTTTACTTATTCGAAAATATATCACATAAGTAGTTTGTTTTGATAACGTTTGTGCACAGTATTCACACCATAACGAACATACTAAACACAATTTAATGTACGATTTTGTTTGTTTTATAATTTTAAAGTCAATAATTATCAGAGAACTACACTTCGGATGTTTACTTCATCAGCGCCATCAGTCGGCATGGAAAACGGAGCAGGACAAATTGCTATCCACCTTGGTTAAGGATGTCGCCGAGATTAAAAACCAATGTGCGATAATCCGTAACACTACAACGGAGCACGAGGCTAAAACTAGCGTAACTACTCCCCAAGTGAAAACGAGTGGGAAAAATACGACTACACATGGGCAACAAAAATATCCCCGCCAGTACTCTGAAATCACTCAACGTCGTGCTACTACTACACCAAAAGCAAGCGGAAAGGTCACCGTTCCCTTGGCGATCACATCTAGAGCGACGGAGGTTGTTGATCAGGAAATTCCCGAGACAAGTCTGCGGGATTCTTCAAAACCCGGTGTCATCGTGCCGGTGGCTGCCACTGTGGTTGACATCTCGATGAGCGATACAGGAAAAGACGGTTGGACTGAAGTTCGACACAGACGTTCCCAACGCTCACTCAGTAACGTGTTGCGTGGGACAGCAGCGCCTGGTGCCACCAAGCTTGAAGCCTCGGAAAGATGGAGATACCTGCACCTCTTCTACGTTAAGCAGGGCACGTCCGACAGTCACGTTCGTGATCACCTAACTACCATTTGCGGAACAGATGTTTGTACCGTTGAAGTCCTCAAATCCCGTGGTAAATATGCATCCTTTAAGCTGGGTGTGCCATCAAAATTGGCTGCTCAAGTTGTGGCTCCTGAAAATTGGGCAGAGGATATTTGCGTCAAGCCATGGCGCCGTAATTTTCGTGCCCGAAGTGATGAGACCCAATAAGCCCTATTGCATACCTGCCGCTCCTCCCCCTCATGGTTCTACTGGTCACACCGTCTATCTGCGCCTGCTCTACCAGAATGTGCGTGGGCTCAAAACCAAGTTACCCATATGGAGGTCAAGCTTATTACTGTCTGAGCATGATTTGGTAGCTGTGACCGAGACAAACCTGGACAACTCAGTGGAGGACTCAGAAATTTCGGCTGGAGATTGGCGAACTCTTCGACGAGACAGAGTGACCACGGGTGGTGGTGTGCTACTTGCTGCGCGGCCTGGGGTCACCGTGTACAGACTACGTGAGCTTGAGACGGCCTGCGGCGAAGATTTGTGGGCTAAGATCACATTTTATGGCCTAAATATAAGTGTATGTGTTGTTTACATCAAACCTAGTGCAACTGACGCTGATTACCTGTCGTGGTTTTGCAAGGTCGAGGACATTATTCACAGTTTGAAGGGATCTGTTCTTATTTTAGGCGACCTTAATCTAAAGAGTGCGTCAGTAAATGTTAATAATTACTACTGTTATTTTTTAAGTTTTTGTAGTCTGGTTGAGATGAATGAGGTGATGAATATGCGTGGCAGTAAGTTAGATGTAGTGTTGGCTCGGGAAGGCGCCGCTGTAAACTGTGAGTATGTCGAGGGTACGGAGCTGGTTCCAATTGATCTGTATCACCCTCCGTTAGATATAGCAGTTTCCATCCCAAGGCATAAGATACATGGAAAACTCGACCCTAGCAATATTGATCGTAGTAGGGATTGGAACTTTTGTAAGGGTGACTATCCGTTATTGTTCGAGCTTGTTCGCTCTGCTCCATGGCAGGACATTTTTCGCTGCAATGACGCGTCCACCGCTGCTAGTAAATTCTATAATATCATGTACAATATCTTTGATTCCTCTATTCCAAAGAAGAAGAGAGGTACTTCTAGTAATAGACGGTACCCAGTCTGGTTTACTAGAGATATCGTAAGCGACACTCGACGGAAATCAAAACTCCATAATAAATGGAAACAATCCCGATGTGATGCTACATACGCTCAGTTTAGCGCACTGCGGTCAGAATTGAAAGTGAGAACCGAGAAGGCGTATAGACTGCACTGTTCTAATGTAGAAAACAGCCTAGGCAAAAACCCAAAACTGTTCTGGCAGCACGTATCAAGCCTGCGATCGAAGGGTGGGTTTGAGCCGGACGTTGTGCTTGACGGCAAGGTCTATTCAGGTGTCAAAGCCGCTGAGGCGTTTGCTGAGTATTTTTCCAGCGTATTTCTGCCTGAAACACCAGAATTGGACCCGAATTCAAACACGGTGAACAGTGAGGGAGGTAATTTTTCCCTGCCCGTTTTAGTCCCTCAGGACGTGGTGGGGGGTATTTCCAAACTCAAACCCTGCAGTTCGGTCGGCCCAGATAATATCCCTGCCTATATCATGAAGGGATGCAACAGTATATTAGCGGCCCCTTTATGTCACATTTTTAATTTAGCTCTTCAGACAGGCGTGTATCCGGAGCTTTGGAAGACCTCACGTGTTACTCCCATCCCTAAAACCAGTGACAAGACATCTGTCGAGGAACACAGGCCCATCGCTATTTTATCCACCGTTGCAAAGGTCTTCGAACATATACTTCACACTGCTATCTTTAAGCAAACCAATATGTATCTTTCTGATGCTCAACATGGTTTTCGACCTGGTCGCTCCGTGAACTCAAATCTGCTTGTTCATGTTGACTTCATATCCAGTAGCCTGGAATCCGGTAGGCAGGTCGACACTCTCTATTTTGATTTCCGGAAGGCGTTCGACAAAGTGGACAACGATGTGCTTCTGGCAAAGTTGGGGGCTGCGGGCTTCTCATCCGGCTTTCTTAACTTCTTCGCCGACTACCTACGGGATCGCAAACAGTTCGTCCGGCATGGCTGCTTTGAGTCGAAGTCTTACTACACTCGCTCGGGCGTGAGTCAGGGATCCGTATTAGGGGCGCCGCTGTTTCTGATCATGATCGATGACCTAATTTGTGAGATTCGATTCGCTAAATGCCTTCTATATGCCGACGATCTAAAACTAGCTGCACAGATCAGAACAGAGGAGGATTGCGAACTCCTACAAAAGGATATCGATACCGTCTATGAGTGGAGCATTGCTAACAAGTTGTTGTTCAACATTAATAAATGCAGTGTGATGACTTATGGTCGAGGGTTGAGACCAATAAAACACGAGTACAATTTGGGGGGTACAGTGATCACTCGTGTCACCAGCGTTAAGGACTTGGGAGTGACTTTTGACCGCAGTCTGACCTTTAGAGACCACGTGTTTGCCCTTGCAAAGGAATCCTTCAGACGTCTGGGATTTGTCTTGAGGAACGCTCGCGACTTTCGCAATCCTGGTGTTATTAAACTCCTGTACACCTCTTTGGTTCGGAGCAAACTCGAGTCCAGCGCCTGTGTCTGGCATCCACATACTGCGTCTCAGACACTGATGCTCGAGAAAGTTCAGAAAACCTTCCTGAGATTTTTGTATCAGAGGTTATATCATGTCTTTCCATACATGTACCCAACGAATTATCTCCTAGGGGTGTTAGGCTTTAATTCGTTGGAAGTGAGAAGGGGCTTTGATCAGCTCATGATTGCTTGTAAAACCCTTAGCGGTCGTATTGACTGCCCTGAGCTCCACGGACTTTTCTGTCGCCTATTTGTGCCGGACAAATACCTTGGGCACCGTCAAAGCCGCCGTCATAATTTGTTCGCGCTACCGCAGTCTAGAACTGTGGCTAGAGCCCAATCCCCAATATGTCGTACCCTAAGGATGCTAAACGCCCTCCTGACTGCCGACCCTGAATGTGATGTGTTTGCGGATGAATGGAAGAAAGTAATGTGTGCTTGTCTAGTGTTCTGCGAGAGACAGTATGCGAGGGTGTCCACTGTTACATTTTAGTTTGTTTGTTTGTGATGTGTCTAATTTATTTTACAATTTACCTACCTAAATAATTATTAATAATGTTATCTACGAATTGTCTATTTATCTGTGAATTTAATTTAATTTATTTTGTTTGTATTTTTTTTTTTTTTGTATTGTACTTATGTTATTTCAATGCTTATTTAATTTTAATATTCTTAATTCTATGTTAATTAATATAATTGGACTTGTGCCGTTTTAATTAACTATAAACAAATAAATAAATAAATAAATAAATAAATATCGGGGGTGAACACAAATTTTTAGAGGGCCATTCTTGTAACCGTAGCGGGCAAAAAAATGCTCAATAGCTTAGACAGTACGCCTGTCGACTAGTGCGTTATTTATTTTCCTAAATACTTTAATAATATTTTTTAATGTTTTGTCTAGGTCGCAGGCTGGATCAAGGACTTACGCGGGCCCCATGGTGGCCCGGGGTCCGTATGTTGCAGGGGCCTGATCTATATCTAGGTATATGTTCAAGAGTTGAAACTAATAAGTTAGTAAATGTTGGTTAAAGGTCGGAAAGTAAACAAAAAATACGTAATAAGATCAGTGTTATTACTTTTTTTTTCATAGAAAATTAAAGTTTACTAAAATGTATTCTAACCGGTTTTTAACTCGAAAAAACGCACGTTTGTAGTTAAAATACGGGAGCAAAGTCACGGGTAGATAATAGTTTTGTACATTTTCACAGCAGCCCATAATCCCAGCGGCTCTGTGGATGATCGAATAAAAACCGCAGCGAATTCTGAATATTAATTAAAACTTGTGGTTCATGTGATTTTACTGTTGCGGTCTGTCTCGAGCAAAAACAATGTGTTGATGTTGGTCGCGTTTTTGGCGCTAACTTAGTATCTAATATTCAGTTTTTAATTAAATGAAATATACTTACTTAAATATTGTAAAACAAAGTCGCCCATCGCATCTGTCTGTCTGTAAGTATAACTCAAAAACTGCTAAACGAATTTTCACGCAGTTTTCACTAATAGACAAAGTGATCCATAAGAGATATTACAATGTGACCTCTCTCATAAATCAAGCTGTCTCTCTGTACTTGCATATTATAGTAACGAAATGTTGAGAAAGACGTGCGAAACTGGGGCGGGTCGCTATTGTTTAAGAAAAAGTTTCTATTGACTTTGTTTTTCTTACACCTTACCCTCGAAATCAAAAGATTTTCTCGAATGTTCTTATAATTTTTTAACTGTTGAAATCTTTCAGTAATGTCAATCATAGAATTACGTAACACTCATAATATAACAAATCAGTTTCGTGTCGTCCCCGTTTCGTGTCGGTTTTGTCCTAAATTATAATAATAGATTAGTAACTGAGTTAGTCTAAAGCCTGGTAGTGTCACGCGTGACTCGAATCTGACTGTAACACAGTTCTACCATTACTGTTACAGGTTATATTTCAACAGTCTGATTACCTGGCTGATCTTTTATCAACTTCAGCATGAAACCTTTAGATTGAAATAATTTAAAAACAGTTTGAATAGAACTTATTCTCATAATAATAAAAGAGCCACCTACATGATGAAAATCCAAGTGTAATAAACTTAGGGGCGGGGTTTGAATTATGTTATATGACTTTTAATCTATCAGATATCCGCGAAATGAGACACAATAGTAAAACAATAACAGCGCGGTCTCATAGGACCGGTTGGGGATTCAAGCAATAAAGCCCCTCAAATCTTTTCCCAACTCTATTGAAGTCGAGGATCGGTCTCAAGTCTACGCAGATGTAAGTTGAATACGAGTATTACATGAAGCGACTAACTATTGTTTATATTATGCATGTCAAATACTACTTAGTAATTAAAGAACAAGAACACCCATCCGTGTTCATTTAGTCACTAAAAGTCTGACGCTTCCTCTTGCTCCACCTAGAGCAGGAGAAGATGTTGCATCTGGGCCCAGTGAGAGAGCATCCCCCGCCAGTGCTCCGCCCAAGCGAGGTACACCTGCGTAGTGTCCTCAGGGAGGTCCGTACAAAGGTGATACCCGTGCGCCTTGGGGCCATCGCGACAATTTCTACGCCTCAGGTACCTAATTACGTAAAGCCATGTTTTAATTTGTGCTACTTGTTATTACGAGCACAAACGAAATAATAATGCCCCGCAGAGATTGTCTCAACACATAAATTCTATTTACATTTGTTGGTTGTTGGTACGAGTCTCTTTGAACACGCTATTTTCTTTACTTACAGAATTTGTGACACAGAATTCCTGGAAAAGATCTAATGTAATGTAGGCTTGTAGGTAATATGATAAAAAACGGTCCAAAAAAAAGTAATTCGCCTTTCATCCTTCTTTTTATACAGTGTTATGTTAGCCTGAAAATTTTTGGAAGAAAACATGTTTACTTGCTTTTATTATCAACTAGCTTTGTCCCATGGCGTCGCCTCCGTCGCCTAGCTGGGTATGAAACAGGAACCGGAAACGGAAAAGCCCTTAGCGATAGTGTCCCTTCCTTTCACTGAAATCATTTTCGCTATCGAATAAATAAGTGCTTATTTTTCCTTTAGAGACTTTATTTTACAAATAAATAAAAGAACATACAATTTTACCAACTTATCACGGACAGTAGTTTAGATTTAGTCTTTTGGCTACTGGGACTATTTTGTAAGATTAACGTTTGAATCCCCAACCGGTCCTATGAGACCGCGCTGTTATTGTTTTACTATTGTGTCTCGTTTCGCGGGTATCTGAGTAATTAAGTTATAACCTCAATAATTTTACATGATAATGACGATGACGCCATCGTCATTTATGCAACCGATTTCGACATAGCGACCACGTTCTTCGTGGTGTTTGCTAGCGTTCTCATAGACAAACGTGTCCTGTATATAATGATGCAACACCGTTCCCGGTCCACACATGACCCTACAGGCTTTTGTATTTGGGCAGAATTAACATGTTTTTTTTCTCTCTCTTATAAGTCCTCCGATCAGAGAACGCTCATGTCAGAACACCGTCAACAACATGGTAAATGATAGGCAATTGGTGGTCAAGTTTTGAGGTGGTCTCATTTTTGGTCTTAGCCTTCTTTCATCCTTTAACCTATCACATAGCCACAAAACGAGACACATAGTAAAACAATAACACCGCGGTCTCATAGGATCGGTCGGGGATTCATGAATTAAGGGCTGCTAACTGTCGCTGTTCACCTCAATAATATAGCAAATAGGACGCATTTTTATCCCGGGAGTATAAGCATTTGGATACATTTTTAACTTCAACGCAGGTGTAACTTAAGTACGTAACAAGATCAGTCTACTAACTGATCCTAATCTCTTTAAAACACGCATCTCCTAAAGCCGTCGCGGGCTCTCACCCTCATAACAATAACATTATAATAAAGCTGTAATAATTAGGAACATAACGCCAGCGCGCGCGCGCTAACACAGCGATTACGCCGCGCAGGCTGCGCGTTATCGGCGTGGAGCTTGATTACCGGAGCTGTTGACTGCGCTTCGGCGCGACGTGACATCAGGAACGTGATGCTGGAGAGAGGTGATCTGGTGATTGGAGATAATGATGGGTTAATTAATATAAGGTTTTTGTGACATCCCTCTGTTAATGTGTGTTAGGGATTTGGTTTAGGTATGGGATTGATATTTTAAAGAATTACAAATTAGTTGAGTTTGTTTTTACTATGGATAGGCTCGCGTTTGACCTCTATCTTAACTGTTGGCAAGCGATGATGTGGCCGCAGATTAAGCACGCTTGACTAGAAGTAACCTCTTAATTCTTGACTTAAATGTCTTCAAATGGAACTAACACCTGGATACATTTAAGTATTACAAAACATTGTCTCTGGAAGGGTCTTCCACTCCTTAACTTAACACATAATTAATGTGTTTACAAAAAGTGTCCTGAATATCAGGTGCATCGTCGTTTATCTGGTGGTTTGATGATGGAATACCCTTAGAATCACGGAAACCAGTATAACACAAGCTATCAGGTCGTAAATAGTCTAGTTCGGTAACAAATGGCAGCCAAACTAAACCAATGTCTTTGTATTGTATGGAATCGAATAGATAGTTAATTTAGATGAGGTTGCTATTATATCCCAGAGGGATTCCTGTTACAATGGATAGGAAACAAGTCGCCGCGTATTCTGGGAGACTCCTTATCGGGACCAGACATAATTATTGTGATATTCGGTTTATTGCAACAATAAATACTAATTTGCTATCGGTTAGGTGACCCCTAGCAATGTGTAGTGTTCGAGTCCAGAGTTCTGAAATAAATTAGTATAAAAACAATAATACTTACAACAAGTAACTGAAATAATACAACCCTTATCAATCATAGTTATTTTTCAAGAAATTAGTTATACTATTATAACAATCGACGCATTACACTAGTGGCGCACCTGTATTAGTACACACACACACACACGCAATAACTATCTAGTAAAGCAGTCATCAAGATTTTTAACATAAAAATACCCACTATAAAAACAGCTGAAAACGATTAAGAATTTTTACATGTTGTTTATAAAATATTTCTGATATTGTTAGCTTAGTTACAGGATCTCGTCACTAGTCACTTTACATTATTAAGCCTATGTACAGCAGCTGAATCCTGTGTCGACCTGCGTTACCTGCGTTGCGATACTAATATTATAAAGAGGTAAAATTTGTAAGTTTGTAGGTTTGTATGTAGGGGGTAATCTCTGGAATTACTGGTCCGATTTGAAAAATTCTCTCAGTGTTAGATAGCCCATTTATTGAGGAATGCTATAGGCTACATACCATCACGCTACGCCCTACGGGAGCGGAGCAGTAACGAAAAATGCGGGTAAAACCGCAGGGGACAGCCAGTATTTAATATAATAAAAGCCGCGGACACAGAGGTCACTCCTAACACGTATAAAGTGTCTGTGAGCTTCACTGTGGTGACGCAGCTCGAGTGTACGCGCCTATTTCATCTCCAACATACACGCGATAAGTTACCCAAAGAGTAGGAATTAGAACATGTATTGAAAATATTGAGCAACTAGCTTTTGCCCGCAGCTTCGCCCGCGTACATAAAATATAGTCTATCAGCTGAAACCAATAACTTATCTATCACATATCGGAGATTGAAAAACAAATGAAACAACAGAAAACATGTATAATTTTTGTTTTGTATCATTAGTTTTACTATCTCCGATATGTGATAGATAGGTTATTGGTTGCGGCCGTATGCCACTTAGGAATACAGCAGCTTTCTATTGGTGAAAAAAGTTTAGCAATCGGACCAGTACTTCCATAGATTACCCCATACAAACAAAAAAACAAACTTTACATTTTTATTATATTAGTGTAGATGGTGATGATAAAAGAGTAGCCATTGAGTTTCTTGCCGATTGTTCATCATAGGAAACGACCAACTGGAACTGTGCACTAGCTTCTGACTGATAAAATTATTTTGAGTTTGTATTTTCTGTTTTGAATGTTTTGCAGGTTAAAGTTATATTATTCTCTTATATTGCTTAAGGATAATATGCTTCGGAAATTACAATATTATAATGCCTACTGAATTTATTAGTAAGTTACTTTTACCAGTGGCTTCGCCCACAAGAATGTAGGTTTCTACAATACAAACTTTGGAATCCCCTTTCATCCCCCTTACTTAGATCTATTTGATGATTCTGATAGTCTTGAATGCTCTGATCCTAATTAAAACGTGGGTTAAAATCTTTTTACACCACCTGCTCGATAATGGCCCTAT
Organism: Mythimna separata; assembly: GCA_030763345.1. Lineage (NCBI taxonomy): Eukaryota > Metazoa > Arthropoda > Insecta > Lepidoptera > Noctuidae > Mythimna > Mythimna separata. The sequence goes on along the minus strand of CM061181.1, from coordinate 1,041,063 downwards.
TATGTGTCATGTAACCTGCACTTAAAGCAACTCGTTATCACCTAGGGAGATAATAAAGTATGGCCGATCTCTAGGGAATAATGGTTTTTTTTTTAATTTAGAACGTCAAATACGCCTTCAGTAATTTAAAATGTACATGCATCAAACAAATTTATTCAAAAATGAAACTGGCCACTAACAAAAAAAAGAATAATAAATGTGGTTACATACTGAGGAGGTTCTAAAAAAGAGTAAAGTTATAGAGTAATATTGAAGAAGTGAATTTTGTTTGTTTCTAATTTCGAGTTGAGATTAACTTGTAAATAATGCTGTTTATTTTTTTATTTATTTATAATTTGTTTTATACGATATATAGTACCTAGTTAATAAATCGTAGTAGACTTGTAATGTTCTCACAGATGGTGTAAAAAGTAGAGTATCCAACACGGGAATAAAGCTGTCTTTGTCTTGGGCGGCTTTAATTCCTCACTTCACTCAGGTTTCTCTATTAACTCCCTCGCGATGCTCGGGAGTTAATTATATAAATCCCTCACTAACGTTCGGGATTAAAACTTAGCAACCTTCGTTTTGCTCAGAATTCAACATGCCGCCCTCGCCTTAAAGACACTGCTTTACTCCCTAGTCACATAATCTACTATTATAAAAGTTACTTACTTCTATAAAGATTTTATACCTCGTCTTCTTCATACTCCAAGCCAAACCTTTTAGGTGGAGCCCGGGGCATGATTTCCGTGATTTGGCGCAAATAAGCCCGAGATGCGAGACACGACCCGGGTATAGGCGCCCGGGTATAACCGCCCGGGTCCGGGTACCCGGGAACACGCCTGTCAATGCCGCACTAAGGTTTATTTACGAGACGCGCCTCGGGTACGGGCCTCTAAACTTGATAACACACATCCTTTTAGGGAATGCCTTGAGAACTTCTTTTGTTTCCCCAAAGAGAATTGCTTCGAGAGCCCCAATCTTCCTTATTGAAAAGCGTGATCGGCTATGTATATCAATGAGGTAGTGAGATGGGAATGATAGGATCATATGGGATACTTGACACAATAATCTACGTAAGCTGATACGTGCATCTTACGAGAACAATCGATATTACTAATAACAATATAACGCATAATCGAATTCTGTGTTTACACAATAAGACTTTAGTGTTCAGTTGAAAATGGGTAGGGATCGAGAGGGCGTGTCAGACTTTTACTGACTAAAATCCACTTCAGTTCTTGTGCCTTCGTTCCGGGGGTCCACTTACACATAAACCATGGCATCTGACTAAGTCTGCCGACATCATTATTTGTACAAAAAAAATAAAAAGGTCAAAATTTATCGCTAGTTCTGCAAGGTGATGCGTGCGGGTGGCATACCTATGTCCAGCATTAGACATCTTTCGGCTGAAGCCATGATGATCTATTGCCCATGCTGAGTTATCTTATGGTCGTCCGTGAGCAGTACACCACCCTTCTCATTTTTTTTATGTAACATAACCTAGTGCTTGACTGGAAACGACCAATTTGGAACCGTGCACTAGCTTCGACTTTTTATAAGTGCCCATGTAGGCCTATGTAAAATAAAAACATTTTTTATTTATTTATTTACTGCGATCCCACCTGATGGTAAGTATAGGTACTGATGCAATCATTGATGTTGAGGCGCGTTAGTTTATTAAGAGCCTATTTTATTCTATCTCTCCGTAAACGGTTAACAGTCGTGATGCGTTTATTGCGTCTTCCATTCGATCTGTTCGTTTGGCGCAACGTTCTTCTCTGCAGTGCGGTGACGCATGCATTCCAAGAGTTATTTATATTTTTGCTGCATTAGTGTTGAGCACTGCGAGTACATAGCGCCGTTGGCTGTTTAATACTAAGAGCATTTTCTACGTATATTTGTATAGCTGTACTCTATTTGTTATTACAGGAAAAAACTGTGTATAAGTAACTATGCACAATTTAAATGAATTTCTTTGTTCTGAGATATGAATTACACGAAACACAATAGCACATTACGAGTATAATACGGAATAAACTTTATTTAAATGACGTCCATTACGTTCTCCCTAAACTGTGACCAACTGCTGTAGAATTTTAACCATCTTCCAAAAAAGAGGAGGTTCTCAATTCGTCAGTATTATCTTTTTGTTTTTTTTTTTCAGCAATATGCAATAATCCGGTGCCGGAACGTCTCGAACTTACAATGTCTGGTGGGGACATACGTCATGCGAAAAGTGAGGACGCCGTCAGGATCACGACCGACGCCTGGAAACCTCTACAGCCACTCCTCAAAGAGGGGCTTATTGCTATGATTGCGTACCCAGCGTTGGGTTGCGACAGTTGCTGCTCGCCATATCATCATGAGATCTCGCCGTAACTCTATTCGCTCGGCTAGATTAGTGGTTGTATGTTATTAATAGTATTATTTTTAAAATTTTCTGTCTATCGACCAGTTAGTAAGTTGACTGAAGATAGAAGTATTTTTGTTATTACTTATGAAAACTAAAGAGATCTTCTAAGGCAATCTTACAACATCCGTCCACTCACATTCTAATTCACTCCCTACCCACGACCGAGTAATAAACTCCACCAAGTTACTACATACACTCGACCGCGCTCCGACACACGCATGCTAGTTATGACGATGTCTTCGTCATTCGTCATATTTTTAATCAAGATGAAATGTCGTTTTGCTAGTCTAGTTGTGCGAACATTGTAGTGTGGGCTGCTAGATTGGGAAATAGGAATGTGTAAAAATTTAAATTGTCACTTACGGGATATCTTCCATGATTTTTAATTATTTCGAGTTCATGGAAGATATCCCGTAAGTGACAATTTAAATTGTGAAACAAACCGTGATAGCCTAAAACAGTGTTAGGAATGTGTAATTGTATAAGGTATCATAATATAAATTATAATTAAAATGATTGTTTGAACTGGTAAATCTATGCTTACTAATATTATAAATTAGAAAGTAGGCAACTAGGCTACTTTCTAATAAATAAACTAATCAAATTTTGACGAGTTTTTGGACAGTACATTACATTTGGACTATAGAACTTGAGGAAAAACATAGGCTACAAGCAGTAATTATTCTACGTAGACGAGGCTCAGGAAGCAGGTAGTAAAATCATGAACTGAAAATACTCGTAGCTATTAGCTGCAAAAAATATTAACTACTTTAATGTAGTTCTTTTACAATTTCAATACATGAAATGGACCGTAATTCTCTCATTTATATAGCATAAATAACTTTGCAGATCACAGTTGGTTCATTCTAGCAAAGTGGGAAGGTATAATTATGTCATACTTTAATTTTCTTTTAGGGAAACTACAAGACATACTCTAAGTAATTGGTCGTTAACAACATATCAAGATATGGTTTACTTTCAACGTTTCATACAGTTGATCCTCCTTTTCAGTAGGATCAAGATGACGTCACCGTCAGACAGTTACAGCCCCTTGTCTGCGCCTGCACTGCACGTAAAGCCGCAATCAGTACATGTAGTGGGCGACACAAGAGTGAAGTCTTTGAAACAAGTGTCCGACACCGTCTCTGACACTAGTCTACGACACTTCTCTCGGATTACTGAATAAAGTGAGGCTGTGATGTTCTCTGTAGGTAAGTGAGTACGTACCTTACGCACTGCACTGTTGAGTAATTGCTTGGGTTGTAATGTTACCATTGAATTTAGGTTTGTGATTGCTTAGTTGTAGAAACAGCTATCAGATGTCTTCTATTTCCATCATTATAATTAAAATACGTTTTTTGTTGGGCCTGCCACGAGCCTTACTGAAAGTCGCTAGTTTGAAATAAATCAGGTCCTTATTATATGGGAATGGCAAAATATACCTCAGGTTCACTAGCTGTTGTCAGCGGCTTTGCCTGCGTGTAAGTACAAAATTGTCATATAGTATTCTATGTTCTATTATAAGACATGATCTATGCGTGTGTATTTAATTCAAATCCATTCAGTAATTAGTTAGAGCGTGAAGATATAACAAATGCATTCAAACTTTCTAATACTCAATTTCTAAGTGATAAGTAAAAACCAACGTCAAATAACATCATAATACACTCTATCTTCTCCCTTCACATTCCTTCAGGGAACTCAGCAATCCGTCGTCAATAACAGCCACAGTTACAGTCGCACACATCACACGCGCTCGTTATGTAACCTGCCCCATTGTGTCCATTGTACTCGATCTGCAATCAGTATGCGTCCCGGTGGCGACTGTACCTCCGCACTCCTGCAGCACTTTGCACAAGTGAGGGGACGTGCAGCACTGGGGACGTTTCACAAGATCGATTGTGAGGGAAAATTGAGCATTGAACTGTATGTAAAAGTAGGTTTGGTTAGATATGTGTAAGGATTCATTTTATGAGGTGGACTGATCAGATAAAAGCGGCAGAAAATCGCTCATCATCATTACATGAGTGCACGAGGAAGGCGGCCATCAGAGAAGAGTGGCGGCTTGTTGTGAAGCCTGCCAACCACACCTGAAGTGATGACCACGACCACTCAACTCACTGTCAAGAGTGATACGACGAAGAAGAAGAAGGATTTAATGATAAATAAAATAAATAGGTTTTTAAAAAACACCTTTACATAAGGCCGGTGTTTCCTAGCTAACTACCCTGAGAAGATACACTGAAACAAACTCAGAGGTCAAACACTGGGCTTCTATCTACATATACAGAAACAGATGGTGCCATTAAGAGACCACAAGTACAAAGAGGCTGTACAATATTTTAAAGGCTACGGTGATAGGTGGTTGTGGTATCCAGGTACTGCAACAGATCTCTTTAGAAATAAGCATCAACTTTGTTCGTTTTTATTTTGTTATTTTAAACTAGGTGGTCCATTCTCTTTCCTGGAAAGGAAGCTGGAGTCCCAGTAGTGGGATTATGCTAAACAACTCATTAATAAAAATAAAATGTATTCATATCTATCCATCAGTTTCACGAAAACTTCAATTATATTTGACGACCCTAGTTATTTATCTCTTTTGCTAACTGTACGGTCTGTGCCCTATGTTGCTTGACCAATCTTTGAAATATGTGTCAAACAGTAACCTATATAGCCCGTTCATATCTCTAAAACAAACAGCCATTCATTACATTGTAACAACATTGTCGACGAGTTCACTTACACAACACATTGATATAACGATACCATAGCGCGAAGCAATCACCTCCCGTTGACCTGGGAACACCTCACTGTTGAGTGGGGTCAGTAAGAGCTCCTTGTAGCACTAATGTCACGTAGGTTCACGTTCGTTTGTTTTTTTTTTCTTTAGGTTTAGGTGGGAAATCATCTAATGATTTCTCCCACTCTAGGGTAAAGCAGGAGGGCGGTTAAGAATTTTACTGAATACCCACTCCTAAATTTCTTTTTTGCTTTTCGTCTCGTACTTTGACTTTTTCCTTTTAAAAGTTGGTTGAGGTCAGGTTTAAATTATAGGTTTGCTTTTAAGGTGAAAGTGACTAATTTCTTCAGTTTATTAGTAAGTAAATTCCTGCTTGTGTCTTGTATTGACAGTAAAGATGACAATTAATTCACGTTTGCACATTTAGAATGAATTAAGTTTACTGTGAGGAATAACTTCTAATGTATGTATAAAAAAAAATCACGTGGCACAGTGCTTGTTGTCGAACACCTCCCAAACGCCTAGACAGATGTTTATGACTTTTTTTGTGTACTTGGTGGGTCTGATAATGTTTTGTGAGCCATTTTTTACCCCTAGAACTTGCACGATGCAGGATTCTGTGACGTCATAGTAGCTACAATTTAATTTATTGCATCACGAGGGCGAAGCCGCTGGCAGCACCAGTTAAAATGATTCTTCATTTAACTTAACATAATTTCAAACTACCACTACATCCCCACAATATAATAAAATGAACTTACCTACACCAAAATTATTTGCGTACCTTACTCTCAATACACGAATAAACTTGAAACATGGCGCCCGTACGTGGCTACGCCGTAGCCGCGTAGCACCTCGTAGCAGCTCGTAGCACGCGCTACACATTATTATAACACATTGTTCCCTAGGGAGGCAGACTGTATCTATCTTATTAATATATTTTAATTAACGCTATGTTTTTACTACTGTGTTTAATTTTAATTATGGAGTGTTATATCATTTAAGTGTTATTTTTGTTAATTAAATTTTCCGTGTATTTCCAAGGTTACTGTTGTAATTGTGGTGTTTCAGGCGTGTTTTAGCTAAATTAAATAAGTTATCTTTAGACTTCACGCAGAATACTAAATTAAATTTAGTTTTTCGCATGAAGTCTAAAGAGACTCTTAACCAATCTCAATAATATTAAAAACACTTTTAAGATGACTGACGATTAACTATAAAAATAAAAATAACGACAAAAAACAAATGAAAATTCATAATTTAATAATAGTTACTTATACACGGACATTGCTATAATATCTATAGATAATTTACTTACGACAATTTAAATTATAATATACAAAAATAAATTAATTTCTATCAAATTACCTATATTAATGATTAATTAATACCATGAATTGTAGCCGAGTCTTCGTCCTCTCTCCTAACTTTTGCTGTGCCCGAAAGGGTCCATAATTGGTCTTGATAATATTATGTATTATCAAGACCAACTTATGTACTATGGAATGCAATAAAGTATTGAGTATTGAGTATATTTGAAATATTTTGATTAAGTTTCTTTCTCGATTTAAAAAAAAAAGTATTCTTATCTACTACTACGAAACTACGGAACCCTACACTGAGCGTGGCCAGACACGCTCTTGTTTTACTTGGGATATCATCAAATAACTTTTCCCGCACTGGGTGGAGCGAGAGAGACTGTCAGTCTTTTAATTGAATAAAACTTACCTGTGTTCTTCCAATCAATAATCTTATTTTAATCTACACAACGCATACAAATACAAATTATAAGAGTGCAATAATCATGATTAACACGAACAATTACGTGCTACGCCGTAGCATTGAAAGCTACAAGGTTACAATGCTACGACCTACGAGGCTACAAGACTACGAGTGACAAGCCGCGGCTACTGAGATTGCGTAGCAGCGGGAGATACAACACACCGCTTACTGGTTACCGGAGGCCCTCAGGGGGTCCCAGTGGGACCCCGCGGGGGGCATATTCACTGAGAAAGGATAAATGGTGGCTTAGATTTGATAAATTGGATCCGTTGTTCGGGAATATGACTTTTGTGATGGTTGGAGATTAATAAGTATTGTGATATTATCGAGGACTTTGTGGCTTTATTCATGGGAATCTTTTTTGGTATGTGTAAGTATTTGTAAGTTGCTTTTGTATGTATCAAAACGACCTGAATACCGAACAATGAAATTAAGGAGATATTTGGAACAGAGTGTAAAGTTCCACAAACCTCCATTCCAGAAAAAGGAGGATCCGCCGACCAATTGGATGTTTGTTTGATCTGGACAACTGGCCGAGAGATGTTTCCAGGTTGTTACATACGTTAAAATTGCGTGGAGATTTATAACTGCGTACTTTAGTTCATAGTTAGCGCTTTAGATGTCGACACAAAAGAATCGAAAACAAAACATAACTTTATAATACCCGCGAAACGAGACACAATAGTAAGACAATAACAGCGCGGTCCTATGAGACCGGTCGGGGATTCATGAATTAATGGCCATTTTAAAACATTGTCGCTATAAAACGTTTCAAATTCTAAACTGCTTACATTTATTTGCGAACTGAGCAACAACTTAAATAGCACAGCACCACATCTACCCTCCTCAACACGAAACAGAACGCCATTCATATCGTGTTTCATAAACATTAGAATGTATTCGACGTCAACAACTGCTGTTTATTTCCTACTCTGGAGGCAGCGCTACATAAACTGCGGAATTTAAATACATTTAGTACGATTGGCTCACGTTGTTGAATCACTTTTACTATTGTACGGGAGAATGGATGAAGGACATGCGACTAAAGACGCGTTGCTAAAAGGCGTCTACAAATGTATCTTTCATCACTGACCTGGAATTATAAAGAAGATGATACAATTGTTAGATATTTTAGTATCAATATGTCGTATATGTATTTATTTTGGTGAAGACGGCAAGTAGTGCCGGATACAACCAGCGTGGTACCTAAGGTACCAAAGGGCCCCTAAAATCTTTGTAAATGATAACAAATTAAAACTTCTTAAATTTATTTTTCTAATAGGCAACGGGACCCTGTACAGCGATGAGTTCATAGGCAGTATCTTTGCCTCTATTATTTTTATGGAAAATGTAGAATTGGTTACATTTCACACGATAAAGGTATCTTGATTTATTTTGCTTGAGTTGTCTGGCATCGATGCTGAGCTGGAGTTATTTTTGACATAGTTCATTTTCTTCTTTTTCAGAGATACTTTCGTATTTACAATATTAACATAGGAATATGGAACTCGAAGCGTCAGATATTGTAAATGCAGTGTTTTATGTATGAAGTCACGATCACAACTGTCCCGCATATCACAGTAATCACTGCAATTTGAGTAAAGTCACATATATCAATATTGCAGGTGGTACAGTTGGACACTCGCTCGAAAAGGACCGCAATTCATTAACATGCCATCTGTCATGTTTTACTGACGCGTTATCAACGGCTATTCACTCTGCCAATTAGTTACGTATTGCTTTTCGCGTTACCGATTAGGTAAGTACAGAAATAACATAAGATTTGATTTCTAGTATTTTTAAGCATGACTAGATTTTTTAGAAGACACGTGTAAACCCAGAAAGTATAATCAATCATTGTCACTAAGGCTGGCCTCAGACATTCGAATGGTTCTCTGGATTTATAATCTAAATTCCGATTCTTTGCCACACACTTATCTTAAAAAATCAGATTGATCAGTAGTCTTGTGATTCCCAGCACATGCAAGTGAAGAGGACTTAGTACTAACCACATTGCTTTTGGCAGTATCAATTGAAATAATTCATAATTTGATTCCAGTAGAAAAAATGAGAATATCAAACAATACCAGTAGGTTCTATGCACAGTATTCTGGTCTCTCTGAATTAATATCATGAATCTAGAGAGCCATTCCGGTTGCACGAGGCCAGCCTAAAGGTGTGTAGTGTACAAGATGACACATCAACTATCACTCACCGTATTCACTACCTGTGGATCAACAAAACAAAGGCCTAATTTCCGAGTCCATTTGGAGGACTGACAATTAATAACGAGCCAATAACTGCCAATTACGAGTTGCAGGACATGGCTCTAGAACACGGACCTTAGGGAATACAGAAAACCACCGCAATCAGTGACAGGAGCGCTCAAGCTACGTTCTGTTTCGAAATCAGCACATTGCTTGTATCAGTAGGTATACTGGTATTCAGCTAAATCCGGCTTAACTGGAAGCCAACCTCAATATAGTTGGGAAAAGGCTAGGTAGATGATGATGCATTGTTCGGTTTAAGAATAGCTTTATTTCTCATAAAGAATTACATGCTAATTCACTTACTGAGAAACACTTTATCATTAATAATATTTTAAATTAGAGCATTGTAGCAGTGAGTAACTGAGTATACTATGTAAGTCGTACACTGTGTGCCAAGCGCACAGGGCACCAAGTAAACTAATTAGTGCTGCCCTCCGTGTCCTATTATTACGTGTCTTTGTTACTTCTCTTTGTTCGTTATAAAGGGTGGCCCGCTGTGTTTGCACGCGTGTGTACGCGATACAATTCAATGGACGACGTGAATGGGACTGTATGATTAATTGTCTTGTAGTTGTATTCATTTGACGACTGAGATTGTTTTTATTTATGCTGTGTTGTTATTAGATTCAACGTGATTGTAAGTGTAAAAACATATAGAATTGTATGTATACTACTTATGGTATTGATTAAATAACGGGTAGGGATCAATAAATAGGGGGCTTCATTCACCTCTAATATGACACATAACACGCTATACGGTAACCTTGTAATTATGTACATACATTATTTATAACGAATATATTATTTTACGTAATTAGGTTTGATGTGTGCGAATGTTGATGTCAAAACTCTGTATTGATTAACTTCCTTGACACACATGTGGTTTCATAGATCTTCCAGGGATTGTTGTAGTTTTGCTTTTGTTTTAATGACTAATCCCTGGTCGTATCTTATTTAAATCTCTGTACCCATGTGTTTCCTGATAGCTACAACCTTTAGGTCAAGAGTGAATTAGTTACTTCTAGACAAGCATCGTAGACCACATTATCGCTTACCATCAGGTGAGGTAGTGGTCATAATAATAAAAATGTTCTATTTGGCTAATTGGCAATACGAACACACTGTGGGTCATCCAAGTTTAAAAGTAATCATTTCTTCATATTATCTAGAAGTTAGGCGACTTTCTCAATGTGATATTAATGTAGAAGTCTGGCAGTATGAATGGGCGGCGAAACGCTGCTGCGGTTAAATAATAGAGCCACTCTCTAAAATGTGTAGCGATGTGGGTCAAAGCGTGACCCAAGCGCAGCGGGCGGGGCCGCGGTGCCAGCGGTACAGTGAAGATGGACCTGAATATATATGTACAGTATCTGTTTTGTTCTGACTGGATCCCGAACAGCAAAAACCTGCGACGCGTTAGGCCCAAAAAGAGGTGGCGTGATTTGGAATCCCTAAGGATTAGAGCGGCTGCCTACCAGACCTCCACAACCCATTAACTGGGGTAACACGGTATTTCATGGCGAGACTGGTGTCAGATTTACTGGTTTCTGACTATCCGTAACGACTGCCAAAGATCTACAAATGACAGCCGGGACCTACGGCTTAACGTGCTATCCGAGGCACGGAGGAAACTCGGTATGTTAAGATGGTCACCCATCCACAGACCAACCTAGGTAAGCGTTGCTTAACCTTGAAGATCGACCCGTGCGGCTGTTATTATCTAGCCACGAGCTCCTCCGAGTGAGCCTATCAATAATAATAAACAAAAAACACACTGCAGTGGGACACAACAATCTCTTAATAGTAATAAAAAATCTGTTTTGAAGATGAATTAATCAGTACGGAACTGCTGAAAACGCGTAGGCATGCAGTATCTTTTAAAAAATTGGAAGATATAGAATACGGTGCAGAAGAGGTAGATGGATTATAGAAAGGTAGGATAAGAAAATCCAATAGTAAACAAAATATATTCCGTTGAGTGTCGAAACGCTGCGGTAGGCACTTACTCGTAAGTGTGATTATAGCAAACCACATCAAATCTATGATACTTTAGTAGGCACTCGCGTCACGAGTATATCTGCTGAGTGATTATATGAGCATCTGCGTTATTTATCTATTTATCTTATAATTATTTATGTGAATCTAATAGGTAGACAGCCGCTCCGCGTAAAATAATGTTATTCAGCTAAATCTGGCTTGACTGGAAGCCGACTCCAATATAGTTGGGAAAAGGCTAGGCAGATGATGATGATGATGATGATGATTTATGTGAATCCAATAAAACTTTCAAATGTAACAAAACCGAGTGAAGAATATTCTTCAAGTAACTCTAAAATATTAGCTTACTGTTAAAACATAGCATATGAAATTAATTTCACCGGTAGCCCATATCAATTAAAAATAGTGATAAAGTTGAAAAAATACCATAATACGCAAGAATTTGCTGTATGGTTCAACTCACACCAGCATTGAGGGTAAATTATCGCGACGCGTCATTTTTATCGCCTTTAGCACCTCTATTTTTCCATTATTAAGGTACAAATTAGTCTGCAAATATTGAATAGCACGTCGAGGCATGTTTAGATGCATGCATGTTGCATGTGTTGCAAATGAATACGAGCGCCATTCACAAGTGTTCTAAAGTGTCTGAATTAGTCCAGTACTGTGATCGGAGCACGGTAATGCAAGCGTCGTCGCGCGTAGTAGTTGAAAAACTGGGTGATGCGACGTGTCGCACGAGACATCGATTCCGCGCCAGCGTAACCTGAACCATTGAGAGCATGCAGCACAGGAATGGTTGTTGAAGCAGCTTGGCAGTGAAGCATCAGCCCATTGACAGCAGAGAAAATGACAATTAACTACTTGGCTCTTGTGATATAGGATCTTCTAGTACAAGAGCCATGGCAACACTGATGTTTGTTGTTAAAATAATTTCAATAAAAATATATTACTTACTCGTTAACATAAGATATCGGTACAACTGTCCCCCGCTCCCACTAGCCCCGCACTCTCCAGCCCCGCTAACGACCAGTATAATGATGAAACACGCGCTGGCTAATGTCTCGCGAATGGCGCACTACAGTTATTGCACTTGTTGTTACGAACACACCCTGTATATACACACCCTGTATATACACACCTGATTCATGGCGCGAGGTGGAACTTTGAAACAGCAGTTATGTGGTGTCCGGTGCGCCAGGTCGCCATCTCAGACAGATGGGTTATGTAACAAAGAGAAATGATAAGGTGTTAAGGCTGGCGCGATGTGTAAATTTTCCATACAAACGTAATACCAATATCATTTGCAGTTTAAGCATATTTACACCATAATATGATGTTATTCGGATTCAGACAATAATTATCTAGGTTCCTACGTCGTCTTTCTGTTGAAAAACTTATCCCAAACGAAATTTAAGCGAATTTAATTTTGCACATTTTTACACCGAAAATGTCATGTTTTTATTTGTTTTTTTCTATATTATAAACAACAATACTTCAAGATATCTCTCCGTAGGAACACAGATATTATTATCAAGTTATAAAGAAACGAAAAGAAATTGGAAAATCATTAATTTTTCATTCATCATTTTTGGTATTACGGTACACATCCAAATTTCTCCCAAATTTTCAATAGTTTTTATTACTATCGCAGCAGGCAAATGTCAGTGTGTGGGAATGACATTACCTCAGTCAGTGTGTATCAGAATGATTTATACTATCTGGATTGATTACGTCAACCTCAAAAACGTACTCACAAAAGGGTATCTTATCTCTTTCTACCATGGTGTCCATAGACGAGTAAGAAAGGGACACGCTACCTCTTTCTATGCTCCGTCTTGCTGGGTACATTTTTTTCCTTTTTGCTTGTCAAACAAAAATATGAACTTAATGGCAATGAAAATGAAGTACACTTCAGATTGTGTGATATTACTTCGTAATCATTCCAGGGTACACAAAGTCCTTGCGTGTGTGTCGCTCCTACAGGGTTACCTACTTATCATAGGTTCGAAAAATATTTGATCGAAATTCATTTCCTATAAAACTTTTCAACAATTATCGTTTCGTTTTAAGGGTTCCGTACCTCCCGCAAAAAACGTACGTTTTGATACTCTCTAAGTAATCAAAATTTATAGGGTACTTCCCGATGACCTAGAATCATGAAATTAGGCATAAAAAAAGTCTTATAGCAAATATAGGGAAAAGTCTGAAAACTGAAAATTTGTAGTTACGCCTCTAGAAAATCGGTTCCCCTCCTATAGGTATTCACACTAGCGTAGGGGTCATATCGCACAAGCGGTTTGCGAGCGTTTGTTTCTTATATTATATAGATTTTAATCACCATAGATTCATTAAGTCGTGATTTATTTTTGTTAGCTACATCTCATGTTAATAGGTTTGTTCTTTTTTCTTATATTTATATTCTCTCTTATGGTGTGAATGTGGGAACACTAGACTACGATTTGATTACTACTATTTCGACAGCTTTTTGATAAATATTATTTTTATTGTACTTTTGGTTATCAATCTTAATCTGTCTGTTAATATTGTAATCTATACTTATAATAAATTTGTAGAAGTATAAATTCTGTACATTGAAAATATCAAAAAAAGTAATGGCTGGGGGTGTTACGAGACCGACACCGAACTCATTTTTTTTTTAATTAGGTAGGTATACTTAGGTTTACTTTTATAGGGCGCAGACCGTATAGATTTTAATTTCAAGTGTAGGTAGTATACCTACTTGATAGTGTGTAGGTAACGTAGGGTATTTTAGTATTCTTAGGTAAGATTAGTCATTCGTATAATTATGTAGATATTATTTTTTAGGCATTTTGCTTATTTATTGATATACATAGAAGTGAAGGTACTACACTAAAAACTTATTGATAAGTTTTGTCATCCACGCGAACGAAGTCGCGGAACGAAGTAGTATGGAAATATTGTAAACCCAATATTTTTTTGAAAAGAGTAACCATGAAGTTTCTTGCCGGTTCTTCTCAATAGGAAACGACGAATTGGAACTACGCACTAGATTCTGTCTGACGTTTCATAAGTGTCCATGTAGGCCCACGTAAAATAAAAATATTATTGATTTCCATTCGATAGATTGATCACTACAGAACACTTTTTTCGCATTAAATTTATTTTTAGGATAACATTAAAAGTGACGACCCTATTTCTTCAATGGAGCATAGGTAATCTGGGGGCACGGTAGTGTGAACCCACCAAGTCACGCAAAAATGTGGCATCCTTTTCTCGAAACATTTAGAGCCATTTTCAACCTCTTATAAATTTGTTGTGGACGAAACTAGATCAAGCAGGCTTCTTAAAAAGACGATATATTTCAAATCTCATTAAATTTTCTTATCAAAGTTTCTAAATTTTGTCACTCACTGACTGAACGAACATAAAAAGTCTAAGGTACTTTTAGCAGACATAGAGACAGAAGTTTCAAAGTTTGATTACAATTAGTGTTTACTGTACAAACCAAGGGAAAACTAAAATATTTTGCAATTTCGGCCTAGTTTTCTAGATACACCAACTGCATTATATATAACTTAGTAATCCCATATAAATGTATAGGATTACAAAGTTACATTTTTAAGATTTGATTTGGTAATCGCACTAAACGATTTACTTAATTACTTTTGAGATACATTGTGTTTTCATGCGATTACAAAGCTAAATTCATTTATTTAAAACATACAAGATATTTTGACTTGGTATAATATGGATCTCACATATTTTTACGGTAGAAGAGTAGTGTTGCGAGACTTGAGTTTTTTACAAGCTGTGTTTTTGATGGAATTATTTTGTCAAGTTCAAAACTGTTCCATATTATGCTGTGAAGATTGTCCAACTCACACGTACACACACATATGCAATTTCGCATTTGTTTTTGCCAAACAAAGATAGCAATATACCGCGAACGTATTTTATTTTCATCTCAACTCGAAGTAGCGAGCGATCTCCGCAGGATCCTACATCACACTAATATTATGAAGGTGAAAGATTGTCAGTATATAGATATTTGTTTGTTATTCCTTCATGCTCAAAAGACAGAGTGGATTTTGATGACAGTTGGCAAATGGGTAGACCATCACCTCGAATAGCACTTAGGATTTTGTTTTTATTCCGGGAGTATGTTCCTTTGGCATAACATTCTACTATCGCGCGGGCAAAGCTGCTAGCAGCAGCTAGTGCGTACATAAACTCACGTTAGGTTTGAGCCCCAGTCAATACTTACGAGTATCTGCTTCACGGCAAGCATCGTAGTAAAATTTTCAGAAATCATCCGACTACCTGAATCGACTGACATATTGGATCAACGGCTTTGAAGCAAAGAAATGATTTAATATACCACTAGCTCCTGCCAGCGGTTTCACTTGTTCGATAGTAGTGTTCCATCATATGTGCTACTCCATAACATGGTCTACCCACATACAAAGTTAAAACTAGTACTAATGTAAAGAAGTAACAAACATACACACACCAATAAACATTCGGCTTTGTAATATTACCTAAACGCGTACACAAAAGACCCCACCTTTATCAAATTAAAAGTAAAAACCGTCTATTTCCGTTGTTCAAAAAAATAATAACTCATAGTTATAAAGCAATTAACTCACAAACAACCTGCGACGGTACATTCGGCACAACGACAGGTAATTGCTTCCCTAATTAAATAACTTAACTAATTACTTCATGCGGGGCTCCCTGCCCTTCCACAAGCTTTCAATGTAATTAGTATCTTTGTATTGAGGAGTGAGGACGCATGGCTAGATAATAACAGCCGCACGGGTCGCTGTTCAAGGTTAAGCAACGCTTGACAAGGTTGGTCTGCGGATGGGTGACCAACCTCGGAAAGCATGTTAAGCTGTAGGTTCCGACTGTCATTTGTAGATCTTTGGCAGTCGTTAAGGATAGCCAGAAGCCAGTAAATCTGACTCCAGTCTTGCCATCAAGTACCGTGTTACCCCAGTTAATGGGTTGTGGAGGTCTGGTAGGCAGCTGCTCCTCGTAAAATAGTGGTATTCAGCTAAATCCGGCTTGACTGGAAGTCGACCTCAATATAGTGGGTAGAAGGCTAGGTAGATGATGAGTTAATTACTTCACGGTGCGGTCTCCCTTTCACAAGCTTTCAATGTAATTAGTATCTTAGTATTGTTACAAAGTGATCAATCATCCATTCATAATGTATTTCTTATTGAATACTGAAAGGAGTTACAAAGATATTCGCAGCGTTTCGTGAGCGTAAATTACTGAATTTATGCTAAAATTGTGCCTTTTCTTTTTACGCCGTTTTGCGCAGGGGTATTTCATTAAACTTTCTGCCTACCTTTTCAGACGTTTCTTCGTTGGATTTTTTTTTTCAATCTAAATATTTTCTGTATTTGATGTTTAAACCGTGATTTTATTAGATTCTTTCTTCTACATCTCACGATAGTCAAAACACGTTTGAAGTTGATAAATATGTCTAAAAAATGGCCCTTGTCAAATTAGCACGACCCTGAAGCTCAAAGAGCAACTGAAAGAGCACAGGTGGCTGTTAGATAGTAAGATTTTTACACAACCTCTCGCTCCACCCAGAAAGGGAGAAGTTATTTGATGACTTCCCACCAAAAATAGAGGTTCTATTAATAACCGGATATCATAAGTGGTCTATTAGACCAAAATATTTAGGGACCTCTGCTCTACATAATTATACTCAAGACTACAAAGACTATCTCCAATCCCATCCCTGCTTACTGCGTCAGTCGCAATACGTCAACGGTGACGTCACAGCTAAATGCCTCTCACAGGAATACGTGAGCAGCGTTTAATTGTCGGCGGACGCTTTCAGCGGTAATTAGTGACAGTCTCCGCTCTTCCGCCGTTGTTTATTCATTAGCTGTTTATACATTGAGTGCGTCAGTAATACACGCTGTCTATAGATACGTTGTTGCATGTATACAACATGAAACATCTATACATTTTGACGAAATAAGCGATCATAAATGTATGGAACAGCTGATTATTTTTTCTCGATTTCAGGTTTGGTCCCATACTAAAAGTTGTTCATAATGATGAGTACAATGACCCCCCAAGAGGATGTGCGTTAATTATGTTACATGTTGTATAAGACAGGACAGAACCGGTCACTGTGGTGGAGTTTAGAGGAGGCTTATGTCCAGCAGTGGAAATCATTCGGTTAAAATCATTATGATGATGAATAGCGGAGGTAGACAATAAGCCAGAGCACGAAGAATAGCCGAACTTAAATGGCAGTGAGTAGGGTACATTGCTTGCAGCATTGATGGCCGTTTGGGTCCAAAGATTCTCGAGTGGCGACTGCGTACCGGAAGACGCAGCGTCGGACGGCCTTCTCCAAGGTGGATCCTTGACCTGATAAGGGTTTATTTATTTATTTATTTTATTTATTTAACAATTTAGTACACACACATATAAAATTGATAATAAAGAGGAGACAGAAAATAGGTATAGGGTTGTGGGAATCCCATGGATGCAAGACGCACAGGACTGTTTATTGTGGTGTCACTTGGAGGAGACCTATGTAAAACAATGGACGTCTTTCAGCTGAAATGATGATAATGATAATGATCTAACTATTTTACTCTCATTTAACAAAATAGTACAGAGTAGTCAGCAATTCTCTACAATACCCCGCAGCACTGGAATGAATCAAAAATTTTGTTATTTAATAAAGCAATAACAATTTCAAAGGTTACCTGAAATAGTTTCCAATTTTACTGTCGGCAACTCCATAAAATATAAGAGTTAATGTATGATTTCGGAAACCAGTCATATAAATTAGCATAACAATCTAACGTGAACAAAATGGCGGCCACTTTTCATCCTAATAGCTTCCACAACAGTCGTATAAAACGGCAGCTCATTCTACTTTCCTTTCTCCGTTCATTATTCAAAGTTGATGAATTTTAAAAACCGTCGACAAAGCAAAGGTAATAAAGGGGAGGTTGTAAATTCTGTGAGCGCGGTGCCGAGCGGTACTGTGCTGTGGCCGCGCTGCCGAGCGATACCACGCTGTGATCGCAATGTTGAACGATACCATAGTGTACTCGTGGTGCCGTGCGTACCCCTGCTATGGTCGAAGCGCCGTGCGTAGCCGCGCTGCCGAGCGATACCGCGCTGTGACTGCAGTCCCGAGCGATACGAGTACCACGCTGTGATCGCAATGTTGAACGATAGCATAGTGTAGTCGTGGTGCCGTGCGTAGCCCTGCTATGGTCGAAGCGCCGTGCGTAGCCGCGCGTGCTGTGGCCGCGCTGCCGAGCGATACCGCGCTGTGATCGCAATGTTGAACGATACCATAGTGTAGTCGTGGTGCCGTGCGTAGCCCTGCTATGGTCGAAGCGCCGTGCGTAGCCGCGCGTGCTGTGGCCGCGCTGCCGAGCGATACCGCGCTGTGATCGCAATGTTGAACGATACCATAGTGTAGTCGTGGTGCCGTGCGTAGCCGCGCGTGCTGTGGCCGCGCTGCCGAGCGATACCACGCTGTGATCGCAATGTTGAACGATACCATAGTGTAGTCGTGGTGCCGTGCGTAGCCCTGCTATGGTCGAAGCGCCGCGCGCCGTGCGTAGCCGCGCGTGCTGTGGCCGCGCTGCCGAGCGATACCGCGCTGTGATCGCAATGTTGAACGATAGCATAGTGTAGTCGTGGTGCCGTGCGTAGCCCTGCTATGGTCGAAGCGCCGTGCGTAGCCGCGCGTGCTGTGGCCGCGCTGCCGAGCGATACCGCGCTGTGATCGCAATGTTGAACGATAGCATAGTGTAGTCGTGGTGCCGTGCGTAGCCCTGCTATGGTCGAAGCGCCGTGCGTAGCCGCGCGTGCTGTGGCCGCGCTGCCGAGCGATACCGCGCTGTGATCGCAATGTTGAACGATACCATAGTGTAGTCGTGGTGCCGTGCGTAGCCGCGCGTGCTGTGGCCGCGCTGCCGAGCGATACCACGCTGTGATCGCAATGTTGAACGATACCATAGTGTAGTCGTGGTGCCGTGCGTAGCCCTGCTATGGTCGAAGCGCCGCGCGCCGTGCGTAGCCGCGCGTGCTGTGGCCGCGCTGCCGAGCGATACCGCGCTGTGATCGCAATGTTGAACGATAGCATAGTGTAGTCGTGGTGCCGTGCGTAGCCCTGCTATGGTCGAAGCGCCGTGCGTAGCCGCGCGTGCTGTGGCCGCGCTGCCGAGCGATACCGCGCTGTGATCGCAATGTTGAACGATAGCATAGTGTAGTCGTGGTGCCGTGCGTAGCCCTGCTATGGTCGAAGCGCCGTGCGTAGCCGCGCGTGCTGTGGCCGCGCTGCCGAGCGATACCGCGCTGTGATCGCAATGTTGAACGATAGCATAGTGTAGTCGTGGTGCCGTGCGTAGCCCTGCTATGGTCGAAGCGCCGTGCGTAGCCGCGCGTGCTGTGGCCGCGCTGCCGAGCGATACCGCGCTGTGATCGCAATGTTGAACGATAGCATAGTGTAGTCGTGGTGCCGTGCGTAGCCCTGCTATGGTCGAAGCGCCGTGCGTAGCCGCGCGTGCTGTGGCCGCGCTGCCGAGCGATACCGCGCTGTGATCGCAATGTTGAACGATAGCATAGTGTAGTCGTGGTGCCGTGCGTAGCCCTGCTATGGTCGAAGCGCCGTGCGTAGCCGCGCGTGCTGTGGCCGCGCTGCCGAGCGATACCGCGCTGTGACTGCAGTCCCGAGCAATACGAGTACCACATTGTGATCGCATTTTAGAGCGATACCACACTGTAGTCGAGGTGCCTGCGTATTTTATCTTCTTCATAATATCCGGTCTTAAACTTCAGATAATCAGGCCCTGTACCTAAGTAAAAAAAAACATTAATCGCACTTAATCTACCGACTTATTCCTTGTCACAACATTTTTTTATAATAATAACAATACTTATAATAACATGTAGCGACATACTTGTATAAGGCGAACAAAACATCCGTCTGGTCGGAGAATCCTCCCTTTTCAACGAAGGTTTGAGAGACTTTACTCTCTGTTCTGTCTACCTCCAAAACATGAAATATGTAAGTACTGTTTACCGTAAACATTTCATAATTAAAACCTCCAGTATAATGCGGTCGGTGTCTGTCTGTTTTACCCTGAGATGACTCGTGGTCCGGCCGCACAAATGCGCGGTTTTGTGGATGCGCTACAGTGACACCGCGCGGTGCGATGCGGTAAGATGCGGTGACATGCAGCAGCGTCCTACCTGTGATGACACGTTGTGGTTTTTGTACTCGTTTGTGTGTTTCTAATTTATTTTGTGATAATTTTCTCTAATTATAGGTAACACAGGAGGTGGCCGGTTCATAGAGATGGATCTATGAGCAAGAAGGTGATTTGCAAGATTGATACCAAACACACGTGTTAGTATAAGTACAAGAAGAAACGCACAATGGTCCAACAGGACTCACAGCCGCACTCAGGGACATTCATTAACGTTAATCATCACTTAACTTCTAAACGATCTATTAAGAAATTGTCGGTGAAGGTTTGACAATATTTAACTTTAATGAACGCTAATGAATCATTAGCTGGACTCTGAGTATGGCCGTAAGTGCGGAAACCGAAACTTATTTATTTTGTGAAAGATCTTATTGATATTCTTTTGCTTTCATAAGTTATTCTAGCTATTGCCAGCGTAATAATTATCCCAAGGGAACATACTCCCAGGATAAAAATTCTAAATCCAATGGATTTATTCCGGGACACGGCCTCCCCATGTGGCAAATTACATCCAAATACGTTCAGCCGTTCGTGTGTTGTTTTTAGGTGGGAAATCATCCAATGACTTCTCCTGCTCTAGGAAAGAAAGGGCTTTCAGACTTTTACGGATTCAAATCCAATCTTATGTTCCTTCTATGCCTTGCATTCCAGCACTAAGAATTTTCCTTTCGAAAGCGAACCCTTGGCCGATTGCTTGCAGCCCACAGCTGTTCGAGCGTGAAGAAGTAATAAAGGCATACCCATAAACTATATAGAATAATATAATATTAGTATGATGTGAATAGTGATTTATGTCTTCTACATATTAGCTCATCAAATAAATAAGAACAATAAAACGAGATTAGGTCCAAGCAGACAAGTTCATGGTCCGGTACAAACGGATGAGTTTCGTGAACTGCCTACAGCGATGGCCATAACTGTTTATGTGCCGTTATGTGCCAAACTACCGTCTTTATTATTTCTTTACTAACTCTGATATACGGAAAACCTGTTAAGAGGTACAGGTATACTGAAGTCGGTATGGAAAAAAGTACTTATCTGTTTGTGAGGTTAAGCAAGTAGATTAGATGAAAGTTGCAGACCTAGATGCAAAAACTCAGGTCCCGTTGATAGACTGACGTTTAGAAGAGGCCCATGTCCAGCTGCGGATATTCTTCGGCTGTAATGAGATAGGCTTTCGTTTAATAAATATCTCACTTGATGGGAAGTGATAATGTGGCTGACGATGGAGCACGCTTGCCTTGAAGTAACCTATTCACTTAGGACTTCAACACCCCTAGGTTATAGCTATCAGGAAAACTCGGCCGCCGGCAGGGAATTCCACTTCCACACCTACCCTAAACGTACGCAAGGGTGGGATGTCAACCATGTACCGGTGGCGTAACGCTGTACAAGGTTGTCTTCTAGTATTCCGATGAAGCCAGAGGTACCAAAGAGTATCTTCTGAACTTGTGTATTTTTGACAAAGTTCCAGCCGCCTCTCAGGCCTATATGTCTCCGAATGCCAATAATCAACTTATTTCCCCCAAAAAAATATTTCCAAATACCATCACACCAATATTATCAATGAAGTCAATACCTCATTAACAAAACGCTCGCATCGTTCGCTCCTATGCGCTCCCGACACGCGCTCCGGACGCATGCGCGACGTTACGATATAAATTAATTAGCGCTAATGAGAGCGCCATATTCGCGCGTTATGGCGAATAAACTCTCGTTTAGAGCCTCCTTGTATTAATGTGGATATTGTTTTCTGACAGGACTTTTATCCGCCTAGCCTTTTCCCAACTATATTGGGGTTGGCTTCCAGTCAAGCCGGATTTAGCTGAATACCAGTATTTTACGAGGAGCGGCTGCCTACAAGACCCCCACAACCCATTAACTGGGGTAACACGGTACTTCATAGCAAGACTGGAATCAGATTTACTGGCTTCTGACTATCCGTAACAACTGCCAAAGATCTACAAATGACAACCGAGATCTACGGCTTAATGTGCTTTCCGAGGCACGGAGGAAACTCGTTATGTTAAGATGGTCACCCATCCACAGACCAACCTAGGCAAGCGTTGCTTAACCTTGAAGATCGACCTGTGCGGCTGTTATTATCTAGCCACAAGCTCCTCACGTATAAATTAATTAGCGCTAATGAGTGCGCCATATTCGCGCGTTATGGCGAATAAACTCTCGTTTAGAGGCCCCACAGTATTTTCTGACAGGACTTTATGGCGTGTTAATTTTATTGTGGGATTCTGTTTTTATGTTATTAGCTGTTATTACGCGTTTTTTGATTGGGCTGTAAACTTTTTGTTATCTACGCCGAGTTTTTGTTTACTAACGCCCGTTTTCAATAACCTACCGCAGTTCATAGATAGATAGCTATCCCCGATAAACAGTAAGATTCTATCTATCCATCCACAACTTTGGTACAAAATACTATCCGTCCGTAGGTTATAGGAGAGCAAGTAAGGGCCAAAGGATAGATTTGTTTATCTTTAGTTGCTGCAACTTTACTGTAGATAGATAGCTTATTGAAAACGGGCGTTAAATGAGATGTCTTACCATATCATGTAGACTTCGGTTTACAGTAATATTTAAGTATTTTCATTTACGACCTGTTACTCGCGACTTCGTTCGCGTGGAATTTAAAAACATCCTTTGAGGTTTAAATTGTCACTTACGATCCCGTAAGAAGAAGAAATCCCGATCACGGAAGATGTCCATCTTCCGTGATTTTTAATTACATATTTCGAGTTCCCGATATTTCGACGCTGTTGCAAGCGCCATGATCGCGGGATGACAATCCCGTAAGTGACAATTTAAATTGTGAAACAAACCGTGATAGCCTAAAACAGTGTTATCCTTTGAGGTTTTTTTTAGGTGGAAAATTATCAATATGACGTCCCCCACTAACTAAACCTTAGTCTTGTACGTTGTTTGCCTTCGTTTCGGAGTCCCGGGGTTCTCTTTCGATAAACTCAGGGCCCCAATCTTTTGAGGTTCCTGTGAGTCCCGAGAGTTCCGTCAAAATTGGTCCTACCGTTTCGGAGAAACCGGAACAAACAGAAAGACATTTAAACAGACATTATCGAAACCTATAATAAAAAAGCAATTTAAATTGCTTTTTTATTATAGGATTCGATAAAAAATTGGAAGTGTTTACGTAGAATGGCATTGTCATTTGTATTTACTTTCTGTAAGTAAATAGCGAATAGCGTAAATCCACGCAGTTACTCCAAAATTAATAGCCAGTTTGACTTTGACTGCCTAGTAACGTAGTAATAGTTAATTAGGGAACCTTCACCCATTCAGGCTAACTGCAAAGAGAAAACGATTAGATGTTTAAAGACATCATCAATACGTGATACAATCTTGTATCACATTAAAAAGAAGGCTGTATTCCCCTCTAACACAGCTTAACCGTTATTCTATCTATCCCAAATGGATCTCTAAGCATTTTTTCGCGACAAAAAGGTCTTCGGAGCGGTCCCTCGGCGGTAGGTTGGAGTCGTAGGCCCCATTTACGTGTAAATCGTCACTTTGCTCGCTCGTTCGACGGCGAAATGGCGTCATCTTTTAACACCATATACTTTTGTTACATACGTTATAAGTATACGAATATACTTGGATAAGTTATTTAGAAGATAAGCTGGTATAAACTTGGTGATGGTTCGAAGTAAGTAGCTTCGTGGCAACCAGATTATCTGGACCGAAAGACGCAGCGTTGTAAGGCCTCTTATGTGCCTCACTTGCCAACCAAGTGGGCGGATGACCAAGTGAGGGTCACGGACATCCGATGGGTGCGAGATGCACAGGACCGGTCGTTGTAGTGACGCTTGGGGGAGGTCTATGTCCAGCAGTGGACCTCTTTTGGCTGAAATCATAATGACATGGTACACTTTTTAAATGGTGATGACATGGCGATTAGCCATCCCATACACACAAACCGTTTTGAGAACACATTCTCTGTGCGTACAGCTAAGGAGAGGAACTTGCTCTGCTATCTACGAGTATAAAACCTGGGAATAAAAATAAAATTCGATTTAGACCCTATAGAGTGCTCAATAACGAAACCATAGCAAGATTCAGAAAAGTCTTGTCTTATTCCACTTAACAACGCCATCTACTTACATATCAGTAACACTTGTGCAGTACGTGCTGCCTATTTCCTGTAGCTATCTTCTTAATGATCTGCAGTGACCCCTCTCACTAATTCAGGTAAAAATAAAAAAATAAACACTTGAAGTCAATAATGAAGTCATAACTAATACCAAAAGTACTATCCCAACACACAAACTTAACCTTTAACATAAATCTGCGCGGCCTGCCCAACTACCTCAAATAAAACATAATAACTCGTACAACAAACGTCTCTTTGTAACTAAGACTTCATAAAGAGCCGGAGTTGGCAAAGTTTTTGTAAATAAGCTGAAACAAAGGGCGGGCGACCCGCGCCCCTGCGCCCGGCACCCGCGCCCCCGCGCCCCCGCCTACGCCCCTGGCTTTAGGCGCGGCTTCAGATGTAATAACGAATTTTGATTATTATAATAAGTTGCTACGGAAAATGTACAGGTAATGGCTTAAATTATTTGCTTGAGGTACAATATTACATTTTTATCTGAGAGAAAGAGCTGCTTTTTTTTTCGTGACGTCTTTTATCAAGGTACAGGTAGATATACATTCATCATCATGTACCTAGCCATTTCCCAACTATATTCGGGTCGGCTTCCAGTCAAGCCGGATTTAGCTGAATACCAGTATTTTACGAGGAGCGGCTGCCTACCAGACCTCCACAACCCATTAACTGGGGTAACACAGTAGTTAAAGAAGGTTAAAAAACCCGTCATAAAAGGAGCCTTTAATCATGCTGGTACGTACCGCCGTGACCTGATTGATGCCGTCAATAATCCCTTCGTTGTTATGCATGAGACAGAGCCATCAAATCAAAAAAACGCCGCGACCAAACATTGAAGCCAAAATACAGGAAAACATCTCGTGACTTTATTAAATTTCGCGAAGCTTTTCCCTTCAAAATGCATTAAAGTTGGCAAAGCTAGTTCGCGCCCGGGGGACGCGCCGCTCTTATATAAAACCTTAACGTAGCATTCGGTTGGTAGCGACCGCGACCCGCGACCGCTACCGGGGCCTCAAGTCTGCTATTAGTTCGCTTTATAATTGTATATTTTAAGAGCAATAACAAGTACAAATGGCACTTATTTTTTTTAAACCTTTATTTTTGTACTAGTTTTCAAGCGCCGAAATTCGCAGAGCCTAACTTCAGACTCGCCAAGTTATAACAAACAAGTTGTATCAAACTGTCAAAATTAACAATTATGAAGCCAATGATTGATAATTTTGATACAATTCTAATAGGGCGACTTGAGGCCGGGTCGCGCGACCCATTGTTTAATATGGATTTGCATGGCAACGGTCGCGCGACGCGGTCGCCTGGTTTGTTTCCTACTTACTCTATACAAATTCATACTATGCGGTCGCAAGTCGCGGTCGGTAAGAACCGAATGCTACCTTTACATTATATACGTATAGGATACATGTAACTATGATGATTTTGTCCGAAGTACGTAGGTACAGGCATATAGTTGCGGGTTCCCTGAAACTTTCTGAAACCGCTGAAACAGACACGTGTGTACTTCGAGGCAGTTATGATGACAATTAGCTTTAATGTATGCTCTCAGATAGTTATGTGGAGAGATTTGGTGTAATAATAACAGCCTGAAACTATGTTATTGTTATTTAATGTTTGAATCCCCGACCGATCCTATGAGACCGCGCTGTTATTGTTTTACTATTGTGTCTCGTTTCGCGGGTATGTGATAGATTAAATGAATGTAAGCATGTTAATCTTACATATAACCTCCTTTTTTCTGAGTGGAACATTTTGCCTGCTGCGGTTTTCCATCCAATTACAATTTAGGTGTCTTCAAGGCTAGAGCGAATTGCCTCTTAATAAACTAGTGCGCTTCATCATCAACGATTGCATCACTGCTTACTTACTATCCATCAGATGGAAATGCAGTCGAGCACTATAAATATGTATAGTTTATATCATTAAAAAAATACGTAATTCTATAGCCAAGGTTAATAATACGTTTTAACTTTAATACCTTTTGATAAATTATTATTTCATCGCCCATTTAGTACCAAATTGGTCTTCATTTGTGTTGATTACGTACCAATTTATTATTTGTTTGACGAGGTTTATTTAATGAGAGCTTTATTAAAAACTAGTTTCTGCTGGCTTCGCCCTTTAGAAAGTAGGGTTTTCCAACTTTCGACCCCATTTCATTTCTACCCTTAAGCATTTGAATTTAAAAAATATCCTTTCTTCTTCTGCCTGGCGTTAGACCCGGCCGTTACCAGGGTCCGCCTTCCTGCTAAGCTTACTCCACTTTGCCCGATCTTCAATATCCTTCCCAGTAAGGCCATTGGCTCTCATGTCGGACTTGACGACGTCCAGCCAGCGCTTGCGAGGGCGACCACGAGACCTAGCCCCAAGAACAGCCATATCCATGCATATCCGGCCGACGTACTCCCTAGGGCGGCGCATGATGTGGCCATACCATCGCAGACAACACTCTGGCAGTTTTTCCCTCACGTCACGGACACCAAGACTACCTCGGATGAATGAGTTGCGCACGCGATCGGATCGCGTTACGCCACACATCCACCTCAGCATCTTCATTTCCGTGACGCGAAGCTCCTGAGTGTGTCTGCTTAATGCCGGCCAACACTCGCCACTGTACAGGAGGACCGGCCGAATGATGCATTTATATATCTGCCCTTT
The DNA here is from genome assembly GCA_030763345.1 of Mythimna separata. NCBI lineage: Eukaryota > Metazoa > Arthropoda > Insecta > Lepidoptera > Noctuidae > Mythimna > Mythimna separata. The sequence goes on along the minus strand of CM061181.1, from coordinate 1,013,816 downwards.
GAGCCTCGGGGGCATTCTACGGTCACATAAAACGCCCGTTACCTCGCGCCATTTTGCCCAAGCCGCGCCTATACGTGCTTGGACATCGTCATCCACATTGTCAGACTCGTGCAGCACGGATCCAAGGTACCGGAACTTATCGATCTTTGTTACCAGATCCGAACCTATTCGGATAGTGTTTGAATCCGTGCTGCCACAGGACATGTACTCGGTTTTCGCCACATTTAGTCTCAGACCGCCGTTCTCCAACGTGTCCTTCCAAATATTGACCTTGCGCTCAAGATGGGCTTTGTTCTGGTTAACGAGGGCGATGTCATCGGCATACATCATTAGCCATGGACGCTGGTCTTGGATGTTTGCCGTAACTACATTAAGCACAACGTTAAACAAGAACGGGCTTAGAGCCGAACCTTGGTGAACGCCAACAGATATTGGAAAGACACTGGATTCGCCAACAGCGGTCTGGACAGAGGACACGGAATCACGGTACATATCTCTGATAATGTCAATATACGCCTCGGGAACACCCTTGAAGCGGAGTGCCCACCAGATAGCCTGCCGAGGTATACAGTCGAAGGCCTTCTGCAGGTCTAAAAAGACCATATGCAGAGAGATAAAAAATATCCTTTCTAACTCGTAGCAATCATTAAAGGAACCAATGTAAAATAGAAATAAAGTAAAACTAAGTAAAACATCAGCATTTTAGGTCCATAGTTAGGTAGCGTTGGAAGGCCTCCTACAAAATGGACCGAACTGGTAAGGGCTGCGGTAATCCGATGGGAGCAAGGCACACAGGACCGTTCATTGTGGTGACACTTGGAGGAGGCCTATTTCCAAGAGTGGACGTCTTTTAGCTTAAGTAATAATAATAATTAACTTAATAATAATGATGATGATTGTAGGTTCAAGGGTTTAGCCTGGCCGTTGATGAGTCAGTGAGAGGGTTTAGTACACGCGGCGGCGGAGATTGGGTAGCAGGTCATAAATGTGTGCGTGAACGCTACCGCGTGAAACACAACAGGTATTATCGTTGTGTGCTACAAAGTAACTCGTCGTTTCTACACTCACACTCTTGCAAAAAAGCAAGCCGTACACAACTATGAAAGTACAGCAAAAATTGACTACTGCTGTTATCGGCGCCATGGCGCAATGCGTATGATACGTGACTGACGAGTAAGAGGTCCCCAGTTCGATTCCAATCGTCTGGTGTAACAGAAAGTTTGCTTGTTTTTATTTTCTATTTGACCCTTTTTTTTAATAGTAATGTTATAGTTACTCTCATAATAATTAAAATATTTTGAAAATATTGTGACAAATAAAACTACTACAACTATGTTTATTACAGCTTATTAATTACATACATTAAACGGAATGGTCACAATTAACGAATCTGTTCATGATTATCCTTAATACAATATATAAAGTGAAAATATTCTAAGTCAGACAAGGATGGACGTCACTGATTTTTAAGTTTTTTATTAGTGACATAAATCAACATGTTATCAAGAATGAATTATGATAGATATCGCAACTCTTGATCTCAATAACAATAACATCATGTCACATAATACAACAACAGTATAATTACCTACAGCTTACTTCTTAGTCTTTTTTTTTTACTTATCAAAGTTATCAATCAACATGTTTTAAAAAATGAACTATGATAGGTATCGTAACTCTTGATGTCCAAGTAACCTTGACTGGTATTGCGACCTCCTACCTCCAATAACTCACCGGGACCCATCGATGTCATCCAGCCCCAATAACCTAACGTAATGCGACCACTAGACCTGCATGGGAGAATATTTTTGTGATGGTAACGTTCTCCATCTTTTCTGCATAATATTTTACGCCCATCCTTATCTGACTTAAAACACTTTTCATCACTAAATATAACTATGTTATTGCACCAATCAAAATCTATAAATTTTCTTGCAAACCGCATCCTTTCTTCCTTATGCAACGCCATCAGTAAAATTTAATTTTTGCTGCTCGTAAGTGGCGTCGAACAATTGTCATAGACACGTCGTGCATAATCGCAGTGTTTCTTGTTGTAGCAAAGCCGTCAGCGCTATACGTAGCAACAATATTTCGATGCAGTGGGTTGGCATCCGTATAAGTATATAATTGCTTTTGGACCCGGACGTTTGGCATCGCTTGTCCCTTCAGCTGCATGTCTATGCACCCAAAACTGCACAGTTTTGCTCTGTGAACAATCACAAAATTACGTTAAAACCTAACAAATATCAACAAAGTTAAATTATTTTGCATTATGTTAAGTTTGGATTTGTTACTTACCGGTAGCATTAGTCTCCTTGAAATTTCACTTATGGATACATTTTGTTTATATAATACTACTATCTCAGCCCTCAAAAGTGTAGACAAATAAGACATGTTAATTATTACTTGTAAAAAGTATCACTTTCCACAATGATTAATTATTTTTTGGTTTCGGAGTAAGTAGAACACACGATCGTGATAGGCAAAAGCGTTATGCCAGGTTAACTTATTATCCGACTCATTTCTTAGTAAATAACTAATAAAGTGGGTAGATGATAATATTCATACACTTAGTTTTTAATTACTCAGATACCCGCGAAACGAGACACGATCTAGTATAACAATAACAGCGCGGTCTCATAGGACCGGTTGGGGATTCAAACGCTAAAGCAAATATTCTAAGTTTTAGTTTTATTAAACTTCGTTATCATTATACTACAATAAAGTAGAAAAAAATGTTTTGTCTAGCATGGCAAGGATCGAACTCGATACACCTTTAACGGCAAGCAAGCACTTAATAATCAGTGCTAAATTACCATCTAATACAAATATGTGTGTGTGTATATCGAGTAGTAAACAAGTTTTATTTTGTTTACGAGTTGAGCTGTAGACATAATATTACTTGAATAGGTGAATTGGTTGGTGGTATGGTTTTACTTTATTTTTGATTTATACCCACAGCTACTTGATTATTGTGAACATTATTACTGATTACCTACCCATATCATAAAAATATACTTTCCAAAGATTAAGTGTAAGTGTTTGATGTTATTTTAAATAACTATAATAATTTCATAAGTGAATGTTTGCGAAAATAAAAAAAAAGTGGACAATGAAAGTATTGTCAACTAACAATAATTATTATAGCTTGGACCCTGGTTTCGCCATCGGTGGTCATCTATTTTTTATATTTTTAAATGTTTTTTGTTATTGTTTTTGTAAGAAATATTTAAAAATATATTTAATATGCATTTAAAAAGTAAATAAAGAAATTATAATAATAACGTATCTATTATTATATTACGTAAATAATATATGTATTATATATATATATTATAAAATTATTTATATTACAAGTTATATACAAAAATTTCGTTACTTAATTTCGTAAATATACATAGTTTATATGTATAAAATTACAAAATTATATTTATCAGACGATAGGAATCGAACTTGGGACCTCTTACTCGTCAGACATGTATCATACGCATTGCGCCATGGCGCCGTTAACAACAGGGGCCAATTTCGTCTACTGTTTTGGAGATGAATAAAATACTTCTTCGATAGAATTTAGGCGTATAATCATGAGAATATAGTTTTTACAAAATTGCGTGTGCGTTTCGTTTACCGGTATAATGGCGGAATGACAGTGGCGGCGCGCGCGTAAGAAAACGGAATTAAGCCCCGCACTTCCCCTCTGGGCCCACCAATCGTAGCGGCTCGCTGGGATGACGATGCGCAGACGAGTTAATTTGTAGCACACAACGATAATACCTGTTGTGTTTCACGCGGTAGCGTTAATGCACACATTTATAATTTTTGTGTGCGGTGCTACGCGAACTTAGTAAGAGAGTGTGCCTACTTTGCTTTTTATACGTATAGACAGGTACCTAGCTGTACAATTTACGTAACGTTCATCTTAATAAAAGCTCGTAAACGTCCAGCACTAAACATGGCGCGGAACATTTTTATTAGCGCAGCGGAAAGACATGAGCTATCCTGGTAAATGAATACCTTAGTTGTGTTTTACGATGCCGCCCGCGCCGCCGCCCCCCAATCGGACAGGGCAGTATCTATATGTTTTATTTACAGTTTTAAGGTGAATGCTTCAGGTAGCCCGCGAAATTCAAATTTTCTTACGTTTTTTGCAATTTGCAAGCCAGTGGTAGGTTGTATGAAGTTAAAAATACTTAAGCGGTTGTAAAACGTAACTAGTTACATAATTATAAACATAAAAATCATTAATACAAGCCTCCAAGCTCACTTAATTGCAAGAACGTTTTTGACCTCGAAAAAATCGTTCCTACACTTAGGTGAGCTTGGAGGCTTGTATTGATGATTTTTATGTTAATAATTATGTAACTAGTTACGTTTTACAGCCGCTTAAGTATTTTTAACTTTATACAACTTATCACTCGCTTTCAAATTGCAAAAAACGTAAGAAAATTTGAATTTCGCGGGCTAAGCTGGAACATCCCCCTTAAGAGATTATTTAGTTGACCTGTGTTTAATATTTAGTATTTGTATTAATATTGACGTTGTGAGTGGCTTACACACTGGTTAAATAGTATAACAGAGAATCGAAAGAATTGAATGGAAAGAGTTCTGCTCATGAGTGTCTGCATTCTAAAAATGTAATGACAATGACCAAAAATGCCACAGATAATAACATAACATATTACAACACATAACGTGACAACATATGATATAATTATGTCATATCATGTGTTCATTTATTCTACAAAGGCTTAGAAACTAAAATTACATACTAAGATACAATTATTCCTTTGTGGGTGTAGGATATCCTGTCATAGATTACCAAGCCCTGATAGGTACATCACAGGATATCATTCTACAAGATACTCTTATACAATAACGTTTGACCGTAACATGTGGGACAATACTTTAGGGCAATAAAAGGACAGTCAATCAAAGAAGAAGCACACTATCAACAAAGACCCAATCATCATCAAATATTAACAAATATTATAAAAATATGGAAGTAATTCTGTCTATCTCGCTTTCACGCTTATCAATTTTCATGGATACAGAGTAATATTTAACCTCCACGAAGGTATCTTTTTATCTGGTTTCGACTTCGACTTCCTGTCGGCAATAAGCAACATTCACATGACACAAAGTAGAGGGGAAAGCTAGTGTACTCGATATATTTAGAGCGAAAGCCTCCTCGCCCTAAAGACTGCAATATCCAATTGATTGGTGGTATGGGCCCGGGGTCCGGGGCCCGGGGTCCGGGGTCCGGGGTCCGGGGTCCGGGGTCCGGGGAGGCTCACCAGTTGCTTCCGCACGTCATGCTGCAGGAGGCCAAGGACGGTCCACCCGCATCCCGCCTGCACGCAGATGCGGAACTCTTTACTCTTTAGCAACTGCACTATAAGTTACGACTGACTAAATACATACGCTCAAGTCTTCTTAGAAAAATGGTCTCTAAAGTAAATTTTCAAAGAAGACTACAGTCATGAGAAACATGGATAGGTTTACAATATTGCTTAAAAAAAAAAAAATTTCGTCAGTATTTTTTGTGTTTGTTTAAGTAGAGGTACTTCTTTCTATACCTAATGCATTTAATAGCTGTTTGATGCTAGTGCAGTATTGTTAATTTTTTTCGACTTCATATCGAATAGACTATACCGCGTACCTACTTTGGATGGTATTATAAGAGCTTAAAATTTTAATAGTCGACGACGAAGATAGTTTATTATAAATATCTCCGTCTACCTAACTGGTAGTTACTCTTTCTTGAGAGTAAGAGGGATATTTAGTATTCAGATATCTTTTATAAAAAAAATAAAATGAACAATTTTTGTACATAAAAACAGTCTGCAGAGTGCAGAGATACCAGAGAACCGTACTCAGCGCCAAGCCAGTAGGGCTGAAGCCGGGTCCAGGAACGCAAGGAACACAAGGTTCCAGGAACATAGGAATGGGTTATACACAGTAAAAGTCTGACACGCCCTCCCAATTTCCCCAAGAACGTACCGTGTGGACAATTTACACTTACAAAGAAAAGAAGTCAGCAGCTCTGTAACTATTACCTATAGCCAATATATGCAAATTTTTTTTGAGTATTTTTCGCCTATATTTTATTGCCAAATTCTTGCCAATTCGTTTAACTCGGAAGCACCTGTAATCTGTGCTGCTGTGTCGCAGATGCAGGTCAAGGGCGCGGCCGCCGCATCTCTCGGCCGCAGCCCCGCTCAATATTACAGCATTACTTCTCTACATGACCATTATGTACTTTAAATACGTTTAGTTTACTTTAATCACTATGAGAGTGGACTTGTTTTGAATATTCTACTATCCTTTCGCAGGTTTGCTGTAAGAGATTTCCTTTGTACCTATTTTTCTGTTTCCTTCTTCTTATCTTTTATTTTATGTTTGTACATTAATTGTTAAATAATGATAATAATTGGAGGTTTCTTTCTATGGTTTTTGACTCGGCCTATAGCTTGGACCCTGTTCCCGTTACCGGTAGGATAAGTAGGTACTGATTTTTTTTATATCTTTAAATGATTTTTTTTTGTATTCAATAATGTAATTTAATACATTACAATAAATATAGAGATAAGCCGACACCAATATAGTTGGGAGCAGGCTAGGCAGATGATGATGATGACCATAAATATAGAGATAATAATGTGTCAAAATAATATTTTATCAAAATTATTGAAATTAAATATTTTAGGAAGTGGTAGAATGGAAGGGAGGCCTTTGAATTTTTACACTAGTTTATCATCAATTAAGAATAAGGACATGATGAGATCGTCAAACCACCTTCGCCTTAGTCGACATCGACGCCACCGTTCTCCCTCAGGCGTCCTGTCCGGGTGCATTCGTACAATGTGGACAGCCCAGTCCCGCTCCAGCCTGGCTCTTTATTCCTCGACTTCTGCTCCTTGGAGTTATTTGTAGAGTGGTTTCTAGCACGATATATTTACTTAACACTTATTAAATTCATGAATCCCCGACCGGTCTCATTGGGCCGCGCTGTTATTGTTTTACTATTGTGTCTCGTTTTGCGGGTATTGATAGGTTAAAAAAAACAATACCAAAAAAATAATCGTTTTCACTGGACCGTATTTTACGGGCGTGTCTCCTCGTGAAATTGATCAGTAATAAATACAAATTACTGCGCTGCAATTATGGGTCAAGGGCGGGTTCTGCCTGCTGCCCCCCCCCCCCGGGCCGGCGCACCGCACCCCCGCACCCCCGCCGCGCCCCTTGCGGCCCGGTTCAATATCACAGGCTACAGCGCCACTTCAGAGGCTCATTCATACCTGTGTGTGTTGTACAAGGGTTATGAATTAAATGTCGTGTCGTATCGACGTCCAGGACAGTAGCCTTATTCACGTAATCTAAACCGTAACGATATCGTAACGACTAGTCGTTTAGTCTTGGTATTCACATCCATCAATCGAACATGAACGGCACCGATTTTAAAGCCGTTTAATCGAAGTGTCGTTGACGCGTATTCAGCTATGTCAATAATTATCCTGGTAGAATACATAATATTAAGTGACAATAAGAAGTTGATAGATCGTTTAGTTTCAAACCAATGGAATTGTCGTTCTATCGATACCCATTCAAGGTACACATGAATAACGATTTTGAGTAACTAGTTCTTTAAGATTTGGATCGAACGACTATAAATCTTTAACGATATTAGAAAGGAAAACCCGAGACCCAGGCACGAAGGCAAAGATGGAACAGAGTGGGTTTTAGTCAGTAAAACTCTGACACGCCCCTCCCGCTCCGCCGAAGAGAGGGAGAAGTCAGTCGTGATGATTTCCCACCTAAAAAGAAAAATACTTGTTAGGTTAAAAACGTGAATCAGGCTCGTAGTCGCGTCGCATCGTGTCGTCTGTGAGATTAGCAAGTCAACAAGGTTGGTGCCGGCTTAGCCAAGACTCTTGTGGAGGCTCTTTTAATCTCCAGCCTTACCTCGAGGCATTATCCCTTTGGGTAGTTACTTAGCGATGCGCATCTCAGGCCAGCGCTGTACAGAGTCGAGTGATGACGGCTCAGGATAATCCTTCAGTAGTTAATCTTAGCGGGCATCTTTTAGAGATAACTTAACAACCTTCTTGAAAAGTTATGGTTTTTATTTTAATTTACTTTTTTTTATTCTAGTGCGCCTCACCATCAAGGATTGCATCACTGCTTTGCCACCAACGATTGCATCATTGCTTATCAGGTGGGATCGCAGTCAAGCACTAGTTTATAACAATTAAAAAAAACAACTAAGTATAAGTAGTATCTAACTACTGTGTCATAATCACTAAGTATATTTAGCAGTAGTATCTAACCTTTGTATTTTAACAAAATTACCTATTTATACCTAGATCATTCAAAATAGAATCTAAAACTGGCGTAAATGGATAAATTATCATACACGTTGAGAATATACCTATCTATTAATCCTATATAATAACCTTCATCGTCATCTTTCTGCCATTTTGACCACGTTATTTCGGGCACAACGCATTTTTGTCTTCCATTCTGTCCTGTCACCCGTTAAAAGTAAGGGAAGTTAGTATATCGTTATCACTAACTTCCTTTTCTTTCATATAACTCTTTTGACAATCCATCCATCTTTTCTTTGATACCTATCTAATAAGAGCGGAAAGTTTAAGCCAAAAATGTAAAGAAGTACAATACAGTATTTTGAATTATAAACATTTATAATAAGAGTTTGTTTCAAGTGTTTCCTAGAATAGCTAGACAATACCAGCCGCCTTTTATTTAAACAGACAAAAAAGGTGTTGACATGTTTTTTTTGGGTGGAAAATCATCCAGTGACTCCTGCCGTTCATGGGAACGGAATGGGAGGACGTGTCAGACTTTTACTGACTAAAACCCGCTGCTTTATTCCTTTTTGTGTCTTTCGCTCTAGGGCCCCGGATTTTCCTTTCAGAAGTGTACCCTTGGCCTGGGGCCAGACAACACTTTTGGTTGAAGCTAGGCTTCAACCAAAAGTGTTATTTTTTAATCACTTTGTAAAATAAATATCATTTAATAGATAAGTGGCCCAACAAACTAGCGTACATGTATGTGTACATAGGGTAGCATTGCGTACCGCTGCAGGCGACGAGCTCAGCATCAAGGCCGCGGGATGCGGTGCTGCGACCCGGGCACCCGCCCAGCCGCCCAGCCGCCCAGCCGCCGCCCGCCCCGCCGCCCCCGGCCCGGTCAATGTAATGTTTACGGAGATAGCTCCTCGCTGTTTGATCTCTTGTTAAAATACACTTTATGTTAGAACGTTTATTTATGTAGTGCCCTTTTGGTGATAAGTAATTAACATAAAGAAACATTACACGTATTTGTATTCACTCATTGTTGAGTTAAGCTCACTTTTGTATGTGAATTGTCAAATCAGTGTACGAGTATAAGTATACAACGTTGATACAACAGATCACGAAAAAAACATTTCATTTCATCAGATTTTTTTCGTGATTTTAGCGTTGGTCGCATATTAAAAGTTCATATGATGAGTACAATAACCCGTCTTAAGGAAAGCCCCTCTGTGGTATCAACGTATATTAGGGTAAGGTGCTCGGATCGATCTTCTGCCTGGTGGGGATTATCGTTAGGATTTTCTATCTCTTAATTTCTCAGTGGTAACCGCAAGTAACGATAAGCGTACGGTGTGTTTTTAGTATGAGATCATTAAATTACTCTTCCCGCTCTGAGGACATAATTATCTGTCTAATAAACATGTATTCTTTCTTTCCCTTTCCCTCGCGTTTCCATGTCGATTTACTGCCAACCCACACCAGAGGTCCCTTTACAGAACCACAAAGCCAGATGGATGGAGGAACAACTTAGCAGTCAAGCTCGCGACGGAACATCTTGTAGCAATTTAACAATCATTTGGGGAAACCGGAGTTTGCAACAGGTCTTCAAACTTTATAGAGAAAATAAAGGTAAGCTACATAAGTATGTGTGTAGAAGAAATCATTAAACGAGAATGTCCAGCGGTGCCTTGGGTATCTACGGATTGGGTTCGAACCCATGACATTACTAATCCTGAGATGAGTCATAGGTTTGTCCACTCGTGTGGTTGTTTCGTCGCAAGATCATCAAAGACACTAACTCTGCATGGAACTCATATGCTTTGAACATTACACGTTTACTGTAAGGACTTTAAAAGAGGCTCCTCTGACTTTCGTTTTATTTGATACGTAGTCTGTTAATAAACACCGGCCTAATTTTGTTAAAATTAATGTGTAAAGGAATTCGTTACTTATACTTAAATTAACTACTTATTATATTACCCATAAAACAATACGAACATAAAAACAAATAAATTACTCAGAATTTGATTACGTACTTACTTATGTACCTACTAATGTTTATCTTTATTTTTAACAGCTCAACTTTTACCATATTTCAGACTATAAAAATAATGTAGGAACACATTTGCAAAGACAGTGTACAACCGTCTCTGTTTCTAGGGTTGAACCGCAGCCTCCCTTAGCATTACCGGCCATAAATCTGTTACGTGGAGGGTGTGCGCAGCCCTAATAAAATTACTGGCATCCTTAGCGAAATTATTCGGAAAGTCAATGGCTCTCCGAAAAAAGGCTCCGTAATAGGATGGAAAAAGTTACGGACTAACGAGACATGCTTATGTTTTTACTTTTATGTTGACTTTGATACATTAAGTACATCCATCTCTTTTACGAGGATTATGAAATATTTATCAGCAGTTTTGTTATGACGGATAACAAAACGTATCCCATCTTCTTCGTTCAATCCTTTTATTTTCGAAAAGTAATCGCCATTTGCACTACAATTTTCTATAAGCAGATAGGATCTTTTTCTAACTGAACACTAATTAGACTACTCTATCTAAACGTTAACAAGTCTTGGGTGTTATTCCCTTTAGATGCAAAAGATCGATTTCGCTTTCGTTGCAGTGACTTGAATTACATAAAATGCGTTATATCTCCTCGTACATAGAAGAACTGCAACAATTTGCCTGCTGAGGTCTTCCCTTCTAATAATAATTTGGGTGTCTTCAAGCCCCAGCCTTGAATATCATCATCGGCCTAGCCTTTTCCCAACTATATTGGGGTCGGCTTCCAGCTGGATTTAGTTGAATACCAGTATTTTACGAGGAGCGGCTGCCTACCAGACCTCAACAACCCATTAACTGGGGTAACACGATAAGTACTTCATGGCAAGACTGGAGTCAGATTTACCTACTGGCTATCCGTAACGACTGCCAAAGATCTACAAATGACAGCCGGGACCTACGGCTTAACGTGCTTTCCAAGGCACGGAGGAAACTCGGTATGTTAAGATGGTCACCCATCCACAGACCAACCTTGGCAAACGTTGCTTAACCTTGAAGATCGATCCATGCGGCTGTTATTATATAGCCACGAGCTCCTCAGCAGCCTTGAATATATAGGCTGTTAATAAACTAGTGCGCCTCACCATCAACGATTGTATCACTGCATACCATCAGGCAGTCAAGCACTAGTTTATATAAAGAAACAAGAACTACTCAATATGACGCATTTAGCTCTTGCAGTGAACCCCGTGTTACTTCAAGGAGTCTCCATCAGCAATAACTGCAGCGAAGCCTGAACGCGGTCGATACGTCAGGGCCGCGCCCGCTAAATGTTCGCACTACACTACACTATGTGCGGAGGTGGAATTCCCTAGGAGGGATTACGGTAATGGCGTAGTGAATTTATAAGGGTGTGTTGCGTTTTTTGTATTGATTATATTACGAGTATGTACGTATATGAAACGAAGACTAGTAGTGATGAAACAGTTTGCATAAATAAAGAAATCTTCAAATTAGTGCTCCTTTTCTGACTTTTAATAACTAAAACTCAGTGTTCCTTTAGTTACCCTTTTTGTGAGGAAGCGGTAGAAAACTACTTTTTCTGCTTAACATTAATTACATGAGCGCTAACTCTCTGACTTTTCCTAATTACAGCTCACAGTGTTAATTCAGTTACCATTTATACCAAGGCTACGGTAACTTCTTCGAAGAATTCGCAGCCGTGGCAGAGGGGTAAAGAAGACCTGCAGCTGTACCATCTACAAATTGTCAAGAGCTATAGTTAAATAACTTAAATAAAAAAGAAGTTCTTTTATCATACACTTAGTTATTTACTTTATTGGGCATTTAGTCGCCATAGAAAACATACTGCCCATCTCGTTTATAAGGTACCTTGTTAAGATAAATAAAGTTACGATCTAGGTTATAAACCTATACAAACCTTTAACCTTAAGAATAGAAAGCTATACTTAATTATAGCTGTAAAAACGTCCACAGCTAACGACCTGAGGAAAAGACCAATATCAACTTTAACGTTAAGTGTGTACTTTCACACTTAACTGAAAATAAATGAGCCCATTAATAAAACACTCGAGTATTCGATAAAAACATTCACTACCTACTTTTCCTTATATTAACTTATTCGCGAAGGACAGAGAATTTTTTATTCGGAACTTTTTTCATTGAAATTGATTTCCTCTGAGAAGAAGATTGTAAGTATTTCAATCGAATCTCGTCCAAATTGAGATGAATGTATGGAGACATTACGTGAATGTGAGCCATTGGGAGCGTCGTCCTTGCCTTCCGAAAGTGCCGCAAAAAGGTTCTCATCAGGGCTCGAACAAAAAACTCCGCGAAGTTTTTATCTTTTATTGCGTGTCGCCGATAGCTGTTCGTTTTTATGTGATCGGTTTTGTAGCTGATACTACGCAGTTACACTGGCAATATTTTGTTCTAACTGACTATTCAATTTCACCTATTTTTACAATGACAGTTACCTGAATAAACTATGTCTGTAAACGTTTATGTTTTCAAGTTGAAGAACTAGCGAACTAGTATTGAGTGAAGGTATACGGCCGCAAAAGGGAGGGAACGGACTTTCTCCCGACCTAGCCGCGCCTGAAGGAACCGTTTGGTCATCAGGAGTCACGCCACGACGACGAGCAATGGGTAGTACGCCATCCAACTGTCTGGTAGTCCAGATCCTGGTCGACGATGCGTAATGATCCACACGCGCTTCAAAGAGTTGTCAGCAAAACTGAAACGGTCCAGGATCAGTAGGCCAGTAGGATTTGAAAGAGTGACCGTGGCTCTTCAATGCAAAGGGCAACTTGGGTGACACGAGGGTGACAAAATCGTAATGAATAAGCCTGTGTCCTTCACATAGGCTTATTCATTACGATTTTGTCACCCCCTCGTTCCGCCTTAGAACGAGAAATGCCTTATAAATAATACCTACAAAAAAAAACTATCATTGTACTCTTTATTTTATAAAAATGTGTATAGACTACAAAGTCAATGACGAACAAATCATGTTCTGCAAATCATTGAATAGTCCCAAAATGCATTAAAAGATTTCCTAAATACTCCTAAGATATTTTTTAATCCAGACAGCCGTTACTATTGAACTATAATTAGTTACCTACCCATATTGTTCCTGTCTATAAGTGGCGTAAGGCGGCGCGTGGCGCTGCGCCGGTCTGAGCAGTAATAAAGTGCTTCCTTCCGCGCGCCGGCGGGCGCCGTGACAATGTCGTGACACGCCGCGACAATCACCGGCCGTGTCGCACCTACGCTTCTTTGTGGAACTGATGCTAGTTTGTCGTTTAAACTATATTGTCGAAGACGAAGAACTGAAGGTCAGTCTTCGGTTGAGAGACAGTGAATGTCGCAACCTACCGCTGCGCACGACACTTAAGAATGCTTTTTAGGGAGTGGCTTGTGAGGCTCCACGGTATTCTCACCTACTGCCTGACAGGCAGCTCTTTAAAGGACACAGCAAACTCGGGAGGTTCCTGTTTCGGATTTAGGTGGAAGAAACACCCGGGAGTCACAGCTCAGAAGACACGCTTGGGTGGAGCACCGCCGTTTTCACGTGGAGGCGGGTGTCTTCGGTCGGTCTTCATGCCAGAGGGGAAAATATATGACAATGTGATAGCATCACGTAGACATACTGATAATAATTATCATTATGAAGGAACAAACTAACTGACCTACATCGGTTTTGACTATGTTCTATCCATAATTTTGGAAGTTATTATACTTTTGTACTCAGTAACGGTTTACCAAGGCAAAATATTATAAATACTTGTATACTTATAATTTGAAATCGGACCTGCAAACTTATCTTTTCACGGCTACGTTTAAAAATATAGAACTAAACTAATGTACCCTATTCACGCATCAGGCCAGTACAAGATGCGCTCATAAAACAAGAACGCAACACAAAGGCATGACGTATCACGTGACCCTCATCAGGCGCACGCCCAAGCAAATTGAAAACGGAACATTTAGATCCCATCGCACGCTGATGCCTATAAAGGTAAACCAATTTTACCGAGGGGCGCGGGGGGGGCGGGGGATAACGCTGTCCTTTTCGCCCCCCATCCCCCGGGCGGGGGGGGATGTGGCCCGACATTGACCCGCACTGCGCCGCGCCGCCTGCACAGGTGCGTCATTCATGCGCCCCCCCCTGCCCCCCCCGCGCAGCCTGCATAGCGGGCATGTTGCAATGGCTTGTTACCAGATCAAACTAGTTTCAGGGAAATTCGCTGCAAACTGCTTTGTATTGACGGGAAATTGATATTTGTAGTATTTGTGTGAGAATTCTTGTTAAAGCTTAGTGGCTGTCTTTCAGTATGCTAGCAGACATGGGAACCAAGGTTAACATATTACCCGTACATTATGAATTTATAGTCCTATCTTAGTCCGAGTGGATAGCCACTTTATGCAAAACCGCCCAAGTTTTTATCCCCCGCTTAAAACTGTTTCATAAGCTGTGTGTTAGTACAAAACTCAGTTATTTAGCCCCTCTCGGCGATAAAGTAGTGCCGGCTTAGATATTACGGAGTCAATGGGCCCTTCGAGACCGCTCGCCGTAAAGTAGCAGCTACCTGCGTTATCTCGGGGAAATGGAGGCTGCGTACTGGAGCTTCTTTGTTACTATTTTGGGGTAAATATCTGATTATAGATAGCAAAAAAATGACTGGGAGTGATACTTTACTGTGAATATTTTTGATTGCATTTAGACTGTCAGACTATAAAGCTATTGGGAATAATAATAATTTGATACGAACTAGTTAACACTAATACTGCGATCCACCTCATGGTAAGCAGTCATATCGTTGATGATGAGACGCACAAGTTTAATAAGAGCCTATTCACTCTAGCCTTGAAGACATCTACATTATAATAATCGTAATAATAACTGCAGCAGGCAAGTTCCAGTACTTTGTGATGTACAGGGTAATAAAGACGAGGCGAAACGCTTAGTCCGGACTGTAGAGGTGTCAACAAAGTAAGGGTGGATATTCGCAGTAGGTACGTCAGGTTGTCCGATGGTAGAAAGGCGGAGTCAAGTCATTCCCGCGCACACTCTCCAAAATCATCATCTGCCTAGCCTTTTCCCAACTATATCGGGGTCGGCTTCCAGTCAAGCCGGATTTAGCTGAATACCAGTATTTTACGAGGAGCGGCTGCCTACCAGACCTCCACAACCCATTAACTGGGGTAACACGGTACTTCATGGACTGGAGACAGATTTACTGGCTTCTGACTATCCGTAACTACTGCTACGCTGGACCAACGACTTAACGTGCTTTCCGAGGCATGGAGGAAACTCGTTATGTTAACATGGTCACCCATCCACAGACTAACCTTGGCAAGCGTTCCTTAACCTTGAAGATCGACCTGTGCGGCTGTTATTATCTAGCCACGAGCTCCTCGACACACTCTCCAAAATGTTCCCTGTAAAATACCGAAACGCTGACACTTGAGGCAATTATCAGATAATAAATACTGATTTACCTCACATGTTACAGGTAAGAAAACTACCTATAATCACAGGGGCGTAGCTAGCGCCGTATCTGCCGTATCAATTATACGGGGCCCCCGGGCCACGGGGGCCCCCAAAGTGTGTAAGGAAAAAATATAAAAACTTTCTAATTTATTTTATTTTACAAATGACAAAATCCTATAAAGCAATTATTTTTTTCCCCGCTTTAAGCGTTCGTTCAAAAGTTGGCAACTCTACATCGTTATGGCGGGCTACGGGACTTCCCCGTTTTACTTACTTCATCTTCAACTCGGCGGGGAATCCTTCATCGATATCGCGATGTACGTGTATGTTGTTGTTGTTTACATTGGATGTTAAACCACGGAGTGCAGTGCAGTGTTTATTTACGCGCTTTATGTAGATAAATGTGCACTACAGTAATTCAGTACAAACAATATTGTTCTTCTGGTTTAGCAGTATCAGTAGCAATTTGCAAAAGAAATGAATGAAAGGAAAAAAGATTATCCCAGCGTGCTGAGAAAAGAAAAAGTAAACAGAAAAGGGACGAGGTTATAAAAAAAGTGCCCAAAATTTCTTCATTTTTTCAGAGACAAGATACTGTGAGTGATTTAGATTGGAAAGGTAAGTACTACCCAACTCATTTATTAGGGGCCCGTAGTGATAAACAAGGAAATCTTTTAATTTCGGTCTGTCCATCTGTGCGTCACAAAAAGTTGTCTACCCCCCTCGATTTTCACAAACACTGGTCCAAAAAAAAAATCCAAAAAAAATATTAGAGACTCCTTACTAATTAAACTTTTATACGAAATTGGTTTGGAAAAATCTTACAACGGATAAATTTTAAAAATAAATATCAAATTGTAAAATTTTTATTAGTTCTTCGAAGAACCGAAGTAATTTACACAAGGACTATTTTACCCGACGCTAATGTGGATCTGCGTGGTTAGATACGCGTGGTTGGTTTATTATGTAGCGAAGGATTAATTTTGTTTTTAGGGTTCCGCGGCTTGATTTAAAAAAATGTCTAAATTCTAACTTATCCATAGGATCAATTGGTTTTGTTGTTTGTCTATCAGTCCGTATCGTACCGTAAATTGCGTGTTGAGAACTTCAGATGAGCAGACCCGCTTTCGGGTTCTCGTTTTGTATGGCCACTACACTACGCGCTGCGTTCAAATAGCACGCAGGTGTAATGTAATGCACGGACGGGCTGCAGGTGATTTTTTATCTACTAATAGGTACGAGCACAATCCGCGTAGTCTGTATGCGTCTGAACTGAACACTCTCTAACTGTGACCCTTAGTAAAGTTATTTATTTATATATAACTCTTTTTAGTTTATATCAAAGCATTCGTATTTATTTTTTAACAATTACTCGTTTATTTTTAGATTCTTCTGAAACACGTTCTTTGTCACACATCTATCCGGAAATAGAAGAAAGCCAAGCACATACTTTATCGAATGTCCATCCAGAAATCGAAAAACCCCAAGTCAACGATTCTGATATATCTGAAGATTGTAATATAATTTCATCAGATAGAGGAAATTTTGGTGACAATTTATCTGAATGCGAACGAAAAATAATTTTTAAATTGGGTCCATTTAAACCACAAGGACCATTTCCAAAAGTTTCAGAAAGTAACCGACCTTTTTCGGTCTATTATTATTCATATTTCAATCAGGCAGGCATAAAAATTATAAGACCATGGTTATGTTATTCTAACGTTTTAAACAAACCGTACTGTCACTTCTGTTGGTTATTAGCAGATCGTAAAAACAAATCGTACTCCTCTGCTTGGGTTGACGGTGTTTCGGTAAGAAGCAATTTTACGCAAACTATACTTGACCATGAAAAGTCACAGCAGCATATTAATGCCTCACTCTCTTATAATAATTGGTTGCAAGGAAATACCATCGATACTCTATTGAAAAGTGAAATTAATAGTAAAATTACATTCTGGAGAGATGTACTGCATCGTATAATTAATGTTATAATTACTTTAGCATCTTGTAATCTACCTTTGCGGGGGCATGATTCTGATTCTGGCAATTTTATGGCAATTGCACGTCTGCTATCTAACTATGATGCAACTTTAAAAGAACTTCTTCTAAAACCGAAAGGTGAAATAAATTATTTAAGCCCTACGATTCAAAACGAAATTATTAGTTTGCTTGGTACCACCGTTAGGAACAATATTATCTCAGAAATTAAAATCCATTCTGACAATAATTCTGGATACAACACAAGACTTGTCAAAAATTGACCAACTATCTGTAGTGTTTCGATATATCTCGGTTACAGAAAATGATGATAATGTGCCTAAAGAAATAAAAACCTGTGAGTCCTTTTTAGGATTTATAGTAGTAACCGATTGCAGTGCTGCAGGTCTGAAAACTGACATTTTAAATTTGACTAAAAAATATGGAATTGATTTGACTAAATGTAGAGGACAGGGTTACGATGGAGCGAATGTTATGTCGGGTGTGTATGGAGGATTACAAACCCTAATAAAAGAGCATGCTCCAAATGCCGATTATGTTCATTGTGCAGCGCACGCTTTAAACTTAGTTTTAAACGACGCTGCGAGACATGTTCGTGAAGTATCGACTTTTTTCGATAATTTAGAAAAAATATATACTTTTTTTGGCAATAGTATAAAACGCTGGGCTATGCTAAGTGACGATTCATCTGAAAAATATTTGATTACCCTTAAAAAGGTATGTCCTACCAGATGGTCTTCTAGGAACGACGCTTTATTGGCGGTAAAGAAAAATTTTTTACTAATCATGAAAACTTTGTACCAACTAAATTTAATTTCAAATAAAAAAAATGAACGTGAAGAATGTAAAAGTATAATTAATATATTAGAGAGTTATGATTTCTTAGTGCTCGTTACATTTTTTTCTTCACTATTTGAAATTATTAATCCGGTTTCTAAAGCTCTACAGCATGAAAATAATGACTTACAGAAATCTAGTATTTTACTAAGTAATCTTTTAAATAGACTGTGCCAATTAAGAAATCAGAATTCATTTAATAGTTTGCTAAATGAATCCAAAGATTTAGCAAAAGAGTGGGGGGTAACACCTGTTTTTAAAAACAGTAGGCGAAAGATAACGAAGCGTTTTTTTGATGAGTTATCACAAGATGAGAGAATTTCCGACCCCGAATCCAATTTCAAAGTCAATGTATACTATTGCTGTTTAGATATATTAATTTCTCAAACTAAAGAAAGATTTCAGAGCCTTTACGACATGAGTAATATGTTCGAAATATTACAACCGGAGAAACTCCTATCTTCTTCAAGCGAAGAGATATTAGACGCTTCCGGAAAACTGTCTGCTAAATACAGTAAAGACATCTCACTTAATCTTTGTGACCAATTAAAGGCTCTAAAAACATGCTTAAAATCTGAAATTGAAAAAATTTATTCCATTAAAGAACTCAGTGAATTATTGCTAGTAAAATTCAATAGTCTTGCATCCAGTTTTCCCGAGGTAATCACAGCATGCTTTTTATTCTTGACCCTTCCAGTTACAACCGCAACAGCCGAAAGAAGTTTTTCAAAATTAAAACTGATAAAAAATTATTTAAGAACTTCGATGGGACAAGAACGGCTGTCAGACCTCTCACTATTGTCCATAGAGGCTAAAACTTTAGAAAATCTTAAATCATCATCAGCCATGAATGATTTAATAAATCAGTTTGCCGAAAAAAAGGCAAGGAGAGTAAATATTTAAAATTTGATTTTTATTTGTAAAATTGTTAAATTATGTTATCATAAATAAATATTTCTTTTCACAATTTTTTTTTTCTTTTGTGAAAAATCTTTACCCCCATATAGGGGGCCCCAAACAAAATTTTTATACGGGGCCCCGACAAGGCACGCTACGCCACTGTATAATCATTATGTATTAAAAAACAAACTCCCACACTGCGCCTGTCTGCATGAACGAGATAAACTCAATAACTACTATACTTACTCCGTTTGTTTAGGTAGTTAACTAAAGGTAAACAGTCTTGGTATGTCTTTTTATATTAAAGAGGTCGTATATAATATACACAAAGATTATTTAAATTTAGTTTATTAGCTAACATCGATTTAGGTAAATACCTATTTGCAAAGATTTTTACATACAATTTATAGACAACTTTTAGATAAAAAGACATGCCAAGATTGTTTACCTTTAGTTAACTACCTAAACCGACGGAGTATTGATAAATGGATTTTCATGCAGTCTTCACTAATAGACAGAGTGATATATGAGGACGGTGTAAGTGTATAATACGTCATGTAGGTATATTTATTATAGTAGAGAAAAGCTGAGAATTTCATCATGGTTTTCTAAAACCCATGCGAAGCTAGGGCGGATCGCTAGTATACTTAGTAGTATTCTGATAGTCTCATTTTGTTTTGTTTGTAAAAATACTCGTAGTTAAAATAGCAAGTGTTATGTCACGATTGTAAGCGATGCAAATAAAATTCTAAAGGGTAGCGTGGTGCCCCATGCACCACTCTAATAGTAAGCAACATAAACTTATTCATCCCTACTCCAGTAGTAAAATTACAGATATTAATAGAACCAACTAACTCTTACTTAATTTTAATGTTACAACATTGCTAAAACTGTATTTTACTTCACGAACAACCCATTGAAATTCAAAATAATTTGAATGTGAAGTTATGAGCACGCGAGGCAAATGTCAAGGTGTTTGCTGGCAGAACTTGGAACCAATTGGCACGGCGCGGGCCATGGTGGAGTCATAGTGCTCGATCAGCCGAGCTTGATCCGCTGAGACCAGGGTTGCCAGGTGTGAAGACGGAAATTAATCTACCTTTTACTGGTGATAAAAGATTTATAGCCAATTTTGTGAGTGTGATGTGAATGCAATATAGAGTTTCATATTTAAGACTAATTCAGACCTCTATGGCGTCACAAAGGAACTACGAATCCTGCATCGGGCAAAGTTCTCCACCCAAAATCATCTGTCGGGTAGTTGCCCACCAGACATAACATCCGTCTAATCGGATGTAAACAGTCGTCTTAAGCATCTGGTTATTTAATTATAACCTATTTGCAAAATAAACATTTACTACACACTGTTTTAAACCTAGTGGATTAGTTAAGGAAAATGAAGACTTCTTACTAATTCAAGAACAAACTCAAAGTGATCTCATAACAATCATTGTCAAATATCATAAATGGCTAAGTAGGTATATGATTCTGATTATTTTACCTGATTAGGAGGTTGATAGCAAGGGCTTTATTTTATATCTTTATTCAGACTGCTGAAAAGGGCTGTGGTTAACTTAATAGCGACTGTGAAGAGAACGCAATTCTCTGTGCCCCACCCCGCTTCCCCTATGTCATGTAAACTTATTAACCCTAGAGTGGGCGCGTCTTCCCGTGTAACGCCAGTGGGCGCGTGGGGAGCATTTTGCCGCCCTTTTTCTATGACCATTCTAAGTAGGAATGCAGTTATTAAATTAATTTATTTTTTCAGGATTTTAATGAAATACCAATAAGTAATGAGAAATCAACTTATTTATTGAACTTTATTACATAAACTTTGATTTATAAAAGATTTTTGAAAACGCAATATTTTAACTGAATATTTTACCTTATCTCGCATTATCCTATATGACACTCATTAAATTGGGAAAAACATAACAAAAATGTTTATTTTCTTCATCTACTGGGTGTGTTTTGTCAAAATAGTCTTCACAAAGGTATCTGCAATCTTCATTGCACAGTAATTTTGAGCGTCTGCAACATCCTTTTTGCAGTCGTGAAGATAACGCTTATTTTATAGGTACGTAGTGAAAATTTAGATTCTCATAGAAATATTTGATGTCTCAATAGACTACATTATGGTATTATATATGACCACACGGTAATCAGCCATATAGCTTAGTTAGAACATCGCGATCTCTTTCACATACTGTCGGCATAGCATCAATTATTTGATCATTTATACCAGCTGTATTCTTTGAGTTTTCGTTAGATACTTTTAAATCTTGAAATCAAAACACTTTTTCTTAGTTTTTATAATAAATGCACCATACAATATTGTCTATGTTTCAATTTTACGAAAAAAAATGACACAAATTTCACCTACGTCAGTGGGCGCGTGGTGAGCAAAATGCCGCCCGGCGATACCTGATGGTAATAAACTCCTCCTGTAGTGAAACCCCATACTCTGATGTCGTGCACCTTTTAAGCACGAGTTGCGAATGAAAGTGGAGCCAGCTACTGAAAGACGCAAACCTATTGGGCCATTGTTTTTGGAATTATCAAGGTTTTTTTAATGAGGGCGGCAAAATGCTCATAGCGCGCCCACTCTAGGGTTAATGCACATCATTCGCCTCGTGTTCAGAGTACTCATGAACTTTGCATTAGGTACATAGTCTCTGATTCTACCATCATCTGCCTAGCCTTTTCCAGCTATATTGGGGTCGGCTTCCAGTCAAGCCGATTTAGCTGAATACCAGTATTTTACGAGGAGCGGCTGCCTACCAGACCTCCACAACTCATTAACTGGGGTAACAAGGTACTTCATGGCAAGACTGGAGTCAGATTTACTAGCTTCTGACAATCCGTAACGACTGCCAAAGATCTACTAATGACAGCGGAGACCTACGGCTTAACGTGCTTTCCGAGGCACGGAGGAAACTCGTTATAATGTTAAGATGGTCACCCATCCATAGACCAGCCTTGGCAAGCGTTGCTTAACCTTAAAGATCGACCTGTGCGGATGTTATTATCTACAATTGCTAACAATGGTTGAGCGATTGGCAGCTGTACTGCGGGTCGCGGATTCGATTCCCATAAGGAATAAATATTTGTATGGCCTACAGATAGGTAGGGTTTCCGTGTCTGGGTGTCTTGTGTATGTGAGTTTACAACTTTGTGTTACAACTGCGATACAGAAGTAATTTCTAGTTTGGTATAACTTTAAAATAGAAATTGCAGGAAAAGACAACGTGGCTGGATCATAGAGAGATGGCTTTGTTAAAGATTCATCATCATCTACCTAGCCTTTTCCCAACTATATTGGGGTCGGCTTCCAATCAAGCCGGATTTAGCTGAATACCAGTATTTTACGAGGAGCGGCTGCCTACCAGACCTCCACAACCCATTAACTGGGGTAACACGGTACTTCATGGTAAGATTGGAGTCAGATTTACTGGCTTCTGACTATCCGTAACGACTGTTAAAGAACTACAAATGACAGCCGGGACCTAGTTACGGCTTAACGTGCTTTCCGAGGCACGGAGAGAACCGAAAAAAGTGAAAGTAGAAAGGGAGGCCTTTGCCCTAGTACGGCGAAAATAAATAAAATGAGATGTCCACGAACTCAGTGTGTGTGTGTATCTATGTGTGCCAAATAAAATATGTTTCCCTTCTTTGTTTTCTTTTCTTTGAGTATGGCAACCCCGGCAGGTGTGAAGCGAAGGTTGCGTCCTTGCCTGGGCGCAGTGTCACCCGGTGCTAATCCTCGGTCCGCGACGTCGCCGCCGCCGCCGCCCCGCGCCCCGCACCCCCCGCCCGCCTGCGCCCAAACGTTGCCACATCGCACGGACCGATGCTATTTCTATAATGTTCTGCTCAAAGTGGTTATGTCATAGCACGATAGGGAAATTAATAGAAAGGTTTCAATAATAAGTACGTTTTATTTCATGAAAACTTTCTTTGTCAGCTTTGGTTAATTTTGGTGGGATACCATCAGAATGACTTCTCTCGCTCTTGGCTGGAACGGGACGGCGTGTCAGACTTTTACTGACTGAAAGGAGTGGTCCTTTGTTCCTTCTTTGCCTTTCGTTTCAGGTTTTACCTATACCGGAAACTGTTTGCATGATGCTGAAGAAGAAACTATGACAGCACTTCAATTTAGATCCAGTGTGCATGCTTTACTCAGTGCTAAAAAGAAATGTTCACTAGTTTAAGAAAAAAGAGGTCCCTAGGAGAATTAGGTAGAGTTCTAACTTTTGGTGGTATCGTGCTACTGTGAAATGGTTGGCGAATTATTACGTGGGAAACTGATGGTCTCCTTCGTCTACTAATTTGAAAATGAATAGACGAGGGAGAGTGTGAATTTTCCTGACTACAGCTCGCCTATGTGAACTCTTTCTTCAGATCCTGTAGGCTTAATGTAACTAGACAGGAACCAACATGAGAACAAAGGTAAATGGTAATAAAGGTAACCAAAAATGGTAACCACAGGTGTATCTCATTGCAGAGCCAAATACAGACTTATCAAGTTGATAATCATTCCTATAGATACTAACGTGGACAAAATATAACAAGTGTAGTTAAAAATTCAGTTGTGCTTGTTGTACGTGCAACGACATCTATGTCGCCGCGTATGAACTAAATTACGAAATCCTGCTTCGCGCAATTAGTTCTCCGCGAAAAATATCTAAAGAACGTTTGTCGTGGAACTTTTGAAATCCTTCTATAAT
This sequence comes from Mythimna separata, assembly GCA_030763345.1. Lineage (NCBI taxonomy): Eukaryota > Metazoa > Arthropoda > Insecta > Lepidoptera > Noctuidae > Mythimna > Mythimna separata. The sequence goes on along the minus strand of CM061181.1, from coordinate 989,518 downwards.
AAAAATTACTAGGATGGATAGTGTAAAGTCTGTTTTTTAATCCCTAAGGATAAATTGACACAGACAAATGTCAAACTTACAATAATAATGACGCTAAATCTTTTGTGTTCTGACAGCTGTGAAACCCACGTAGGTAATGTAATTTTTATCAAAAAACTAAGTTGATAAAAAAAAGTTATCCGCGATTCCCCTGCGCTATGGTAACCCCTTCCTGAAAAGACGCGCCCATGACTCGGAAGCAGTTTATGTTATAAATGTCAATCAAACGGCCGTAACGTTTTATAGGCACGCCGGCTGAGCCGCGTGTTGGGTTCCCTAGCATTCCGTACTTGTTCCACTATTACCAGCCATTGTTAGCCACGAAGATTAGTTTTAATAGCTGTCATGTTTGTTTGTTCAGAATTGCAGAAATTGTTCGTCATTGTTGGTTTTTGTTTGATTGTCTTGTAGGACGATTGCAAACAGCACGCCACATTGTTTTTTTCATCTGAAAATGTTGAAGAAACTTTGTAAATATGCTGAACAGAGTGTACCTATAAATTCCAGAAAACTATATGCCAATGAAAAAGGAGGATCCTCAGACTAGATGGGTGCTATGCTAGGCGTGGGTAACCCCCCGACCGATGATTTCGGGCTGAAGTGATGTTCAAATCGCGGGGAGAACTTTAATTGCGCGATGCAGAATTTCGAGGTTTAGTTCAAATATGGTGCCATAGATTTCGCTTAACAGTGAATATTCACGCTATGGGCGTGGACCCATGTCTACGGTGCGGCGCCGTTTGCCGTGCAACGGTACGGCATCGGCGCCGGCGGATGGCACGGCGCCGTGCCGCACCACGGTACCGCGAACGGTGCGCCATCCATTGCCCCTCAGTCGATCGAATCAAAAGCGAAATATCGACTGAAAGAGGCAATGGATGGCGCACCGTTCGCGGTACCGTGGTGCGGCACGGCGCCGCGCCGTCCGCCGGCGGCGGTGCCGTACCGTTGCACGGCAAACGGCGCCGCACCGTAGACATGGGTCCACACCCTATCGTGGCTAATTGTGGCCGAGCAGTTCGTCGAATCGCGAAGTATTCGGGCTAACAAGAATGCTTGTCGCGGTACTGTTGGTTCTACACCAACAGTACCGCGACAAGCAGTAGACAACCAATAGCATCGCGTATACCCGAATATGATGTGTTATCTCAACAACGCGACACGAATATTCGCGTGATAATGTAGCCTCAGCTTGAGAGGGTTTTTTCTCAAGACGGGGTAGGTACTTCTGCTTACCTACCCACCTACTTAACTTGAAGGCCGCCAAGGATGCTCGTCCCTTGCCTCAACAGCCTCTTCGCGTTTTGTGTGTCAAGAGAATGGACAGCAACATCCTCGGCGACAATAGATTCTGAAAGATTAACAATTTTGCAGGCAGTTCAAACATAATTCTAACAACTACGTAGGTACTTACATACAGTGGGTGGCCAAATTATTAGGGACAGTACCTGAATTTCTTATATTAGTATCAACTGTGAGGAGCTCGTGGCTAGATAATAACAGCCGCACAGGTCGATCTTCAAGGTTAAGCAACGCTTGCCTAGGTTGGTCTGTGGATGGGTGACCATCTTAACATAACGAGTTTCCTCCGTGCCTCGGAAAGCACGTTAAGCCGTTGGTCCCGGCTGTCATTTGTAGATCTTTGGCAGTCGTTACGGGTAGTCAGAAGCCAGTAAATCTGACTCCAGTCTTACCATGAAGTACCGTGTTACCCCAGCTAATGGGTTGTGGAGGTCTGGTAGGCAGCCGCTCCTCGTAAAATACTGGTATTCAGCTAAATCCGGCTTGACTGAAAGCCGACCCCCATATAGTTGGGAAAAGGCTAGGCAGATGATGAGTATCAACTTTGATTGCATTTTGCAGGCAAATGGTTAGTTGTAGGTCCGGATAATATTTTTTATTTAAAGACTTTATTGATTGAGTTCATAAAAACATAAAATTTGAAATCAAATTCTTTTACATATTTTTGAAAAAAAAAGATACGTAATACGATGATTTCGAAAAAAGTCAACAAAGTTATAATTCGCACTTTTTAAGCTAACCAACGGATTTATATAAGATTTTTTTATTTGGTATTATTACTGGCATCAGTATTATTATTTTTATATAAAGCAACATTGTGAGATCGCTTCATTTTTTTTAAGTGATATTTTTTAACGTTGTTGACTTTTTCAACATTTGGTGAATATTTGGATCCTCTTGCCGGTGAAAAAAATAACACCAGCTGATTATAGCCCTCATTAAAGAGTGGCCATTATACCAGAAACCTGCTACATAAAGCCAGAACTTGCACAGAGAGCATACCACGATAAATGGATGCTGTCACAAAATACTAGCAATATTCATCCATCTTATTACGTAAGTATCTTTTTTTTTCAGAAATATATAAATAATTTTGACTTCAAATTTGATATTTTATTATCTCAATCAATGAAATCTATAAATAAAAAATATTTGCCGAACCTACAACCAACCATTTACCTGCAAAATGCAATTAAAGTTGATAATAATATAAGAAATCTAGGTACTGTCCCTAATAATATGGCCACCCATGGTATGTACTGGGGATGTAATGGATTCGAATGCGGAACCAGAATTGGAGGCCGAGGCAGGAACGTCAAATGAAACACTGACAAAACTAATAAAAAACTTTGATATTAAAGAAAATACGAGTCTCAAAGAAATCAATAAATATAATTGTATAATAATATAATTGACCAAAAATAAAGAAGTCAATCCAAAGATATCACAATTCAAATTATCCCGTTTCAAAAAACGGTAATTTCATTAGTAGCTATATAAAGACCTATTTTAAGGATAATTGTATTAATTAACACAACTACTAAGCAGATGTCAGAACTTATTAAGATATGAAGCAGGTAGGTAATTACCTATTTAGGTAAGTGGCTATAGTGTAACTAGGAATTAGTGCTAGTCTTTAAGGTTAAGCAGCTTGGCCAGGTCTTATTTTTAGGTATATAGGTGATGAGAGTCCTCCGTGTCACCGAGTTTTGGAGAGCACATAATACTGTTGGTAACGACAGTCATTTGTAGATCTTTGACAATAGTTGCGGATACAATAGAGCGTATCGTATTACCCATAGGTATTAACCCAATTGCTGGGTTGTGGAGCTATCAGGAAGCAGTAACAATTACTCGATGTAAAATACTGGTAGGTGGGTATTCAGCTGCATTCAGGTAATACGAAAATTCAGGTAAATCGGGGGAAACCGACTTCAACATAGTTTGGAAAACCCTTGGAAGATTATTGACCTAGGTGCCAAGTGCAGATAAGAAGCGATACACACAGAGCCGGTATCAGAAATACCGGCTCTGTGTGTATCGCTTCTATCAGATTTCCGGAACTCTCACTCTAGGTCTAGGTCCATGGTCTATCTCATGGGAGGCCAACGCTGCGTCTTCCAGTGCGAAGTCGCCACTCTACAACGATTCGGCCCAATGGCCATCTGATCTGCTTATTACAGTTTACATTTAAAAGAAATAAATGAGCAAGGCATAAAAACAAACCACAGGCCAGTAATAGACTACCTAATTATATCTTCATGTTACTTAGGGCCTGTTTCACAATGTCCGAGTAGGCACTACCCACTGAATAAATTCAGAAATTTGACAGAATTTGTATGAAATTATCTGCCAAGTAAGATACTCGAAACTTAATCATAGGTGGTGAAATAGGCCCTTAGACAGCTTTTAGGCATAGATAGGTAATTAGTTCATAGAGTTGTCTTCATGTCAGTCAGACGATGGCGGGTTAGCCTTCACCTGTCACCTGCTGACGCGGGTAGCCTATCGATCAATGCCTCTTCACTCTTGATGAAGACATCCTTTTTATTGATTTACGGAACCTTGACTATCTTCGTAAACGTCCATGTTTGGTAAACGCTTGTCAAGGCCAAATATGTAATTACTTTCACTGGAATGTGAGTGTTATGAATGTAACTTACTTACCTAATACTTGTAACATAATATTATAACAACGTGGTGATGTCAGTGTGTGCAGGATCAAAGGGCGAATTCTTTGTGAAACAGAAGAGCCTCGTTGCTTTGTTACTTGTAACGTTACACGTGAAAATGTAAGTAGGTATCTATCTACCTACTTCCTACATGTAACGCTCTATATTTAGGCTATCAAGTAGACAGCTTAATTACCGAGTGTCATGATGACTCATTGGTTAAAGCACCCGCCACCGTGTTCGAAACTGGGCAACTACCTACCAATGTGATTTTTTCAATTCATATAAATGTACCTAGAAAGTTACTTTTCTAAGTTTTTTTAAGGATATTACAGACTTTGACAGTCGTTACAGGTAGTCAGCTGCGAGGAAGAAGTCAAAAAGTCTGACCATTAGGTTATCCAAAGAGTATCGTGATACCCAGAAATTGGTTCTGGAAGTCTGAAACTCAGTCGCTCCATATAAAGCACGGGTATTAAGCCGCATCCGGTTACTGAAAGCCACCCTCAAAGTTGAAATAGGTTGGCCCTGAGTTGAGCGAAAGAGAACTCTAGGAATCTGAAATGAAGGCAAAAAAGAAAAAGAAGTGAGTTCTAGTAAGTAAAATTCTACCACTCCGTCCAGAGCGGGAAAAGTCATTTATTAAGTATATAAAAAAGGTAGAATAGAATAGAAGAATATAATAGAAAACATTTATTCGGGACAGACACAGCACAACGATTACAAACACACAATAAATTAGAACAAAAATAAAAAAAATAAATAAAAAAAGTACAGAATGCGTCGGGCGTGCCCGTACCGAAAGGGTAACCACCTCAGCATTTGCTGGGCGTCAGACACCCAGCGCTGGTTTTCAGTTGGCACCTCGCAGTGACTCACGGACGAGGGAGTAGGCTATGCAGATTTAGTCCGAGGCAGCGGAAGTCACCCCACATATGCAGCCCGGCGCAAGTGTGAGAGTAAACACTGGGGTGGCCTTAGTCTCTTGAAGTCTGGCAGAACGTTTACTCCAGGATAGAAGACCATCCATGTGAATTTCCGAACCAAAAAAGAAGAGAATGAACTAATAAAGACTTGGCAGATTGAGATATCAACAATTACGTACCTATTTACTTAAACGCATACGCTTTAGTACTGCACTATAAGCTCGTCTACTTAAAACTGGCGTAATGATATGTGTATTGTTTTATATTATATTAGGTATGGATGCTTGGGGGAGGCCTACGTCCAACAGTGGAAGTCTTTCGGCTGAGATGATGATGATGATGATATTAGGTGGGTATAGGCAGGAAGTTCGATAATTATATTTTTTAATGTTCTTTTGTATCTGTATTTTCAGTAAGTTTTACTAACGGACAGGTAATACTCATCGATCATTAAAATAAAAAAAAATCTTATCTAGTACCTAACTGAGAACGTTATTATTATACGTCCATTCTAAAAAATATCTTTCAAGATCAAAGTGCTAATCCTTGTGCATTGTAACTTAACAGCCATAGTTCATAACTATAGCCCGTTATACTAGTTAGATTCATCAGCGGTCGATATTACGGCATCGAGATATTCATGTGGACTTAATATTCAGCACACATTCGGTATAGCGAGTTTGGCACACCACCAGTTTTATATCTGCAGCAGATACTGAACTAGTTTTCGATCATTATGGCCTAGCTATCGTTTAAAGGAATTATAAAACTTTTGAGAATTTTATAACGTAAGAGTTTTCACTACTTGGGTGGGAAGGAAGATTGTAAGTTTTCAACAGTCTGGGCCAGAGTTTAAAAAGGTTTCTGTATTTCTGGACACAAAAACCTAAATTATCAAAGAGTTGGAATCAGTAACTACAAAATGAAATCTGTTTCTAAGAGGAGAGTTTCAGTACATTACAAGCTAAATCACAACCACATATGAATACTACTAACGCCATCTAGTGACTCCAAGTACTTAAACTAAAATGTTTACAAAGTATGTTACAGCTATTTTTTTTATGTATAAATAAAACACATCAAACAAATTGTAGTTAATACAAAAGAGTTATTAGAAAATAAATATGCATTTTAAAAACTTATACCTATTATCTTTCACTCAACTATATACTTACATTGAATTTTTAGTACAACTATCAAACACTGGCGGTAGTAGTCATACAAAGTATTAAGTGATCAAATAATAGAATTTACTTTATAACACTTATAACTTACATCCAAATATTTATCCGTTTTTATTTATTTTATAAACTAACAAAAATAAATAGTAACAGAAATCGATTGCAGAATAAAACTATGATGGCAGAATGAACTCTTGCGAACTATGTTGTCATCTGTCAAATTTGGCCTTCAATTCGCTGCTGATCCTGGGATGTTAATGCAATTTCCAAAAGGTTTTGCAATGTATGAGTGAGGTGTTCAATCAATTCGATGGTGTGACAAACGAGTAAAATTATTCCCGTGTTAAAATGACATCGAGGAGTAAGAATGCTGTGCGAGGCTACGAGACAGAGATTGAGAAGAGCCGTGAGGAGTCGAACTGGAGGAAGGCAGTGGACTTGGCTCAGCAGTTGAAGGCCAGGTCTCCGCAGCATGGTCAGTGACACTCGTTACGTATTCTCACAACACACATCGCCATAAGGCGTCCTCAGTTACACCAATAAAGTGTAGTTGTTATCATGGGAGCTTAAAAACATTAAATTGTATTATTACTTATCAGCAAATGTTTAACATATAATGCCTATTAGCTGGTTTCCTGTTGTATGAGTGATAAACATCTGTAGGTACATTGTGTACCAACTATTGGTTTATTATGATAGTTAATTATTCATGTTTCTTTGAATGTTACTAACAAAACCATTACTTTTTTTATGTTTTTCTATTATTTATAGAAAGTATCTGACGTCAAGACAATCACTGTCTGTAATTACGTAGAGTTTTAGGTGCCATTTCAGTAATTGTTCCAATTAAAGCTAATCCCAGAGTAAATGGAGATTAAAGTATTTATTACTGTTGTTTTGTGAGTGACCATCCTGTTCACTTTCCTGTTATATTTGAAGAGAAAAAAGGAGCAGCTTGTAATTAAATGGTATGTGATATAATACTATAGTAAACTCACTTTGTATCACTGGTTTATAGGAAATGTTCTAGGGACTCGGAGTCCCAGGTATGTGCCCTGTGGGTGCACAAGTGACTTAAAACATTCTTATCTGTCATGGATCAACAAGCGAGTAACACAAAAGCATAAACTGAAAACATAGTACATAAAACAACTATTAACTTATAAACTTTTCAAAACTTTAATAAAACTAGATAGTTCCACAGCTCATTTCTGAATGGAATCTGCATAAGCTTATAACTTCATTAGGATTTGTTGTAGTTTCGCCCAACTGAAAATGGGAAATCGTGACATGGAAACATACCAAATAAAATGCATCCTATCTCTTAATCCAGGGCATAGTTGGCCTATGACTCCATTTTTTTTAAAGATCTTGGGCTAGGTTTAATAACTTAATGCTTCCGTGTTAACAGAAAGCCTTGCCCACTTCCTCATCGGAGAAGGCAAGCTTGAGGCACACCTTGAAGAATGGCCGCCCAGCAAGGAAAACATCGAGAGAGCACAGCGGGAGCTCTCCGATGCACGCGGCTACCTTACCCTGGCTACGGACGAAGCAGGCAAAAGGGCTGGTGTAGCACTAGACGCACATCTGCTGCTTGGCAAGCTGAACTATGCATGTGGAGCGTACGATGATGCATTGAAACATTATAAACTGGCCGAGCTGAATACGTTAACGGAGAAAGAATTACCTGTGTAAGTAAATTTTAACTAATTAAACATATTTAAAAGTTAACTTAAAGATATCTATTAAGTTGTGTATGTATTATATAGATAATATAAAAAAATATGTCACTAATGTAAATAAAAAAACTTACTAGATATAATCATTAATGTAAGGCCAGCACTTCAACAGCATTGCTTGTTATTTTATAACACCTTCAAGTTAAGACAATAGATGATTATTTGCAATGTAATTAATGACACATTGCGTGACATAAAGTGTCCTCTGTCCCTTATCTACATCTCTGTAATTAACAATAACGACAGTGGAATGGAAACTATGCACTTTGCTTACTAATTTGCATGACAATCACAACACTAAACTGAGAAAAAATATATTAAAAATTAAATTGAAATGTTTAGTGTTAGTTTAAAAGTTAATTACTTTTTTGTAATGATGCATTCATGTGGTACAGACTTGGGTAGATTTCTATAAAAAAAATTGTGTGTAATATGGCAGTGTAGACCAATTTCAGTCTGTGCTGTATAGACTATAGATATACCATAACTCCAGCATAGGATCTTGTAGACAACTAAGTAACACTAGATGCATGTTATTTTTCTGATTCCAAATATGTAAATAACTCAATTTTGCTTGCGGATATGCCCTTTTCTATGGACATCAAATATACAAGTTTACTTTTCCATTAATAGCTGCATTATTCCATTGCAGTACATGCCAAATCATTAAGAAATTAAAACCAATTACGGAACCTCGTTGCAACACCCACTGCTGCTATTTATGACTGAACAGCTTTGTTGACTCACACTGTGTTAATGAAACTGATGCTAAATACCTTTGTTAGAGCGTAGAGCAATGCTCTGGCACCAAAATAGCATCACTTATGATTATTATGCTATTTTAATGGAGGAAATATTACTGTTATTACATATTTAATGTTCTGAAAACAATTGAAATAATAATTTCATTATTAATAACTGTAGCAAGTAAAAGGAAGTTGTAAATAATATTTGAATAACTATTTTGGAATGAAGCGTGAACTCCATTAGTCCGACGCACACATGGGCCACGCCTGATTTGTACGTAGAACGACGTCGCGTGGCGTGGATCTGATGTAGCTCTACAAGTCTAGTTGCCATATAAAATGAATGGGGACCGACGCACCCAGATCGTACGTGGCCCACTCACACACGTCGGTGAACTCCTTGCAGCACTGACTTGAGCTTTACGAATACTGACAAATGCTTACAAAAGCTCAGATCCTAATAGACTAGCGCGCCTCACTATCAACGAATGCATTACTACTTATCATCTGGCGGAATTGCAGTCAAGCACTAGTTTATGTTATAATAAAAAAAAGGCCATATCAGACACTAATTTGCATGCTTCTGATTTGACCATTACATATTTTGTATGGACTTTAAAAGAGACTATGACCCCTGAGTTTGTTTCGGTTTTCTAACTAATATTTCCTATCACCGGCCTCATCTCGTTTAAAATTACGATTTTTTTTTAAATATCGTAGTTTAAAATAATGTTCTATAAAGGTCTCCCATTGTTAAAAACAATAGTGAACGGTGAAGTTAAATGTTAATCACAGTTTGTAAATAATGCATGACTTCATGAGGCCATGAGTCAAGATTTTAGGTTAACAGTCTATTCTGATCTGTTATACTGTTGTCACAGAATAACTTTTTGTTTTTAACTTGTCTTTTAAAAAATAATGTGGGAAATTTAGAGAAAAAAATATGGTAATTTAAATAATAATATTATACTTAAAAAATAGAGGTGGAGCGCAAAGAAAAAAATATAGTCGCAATGTTTATGATTTTTTTTTTCTTATTGTTGTACCTAAAACTCCTTAGTGTGTTCAAAAACGGGTTCAAAACGTACTCGTACTATCATAATTAATCAATTACGTCTCCATATCTTATCTCCTAGACACATAGTGCTCACTACAAACGCTTTAGTCTAAACAAGCGCATATTTCAGGACTTGTTTAGCGACGATCCGTTATCGCTTGCATCCAAACACGTGGCAGATGACATCACCGAGCGATGTAACGCTCGCGCATGGTGACCAGCGCCAAACAAACTGCTAATAGACGCGCATAACATATACACTAGATCTGTAATAGGATAGACGGCAATAAACTCGCGCGCATAAAATACCTAATGCGAGTAAATGCCAGGCTACTGTTGATAGACCTATTATAGTATAGGGGTATAGCCACAGATTACTAAATAGTGTATAGCACAGTGTCTGTTGGACACAGAAAACTGGCATCTCCTTTTTCGCGTACTAACTTCTTCCACCGGCTCAGTCGGCTTGAAAGAGGTTTCTCCAAACAAATTTTGGACCCCATTTCATCCCCTAAGGGTGAAGTTTGGAAAATCCTCTCTTAGTGCTTGGCTACAGCAGCCGCTCCTCGTAAAATACTGTTATTCTGCTAAATCCGGCTTGACTGGAAGCCGACCCCAATATAGTTGGGAAAAGGCTAGGTAGATGATGATGAGTGCTTGGCTACGGTATAAAAAGAAACCGCGGGCAAAACTGAACACTCTTAGTCCCAGTACCTTCGTTTGTTCGTTGATATGTCAGTCATTTCGTAAAAGCCTGACATGCCACAAGCCTTCTCACTCTGCCCAGGGAATACCAAAAGTTCTAGTGCCCTGTGACTGACGTCATGACACAAGGGCGCACAATACAGCTGAATCACGCCGCGCCGCGTGCGCAGCGTGTGTGTCATGCTTCTGACATTATGTCGGGGCTTTATCAGAGGCGTTTTTGGCGATAATGAGTTTGTTTACCAGCTACATATATACACATCATAATATGAATTGTATTGATGATAATTTTAGTGAGCACTGTCGAAATAATGTGACCATCACTTTGTGATTCATAGGTCACAAGCACAACCTTCTAATGTCATAGGTAACATTTTGGGTACAGTCAATAAAAGAGATAAATAACCAGCGTCAGATATCGCGCCGGGCCTAGGTACAGGCATGGTCCCCGGAGTGAGGAGGAATGGCAGTCGGTCGCTTTTTTCACTCGTGAGGACGTTCATACCCTCAGGCGCAAGGACGTGCAAGGAGGTGGCCACACGAGTAAGGGTAAGGACGTCCTTACGCCCCAGCAGTTGGGACCCCGACTCCAATTTCCAGCCAACAAAGGCGTGGCGTAAGCGCATGAGACGAGCAATGGATAGCTTGCTGTCCGACCGTCCGGTAATCAATGTCAATGTCACGTCAACAAAACCGTAGGGGGGGGAAGAAAACTTCTTAAAGTCTAACCGGATAAGAATACCCTTTATTCTTATCCGTTTAGACTAGAAACCAACCCAAAGGCAAAGTTAGGAATAGATTAGCGCGGGGGGAAGGGGGGAATTAGGGGAGAGAAAACCCATTCCTGCAAAAAACGCAAATCAACGCCTAGAACTTTCTTCCTAAAAACTCCGCTTGCTTTGCCAGAAGATTTGATCAATGTTGTATGTTTGTCAGTCGAAGTCTCCGCATCGTGGCCGAGTCGTACGCCATCAAGGGCCTGTGTCTGGAACAGAACACGGTGCCTGGCTCCACTAGCCGGTTCAAACAGGCCGAGAGGGAATCTGAAATGGTAAGCACTTAGTATTCAATAAGAAAGTTCATTTTGTGTGTTCTGAGATGTAAGAAATATTATAAAGAAGTAAAGATCATTAATTTGCACTTTCACAAGGCCGCGCCCGCCTGTGTTAAACGTAGAACCACGTTGCGTGGCATCTTAGTCACCTACATGACAATACCCTTCACAAGAGTCTCATCTTTGCCTGTTTCTTCCAGATCCGCAGTTTCGAGCTGTCGTCGGACCTGACGCTGCTGTACCTGCAGCGCAACGGCGCCGGCGCCAACGCGCGCGCGGGGCCCACGCTGGAGACGGCGCTGCAGCGCGTGCCCATCCTGCACATACGAGCCGGCCGCCTGCAGAATGCCATAGACAGGTAAGTGAGATGGTCATCAAGGGCTTTCAGCAAACTCGTAGGTACACAGCAGGGCCTCTGGGGCCACGGGTTGGCTTATGAAAGGAAAATCCAGGGCCCTGGAACGAAGGCAAAGAAGGAAGTGGGTTTTAGTCAGTAAATTCTGTCACTCTCTCTCGCTCTGTAATTCTGATGATTTTCCTCCTTAAAAAAAGGAGCCTTACCAGGCTGTGTTAAGACGTCACTCTGCGAGTGAGAAGAGAGTCTATTTATTTATTTATTTATACTTTATGCACACAAAAAGGAACAAAGGCGGACTTAATGCCTTAGGCATTTTCTACCAGTCAACCTTTGGATGATGCAGAGAAGATTAGTGGGAGGTGCAATAAAAGATTGAGAAATAATTGTATTAAAGAAATGAATCGCAGATAATATGAATAAATACAATATAAATCTAAATACAAAATTCGCTACAATTATTTAGGTAATATCTGTAACCTTGGTTCTTGGTTCTTCTCTACATTCCTTTTGGGTGACTTTAAGCCTTCTGATGAGGCTCATAGCGAGGTACCATTCAAGATGTGTCTTTAAATGTCAAGTCCTGTACAATACTACGCCATGCGTCATCATAAGTAGTAATTACTACAATATTGTCTGCGTAGCGTGTGTAGTAGGTTGTTACCTCCGCGCCGGTCGTGGCCGCTAACCGGCTTACGACAGATTGCGGCGGATCCAATTAACCTTGCGTGACATCTGTTACTATGTTACGAGTCTAGTATTAGACATAATAGCTGACATACAGGCTAGGTATATGCCGGATAGTTCTGGCCGACAAGTCCAGAACTTAATCCTTTTTAACCTATCACATACCCACAAAACGAGACACAATAGTAAAACAATAACAGCGCGGTCTCATAGGACCGATCGGGGATTTATGAATTAAATCTTAAATCTTGTACACGTCTTTTGTACAATGCGATTCAAATTGGAATATGAACTTCAATGATTTGTCAAATATTACATGAAAAGTATGGTTTGCAAAGAAAATATATTTGCGTATCAATAATGTTTTTTTTTTACTTTGTTTACCCGATCTTAGATAAATCTCAGTGAAGAAAAAGCGTCATTGATTTATCTAAATTAACTAAATATATTATTAAAGTCATAGTTAAAAAAAAAAGTTTTTTCTGTAAATAAATTTAATTAAAAACATACCTTGTTTTGCTCACCCTACCTAATCGATTCAATTTGACAGCTAAAAAAACTATGACGTCACAAAATGGCGCTAAGTTGATCCTATTCTTTCTTATTGCTCCTGCTTCTTAGTTGATCAGTCTTGGCTCAGTGACCGGGGATACAATTTCGAGGATGTCTTTCTTTATTAAATTAATTTCTTTGCAGGTATCGAGAGATGCTGAACGCGGTGGAGTCGATATCGACGCAAGCGTTGCGGCTGACGCTCACGCGACAACTAGCCGAGGTGCTCATGAGAGGAGTCACGGGACAGGTGAGAAACACCATTACTGTCAACGATTCAGTCGCGTATGTAAAAGTGGATTTAGACCAAACGAGCAAATAGCTAGAGCTAGAACAAGAGCATTATTTCTGGCTCTTTTGGGGTAAATGGAAGCTCGTTTTTATCGTTTACACCAAGATATCAACGAGCAAGAACTAGAACAAAGCAAGAACACAAGAACGCTTTAAAGAGATCGCTCCAGGGAACGAGCACGTCCGAACACGGAAGAACGTTAACAAGCAAGTGTTTACACGTTCTAGAACCGTTTACATCAAGCGAGCGAGTAATCTTAGAATATTCTATAAAACCTTTAAGAACGCAGACAGAACAACGAAAAAATGCTCTAGGTCCGTTTACACTAAAAGCATTTAATAGAGTGAGGATAGAATGAGCATTCGCTCATCTGATGTAGTGATAATATTGTGGAAGACCTAAAAAAGAGCCTAAACCTTTAAAAATATATTTGTTTAGTCAGCACGTTTATTAATGAGGACCGTTTCCGAAGCAATTTCCTTTGATCTCGCAATACTGTCTGGAGTTGCAACCGCCCAAGCGTCTCCATGCTCTATACTATTACTGCTTACCAGCAACCATATGTAACGATAACTGCACTGATGCTGCAGTTAACGTAGCCATTTACTGGGCCCAAACAATTTACCGAGTTTATCTTCGATTCGTAAAAAAGGAGAAGAAGAAGAAGCAACCATATGACTAACTACTTGTATTCCGTTGGTAGGTGTACAAAGCGCCGGAGAAGCTGGCGGTGGCGCCGCCGCAGGGCACGCTGTCGCGGCGGAGAGAGGACCACGTGTCCGACGGGCCCTGGAAGCCCAAGAGATACGCCGCCATCAATCAGGTAACTACTTTTTGTTCTTCAATTAAACTGCTAACTTTTGCAATAAAATAAAATTTTATTTATTTCCTTTAACGTAACATAGCCAAAGGCAAGACATTAGTCAAACATGTTTTAGAAAATTTTATGATCAAAATAATAATAAGATATAACGACATCATACTAGAGGCCCAGCAGGACTAGTACGACGCCCGCAAGCTTAGAAGGAAACCCGAAGACCTAGAACGTAAGAGGCAACTGAAAGATATAGGTTAGGTTTTGGTCAGTAAAAGTTTGACACGCCCGCCCGCTCCGCCCAGGGCGGTGATGATTTGATGATTTCCACTCATTAAAACTCATCACACACAAATCCAGACAGAAAGAATGTTCTTCCATTCATCCGTAAACATACCACAATCAGGTTTAGCATCCAAGAGAGCGTTGAGCGCGGAGATTGCACGAGGGATAGAAGACTGGGTTCGGGTGACTGTTGAAATATTGCTCTTTGTTTTGCAGTTTGTACCGCGAAACGAGTACGAAGAGGTGGTACTACTATTACTGGTCGGAGAAGCGATGGCAGTCCGAGATGCCGTGCTATCGCAGAGTGCGGAGTTCGAGGCGGCGCGGGCGCACGCGCTGCGCAACGCCGTGTGCATCGTGGACCTGTTGGCGCTGGCCGCCACGCGCTGGGGACAGCTGTGTCTGGTGCTAGAGGTGAGTGGGATATGCTGGTCCTATGTGTTAACTTGGTAAACAATCTTCATAACTAAGTGGTGGATCAGACAAGGAGCAAAAAAAAATTTTTCTAAGTAAAATTCTACATCTAACTTCACTAGACAGTGATCTGAAGTTTTTACAGGCGAGAAGACTGTTACAATACATCTGTCCTGATCGATGATCATCATCTACCTAGCCTTTTCCCAACTATATTGGGGTCGGGCTTCCAGTCAAGCCGGATTTAGCTGAATACCAGTATTTTACGAGGAGCGGCTGCCTACCAGACCTCCACAACCCATTAACTGGGGTAACACGGTACTTCATGGCAAGACTGGAGTCAGATTTACTGGCTTCTGACGATCCGTAACGACTGCCAAAGATCTACAAATGACAGCCGGGACCTACAGCTTAACGTGCTTTCCGAGGCTCGGAGGAAACTCTGTATGTTAAGACGGTCACCCATCCACAGACCAACCTTGACAAGCGTTGCTTAACCAGAAAGATCGACCCGTGCGGCTGTTATTATCTAGCGAGCGATCGATGATCAGCAGAATAAAAATTGATTCCATATCAGCTCCAGGTCTCCCATCATAAGAAAATCCCATGTGATTAGAACTGTTTTGACTACTTGTGTGACATATTGGTTCCTCTGTCCTCAGTCTCTGGAGCGCGCGATGAAGTTCTCGTTCGGCTGCGCGCACATCTGGCGACAACGCGCACTGGCTACTGCCGCCGCCGCGCCCGCGCCCGCGCGCCCGGCACCGCCTGCGCCGCACACGCACATAGCGCCCGGTACGAATACACACACACCCACGCTAATAGCTCCCAGTTTTTCACTAACGTACGTACAATCCGCTCACATTAACTTGACGCATCTTTGAAATGCGAGAATCCCCCTGCTTCCCACCGCATTCCCTTAGCTCGCCCAGCAAGTGTCAGGTATGATCAGCATCTTTGTTATCGATACGCGCGTCGATAATTTGGCTAGTTCTCTGTTGTTGTTTTTAAACATTATTTCATTGACGCCAAGCGTCGAGTTAATGTTGCAGAGTTGTATGTAGCTCCATTTATAGTAAAAGAATATGATTTTATGTTTTAGGTAGTAGCGCGTGGAGTGCAGGCGTGCGCGCGGCGGGCGTGGCGCGGCGCGCGGCCCCGCTGTGTCCCACCGACACGCCGCTGCGCCTCGTGGCCGCCAACACCTGCTACAGGATGGGATGGGTACGTGCGATACGTGCAGGCTCTTTATACGTAATTGGTGGTAGACTAGAAGGAAGACGCGGGCGTGGTGCAGGCGCAGCGTGGCGTGATCAAACATAAGAAGTTCATTTGAGCGTTTATAGTGGGCACGCGGGCGTGGGTAACGGTACGGCAACTCGCGCTATAGCTCGTACAGGTCGTACATGTTTGTGACTGCACGAGCGGCGACCAGCGCGCACTCTAACCCTTAGAACCCTACCTTTGTTGACCATGTTTACATGTAATTTAGGGTCTAGGGCACCCGGCGTTTATTTATGTGCCTTTAACTCGCTGATAAGTAGCGTAACATTTCATCATACAAACGATGTTACGTGTAACGCTAACGACTATTATTGTGTACAGATAGAAGAAGGCATCGAGATGGCAGAAGAAGCACTGGCGATAGAGGACAAGCGAGAGGGCAGCATGCTGGCGCGCTGCTGTCTCTACACCGGCATCGGATACCAGATGAAGGCTCAGGTCTGTCAGTAGCACTGCGCATTACTTTATGATAGAAGACAAGCGAGAGGGCAGCATGCTGGCGCGCTGCTGTCTCTACACCGGCATCGGATACCAGATGAAGGCTCAGGTCTGTCAGTAGCACTGCGCATTACTTTATGATAGAAGACAAGCGAGAGGGCAGCATGCTGGCGCGCTGCTGTCTCTACACCGGCATCGGATACCAGATGAAGGCTCAGGTCTGTCAGTAGCACTGCGCATTACTTTATGATAGAAGACAAGCGAGAGGGCAGCATGCTGGCGCGCTGCTGTCTCTACACCGGCATCGGATACCAGATGAAGGCTCAGGTCTGTCAGTAGCACTGCGCATTACTTTATGATAGAAGACAAGCGAGAGGGCAGCATGCTGGCGCGCTGCTGTCTCTACACCGGCATCGGATACCAGATGAAGGCTCAGGTCTGTCAGTAGCACTGCGCATTACTTTATGATAGAAGACAAGCGAGAGGGCAGCATGCTGGCGCGCTGCTGTCTCTACACCGGCATCGGATACCAGATGAAGGCTCAGGTCTGTCAGTAGCACTGCGCATTACTTTATGATAGAAGACAAGCGAGAGGGCAGCATGCTGGCGCGCTGCTGTCTCTACACCGGCATCGGATACCAGATGAAGGCTCAGGTCTGTCAGTAGCACTGCGCATTACTTTATGATAGAAGACAAGCGAGAGGGCAGCATGCTGGCGCGCTGCTGTCTCTACACCGGCATCGGATACCAGATGAAGGCTCAGGTCTGTCAGTAGCACTGCGCATTACTTTATGATAGAAGACAAGCGAGAGGGCAGCATGCTGGCGCGCTGCTGTCTCTACACCGGCATCGGATACCAGATGAAGGCTCAGGTCTGTCAGTAGCACTGCGCATTACTTTATGATAGAGGACAAGCGAGAGGGCAGCATGCTGGCGCGCTGCTGTCTCTACACCGGCATCGGATACCAGATGAAGGCTCAGGTCTGTCAGTAGCACTGCGCATTACTTTATGATAGAAGACAAGCGAGAGGGCAGCATGCTGGCGCGCTGCTGTCTCTACACCGGCATCGGATACCAGATGAAGGCTCAGGTCTGTCAGTAGCACTGCGCATTACTTTATGATAGAAGACAAGCGAGAGGGCAGCATGCTGGCGCGCTGCTGTCTCTACACCGGCATCGGATACCAGATGAAGGCTCAGGTCTGTCAGTAGCACTGCGCATTACTTTATGATAGAAGACAAGCGAGAGGGCAGCATGCTGGCGCGCTGCTGTCTCTACACCGGCATCGGATACCAGATGAAGGCTCAGGTCTGTCAGTAGCACTGCGCATTACTTTATGATAGAAGACAAGCGAGAGGGCAGCATGCTGGCGCGCTGCTGTCTCTACACCGGCATCGGATACCAGATGAAGGCTCAGGTCTGTCAGTAGCACTGCGCATTACTTTATGATAGAAGACAAGCGAGAGGGCAGCATGCTGGCGCGCTGCTGTCTCTACACCGGCATCGGATACCAGATGAAGGCTCAGGTCTGTCAGTAGCACTGCGCATTACTTTATGATAGAAGACAAGCGAGAGGGCAGCATGCTGGCGCGCTGCTGTCTCTACACCGGCATCGGATACCAGATGAAGGCTCAGGTCTGTCAGTAGCACTGCGCATTACTTTATGATAGAAGACAAGCGAGAGGGCAGCATGCTGGCGCGCTGCTGTCTCTACACCGGCATCGGATACCAGATGAAGGCTCAGGTCTGTCAGTAGCACTGCGCATTACTTTATGATAGAAGACAAGCGAGAGGGCAGCATGCTGGCGCGCTGCTGTCTCTACACCGGCATCGGATACCAGATGAAGGCTCAGGTCTGTCAGTAGCACTGCGCATTACTTTATGATAGAAGACAAGCGAGAGGGCAGCATGCTGGCGCGCTGCTGTCTCTACACCGGCATCGGATACCAGATGAAGGCTCAGGTCTGTCAGTAGCACTGCGCATTACTTTATGATAGAAGACAAGCGAGAGGGCAGCATGCTGGCGCGCTGCTGTCTCTACACCGGCATCGGATACCAGATGAAGGCTCAGGTCTGTCAGTAGCACTGCGCATTACTTTATGATAGAAGACAAGCGAGAGGGCAGCATGCTGGCGCGCTGCTGTCTCTACACCGGCATCGGATACCAGATGAAGGCTCAGGTCTGTCAGTAGCACTGCGCATTACTTTATGATAGAAGACAAGCGAGAGGGCAGCATGCTGGCGCGCTGCTGTCTCTACACCGGCATCGGATACCAGATGAAGGCTCAGGTCTGTCAGTAGCACTGCGCATTACTTTATGATAGAAGACAAGCGAGAGGGCAGCATGCTGGCGCGCTGCTGTCTCTACACCGGCATCGGATACCAGATGAAGGCTCAGGTCTGTCAGTAGCACTGCGCATTACTTTATGATAGAAGACAAGCGAGAGGGCAGCATGCTGGCGCGCTGCTGTCTCTACACCGGCATCGGATACCAGATGAAGGCTCAGGTCTGTCAGTAGCACTGCGCATTACTTTATGATAGAAGACAAGCGAGAGGGCAGCATGCTGGCGCGCTGCTGTCTCTACACCGGCATCGGATACCAGATGAAGGCTCAGGTCTGTCAGTAGCACTGCGCATTACTTTATGATAGAAGACAAGCGAGAGGGCAGCATGCTGGCGCGCTGCTGTCTCTACACCGGCATCGGATACCAGATGAAGGCTCAGGTCTGTCAGTAGCACTGCGCATTACTTTATGATAGAAGACAAGCGAGAGGGCAGCATGCTGGCGCGCTGCTGTCTCTACACCGGCATCGGATACCAGATGAAGGCTCAGGTCTGTCAGTAGCACTGCGCATTACTTTATGATAGAAGACAAGCGAGAGGGCAGCATGCTGGCGCGCTGCTGTCTCTACACCGGCATCGGATACCAGATGAAGGCTCAGGTCTGTCAGTAGCACTGCGCATTACTTTATGATAGAAGACAAGCGAGAGGGCAGCATGCTGGCGCGCTGCTGTCTCTACACCGGCATCGGATACCAGATGAAGGCTCAGGTCTGTCAGTAGCACTGCGCATTACTTTATGATAGAAGACAAGCGAGAGGGCAGCATGCTGGCGCGCTGCTGTCTCTACACCGGCATCGGATACCAGATGAAGGCTCAGGTCTGTCAGTAGCACTGCGCATTACTTTATGATAGAAGACAAGCGAGAGGGCAGCATGCTGGCGCGCTGCTGTCTCTACACCGGCATCGGATACCAGATGAAGGCTCAGGTCTGTCAGTAGCACTGCGCATTACTTTATGACAGCAGGTCATGAGAGAGAACCCTAGGACCCGGGAATTAGGGAAGGGAAAGAACAGGAGTGGGTTTTAGTCGAAGTCTGGCACGTCCTCCCGTTCCGCGCAGAGTGGGAGAAGTCATTTTGTTGATTACATACCTTAAAAAAAGGTCAAGAACTCTTGAGCAATTTTCGTGGATCGAGGCTACAAGACCGCTAAGATTGATAAGTGCGATATTTTTTTCGAGTCGATTACTTATAATTTATATAACTATAGTCTATTCACGTTAAGATAATAGTGACTCATCAGTGCAATTGCAAGGTAAGGGCTTACTTATTCATAATGGGGGTAATTTTTGGTTGGCCAATAAAAACTAGTCATTGTGAAACCGGCCTTATATTTGATCATCAACAATCTTTTCGCCCTGTTAGGTAATTCTTAATTAATACCAACGTCTTGTTTACATTCCACGATAGCAAATCCGTAGCGACCGTAGCGTGAATTGTTTTATTTTTATTACGAATATGCTCGCGTTTGGCCACTGTCTCACCTGATTTAAATCAATCAACGCCATCTATCGAGTCAAGAGGTAAACTTTCCCTACAAAATTGATAAAGCGGTAAGCGGTTATTATGTTAATAATTATGATCTAATTGGTCAAGAGCCGTGGCTAAGCTGAGTTACAGCGATGAGTCACTATTTTCTTAACGTGAATATCAAGTATATTCACGTTAAGAAAATAGTGAAACGCCTCTTTCATTCAAGGCTTCAAAATTTCAGTTTGTGTTTTTTTTTTCTAAATTGTACTTCGGGTATATTGTAAAACTTCGATCGTTTTTTTTTTTGAAGGGGTAACAGTGGAGTTTTTTGCCGGTTTTCGTCTATAGGAAACAATCTTTTTTTTTTTTCTAGGAAAATGAAACTGTGCACTTACTTCCTATGTTTTATAAGTGCTCATATAGGTTAGTTGTATCCACAACAAAGTAGTTTAAACAGAATTTTTATTTTCCTAACATATTTTCATCTCGTTCACAGAAAACGAACGCGCGCATCGACAAGGAGATAGCGAACGACACGTCACTGAAACTGTTGCTGCGCGCGGTCGAGTTGGACGACAACGACCATCTCGCCTTCTACTACCTCGCGCTACAGTACATGCATTTAGGCATGCTGAATGAGGCTATGGTGAGTTAGAAAGTAGTATTTTTTGACTTGTAATTATAATTTATATTTTTTGACTACACTATCGCATTGGACTATTCTGTAATGATAGGTGTATGTAAGACTAATAATAAAATTAAAGTGATTTTTTAAGAGAGTAGTAGTGGTTTTGTAGTAAAAGTCTTGACTTGTAGGTCGTCGGTTAAATCCAAATAGGCGAATATGTTGTGAAATTTATTTCATTATTGCTGTTTTTAATATGGTGAAAAAAATATTGCATGTCTTAGTACTAAATATTTGAAGACATGTGGCATTTATCAATACGAGGAGGGGTTGTGTGGTGGATTGCAGCCCATTTCTTTTTTTAGAGATCAGCACTGAGTTTCAATAGTAGAAATATTATAATGCTAATTAAAAAAATATTCTAAATAATATTAAAATTACTTCTATTGTGGTAGGTAATTTGAATTACATTTTAATACAAGTAGAGAAAGTTTGTTTTATAATTGAGGTAGAATTCGCATAAGGTGTAGGTGAGTGTCTTTCACCAAGCTTACTACGACATAAATAAACGGGGGTCGGCGCGCGCCTCGTGGGGGTGGAGGCGCGGCGCCTGCCCCGCGCTCCGCGGCGGCGCCTGGCGCGGGGCGCGGCTCACTTGTGGCGGGGGCGAGCGCGCGCACCATGTGTCTTGTCTCTTTACTGGGAATAATACCTGCTGCTCATTTTGGAAACGCTGCCGTAGCTTAATACATTATGTTATACGTTTGTTTATCTTGCCATCTAAACTAGAATAGGTTTTTATTCGTTCATTTGATTTTGATTTAACTCAAAAATACTCAACCGATTTTAAAAATTCTTCACTTATTAACGTTAACCGTATTATATTATAAAAAATTACAAAATCTTACCAAATACGCATTTCGGTAATGATGTATGACGATAAATGATAAAACAAAATAATATGACACGCCTTTAAAAAATACATCATTTACAAAAATATCACAAGAAAATACGTCGAATAATTATATCACATTATCATTACTTCTGCGGACAATAATTAAAAATCAAACCAATCACGTTATATAACAACAATAAAATAATGTTCTGTCTGCTCTGCTGATATTACAATCAATAACTTAGGCTACTTTTCATTTACCAATGGAAACAGAAATACTAATAATTTGCACTCAAAAAAGACAGTATTAAAATGTTCATACACTCCACGAGAACGAAGTTTTAGTTAAACAAAACAAAAACAAACAAACAGCTAGTTGTCAATTGAAGTAACAAGTCTGGTACATTTGAGCTACTCTGAGATCTTATATAAGATACTTAATAAAATAACAATTTTTTTTTTTAAGAAACACTAAAAATACAAATGTTAAAAAATAAAATCAAAATTGAAAATAAAAGAGCAAAGAAAGGGGTGGGTTTCTAATTATTTCGTTCTTCTAAAAGAATACAATTTCATCATGCCATATCTAAACAGTTAAAATTCCACCTGCTTACTCGCCTTGAGTGTGCGATGACGAAGATTGCAACCTAGCATTAGATTAAGCATTTCCGTATGTGTATAAGTGCATCGTTTCCTCCAGGACGCGACACGCTCATGCCTATGGGCGCGCGCAGAGTGCGGCGGCGGGCTGCGCGTGGCGGCCGCGCTGTGGTCGTGTGCCGCAGCGGGCACGCGCGGCGCACGCGCACTGCACGCCGCGCGCCTGGCACGCCACCACTACCCCAACGCCGACTGGCCTCTGGCGGCGCTAGCCACGCTACAGCTGACGTGGGATACTCCTGAGGTAAATAGCAATACAGCAGCTGTGCATCTTGTTACTGTGTTGTTTTAACACAAGTACAAACTAAAAACCGGGAACTACATTAGACCGACGGGCAACGTGGGCCACGCCTTATTTGTAAAACCGTGTCGTATGGCATGGATCTAATGTAACTCTTGTTGCCATATCAATTGTGTGGAGACCCAGATTGACGTACGTGGCCCACACCCCCACTGTAGTTCTACCTTCAAGCTGTGTCATCATCATCATTATTATTTCAGCCGAAAGACGTCCACTGTCATAGGCCTCCCTTAAGCGTCACAACAACCGGTCCTGTGCGTCTCGCATCCTTCGGATTCCCGCAACACACCAGATCATCGATTCGCCTTATGAGAGGCCTTCCAACGCTGCGTCTTCCGGCACATATAGCCGTGTCCTAGATTTTAATATATCCTATTACTTGCAGGAAGCGTTAGCGACGGGTAAGGAACTGTTAACGCTAGTGAACAGTACGGAGTCAGAGCTGGAGACGGAACACAACGGGTACGCGGAGCTGGACGCCATGTCCGACTCGCAGCACGACGACACGCAGAGCAATCGGGACGGCGGTATGTATAACATCATTGCCACTGTGTTCTACTAAGATAACTGGTAACGGTAGGAAGACACTGCACATAGTTTGTTCGGGTCGGTAGTCTGCCAACATGTACAACACTTAACTTACTAATAATTTGAAATTCTAAAATTTGGAGTCACGTTGCTTACCATCCAACGACCATACAGCCACTAGACGCCTAATACTCGATCTAACGCACGAAACCAATTCTGTCAACTCGCTGAGGTACGGGGAACCGGGGTACTGCGTTCTCATTGGCCCTTTCAAAGTCATTGCATTTCTCTAGGGATGGACAGGTTTAAAATCAAACATGAAAGTATCGATATTTTTTAAATTCTATTTAATAAAATACGTATTTACATACATAACTTGCACTTAAGTACCTTCTTTATTCTGAATATAATTGAATCATGTAAGATAATTCAAAAATAAATAATAAGTAATTATATTAAGCTATGTTTGAAGTCTTTGGTGAGGACTATATAAATTGAATGCAGCGCGCGATGTGAACATATTACACTATACGTAGATGGAATCCAGTTCTCTCGCTTGGTTGCAACTTAAATGAATAGTTATAGGTTTTTTTTGCTTTCTCGATAACAGAGATGGTCATATGATTTGGAACATCACTAATTATGTTTATTAAAAATTGAGGAAAAGAGATGGCGAAAAAAATACTTTCAAAAGAAAGAGAGGCAATCATAAAAGACATCAACGCGCGCTCCTCGAAAGTGCTCCGCGTACAAGTATGACCAGTATAAGATGAACTCCGAAAAATAATGTCAGAAAATTAATCTTATTTAGATTATGGAACTATTAACTTATCGATGGAATGTGATACCATCTTTCAGGAAACTTGAAGTCCGGAATTATTTATCACACCAACGTACTGTACACGGGGCCATATTATGTTTATTTTCTCGAGTATTTCAAAAGTATAGTGCGGAAGTGTTTACAGCTCACAGGAGTGGTCGAAACTAATTCGAACTTTGCGAGTGACGACCTGTATAAGATCTATAGCCCTAATGTGTTGACAGATATCGGTCGCCTGTTATTAGGTGTCTAGTGGCTGTATGGTCGTTGTTACCATCAGATGAGATCGCAGTCAAGCACTAGTTTATAACAATTTTAAATTTTAATTGGTCTTTTCTATACTTAGTGAAGAATCGCAAGATACTACATAATTACTGTTTTTAAGAGACTCGCGAGACACTCATTTTATGACATCTGCATATATCCTATTTTAGTAAAAAAAACGTGTCATCAGTAAATAAAATTATATCGGCAATATTTATATCAGTTGGCTGTCATGAAAGGGAGGATATTAATATAAACTAGAAAAAGAAAAGGTCCAAAAATTGAACCCTGTGGCATACCTACCTTTACCTCAAGACCCGGAGGACGTCGCCTTATTAACGGTTACGTTTTGCTGCCTGTAAGATAAATAGGAAAACAAAATAAGATCAAAAGAAGATCTTGTCTACGGATTCCGTAATGGAGTCATTTACAGATCAGAGTATTATGGTTGATGCAGTCAAATTCTTTTGAGAGGTCACTGAATATGCCAATAGCGTCGTAGGGTTCTAAAACGTGACTGATGAGTGAAGCTAAACTGCGACTATTCAGAATCCAATTTGACGAGACATTTAATGATTACGCAGTGTGTAAAGATATAATTTGTTTGTAACAGCGTCGATACGTGCGGAGTCAGCGGGAGTGTACCGCATCGAGCGCGCGCTGTCGGACGGCGCGTCGTCGCTGTCCACGCAGCGCCCGCGCGTGCCGCTGGCCGACCATCGTGCGCATGCGTGGCTGCTGTTAGCGCAGCTATGTCTCAGGTATGTCAGCGGGAGTGTGCCGCATCGAGCGCGCGCTGTCGGACGGCGCGTCGTCGCTGTCCACGCAGCGCCCGCGCGTGCCGCTGGCCGACCATCGTGCGCATGCGTGGCTGCTGTTAGCGCAGCTATGTCTCAGGTATGTCAGCGGGAGTGTGCCGCATCGAGCGCGCGCTGTCGGACGGCGCGTCGTCGCTGTCCACGCAGCGCCCGCGCGTGCCGCTGGCCGACCATCGTGCGCATGCGTGGCTGCTGTTAGCGCAGCTATGTCTCAGGTATGTCAGCGGGAGTGTGCCGCATCGAGCGCGCGCTGTCGGACGGCGCGTCGTCGCTGTCCACGCAGCGCCCGCGCGTGCCGCTGGCCGACCATCGTGCGCATGCGTGGCTGCTGTTAGCGCAGCTATGTCTCAGGTATGTTGTCGCGCTTGGGCAGAGCGCCTGTACCGCTTGGGTGGAGCACCACCCTGTCCTCGAAGAGGTGATCGAAGGCGATAACGGCGCGGCCGCAGCAGGGCCGACGCTCACTGGGGCCGAGGCGAGTTTCTAAAAAGGTAAACCGAGGTCCTAGAACGCAAAAGGTAACTGTTAAATAAATAAATAAATAGAGCGGGATAAGTCATTGGATGATTTCTCACCTCAATAAATAAGCTAAAAGAGGACGGCACAAGATTTCGGCCTCTTGTAAACGTCACGTTCGTAGGCACGGTTAATTAGCCGTGTCTAGGCACGGTTGTCAGTGTTATATGGATCGTTGTGGGAGCTTTTTGACATACACGGCGGCGCTTACGGCACGGCACTGCCGCCGTGTTTCATCAGTGTTGAAACAGTGTTGCCCAGTCTATGGCCTCTAATACACGGTACGTTTTATTAACACGGAGATAAACTTACCGTATATAAGACGCCTTCTTGTTTAGCTCCATCTTTGTTTCGCACAGAAACATTGATGACTTTTTGTGTGTTCTATTTTTCTTTTATTGTGAACTTTTAGAAGCCAGTTCGATTTTTGAACAAGTTCTTATTTTTGATAACTCATTGTAAAATGTATCATACTGAGTTTTATTTAAGGTTCAAAATTCAAATCACATTAATTAAATTCACTACCATATTACTGCGCGGCTATAAGGCCTTGGGTGTCAATGACTTGCTTTCCTTAAAGTTTGCTTGACATATAATTTGACATTTGCCAGTAGGTGGTGTGAAAACAATACTGTTGTTTGTTATAGGTTAGGGCGGGTGAGCGCGGCGGCAGGCTGCGTGTCAGAAGCGGCCACGCTCACGCCCTTCAGCCATCTAGTATTATATACGGTGAGTTGTACTGGTTTGCAGCAGATCTCTACAATTGTATTATAATAAATTACAATAAACTGAGTCGATTAACTGTGGTAATATTACAGCGAGGCTTAGTGCACGCGGCGAGCTTGGAGTGGGACGAGGCGCGGCAGTGCTTCCAGAACGCGCTCGCGATACACCCCACGCACCTCGACAGTATGGTGCAGCTAGGTGAGTTCACTAGCTTATGTTTGAAGGAGAAGGAAGGATTGAAGTCAGATCTGACTGTTGTGCTGGTGTCTCTTTAGTAGAAATTGTTCTTTATAACATGAGTTTCCTTGTAATATCGTATGCGTAGTAGTTTTTGCGAAATAAAAATCAATCTTGATACTTGCTCAACAGAAATTGGTTTTGATACTTGTTAAATAAAAATTGATTTTAATACTTGCTAAATAGAAATAAATTTTGAACACGATGTACGATGAAAAATATCGTGTGTAGTGGCACATACTTACAGGCCTTTGAAAATAAATGGATGTTTGAATTAGACCAGAAAAGTGATGATCTCAAAGCTACCTAAAGCTATAATTTACCATATCGTTAGTGGTGTTTTGTCATATCCGCTTTGTGCTTGGAGTTTTTTGGCTAAAGTTGGATATGCTAGTCAAATAAGGACATATTTGTGCTTATAAATATCATGAGGAGCCTAGCAATGCGTCCGCTGTGGTTGAAGTCGGTTAGCTGGCATCATCAATATTATTATTTCAGCGGAAAGACGTTCACTGTTAAACATAGGTTTCCTTTATATTGCATAATATATTTTCAAACTTTGAAACAACGTAAGGCTGATAATTGTTGAGCAGTGCTGCGCTGGTCTGTGTCGTGGTTAGGTAGATGCTAAGAGCCGTTGTGTCCGTAGGCGCGGCGTACTACAACCTGGGCTGGCTGGGGCTGGCGGAGAAGTCGCTGCGCGAGGCGGCGGCGCTGGAGCCGGCGCGCGCCGACACGTGGCGGCGCCTGGCGCTGGTGCTGTGCGCGGCGGCCGAGCCGCTGGCCGCCGCCGACGCCGCGGCCGCCGCGCTCGCCCTACACCCACACGAGCCCGCGTTAGCTCTCCCGCTCTGATGGCGCCGCGTGCGACCCGCGCTCGTTCGTTGACAGAGCCTCGTCTCGCCCGACGACACGCTGGACTGCTGTGTGACTCTGTTCCATTCCCACGATCACGATTTGTGAGCACTTCTAATCGTGTACTGTCAAGTCGCCTTGGGAAATGATTGATCGTACTTGGAATTTTATTATACTATTGTCCTAACTACATATTACGCTGTCACTGTTAATAATCTTAATTCCGTTTCAGCAATGTCAATCATTTTAAAACTAACCTTAATACAAAAACAATAAAATGAAAATCACAACTACATCGAGTACCTGCGAATAGCTAACGTACATCTTACCAGACCGGTCTCATTGGACCGCGCTGTTATTGTTTTACTATTGTGTCTCGTTTCGTGGGTTTTGATAGGTTAAAGGTAAATTTAATATAACAAATTCCAAAAACGGTCAATCTTTCCGTAAGACTACTACAAGCATGTAAAAATAGTTGGTAATCGTAACTAAAAATGTGAATACAACATAATAGCTTACGATTATCAACCACTACACTAATACTTCCTCCTTTATTGAATGGCAAAATATAATCCTATATGAAACTTGTAACACGAAATAGACAAATATTGTCTAAACAAAACCTATCGCGATACCACTATCTACTAAAACCCTATCCAAGTTCAGAATTGTCAAACAAAACTATATTTTATGTCCCTATGTAGGTACTATCTTTGCCATCTATACGTGTATTTCTAAAATAATAACACCTTTAAGGGACATTTTAAAAGTTAGTCGTGTTGACAATTCAGAAGTTAACCTACTTATTTCAATTGCTACAACGAGACCTATGTGTATCTTAACCTAACCTCAGGTTGAATAGAAAAAAACCTAATGACTAGAATGTCATGAAAGTGACCTCCACATTTATATAATTATTCTTCAAAAAATTATCTATCGTACAGTATGATGTTTTTTCTTTTTTCAAACAAACAATCCATTACTCACGTCTTAAAATAAAACTAAACTGTGGGATTTTCAACCTAAAAATGCAATAATATGCGTTTATTTAGTTGTCAGTTTCAGTGAAAATCTAATCTACTATGCACTTTCTTCCTAAAACTCTATTAAAAATTCAATTATTAAAATCTGACTCACCACCTTATAATGTTCCTCATATAAATAAACAAATATTTTCTTGGAATTATTATGAATGTTCCGAAATCTAAATAATATAACAAATAGTGAGAGAAAACCTATGTTTACGATACAACTAACTAATTTCAGCTATCTCGTTTACATAGCAATTAACAATTCTAGATCAATTATAGCAAATTCATAAAACTGCCGTTATGTACTTATAGATGTCTAAATACTTATACAGATGCCTACTGTCTGTTATACCTTACTTCTGATAGAGTGGGTAATGAAACATTTGTGTTGCCAATCAAATCACAACGAATCGACAGCAATCGAAATGTTAGCAAAGATATAAAACGAAAATACAGCAAGAGTGATATCGCTCTAGCACCCGTACTACGCGCGTATACGCGATAACAGCGCAGTATTTACGCGCAAAGATATCACAGTTCGCTCACGCGATCGTCTGCAAAATTAAACATTGCATATACGGACGAGGTTCGACTATTAAAAAAACGTGAAAGACAAAAACCATTCCTAGTTATAAAATATAAATGACACCTTACAACGTTGTCAAAATAAATTATGATGACATCGACGAATAAAATCAATCTCGATGAAGAAATCGAGTAACTCGGACAATGTAGAGATAAAACAATAAATACAAATATTTAGGCATAAAGTAGAGCTGCAAACGTTTTAGAAAGCATATTGCCGGCGTAAGTGTGTACTTATATACTTATATAGCGCTCTAGTACCTAGTTTCATGAACACTAGACGACACCAACGTTACTGCCTTTTAAGAAAACATTGCTGTTGTATTTTTTACCGACTTAAAAAAAGAGGTTGTGTGTTTGACTCGTATATTTAAATTTCGGTGATTTTATAAAAACTAGTGATCCGATTTGGATGGAGTTTTCGTAAGTTGAATAGATATTTTGTTGGGAAGGTAGTATACACTGTGTGTCAGACATCAAAGCACAAATATATACCATGGATCCAGGACGGGGTTTTGGACACTCCCAGTGGTGAAATTTTTCGTCGACTTTAAACTGTATAAAATCTTTATTCTAATCAACCTAATAATTGAAAAATAACTTTGATTTCTGCTTTTGTTTTTTCGTTATTTACACCAACAAAAAAGTTGAAAATACAACAGTGCGGTTAGGTATAGGCAGTAATACTGGTGTCATCTAGTGTTAGTGGAATCAGGCATATCTGTTCTTGTAGCAACTATCCTTACGAAGTTACGACTGACTACTGTATTTAGATTCGAGCCTCGGAATTGATGTAGGCACGTGGTTCACTATACACTGTGACTAACAGCCGAAACCAATAACCTATCTATCACATATCGGAGATAGTAAAACAAATGAAACAACAAAAAACATGTATATTTTTTGTATTGTATCATTTGTTTTACTATCTCCAGTATGCCAAAACTGGAGATAGATAGGTTATTGGGTTCGACCGTAAATGGACAACATTCTGCGAGATGATTGCGAAGTGAGATGATGAGGCTTAAAATTCGGCAGCGAGCTTCAACTGCAACCACGCAACGAGATCATACTATTTGGTTGTGCTGAGTACCCAACTTAAGACAATAACAGTGGTCGGTCAGAGCAAAAGCTGCCCTAAGCTCACATAACTGATTTCATGTTGAATTACCTCAGCGGGGCATTCTCGTGTTTTCTGGGATCATTCGCATCTTAGTCGCAAACTGTCAAAATAGTCTTTTCAACGCTTTGATAAGTTTTTGACATTGATTATCGCTGAGATTGACTTTCTGGTGTGTGAACTAAGCTCAACTACAGTACGCGTCAAATAACTATGCCGCTCTGAATCTAGGCTTTCCTAACAACGGCGCAGGTACTATCGCGTTAAAAGTGTTCACTGACGTGACAATTTTTAAATTGTTTTATTTTATAATGAAAATAAATAGTGTATTTTTTTAATCACCTGATTTTATATATCTAAGAAAATGAGAAAGAAAGAAAATACGTTCGTTCGTAATTATAAGAATAAATAACAAAAAACAACAAACTTAAAACAGGTAGGAAATAATTATACGCGTAGCACTTTTCGCATCGACGATCGTGCGAGCGTAACAAAAGCTGGTATCGGACGTATACGAGCGACTGAGATAGAAAAATAACGCATGCGCAGTGCTGTCTTTTTTCGTAAAATTGATTACTGCGCAGTGATTTGTAGCCAACTTCAGAGCGGCAAAGTTAGTTGAAGCGAACTGTAACTGTAAAAGGCTCCTGATCTTAAAACCCCTTTAAAGTCGTGTTATTATATCTGTCACAGTGTAAAGTAAACCACAAACAGTTTCTTTCCTTCAATAGATAACGAAAACTGGCGAGGGGACGCTTCTACATCACTAGCAATAAAATTATCACATTCATCATCATCATCATCATATTATGCCGACGTTTCCTTTGCCATCGGACATTGTACATACAACTTACATTGACGCCATGAGTTCCTGTTTACTGTGAAACATACATTATTTACGAAAAGATAAAGCAATATAAAAAATTATAGAGTTCATAAATTTAAAATACAGTTATCCAGAAATAATTATTGTAAATAAATAGTATTTGAAAGTATTCTATTTGCATAAATACAAATATTTTAAATTCTCCGGTAATTCAATGTTAATTGAAGGTTGTTGTAGTTAATTTTGGGCATACAGCGAAGGAGTAATAATACTGAGACAATAGTTTGTTTAATATAGTGTCGTCTCGTGTCGGTTCGTGTGTTGTAATTAATTATTATTAATTAATATAAATACGTTTATATCGTTCGTGTATTCGTGCTATTTTGTATTGTCGTTGATGTATTTCTGCTTAGAGCATCTGAACATGAAGAAGGAAAAGATTTTCATATTTTTTATGGGGTACAGTTTGGTTTTTTTTTTTAAAACAATGTAAACTAGTGCTTGACTGCGATGCCACCTGATGGTAAGCAGTGATGCAATCGTTATTGATTTTTACCATCTCAGTTACAGGTTCAATATTTTCAATTTTAGTGATTTTTCGGTTAACTAATTTGCTTGTCAATTGTGCTAAACAATTAATTTTCTTGACGTTATGCGGGTATGGCGTTCTTTTCTAGCTATTACTGTCTCACAACTGAGCAACAACCTATAAGTCTTATCTAAAAAAATGTATTGATTAAAATTATTTATCTGACTTGAGATTTGAATAAAAAGACGTATTTAAGAAGTATTTTTTCAGTATAATAATCCATATCTGGCCTCAACGATGTTTGAATGCTCTAAGTATTTTCGAGTCCCGTCCAGTGGTTTCAAACATTTTGATTGTGACTTGCGTGTATGATATCTGTATATAGGTTACGGGAATATCCATTTATATTATTTTTGTTTTCCATTCATGTATCATACTTATTTTGTCAGAAGAGTATCATGTAATTATCATAACTAAAATATTGTGAATACTTTGTAGCATTATATTATGTCGCTAATATAATTATGGTTTAGGCAATTTAATTATTTATTATAAAGAAGTCGGTTAATTAAGACAAATTATGGAAATATTTATGTGATTTTAATATCCTTATGTTCATGAAAGACTTACAGGAACATAACCAGTTAGTAAAAGATGTTCTAATATAAATCGCCGGCAACAAGGCAGAAGCTGTTGCCTAAAATGAGAAAAAAATACTTTTCTTTGGATGTATTGCATCGGATAGCAAAAAATGACTTGGCAACCTTTGCACAATGAGGGCATTCAGGAAAATTCACGCCACCAGTTGGCGCCACTAAGCCATCAGGTCTTTTCCTTTGCAAACGTTAACATGACGTCGATATCTGACTAATGTCATTAACATAAACGTTTTGACAGGTGCCCGGACCCGACACCTCAGTGTTACCAACAAGTGTTGTCACTTTAAAACACCCTCACTATCTTTCCACATAATTATGTACTACTTTATTCCATGTTACTAACTGGCTATGATCTGTAAGCGCCATCACTCACATTGCCAACCTCATAAGCTAAGACATCCATCGCCATATTCGAGTAAACGTATCGTGTAAGCTACAACGCGCATATCAGTGTGGAACTGTGTTACGTTAGTGCGTTTGGTTTAGTGAAGTGTTGCTAGTCTTCGTTACAAGTGTGTCTAGTGTTTATATATAGTGTAAATGATGCAAACCCAATACGTTATCTGTACATATAATGAAACAGTAAAGTTGCTATCCTATGCTTACATTTGGCGCAAAAATTACTGAACCGATCCTGTTCCTGTTCAAATTTTGCATATATAATTCTTATAGGCCAGTTCAATTTGTAGGCTATAAATTTATTTTCATAATAAAATCTTTTTCGCCTTTTCCCACCTGTATTAGGGCTGGCGTCTAGGCGAACCAGATGCCAGATCTGTGCTTACAAGGAACGATTGCCTATCTGACCTACATATCCCAGTTGCTGGATAACACGATACATCTTGGATTAGCTACCTAGTTCACAGACTTTCCAATAACACCAATATATATTACTAGCTGTCCCCTGCGGTTTCACCCGCATTTTTCTTTACTGCTCCGCTCCCGTGGATCGTAGCGTGATGGTATATAGCCTATAGCATTCCTCGATAAATGGGCTATCTAATACTGAAAGAATTTTTCAAATCGGACCAGTAGTTCCAGAGATTAGCCCCTACATACAAACTTACAAATTTTACCTCTTTATAATATTAGTATAGATAATTATGGAAACAAGTTATGCTTCCAACTCATATGTTTATTATACCTACTACACATTATTACGTCAACGAGATAGGAATCAATGTAACTGCACGACATTAAAATTTAAATCC
The DNA here is from genome assembly GCA_030763345.1 of Mythimna separata. Taxonomy (NCBI): domain Eukaryota; kingdom Metazoa; phylum Arthropoda; class Insecta; order Lepidoptera; family Noctuidae; genus Mythimna; species Mythimna separata. The sequence goes on along the minus strand of CM061181.1, from coordinate 955,954 downwards.
GATTGTAGTAAATATATTAAAACAATATACGATTCACGTTTATCGATAATGATGTCCTTACATCCTATGGAATTTTTATATCGAGAAAACAGAGATAAATTGTATCAATAATTTATGAGAGATGCTTCTATTCAGAAATGCAGTCGTTCAAATAAAATCTTGAAGCAAAGCAGGATGAAAATCCTGGGCCCACCTCCCAATGATATAATATAATATCTTTGAGCTGAATAAGTTACTTCTAAGATTTGGAACTTGGCGCAATAGTAACTTTTATTCAGCTCAAAAGTACCCATCCAACGATGTGAATAACATGGCTATTGGAAAATGGGCCCAGATTTCATAGAAATCCTGGCTTAGCATGGCTAGGGCATGTATCATTTACACTATATTCATAATTAAAAGGTTCTACGAGTAAAGTATAATTAACTAAATGGCGCGGGTAAAGACGTAGTATTGTGGTGAGAGAATGCTGGCGTATGGTGAGAGCATGTTGGTAGATTGGTGAGAGTGTGGTGGTAGGTGGTGAATGTGTGGTGATAGTACCTCGGTAGACTTCCAGGTGTGGGTGTACGTATCTAGATTAATTTAGATAGTAATCGGTGCGACTAGACGTTTGGAAAAATAAGTTGAAGACAGAACGGGCAAGCTCCTTTTAATTAAATTTCAATATCCGTTTAATTTTGATATACATGTGTATGTGGCATTAATCAAGATTTTTGAAATTGAGTTAACACCACCACAGGATATTATCAACCTTTTTGAACGGGGACTCTCTTTAATTTGAAAAAATGTTAATAAAGTCACACAGCGTGATTTTCGTCTCGTGTATGTAGTTTTCTTGCTGGCTGCTTATTTTTTTCACGGTTTCTAGTAATTACCGTTTACGAATGAGGAAAACAACAAAAAGCCATGAAATAGTAATTTACTCGAGACACTTAAGTTAAATGTAATATGCAGTTGGTCGCAGTTAAATGCAAGTAATTATAATGATTTCTTATCATTGAGTAACGATCCACTCCAACTTTAAACGGGTGTTACAAATAATTTAAATTCACGACTTTCCTCTACTATAATGTGCATGTATTATACACCTTAGACTTCCTCAAGAATTGTTCCGTCTATTGGTGAACCACATGAAAATCAGTTTAGCAATTTCTGAGTTAATCTCGAACACACAGCCAGACGCGTTGTGGTACTTTGTCCTGTGTGGTATGTAAAGGAAGGATAAGAAACACTTTTCGCACCGATCTTACTATATACAATGATAGTAAATGAAACTATCACACGAGTTTATTTTTTAAACTTAACTTTAAATATGAATAAGTCGATTTCAACATTGATGACTACTTTCTTTGCCAAGTAGTGCTAGGAGAAGTAGTAATTCCGTTTCTAAATGTCGATTTTTCAAAATAATCAAATGTGTTTGTGGCTATTATCTTTTGTAATGCCTATACTCCAGTTGCAAGAAGATTAGACATTAAAAAAAAACCTTTTTTATTATATACATTCAACGGATTTTGACTTCTATTCCGTAGGCAAAAGAATGGTATTAAAAGCAAAAAAGTGCTTACAACACTATTTACTGCAGCCGCCATTTATCATACAATGTCACCAACGCAATAAAAGTTAAAATCGGTTGAACGGACAGTAAAAAAGGTTTGTTTAACTGTCTAATGTTAATGCGAATGGAGTACAGTTTCGCTGTTCGCAATAACTAAATTAAAAACAATTTAGTGATGATTAAAGTATTCTTTCAATGATTCGCCAGGTGTCTATACGTATATATACATATACCACTTATAGATAGCCAATTTAGGACTTAAGAGCAATAGCGCACTAGCGGCCAGGTCGCGGCGGCCATCGAGATACATACATTAGTATGAAACCGCCATAGAGCGCGCGTCCTGGCCGCCTGCGGCCTGGCCGCTAGTGCGCTATTGCTTTAACTGTTCGTGATTTCTTTTAAAAGTTTCATAAACATAATTTTTCATTAAATAGTTATCTTAAGTGTGTTCGTCTCAGTCTTGTGATCGACAGGCAATAATATGTGTCGCATTATATCAATAGTTTTATATTATATAATATAAATAATTGTAAAGTGTGCCCGAAATAATCGAACATTGGATGTGCCAATGTCTGTCAAAATGTTTATAAAAAGTTATAAGTTATGAAACTGTGAATGTTAAAATCATATATTTTTGTAACGTGGTGTCCCATCTGTGTAACTGTAATAGGAGATTATTATTATTAAACCCCTACACTAATGTTGATTGCCATCACTTAAAATAATAGTCATGTTATGGAAACACCTGAGTAATTTTATCCTTTTGATCGCCACGTCAAGAAAGACCGCCACCGGTAACTTGGTGATTTCCACCTCTAATAAAATAACACAAATACAAAAATCAATACATTCTTGTAAGATTTATTACCGTTTAAGTCTGTCATGTAGTGATGACCGTGGCGTGCGTGTCACATTTTCTTTGTGTTTACATGAGTGGCGGTCAAAAGGTTAAGATGAAGAGTAGTATAATAGTTGTTAAAATAGCCGATATGTGTACTTACTGTCCTTCCACCACGGTCGTTACGTTTGTCCTCGCTTGTCCAACAGCGTTAGTTCGCGTAGAAACGAACTACACGTTCCGGTGCTTCGCATCACTTTGGTTGTGATCTGTATAATCGGCTGCACTAGTATTTTAATGCTATATAATATTTTTTTTTCAATTCATTCATTCAAAAACTCTAGTGTAATGTAATGCGGCACCGAGTGCTCACACTTACAATAACTAGCATCGGAGGCTGCCGCACTTTTCCGCGCAAGTGCGAAATGCACTATATTGTAATATCGCCAAGAACCACGACATGAGAAACTGTTACTTCAGTGTGGTGAAAAATGTCTTGATTGTCTCTTTTGTATAAAAATATACTACTTTTGTTTCCCTTATTGATACATAAGCAAAAACACAAGTAGAACTGCCGTAACATTCTACTTATGCAGACTTATGCAGCCGATTGTACGACAATGGATCTAATTTAATGCAATTTGTTGAAACGTAGCACTCTGTTATATCGTAAGTGAACATGTATAATTGTATATTTTCTCACAACGCAATAACTCGGCACCTGTTACATACAAATTACAAGAAACTGTTTAAAGTTACGCTCTAGTACTATAATAAAATTAATTATTGTAATAACTTTCATAATGTTTTGCTCGTTTATAGATTACTGTTATATGGGGTAAATAGGAACGCAGGGGTAAATAGAAACAAACATTTGAAGGGGATTTTTACGTAGCCTAACAGTTTTTTCCTGACAGCATTTAAGTACTCCATTTTATGCAATAAAAATCAATGTTTGACAGAAGTCAATAATATAAATAAATACCAAAGTGAACATCCTAATCAAATTTTTGTTTCTATTTACCCCTGCGTTCGTATTCACCCCGTTTGGCAGTACTAGTTTATTTGTAGGCCCTAGAGTCGTGTTCCCGGCTCACAGGGCGCCCGCTTTCAAATCACGCCATCTTTAAAAGTGATAGTATCGTGTCAGTGTCGTGTATCTCTATCCCTTCCTAGTGTTCAATAATCGTTATACAAAGGAAAGAGACAAAACATTTTGAAATGTTAAGTGTTCGATAGCTTTTACTGTCCAGCCGCGAGTGACGAAGACGGCAATACTAAGTAGTATTGCTGTCTTTGTCGCACGCGGGCAGGATGTAGCCGTAATCATATGAATATTGTATAATAATCCTGTAATCTAAAGACCAATGTAATATTTATTGTCGGTCGGCATAGTTCAATAAAGCTGTATTGTATTGAAATTCAGAAGTTTTCTATCGTGAGTGTATCCGTCACTTGTTACTTCTCCAAGTCGCCGGGCTGCCGACGTTGTGACTCTCGACATAAGTGCACATAGATGTTTGAACATATAGAAGTGTATAGATTTAGCCGTTATATCAAATTGTCAATATCCCACATTATAAAAAACTGTTTTCAGCACTTAAAAAGAAAAATGACAAAATCACATTTAGTAAATTCACAAATTTGATCATATAACATTGGCAGCCTGGCGTCAGACAATGCAGTCATGCAGGTATACCGTTAGTGAGGATACTACTGTAGATGTATATAATTTTATCTATACATATATAATATATAAATACGTTTATAAACCTGTTGTGCTCTTGTGTACTTTACTACGTTGTAGATGTTGTTCTTGGCATTCGATGTTGACTGTATATAAAACGTTTAAGGATATTAAAAAATAATTATTATTATGTTACATAATTATGGGTTTTATTTTAATTATTGAAGCCACGAGTCGCGTCTGCCTAGTCTAATGAGTAAATGATATACGCTGTACACGCCGCTGCGCTGTGACGCCGCTACACGGGTAATGTTACGGTTGCATCTACATTTTGTAGTCTGGCTTTACTTGTACATTCTGCCAAACTGTAGTACAATTTGTGGGCAAAGTCCTCGTAGGTAGTCCTTTTGAGTAATCTCGAACTACTTCTGGGTAAACAAATTTACCTAAATAGTTAGGCCGGGTCCACACTACAAGCCTAACGCGGTTGCGATGACGGGTGCGAAATATCAAACATATGAAACGCCCCTTTGCGTCCATAGTGCAGTGACTAAGGCGGGAGCCTAGCGCGACGGTCATGAGCGAGTTAGCGCGCGTAGTTTTCCAACGTTCCTATCCGCGCGTTATGGCCGCACTACGGGCCTAGTCAACAGGCGATCTGATGCACGGGTAGCGGTGATATCAAACCAGTTCGGTCTTGTCACTCGGCGTTAGAGCAGCGGCTTGAGTCCCAACAGTGGGAACAATTAAATACAAGGCCGATTATGGTAATATAATAATACCCCTGAATAAAGTCCAAAAGCTACAACAGCTCGCGCGTCAATGTGGCCACCATACCGCATCGCTTGTCGCACCCGCCACAGGCCCCCGCCACCGCGCATTCACTGTGGACGCACCCTTACAGTAAGTGTTTAATACATGCGCTACTCATGCGCACGTACAAAAGCCGAGGGAGGCCGCAAGCCAGTGCCAGCGATGCCGCGGCAGTCACCCGACCGACATCACTTTCTTTGCGTGTCTTCTCGCAACCTATGAATTTGTAGCGACTGCGATCTACTACATATGACGTCACAGAATCCTTCACCGCGCGATTTGAATAGATACAACAGACCGAAATCATCTATCGGGCAGTAGCCCACCGGACATAACACCTCGTCCGGTCGGAGGATCCTCCCTTTTCAATGGAGGTTCGTGGAACTTTACTGTTGCGCTACCTCCAAAAACTTATCTGCTTGTTTTTGTTGTCTTAAGTTGTCTGTTACACGAGTAACAGACAACTTAAGACAACTTGACAGAACTTAAGACATCAAAAACAATAATCCTTAATAAGGTCACTACGAAGTGACCTTATTAAGGATAGGCGATTCTAAGATGTTTTAACAATCGGAAGAATCGGGAATCGTAAATCATCGAGCCAACCGTAGACTCGTCGTTCTACAAAATAATCGATTTTTTTTCGATTATTTTGAATCATCAGAATCGACCGCTAGTTTTCGATTGATCGAATCAGTCACTCTCACTTGAAACTCTAAACCATCGAGGAACAACTCGCGAATGAACGCACCTTGCGCCAATCGCAATATGAGACCGAGTCGGACTCGAGTCAGGGCGATCTGGCGGAAATCAACTGAGGACGGTAAGACTACGGTTATTTCTTGCGAACAGTGCTAATTTTCCTATTTATCTCTTGCTCTCTTGGAGCAGGGTAATAATATCATCGTGAGTGACGTATGGTTCCGTATGGTGTCTGGAACCGAAGAATTTACACCATCCCATCTCTTCCCGTGGGTGTCGTAAGAGGCGACTAAGGGACACACCAGAAAATGGGCAGCAGCATTTTCTGTGCATTTCAACATCTACACTGCGATCGCCAACCCGCATGCCAAGCGTGGCGATTATGGCAAAAACCCCCCAACAATGCAGACACGCAAAACAAAACGGCCCCTAGTACCCGGCAGCCCGTCTAACCTTGACTACGGTAGCGGTCAAGGCTACGGCGAGGCAAGGGGTGCGAAGAATCTCCGGAGGAGGCTAGGCTACCCCTTACAACGACTCGACCTGGCAACATACAACACGCGTACACTGCGGACCGACGAGAAGATCACCGAACTTGAGGAAGAGTTGAGCGGGGTACGATGGAGTATTGTGGGATTATCCGAAGTCCGAAGACAGGGGGAGGACACGATAATTCTCAAATCCGGTAACCTGCTCTATTTCCGGGAGGGCGACCAGCAGTCCCAGGGTGGTGTCGGGTTTTTCGTCCACAGGTCCCTTGTGAACAATGTGGTGAGGATCGAGAGTGTGTCGACCAGGGTGGCTTACCTTATACTCAGAATATCGGCAAGATATTCGCTGAAGGTCATACAGGTATATGCCCCAACCTCGACACACTCCGACGACGAAGTAGAGACCATGTATGAGGATATATCCAGAGCCATACATGGTTATAAGACTCACTTCACCGTGGTCATGGGGGACTTCAACGCTAAACTGGGCAAACGAGACGGTGATGAGCTGCGAGTGGGGCAATTTGGATTTGGACGGCGGAACCACCGGGGACACCTACTGGCTAGTTTTATGGAGAAGGAGGGCCTCTACATGATGAACTCTTTCTTCAAAAAGCGTGAGCATAGGAGGTGGACCTGGCAAAGCCCCGATGGTGCAACTAAAAATGAGATTGACTTCATCTTGTCGACGAAGAAGCAAATATTCAATGATGTCTCTGTGATCAATGCAGTGAAAACTGGTAGTGATCACCGCATGGTGAGAGGCACATTGAATATCAACATCAAGCTTGAAAGGTCTCGACTGGTGAAGTCTACGCTCCGTCCAGCACAAATCCAGCTCCAAAACCCCGAGAGCTTTCAGCTCGAACTCCACAATCGTTTCGAGTGCCTAGGTAGCTCCGTGGACGAATGTAACGATGGGTTCGTGGAAACTGTCCATACGGTCGGGTCTAAGTTTTTCAAGACCCACCGTACAAATAAGAACAAGAAGCTCTCGGATCCGACTCTCGAGCTCATGAAGAAGAGGCGTGAGATGATTCTGCAGTCTTCAGACGATTTGTGCAGATACCGTCAGCTCAATAGACAGATTTCGAAGTCCTTAAAACGCGATCTTCGCCACTTTAATTCCGAAAGGGTTAAGGACGCGATAGAGCGGAATAAGGGCTCCAAAGTTTTTGCGAGGGATCTGTCTATTGGGCAGAGCCAACTCACGAAACTGAAGACCGACGATGGCAGAGTCATATCCGCTAAATCGGAGCTCCTGGGAGAGATCGAGGCATTCTATGGACAGTTATACACGTCTATCTCTAAACCCACGACAAATCTAGCGAATGATCCAAGAGCTAGATTGACCCGACACTATACCGAAGATATCCCGGACGTCAGCCTGTACGAGATTAGGGTGGCTCTGAAACAACTTAAACACAATAAGGCGCCGGGTGAGGACGGAATTACGGCCGAACTTCTGAAGGCGGGTGGAAAACCGGTCCTTAAGGCCCTTCAGAAGCTATTTAATTCCGTCATACTCGAGGGCAAAACGCCACAGGCATGGGGCAGAGGTGTGGTGGTACTTTTCTTTAAGAAGGGCGACAATGCCCTCCTTAAGAACTACAGGCCCATCTCACTTCTGAGCCATGTCTACAAGTTGTTTTCCAGAGTCATCACGAATCGTCTCGCACGCAGGTTCGACGACTTCCAGCCTCCTGAACAAGCCGGATTCCGAAAAGGCTTTAGCACCGTAGACCACATACATACGCTACGGCAGGTTATACAGAAGACTGAGGAGTATAACCTGCCTCTCTGCTTAGCGTTTGTGGATTACGAGAAAGCCTTCGATTCGATCGAGACTTGGGCTGTACTGCAGTCTCTCCAACGGTGCCAGATTGACTATCGGTACATCGAAGTGCTGAAATGTTTGTACAAAAACGCCACCATGTCAGTCCGACTCCAGGATCAGACCTCGAAACCTATCCTTTTACAGCGGGGTGTGAGACAGGGAGACGTTATCTCTCCGAAACTGTTCACGGCCGCATTGGAGGATGTCTTCAAGGTTCTGGAATGGAGAGGGCGAGGCATCAATATCAACGGCGAGTACATCACTCACCTTCGGTTTGCCGACGACATAGTAGTCATGGCTGAGACTACGGAGGAGCTCAGTACAATGCTCGGCGATCTCAGTAGGGCTTCCGAAAGAGTGGGACTCAAAATGAACATGGACAAAACCAAAGTCATGGTAAACATCCATGTAGCTCCCACTCCTATCAAGATCGGAGACTCTACACTCGAAGTTGTGGACGACTACGTCTACCTGGGACAGACGGTCCAGTTGGGTAGATCTAACTTCGAGAAAGAGATCAATCGTCGAATCCGACTCGGCTGGGCAGCGTTCAGGAAGCTGCACGGGATCTTCTCGTCCAACCTACCGCAGTGTCTCAAGACAAAAGTCTATGACCAGTGTGTGTTGCCAGTGATGACATATGGCTCGGAAACGTGGTCGCTCACAATGGGCCTCATCAGAAGGCTTAAAGTCACCCAAAGAGCAATGGAAAGGGCTATGCTCGGAGTTTCCTTGCGCGATCACATCAGGAATGAAGAGATCCGCAAGAGAACTAAGGTTACCGACATAGCCCGAAGAATCGCCAAACTTAAGTGGCAGTGGGCAGGGCACATTGCTCGTAGAACAGATGGTCGATGGGGACGGAAGGTTCTAGAGTGGCGGCCACGTACCGGAAGACGCAGCGTCGGAAGGCCTCCCACAAGGTGGACCGACGACCTGGCGAGGGTCGCGGGAATCCGATGGATGCGAGACGCGCAGGACCGGTCGCTGTGGCGACGCTTGGGGGAGGCCTATGTCCAGCAGTGGACGTCTTTCGGCTGAGATGATGATGATGATGATGATGATGAGTGACGGATCCGTGGCGAATCTTAAAGATGCGGGGACCCTATCGGGCGACCGATGCATGCCATCCCGGGGTTTTGATGTTTAATAGCAGTGTCAAGTAAACGCTTGGTAAGGCGTTTCGTGAAGATGATGTATGGTGGGGATTCATTTAAAAAATTGAGTTAAGCGCTATCCACACATCTAACCACCGTTAGCCCTTTCGGTCGCCCGCCAACCGACCGCAGAGCGTGCAGGCGCAACCAGCAGAGGCTACGACTGACCTACCCGCCGGTGCAGCAGCGAGTGAAAACCGCTCCATGAGTTCTTAGCCTTATGCAGTTCAAAACTAATCGAATCTTCTTGTACAACCTGCATTGCTTTGTTCGACTGCACTGGTGTGTGCGATCCGAATGTGTCGTCAGGTGTTGTCCCATTTGACAGAACCTGCCAAACTTCAAGCCTCCACAACAGTTTGTGCTCAGAGTATTTGTGTCTGCTTGTGTAATTAAAATGTAGTGTTATTCTGTCGCGTCTCTTCGCCCAGTGAGCGCAGGCAGCGATGAAGGTTTCGTCTAAAAAAAATAGGTCTAATCAGAAGCCCGAGCCGTTGGACCTGGACGATATTCTTCCTGAGTTGGGAGATTTCGGTCGCTACCAGAGATATGTTTTTTTGTACTTGGGAATCGCCATCCTATTTACCAGTATTTACAATATCCAATATATATTCGCTGCTGGACCAGTCAAATATAGGTAAGTCGAAGGTGTTTCAGTATTATGTATTCATATTATTATTATACATGGTTAATTCCGGTCTGGAAACGTCATTTAGAAAAGGGCTCGAGTCCATTGAATACAATTTTACTGGTTTTACAAAAATGTTTCATATTCTCAGGCCACTCACATCAAGATAGAAAGAATTATTATAGTACTCCAGTCGATAGTGTTTACATCTGATTCTCCACCGTGTCGTTTAGATGCAGAGTGCCAGCATGCGAGTCGTCTCCAGAAAAGTTCAAGCCGAATGGCTGGGCCAAATTCGCGTTACCATCGGAAAATTCAGACTGCTTCAAGAAAGTTCCGGTTGGCAGCAAATGCGAGCCAGCCAGCTTCTCCAACGACACCACGCCCTGCTACTCGTGGGTCTACGAGAATTACTACACGATTGTATCAGAGGTGAGTGCTGCAGTGTGCGTAGTCGTTGCTATGAAGACATCCGCAAGAGAACCAAGCTTACCAACATAGCTCGAAGAATCGCCAAAGTTAAGTGGTAGTGGGCAGGGCGCAATGCGTATAGATCAGATGGTAGATGGGGACGTAAGGTTCTGGAGTGGCGACCACGTACTGGAAAGTCCGATGACCTGGTGACCAATATTTGCAAGACGCACAGGATAGGTCTTCGAGGCGTCGCTTGGTAGAGGCAGGATAAATAGCGGTTGTTGTTAATCAGTTAGCGTCGACTGTAGCGTTGTTTGTCGATGTTTCAGTACGACCTCGCTTGCAAGGAGTGGAAGCGCACGCTGGTGGGCACCATCCACAACATCGGCGTGTTCGTGGCCATCCCCACCACCGCCTCCATATCCGATGCGTGAGTTTATATTTATGATTACGGATCAGAAGCGGTTATTATTTAAAGGAAACAAAATACCTATCAACCAAGCAAGTTTTATTCCTTACAAACGATTTACAATAAGAAGTACATTTTTAATCAGTATCACTGCTACAATCTTTAAATAACACTGTAACGTCACTGAAATACGTCCGTTGCGTCCGAGCGCCAAACACAGAGTGAGTCCGGACCGATGTGCGCTACGCCTTTTATAGCCCTTTCACTTGATCAGTGGAGGGAGTAGAATGAATAATGTAAGGTTATATTTATTTTTACTGAGGGAAGAAGGAGAGCCGTCCTGCGGACTGTAAAGCTTACGTACGTAGCCACGGTTAATTCTCCGTCCGTAAGCACGGCACGCAGTGTTGTGTGGATCACTGAGAGAACTTGTTGACACAAATGGCGGCGCTACGGCACGGCTCCGCCGCCGTGTTTCATCAGTGTTTTATCGTAGTCTATGGACTTTGGTTCACGGTACGTTTTTTACGCTGTACGGCTCAAAAATCGTGGCGTGTACAAGAAGGTTAGGTCCTCGTATGTTTATTGGCAGCTACGGGCGGCGCGTGGCGCTCATCGGCACGGCGGTGCTGCCCGCCTTCTTCGGCATGGCGCGCGCCTTCTGCAACCACTACCTGCTCTACCTGTTCCTCGAGTTCGTCGAGGCGGTCGTCGGCAACGGCACCTTCAGCACTGCCTTCATTATAGGTACCCACGGTATTACCTGTACTTAATGGTTCTTGTCTATAAGCCGCTGCTCAACATGTAGAGCTCTAATGCAACCCCGCTATACTTCTGGGTTATAAGTTCGAACAACTTCAGGTTAGTGGGCGCGAGAGTTTGTTTAATTGAATATTCTGTCATGCATCTCGTGAATACAGTCTAGTTAAAAGTTCACGCTATATTACCATATTCATTATTGCAGGTCTAGAGATTGTCGGCCTCAAGAAGAGAGTGCTCGGCGGCAACATCTTGCAGTGCACGTTCGCGATGGGGCAGGTGGTGGCCGCGCTCGTCGCCTGGGTCCTGCCCTACTGGAGGACCTACACGCTCGTGATCTTCACGCCTTCTTTGCTCTTCGTCGTCTACATCTTCTTTGTTGAGGAGAGTGTGCGGTGGCTCATAGCTAAAGGACAGCGGGATGAAGCAGTCAGAATTATTTTGAAAATGGCGAGGGTCAACAAGGTGACATTTCTGCCTAAAACAATGAACATGTTAATGCACGGCCCGCCCAAACAGTCAGAGTTGATTCGTAGTTTATCTAAAAGGCATATGCAGGAGCCGGTGAAGGAAGCGTCTCTGTTTAAACAAGTGATACAGTCGAAGATCATCCGGTTCCGGATGGTGGTGGTGTCGTTCTGGTGGGTCTCGACGACGATGATCTACTACGGGCTCAGCATCAACGCCGTGGGGCTGTCGGGCAACCAGTACGTCAACTTCATCATGACGGCGCTCATCGAGATCCCCGGCTGCTTGCTTTGCATTCTCACACTTGACCGATTTGGAAGGAAGAGCACATTGATGACGAGTTTTTTTGTGTGTTCCATAGCGCTGCTTTCATTAGCTGCTGTCAGTAACGGTAAGTAGTAACTGTGTGCTCAATTAGTAATAATATAATGCAGTCACACACACACAGCCAGGTTTACATTGGTTTAGATAAAACTTTGCAATTTACACTTTTAGGGCTCTCGCCCACGGCGAATTTTTGATTCGTCAACAGCGCTGCTAACGCGCTACTGCATCGCGTCTGTAGCATGGCTGCCGCGCGACCGTGTCAGACGACAGTGGGGAAAGGACGGAGGGTGGCACGTCAATGAAAAACAAAAGCAGTTTACGTACAAGCGGTCACGGTCGCGCGTTAGCCGCGCTGAAGTAGCGCAGCTGACGCGCGTTTGCATCGCGACAGAGTGGGCGGAGGTAAACCGCTAGCGACTGCATCACGCCTGTAGCGCTGCTAACACGCGGCAACCGCGCTACTACATCGCTTCAAAAAGTCGCCGTGGGTGAGGCCCTTTAGTTGTGGTAAAAACATAAGTTTTTAGTAAGATGAGCATGAACGTTTCAGCAAACGTGATGATAGCGCTGTCGCTGCTGGGCAAGATGATGATCAGCCTGATCTTCTGCGGCATCTACATCTACACCATCGAGCTGTTCCCGACGCGCGCGCGCCACTCGCTCATGGGCTTCTGCTCCATGACGGGCCGCATCGGCTCCATCTGCGCGCCGCAGACGCCTTTGTTGGTTGGTCGGTCTATTACATCATTGTCACTCTCAAGTATTCCTTTCGGCACCAAGTTTTTGGAGTATTTCCGTTTCGGCACTCAGATTTTCGTGCACCAAAATTTTTGCAGCACAATTATCAGCACCACAGTTTTCGGCACCAGCATTTTCGGCACCCAAGCTATTCCCGTTTTGGCACCAATGTGTATTTTGATTGGTACTAACCAATAAAAAATACCAGGTGCCAAAACAGGAATACTTCCTTACTCTAGCTCTAGGCTTTTGTAGCTTGCGTTGCCTTTATAGGAATTGTACCTAATCGTAAATATGTTACCGGCCAAAGCTGATTTTAGGATGAACTAATCTCGCCTAGCCTGAACCCGCTATAGTAGACGGTTAGTATTAGTAGTACAATTTTAGGACATTCTGACACGGAAAGGTTAGGTTCGCCGTAATTATTTTTATAACTACCTAGAAATAGGGGCCCGAACTCCGCGCGTGTAGGGAGAACTGGTTTGGCCTAGACAAAATAAGTTCACCCTAAGATCGGGTTTGGCCAGTAACATATACACCACAAATGTTTATTTAATAAAACAAAAACCAGTTGCAAGATGAATTTTCGTAGTTAAAGCTTCGCAGGCATGTGCACAAGAAGTAAACTTAAGTAAAGCTTTAACAGATGAATAGAAACGCGTGCATAAAGAATATAAAACTTAGAGGATCGATCCTCTGTCACGGAGGCGGCATGCCTAGAGCCTTTTGTGCGTGTCCCGCTCGGCGGCCTCCTTCTGGACCATCACAGTCTCACGGAGGCGGCATACCTAGAGCCTCTTATGGCGACACGTCTTTTGAAAGAGGCCTTGCTCCAGCAGTAGTTTTTCGACTGAATAAAGATGATAACTGATAACTTTAACTAACAGATGCGTTATATGAAGTCGCTGCCGTACTTGGTGTTCGGTGGGATGGCGGGCTGCGCAGGCATGCTGATGCTGCTGACGCCGGAGACGCTGCACATCAAGCTGCCGGACACCATCGCGCAGGCGGAGCAGATGGGCGTGGCCACGCGCACCCGGAGGACCACCAACATCATCGTGGATAACCTGAAAGTATAAGGCCCTCAGTAGAGCCGAGCTTCACAAGCTACAGGTCGTATAGACGCCGCGCCGCTCTGCTAAGGCGAAATATTTACAAGGTCACAAGATATTTACAAGAGATATAAAGAAAATATACCTACCAAACAAAGAAGAACACTTTTATCGTCGATTCTTCGAGTAGACCTAACCTACCTACCTAACACTGTGGTGTTAGGCATGTAGGTTAGGTCTACTCGAAGAATCTTCACAAATCACAATCAGTGTAGTCAGTCCAGCGCAGTAATTATTGTTTGTAGTGACAGATTTTTAAGGAGTTTCTTTTTTGTTTGTATTGACAGATTTTTAAGGAGTTTATTTTTAACAGTGTATTAAACAATTTACGACTTGAGTACACACTGGTTGTATGATTGCTACTTTAAGGTACATGTAGCTAGTTATTTTCTAAATGTGCGAACTCATAGCGTTCCAAGTTGATGTGACTATCTGCCATAATAATATAATTGACGTTCTTGGCTTTTATCTACACTAATTATTAAAAAAAACAGGTCAAGTGCTAGTCGCGGCCAAGTTTAAGTAATTATAGGTACTGTAACCACAAAACGGTTTTTTGAGTTTTTCCATGGTCCTTACTTACTGTCAAATTTCAAGATTCTAGGTCAATGGGAAGTTTAAGTATATAGATTTCGATTTCTTTGCAAGTGCATAAAAAAAACGGAGCATAAATAAAGAAATAGAATCCAGGTTTATAAAATAACGATTTGGTCCATTTCTATTCCTCAGGACTTCCTATAAAAAAGAGAGTACATTTTTTTAAACAAGCATACACCTTGATAAACTTGTACAATATATTTCTCGTGCAGCCTATGGGTTTCCTACACCCGAGCAGTTTACAGTACCCTCCGTATCCAGTACAACAACGTGTTCAGGGCGGTGTTGGGGTACGTCTGTAGTGCCTCGGGCATGTTTGCAGAAGTGCGCACCGACTGTTTTCACACCACCTCAGGGCGCAGGTTGCGGGGCAACTCCAACACAGTTCTGGCGATGATTGCCGGGAGATGGGATTGCCCTTATATCGGACATTGCTGTATCCGATATTACAATTTATTTCCTTATGTCATTGTGAACTGCCATACAGTTTTGTGATAACTGTATGGGTGTTACTGGTGGTCTGAAATTGTTTGAATTGAATTGTCGTAAAGCTGAATTGTTTTATTTTATACATAAATTAATTTTATTAGTACCTATTTTTTCAAATACAAGTGCTTTACTTATCTTCAGATATAAATTCCAATCCAGTGACTTCTCCACAAAAGTAAATAATAATCCTCCGTAATAATTTATTAGATACCTATAAAAGTTTTTAAATATTTAATCGAATTCTTGAATTTACATAAATTTAGTAAGAAAATAAAACAAAACTGTAATAACCTTGTGTATATTAGGTAACATTGAGGGGACAGGTTTGTTTTTATTTTTTTTTTAACGTGTAGCACGTGTTAGCTCAGGTCCGGCCGCTATCACGGGCAGATAACATAATTATCATTATTTACTCATTTTTTAATTTAATGACCAACGAGTGCCAATAAATCAATGATTCCTATAATCTCACGCTTGACCGTGACGTATCAACAGGGGATTAAGTACTTTGGGTGCGATGCCTTGATAATCAGCCTAGTTGATAGTTGTGACGTTACACTAGCAAAATAGTGTTAAAAATCGTCATCTCCGTGGAAGAGAAATTAGTTCCTGCCTTCTTTCGTTTCCTTCTGTAACTATTGATTGATTTTTTGTCAAAAAATATTATAAAACTAAATATTTTTTAAATATTTGCGCTTCTTGTATTTTAGCAATTTGATAAAAACTGGTTCTGCTGATGTATCATTAGGTACTCCCGCAATAAAAAAAATAACGGGTTTTTAGAAATCAATATTAGGTACATAATAAGTTGCCTAAACGAGATAAATTTTATGACTTCATTTCTATTATTACTCTTATCTACATTTAATTTAACTTATCTCTTCCACTCAGATTCCGATATCAATATTTATATAAAAGGAGAAACTGACTGACTGACATATCAATGCACAGTCAAAATTATTGGCATTAGAAGTTTGAAATTCTGTACAAGGTTTTCTATTACGACTAAGAGAGAATTTTCCAAAATTTACTTCCTAAGGGGATGGAACGCCCAAAATTTTTTTAGAGAAACCTACTTATAAGCGGGCGAAGCCGGCTGGCAGAATTAGTTTGAAATAATTTAGCTAGAGTGATGTACACGTCGTAAATCGTGGCTCGTGAGTGCACCGGCACTTCACGATACCTGTGTTTGGGCAGCGCGCGCGATAAGTGCCACACTGTCGGCGGCAGTGGCGGACGAGTGTTGTGGTCGCCTGTGATCTGTGTGCCTTCCTGTACCCTCGTGTGTCCCCGCCATGGCGGTGATCATAGACCTGGACGCCATCCTGCTGGAGCTGGGGCAGTTCGGCCGCTACCAGATCCGCAACTACTGCTTCATCCTGCTCGTCATCCTGATGGCTGCTGTCTATAACAGCCAGTACATCTTCGCTGCTGGTGATGTTTCTTACAGGTATGACTGATTTTGCTTTTTGGATTTGTAAACTTTTGTCAGACGAAGAAGTAACGGTTGCATACATGCTTCATGCATACCTATATGCAACTTACAGTTTACAGTTATTTTAAATTATTAAGACTTTGAATAAAAATTGAGGCTTCTCATCCTACTTTTGAAGGCTTCTCATTACCAAAACAAAAAAGATGTGCGTCTAGATGTCTTGTATATTATGTTATACATAACAATAAATATAATGTATAAAAACTTATGATCCTGAACTACTGCTTAGCGTAGGGCATTGTTTTAAAAGAAAGTTGATTGGTCTGGTTAAAAAACAAAGTAGCTGCTTGTCATAAATTATTAACCACTATCAAGCAGATAGATTAATCTTGATCACCCAAATTTTTTGTTCGTAGAATAAGTATGTGTGTGAGGTTTACCAAATTATACAGATAATTTTAAGTAACAAAAATTTATTCAAAGATAATATTTTTGAAATATATATAAATATAAAAAATAAAAATTGACTGACAAAGAGCATGAAATTTTACACAAGGGCGAACACTAATAGAGGATTTTCCAAAATTGACCTACTGAAATTTGTATGGACCCAACTTTCACGTGAGTGAAGTTGCTGGCAGAAGCTAGTTAATTCGTAAATGAAGAAATACTCCAATTTTTCTAGTTTTCCTCGTCCAGTTAATCTTTTATCAATTCATTGAAATACGAGTACTTGCATGTTTAATTTTTTATCGCTGTCTTAGAAATTACTATCTACCTGTGGGTCTTAATTATGATAACGTTAAGATACGTTATTTTTTAATTGTTTATCTTGCTTTTGTACGCAATAGGCACTTTGGACATTGCACGCTAGGCCGCGGACGGTATCTAGAGCTAGTACAGTAGTAGTAGCTAGCGAATATTAGGACTTGGATCAATAACCTACAATCTAAGCAATAACATGTTATAAAACATACCTTTGTTTTAGTGATAATATAGGTTCAATAATAAAGGAAATAATAATAAAGTTTATTTGGAACATCTTAAGTTTACAGATTACATAGTAACCACGAAGATAGCGATTAAAGCAAAATACTGTAGCGCAGCTATCAACGCCCAATTTAAAACAAACACACTTTAGACATTAAAAGATTGTTATTAGTTCGTTATTGTTGGTTCCCAACAGTACCTCTCCAGGCCATTTTACCTCATAATCGAAGGAAAATTTGAAAATATGCGACTGCAGCATCTTCCTTTTTCTTCATCTACACTAATATAATAAAGAGGTAAAGTTTGTTTTTTTTGTTTGTATGAGGTAATCTGTGGAAGTACTGGTCCGATTGCTAAAATTTTTTCACCAATAGAAAGCTGATGTATTCCTGAGTAACATAGGCTATATTTTATACACGCGGGCGAAGCTACGGGCTAAAGCTAGTATTAGGTATCATTATAGCCGTGGTCTTTTAAATTTTACTCTACCTATCCACTTCATTTTTTCAAATGCTATCATAAATATATCACCTTTGATCAGCGTAGAATCGTATTAGGATAATAATATGAATCATATTTTTTCATGCAGCAATATTTACACGGATTATGATTCTGATATAAAATGAATTTGAACGAATATTATATTTTATAAAACGAATATTAGAAGAATTGCCTATGATCTGTTAAAAATTTGGAATATGATATGCATGATTTACTCGTAGATGCATTTTCAATAAAAATATTAATGTACTAGCAATAGGAATATTTGCTACAATTAAAGTAGGTTTTTAGCAGTTTGCAGTATCTAAACTAAATCAATCTAAACTAAACTAAAAAACTACACAGTAAATAAACTAAATCTATTAAAACCACAGTTTTAATAGATTTCGAGATACTGCACAAACATTGATCATTTTCTCGAAAAGTTCAAAATTGTGTTTGTAGCCTTAAAATCGTGGTAGATAGTATTGCTAAATTGCCGTATTATATTCGCACAAGAATTTCTGAGCAGACCTCATGATGACATATACATAATTGGAGTAACCTTTACCGCTTGAAAACGAAAGTAATATTATATAAAAAAATTGCACTCTCTGAACACTTCACCACTTAAAGTAGAACAGAAAAATAATATGGATAATATAAGTAGCATAGAGTATGTAGGTACGTATGTCATAAACCAGTCAGAATGCCATATGTATATGATTACCAATACATTATCAGAATTACTATAGAAGTTCTCATTTAGCACGAAAGGAAGGAAGGAAGACGCCATAAAAACGGAAGTATTGATAACAAGGCTAATCAGTGTGTCATATGCTATTAAGTTGACGTAGGATTCATTCTAGAGGAATATTAATTACTTCTGGTGATGTTGCGTCTTCGTCCGTAAGGAAAGGTCAGCAATTTAAATGAATCGCTATAAAAGATTGTCCTATCATAATGTTTTGCCAATAAATTTAGAAATTTAGTTGCCAAAAATATGGCATATACTCGTAGGTAAGATGCGTATATTCTAGAGAGTCCCATTCCTGTCACGGTGTCCCTTATATGGGACGCAAAAAAAATATTTTCCATCTGCGATATTTTCAATTTTTAAATTGAATATATCACGCATATGCTAATTTTACTTTATTTATATTTATATATACAAACAATTTTATAATTTAAGTTGCCAAGTACAAAATAATGTAAATATTAAAACAATTTAGTGGGTATAAAACAACATTATAATATTACCTATATTAAGGCTAGCAGACGATAAATTTTATTAAGTAATTTATTGGTTTTTACCGGTTTGTTTCTTTGTTTAGATATGTTTTATTGGTGATGATAATATTGTTCAACAATGTCACTACATGTATTTTTGCGATAGGACCATTAGAAGTATTTATTTTTAAATTTGAAATACGCCTTTCCTTTTTTTTTGTTTTGACTATAATAATTCCCGATTGGAAAAATAGTACTTTGTTACCCTAGGGGTGAAAGCAACTTATGCAGTCCCGACAAAGAGTTTGATCAATAGTTCTGAAGTGTCAAGATCATTTTTTTTTCACTGAGTATTTGCAGGCTTCTTAGGCTGCAGGAAAGGAAGGAAGAGATTCCTCGTCTTCAGTGTGACGCGGGGGTCAGTGAACGATTGCACTGGTGTTTAGTACTACACAGTAGATCGATTCACGTAATCAAAACCGTAACGACATCGTAGCGACCTAGTCATTAATTAGACCATTATCGTATTCACATCCATTATCATTATCATCTTCCTAGCCCTTTCCCAACTATATTGGGGTCGGCTTCCAGTCAAGCCGGATTTCGAATACCAGTATTTTACGAGGTACGGCTACCAGACCTCCACAACCCATAAACTGGGGTAGTTAATACGGCACTTCATGGCAAGACTGGAGTCAGATCGTATTCACATCCATCAATCGAACTTGAACGACAACGA
Organism: Mythimna separata; assembly: GCA_030763345.1. Taxonomy (NCBI): domain Eukaryota; kingdom Metazoa; phylum Arthropoda; class Insecta; order Lepidoptera; family Noctuidae; genus Mythimna; species Mythimna separata. The sequence goes on along the minus strand of CM061181.1, from coordinate 936,050 downwards.
TTTCATAGTCGTTTGATCGTCCTGGTAGAATACATAATAATGTAACTGGCAATAAGTCGTTGATAGATGATAGATCGTTTAGTTTGAAGTCAATTGAATTGTCGTTCTATTGAATCCCGTTCAAGTAACACGTGAATACCGACTTTGGGTAGGACTTCAATCGAACGACTATAAAACTTCAACGATATTTGATTTTACGTTTTACGTGTTGGAGCTCGTGGCTAGATAATAACAGCCGCACAGGTCGATCTTCAAGGTTAAGCAACGCTTGCCAAGGTTGGTCTGTGGATGGGTGACCATCTTAACATACCGAGTTTCCTCCGTGCCTCGGAAAGCACGTTAAGCCGTGGGTCCCGGCTGTCATTTGGAGATCTTTGGCAGTCGTTACGGATAGTCAGAGCCAGAGCCAGTAAATCTGACTCCAGTCTTGCCATGAAGTACCGTGTTACCCCAGTTAATGGGTTGTGGAGGTCTGGTAGGCAGCCGCTCCTCGTAAAATACTGGTATTCAGCTAAATCCAGCTTGACTGGAAGCCGACCCCAATATAGTTGGGAAAAGGCTAGGCAGATGATGATGATATTTGATTTGACGTGAATCAGGCTACACTTCCGCGGAGCAGTTCTGCACGGGTGCACATCTCGATGACCTCATAAGTAAACATAACAACATGACGATTATTTTACGAGATTGCTTTTCCAATTAATCGGTTTTTAGCCAAGTTCTTTTTGCTCGCATTCGTTATCAAGAAAATTGAATCGACTAGTTTAGAGGATGATTGATTAGTAATTATTGTGTCCTCGGTTCATTTGCATGGCAATATCGTTAATAGGTTCTGTTGAATGGCGGTATCTTTTTTTTATTGTGAGTTCTTAGAGTTTCTATTGATTTTGTTCTTGATACGAGTAAGTTGGTGCGAACATTATTTAAAATAATTGTAGGTGTATATTATATCTGTGATTGGCTCAATGTCTCATATACTATTGGATTCCTTTTGTTATAAGTGGTTCTATAACGATTAAATGAATAATTATTTTTTGAGTGGTTGTAACGAAGTTATGTGTCTAATTCAACCTGTGAAATCAACATTTACGTAATCTAAGATCCACGACATGGTCTCAATCATCTAGATACCTATAACTGCACCTGTTATAGTTTTTCAAGTTTTTATAAACGTGAAATTATTGCTCGTTGATAACCTCGAGATTGTCGACAACGCAATCATACCTACTTTTAAAAGTCGATAAAATTAGGAAATAATCTAAAAGGAACGAAGAAAATTTGTTTAATTTGGCATAACACAACAGGTTACGAGGTACAAACAAAAAAATAAACATACATTTATGCTAAATTAACCAAAACAGGTCAGTTCAGCATAAATGATATGCAATTTGTGCCTGACGCTGGTTTTCAACTGAACTTCAGATTGTGAATTGATGTGATGGAAATAAATTATTTATGTAGTGTAATGTTTAATGGTGGTGGTGTGTATAAAGTATGTGGTGATACATTGAAACAAAACTTTAATATTTAATGAGTGATAACTTAATGTATGCATGAATAGAAAATAGTCATATAAGTAAATAAAACCAACAAAATAAAATATAACGAAAAATGGCAAAATCAAGATCAAAATAAATAAAGGTATTTCTCAAACCAGTTGGATAATGATTATTTCTTTTAGGCTATGGAATATTTTTTTGTTACTGATTAGGTACTTTAGGTGAATGATCCAGGTTAAACTGCGACATTAAATTTATAGATCTTTTTTTTCAATTTGCTGCTCAATATGTGGTAGTATTCTAATAAGAATTATACTTTGCGGTAGCGACATGCATTTACACAATATCATAACTCTCAACTTAGAGATAAGGTAAAATGTCAAGTTTTTATTTAAATGCTACATTTTACATTCTCTCTATTTTAGACTCTATTTTTTTTTTATTATATGAACTATTGCTTGACTGCGATCCCACCTGATGGTAAGCAGTGATGCAATCTTAGATGGTGAGGCGCACTGGTTTATTAAGAGCCTATTCACTCTAGCCTTGAAGACAACCAAATTATAATTGGACGGGAAGACCGCAGCAGGGACGGCAGGGGCGGGGACTTTGCGACAATGGATTGTAAATTGCAAAAATCGTTCAATCAAATAAAAAAACATCAAATTCTGGGCTACCATGGAGCTCTAACGAGATTTAACTCCATACAATCACTCTTATGTGGTTATGACGTTATTACACATCTTACTGTTACTTTTTGGTGTGCCATAAAGTTTATTCTATTCTACTCCAAATAATTATTTTGGAAGCAGAAATCTTGTGAACCACTTTTTTACTAGTCTGGCTTCAAATATTACTAATTTTAGTTTTTCCTAATAGTAATATTTGGGCTCTAGTTTTGAAACAGTTCATAGAATGGTCGTGGAGTGGAAAACAAACAAAGCATAGAAAACCAACAAAACTGTAACATCTCACACATGTGTATCTATAACCTATGTTTACAAATAAATAAATCTGAATCTAAAAAAAATCAAATTTACATTTTCCACAAACTTGTTAAGGTAAACCGCAATAGAAGTCGTATCTTTAGCATCTCGTTCTGCTGATCTTCAACTCGTCGTAAACCTACTTACCTATACATTTTCTTATGCATTGAGATTTAGCCCAACTAAAGGCTAACCACTACATAAAAGTGCTGTGTTATATAATCTGCGTGGGTACCCCACTATAAACAGACTAGCTTCTGACAACAGCTTCTCCCGCGTGAAAGCATATTTCTCTGTACAAACTTTAGACTTAAATTTCATCACATTAATTTGGAAAATCCTCTCTTAGTGGCAAAATTTTATACTTCTAGCTCCAGTAGTTTCAGCTGTGCGTTGATATGTCAGTCAGTCAGTTTCTTCTTCTATATACCTATATACTAGCTTGTGTTAGCGGCTTTGTCTGCTTAAAAGTAGGTTTCTCTACGCAAACTTTGCCCCCATTTTTAGGGGGTCATACAAAGAACATACCCTCTAGGTTTCAGGTTTTTACGATCAGCGGGCGTTGATCCGTCAGATAGTCATTCAGGACAAAGCATTTTAAAAGTAGGTGAAGATAGATATAGATTACAGATTAATACGACAAGAAGATAATAATATAAATTACCGTAAGTACTGTATTCTGTTAGGTTGGTTAGTCTACTATCTATTTCTGTTACCCTGCAAAAGTGATTGCCTCTCCTGACTATATCACGACACATTATTCGGAATCGAACACAAGTCTTTCAATCGACTGTTCGGTCACTTCGAGAATACCGCACTATTGTTTTTGTTATCTTCAAAGTTGAAACACGTGAAGCTTACAATTATAATGATTTAAGCCAGCAACGCGTTTTGAATAATCAACTAATCAACATATCGGTGCAATCTTTTCCGTAATTTATCGTCCCTATCGTAATATTTGCAAGCGTGACGCCAGTGAAGCAAGCGTGGAAAGGACCAAAGTATCTCAATATTAAATTGACCTTCCTGTTTGCCAAGTGGGCTATTTAGAGTACAAGTGTATTACCTAGAACTGTCTAAGACAAGGAACTTATGTTTTATTATTCTATTAACCTATTACAACGTCCGGTTATTGTAACTCCCTGACAAATGCTAAGATTACTGAAAAGAAGAATAACCCACATCGTTCACACAGTCACAATAAAAACTATATGAAATAAAATGAAAAAGTAATAATTAAAAAAATAAACACTCATGTCAAAATCAATGTAATAATGTTAAAAATGGAGCTAGAGCTAATGTTGATTTTAATAAACCGCCCCCCAACCACCCCCTTTGGTTGGTTGACTTACTTTTAACATATAAACATAACTAATCTAAAAAATTACAACAATTACAGAAGGTTAAAATTATATCATCTACTGAGATGACGATAATTATTATCTTACATTTGTTTGCAAGAGTATTGCACATTAATTTTAAATGCCATAAATAGATCGCATGAAAGATGATATGGCTATAATGAAAGTAACTTTTGAGATAGCAACAAATAAGGCTTTAAGTCCGCCTCTGTACTGTTGTGTGTATGAAGAGTTAAATAAATAAAGCTGAAAATAAAAACTGTGCTGTGACGAAACCAAATTTTTGGAATAATCAAAGATATAGGAGAACAATATTGTGAAAATGGGAAGAACGTATGTAACATCCAAATTCGGCGTACATAGACGTGTATGATAATCTGGTAGCACGCCACTGATTTACCGATACGGTATCGTTCACGCTTCACACGATGCACGATGGCAAGCTTGATCATGCCCTGTACCTAAAGCAAATTTTTGGAATAATTAATTAAAAGATAAGGACAGAAGAACAATATTGTAAACGTGAAAAACACGTCTATGACATCCAGATTCGGCCCACATACATGTGTATAATAATCTGGTAGCACGCCCCTGATTCACCGATACGATATCGTTCACACCTCACACGATCGCAAGCTCGATAATGTCCGATACCTCATTATCTACTTTATTAACATTCGTGAGCAGAAGATAATGCACGACTGCCTGTTATTAATTACTCTGCTATATTGCTTTTACTGTTTGCTAAACCATGTTCTTTGCATAATTAGTATTTAGCCTATTCTAATCGGTTTCGTATGTTTGTGCGTTGAGTTTAACGCTATCTTTGATGCTTCGCTCCTCCACTTAAGATTATGTGATTTGGCGATTATATTTAGGTGTCTTGCCAATATATTTACTTAGTTCATGACAATTCCTCCCTTACATTTATTTCCCCTGTATCTTAAGGTAGGCGTCTCGTTAGAGTTTCATCTATGCAGATTTTGGGATATTTTATACAGTCGATCCAAACTGGTCTTCTTTATGTTATTGTGTTGGTACTTATGTAAATAAATTGCCTGATCAATGCGGGATGCCCATACATAATGTAAGTATAGTTAAGGAAAGAAATGACAAGGAAATCTAGGTTGCGATACGCCAATGTAAATCCCTGAAACCGAGTTAGGTATTAACTATGTAGGTAGTAATTTAATTTAAGGTTACACCAGTAGTTAAAGAATAAGCGGAGGGATCAAAACGCGTGTTTCTAAAAGAGTAAAGAGTATCCATGTGGGTGGATGGATGGAGAGAAAATGAGAGACCAAAGAAAATATGAATGGATTCTTTGAGAAGTGATATCAAGGAAAACTGATAGAGTGTCTGTTGACAAGACAAAATACTACATTATTTCATGTGTTGCGCCGACTTCAACTAAAATTCCTCCGTTGTTGGTTGGAATAGCGAGTATATAAATACCTTGGGCAGCCAAAAATAGTTATTGTCCGGTTAAGCAGTAAACAGCCGTAGCGAGCTGAACTGCGAGATGCCCTAGTCAAAAAAAAAAAACAAAAATAGTAGTTTAAGTACTTGCTTCATTTTGCCTTTAATGAATTTGTCTTTGCTACTAAAGTGTCTCATGCTATTAGAAAAATAAATATGTTCGTTAATTTGACTGTGCACATCACAGAAATCTAAATTATTTAGACTTCTGTGGTGCACATGAATGTTTATGATTCTGTTGGTAGTTATACTAATGAGCTTAGAATTATTCTTTTCAATACTGTTCTCAAAACTTGACCAACACCAATATTCTAAGATATAAATGACGGTATTGAATGTACAAGGAATTAGTTGTCCTTCCTGTCGGCTAATAAACAGTAGTTTGCGAGCTAAGAGCGTGTTTAACTAGTGCATCCTGTGAGTCCTTGCGACCACATTGTGGTCCTGGCCCAGTTGTGCTACAACCAGGTCATCAGTTCCTTGCTCTATATTTAGAACAGGGAAATATACTTAATGATGTGTGATGATATCTTCCTTTTCATCTTTCTGATTCGCTGAAGGTCGTGTCTGATCTTTTAAGCGTTTGTTGAGAGCAAAATATTTTTTTCGTGACAGCGTTATAAGAATTTTCATTTAATTTTTGAGAGATTGCGACTTTAGGTTCTAGAAATGTAACATTATTATGCGATGGTTATTGGCCTTTACAGAAACAGATTTTATCAAACTATAGAAATGTTCATTGAATACTTATTAATTGTTGGCACCAATGTCGTGATCAACGCTATCGGAAGATATGTAAGACAAACGATAACCTACAAAGCTGAGCCGATTGATGGTCTCCTTGTCTCTACTAAATTAGTTTAGATTGCATATAATCTGCAGATAACACTAATACAAAAACTAGTTTATTAGTCAACTTAGTATTGACATTGTTTTGGATACTTCAGTTGTTATTGGTTAGGTAGATAACGATGTTTCAGGCCTTCTGTAAAAGGTTTGACAATATTATAGTTATTGCGAAATGGACTATGTATTTGGGTTAAGTACGTATGATCATGTTCAGGGTTGATTATTGATTTATTAGGTAAAGAGGTACTTATACCGTGTGCAGCGCTACTTCTGCTGCATAGGGCTAAGTTTGAGTGTTTTTTGAGAATGTTATCATCATTAGAAACTGATATTTGCAGAGCAGCTACACACAGCTGCTTGCGGTCATCGACCGCTGATCATTGGAGCTTATGCACATTATGGCTTCAGTTTTTTTTTGGTATATCGCAATTCATTTTTGATACCACATGTTTTTCAAGTTGGGAAATCCTCCAATTTATTTCTCCCGCCCTACGGTGAAACAGGAGCATGTCAGACAGGGAGACAAATTTTTTGAAATACATTTTTTGTTATAGGTGGCGGTTTTACTTACTTTGCATTGAGTAAAAAAGAAATGTTATTTTGGTGTTTTATTATTATTGATATGTACTTCAATTTAATTTATTTATATCTAAAGATTAAAAAATTCGTTTACATAAACCAAAACTCGTATTTAAATGACCTTTTTCTACAGTATCAGTATTATTATTCGTAATAGCATGGAGTTTCGCTTATTAATGTAATTTGTCCCTATTTCCAATGTAATTGATGCGAGACTACGATTGAAATGGGTCACTTTTTCCTCAACAATCTGCCTACGTACCAACTTCCGTCAACTGGACACAAACTAGCAATCAGTGGTTGTCGTGACCTAGACGAACAGAGACAATGATTTTTTCACGATTTTCCTCATCGACATAAAAACATAGAATTGTTCCGTTGTTAGTAAACAAGATGTTTCTTTTGAATTATCAACTAAAAAACTTCAAACGATTTCAATAAATAAAACACGGAAAACTACAAAAATAACTTTAATTTCGGAAGTCGGTGATAAAAAATTAAGTATTATACCAATATCACTGACTTCCTAAATTATTTATGCAAGTGTTTTCTAAATATATATTTTTTTGTAATAAAATCTGCAGTACACTTATGTTTGCCTACTAACTGTTCAAAATGTACTAAAGAGCAGATTTTGTCTAGAATATATTTTTATTGTAAATACTATTTATAGTTTTTATCAATTCGAAACACTAAAACCAATTATGTTTGTGGTTCAACTTTCAACTTTGTGCAATTTCCATTGCTGTTCCTTCGTTATTGATTTCATTTCCATTGCTGATGATCTCAATTGAATAATCATAGTCATTATTATCACCATTTCAACCGAAAGACGTCCACTGCTGGACTTAGCCGTCACCCAAGCATCGCCGCAACGACCGGTTCTGTGTTTCGTCTCCATCAGATTCCCGTTTCTGATCATCGGTCCACCTTGTGTGTACAAATAAACATAGTAACAAACAATCACAGTTCATCATCGTAACAAACACAATCCTTATTTCAAAATAAAGTAGGTATTAAGCATGCAAGTGGCAGTGTCAGTTAATGGGCCTATTGTAAGCTAATTTGTTTTTTCCTACTCTCAGTCGTTGAGCTTCCTTATGTAATTCTTGCAACGAGACTTGTTCCTATAAAATAGTCCGTAAAGCCGCATTTACACGTTAAGAAAAATCGCCGGACGTATGCAAGAATTCGTGTTGTTTTCACACATGAACTGTATACACTGCTTTGGTACTGACCAAGAAAGAAATCTTGTCTGTGCTAGACACGACGCGTGAAGTTTCTATGATGCGATAGGGCGGCGGAGTAGGTGAGGGGGTGTCATGATACATTTTCGTGCCTAGATCTGACAAAATTCTTATCGTGTATACTGTACATAATTAATTGGTTCTATTTGCCGCAGGTACGGTTATATATCTGGGTGTACAAGCGCCCTTAGTAATTCAGTGTCCACGCTATCACTCTCGATGTGGAGATTAGGAACGCATTATTAAGAACGCATATTCGACACGTGTATGATACCGATTCGATGCGTATTATAATATATATTACATATTAATGCATAATATTTGCAATTTCTGTGTGTCACAAAACAGATTTATTTATCTAATTGCCTTTCGTTTTATTTAATAGGTCGTGACGGAAAATAATGTTTAGTCGTTATCGTACTATTTTGTCGCTTGCTTGTCGGGAATTGTTTACTTACAAAAAATTTAAGGCCAATAAAATATTTGTTCCGTTCGGAAATCGAATCTGCGATACGCAGCACAGCATCATGTATGAATACAAAATAAATACCTACTAATCTCAAATGTTAATCTATACCTGTGTATTTTATTCGATTTCATTACCTACTTAAAACAAAGGAAAACATATTTCCTTTGTTTTCAAATAATAGTGCATACTTTAGATTTTTAAGATAGCAACAATGATCAGTTTTACAGTATATTTGCAGACAGTCTGAGACAATGTACATAATATAATACCGAAATAAATAAATTATAATCAGCTTATCAAAATATAGCTACTATTTAATAAATTAAATAAATACGTGTTTACATAAAGAACACCTGAAATTTTCGAGGAAGGTCTTTACTCAGCAATGGGAGTGTTTACACTCAATTTAAATAAAATTATGCTCATTGATAACAACCCAGAAGCCAAAGATTTGTAATCTTTTTGTACACAGTAGCTGTCTTACTTCGTGATTTTTTTTAATATCTCGTAAACAGTGCTTATGTTATGTCACTGTTTCTAGGATAGTGTTATACGACAGCTGTCTGTTGAGTGCGAGTTGATTTTAAGTTAACGCGATGAAAATTTTCACCGCGTTTAGCTCTTTTATTGGTTAAAGCTTGGAGCTTGCCAATTGGAGCACAGAACGTGATACACATGTCAATCGCGTTCACATAAAACCAACTCGTACTAGGCAATTTGATCGATAGAACTTGATATAATAATTCGTGTAAAGATAAGCTTAGACGATATAGGTACGAATTGTACAATTTGTGTACATACTCGTATGACGGCGGACTGGATGTACGTACCTACTGCATTGGCATCAGTTGTGCAAACAGACTGGTCTTTCTTCTTTAGCCAAACGAGTTCTCAAGGGCACGGCGCAGGTCACATTTCGGGGTTTTGCATACAAATGTTAATTTGGCAGATTTTTCCTTGACATCATTACATCTGAGACTGTTATCATTACGAATCTGGATAGCTATAAGAGTAGGAAACATTGGTCTGTGGGAAAGACGATATGTTCAGAAAGGGTGTGACTCACAGTCTGTGGTGAGACCACTGAGATTGTGACTAAAAGAGAGATGTGGACAAATAAGTTGGGATAAGGGTAAGAGTTGGGACAAGGTTACAGATATAGCCAGGGCAAATTGCTCTTAGAACATGTTTGACGGGGACGAAAAGTTCTGGAGTGCCGACCACGTACCGGAAGACGCAGCGTTGGAAGACAAGGAAGACCTATCTATGACCTGGTACGGATCGCGGGAATCCGATGCATGCGAGACGCACAAGAACGGTCGTTGTGCCGACTGACGCTTTGGAGAGGCCTATGAGCAGCAGTCGACGTTTTTTGGTTTAAATGACAAGGAATGACGATAATGATGAAGAGTACGAGAATTATGTTAATAAAATTAGAGACATAATAACATTTTCCCAAAAATGGTGTCTTCCAGATGCGCAGTACCAGAATGCGAGTCATCCCCCCCGGAATTCATCGCGGGCAGCTGGGGCCCCTGGGCGCTGCCGGACTCCCGCGCCCGCTGCGAGCGCCTGGTCCCTCTGGCGGAGGAGTGCGCGCCCTCCAGCTTCAGCGCCAACGAGACCAAGCGCTGCACCTCTTGGGTCTACGAGAGCCACGACACTATTGTTGCCGAGGTGAGTACTGGTCACCTTTAATGTAGCTCTTCGTTGGTATGGATTTGCTGTAGCCTGATTTGTTTAGAACTCCATACAAATCAATATTAAGCAGTGGGTCGCGCGACCCGTCCCCGTTGCGGGTCGCAGTCGCACGTCGCGTTCGCTAAGTCCCAAATGCTACCTTAGTCAAAATATTTTGTGATTTTAGTGAGATAAAGTCCCACCCTCCCCGGACTTATCCCTAAAGTCCGGGCGCATTTTGAAGGTTTCCCCTCGAAACTAAAAAAAAAGATCGAGCAAGTTGTAACCTAGTAAAAGTTCATGCCTAATTGATGGTGACAAGATCTAATTTACTACATTCATCAATACGTCACAGTCAGACCATTCACTGCTTAATTTTATTATTTAATCTTCTTCACGTGTCTCTTTAAAAGACTTCATAATTGATACTTGAAATTAATGATCTTCATGCTTCATAGGCATTCAGACATAGGCTTCAAGTATCACACTTGTGTAGAGAGCGCTAAGAAAAGTAAGAATTATGTAAGAAGACAGACAGGTGCACACTCTTTCATAGATATCAATTCAGAGTGGATACTAGCTACTTAGGGAGAACGTGTGCATACCTTGACTGCATGAATTACTGTTAGATAATTTATTAGAGATAAAGATATACAGCCCTATCATAACCTGATCGTTATCATTATTGAGCCTATCGACTTTAAATGTTAAGCCTGATAAGTTCAACCGCCGATAGGCTTAATAATCGCAATTCAGCAAAGTTATTATCCTTGATAGCATTCGAAGATATGCCAAATTTCCGTCATCCTATCTTCAAACCAGATATGTAGGTAGTTACTGGATATTAACCTAGCCGCATCTACTTTATACTGGATTAAAGTCGCTATAGTTTGGAAACTTTTATGCTGTTATCTGAGTATTATTGATATGAAAACTGCACGTTATCTAATAAAGCATTTACCTTAGCTTGAAACTACGGTTGGAGGCTAGCGTAGGTTCGAGTCTAATACACGAGATGTATTAGTTTCAGTTGAATCAGAATTGTATCTTGGAAACGAATTGCTTTAGTACATTGATTGAATTATACCCAACTTTAGTAGCGAAATCAATGACGCCACATAGAAACAAAAATTTGAAACCCTGAATTCTGCTTACCTACTCTTAAAATGTACCTTATAGATAAACGTGTAATATTTGTGGTTTCAGTTTGACCTGGCGTGTGAGGAGTGGAAGCGCACGCTGGTGGGCACCATCCATGTCGTCGGCGTGTTCGGGGCGATGCCCGTCACCGCCTTCATATCGGATACGTAAGTTTGTAGCAATGATAACTATATTATTTTATAATAAACCTCCCTATTATTTTATAATAAAGTAAAAGGTTTACGAATTTATCCTAAAACATTAATGGAAAAAGGAGGATCTCCCGACCAGTCTGTTGAGCAACTGCGCAAGGATTGTCGTCAGGCATGTGTTCCAACTGCGCGGATAACTTTGATAACACGACGATTTATTCGAAGTTAAGTCTATTATCTAATAATCTTTTGTTCGTATGTGGCTATATCGCTACAAACCTTTAGTGAAAATATTATAAATCCCCTAGCTACTAGCTATCAGGAAACAGACCGTTGCGGTGCAGAACAATTCCACTCTTTAGCATGTATGCACAACGAATGTACTCTCAAAATGCTTTGTAAGATGTAGGTACCGGCACAGATTACTAAACAGTTACTACGTAACAGATACTTCACTCAGTAGAAAAATTACAATACCTACTGCTATAATAGCCTACATCGTCGCGCCAGCAACCACTGCATGCTAAAATGTGCCTAAAAGCTCAAGAGTACAGTCGTGATTGCTTCGCACCGCGCGATTCCGCAGCAATCGCAGGGCTGCCTCTTCGATATAATTAAATTACCATGACTTTTTGTGTTTATGTTATTGAGAACTGTGAATGTTCTGACTTATAGTTACAGTTTAAAATTGTATCGTTTATAAAATATTTCTATTACAAATTTCGTCATTCTTTCGTCATTGACAGGTAAATGGAAAAATGTTAGGTGTTATTCCTTCTTTTACTTGATTTGCACCCATCTACAGCAAACAAGGCACCACACGGCATCGTAATACGCGTACGAACGAACAGCATTATTAAAATTGAACTGCGTGCGCGCGCTTCGCTTGCGAAAACCGCACTGAATTTGATCCGCTAGCGGACCGCTCGGCTGGGCGGTAGGCACTTATAGCGCGCAAGTGCATGGAGTGACGGAGGCCTGGTACCGGTGACAACGACGTCGCGTCGTGGCGCCGCGTGGGATCTTTGGATTTTGTTTTTATTTCCTTGTGTAACACAGAAGTAGTTATTAATTACCCTGTATTCCATACAGCATTACACTTAAAGCGATTCATTGTCTGAGCTGGGCTTCACCAAACGCCTGCTCATTTTTACTGAGCAGATCAACAGTGCAGTGTTTTGGTAATATTAATCAGTTATAAGGCTCAATCTATGTATACGTCACTCCATCTGTGTACGCAACAAGGCAATACACATTTGACTAAACAGATTTGACTACACATTTGACTAGACAGATTTGAATACACATTTGACCAGACAGAATTTTTGGAGTTTCCTTGAAGTGTCCCTACAATTCTCCAACACTTCTGTTCCCCCAGATATGGCCGTCGCACAGCCCTGGTGATCACAGCGGTGTCCCCGGCGGTGGTGGGCGTCATCCGCGCCTTCTCCAACTCCTACATCATGTACCTGTGCTTCGAATTCCTGGACGCCTTCGTAGGAGCTGGAGTCTATAGTACTGCCTTTATTCTGGGTGAGTTGTTTGTACTAAACCAAAGTTCTTCTGAAGCACCATTATCAATGAATAGCAATTGTCAAAAGTTTAATATAACATACTAGCTGTCCCCTGCGGTTTCACCCGCATTTTTCGTTACTGCTCCGCTCCCGTAGGTGTTATATAGCCTATAGCTTTCCTCGATAAATGGGCTATCTAACACTGAAAGAATTTTTCAAATCGGACCGGTAGTTCCAGAGATTACCCCCTACATACAAACTTACAAACTTACAAACCTACAAATACCTCTTTATAATATTAAGTATAGATGATGAGCTTTTGATGTATTTCATGGAGCATTCTGTCTAATCTACGACCTCTGCTTTCCAACCAGTAGAGCATTGCTTAAGTCATCAAGGATTGCAGGACGTCTATTTATTAAAAGAAATAACGATGTATCTTGAGCAAACAATACTATTTTTTTATATATGTGGTAGATCGTTGATATACAGGGTGTGGCGTAAATAGTGGTCCACTGTTAAGGATTCGATTTACCAGATAATTTACTATAACCTACTAAAATTTTAACCATTTTTACCCATGGGTTCCGGAGATATATTTTTTTTTTCCATTTTTAATAAAATTTCTACATTTTGTTATAAAATTGGTTGTATTAAAAAAAAGAAACATCTTTTTCTTGTACTGATTTCTGTTAATAACTGCTGAATACTAGAGCTATCGTAAATAATTGTCCTTTTTTAGGTATATTTCGAGAATTTGAAGCAAAAGCAATTCTTCTCTATTATTAATCCAAATTTTTTACATTGTCTACAAGTTTGAGAGCGATTTCTGTAAAAAAAATGTACTATACTATCAATGCCCATGAGTTATAAAATATGCCTACTAAATACCGATTCTAAAAAGGTATCATAATAGCAGATCCTATTGGTGAACAGAAAGATATTCAATTTTAATCTAAGAAAGGAAGATTTTCATTAAAATACATTTTAAGTTCTAGTTACGTTATTATTTACGATTTTCATAAAAAATTACTACATTGCAATGCCAATAACATTTTTTGACTATTGTTGCAAATTGATACAATGCACCCAACCTATTTGGCCAAAGCAAAATAAAACAATTCATACTTGTCATCATTTATTGAAATCTTAAACATGGTTAGACAATATTAAAATTACACAAAACATTCAAAATGGCCCCCATTCGCAGCGATACACGCTCTGCAACGTCGAATAAATGAACGTTTAATCCTTCTAGCATACCCGCTCGCGCTGATTTCTCTAGCTGCTGTCTAGATTCTCTCAATTGCTCAATACTTGTAACTCGAAATATACTTAAAAAAGGACAATTATTTACGATAGCTCTAATATTCAGCAGTTATTAAAAGAAATCAGTACAAGAAAAAGATGTTTCTTTTTTTTAATACAACCAATTTTATAACAAAATGTAGAAATTTTATTAAAAATGGAAAAAAAAAATATATCTCCGGAACCCATGGGTAAAAATGGTTAAAATTTTAGTAGGTTATAGTAAATTATCTGGTAAATCGAATCCTTAACGGTGGACCACTATTTACGCCACACCCTGTATACTAAAAAAAGGAAAGGACCCAATATTAATCCTTGTGGTACACTCATTTTGACTTTTAAACCATGAGAATCGACACTGTTTATTTGAACTGGCTTTTGCCTCAATTAAATAAGAACTTGCCGAATTGAGTACTTTACCTTTTAACGCCCGTTTACAATAAGCTATCTATCATATATCGGAGATAGAAAAACAAATGAAACAACAGAAACATGTCAAATTTTTGTACTGTATCTTTTGTTTTACTGTCTCCAGTATGCCAAAACCGGAGGTAGATAGCTTATTGAAAACGGGCGTTAATGTTCATAATCCTAATCTCTAACTTTAAAAACAAGGTTTCATGGTTGACGCAATCAAAAGCCTTTGAGATGTCACAAAAAGTCTTATCACTTCTTAGGCTTCTTCCCACGCTGCAAATATGTGTTTTGATAAATTGACACCAGCAGCGTTAGGGACTACACACACTTATTCAGCTCTATTCAGCTAATGTCCATAGAAAACAACGGTTTTGTATGGAGACGCGTACGCATCCATTCAGCTTTCCGCGTTTATTCAGCTTTCGCGGCAAACAAGTATAAAATGAGAACAAATGTGTTTTTATCATGCGAGTGCTTTAGATAGAGTTCAGCGCTGTTCTGCTGCGTTCAACGCTGTTCCACCGCGTTCAGCGCTGTCCCGCCGCGTTTGACGCTGAATGCGGCAGAACAGCGCTGCACACGTATGTTTCTCAACTCCTTGTCAACAAGTGGCGACCTGCATAGTTCCTGGATAGATTAGATTTATCCGAAAATGCTCTTTAAATTTAATATAATTTTCTTTTAATTGGGATACCAATATCGCGATTTCTCCAACCAAATTTCTATTTACCCAAAATGAGTCGACCCACTGTTGTTCGCGTTGAAATTTTATACGGTTATTTTTTTCTATTTCTTCTACAAGTAGCGAAACGACAAAAATATCGCACATAGAACCATCCATGTTGAGGACACAATACTAATTGATTAGCTGACCGTCTTCGCAGCATATTCATCGCCGTACGTAGTAGATAGAAGTATTTTAGCGGAGATAACACTCTTACGCCGCTGTACGCGGCTGATAGAAGTAGAGCTGTATAAGTGTGACCAAAATCGTTCAGCGAAACGCGAATAGAGCTGAATAAGTGTGTGTAGTCCCTTAGTCGGAGAAATTTCAGACAATAGTTGGACTAAGTTCAATTAAGTGGAATGTCTAATTTTCTTTTGCACTGGCGCTATTATTTCTTACATAATAGTTCGCAGTAGGTACTTTTATGTAGGAAATAATAGCGCCTAGCGTTTTTTACATTCACTTAAAATTGTAATCTTTAGTAAAATTTAATTATTATTACTAGCTGTTAAGGCGTATAAATTAGTGCATGTAGTGCTCTTCTTTTAGTGATGGGGCACTTAGACTTAAGATATAATTGTATTTCTTTACATTTAGTAGTGTTGAAGAGCCAAATAACATAAATAAATAAATAAAAGTATTAATCATGTATTTCCATATTTCAGCTCTTGAGATGGTAGGACTAGACAAGCGCGTGCTGGGTGGTAACATCATCTCTAGCACGTTCGCCTTGGGTCAGGTGTTGACTGCAAGCGTGGCCTGGCTCGTCCCCTACTGGAGGAACTATCTTCTGGTCCTCTATGTACCCTCAGTCCTCTTCATCACATACTACTGGCTCATAGAAGAGAGTGTTCGCTGGTTACTCAGCAAAGGAAGAAATAAGGAAGCTGCCAGAATTATCTTCAAAGCCGCAAAGATGAATAAAAAGAAATTGTCTTCGGAAACTATTAAGCTATTGACAGAAGAACCTGAAAAACTTCCTCAACTAGATGATAAGGCGCCAATAGAAGAAGATAAAAGGTCTATACTGATGCAAGTACTGAGATCGAAGACGCTTATGTGCCGTATGGTGGTGTGTTCGTTTTGGTGGATCACTCTGACGTTTGTGTACTACGGATTGTCCATCAACTCGGTCTCACTAGTGGGCAGCAAGTACGTGAACTACATCCTGACGTCGTTGGTGGAGATCCCCGGGTACTGTCTCAGTGTGCTCACACTCGACAGGTTCGGCAGGAAGAGCTCTACCATGACGGCGTTCATCGTCTGTGGGCTGTCGCTAATAGCAATGCCTTTTGTTCCTATGTGTAAGTTATCACAATTTCATTTTTAAATTATGAATGGCATTTGTATTTTAGCAGCATCTCTTTGGATCATAAAGCTAAAATATGTATACTAATATGAACTTGCATATTTATTTGTAAACAGCGTATGCTACGTATGCGTCTTAAATCAATAAAATTAATTGTGCTGTACTAAATAATTCCTAGGTGGTGTCCATACTTTGATCTTATAGTTTTTTTAAGTACCATTCTTCGAGTAACTGATCAGACTGGGCTCAGATTAACACTAACATACTCTTGTTTGATTACAGCGATACCATGGCTGCAGACAGCCCTCAACCTGCTGGGCAAGCTGTGCATCAGCATGGCGTTCAGCAGCATCTACATCTACACGGGCGAGCTGTTCCCCACGCAGGCCAGGCACAGTATGCTCGGCGCTTGCTCTATGGCCGGAAGGATAGGCGCGCTGGTGGCACCACAGACGCCACTGCTGGTCAGTATTATTTCCACCACTAAGACTATGGTCTTAACAAAAATCCATCGCCCGTCTGTCAAAATGCAAATGAATGCCACTAAAAGTGGCAGTTGGATCCTACTCAGTGGCACTTACAGTTTCTTTAAAGTCGTACTCTCTTTCGGGAATAAATGAAAGTGCATTGGTTCTGTGGAAAGTATTGACTATGCCGCCTCTGACAGCGGTCGCTGAGGCTTGATGCCTCTTTTTCCCTAGATATACCTTAGGAGATTTTGTGAGTTATTTAAACCTTCCTAATTTCTTAGATGGAGTACATGGAAGCGCTTCCATACATGGTGTTCGGTATCATGGCGGGCACGTCGGGGCTGCTAATGCTGCTGACTCCGGAGACGCTGAAGGCGCACCTGCCTGACACCATCGAGCAGGCCGAAAACATGGACAAGAAGAAGGTCGCTGCGGAGTAGATGATTGTATAGACAGATTAAGTGGATAGATCTTCAAATAATCTGATCGATGGCATTTTACAGTTTCATGTAGCCTTCGCTAAAGAGAGGTTACAGCTTTTGGTTCTCTCTTGAAACCAATTGCGTGGCTGCCGTATACTTCGAATGTAAATGGCATAATATTTAGGCATAGATTTAAATAGTAAAGATCGGCCGTCCAAACGTTTGCGTCATTGTGTTCACGTCGATGATAGCAGACCGCTTGTTAAGTTCGGTTTGATCGAGTCGGTATTTAAGATCAATTATAGTGTCAGAAAAATTTGCTCTCGAGTTCGGTCCCAGTTTTTTCTGTTTCACAAAAACGCATAACCAGGCGCTTCATCTAAAGCCAAACCCAACTTGTTGAGATAGAACCTATATACATGTACTACCTTTTGTTTTACTACAGATAATAATAATACTGGCATACAATTGCCTCATCTCATACAAAGAAACGTAATCTCACCTGCTAGGCTTTTTTGGTACGAAGGCAGGTAACTGTTTCCTCGTTCGAGCCTCCCGCACGCCTCGCTAGATGGAGTTAGCAGTAATGGCATACAAGTTAAATGTACACCTTAGAGCAAGGGTTAAATGCTCTAAGATGTACACACTTACGGTCGCTCAATTAAAAAAAAGCTCACATATTAGAGAGATTGTTATATTTTACTGACATGACAAATATTTTCCTGTATCAACTATTTCTGCGCAATTTTCTTATTTTTCCTTTCCGTAAAAGCTTGTAAGTTTATTTTAGAAAAACTTACAAAAAAAAAATTATATTTGAAATCTGTAACATCGATCTCAAATTATGTTGTGACCAAGAGAAATAGGGACATATTTGTGTAAATAGATATAAAGTATCTATATTATTGCTATGTTATAACAGTTTCATTCTATTGAAATAGCGAATACCTATAAAAATTCAAATATCGCCATAATTTTGTACAAAAACATAGATGATATAGATCCGATTTAATATTTTATTCTTTTATTTAATTAGAAGCATTTTATTCCGCAATTTTGTGCCCAGAGGAGTTTATTAAATAAGGACGCACAGGTACAGTTTTTAACAACTTATTATTAGTTACTGATTGCAAAACTTATGCGGACGTAGGTGAATCACTTCAGAACGGCTTATTATTTTTTGTTATGTTTGTAATGATATATTATATCATTCTTTATATACGTATATTAGGCCATCGATTGAAAATTTAGACTAAAATATTTGTATTCGTGATTAGACCCTATGGTTTAACTTAGATTGATAAGTTCATGAATTTGTGATATATAAATAATTAAGTAGATCTTAAAATAGTAATTATATGTATATAAATTAGTAACTATAAATAGCAATTAAGTATAAGGTACCTCGGTTTCTGGACTGAGGATTCAAAGTTGAGAACTTATAAATTTTTAGCTTCACATTCTCAATTCAGAAATTGCGGGTAGGATGTGTTAGTATTGTTGGTATGTCTGAATATTACAGAATATGAATTTTGAGTTTAGCTGAAGGATCAATTTTAGTAATTAGCAAATTGTTTAATTTCTTAATTTTCTCCGGAAAATATACCAGTGCCAATGCAATTTATTGATACGAATTAGCAACAGATACTCTTAGATAAATAAAATCTTGTAGTGACCACAGAATAATGATAGATGCAAAACTCGATATTTGTTTACAGTCTTTCTTAAAAATAGTGAATTTTACCTCGCGTAACGTCTTGATTGTTTTAAAAATATATACCTGTTGTATAAAGGTTAATATTTATATTTATTAATTTTAGTGACGATCGTGATAACACTAGAGTGTAGTGCAGCAGTAAGTATAGTCTACAGCCAAATTTGTATGGTTTTCCATTGACTGCATATTTTATACCAAGACATTACTTTTTCCCAGTTCAAGTTATTAATAACGTGTGGTTGACAGAACAAGCTTTGTAATAAAGAGCTTGATTTCTATAAGTACAAGATGTAAATAAATTTATTTTAAAAAATATGTAAAATAGGATATAATTTTTAGTTAGATAGTCAGTAAGTCACTATTAATACCATATCAATATACTTATTAAATTGAGACAAATTATTGATCAGTTACAAAAATATAATTTCTACAAATGGCCCGTTTGTTCACCTCTAAATACATTTTGGTTATGGATGATAGGAGTTCTGCTCTAGTTTTTAAAAGGAATATTTTCGATTATTCCTTCGTGAAAACTGCACTGTGTAAAATTAAACGGTATATATTAAGGGCAACGAAGTACAAAATATTATTGTTAACTAGTTATATTTATGTTGTCTAAAATAGATCAATGTATGAATGGCTCGTGTTGTGTTTGCATCCTTGAAAAAAAATAAACTGAAAAAATAAATATATTTTAATAAGTTTAGCTGAAGTATTTTTACCTAATCCTACCTTATTGCTGGTTTCACCGTCTGGAAGTCCGGTAATAACCCGGACCTAGCCTAGTCGTCCACCGCCCCGTTCTGTTCCACGCGCGGCTCAAGGAGATGTCAGCAAACTGTCGGGACCCCGCAGGGCCGAAACCTCTGGGGAACACGGAAATTCCAAAAGGTGAGCCCATGTCCCCCCAGATCGAAGGCAACGCAGAAACGGGGTGGGGTTTAGTCAGTAGGCTAAAAAGGAGTCTGACACGCCCTCTCGCTCCGTCCAAGAGCGAAGAGAAGTCATTGTGATGATTCCCCACTTGAAAAAAAAACCTTATTATTGGTTGTACGAAAGACCTGGGTAATACAAAAGAGAACCGTAGGGCCCTGGAACTAAGACAAAGAAGGAACAGGAGTGGATTTTAGTTAGGTAGTAAAACTCTGATAAAAAATCCTAAATCAAGGTACAACGAAATGTTGGTAAATGCACACTCGCTGTGAGCATTTTCCCGTAACATACCGCTGAGCATTCGCAGAAACGTTACATTACATGGAAATGCTTTGGAAACTGAGCTTTTGTCTGTATTGCACCATTCGTAAGAATGTTACATTACACAAAAACATCCAGAAAATGTTGTAGCCGCCAAAACACAAGCGTGTCTATTCACCGCTAAAAGGATCCCGTTCACCTTGGATCCTGCTTTCCGGAATGTATCCTTGGAATGTACCGACCGCCTTCAGCTCTTAGGAGTTGAAATTTCCTCCAATCTCAACTTTGGGCGGTTTATTGAGTCCAAGGTCAAGATAGCTGCTAGGAAACTCGGCGTTCTGGCAAAGGTGTGGTGGTACTTCACATCAGGATAGCTTCTAATGTTGTACAAAGCACAGGTCCGATCGTGTGTGGAGTACTGCAGCCATAAATGGGCTGGAGCTGCGAAATGCCACCTGGCAGCTTTGGACTCAGTGGAAAGGGGTGCGAAGAGGCTAATTGGAGATACAGATTTGGTTAAGACCAATTTACAAAGCCTTGAGCACAGGCGTAGGGTAGCCAGCCTTTCGGTTTTCTACAGGATGCATTTCGGAGAGTGAGCGCGGGAATTGCATGAACTGATTCCGCCATCCCTCTTTTATCATCGGACAAGCCGACGTACGGCGAGTATTCATCCTTACGTTGTCGAAACCTCTACGGTCCGGACTAAGCGTTTCGCTTCGTCGTTTATACTGCGTACATCGAGGGACTGGAACAATTTGCCTGCTGCGGTTTTCCCGTCCGATTATAATTTAGGTGTCTTCAAGGCTGGAGTGAATAGGCTCTTAATAAGCTAGTGCGCCTTACCATCAACGATTGCATCACTGCTTACCATCAGGTGGGATCGCAGTCAAGCACTAGTATATAACAATTTAAAAAAAAAGTCTATACTCACCTTTATGGTTGTAATGGAAGACTGATTTCTCAGCTGCATAGAAAGACCAACTGTCGTAAATAAGCGTTGGGCACGCCACAATCGTGGCAATAAGTCTTCACTTTGAGAAGTGTTTAATGCAGGATCAAAGCGTCTTTCCGCCTGACGCAGCTACTCGACAAACATGGACACGAACGACTTGATATCTAGTGTCCGCTCGGGCCGATGCTAGCCAGATCTACAGAATTGTTTGAGCTACAGAAAGAACATAGATGAGTTTTAGTCAGTAAATGTATGGTTCATTTTCCACATGAGTGTTAGTACAAAAAATATATCTCAAAATCAGTGAGTGTTCTTTTTTATAAACTAGCAAAACCTACCTGTTGTTTCCACTTAACGTAGGTACTTTTATGACCTTCAATAAGTTTTTTGGACTACTATATACAATTGTACGTACAAAGATTACCTGTTTTTTGCAGGACAAGTAGGTTATTATTTATCTTCAGAGATGAACTCAAGTTCTGTCATTCTGCGAAAAAGTAAATAAAGATATCCAGTTTATTATAAGGCACTTGAGTTTTTAAATATTTGAGTAATAAAAATTCTGAGTTATACATAATTACATACCTACATTTTATACTATAGTGAAGCATAAGAATAAGGGCCTGTTTCACAATGTCCGAGTAGGCACTACTCACTGTATCAATTCAAAAATTTGACAGAATTTGTATGAAATTATCTGTCAAGTAAGATACTCGAAACTTAATCATAGGTGGTGAAATAGGCCCTTATGCTCGTAAAATTAGTATATTACTTAACATTATAGTTAGGTACAAGTTTATAAAGAATTATGTTTCTTTGTAACACGTGTGGAGATTAAGTCCTGCTGCTATCACTGGGTAATTTACAACTTTTTCATTACTATTGTTATCTGCTACTAACTGATGCTTATGATATACAATAGTTCGGTATCAATGATTCCTATAATCTCACGTTTGAGCATGAAGTTTCAACAGGAGATCAAGTACTTTGAGTGCGATGTCTACTAGATAATCTGCTCCGTCGATAGGCGTAAAGGTGTCATCACTCCAGCAAAATAATGTTAAACCTCAGTGAACTACACAACAGCGTCAAATTTATAAAGTATTTAGTTTTTATAGTCACTTCATGAGGTAATTTGAGTTCTATTAGAGTGTGCAATTAACACATTTAATGGTTTTCCTAGTATTTGGTAGCAAATATATTATTAGGCAAGTCTTCTCGTCAAGCTTCGCTAAGGTAGTCAATACTAAAGATGTTTAGCTCCATTTCACCAAGATTGTGCTTGTTTCATTGATTCATTGCACATGGTGCATTAAATTGATGTATCAAATTAAATCAATTTTACATCACAGTACATACTCTAGAAATCAATTTGGAGAAATATTCAAAACTAACACTGACCACACAAGTAAGTTAGTAAGTTTATTGAAATCAACACACAAACTAAACAAAATTAGTTGCCTAGACAATGTAAATGTTGCGACTAGATTTGTATCACTCTTATCTCTTTCACTCAGATGTTCGACATAATGTTGATGAAGTATATTGCTCACGTCGCAAGTCGTCACTTGTGAGAGCAGTGACACTTCACAATACCTGTTTTTGAGGTTGCACGTGCGATGGATGCCAAACCGTCCGCGGCAGTGGCGGACGAGAGTCGTGTGGAGTGACGTCACAACACTTTCGTGGTCTGACGTTGCGAGCTTTCGTGTATCCCCGGCTCTCCTCGTGTGTCTCCGCCATGGCGGTGGTAGACCTGGACGCCATCCTGCTGGAGCTGGGCCAGTTCGGTCGCTACCAGATCCGCAACTACTGCTTCATCCTGGTGGCGATCCTCGTGAGTGCCGTCTATAATAGCCAGTACATCTTTGCTGCTGGTGATATTCCCTACAGGTATGACTGATTGTGATGGTTTTTTGGATTTATATGCCAGTGCTAGACGGTGAAGTAATGGTTGTATTGTTCGGATTAAAAATTTACTACATGTAGCAAGATGTTGAGTAGTGATCTAAAGGCTTTATGTTGAAGTGATTAGTGGCGACTGTGTAAGTAAGAATGACGGAACATCTTACTTTTGAGATGCTTTTTATATTTATTTTTTAAGTAAAGTCTTAAGATGTGGATTAAATCAGATTTTAGGTTGATAATCTGTGCTGAAATTTTTTGGTATATTGGTCTGTATAATAAAGAAAGTAGCTGCCTGCCTAAAATTAACAAAACACAAATCAATGCTATAATAAAAACAAATCCACATCAAATGCTAATTGTTGATGGTGAACAGTTCACGATCATATTCGATGCGATCAAGAAATGTTTTTTGCTAACTAGTGGTAAACACAAAACCGGTTTAACTCTCGACTTGCGCTCGCGCTGACCATTATCGCTTCACAAATGCAGTTAAGCAATTATGAACTTTGTTATTAATGATTAAGGATCAAAATCATTATGACAGTGATGATGTAAACATCAACAAACCTACTTAATTTCAAACAACTTTTCACATTTTAATGAAAAAAATCACTTTGTAAAAAACGAAACATAAAACACTGGAAGTAAATACAAGTTTCAACTAACGACTGCACGTGCACTATCTAACTACGGTCTATTACAAATAAACAATACTTAGGTACTGTGAGAAGGAGCACGGCTGTTAAATGATTTACCGGAAGAATGAAAGAAGTGTGATAATGTTACTCATTATAATTAATGTTTGAATCCCTGACCGGTCCTATGAGACCGCGCTGTTATTGTTTTACTATTGTGTCTCGTTTCGCGGGTATGTGATAGATTACAATAAAACAAACAAAAACAAGACAGCAAAAAAACAACACAATTCAAATAATACAAAACAAAGACTACTTTTTTATAAGATAAGTATATAGAAATGAATACATTAACATCAGCGGGGAAACGATCAAGAACTGAGAATGTAGGAGCCCAAAGATTATTCAGGCAGCACAAAGAAGCAACCAAGATACAATAACTTATTTTCAAATAGTATACATTCGATGAAACTTGGTATTTAGAAAAAGCAGCTGAAAGCCCTGCTGGTTAAACGTCGCGGTCAGTAGGTATGTATGCGTTGAATAAGAGTGGGCATATTACTACCCTTGTCGAACTCCAGCGCTGGGTTAGAGCTATCCGAGAATACTCCATCTGTTCTCACTTATGCAGTGCAATTTGTATACAGGCTTTCAATATTTGCACTAGGTGTTTCGGTGTACCCATTCACAACCTAGTGTCTCAAAGTTGCGGCCATTACACTGAATCAAACGCTTTCGAGAAGTCAACAAAGCAAATGAATGTAGGCTTGTTGAACTCCTGAGACTTTCCAAAGATTTAGCAACCATATATAATTATATCAAGGAAACATGGGTACCCCCAGGATAAAATAACTATCCTATATGATATACAAAGTGTAGTCTTGTGTGGTCTACCCATGTACGAAATTTCATCTAAATTAGTTTTTTAATTCAATTAACTCTACAAATAAGTGCCTAATTCCCTTACTATAGACCAGATTCTTGTTGCCAATTGTCATTAATTGTTGTTGTAATGCTGCAAAAAACGTTTTTATTAGTAGACATTTATAAATTTGTCATTTACCTGCATTTTATTAAATTATATTTTTGTCGAAGAAATCAACTGCAGTAATGTTTTCATCATCATTCACGGTATTAGTAAGGTAGTATTAAAACTGCTGTATTTAATCTATACAACTTCATCTTTATCTTTTCTTTACATAAATTATCTTACAAAGTCAATCCGGACAGAAGTTTTATTTCGTCAAATACCTTCCCTACCGCAATCAACTCCTTGGCACTAAACAAACGTGTTTGACTATGATATTCTAAGAATTTTATTTCACACTTACGACATACTATATTAGGTACATTTGCTTCTTCAAATTTTTTTAAAGATTATAGTACCAGTTTGACGTCGACCAGATTCCATCTTATTCAAATATTTACTTACCTCTTACAAATTACCATAATATTCGACTAAGCTATGAGCCATGTAGTTCAAATTATTAAATACATAAATAATGCTATTATATTGTATTATAATTATTACACCGCCAGCTATATGAGTTTATCTTATTCACCTGGACATCTTCCATATATTCACAGTAATTTTATGCATAGAAATAATATCCCAAAAATGATATCTTTCAGATGCGCCGTGCCAGAATGCGAGTCATCCCCTCCAGAGTTTGTCGCGGGGAACTGGGGCCCCTGGGCGCTGCCAGACGAGAGGGCCAGCTGCGAGCGCCTGGTGCCCACGGCTCAAGAGTGTGCACCCTCCAGCTTCAGCATCAACGAGACCAAGCGCTGCACCTCTTGGGTCTACGAGAACAACCTTACTATTGTTGCCGAGGTGGGTACCAGCTACCTTATGTTTTGAAGTCAAAATACTTGATGATTTCTTGCACGACTGCTCAGCAAGGTCCTGGTTTTTATTTCCAGGTGGGACAAAGAGTTAATAAGTAAGAGCGTGTGCCACATAGCTTGGAGCCACAGCTTATGACCAGCCAACCTTGCTGATAATTGGTACTAGTTGTTAGTAAAGGCTTTTGCTACCGTCACAATCACACGATTGGTGGTGGAAGTTTATTTGTACTACACTTTCGTAAAATTCAGCAGTAGGTTATTAAATCTTTTTAAACAATAAAATAATAATAAAGGAACTTAATAAAAAATTACATTTAATAAAAATTGTGTGAAAGTTCAGGAATGAAGTATTTTCGAAGATGAGACAGGTACTGTTTCGTGGACATCAATGTAGCATGAGTCTGAACATGCCGCTTAGCGAGAACCATTGTTACCAACTCTTTTCTTACTAAGCTCTTTGGAAACAAAGTCCATGAATGGCTGGTAGATAATGTGAGATGAAGATAATTATGCGACCTTATCGGCTCAACAAGATCCTTGAGATACCATTTGACGATAGACGAAATTGTCATCATAGAACCGATAAGTTCGTCACCATATCTCTAAACCAGATAATTATGTACTGCTGGATGTCAATCTGGCCATATCTAGATTGTACTAGATCAAGGCCTCCTTTAGTTTAGAAAATTTAAAGATACACATTTCTATGGTTGTAATATTAATACGGAGACTAAACCTAATCTATTAAGCCATAACTATAATTGAATCTGCGGGTTTCCAGTTAACCATGAGTTTGAAAAACATACCAACAGACATGAGACGATCCTAAGTTAGATGAGAAAAATGTTGCACAAATTATTTACGTACAAATATGGTTTTACGTAAGCTGAACGAGGTATACTATTTTCGGTACACTGGGACCTGAGAGGTTAATAAAGAAAATAAAAATAATGTGGGACTCAGAATGCTTCCTTGAGGCACACCACAGTAAATGGCTTCCTCACCACTCAAAAAAGTAGAAGTTTCCGATCACGGATATAGTAAATATTTTAGAGGTGTCCCTCTAAAATTTTTACTATCTCCCTACTCGTTCTAGCACCTAAGTACATAATACTTAAAAGTACAGACAGACTTAAAAGAACAGACAGAGGTGATTTCAAAAGTTTTTGCAAGGTCTAGGAATAGTCCCAAGCCATATAAAAAGAAGCAGTGTAGTGATGTAATGTCTATACGTTTCAGTTCAACCTGGCGTGTGAGGAGTGGAAGCGCACGCTGGTGGGCAGCATCCACGTCGCCGGCGTGTTCGTGACGCTGCCGGTTACCGCCTTCGTATCAGACACGTAAGTTTGTAATAGTATTTTGTATTAAGCCCGTATACGCAAAATGAGGATAATTCGATAAGGCTAATGGGCAACCGCACCTAATGTAAGTTGTTGTTAGGCTGTTGTGTAATGTTCAAATGGCGCGAACAATGTTGATAGCACAAATACATGTGACGTCAGTTTTTTTTTATTCATATTTCTATTTTAAAATTAGGCCTTAAATGATTAGGGTCCCAATATTTTCTTAATGGAGAGGCTGTGTTATGTGAATATTTTTCAAGCACGTAGCTCTTAAGCTTACCTTGTTTTATCTTGATAAAACATGTCATCGTTACGGCAACGGACCGACGTTGTGACACTGTGTGATGTTATTGTTTTTCTTTTCTGATTTTACAAGATATAAGTGGTTATCATTTATTCAGTATCCCCTTATACTGTAATGATTGAGGATCTTGTTCTACATTTTAAAAATAGATGGCGTTACTAGGCTCGTCACTGCATTTGAACATCGAAGTTTATTTGACAAGTGACGGTGGCGGGAAATAAATTATACCGCGCGTAACATACGTAGTGAAAAGAAATGAGAACAAAGGGACTCGAGCGATCGTGTTCATCTAAGCACTACATAGTATTTAAATTTTGGAAATTTTGGAAATTGAGACGTATATATATATTATACTTGACCAAAGTCGTGTTTATCAGTGGTGTATTAAATAAAATATACAATTGAGTGCCAGTTGCGGAGGAAACGGGGTAAGTGTTTGCGCCTAATCAAATAAAGCTCCTTTCATGATCAGGCAAGGTTCCACAATGCTGACACATTTGTTTCATGTTGTTCTCAGCTTGCGGAACCGCCCCTGTACCTGTGGTCTTCGTCCAAGGTTTCGACGCCACATCTACATAGTTGCAACAGATTCGATGTTCGTCTGACAAACTGCCTAGTCATCGTCATAATCGCCGCAGTGTCAAGGAGCGATTTGTTCGTGACACAGCCTGTGGTCTGGCGGACTCGCCGCTGGTCCGATCCGGACTCATACGGACATAATATCCTTTTGTTATAAAAGTTGTACCTCCTTAACTAACACGGATTTATTGTTAAGATTGTAACCTATTTGAAAGTTTATACATAGTGGTCTGGCGGACTCGCCGCTGGTTCGATCCGAACTCATACGGACATAATATCCTTTTGTTATAAAAGTTGTACCTCCTTAACTAACACGGATTTATTGTTAAGATTGTAACCTATTTGAAAGTTTATACATAGTGGTCTGGCGGACTCGCCGCTGGTTCGATCCGAACTCATACGGACATCTTATTTCAGTTATTTTATACGGACTTATTATTAAGATTGTTAAGCTCTATTTGAAACTTGTGCATAAATAGTTGTACTGGCCTTGTTCGACTTTCATTCAGTTTACCAGGAACCCTGAACATTACATTGGCGCCCGGGGGTTAACTGGATAAAAGGTGATCAAGGTTCAATAACGGTTATATATATCATTTCTTTATTTAGTAGATGAGCGTTAGTAACGTACCGTTAAAAATTTCATCATACCTACATGTTTGGTTGTTTCGTGTTAATTTAGATTGGATGATATTTGATCTGTTTTAGGGATATTTAACTTTGCGATTGTTTTTTAGAGATTTAAATTTGTGTTTAACCATGGATGTTAATGCTTTACATAAAGATGAACTTGAGTTTGAGTTGGCTTGTCGGGGTATATTGGATTGTAAAACTGTGGCGACTATGCGGAAATTTTTAAGGGAAATCTTAGTTCGTGAGCTGTCAGGCGAATCATCCATTTCTTTTAAAGTTCCAAAATCTTGCATCGATGATCCGGGTAATGAAATTTCAATTTGTGAAAGTAAATTATCAGCAATCACTTTGCTTATTTCTGAAGCTTCGCAAAGTCCTGAAAGTTCTTTTATTAGACGCATTCACTCTCGCTTGACACACTTATCGAATCGCGCTAAGCTTATTATACCCACTGAGGCCAGGGATATTGAGAAACACATGACATTGTTAAAGAATGTACAAGATACCCGCTCTTCTTTGGAAAAACTTGAGCAAGAAGACGAGGAAGATGATGTGATTTCTGAGCATGAGAAAGACATTTTACAGAAGTCTCTGGGCGAAGAGGCCATACAAATAATAGGACAATTGGAGAAGTACCAGAATCCAGGGAAAGCTTACTCACCCACCTATGCGCATACTGAAATTAAGCAAGATCGTGCCCCTCGATCTTCTGTTGAGGATATGGATAGACCACATGCTGTCGCAGAGAGACCCAGTTTTCCTTCTCGTCACCCATTCTTGCAAAGATCCTCCACGTTTGACAGTGGCCTCCATAAAAGAAAGTTGGTTCCGATTAAAGATTGGGGTGTCAAGTTCACTGGGAAGGGCCCCGTCAGTGTGAACGCATTCTTAGAAAGAATAGAGGAACTTAAAGAAGCACGGAATGCTACTGATGAAGATTTATTTAGGTATGCCATAGATTTCTTTGAAGACGAAGCGTTGATATGGTTCAGGGCCAACAAAGGCATAGTAGACGATTGGTCTCAGTTAGTGACGCTCTTGTTGGATACGTTTCAGCATCCAGATTACCAGGAGGAGCTGCTGGAGGAGATCAAACGGAGGACGCAAAGCAGCCAAGAAAGCGTTTTGGTCTATATTGCTATTATGCAGAATATGTTTAATCGATTACCGACACCTATTCCTGAAAGACAAAAATTATTGATCCTTAGAAGAAATTTACAGCCTTACTTCCAGAAAGCTATATGTCGAGAGACGTTCGATTCACTTAGAGAGTTGACTTCGGTTCTAAGAATTATTGAACGCACTAAGTTGAGCTGTGATAATTTCAAGGAACCAACTCTAAGTGAACAATCGCTGGAAAGAGATTTAGCATATCACGGGAACATCGCGAACTCATCAAGATGTGAAAACTCTGAGCTGGCAGCCATCAGCAATAAGGAAATAATACAGACGAAGTGCTGGAACTGCAGAGCATCTGGACATCGTTTTAGGGACTGCACATTGCCAAAACAAAGGCTGTTTTGTTACCGTTGTGGTCGTTTCGGGCAAACGACAAGTAAATGTTCCTGCAACGCCACCGATAAGGGAAACGACAGTTCGGCGTCGATGCCGGCCGATCGGACGCCAAAAAACTAGGCCACCCTACACCTTACGATCACCCTACGAATGACTGGCAGCAATGGCTAGTTACGGTCTCGAATTTTTTCAGAACAGGAAGAATATGTAACATCAACAAGCTTCCCCAGGACAATCGTTATTATGCTGAAATCAAAATCTTAAGTCAACCATTTGTCGGCCTATTGGATTCAGGAGCTACTACCTCAGTGATTTCACGGAGCTTTGCCAGGAAAATTCTTAATCTAGGGATTATAGAACAAAAAGTAGACTCAGAAATGATCTCGACAGCAGATGGCACGTATCATACAATCGATTCAATTGTTCACTTACCCATTGAGTTCACGGGAAGCTATAAAGTAGTGGATTTTTACATCATGGACACTTTAAAACATGATATTATTCTGGGGATGAATTTTTTTCAGTTATTTAATTTGGCCATAGAAACTGGAAAATTAATAGCTGATATTACGGAAATCAATGTTTCACAGCCAGTCATATCAAGGGATGAGCTAACCTTAGAGCAGAAAGAGCGCTTGGACAAATTGGTAGAGGAAATGGCAGAAGAGATTGGTAAAGGTCTAGGTAGAACATCGTTAATCAAGCATAGGATAGATACTGGAAACAGCTTACCCATTAAACAAAGGCAGTACCCCTTTGCACCCCCAATTATGGCAGAACTTGAAAAAGAAATTCAGGACATGCTGGACAACGATGTTATAGAACCGTCGTTTAGCTCATGGCGTTCTCCCGTATTATTGGTGAAGAAATCTTCTGGAAAGAATCGACTGTGTCTTGACAGTCGCCAGTTAAATAAAGTAACCGTCAAAGACTCTTATCCCTTGCCTAGGGTTACCACCATCTTAGACAGTCTAAAAAACGCTCGCTACCTATCAACGATTGACCTACGATCTGCTTTCTGGCAGATACCACTGGAAGAAACAAGCAGAGAGAAGACTGCTTTTGGTCTGCCAGGAAAAGGACATTATCAGTTTAAGGTAATGCCATTTGGATTGAGTAATGCATCACAGACACAACAAAGGTTGATGGATCGATTGTTCGCACCAGAATTAGAAGGGAAAGTGTTCACCTACTTAGATGATATTGTCATAAGTAATGACGACTTTGACAGCCATTTAACGTCATTGTCATATGTAAAAAATCAACTTAAGGAAGCTGGACTAACAATCAACCTTGAGAAATGCGTATTTGCAAGATCGTCCTTAAAATACTTGGGCTATATTGTGGACAAGGAGGGACTACGTACAGACCCTGACAAAGTGAAGGCTATCTTGGAATATCCTAGACCAACAACCTATACAGAGCTAAAGCGATTTATTGGCCTAGCTAGTTGGTACAGGCGCTTTGTTGAAAATTTTGCTATCGTCGCAGCTCCACTTCATGAATTAACCAAGGGAGGCAAGAAGGCAAAACGAATTGTTTGGAACAAGGAAGCTGAAAATTCCTTTTTAAGTTTAAAAACCGCTCTCACTTCCACACCAGTGTTGAGAGTGCCAGACTTCACAAAACCTTTCTCCATCCAATGTGACGCTTCAAACAAGGGTACTGGTGGAGTCTTGATTCAGATAGTTGACGACCTGGAGGTTCCTATTGCTTATACAAGCAGAAAACTATCAGAAAGGGAATGCAAGTACTCAGCGTCAGAGAGAGAACTTTTAAGTGTTTTGCATGCTGTAGAACAGTTTCGGCCATATATTGAGGGAAGTCATTTTAAGGTTATTACAGACCATAGTGCTCTTCAGTGGCTACACCGTAATAAGGACCCTCATGGGCGATTGGCAAGATGGGCAATGCGCTTACAACAGTTTGATTACGAAATAGTTCATCGCAAAGGTAAATACAACACTGTACCAGATGCATTATCAAGGGCGACTGTAGAAGAAATTAACATATTAGAAGTGAAACCAGAGGATAAAGATGAGTGGTATAAATCACAAGAGGATTTGGTCCTGGCTAAGAAAAGTGACCCTGATTGGGAAGTTAGTCAAGGACAACTGTGGAAATATATGAAACTGAAGCAATTTCCTAACGAAAATGACAGTTGGAAACTTGTTATTCCTGAAAACCTACGTCATATGATTTTAAAGGAATGCCATGATGACCCCACCTCCGGTCATTTTGGTGTTAAAAAATCAGTCAATCGCGCGAGACAACGATATTTTTGGCCGACATTAATCCAGGACATGAAAAACTATGTACGGAAATGTGAGGTGTGCGCAAAATACAAACACTCACAGACTAAGTTATCTGGTTTAATGGGAAAGCAACGCAAAGTGACAGAGCCCTTCCAAATCATATCTATGGATTTAATGGGGCCTTTTCCGAAATCGAAACATGGCAATACTATGCTCCTGGTCATATCCTGTTGGTTCAGTAAATTCTGTTTTCTTTATCCACTCAGGAACGGGAAAGCATCGACTATATCTCAAATACTGGAAGAACAGATATTTTTGATGTATGGGACCCCTAGCGTAATAGTTTGTGACAATGGAAAGCAATTTGTATCCAATCAATTTAAAGATCTGGTCTCAGGGTACGGCGTAAAATTATGGTACACCCCGTACTATCATCCTCAAGCTAACCCCACTGAGCGGGTAAACAAAGTCATTGGTTCAGCCATAGCTTCCTATGTTGAAAACAGTCATAAAGAATGGGACAAATATGTACCTCACATAGGACATGCAATCCGGACATCGGTGCACGAAGTGACAGGAAAAACTCCAGCCTTTTTGTTTTTTGGTCGCGAAACAGCTGTTCATGGCTCAAAACCCTATAACTTTGAAGCAGGCGAACCGGTCACCTTTGACCAAGAAAACTTTGAAAGAAATATAGCTTTTAGAAGTAAAATATATGAAGAAGTCGGTGAAAGAATACGGCAATCACATGAGACTAACAGTAAACAGTACAACAAGAGACGTCGTATTTGCGACTATAAAGTTGGCGATCTTGTTTGGAAACGCACTAAACTCCTATCTAATGCGAGCAATACTTTTATGTCCAAATTGGCCCCTAAGTTTGAAAAAGCAGTCATAGCAGAAAAAATGTCAAGTGACACTTACAAATTAAAAAATCTCAGAGGCAAGGATTTGGGAAAATGGCATTCCTGTGACCTTAAACGTTATGTTTGAATCCGGTTGGATTCTTTAGAGGAGAGGGGATATTGTAATGATTGAGGATCTTGTTCTACATTTTAAAAATAGATGGCGTTACTAGGCTCGTCACTGCATTTGAACATCGAAGTTTATTTGACAAGTGACGGTGGCGGGAAATAAATTATACCGCGCGTAACATACGTAGTGAAAAGAAATGAGAACAAAGGGACTCGAGCGATCGTGTTCATCTAAGCACTACATAGTATTTAAATTTTGGAAATTTTGGAAATTGAGACGTATATATATATTATACTTGACCAAAGTCGTGTTTATCAGTGGTGTATTAAATAAAATATACAATTGAGTGCCAGTTGCGGAGGAAACGGGGTAAGTGTTTGCGCCTAATCAAATAAAGCTCCTTTCATGATCAGGCAAGGTTCCACAATGCTGACACATTTGTTTCATGTTGTTCTCAGCTTGCGGAACCGCCCCTGTACCTGTGGTCTTCGTCCAAGGTTTCGACGCCACATCTACATAGTTGCAACAGATTCGATGTTCGTCTGACAAACTGCCTAGTCATCGTCATAATCGCCGCAGTGTCAAGGAGCGATTTGTTCGTGACACAGCCTGTGGTCTGGCGGACTCGCCGCTGGTCCGATCCGGACTCATACGGACATAATATCCTTTTGTTATAAAAGTTGTACCTCCTTAACTAACACGGATTTATTGTTAAGATTGTAACCTATTTGAAAGTTTATACATAGTGGTCTGGCGGACTCGCCGCTGGTTCGATCCGAACTCATACGGACATAATATCCTTTTGTTATAAAAGTTGTACCTCCTTAACTAACACGGATTTATTGTTAAGATTGTAAC
Organism: Mythimna separata; assembly: GCA_030763345.1. NCBI lineage: Eukaryota > Metazoa > Arthropoda > Insecta > Lepidoptera > Noctuidae > Mythimna > Mythimna separata. The sequence goes on along the minus strand of CM061181.1, from coordinate 901,723 downwards.
CTATTTGAAAGTTTATACATAGTGGTCTGGCGGACTCGCCGCTGGTTCGATCCGAACTCATACGGACATCTTATTTCAGTTATTTTATACGGACTTATTATTAAGATTGTTAAGCTCTATTTGAAACTTGTGCATAAATAGTTGTACTGGCCTTGTTCGACTTTCATTCAGTTTACCAGGAACCCTGAACATTACAATACTATATAGCACTAGTTTACTATAACACTGTATATGCTTCCAGGTACGGCCGTCGCACAGCACTGCTGATCACAGCGGTGAGTCCCGTGTTAGTGGGCATCATCCGCTCCTTCTCTAACTCCTACATCATGTACGTGTGCTTGGAATTCCTGGAAGCCTTCGTGGGAGGTGGTCTCTTCAGTACTGCCTTCATCCTGGGTTAGTTGTTTGTAAAAAAGTACATATTTTCTACCAGTCGCTTACTTATATATAACAAGCGCAGTATAATTTGAGATACCACAATTAAACCTAAATTTTTTGCCGACTTACATTAAAAATTGTGGTGCAAAATAATATTAATTTCAGAAGCCGGTTTTTCCGGTTCGTTTCTTCTCTGTTTGAAATCGGTAATTTTTTTTTAAAGTGGATTTCAATCGACTGTACCTGATTTCATGATGTAACATAGTAAATAATTCTATGTAGTCACAAAATAAACTATACAGTTCCTTATTTTACTTTGCTATGTCAGTATATGTGGCCTGTATTTCCATTTTACAGCCCTCGAGATGGTAGGCCTAGACAAACGCGTATTAGGTGGTAACCTGATCTCCAGCACATACGCCCTGGGTCAAGTGGTAACCGCAGGCGTGGCCTACTTCATCCCCTATTGGAGGACCTATACACTAGTCATCTATGCACCGTCAGTCCTCTTCATCACATACTACTGGCTCACTGAAGAAAGTGTTCGCTGGTTACTCAGCAAAGGAAGAAATAAGGAAGCTGCCAGAATTATCTTCAAAGCGGCAAAGATGAATAGAAAGAAACTGTCTTCTGGGACTATTAAATTGTTGACTGAAGGCCCTGAAAAACTTCCTCAAACAGATGACATGGCTTCAATAGAGGAAGATGAACGGTCTATACTAATGCAAGTACTAAGATCGCGGACACTGATGTTCCGTCTGTTGGTGTGCTCGTTCTGGTGGGTCACGCTGACTTTCGTGTACTACGGGCTGTCCATCAACTCGGTGTCGCTGGTGGGCAGCCGGTATGTGAACTACATCCTGATTGCACTGGTGGAGATCCCCGGGTACTGCCTCAGCGTGCTCACACTCGACAAGTTTGGCAGGAAGAGTTGCACCATGACAGCGTTCATCATCTGTGGGTTGTCGCTTGTAGCGGTACCGTTAGTGCCTATGTGTAAGTAAATCATACTTCTGAATAAGTTTATATTTTATTATACTCAATATATAAAATATATCGTAACCTAGATCTTATCAATTTAACACTAAGACATTTGTTTTTGTTTGCAGCGATATCATGGCTGCAGATAATGCTCAACCTGCTGGGTAAGCTGTGCATCAGCATGGCATTCAGCAGCATCTACATATACACTGGTGAGCTGTTCCCGACGCGGGCGCGCCAGAGTCTGCTCGGCGCCTGCTCCATGGCCGGCAGGTTGGGCGCGCTGGTGGCGCCACAGACGCCGCTGTTGGTTAGTATTGATTAGATGAACAATATACCTCCATAAGGGCTAAAACGCTCTGGGATATTAACGGCGCTGTTAGTGCGGGGTAGCATTAGTCTTGTAGTGACATCTAGGCTGTCACTTAAGAACTACGAAATTCTTTTACAAAAAAAAGAATTTCTTGCGCAATTTGAACATACGACAACTCAAAATCGTCTATCGGATAGCTGTTGCCCACACTAGTCAAAACCGGGTGTTTTTGTCTGGTCCGTGGATCCTACCTCTTCCAATGGAGGTTTGCGGTACTCTACCTCTTTGTTCCACTGTACGGTCAGTGGAGCAGAGAGGTGGAGTCCCTGAAGAACCTCTCCTGGTCCAAGCGACTTCTGCCTCTAAAAATGCAACGAACACACCACATAACTCGGAATTACCCCACCAGCATCTAAATATGGCAGAAGGTGTCATGCACAACTTTTCAGTTAGTCATTTGTTTCTAATTCGCAAAAAGCAATAACACACTTGGAAACCAAGTGGTATGGTAAGTTTTGGCAATACCGTCTCTACTAACAGTTGCTGAGACGTCTTAATGACTTTTCGTTGTCTTTATATTTATTTAAGTCTCAAGAATCTGTGAGTCATTTAAACTTTCTTATTTGTTTAGTTTGCGTACATGGAAGCACTTCCATACCTAGTGTTTGGAGTGATGGCATGCACGTCGGGTCTGCTGATCCTGCTGACCCCGGAGACGCTGAAGGTACACCTACCTGACACCATTGAGCAGGCAGAGAATATGAACAAGAAGAAAGTCGCTGAGGAATAGGTGTATTATACAATACAATAATAGAATTATTATGTGAATGGATCTCTAAATAATAGGATTAAAGGCATATTACAAGTTCCATTTGAGTTTATATAATTATGTATATAGGACAAAAAGGTACCTTCATCTAAATAGTAAAGATGTGATCGTCCAAACTTTTGCCCGTTTGCGCTCACACAAGAAAGATGGCATTTTTAATAGTTCGCACATACGACCTGCCGAATGCTCTCAAAGATAGCCGGCCATGTACTTGTTATATGTATACCTTAATCTAGTCGATATTATTATGTTTATTAAATATAGACAACGGGAATTTAAGTTTTAGTAATGATCGTAATGCCCGCTATATTTATCTATTTAATCTCCATGCAACACAAAAGTACAAAAGTGGACTTTTCACTTCCACAAATTATTCTTTAAAAACATCTAACCTGTTAATATTATCAAGTTGTTTATTTGAAAAAATTGATAAACGACTACAAGTTGACGCAGTTTTCACAGATTTCAAGAAGGCTTTTGACTAGGTTGATCATAAATCAATACTGTTAAATAAAATTGCATTTAATGGATTACTTCGACATGGGTTGCGTTGGTTTGTGTCCTATATTGAAAACCGGTCACAAAGAGTTATGGTTAACGGTCTTAAATCTCCGTCTGTTGATATGTCTTAAGGCATTCCACAGGGCTCAATTCTGGGGCCGCTTTTGTTTATCATTTATATAAATTATGTTAAGAAGTGTTATAAACACGCCAAATTCTTGATGTACGCTGATGATTGACAAGCCTTAGACAGACTAACAGACTAGTGTGCTATAAATAAATTGGGACTCAATATACCTGAATGTAATTATGTACACTTCACCAAAAATAAGGCAATCGTAAAATTTTGTTATAGTGATAGTCTAAACAGAACCCCGTTGAATAACACAAAGGTGAGTTAAGGATCTGGGTGTGCCTTTGAATGTGGGTTGTCCTTGAGCCAGCATGTTAAAGACATATTAAGGCTGGCGCGAAGTGTCGATTTTCCATACAAACGTAATACCAAAATCATTTGCAGTTTAAGCATATTTACACCATAATATGATGTTATTCGGATTCAGACAATAATTATCTAGGTTCCTACGTCGTCTTTTTGATGAAAAACTTACCCCAAACGAAATTTAAGCGAATTTAATTTTGCACATTTTCACAGCGAAAATGTCATGTTTTTATATAGTTTTTTCTATATTATAAACATCAATATTTCAAGATATCTCCCCGCAGGAACACAGATATTATTATCAAGTTATAAAGAATTGAAAAGAAATTGGAAAATCATTAATTTTTCATTCATCATTTTTGGTATTACGGAATACATCCAAATTTCTCCCAAATTTTCAATAGTTTTTATTGCTATCGCAGCAAGCAAATGTCAGTGTGTGGGTGATGACATCTCCAGTCAGTGTGTCCAAGAATTGTTTATACTATCTGGATTGATTACGTCAACCTCAAAAACGTACCCACAAAAGGGTATGTTGTCTCTTTCTACCACGGTGTCCATAGACGAGTAAGAAAGGGACACGCTACCTCTTTGTATGCTCCGTCTTGCTGGGTACATTTTTTCCATTTTTGCTTGTCAATTTAAAATATGAACTTAATGGCAATGAATTTTAAGTACACTTCAGATTGTGTGATATTACTTCGTAATCATTCCAGGGTACACAAGGTCCTCGCGTGTGTGTCGCTCCTACAGGGTTACCTACTTATCTATCATAGGTTCATATTTGATCGAATTTCATTTCCTATAAAACTTTTCAACAATTATCGTTTCGTTTTAAGGATTCCGTACCGCAAAGGGGAAAAACGAAACCTTTATAGGATCACTTTGTTGTCTGTCGGTCTGTTTGTCAAGACCCTTTATATCGGAAACGCGTGGAGTTATCGAGTTCGAGAATAGGCCCGCGATCCCTTGAAGCTGTGCACAAATCAAATATAAAGTTATCGAAAAAAAAAGATACAGCCGTTTATATCGCAAAAAACGTACGTTTGATACTCTCTAGGTAATCAAAATTTATAGGGTAAAAAAGGTCTTATAGCAAATAATTATGGGAAAAGTCTGAAAACTGAAAATTTGTAGTTACGCCACTAAGAAAATCGGTTCCCCTCCTACAGGCTTTCACACTAGCGTATTGGTCATATTGTACAAGCGGTTTGCGAGCGTTTGTTTCTTATATTATTTAGATCTTAATCACCTTAAATTCATTAAGTCGTGATTTATTTTTGTTAACATCTCATGTTGATAGGTTTGATTTTTTTTCTTATATTTACATTTTCTCTTATGGTGTGAATGTGGGAACACCGTAGACTACGATTTTGATTACTAGTATTTCGACAGTTTTTTGATAAAAAATATTTTTATTATACTTTTGGGTACAATCTTAATAATCTGTCTGTTAATATAATATTGTAATATATACTTATAATACATTTGTAGAAGTAAAAATTCTGTATATTGAAAATATCAAAAAAATTATGGCAGAGGGGGTGTTACGAGACCGATACCGAACCCATTTTTTTAAAATTAGTTAGGTACTTAGGTTTACTTTTATAGGGCGCAGACCGTGTAGATTTTAATTTCAAGTATAGGTAGTATATTTGATAGTGTGTAGGGTATTTTTAGTACTCTTAGGTAAGATTAGTAATTCGTATAGATATTAGTTTTTAGGGATTTTACTTATTTATTGATATACATACAAGAAAAGTTTTTAACCACTGCGTAAATTTTTTTTGGTGGCTCAGTGTAAGTAATAGAACACAAGTCGACTTCAAGGTTAAGCAACCCTTGCCAATAGGTTGGTCTGTGGATGGGTGACCATCTTAACATAACAAGTTTCCTCCGTGCCTCGGAAAGCACGCTAAGCCGTAGGTCCCGGCTGTCATTAACAGTCGTTACGGATAGTCAGAAGCCAGTAAATCTGACTCCAGTCTTGCCATGAAGTACCCTGTTACCCCAGTTATTGGGTTGTGGAGGTCTGGTAGTCAGCCTATGCTTTCCGAGGCACGGAGGAAACTCGTTATGTTAAGACGGTAACCCATCCAAAGACCAACCTTGGCAAGCGTTGCTTAACTTTGAAGATCGATCTGTGTTTTATTACTTACACTGAGCCACCAAAAAAAATTTACGCAGTGGTTAAAACTTTTCCTGTATAAGTGTAGATACTACACTAAAAACTTATTGATAAGTTTTTTCATACACGCAACGAAGTCGCGGACACAGCTAGTATGGAAATATTGTAAACCCAATATTTTTTTGAAAAGAGTAACCATGAAGTTTCTTGCCGGTTCTTCTCCATAGGAAACGACGAATTGGAACTACGCACTAGATTCTGACGTTTCATAAGTGTCCATGTAGACCCACGTAAAATAAAAATATGATTTCAATTCGATAGATTGATCACTACAGAACACTGTCTTTTTTTGCATTAAATTTATTTTTAGGATAACATTAAAAGTGACGACCCTATTACTTCAATGGAGCATAGGTAATCTGAGGGCACGGTAGTGTCACACCCACCAAGTCGCGCAAAAAAGTGCCATCCTTATCTCGAAACATTTCGAGCCATTTTCAACCTCTTATAAATCCGTTGTGGACAAAACTAAATCAAGCAGGCTTCATAAAAAGACTATATATTTCAAATTTCATTAAATTTTCTAAATTTTGTCACTCACTGACTGAACGAACATAAAAAGTCTAAGGCACTTTTAGCAGCAATAGAGACAGAAATTTCAAATTTTGATTACAATTAGTGTTTAGTGTACAAACCAAGGGAAAACTAAAATATTTTGCAATTTCGACCTAGTTTTCTAGATACACCAACTGCATATATAACTTAGTAATCCCATATAAATGTATAGGATTACAAAGTTACATTTTTAAGATTTGACTTGGTAATCGCACTAAACGATTTACTTAATTACTTTTGAGATACATTGTGTTTTCATGCGATTACAAAGCTAAATTCATTTATTTAAAACATACAAGATATTTTGACTTGGAATAACATGGATCTCACATATTTTTACGGTAGAAGAGTAGTGTTGCGAGACTTGAGTTTTTTTACAAGCTGTGTTTTTGATGGAATTATTTTGTCAAGTTCAAAACTGTTCTATATTATGCTGTGAAGATTGTCCGACTCACACGTACACACACATATGCAATTTCGCATTTGTTTTTGCCAAACAAAGATAGCAATATACCGCGAACGTATTTTATTTTCATCTCAACTCGAAGTAGCGAGCGATCTCCGCTGGATCCTTAAACAATCCATTTTATTTATGGTTTTGTAAAGAGATCTTCAACTGAATTTAGGCGTGCTTCAATTATCTGTACCTGTATAAAACGTTCATCCGTCTCATTGAAATGTAATTGTTGAACCAAATATTTGTATGTTAATCAAGTTTTATAGTGTCTAATATTTATATTGTACAATAATGTCCATTTAGTGACAACCAATGTATTACAACTATGTTTAATCTGTGTATAATGCAGTTGTTTTTATTGCATAAACGTTACGTTAAATAGCTGTTTGTTATCCCTCAATAAATAGAATAAAAATAAAATGAATGCAGAAAGCTTAGTGTAAAGTAACAGTAAGTACAGTAAACAGTTATTCTATGGTAGCGGTAGCAGTTTACTATTGACTACGTATTTTATATCAAAATGTTATTTTTATCCGGTTCCAGCGTTATTGATAACGAGTGGTTGACAACGCAAACTTTGTAAAATATACATAGCTTTCCTTATTCGACGACAAAAGTGCAAAATTTAGAATCATGTTGCTTTATGTAAATCGTATAGAAAATAAATACTGAAAATATTATTTAGTTACATTATCGATTATGTCAATTACTTATTAATATCTGTTCCAAGTCACATTCAGGCAAATTAGTCAAAATCAATCATAATATTATCTAAATTTAAACCGTCTTCCCTACATCCACATTATAGCAAACTCAGCAGCAGATTTTTTTTTTAGATTATGTTGCTTTACAATACGTCTTATAAACCCACGAACTTTACAGGAAAAAAAACATAGGTATTAAAATAAAAAATGAAACGCAATTGACTAAAACAACTCAGGCAATTTCTAAGCATCAGCAAGTAGCTTATATAAACTTGCTAAGATCTACAAATGATCGTTTATTTGTTAACCTCTGAATACATTTTGGATTTGGATGATAGGATTTCTGTTACATTTTTAATTATTCTTATCGATTTATACTTTCGTGGACTCTGAACTGGAAGTGTAGTGTGTTAAACTTCTCATGTGATGACATAATGTAATATTATTTATTATATAGGCAATGAAGTACAAATTTTGTTAACTAGTAATAATGTCTGTAGATGTAAGAAAGACTTGTCTGGGCGGACACACTACCATATTGACTTGTACCCTTAATAATCAAAATTGTTAAATAAACACAATTTACAAACATTTGCTGAAATATTTTTTATCGACACCTGTAGCGACATCTATGATGTCACAGAAGAATTACGAATCTTGCATAGCGCAAGTAAAGTTCTTCGCGCGATTTGAATAGATACAACAGTCTGAAATGGGCGTTGCCCACCAGACATCACCATTCGTCTGGTCGGAGGATCCTCTCTTTTCAACGGAGGTATATATGACTTTACACTCTGTTCCATATACCTCCACACACCAAGCTTCATGTTACGGTAATATCAGCGGACAGCAGACCGAGCTCCGACGGGATCTCACGGTGATAAGGAGAGAAAAACTGTCACAACGTATCGACGTCTGGACGAGACGCGATCGCAAAGAGAAGCGGGCTGAGCGTAGATCCTTGGTGCACCCCGACTTCAATTTTAAATACTTTGTACGGTGCAACCGCACATTGCGTAAATGCTCTCTCATCAAAATTGAATTGTAATTAATTAACACACATTTTACATCAACTTCAGTTCACATTCGGACCGCGTCATAGCAACACCTCATTTATCGTTAGTTAAGGTCGTGGACTCAATACACGTGTCAAGTGAATTACATAGTTTTACTTGTTACATTTAGCATCCCTATCAATCAATATCAATCAGCAAAAGACGTACGGTAACAAACCATACATACTTCGTCCTTGTTTTATAGGCTGGGAAGATTTGTGAAGTGGTATTGAACATATTTGGGATAAGGTTAATGTACTCGTATTATTCTGGTTCTCATTATGATCCGAGTGCGTCTAAAATGGGCTCCAGTGAAAGATGGTTAAATTATTCTGAAGAAAAGTAGTTTAACCCTCTCAAATGATAACGTCAAGAAAACTTCTACTGATCATCATCGGGCCCTGGAGTTCTGCTCTGGGTGCTCTGGGCGGAGCGGGCGAGTAAGATGACTTTTACTGACTAAAACCTCGCTTGAGCACGAGAGGTGCCGCCGATTGCCTCCACGAGGACACTAACTCCACCGTGTCCTCCAGGTCATCACAATGGTGATATCCGGGCGTTTCTTGCGCTTGAAACCGAACTTCCCGGACTTGCCATGTCCAGTGAGGACCTACGTCATGCGGAAGGTGAGGAAGCCGTGTTGTCACTCCAGTCACTTGTCAAAAAGGAGACTTACCACCATGATTATGGTGTTTGTTTTATTACCTATATATATACATGTAGATTTGATTTAATTTTAGTTGTTAGTAGCACGTGTAGGTTCCAGCCACTATCACTAGTTAACGATAGAAGTACGATAGGTACTTATCTTATCTACTCAGTGCATGTTCGCGCGGCGTCGCATCTGTAGCGACAGCGCGTGCGTTTGGTTCTGTAAATAAAACAGGAAAAATACTATTAAAGTGATCAGCTGGTAGTGTAAATACTAAATTAAGGAGTGAGTAAAGTGACCGTGATTTGTTTTTGAAATAAACTGAGAAAAATTGTTTAAAGTTAAAATAAAAAACACATGAAAATACAAAAATGTTAAAAAATAGGTATAAATTTAAATATAATATATATTTTGGCTTTGCTGTTCTCTTTAAATCCAAATCATCATCTCAGCCGAACGAAACGAAAGATTAAAATCAAATAAATAAAATAAATGATGTTGTTTAACTTATGAATAATTTTAAATCGTAGTGACGCATTAGTGCAAAACAAGGGCATTTAATTACTCAGATACCCGCGAAACGAGACACAATAGTAAAACAATAACAGCGCGGTCTCATAGGACCGGTTGGGGATTCAAACGTTAAGTGCTTCACGCTATCTTTGCTTGCTAGACGCCAAGCGTCCGCATTTTGCTTTACTCGTTTTATCCTTCGTGGTTGTTGAAGGAAGTGCTGGCAGCTACTACCTACTTACAGAGTTGGTTCATAAACCAATCATAATAATAAAACATTTGCTAACAAGAATTAACAGATTCTGAAAGAAAATTACAACATTAACGTTTGAATCCCCAACCGGCCCTATGAGACCGCGCTGTTATTGTTTTACTATTGTGTCTCGTTTCGCGGGTATCTGAGTAATTAAATAACTCACTAATTTACATCATTATAAAATCTTCTTCTTCTTTCTGTCCTTATCTCATAATTGTTTGATTGGGGTCGGTGCAACACGTTCTTTTCTTCCATTCTGTGCTGTCACCCATCGTACCATCTCTAATACTCTTTCTTTCGCATTATTCCCATTTGTCGCCTCTGGCCCTGTCCTCCGGGATGACAGCTGGGAATTTTCTTCCCAGTTGTCACCGGGATGACAATTTGTGCCATTTGTCCCCTTTGAAAACTGACTAGAGGGGACAAATGGGAAGTTTTTTTCCTAGTTGTCACCGGGGGGGCGACATTTGCTACAATTCCTTCCTTCGATTTCAAATTTAAGCATGCGACTAATAAGCACGTGTAACTTTACCCTTAGTGATTATCTGTGATTATATGATTAGTATTAATAAAAGTTTATAATCTGTGATTGTAGCTATTAAAGGAAACGTAATGTTGATTTTTTCTCGTTTGATTCTATATATTTTTTTTAATATTTTTATTTACTTAATTAATAGGTAATATTTTTCTAATGTAATTGTCACAATGATTGTATGTAGCATAAGAAATAAAAAAGGTGAAATCTATGGCAATTACATTTTTTTTGTGGGAAGGAAGTGTTCGTAGCAAATGTCACCCCTCCCCCCGGTGACAACTGGGAAAAAAACTTCCCATTTGTCCCCTCTAGTCAATTTTCAAAGGGGACAAATGGCACAAATTGTCACCCCGGTGACAACTGGGAAGAAAATTCCCTGTTGTCACCCCGGAGGACAGGGCTAGAGGGGACAAATGGGAATAATTCTTTCTTTCGTATTAGTTCTCACACAATCCATCCATCTTTTCTTCGGCTTCCCTTTTCCTCTCTATGCATTTAAATGTAATCAAAATTTACCTTCGATGTTTCACGAATAAAAAACAGTTATAGAATATTTTAACGACCCACTACTATTTATAATGCACTAGGTACTTATATTGTTTTCAATTAACCAGTTATATAAATGTGTACTGCTGTAGAATTTAAACAATCGCAATTATGTCGTTAATATTTATTTCAGAAAACCCAGTGAAAACGAAAATCTGACGTCATTTTTTAACACATAACTAAATCATCATCATCTACTTAGCCTTTTCCCAACTATATTGGGGTCGGCTAACTAACATAACTAAATAATAATAAAAAATCTAGTAACCGTCGGATTGATTCGATGAATGTCGAAATCTCCAAGTGAATAAGTATATTGTTTACAACTCAATTTAGTAAACTTATCTCAAGTGTCTGGACAATAATATGTGAAATCATTCAAACATGCGCAATCTAGATAAAATTGAGAGAGCTGTGATTTTCTTGCAGTGGAAACTACCTCAGCAAAGCTTGCCAAAAAGGCTGATTTGATACATTTGTTGCCGAATACTACAAAAACATAAGAACTTACGTGGTAAACAAAATAACTCTATTCAATGAAAATAAAGACTTGACCTAAAGGCCTCACTTATCAGGTCATAAAATGCCAAAAATAAAAGTGACTTATGAGAGTAGTAACACCTGACGGTACCTGTGTTTGGGGAACGCGCCACACTGTCCGCGGTAGTGACCGACGAGTGTCGTTGTCTGACTTCGTAAGCCTTCGTGTATCCTCGGCTATCTTCGTCTCTCCGCCATGGCGGTGACCATAGACCTGGATACCATCCTGCTGGAGCTGGGGCAGTTCGGCCGCTACCAGATCCGCAACTACTGCTTCATCCTGGTGGCGATCCTTATCAGTTCTGTTCGTAACAGCCAGTACGTCTTCGCTGCTGGTGAAATTCCTTACAGGTAAGAATGATTTTACCAGAATTATGTAAGAAGTAGCTGCACTCAGAGACACTTAATGATTCATTTGCGTACCTTAATGTCCACGTTCACATTGACATTGACATTCATATTAATGTAATTAATAGACCGTTTAGAAGTGAATGTAAAACTGTCAATGTGACCATTTCTTAACGGACCGTTTAGAAGTTAAGTGAAGGTTTGGCAATGTTTAACTTTAATTGATTGATTGATATATACTTTATTGTACACCTTAAAAATAACGAACATATAACAAACGAACATGAACATTAAGGGACGCTAATGAATTATAAACTGTCTCTGAGTGCGGTAGTAAGAGTTGCATTATACGGGTAACAATTTAGCTACATATATTATGATGTTGTGTAAAAGGATTTATTAAATAAATTAAAATCTGTTTTTCAGGTGCGCAGTACCAGAATGCGAGTCATCGCCTCCGGAGTTTGTTACGGGCAACTGGGGCCTCTGGGCGTTGCCGGACGAGAGGGCCAGCTGCGAGCGCCTGGTCCCTCTGGCGCAGGAGTGTGCACTCTCCAGCTTCAGCATCAACGAGACCAAGCGCTGCACCTCCTGGGTCTACGAGAACCACGACACTATTGTTGCAGAGGCGGGTACCGGTTGCCTTTATATTTTGTAGTCGAAAGACTCGGTGATTTCTTGTATGATATATACATGAGACGGTCCAATGACTTATTGTAGATTGCTGATTTACTCATAAAATATTGATAGCATATACACTGCATATGTTACTGTAAAAGCCCGAGCTACGGTAAATCCTAAGATTTTCCAGTAAACCCTAAGATTTACCAACTCTTAATGGTAAAAGTCCGAACCATTCTATGATCATCGTTTATTTCGGACTTTTAATACCATTCACTTGGTAAATCTTAGGATTTACCTCAAAGACACGGTAAATGTTGAGATAAACATTATCAATAGATAGGTAACGATTTGACTGATTAGTAGTAGGTACTTGATGTTTAATAATTACTCATAGGTACGTAAGGATTTGAATAATTATTAATTAAAATAATTGATTAAAAAATATGCATTATTCTGTAAGACTATGGACCCTGTACTTAACACTAAGCTACCGAAAAACTTATGACATCCTAAGTGATCGTCAATACGGCTTTCGCTGAAATTGGTCAGCTAGTGATCTTCTAGCGTGTACCATCCGTATCTGGAGTGAGGCCTAAGCCTGGTACCTTTGGGAATACAGACGACAGTACTGTTACTGAGAGATACATATCCAGTGCACGAACAAGTGGGTCACAGATCCAGTCTCTCCGAGTGGCTAAAATTGAGCGCTTGAATTGGTCCTTGGGGGCAGTCACTGAATGGGGCGATGCCAATTTGGTCAAATTCAATGCTGCTAAAACCCAGACGTGTCTGGTTTCCGCTAAAATGAGACAATTCAGTCCTCCTCCTACTTTCATGGGTGCAACCGTGCCGATAACCGAACATCTTGATCTTCTTGGTGTTACTTTGACGTTTCTCCATAAAAGCTAGGAATCCTTGGAAAGGTGAGACAGTACTTCACGCCGGAACAGCTGCTCCCACTTTATCAAGCGCAAGTTCGATCGTATATGGAGGTATTCTCTCATCATTGGAAAGGATCTGCCCGATATCAATCAGCTTAAAGCGCTTGAAGTAATTGAAAGGAGAACCAAGAGGATCATTGGTAATGATGCACTCGTTGAGTCGAGGCTTCAAAGTCTTGAGCATCGACGCCGAGTCGCTAGCCTGTCGGTTTTCTAGCGGTTGCATTTTGAGGAGTGTACGTCGGAATTGCATAACCTAATTCCGCCTAGCCCGTTCCATCATCGGACCACCAGGCGTACGGCAATGCGCCACCGGTACATGATAGACATCCCTCCTATACCCGGTCCACATAACGTTTTGGGAACACATTTATTGTACGTACAGCCAAGAAGTGGAATTCCCTGCCGGAGTCGTATGTTTTCTGCAGCTACAACTCAGGAATCTTTAAGTCAAGAGTGAATAAGTTACTTCTAAGTAAGCGCGCTCCATCGTCGACCGCATCGTCGCTTTCCATCAGGTAAGATAGCGGTCAAGTGCGAACCTATCTACGATAAAAAATATCCAAAACCAACATTTACCAACCCTCACCGGTAAGACCTAGCATGTACCAAATTGTAATGGTAAAAGCCCGATTAAATCGTTTCTTTTTTACATATTCTTACATTTACCGACTCGTGTTGGTAAACCCTAAGATTTACTGGTAAAACCTAAGATTTACCGCAGTTCGGGCATTTACAGTAACACATATATACTATCTCATCTGATACTGAGCTGGCCTGGACTCAAGCTTTGAAAAATCCTAGTTTGCATAGGGGCAGCACAGACTCCTGCAATGAGAAGCAATCAGTAGTAATAATAGTAATGGTAGGTAGTTGAGGGTGTAGTGACTGTGTGTCTGAACGTTTCAGTTCGACCTGGCGTGTGAGGAGTGGAAGCGCACGCTGGTGGGTACCATCCACGTTGCCGGCATGTCCGGGGCGCTGCCCATCACCGCTTACGTATCAGACACGTAAGTTTTTAATAATAATACTCCTAACTATAATAATAATATATTATTTCATAACCAACCTGCAGTGGCACGCATTGCAGGATATACAAGTAAATTCCTGCAACATCCGTGGAAAAAGGATGATCATCTAACCAGACAAAAATGTTCAAATCGTGCAGATATCAATAGTCAGTTTATTTTTGTTCGCATAAGACGAATATATGCAGGTATGGTTACCGGCTTCACTTATTGATTAATGAATACGGAGACAAAGCGTCATGTTGTGGCAGATAAGCCGGTTTAACGTTTGAATCCCCAACCGGTCCTATGAGACCGCGCTGTTATTGTTATACTATTGTCTCTCTTTTCGCGGGTATCTGAGTAATTAAGTAGATGTATTTGTTTTTTCCAGGTACGGGCGTCGCACAGCCCTGGTGATCACAGCGGTGTCCCCGGCGGTGGTGGGCGTCATCCGCGCCTTCTCCAGCTCCTACATCATGTACCTGTGCTTCGAGTTCCTGGACGCCTTGGTGGGTGGTGGCCTCTTTAGTACTGCCCTCATTCTGGGTGAGTGCACCAGTATCATTGAGTTGTCTTTTCTTAAGATGAAGCCACCAAGTACTGTTACAAAACTAATGTTACTTCGTTATGTTTCGGTTTATTGGTATTGTCAGAGATGCACTCTGGCTATGTGACTTACTTGCATAAGATAATAGTGTCTGGTAGCAGCTTACCCCACGTAAAAGTAGGTTTCTCCATACAGACTTGGTACCCATGTTTCATCCCTTTAGAAAGTAAATTTTAAACAATCCTATCTTAGTGCTCACCTAATTTCATGCTGTAGTTTCGGCTGTGCGCTATATGTCAGACAGACAATTTCTTCTTATCAAATGTTTTTAATTTTCATAATCTCTATCGATAATTTATTATTAGCTACACGTGGCTAAATTATCAGGGACAGTACTTTGATTCTTATATAATTATCAACTTTGATTGCATTTTGCAAGCAAATGGTTCGTTGTAGGTCCGGCTTATAATTTTTATTTAAAAACTTTATTAGATAATAAAAATTTGAAGTCAAAATCATTTGTAAATAAAAAAAAAGGTATTACGATAGATGAATATTACTAGCATTTTGTGACAGGTTCCATTTATCGTGGTACTCGTATGCTCTCTATGCAAGTTCTGGCTTTTTGTAGCAGGTTTATGGTAGAATGGGCAGTATCTCTTTAATGAATGTAATCCTTTGTATTAAGCCTGTATTTCTATGTTACAGCTCTAGAAATAGTAGGCTTAGACAAACGAGTGCTGGGTGGTAACCTGATCTCTAGCGCATATGCTCTGGGCCAGGTGTTGACCGCTGGCGTGGCCTGGCTCGTTCCCAATTGGAAGACCTACACTTTGGTCATTTATGCACCGTCACTAATCTTCATCACATACTACTGGCTCATAGAAGAGAGTGTCCGCTGGTTACTCAGCAAAGGAAGAAATAAGGAAGCTGCCAAAATTATATTCAAAGCCGCAGAAACGAATAGAAAGAAACTGTCTTCGGTCACTATTAAACTGTTGACTGAAGGACCTGAAAAACTTCCCCAAATAGATGGCAAGGCACCAATAGAGGCAGATAAAAGGTCTATGCTAAGACAAGTGCTAAGATCGCGGACACTGAGGTGCCGTACGCTGGTGTGCTCGTTTTGGTGGGTCACGCTGACATTTGTGTCCAATGGGATGACCATCAACTCAGTGTCGCTTGTGGGCAACAGCTACGTGAACTATATACTGACTTCAGTGGTGGAGATCCCTGGGTGCATCCTCAGCGTACTCACACTCGACAGGTTCGGCAGGAAAAGCTCTGTCATGACGGCGTTCATCATCTGCGCGATATCGCTTATAGCGATGGCTTTTGTGCCTTTGTGTAAGTTACATTCAAAGTTTAATTTATATTAATAACGTGATTTATCAGCATTTGCTATTTCAGAGATAAAAAGGCGCATATTACTACAATACCATACTCTATAAAAAGGTAGCCTAGTAGCATACTCTCCGTATGTTTACACAAGAAAATATAATTGTGCTGCATCATGTAAGATTTGTACTTGAAATTATCAAGTTTCTTCTTAATTATTTTTTTAGTTAAAATAATCGGCGGATAAGGTTCAGACTGAGTTTATATTAACATTGACACTCCATTTGATTGCAGCAATACCATGGCTACAGATAACCCTCAACATGCTGGGCAAGCTGTGCATCAGCATGGCGATGAGCAGCATCTACATCTATACGGGCGAGCTGTTCCCCACGCAGGCCCGCCACACTATGCTCAACGCCTGTGCTATACTCGGCGGCATAGGTGCACTGTTGGCACCACAGACGCCTCTACTGGTAAGTATTATTTCTACTTCCGGGGCTACAACTGTAATGCTATCAGCCCTGTTACTACTATGGTACTAAAACGTTATTTAAACCCAGTCTTACCAGCCGTCATCTGCCTCTCAAAATACACTTGGCTTCGAATAGCCCCATCAGTAGTCAGTCAGCAGCATCTAGAGACGGTAGGAAGAACTTACTCAGAGCCACTTCTAAAATTTTCTTCAAACCCTTCAGTTTGAGTGGGTACAGTGCGAATAAACGATAATATACTTTGTTTTCTATGGAAAGGGTTGACAATGCATACTTAAACTTCGTTGTAACGTCTCGTTGTCCTTATATGTATTTACTACCTTCTGCCAGAAAGCCTCTGGGAGAAGATTTCTCCATACAAACTTTGTACCCCGCTTGCTTCATCCCCTTAGAGGGAGAATTTTCAAAAACCCTTTCTTCATAAAACATAAAATGAAGCTTTGAGCAAAAGCGTTTCTATTCCTGGTAATATCGGCTGTGCGTTGATATGTCAGTCAGTCAGATTCCCTTTTTATATAAATAGATGTCCGGAGATTTAGTGCGTTATTAAAAAGTTTTTATTTCCTTAGATGGGGTACATTGGAACGTTTGCGTACGTGGTGTTCGGCGTGATGGCGGGCATATCGGGGCTGCTGATGCTGCTGACCCCGGAGACGCTGAAGACGAGTCTGCCCGACACCATCGAGCAGGCCGAGAACATGGACAAGAAGAAGGTCGTGGTTTAGGTGGTCTGGATAGGATTTTTAAGTAATTGGAGCAATGGCTTATTACAGTTTCAATATGAACTTCTATAACAAGGAGTTATTGATACTCTCTTTGAACCAATAGCGTAATTGCCGCGTGCATAGTAAAGAAAATGTCACATTGACAGTTTTACATTGTAAAACTGTGTAAAGACCGTTATGAAGATAAGTGAAGGTTTGGCAATGCTTAACTTTAATGGACATTAAGGGACGCTAATGAATCATTAACTGTCCTTGAGTGCGGCAGTAAGAGTTAGTTCTAAATACAAATGATAGCGTTTGTTATTTATTTATATCTGTGTTGACTTTCAAGTGTATTAGAACACGGAATAATAATTTAGAAATTTATTAATAATGATTTTACTAATTTTGAGACTTTGCATACAAACGAAGCAGTTACCTCTGCAGTTGGCAAAATCCAACTGCAGAGGTAACTGCAGCCGTAGTCGCGCCGGCAGCTGTTGACAACATGCCACTCGTGCGTGTGAGCGCTTAGGGCACTATCACACTAGCGATAGCGGTTTCCGAGCGGCTGCGGGGCGGAGCGGGCAAACAGCGAATGCGTCGGAACACGCCGCGGCTGCACAGCAAAGACGTCGGAGACGCGTGGCGTATTTGCATTTACGTTTTCGTCGCTTGTGTGTAGTAGGCGGGGCTGATGGGCTAGTTTGTGTAAAAGACAGTACAAAATGCGGTGGTCTCGTTGCAAGTCCGCAATTAATTCGCTGGGCTTGCGCGGTGTGCACCCGAAACGTATGCTTAGAGGACGCTCGCAATCCGCTAGTGTGATAACGCCCTAGTGTTCGCTGGAATCATAAAATAATGCTTTTGCTTTATGCAAATTTTTATATTCCTAGTACTATTCCTAAACTACTGGGGTAATTTCGGCTGTGAGTTTATATGTAAGTCAGTTTCTCCTTTTGTATATACGTAAATATAGAAGGAAGATAGACTGATGTCTAGGTTACTCAGTGATGAAGTATCATTACACTACTGATTTTTTTGGTTTTAAATCGGTCTAGTTGTTTTTGAGTTTATTCATTACAAAAAAGAATACAAATTATACATCTTTATAATATTAGTATTAAGTAGAAAAGTATAGATAAGCATTCATAGCTATTAAAATTCTCCCCTAAGACATTTTTTTTCAATAAGAGATCGCCATACATATCACGCCATCTATTGATATTTATTTGAACTAATTTTTCTTCAAAAATAGGTTCTGTGATGTATGGGGAAGTAACATGGGCAGGATGCTCTTAACTTAGATTGATAAGTTTTTAGTTGAAATTCTCAATTAAGAAACTGAAGGTAGAATGTGTCAGTTTTCATGGCCTAGAAAACTGACACATGTTATTTTTTATTTTATTTAGTAAGTATACCTACCTCTCAAATGTAATTTAGGGATCTAAATCGAGATCTATTTCGATCTTAATGCCATCTATCGAGCGCAGGGTCAAGTAATGCAAAATTTTTGATTTTAAATTGATGCGATTGTTTTATCAGATAACAAACTCTTTAACGGTCATAAACAGTGGGTACTAAACATACAGAAAATAATCATAAATAACAACTATAATTAGGTTTCCTTTCTTTTGGAGTGGAGTTAGGTGAAGTGGAAAAGATAACGACGTCCAGTGATAACTGAACTTATACTGAACTCAACAATGTTAAGATAACTATGCAATCCTTATGATTGCTGTTATAAATCAAAGCGTTACCCAGTTTAAGTATTGTTAAAGTTAGGCTCGATTCGCCGACTAAAGTACAAGATCTAGTTACAAAGTATGATAGGAATTATATTCCATTTCTAAATGAATCTGAGCGATTATTCTGTAATGGACACTGAACTGTGCTCCGACTGCGAGTTGTTTTTACGTTGAGGCTGGCTTTCTGATTGGTTAATCGCATCGAGTGGGCCAATCGGAGCGCCGAACGTCATGACCGTGTTGATCGCTTGCATTAACCACTCTAGATCTTTAATGTGTTAAACTTCTCACATGACTACTTATAATATTATTTTTTACAGGCAAGAAAGTACAAAATGTTAATATAAGATAAGCTATTATATATTATTTGTTATAGGCAAGAAAGTACAAAATGTAAAGATAACTGATAAGCTGTTATATTTATTTGCTGAAACATGTGTTCACATACAAGAATTAAAATAAAGTTCCATGAAGGATTAAAACAATAAGACATAAGATAAGCAATAAAATAAGGTATAGGGATTGAATAAGTAGATAATGGTATATGTAAATGTAAATAAAATAAGTTCAAATCAAAATCATGGTCACAAGATAGTTTTGTGTATAGTAAAAAAATTATATGAACGTCCAATAAATATGATTAAATTAAGAGATCATTTATTAGGGCTCCGTAGTCAACTAGGAACCCTTATAGAATCGCCATGTCTGTCTGTCCATCCGCGGATAATCTCAGCGACTGTTGGCACTACAAAGGTCAAAGCCTACTGGGGCCTAGGTTGACGAAAGAGAACTCCGGGACCCTGGAATTAGGGTAAAGAAGGAATAGGAATGGGTTTTAGTCAGTAAAAATGTGACACGCCTTCCCGCTCCGCCCAGAGCGGGAGAAGCCATTTTGATAATCTCCCATCTTAAAAAAAAGTCAATCCGAAGATTACAATTTTATTTTAATGTTATTATTTTAAAGTGTTATATTTTTGAAAGTATAGTATTTGTGTGATGAAATTTATTTTTGTAATTTATATATCTATGTAGCTTATATTATAATGTGTGATATGGGAATAATTTCCAATAATAACATTATTGTTAGTACTAGTCAATTTATAGCAAAATTACAATTAAATATTAATTATGTCAAAGTTAGGGCTGTTATAAATACATACTAATTATAGTTCGATGTTAGATATCGGTAATTTAAAATAATAGTTAATATTACAAACAAAATATAAAACACTCAGAAAAATATAATATTTTTTGTTGTTATAAAGTAGTTACACTTACAATACGAAGAATAAGAGTGGCTCGTCTTGGCGGGCACACTGCCGTGACCTCAAATGCACCCTAGAAAAACAGTAACTAAATGTATTTAAAAACATTATAAAAAATTATAATCAATATTAAAAAAATAAAATAAATTTAATATTGATATAATAATATTTAAGATATTATTTTTTTATCATTATTTTATTTTTTTTATGCATATATATATTTTTTTGTTGTTCAATAAATATATTGTACTACCTTTTGCTGAAGTATTTTTTTACCTACACCTTGCATAATATATTTTACTGATGAGATACTTTAGAACAGTAATGGATGGCGGACAGAGCACCAGGATTTATGGTAGCATGGTGTTAGTAACTGTCTCAATCTAGCGTGCAGCGCTGGGCACGATGAAGTGATCGCGGCGATAAGTTTCCTTGAGGAGTTGCAACAGCATTGTTGAGTGTGTTGCTAAGAATTTTTACACGTATAAAATTTAATTAAGCAACTAAAAAAACCGGGCAAGTGCGAGTCGGACTCGCGCACTGAGGGTTTCGTACCAACCTACCTATAAAAACAGTTTAATTCTCGAATCGAGTCTTGAAGACTTTTCAATTTTTTTTTCTTGTGACGTAACTAAAAATTTTCAGTTTTCAGACTTTTCCCGATATTAGTGCTATAATACCTTGCTTCGTGCCAAATTTCAAGATTCTAGGTCAACGGGAAGCACCCTATGAGTTTTGATTCCTTTGACAGTGTCGAAATGTACGTTTTTTGCAACATAAACGGGCGTATCTTTTTTTCCCGTCAACTTACAAGTTTGATTTTTGCACAACTTCAAGGGACCGCGGATTTCAATATATGGTTTTAATTTCAACTTGATACCTTCACGCGTTCCTGAGAAAAAGGGTCTTGACAGACTGACGGACGGACAGACGGACAACAAAGTGATCCTATAAGGGTTCCGTTTTTTCCTTTTGAGGTACGGAACCCTAAAAATGGTAAAACAATCACATTACACAGTTGATCATTATTTAAAAAAACTCGTTGAAAATATTTTTTACTGTTACCGATGCTAGAAAGCATTAACCGTTTTTATCATATCACTAAAAATAAAACCGTTTAATTAATCAGCACAAAAACAGCTATTAAAAAACTAAAAATACAAAAGTCGAAACAGAATATTCGACATTATTTTGCTGGAGTAATGTACACGTCGCAAAGTCATATAACTTGTGAGATTAACAACACCAGACGATACCTGTCTGAGGCACCGCACGCGATATCTGCCTCACTGTCGGCGGCGACATGACAGCGGACTAGCGAGTGTCGTGGTCTGTGTCCGCGAGCCTTCCTGTACCCTCGGCTCTCCTCGTGTGTCTCCGCCATGGCGGTGATCGTAGACCTGGACGCCATCCTGCTGGAGCTGGGTCAGTTCGGCCGCTATCAGATCCGCAACTACTGCTTCATCATGGTCGTGATCCTCATGAGTGCCGTCTACAATAGCCAGTACATCTTCTCCGCTGGTGAAGTTCCTTACAGGTACGAACTGATTTTGCTTATGTTTTGGGACTAAAAGCCAGTTGTGGTATGGATGGTACTGTACCGGTAGCAATTTTGGTGCATGTAGTATGTTGTTGTGTTGTAAAGTAATCTAACGAATGGATAAAAATCTAAACAAGGGAGTGATTAGTGGTAGTAGAATTAGTGAGACTGAAGGCACTTCTTCTAGTTTTTGAGATGCTCCTTTTTTTTTGTTGAAGATATTATGGATTAGAGTAGATTTTGGGTAGTTTCTACCGAAAAGATTGTTGGTTTATTGGTCTATATTATAAAATAGCTACCTGTTTCAAATCAACCAATATAGGGCAGACAGGTACAGTCAGCATCAAAAGTCGCTGAACACAATCAACATAACAAAACATTTTATTGTGAACAGATGAACGAACGAGGTGTTTTGTTATGTTGATTATGTTCATCGACTTTTGATGCTGACTGTACATCAAATTAGTGTAGCAAATGTGTGACCATCAAAAACCGCCAAATTAAGTAGATAATTTTGTAAGTTATTCCATTCATTTATGGTTTGAGAAACGAAAACAAATTAGCGTAATTATCTTGTTTTCCTTCGTATTTGGTGCACCTAACATTCAATTAATTCAAATTCAATAGAAATTCTCTCGTTTTTTTATCGGTGTCTTAGAAATGACGTACCTACTATTTATCTAATTATCATAATATTCGGATGCTATGTTCAAACTAAAATAAAATAAAGCATACTGACATTGCTGACATGCTTTAATTTCTAATTGTTTATTTTACAATAATTGTACGCAATTACTAAAAATTTTACAATTTTTGGCATCGTCACGCTAGTCAACAGCGATATCAGTAGCGAGTGAATGACGTGGATCAACTTGGATTATGTCAATCTAAGCAATATAACTGCTAATAAACCATGCCGCTGTGTTTGTTTTGATAAAAAAAATTCAAAACAGTTGACAATCTTTACCGTTATTTTTTTTTCTGTCTGTTCATGTGACCTGTTTTCTCTTTCTCTGTTTTATCAAATGAGATTCTAAGCAAAAATACTCAAGACTTGTCTGTCTCGAAGTACGACACACGTGAAAGAAGTAACCACTACCATTAGCGGCCTTATAATCTTCCCACTGTTGGGACTCAGGCCTCCTCTCTAGGAAAGGGGATGGGCCGTAATCCACTGCGCGACCCCGGGCCGATTGGTGAATGTCACATGTCTTCGAATTTCTGGTTCTAGGACATGCCTTAAAGAAGTAAAGCGTGACAGATTGCACAACATATGAGGAGTAAAAAAAAGTCAAATATTAGTACTCCGTTTTCTATTATATTCAATTTAAAGTTTTTTAAACGATAGTATGTTTTCATGTTAATACCAATAAAAGTTATCTAATGAAATAATCGTATAATAAAAAAGTGGATTTAAGTAACTAAATTATTTATTTATTTACACTTGCTACTTGTACAGACTTGCTTTTGGAAGTTGAAATTTTCATGTTTTACTCCTTAGGAAAAGGCTTAGGCAATAAAATACGTGGAATCAAGGAAAAGTATATCTCAAATAATAGTGTATACCTTAAAATCTTGTATAATAACAATGTACCGTATATTATATTTGCACATAGTCTGAGATAGTGCTATGCTAATGTATCCAAATAAATATATACGTATAATCACGAATATAATAAACCAGAAGCCGAAAATTCGCAATATTTTTAAAGGTGTCTTGTAATATTGGTGTTTGCAGCATGAAGATACGTATTCGTGTAAACAACAATAAGAACTCTGTCCCCGTATCTCTACGTTGACGTATCAGAAAACAGAAATGTTTTTATTTTACATAGGCCTACATAATAATAAGTTTTATTGTTTCTCATACAGGTATGTATGTTATGTTTCTCCTACATGGGCACTTATACAACCTTAGAAGCTAGTGCACGGTTCCAATTAGTCGTTTCCAGTGGAGAAGAACCGGCAAGAAACTCCATGGTTACTCTTTTCAAAAAAATGGTTAGGTTTACAATACTTTCATACTACAATACAGAAACGTATGTCATGGTGAGGCTTGTGCGTTCCTATGAACTATGGGTCTATAGGTACTGGTTGAGTTTGCTTTGTCGTTATTTGCCCAGGATGGGCAAGTTGAAAGAAAATCGATGGTCATGAAAGGAAGGATGAAAGTCATGTAACTAAAAGAGTTATTTATGAGTTTAAATGTAAGATGGATGGAGAGGGAGGCCAAAGAAAAGATGAATGGATTCTGTGAGGAGTAGATAATATGAAAGAAAAGGGAGTTAGTGATAGCGTGACGGGTGACATGACAGAATGGAGAGAAAGATGTGTTGCGCCGTCCCCAAGAAATATAGGATAAGGGCAGAAAGAAGAAGAACCAGACTAAAAGAGGTACAACCCACAGGGCACTCCAGTGGCGAGGTGTTGGGCAGTAGTAGGCCCATGCATCCGATCTTCAGGAAGAATACTTGTTCCTCATCTGGCAGGGATCTAGACCATACTTCCGGTGCTGTGTGTGCCTAAAGGGCCTCTGCAAGTTTGGTCTCTCTGCTCAGAAATGGTAAAACTACTAAGATTGTTACAATAACAGAAGTGAGGACGATCACAAATAAGATGTGATATAAGTACGGGATTAAAGATGGTTAGAAGCCTAAAGAAAAATGGTATGTCCCAGATGTGCAGTACCAGAATGTGAGTCATCTCCTCCGGAGTTCGTCACGGGCAACTGGGGCCCCTTCGCGTTGCCGGACGAGAGAGCCAGCTGCGAGCGCCTGGTGCCCACGGCGCAGGAGTGTGAACCCTCCAGCTTCAACGCGAATGAGACCAAGCGCTGCACCTCCTGGGTCTATGAGAACCACAATACTATTGTTGCAGAGGTGGGTACTGGTTATGTTATAGTTTTGTAGTCTTTAGTGGATTGTGGCACGAACGCTCAACAAGATCCTGGATTTTATGAAGAAACTTCTGAAGGGCCTTTAGGCCCTTAAACTAAGGAATGAACTACTACTAAAAGCTACTGATGTATATCTTCCTGCCTTTACATCATAGATGACTCTTACGCTAAACTCATCACTTTGCGAGAACATGTGACTACCGACGCTATAAGTAAGCTCTTTGATATATGATTTACTGTTAGATAATGAAAGGCCAAGATATGCGGCCGTATCAGCTTTATAACCGCCACTCAGCAAGGTCGTCGTCCCTTGAGATACCATTTGAAGATATGCGAAATAATTCTCTAAATCTCTACCATCAAAGAGTCGATGAGTTTGACACCCTATCTTTGAACAGCTATAGTCTATTCGCCAAGCCATGAGCCAAAAGGTAAACAAACCATAAAAAGGGTTCTTTATATGTCACGATTGATGTAGTGAACATATTTTATAAAAATAACTACGGTATTAATACACTGACAACTTAAGAAATTATATTTTAGAATGATGACTGTGGAACTTATGTTATTTATTTGAAATCAAACATTATAAATGCCTTTAATTGTTTTCTTATTTTTTATTAATTATGCATTAAATAGTTTACATGTAAAAGAACCTAAAAAGACATTTTAATACTACAAAATTTTAGACCACAGATACTGCGAACATTTTACATTAAAATGTGACATTTTGTCATCGGTCGGGTTATACCCGCCATTTTGAAAAAATGATTTCTTTGTTTACCATTTGGCTCATGCACCGGCGAAGAGACTATAGATACTATTGAACATCAATCTAGTTGTATCTACACACATCAAAAGTGTCTAGGGATCAACATATATTTTTGCAATAACTTTTCTCCTGATTGATATTAATTAAAATTTTCTTTAAGGATTCATCAAATAAAGTGTTTTCGTTTGTCACAGTAACGATAAACCAAGTCACCTTTGCATTAATAAAGAAATTTGCCATTTTCCTAATAAAGGGATTTTTGACATTTGAACCACTAACATTAAAGTTCGAAAAAAAGACTGAAATAACAGTTTTCTTTAAAATTTTATTGGGTAACTTAAACAATTAATAATCCGTGTTTCTACCGCGAACACTAACAACACAAGAACATCGGTTTGGCATACTCAAAATGAGTTCATCCAAATCACGCTGTGGAATGGCTGCCCATGTTCGTTGCAACAACAAAAAAAAGGTTTTCTTGCGACTGGATACCCTCCATATTCGGCAGAGCTCTTCTCTGTAGCATATCCCATGCATGCTCAATCGGGTTCAAGTCTGGCGACTGAGCAGGCCAGGGCAGGGCATTGATGTTAGCTGCGGCGAGAGTCTGTCTTACAACTTTTGCGGTGTGCGGTCGTGCATTATCATGCATTAACTGAAATAAGGGACCGATTTGCACTTGTAGAGGAACGATGACGTCTGATACAATCGTCTCAGTATAAATTTAAGCGTTGAGGTTGCCTCTGATCCAAATCAACTCAGTTCTTCCGCCGATCCAAATACCCGCCCATACCATGATGGTTCCACCACTATAAGGATGGACTTCCTGGCAGGATTTTAATCGCTGTTGGCGTCCAGGGGTTCTCCAGTGTCGTATACGTCTTGTATCCGGTCTCATACCAAAACGAGACTCATCAGAAAAGCACACGAAACGCCATTGTTCTTCTGCCCAATTTCTGTGTTCAAGAGCCCATTGATATCGAATCCTACGATTGTGCATTGCTATAGGTGGTACCCGTAGCGGTCTTCGGGAATGAAGGTTCACTTCATGCAAGCGGTTTCTGACTGTTTGGTCGCTAATTAAGTTCCCTGAAGAGTGATGAAGCCTCACGGCTAACATCATGGCGGTTATTGTTGGAGCTCTTCGAGTTAAGATTTGAATGTATCGGTCTTGTCTCCGTGTGGTGCAGCGATACCGTCCTCCATGGCGCTCAGCCACGGTACCAGTGCTTCGCTAACGTGTCCAAAGTCGACTGATAACACTCTGACTTGTATTCAGAGCTAAAGCCACAGTACGTTGCCGGGAACCAGCTTCTATCATTCCCACGGCTCTGAGCATTTCTTCCCTGCTTAAATGACGTCGCCGCTCCATAATAACGTTGGTTTTAATCAGTAGTAGGGAAATAGTAGCAATAATAATGTCTTCAATGCGTTGTATGTTTTTATAGGGAAAATATTGACAGCTGATTTTCATCTTTTACTCGAATTTGATTCACAGTTTCTGATTCAAATTATGAAATGCACCAAAAAGGATCCATATAAATTTATAAAATCATAAATTTATTACAAAGCCACATCTCAATCTCAAGAAATCCGCATAAAAATGCTTGATCCCTAGACACTTTTGATGTGTGTAGTTTTTACTTGACTAGCTTCAGCCAGCGGCTTCACCCGCGTGGAAGTAAGTTTAGTTCTCCATACAAACTTTGGACACCTATACTCCATACTTGGACTCCATAGGATACCCTATTGAAAACATTCATATATAATATTATATTCATACATGATAACACACTATGTAAACATCATAAGGAGAAGCTTTAATTTGATATGCTTTGGTCTGTCTTTAATAATCCTGGTTTACTCCTATGAGTACGCCCGACTCCTCCGCAAAGAGAAGCAATCACTGGTAGTAAAAATGCACAGGTTGAGCGTGTAATGACCGTTTGTCTGTACGTTTCAGTTCGACCTGGCGTGTGACGAGTGGAAGCGTACGCTGGTGGGCACCATCCATGTCGCCGGTCTGTTCGGGGCACTCCCTGTCACTGCCTTTATATCAGACGCGTAAGTTTATAACATATTATTTCGTATCCAATCTGTATAGGTAAGCTGTACAGGGTGTACAAGTCAATTCCTGTAACATTCATGGAAAAGGGAGGATCATCCGACCAGGCAATTAGCAACTCAGATCCCTCAGCTACAGCAAGAATTGTGAGAATGTTAAACAGAAAGTGCATGCAAGGAACAACCTACGGCTCGCCAGCTTACATACACCAATTTGGGGCATCTCCTCAATTGCTGCAAGCAACTGAAATGACGCTCTGCTTCTTCACTAGTGAATATGACTGTCCAGTATGGAACTGCTGCACCCACACCAGCTTAGCACAGCATTAAATGAGACGTGTCGAATTTCCAACAATTTCCATTGTCAACCTCTGGTGCGAATGCTATGTCCACTAATTGGCAATGCACCCTCCAGAATATGCAGAACCTTGGGTATAAAAGGATGAAGCTACAGAACATTCCACGCGATCCAATAATTTACAGCAAGGCCTTATTTTAATTTATTATACAGCACTGTACTAAAATAAATTCCTCATTTTCTTCCAGGTACGGCCGCCGCACAGCCCTGGTCATCACAGCGGTGTGCCCCGTGCTGATGGGCATCATCCGCTCCTTCTCCAACTCCTACATCATGTACCTGTGCTTCGAGTTCCTGGACTCTTTGGTGGGAGGTGGCCTCTATAGTACTGGCTTCATTCTGGGTAAGTTCTTCGTAAAAAAAAGGTATTGAAGCACATTCATCTTGTTCAAGTTGACGACACGGTTGGTGCAGTGGTTAAGCAGTGAGGGAGCTTTAAAATGACGTTCACCAGGTGGCAGCACTAAGACACCTGTCAAAACGCTTATGTTTAATCATTTAATTACTCAGATACCCGCGAAACGAGACACAATAGTAAAACAATAACAGCGCGGTCTCATAGGACCGGTTGGGGATTCAAACGTTAAACTTTAATGACATTAGGTAGACACCAACGTCACCGTCACGTATACATTTTCAAAGGAAAAGACCCACACCACAAAAGTGGTGCTTGCGTTACGTATCGAGGGTTTGATTTCCATACAGAATTTTTGTAAATTTTGGAATCGTTGATGATGAGGCGCACTGGGAAGCCGATATGTTTCTGTAATAACATCTGACTCCTGAAATTATTTTGCACTTTGTTGTACCTACACTAAACAGTCACATCAAACATTTTATACGTGATGTGTGTTGTATTTTCTGCCAGGCGCTATAACTTTCGATGTAATCATAACACAACAGATTTAAATCACTTTTGTGTATATTTCTTATTACTCTTGTATTTTCAGCACTCGAGATGGTAGGCCTAGACAGGCGAGTGCTGGGTGGTAACCTGGTCTCCAGTACATACGCACTGGGTCAGGTTCTAACCGCAGGTGTGGCCTGGCTCGTCCCCTACTGGAGAACCTACACCCGGGTAATCTATGCACTCTCACTCATCTTCATCACATACTACTGGCTCTTAGAAGAGAGTATACGCTGGTTACTCAGCAAGGGAAGAAATAAAGAAGCTGCTAGAATTATCTTTAAAGCTGCAAAGATGAATAGAAAGAAACTGTCTTCAGACACCATCAAATTGTTAACAGAAGAACCTGAAAAACTTCCCCGAATAGATGATAAGGCTCCAATAGAGGAAGATAAAAGATCTATACTGATGAAAGTAGTAAGATCACGGAAGCTGATGTTTCGTCTACTGGTATGCTCGTTTTGGTGGATCACACTGACCTTCGTGTACTACGGACTGTCTATTAACTCAGTATCACTGGCAGGCAGCAGCTACTTGAACTATATTCTGACGTCGCTGGTGGAAATACCTGGGTACTGCATCAGCGGGCTCACGCTTGATAGGTTTGGCAGGAAGAGCTGCACCATGACGGCGTTCATCATCTGTGGGTTGTCGCTTATCGCGATACCTTTTGTACCTATTTGTAAGTTGTCTTATGGTCCTTTTTCATATATTATAGCAGCTTTTCGATACTTCTACGATATCATATTTAATACTTAAAACAAATGTTTATAATAATTGATAAGGAACATACTCTGCGGGCGTTAACACAATAAAATATATTACTACATAACATTTTCATTTGCTGTACTACATAACATTTGTAGTTTACCTCTCTTCGGGGAATACTCATGAAACTGATTTTATGGTAGCAACATACTCCTTTTTGATTACAGCAATGCTATGGCTTCAAACAACCCTCAATATGCTGGGCAAGCTGTGCATCAGCATGGCGATGAGCAGCGTCTACATCTACACAGGCGAGCTGTTCCCCACGCAGGCCAGGCACAGTATGCTCGGCACCTGCTCTATGATCGGCAGGATAGGCGCACTGGTGGCGCCGCAGACACCACTGCTGGTCAGTATTGTTTATAATAACAATAATCCTTCACCAAGACCAAAGTCTGGAATGTTCTCTGACCTGTGCTATGATGCTACCCCGTTATTTAATCATAGTCTTACCAGCCGTCATCTGCTTCTTAAAATAAAATGATCACATGGCTCGGAATCACCCCATCATCAGCATCTAGAAGTGACAGTAGTACTCAGTGCCATTCCTACAATTACTACAAAACTGTCAGTTGTGGCCAGTGCAAATAAGTACTATCACACTTGGCTTGATGCAACCTCTAGCAACAGTCATTCAGGCGTCTTCCACATGCATGTATTTACATCAAGTGATTCCGTTCGTTATTTAAATCTTTCTATTTCTTTAGATGGCATACATGGAAGCACTTCCGTACCTGTTGTTTGGTGGGATGGCGGGTACGTCGGGACTGCTGATGCTGCTAACCCCAGAGACGCTGAAGGCGCACTTACCTGACACCATAGAGCAGGCCGAAAACATGGAAAAGAAGAAAGTCGCTGCGGAGTAGGCGTTTTAATATAATAAAAATATGAATCTTTAGAAAATAAGATCGATGCTATATTACAGATCTACCGACATGTTAAATTTGTACAGGCGTGATTATTTTTATGTTATAAATTGGTGTTAACAGTATACAGACAGAGCAGTGGTGGCCCAGTGGTAACTGCCCCGACTTGCAAGTTTTAGGTTGCGGGTTCAAACCCGGCCAGGCTCTCAAAAGGTGAAGGAAAACATCGTGAGATCAATCCGCATTGGGCTTACTTCGTGTATTATAGCTTATTCCCTTTCCTAGAGAGGAGGTCAGAGTCCCAGCAGTGAAAACTTTGTAAGGCCAAAAATGCTAATAAAAAAAGTGTGCAGACATGCAATTGCAGTAACCCTGGAAGATATATTGGCATCGGTTGAAGATTTCTATGGTCTCGGTAGTTCTTCTTAGTCTAATCGTCTTACCAGTTTAGCTGGGGTCGAATGGCGGATCTAATGGCATTCTATTTGTTTGTCCGATTGAGTGTTTCTTCCTATCTGCGTAAAACATATATTCTGGAGTTGATTTGTGTACGCATTAAATAGTAACGGGCTCAATGCAGATCCCTGGTGCACCCTATTTCTAGGTAAAATAACGCACTAAGACCAGCAAGATTTTTAACGCGCGTTTTAGTGTTTGGATAAATATATTAATCTAGCGATAGATAGTAGTCTGAGTTATGTTTGGTACTCATTGCTTGTCATACTAAATTTTGAGACACCCTATGGAAAGCATTTTCTAAGTCAATGAATGTAAGGTAAAGATTTTTATATATGACGTGTATATGACGTTTTTCCGTGAAAACTGTAATTCTTAGTTTAGAGTTAGACATTTTGAGTGATTAGAACTAAATGTTTTTTACACTGGTAAGCATGGATGATGTTAGACATTTGACATTTTTACAGAGTGTGATTTCTATTATAGCTGTAACTAAAAAAAAGTAATAGTATATGTGTGTGTTTGTAATTTGTAATTTACGATTAGCTTAAGTTTTAGTAATGATTTTGATGACCACAAGACTGTAGTGTAGCTGTAAGTACAGTACGGTCAAACTACTAATACTCGTATGATAACAGTTTACCTTTGACGACATACTTTATGTCTAAACATATTTTTTGAAGTTAGGTATTGACAGTACCTACCAACCTTTCTACAGAGCTTGATTTGCCGAAAAAGTACAAGATCTACAATCATGTTACCTTGTGTAGTAAAATTGTATAGAAAATAAATAAAATAGTCAATGTCATGTTATTTTATAATTTTTTGTTTTTTTTTACAATATTTTTTTAATTTTTATTTAATCTGATAATTTATTCTGATAATTTATTCCTTTGTGTTAAAAAAAATGGTTGTGTCTTATCATGTGGCGACATTTAATATTATATAGGTAATACGGGTAATAAAGTACAAATTAGTAATAATATATGCAAGAACGGTTCGTCTTTGTGGACACACTACTTTGTACCCAGACTGGCACCCCTGTAAAACATTATCAGCTTAATAAATTTAATAAAATTTACCAAAATCTGACTAAGTATATTTTTATCCGACATCTAGTCGTACCTGTTATTTTTATACGTGTACAAACTAGGTAGAAGCTTACTATGAAACAAGGTATTCCTTATTTTTGCAATTTATTTATCTAGTGTCTTACACATATGCCAGATATTGCACTGCAAATGTTGATTTACAATTGCAACCGGAATATAATATTTTGATATTATTATGGAATGTCCAGTCATCAACAATGTCAAACTTGTCTGTAAAAAAGTATAAGAAACTAGCACTACTATCAGCGGATTCGACCGCGTGGGAGTCGAAAAGTCTGCTATGAGAACAAACATAGAAAAAAAGTAATATTATATTACGGACTTATTTAAATTGATTGGCAAGTTTTTGATGTTTAACAAAACCATAATAAAACTTTCTGTAAATCTGGGGATCTTCTTTTATTCACCCAAGTGACAGTTTTTGGGTAAAGATTTATACTGTGATGCCTTACCTTACCTAAGCATTCGGGCTGGTTGGAAAAACATGCTTTAAATGCCTGCTGCCTATACCTAACCAAGATACGCTTACCCGAAGAGGGACACAGATTATCATGGTGGTGTAGATACACCTCTCGAGAGTGACCAGTGAGTGAGTTACGGCAACGACAACCAATATTTACATAAGATCTCCGACACCATAATCCCCACTGCACCAAAACCTCCAAAAGAAGCCACAGCGCACCGCATTTATAATCTACGATAATAATTAAATTAACATCTGTTCAGAAAGGTTTAACAAACTCAATTTAATACCTTTACGACTTTAATTCCTTTAAACTGTTATCGAGACTGTGGACAAAAAGCCATAATTGCAGTGGATTAACTTTAGCTTCTTAGTGGATTTACTGCAGATAGCAACAATGCAAAAACGATAAGGATTACCCTGCAATACAAGCATTAGTTGTCCTGAATGAACTGATGGCGCTAAATTAATAAAAAAGATAAGCACATTAATTAGAATTTTACATAAAGTAACAGTGCTGTCAGTAGGTCTAGTAGTCAGTGGCCCTCTGGCTGCTATGCCGGAGGTCGTGGATTCAATTCCCATCCAGGACATATATTCGTGTGATAAACATCATCATTTATTCTTTATCTGGATGTAATTTATCGATAATATGTATGGGTTAATTGTGTTTATCAGGTGTCTAGTACTTATACCACAAGCTCTGCTTAGTTTGGGACTAGATGGCGTTGTGTGAAAATTTTAGAATACTATATTATAATATTAAAGAACCATTATCAAAGTTAGTATTATAAACAAGTCAAACATGCTCGCGATTCGATACTTCGATATCGATACTCGTTATTTCTACATAGATGGCCGTGTGTATACGTCGGTTCAGTCGCACTTTAGTTGCTCATGTGTGTTTGAGCCGAGAGCAATCACGAGTCAAATCACATCAATGCTTGCCATCATCGTCCCGTCGGAAAGCCTCCCGCCCGGACACGACTTGCACATGTACACAACATCTACCTACCTAGCCTTTTTCCCAACTATATTGGGGTCGGCTTCCAGTCAAGCTGGATTTAGCTGAATACCAGTATTTTACGAGGAGCGGCTGCCTACCAGACCTCCACAACTCATTAACTGGGGTAACATGGTACTTCATGGCAAGACTGGAGTCAGATTTACTGGCTTCTGACTATCCGTAACGACTGCCAAAGATCTACAAGTAGGTAACAGCCGGGACCGTTTTTTTTTTTTTTTTTGTTTTTGGGGAAATAGACCACGTACTTTCCGAGGCACGGAGGAAACTCGTTATGTTAAGATAGTGGTCATCCATCCACAGACCAACCTTGGCAAGCTTTGCATAACCTTGAAGATCGACCCGTGCGGCTGTTATTGTCTAGCGACGAGCTCCACTTACCCATGCACACAACATGGACAATTTTTAACAGACTCCGCACCCAGGTATGGTGCAGTAAAGACAATATCCACAGATGGGGATTCTCAGATGAATTTAATCTTCAGTGTTGGAGTGGCGACCCTCCGCAAACCAAGTCCCATCTTCCATCCTGCATCACATGCCCTGTCACGTGTTCGCGTAGGGACTTAATGACAGCATCAGTGGACGTCATTGCCGTAATTGAATACTAGCCCAGGCAAGGAATTTAATAGGTTTTGCCATCGATACGGTAAGAAGAAGAATGCGACACGAAACGATATAAAAACAAAATAAGTATTTTGTTTTTACGTAGAATACAATGTTTCGCTGTGAGCTATCTTTGGCGTGTGCGTGCGAGATAGCGATACAAATCGCGACCGCCAGCTATCGTAGATAGGCATCTTTGGCATGTAATTACTCTGATAAGCTCAGATCGAACACTGATATTTCAGTCCATTAAGAAGGACTGCCGTTTTCCCAATCTAAGTTACGTTTTTTTTATTATTATTGATAGGCTCGCGCTTGACCACATCAGCTCACCTGATGGTAAGCGATCATGTGGTCGACGATGGAGCATGCTTGCCTAGAAGCAACCTATTCACTCTTGACTTAAAGACCCCTAGGTTGTAACTATCATGAAACACAGACCCCGGCAGGGAATTCCAGTCTTTAGCTGTACGCTTAATAAATGTACTTCCAAAACGCTTTGTACGTATAGGTGGAATGTTCACTATGTACCGGTGGTACATGGTGAACACCGCAATGCCGTACGTCTAGTGGTCCGATGATGAAACGGGCTTGGAGGAATTAAATTGTGCAATTCCTGTGCACACTCTCCGAAATACAAACGATAGAAAACCAACAGGCTAGCAACTCGTCGTCGATGCTCCAGACTTTGAAGCTTTGACTCGAAAAGCGCATCATTACCGATGATCTTCTTGGCTCGCTCCTCAATCGACTCAAGCGCTTCAAGCTGGTACTTGGCAGATTCGTCCCAAAGATGAAAGATGAATGAATGATGAACGAGATCATCTAACCGATTTCGGCTACAGCGGCTTACAATATTGGACCATACGTCCCTCTGGAGTACTAATGCACACAGACTCTTACTTTCACTGATAGTAAGAGTATCCTGATGATTATTCTCGTTAATTGCGAGGCTTCAATCGTATGACATTCGCATCAAACATAATCTGTAATACATAAACAAACTAATGAGCTCACATTTTACTATCTACATTTTTATTTTACAAAAACAGATTATTGGGCTTTTTATTTTCGACTTCTTTATTTGTATTCCAATTTTTTTTAACTAATTTACAAGCAGATTATCTAATGTTTTTATAATATAATTGTAGATTTTTATAGACAACTTTTAGATAAAAAGACATGCCAAGATTGTTTACATTTAGTTAACTACCTACCTAAACCGACGGAGTATAGTGCTTGACTGCGATCCCACCTGATGGTAAACAGTGATGCAATCGTTGATGGTGAGGCGCACTAGCTTATTAAGAGTCTATTCACACCTAAATAATTATAATCGGACGGGAAAACCTAATTATAATAATATACTTTACATCTGACATTTTTCTGGAGCTTACAGATAGAAGTAATAATGTAAAATTAATATGAATTCCTTTTATCTGAACGCCCCTTTACATGATCTACCTAATTTCAGACTCCTATGTAACTTTCACCTACGAATAGGCATAGACCATAACTGTATTGACATCACACCACAGTATAACTAATTATTTTATAATTGGTTGGTTTGTTTGTAAAAAATGATTGTAAATTAGTTCCTGTTCCAGCAAATACTTAAAAGGTTTTTCTTTCTTTCTTGGTTTAGTGTAGAATTGTTACTTAGGCCATCTTAATAGTACAGCCTAGCGTCCAGCTTAACTTGTGCCTCTTTATTACACCTATTATCTTTGGCACATAGAATCAGATTATTATTCAGATACCCTGTTTAATCTTATATTTGGTCCTGATTACAATTATTTACTGCCATCAGTTGACATGAAGGTTCCTTAGTATGCAATAACAAATGTAATGAATTCCACTCTACTCGTAATGCTTGTAGGTTTATCAGAATTATATGTCTTGCAGGGCTCTGGCATGTGCGTAGATGACATTTGACTAATGGTCTTGAAGATTTATCTGAGTTGCAAAAGTGCCGTAATTACACATTTACAGTTTTCCTATATTTTTACTGGGATGCTAAATTTCAGGATTTAACCAGTTAGGTTACAAAAGTTTTGATTTCCAAGTGAGTGTCAGAATAAAAGGTATAAACAGCCTTAACTTAAGATTGTATTGACACAGAAGTTTTGATTTTTTTGCAGCTTCACGGAATTCAACTTTAGTATAGCAACTTCGTAGCTCCACCCGTTCTCGAGAAAAAGGGTCTTGACAGACGAACCACAAAGCGATCCTATAAGGGATCCAGTTTGCCCGACTTAGGTACGGGACCCTAAAAACCATTCATTAATCAATGTGACGCATGGGAAAGTACGTTAGTATAGTGAGCAGAAGCCAGTACAAGGACAGTAAACATTTAAATGAGTCGCAAATTAATAGCAGAGATACCTTATCGTACAGATATCGAATATCGATACTTATCACTTTGAACATACCTTTCGGGTGATTATAATATTAGAGATTAAGATAAAGGAGGAGATTAAATAATTATAATACAATCAATTAATATTCCATCAACCATAACGCACTTCGGCGCTTTTACAGCCCTGGCCGAGCGTCTCGCCCATCGCGGACGAAGTAACTATTTATTAATCTATGTCCTTGTGAATATTGAGTATATTCATTCGTAAGAACATGAAAAAGAACGAGCTCACGACGTTTGTTCTGCCATAGTTTTTATTGATCAAACTGTCTTGAAGAACGTAGGCTTACCGTCCGATAGTTCGGTAATATTATAATTCAAGTCGTCGAGTTCCAAGCGCGCCTCAAAGATATGTCAGATGCCGTACGGGCCAATAGCGCCCTGCACACGTACAGTTCGGACCGCGGGAAACGCCACGCGCCGTTCCATCCCGCGCTCCGAACTGTACGTGTAGATGTGCGGGGCTGACAGTCCGATCTGGCGCATCGACGCGAACGCATGTCTCACAGTTTGGCGCGCGCATCACGTGTAAACGTAAAATATAAAGAATGGCGGTTTGGAGCGTCGAGGCTCTCACTGAATTCATTCGTTTGTTCCGTGAACATCCGTGTCTCTGGAAGATAAAAAGTAAGGAGTAGGTATAGTAACGTGACGCGGACAGCGAGCACTGGGAAGGGGTTTAGTCAGTAAGAGCCTGACACACCCTCCCGCTCCGCCCAAGAGTGGGAGAAGTCATTCAGATGATTCCCCTACCCGAAAAAAAAACTACAGTTCTGGTACGTAAAAGGGAACTAAAGGTACACACATTAGAGTTTCTTAAAAGAGTGACAATTTCGTTCCACTCACAGTGGGAGAAATAATTTGATAAAGCAAAACCATCTTTCAACAGCTTCAAATGAACTAAAAACTCACATTTTTAGATCATAAAATTTTTAAACCTCTTATGATTCCCCTACAATAAAAAAAGAGGTGCATTTCGCAAAGAATTGAAGAAAGTAACGGAGACACGGAACAAAAACTTTTAAAAGTTATAACGTTCCACGCGCCATTCCAAACTGCAGTCCAAACTCTTGAAAATCAATTTACACGCACAGTTCGGAACGTTTGTCTAGATATGTAAGTTTCGTCCGCAGTCCAAACCGTGAATGCATTTTTAACCGTAATCAGTAAAACAGTTTGATCCGCAGTCCAAACCGTACAGATCTAACCGCGGTTTGGAACGCAGTCCAAGATGCGCGGTTCGAACTGTACGTGTGCAGGGCGCTAATAGGTTCGAAGCCTCTGAAACCATGGCTTCTGAAAGGGAAACCCGGGCCCTGGAACGACGGCAAAGAAGGAACAAAGGCGTGGGTTTTACCGAGTAAAACACTGTCGTAAAATACGTCTGACCCACCCTCCCTTTCCGCCCAAGAGCGTGAGAAGTCATTCTGATGATTTCATATCGAAAAAAACTCGGAATGATTTTACAAAACCGGATTTAGGCTGCGTTGCTTCTTAGTATATCAAGTACATGTCAGAATCAAATACTTAATTATGATAAATTGGGACAAAATCCTGAATATTTACTAATCGGCATCACGTTTTTGCCCGTAATCACGATCGCTAATTGTCATTATTGTGATATGGACGTCTGTATTTTGTCCCGAGTCATCGTGGCGTATTTACCTACAGCCAGTAGTATTATATAGTAGTAGTATATTTACCCTTGGGCTAAGGGGGCCAAGGTCGTCAAGGCAGCCGCCTTAACCCTTAAAGCAAGCAGACGAATTAATCAGTTTGTTTTAGGTAATTAAAATTTTTAACCTTGATTGGCTTGTTCTTATGTCCTTTAATCCTTGGTTTTTATTTTTATCAATAGTAATAAAAAAGTCACACAAATATTTAGATATCGGTGCCCCTTTCAGTCGATATTTCACTGTTGTTACGATCGACTGAGGGGCAATGGATGGCGCACCGTTCGCGGTACCGTGGTGCGGCACGGCGCCGCGCCATCCGCCGGCAGCGGTGCCGTACCGTTGCACGGCAAACGGCGCCGCACCGTAGACATGGGTCCACGCCCTCAGGCCCACCCTGCGCCAGTACAGCGCCGCAAACTCAAAAAAAATGCTTTGGAATGTCCGAAGTGGACACGCAGGCGTGGAAAGCGACATGGGATACCCGATGTGAATTATTTTCCTCGTTTCCATCGTTAATTATTGAAAAGGCAAACGATCTTGATGTTTGCAAAGAGGTTTTAAATAACACTTATACCCGTCAATTTAAACTAGATAAGACCGGTCTACTAATCTGACAAGAAATACCAAAATTCGTTTAAAAGCTTTTAAATATTTTGAGAGTGGAAAAATATCAATTAGATCGTTCTGAGTGCAGCGAGCTGGTTCCACTGACTAAACTAGTGTTCATTTTGCTTTCTCAAACCACGGTAGATATTTTGAACAATTCCGCAGCCCTGCCAGGCGTTGGGTACGCTACAACCGAGGCGATAAGTCCCCTCAGTCTTTGAGGCATTCCTCCAACCGTTGTGTAAACCTTCCGCAGGACACGGTGGAGCATATCGTGAAGTCTATATCTCTGGGGTGGATCCGCTGTGTCTTCATGGGGGTAGCACCGACCACTCGCACCAGGTCCTGGTTTGGCGACACTGTCTCGCTCCACCATGACTTACTTGACTTAATGTCCTATGTCCCCTAGATGGGGCAGAGGGCGTCCACAGTAATCCTCCATCGCGAACGGTCTTGAGCTTCACGCTTCACCTCGCTCCACGTCATTCCGTTGTTCGCTGCTTCTGCTAACACTTCTCGCTCCACCATAGAGCTGGCAAAATCACTTGATAAGTTTTCCAGAGTACTCCGGGGAAAACTGCTGACTGGCGAAAAGGTAGGACGTTTCAGTTTTTTTTCGTTTGTCATTTGTGCCTTGATAGGGTGAACTTTCAACGAGTTTATGTAAAAAATTCTAGTCTCCCATCTCATCAGCTAATCATACAGTTCAATACTATATTTTACACTTTACACAAACTGCATCATCGAGAATTACCCACATTTATTATCTTTATTCTACCGTTTTTTAATTTTTGTTTCCTTAGCCCATTACCTACTTAGTTTCACACTTACAAATACACTATCTTATGCCTATTTACGAGTATTATCTCATTTAACAGATTTTGCTAGTTATTAAAACTTTACTACTACATAATTATTCATCCACAGGTACTAGCACATTCTCAATAGCAATAATATGTTTTTATTAATTCACTTAAACTTAGCTGATTTTTTCCTAAAATCTACTATTTACAGAGTACACAATCATTTTCTATGTACTTTCGACTGCGGTGTGCCGAGAGCCTCTGCTTCCTCCAGGGTGTCCGGCATCTTGGTGCCGAGGGTCTCAGGCTGCGTGAGCACCAGGATACCGGAGAGGATGCCCATGGCGCCGAACATTACTGACGGGATACCGGGCCAGTAGTCCATCTGTTCAAGAGAAACATGGTTAACGTCTGGTGATGCTAATGATATTATACGAGTATGTGCTTACTAAAAGCAAACACTTAACTTGTTTGTAATAATATTGTAGTTAGCTAACAATAGAAACTTGTTAGTTTTTCTGAGAAAAATGAACAAATCATGCTGACTATAACAGTACTGGATAATTAACAAAAAACCGGGCAAGTGCGAGTCGGACTCGCGCACCGAGGGTTCCGTACCAACTTACCTATGAAAACAGTTCAATTCTCGAATCGAGTCTCGAAGATTAATCTATCACATAACTACTATAGGTTGGGAATTCAAACATTAAAAAAAAAATGTTGTGACGTAACTACACTTTTTTAGTTTTCAGACTTTCCCTATATTTGTGCTATAATACCTTGCTTCGTGCCAAATTTCAAGATTCTAGGTCAACAGGAAGTACCCGATGAATTGATTCCTTTGACGATGTCGAAATGTACGTTTTTTTGCAACATAAACGGGCGTATCTTTTTGTCCCGTCAACTTACAAGTTTGATTTTTGCACAGTTTCAAGGGACCGCAGACTTGAGTATATAGTTTTAATTTCAACTTGATACCTTTACGCATTCCCGAGATAAAGGGTCTTGACAGACAGACAGACAGACGGACAACAAAATGATGTGTATGCGATAGGGTTCCGTTTTTTCCTTTTGAGGTACGGAATCCTATAAATCTATACTAATATTATAAAAAGGTACAATTTGTAAGTTTGTATGTTTGTAAGTTTGTATGTAGGGGGTAATCTCTGGAACTACTGGTCCGATTTGATTTGATTTGATTTCAGTCTTAGATAGCCCATTTATCGAGGAATGCTATAGGCTATATACCATCACGCTATGACCCACGGGAGCGGAGCAGTAACGAAAAATGCGGGTGAAACCGCAGGGGACAGCTAGTAATAAATACACTTAGCAGTACTTGTTTTATTGGGAAATCATACGAGGACTTCTCCCGTTTTTTGGTAGTGGAAGGGCGTGTCAGAATTTTAAAGACTTAACCCATTTGTATGTTCCTTCTTTGCCTTTCGTTCCTGAACCACAGGTTTTCCTTTCAGAAGCAATCCCATGGCCCCAGACACTTACCAGTACTGGAGTGAGTGGTGCAATGATGGAGCCGACACGGCCCACCATGGAGGAGAAGGCGAGCAGTCGGTGGCGGTACTGCGTCGGGTACAGCTCCGACGTGAACAGGTACAGTGACGTGAACACCACCGAGATGCCGAACTTAGCGAACAAGTAGACCACCAGACGCAGCGTTGTCAGATCTGCAACACATCAAAACAAGATCGATGATTTCATACAGTCCGTTAGGTACTCTCTTTGTTGTTTCTGAGAGTCCTAACCCTGGCCAGAGCCCAGTCTTCTCAACGCTCTGTAAGATACAGTTATTTTGTAAAGTATCTTTAAAGAGTTCAGATTTTTCCTGTATTTCTCTATGCTTCTTGCCGTTCAAGATTCTAAGTAATACCCTTAGGAAGTTGATTTTCTAGCGAGTGTCAAAATAAATGAGCTATAAACGGAAATGCAAACGGCAGAAAAGGCCTTAGCTTTCGATTGTGTTTACTCAGAAATTCACTGTTCCAAGGAGTAGAAGATACGAATCAGACAAGACTTACCATCCGGAATGAAAGCGAAGGCAATGTTGCAGGCAGCACTGAACAGATAGCCTCCAGAGAGTGTGGGCTTCCTGCCGATCCTGTCGAGGATGAGCACGGCGGTGTAGAAGCCGGGGATCTCGATGGCGCAGGTCAGGATGTAGTTAAAGTGCATGGTTTCGGACAGGCTGGTGGCGTTGATGGACAGCCCGTAGTACACGAAGGTTGCTGTAATCCACCAGATGGGAGTGGTGCAGACGCGTCGCAAAAGTACCCGAGAGCGGAAGATGCCGGTGAAGAGGTTCGATACATCAGCGTCTACCACCTATACATGAAAAAGGGTATATAATAAAACGCTGCATTTTGATCGTTTTAATCGCATGGAGGGTCGAAGCTCTTTCGACTGAAATGATAATCGATCGTCCACTGTTGGCACATAGGCCTTCCCCGAGTGTCGCCGCAATGAACGGTCCTATGCATCTTGCATTCTATCGAATTCCCACAACCCTTACCAGGTATTACATATATGTATTTTTGTTTGTAAGGACTCGTAATGCACTCCAAAACTACGGAACTGATCTTAAATATTATTCCAGCTGTATGACAGTTACTTTATCACTGAGTGACACAAGTATACATTTTCTGCTCTCACGTAGGTAAAGCCACTGGCAGAAGCTAGTAGTTTATATCTCAATACAGACCTTGTCTGGCTCTGGTGGGTTACACAGTGCTTCTAGCGACTGCTCGCTGATCGTCGTCATATTGCGTTTGGCCACTCGCTGCAGCACTTTCTTTGCCTCGTCGTACTTTTTCTGTGACAGCAACCACCTCACACTCTCCGACAGGATCCAGTAGTAGGAGATGATGAGTAGGCATGGGATGTGAATAGCAAGGATCATGTATCTCCAGGGTTCGATGAGCCAGGCCATTCCTCCGAGGACCATTTGTCCGACGGCGAACATAGCCGAGCATGTGGCGCTGGTAAATACACGGTACTTTGGCCCCACGAACTCAGTAGCTGGAATGAAGGAAAGATTAAGTACTTTTTTGATGCTTTAAACCAATTAGATGACGCACATACTACAAAAATGTTCTCGCAACAATCAAATGCTTACCAAATATGTAAGAAGAACTGAAAGTTCCAGCACCAAACATGGTCTGTAGAAGCTGCAGGGTCAAGTACATGGGGTAGTTGACGGAAAAGGCTCTGATGATTCCGAAGATGGCTACATTGGTGATGCTGATGACGAGCGCAACACGTCTTCCAAATCTGTCGGAGATGTAACCTGCAATGGGTAGTACCAGCAAGTTACCCACGCTGCTTAGAGTACCAGCTAATGTACGAAGCCAATCTTGACAACCCAGGTCGAACTGAAAATTTAATAAACATATGTGAATGAATTTGCGCTTTCCCATTAAAGTAAAGAAAATACACCTTTTCTTTGCGATCGTGTAAATTTATGGTACTAACGTCATAAACGCAAGAGTTGTCCCTCGCGTAAACGAATCCTTCACAATCCTGTTCCTTGTCGTTGAAGATGTCAGCTGGGCAATAGTCCAGGGTACCGTTTCCTCCGGCAGGCTCGTACCGGGCGCAGGACACAAACCCATTCGCGTTGTCTGCAGCTGGGATTGCGTTTGTTATCCATTCTGTTCTAAATACTTCGCTCTTCCCGGTTTCTCCACATTCGGGAATCTGGCATCTGTGGATGGAATAGAATGAATAACTGGTGAGCGCAAAACTGTACTCATAGAAAATTGACAGGAATTGTACACACATGCTGAAACAAAATAAACAATAGGCAGATTTTGCGAAAAGGCACATGACTCTAACTCCTTCTGTTGCTGAATAATATGCACCTGTGCGGGATGGCGGCTGCAGAGAAGATGTACTCAAACATGAAGGCTGACAGGATAATGGGGACGGAGACGAGCAGCAAGTTCAGGATCTGGTAGCGGCCGAACTGCCCCAGCTCGTTCACCAGCACATCGTCCAGGTCCAGTGGCCTCGCGAACAAGCTGCCCTTGTCGCCTGGACCCTCGGCGTTACTGTCCCTCCGCTTATCCACCATCACTAGTTTTCTATCTTCATTTCTGACGTCTATGTCTTCGGCTAGAGCACGCGGCGTCTTTAGCCATGAGCTCCGAAGAAGTGACTCGCAGCACATCGGGTTGAAACTAGGGGAGGTGTTATCAAATAAATGTGGAGGATTATAATAATATAACAATTTAACGATAAACTCTTAGAATTTTGAGATAGTACATTGTTTATCGTGGATAGACGAGACCATAGCAGGCAATGCGAGAACATTGTGGAGGTGACGAGACTAACGGGGATGTGAAACGAAAAGTAGTCTGCCGAGTGTA
This sequence comes from Mythimna separata, assembly GCA_030763345.1. Lineage (NCBI taxonomy): Eukaryota > Metazoa > Arthropoda > Insecta > Lepidoptera > Noctuidae > Mythimna > Mythimna separata. The sequence goes on along the minus strand of CM061181.1, from coordinate 857,544 downwards.
GCTGATCTTCTTACTCTCGCAATAAATATAGGATTGAAAATATCCAGTCCCTAAGAGATTATCTATCGGGTATTTAGGTACTTGCGAGTAACTTTTCAACTTGACAAACACGCTGGAGAGTATCAACCATCGCATCATTTATACTTGACTATGTCAGACGAAGGTTTATGTTTTTTGATCTATGTATATATGTTTTTGGCAAGTTCTAGAGACTAAATGGCCTGAGACAAAATTTGAAAGAAAATACTGAGAAATTTTTGTTTCAAATTAGGTATATTATATTTTTTATCACAAATTCATGGCGGATAATAAAATAAAGGGTGCAAGAAGACGATTTCGATAGCGCTTCTATCGCGATGCAAACGTGATTCAGTAAAGAGATTACACGGTCGTGCATTTGCATCGATACAGCTTTTTTTAGCTTTACGAAAGTAAAACAATGTGAAGCAGCGCCAATGCGTTAAGATTAATTGAAATGATAATAAAGACACCGTTTATCATTTATTATTTATGGTCATTTATCGTGACCATTGTGTCATTGTTGTAGGTATATGAATATCGGCACGTGAACTTAACAGCCGAAAAGATAATTATCTTTAATCAGTTAGAGAACATCATAAAAATAAGTACCTATTCAGTAAATTCACACGCGGAAGCCTGAAAAGCAGGCAATAAATCATAAGAACCTATCATAGTCTTTCAGTGATGGTCATGAACTAGATTTTCCTTGAATCAAAATCGGAAAGGTTTTTATTTTACATAAGCCTACATGGGCACTTATAAAACGTCAGAAGCTAGTGCACGGTCCCAATTGGTCGTTTCCTATATAGAGGAACCGGCAAGAAACTCCATGGTTACTCTTTTATATAAACTATTGAGTTTACAATATTTTTGGAGGGTAGTATCCAACAATATTGTACACTTGATAGTTTGCAACAGCCCAAAAACATTGAGGGGATGACTAGCGCAGACGGCGGGACGGACTCACTTTTCCTTGGGATTGCGTTGCGTGCAGAAACGCTGGCCTTCAGCCGTTCGGTGATCTGGTATCTCTGTATTATTCTCTTGTTGACTTCCTCGATTAGATAATGACTTGGTTCCTCTGTTGTTTATTTTATTACTAAGTTAGGTCATTATTTTTGTAAAAAAAATGTGATACTTTATTAGGTTAATAAATCGTTATATTGTTTAATTATGATTTTACTTCTGTACTTATAATATTTCCATATTACAATACTATCAGATAGATATGAAAGAAAGAGGTTTTTCTAAAATGACCTTCAGCAGGTAGCTGCACTGGGTCGTCAACCCGCTTGTGTTAGTTAAACATCTACATAACTAACCCTTAGAAGTTAACACTTAGAAGTTAACATCATGGCGATATGACATGACATATACATTATCAAGAGTAGAAGGACTTCACGACTAAAAAGCGCCAACTAGGGAATACAATCCTGAAACCGCGGGTTCCCGCAAATGCGAGAACCCGCACTTTTTTTTGCGGAATTAGAATTGGAGTTTACTTATGCGGTTTAGGTACACGCTTACAGGATTGAATTACAAGAAAAATAGTTTTAGATAAGTTTTTCAGACCTAGCATAGCCTTATTGGGGCCATGGGTTCGTTTCTGAAAGGGAAACCCGTGGTCCTGGAACTAAGGAGTGGGTTTTAGTCCGTAAAAGTCTGACATGCCATCCTGCTCCACCTAAAAAAACCGGGCAAGTGCGAGTCGGGCTCGTGCACTGAGCGTTCGGTGTACCAACTTACCTTTAAACACTTTAATTCCCAAAAGAAGAAAGATATTTTTCAGAATCGCAACACTTTTTTTTCTTGTGACGTTACTATAAATTTTCAGTTTTCAGCCTTTTTCCTATATTTGTGCCATGAGACCTTGCTTTATACCAAACACTATGAATTTTGATTTCCTTGAGAGTATGTAACAAGTTTGATTTTCGCACAACTTCAAAGAACCGAAGACTTGAGTATATGGTTTTAATTTCAAGTCGATACCTGCACGCGTGATAATAATCTAAAACCAAATAGAGTTTTAAGAACTAGCGAAATGTTTTAAGTGTGATAATTAGGCGTAAGATAGTGCCAGTGTTTGTTTACGAGTAAGGTGTGAAAATCAGTATTAGACGAATATAACATAAATGTAACAAGAGAAAAAAAAGTGCCAGTCGGACTCACGCGCTGAGGGATCCATACAAACTTATTTTTGTAAAAAATGCAAGTCTCGAAGATAGAAAAAGTCAGAATCGCAAAAATATATATGTTTTTTTGTTATGAAACTACTAATTTACAATTTTCAGACTTTTCCAGGGCCTCAAGTCTGCAATTAGAATTTTATCTGAATTGTCGATCATTGGCCTTATAATTGTTGATTTTGAAGTTAACAATACCACACTTGTCGTGACTATAAGGAGTCAGTTTTTTTATTATTTCGAGGTATGGAACTCTAAAAAACCGAAGAATAAAAATAAAAAATGTGGGTAAATGTCAAACGAGTTAGATTGCAATCTGTGTATTCACACTATTCACTCAATCCCTAACTAGTGCGTTATTGGTGCTCTGCGCGACAGAGCGTTTGTGAACGAGTTTCCTAATTTATTCATTTTTGTTGTGAGGTGCTTTGAAGGTGAAACATTAAAAATAAATATAATGTTAAATATGGATAGATGGTGTGGAAAAAGTGGAGTCAGTGATATCTAAGTAAGTAACATGGGCCAAGAACAGGTAGATAGTGAAACCCTAAAAGTATATTTTTTATCTGACTAACAATTATGAATTCTTTATTTGTGTTACCTTGTTAAATACGCATGTATGTTAATTATTTACTGTGTTTTAGATTCGTGACATTAAAAATAAAACACGTAGCTAGCGTAGGTCTAGATAATTTTATTAATAAGTAAATAAAAGATTTAACCATTACGACATATTATGTCGTAATGGTTAATTATAGTACATTTAAGGTCGTGTTCTTCAGTGTCGTTGTTGTTTTTGAGGCCCAGGTAAAGATATTACCCATGAGCTATAAAAGCCTTAGCGTATAGTATGTATATAGTATAGAATATCAGGCTAGTATCCGCAACTCCACGACTAAAGTGCGTAATTTGTTCGTACGGGTGGGAAAATGTGTCGTTTCTTGTCGAGTAAAGTTGGTTTAAAGTGTAAAATAAAACTAATTATCCGAACGAACTGTGTTCTCATTTCCAGAACTCTTTAAAATAGCTACACTTACCCCGGTATTCAATATTAATGATCCAGTGAGATAGCGCAGCTAGTGGGGCGTGCTGTAGCCCAGAGTGATAACAGTGTTGTAAGATGTTAATAATTATTTAGATTTAATATTTTAAGAGCCATTATTTATATAAGACGTAGGCCAGGCAAGCGGGATTGACGCTATCTGTAGTCTGCCTGACAGAAACTTTGGCAATCAAAGTTTTGTTTTAAGTGCAAACTACAGATCTCCTGCTATTGGTCAGATTGCCAGAATTCTGGTAATAGTATGAAGTAAGTTATGTTGGGCCTAGGATCACAAAGTGGTAATCGACTCCTAAAACTTACTAATAAAACGCCTTAGGTATCTATTAATTTAAATATATTACTACAATTTTATCAAACGTATGCTGTATAATAATAAAGATTCATACAAACACGTGCGAGGCAAACGCCCTGCACTGCTTGTTGTTAACACTGTGTACAAAGAGATTACAGAGCAATTTTATCACTAGACCATTTAACTTGACCGATAGAAATAATAACCCAGGTAGTAGATAGATAAATAATAATACCTGTAGGATAAAGCATTGACGATACTCGTATAGTCGCCCATTTGGCTCGAAGAAACTAGGGAGGTCCCTTAGTTATGAATGTTAAATCATTAACGTATGAATTCGGGAAGCCTATGAAATAATAATATTTATTCCAGAAGCCCTTCATACTTCAGTGGCCTGGATGTCACAGTCCTAAGCTGGCAAAATTTTCGCCACACAGATAGGCTCACCACGATTGTGGTTATAGGTTCCGTTTTGAGGACAGTTAGAGAAACACACCAGCATCCTCATTCATTCAGTTTTCACCGGACACAGTTATTTCGTGAGTTTCCTATTTTTAATGTGACGGGAAGATATACCCTTTTGTTACCATTCTGCGAATCGTTCGGAGGACACGATGAAAGTCTATCTGCCCTAGTCCAGGCCATAGTACAAAGCGAGAGGTCATGGGAAGCAACCATCTCCTGCAAGGCAGTAATGCTACCAAACGAGGCAATGCTTGGGCTTGCAGCCGCTTACCAAATGCGAGGGATTCGGGAGCCATAGGGTCATTGCAGGCCACTGAAGGACTGATCTCTGTTAGGACAGCCGTATTGTACTAAAGATTCCTTACAGGGGTGGATTTGAGTTGGTAAAATTCTGTGACTCCCTCTTGGTTTACTCAGGTTTCAAATAAGAGGATCTGGAGAAACTCAAATGAAATGAAAAGCACAATTCCTTATTGGTAAATTGGCCTTTCAATTAAAAAAAAATCTAGTTCATCGTCATCACTGATAGACTATGATGACTATCGATTAATTGGCCGCTGTTTGAGCTACCATGTGAATCTACTGACTACGTATTGTGGTAGGCATAGAAATCCTATAACTGATAAGTATGTTTTGCAATTTAGATATTTCCTTTCGGCTATCAAGTTCACGTGTCGACATGTAGATATCTAGACTATGGTCACGATACAATACGATAAACGGTGCTTTTATTATTATTTCAATGAATCTTGCATATCAACGGAGAATTTTTATGGTCTTTAGATTAATGCATTGACCAAATTAATTATTTATGCGCTCCACTATATTATTTGATTATTTAAAAACACTATCTTTATATCTTAGGTCGAAATCTGTTACTTTAAGCGGTCTGATGCAGCCGGTGATATTTATTTAATTTCAATTATAATTTTGATGCTACTGCATTAGACTGTTTTAAAAGTCTTTCGATTTTGTAGTTTTTTATGGTCGGGTTTTAGACATTGTCTTTGTCTGTTTTGTTTACATATATTTTAGTTTTCTGTTAAATTTTTATATATGTAGGTAATCAGTGTCACTCTCGCAACTAACGACACCTGTATAGACCAAATGCAAAAAACCATTTAGGCTCTAAAACGTTTAAAAAAATATGCATATATAAACATATTGCTCGAAACACTTAAACCTTAATAATAATAATTTTCTTAGGAATTAGAGATATTCGATCCTATATGTATGTTATTGTAAGGATAAGAAGTTTAGCTACACTTGGCTAGCGGACTACGTTCCGTGTCACACACCTCTAAGTCTGCTCACCTCCACAGTGCGCGCACCGCACGCGACAGTTGCGTCTATCCACGATAAACAATGTACTATCGCTAAAATCTAAACAGCTTATCGTTAAATTAATATATTATTATAATCCTCTACATTTGTTTGATAAGACTTCCTCTTGTTTCAACCCGATGTGTTGCGGTTCACTTCTTCAGAGCTCATGGCTGGAGACGCCGTGTGCTCCAACTGAAGACACAGAAGTCAGAAGTGAAAAAATAAAAAAATAATAGTTAGCCATGGCGGCTGAGCGGAGAGACAGCAGTAACCCTGGGGGTCCGGGCAGCCGCAAAGGCAGCGTGTTCACGAAGCCGCTGGACCTGGACGATGTGCTGGTGAACGAGCTGGGGCAGTTCGGCCGCTACCAGATGCTGAACTTACTGCTCGTCTCCGTCCCCATCATCATGTCGGCTTTCATGAGCGAGTACATCTTCTCCGCCGCCGCCATCCCACACAGGTGCGTATTAATCAGCAATTGCAGCAGTAGGTATTGTCTTTTTGTAAAATTGACCTAATGTTTATTATGATGTCACAACATTTAGATATTAGCCTGCTGTACTTATCGCACGCCCAGAACAATACTGCATTAATTCAAAATAGCAATTTTTTCAGTTTTGCATTCTTCACATGCAAAACTAAGGACATATGCATTAACATTGTCATAACACGAGATAATGGTTTTTCGTTCGGTCTGAAAAATTTGCTATTTTGAATTAGTGCAGTATTGTTCTGGACGTGCATTATTAAAATTTAACCATACAAATCAGCATTCTAAATCAGCATATGAGTAAAATTTTCTACGATGCAACGAGTAACTAAGAGTAAAATATATTTTTACCTTCATTTAATCTTAATCATTAATTAAATTGCATCCACAGATGCCAGATTCCCGAATGTGGAGAAACCGGGAAGGATGAAGTTTTCAGGCCGAAATGGTTAACAGACGCAATCCCAGCTGCAGACAACGCGAATGGGTTTCTGTCCTGCTCCCGGTACGAGCCTGCCGGAGGAAACGGTACCCTGGACTATTGCCCAGCTAACCTCTTCAACAACAGGGTACAGGATTGTGATGGATTCGTTTACGCGAGGGACAACTCTTGCGTCTATGACGTTAGTATTACAAATTTGCACGAAAGCTACTCCTTTTCTGTACGTGAGAAAACTACAACATGTATCTGTTTAATTTTCAGTTCGACCTAGGTTGTCAAGATTGGCTTCGTGCGTTAGCTGGTACTTTGAGCAGCGTGGGCACTTTGCTGGTACTACCCTTTGCCGGTTACGTCTCGGACACATTCGGTAGACGTGTCGCACTTGTCATCAGCGTCACCAATCTAGCCATCTTTGGAATCATCAGAGCCTTTTCCGTCAACTACCCCATGTACTTGACCCTGCAGCTTCTACAGACCACGTTCGGTGCTGGAACTTTCAGTTCTTCTTATATCTTTGGTAAGCATTCAACTGTTTAAAAGTAATTGTTATATTTGTATTGTATACATCATAGCATCAAGGTGACAATCTTATCTTTCTCCAGCTACTGAGTTCGTGGGCCCGAAGTACCGTGTATTGACCAGTGCCACGTGCTCGTCCATGTTCGCCGTCGGCCAGGTCATCCTCGGTGGAGTGGCTTGGCTCATCGAACCCTGGAGATACATGATCTTAGCGATTCACATCCCATGCCTACTCATCATCTCCTACTACTGGGTCCTGTCGGAGAGTGTGAGGTGGCTACTGTCCCAGAAAAAGTACGACAGGGCAAAGACTGTGCTGCAGCGAGTGGCCAAACGCAACAGGACGACAATCAGTGAGAAGTCGATGGAAGCGCTGTGTAACCCGCCGGAACCAGTCAAGGTCAGTATCAAAACTTAGGTGATCTAGCTTCTGCCAGTTACTTTGCCCACGTAAAAGTAGAAAGAATTTACCTAATTACCTATGTCACTAAATGACAAAGTATATCAGTCCAGTAGTTTTTGAGTGTCTTGATTACAAATCTTTCCTTTTTATAATGTTAGCATAGTGGCTTAGTGTAGATTACTTACTAATAGATTATGTTCAATTCGAAGTATATTTTTATTTGTACTTCTCGAATTGAATTTTCATGGCGAACACAGTTTTGTAATCCCTTTCTAATTTATAGGTAGTAGACGATGCTGATGTGCCAAACCTCTTCACCGCTATCTTCCGCTCCCGTGTGCTCCTGCGGCGCGTCTGCACCACCCCCATCTGGTGGATCACCACCACCTTCGTGTACTACGGGCTGTCCATCAACGCCACCAGCCTGTCCGAGACCATGCACTTGAACTACATCCTGACCTGCGCCATTGAGATCCCCGGCTTCTACACCGCCGTGCTCATCCTCGACAGGATCGGCAGGAAGCCCACACTCTCTGGAGGCTATCTGTTCAGCGCTGCCTGCAATATTGCCTTCGCTTTCATTCCGGATGGTAAGTCTTTTCTGATTAATTATATCCTTATACATGATTGTGTATGTTCGGTATATGTTCTCATTTTCAACTTTTTCATGAATACTCTTTTAGATTGATCGAATTCGCCAAACATAGAGGAATGTTGATATTTATCATGTCGGTATTACAACGCTATTAGTAGTGCCTTGGATATGTTTATCTTTTTTGGGTTCCGTACCTAAGTCTGTAAAAACGAAACCTTCATGAGACTACTTTATAATAGTAATACGAATAATAGATTTACCCTTTTTCTCAAGGACGTGTGGCTAACCTGAAATTAATATCAAATACTGAGGTCTGCTAGTGCTTGGAACAGTAAATTTTTGAGTAAACGCATCCTAAATAATTTGTAAGGATACCAAACCCCATTAGGGTACATCTCGTTGACTAGAACCGTGAAATTTAATAAGAGGCACGGCTTCATAAAACCAATTTCTGAATTCTTATGATTTGTAATTACATTACTAATTTTAATTGTTACTCGTATGTAGGTAAGTTTGTACGGAATCCTCGATGCACAACTCCGATTATATATTTTAATATTTAGTCGAAAGCAAGGTGTTATCATGCTAATCTACTTAATGTCGTATTAGGATCGATCAAATTCAATTAAAAATATGCTTTTTCACTTAAGCATAAATGGGTAATTAGAAAACGTCAGAAGCTAGTGCATGATTCCAATTATGTTTGGACTGCGGGCTAGGCTTTTATATCTTTGATCATGAATGATAACAATTTTACTCGTAATAATAAAGCTACGTCTGGTGTATAGAGTGGCCTAGAGGTTCAGAGCAAGTTAGTGGTATGGTGGCACAGGTTGGAGAGTGTTAGCCTAAAATTGATCAGATCCAACACAGAATACTTGTTCAGCGATTTCGTCGGTCTCTGCCCTTAGCTCTTAGTGGCTCTTAGCAAGGTAACCGTAGACGTCACGCATTGAAACTTGGCAACAGGTCACTAAAACAACTGCCTCTCAAGTTGATACTATAAAAAAAAAGTTCGTGATAAGACCAAAATCTATACAAAATCAAAATGTTGAGTTGTGAAAAAGACAGATGATTCATGATGAGATTTCATGCAAGTGAGATGAAAATGCTGAGATGGATGCTTGGAATGATGTTAATGGATAAAATGAGTATATTTATAAAGGAAGTTTCGTTTCGAGGAATTGTTTGGCTTATTGTAGTCATGTGAAAAGGTGGAATGAAGTGCTTGTTACTAAAAGAATTATGAGCATACATGTAAATAGAGAGAGAAAAGGAGGTAGCAACAGCATGACTACTCGGAAACAGGATGTAAAAACGTAGCAAGCTTTAATAACACAGGATGAAGGTAGTAAGATAATGATGATTTATATAAATATCTAATTTACGATGGTGATAACATTCGCAAAATAATTAACTTTATCACACATATTAATTTCAAGAAACCGGTAAATGCATCGATAATTCATATTTATGAGACTATTATCGTAATCTTGATTGATATCACGATTATTGTATTATTTATCATTATTGAAATAGCTAATATTTAAATTAAAATGCATTATATTCAAATATATCCCCAATTAAAAGTACTTTAGGCAATATTAATAAGCAATGTAAAAGAAAATTATACCGACAACTTGAATAATAATATCTAAGATTTGGATTGAACTTGTGAATACCTGCTTGTATACCTAATTATGATCTGAAAAACGATAATGATGGAAACGAATTGATATAAAATATGATTCCTTCGATATGATAATTTTAATAGATGGATAGGTCACGGATGAAGGCCACAAAAGTATATTATCTATTGTTAAGCCTTAGGTTTTTACAAAAGAAAAATGTAAAGATCTTGTTTCGTTTTTTTGCAGATCTGGCAACGCTGCGTCTGGTCGTCTACTTGTTGGGCAAATTCGGCATCTCGGTGGTGTTCACATCACTGTACCTGTTCACTTCAGAGCTGTACCCGACGCAGTACCGCCATCGTCTGCTCGCCTTCTCCTCCATGGTCGGCCGTATCGGCTCCATCACTGCTCCACTCACGCCTGTTCTGGTAAGTGCATTGGTTCTTCCTCTTGGATTACCAAACTCATTAGAAACAATCATCTGAATCATAAGATTTAGTATGTCATAGTCATCGTTATTTCTTTGATATTCTCAGCAAAACTAACCCTTTTTAATGTTAACTATTGCAGTATAAATGGGTCAAGTGTCTATTTAACCAAGTACATATAGCAGATTGGAAATATTATTAGCATCAACAAACGTGAACCATGTTTCTCCTTAACAGATGGACTACTGGCCCGGTATCCCGTCAGTAATGTTCGGCGCCATGGGCATCCTCTCCGGCATCCTGGTGCTCACGCAGCCTGAGACCCTCGGCACCAAGATGCCTGACACCCTGGAGGAAGCAGAGGCTCTCGGCACACCTGAGTCGTATACAAATAGAAAATGATTGCATACTCTTTGTAAATAGTAGATTGTAAGAAAACCTGCACTAATTAGTATGAATTTGAAGAGACTGACATTTTTGAGCATTGCTCCGGTTAAAAATTTATAGAATGGAATCTAAATATCAATGTCGTTTGTAATAATAATAACAAATTACAACCAAAAGTAAAATAAATCATTGAAATTTTTGGCATCGAAAGATTTATAATCTATTCATTACTTAATATAGAAATGGGTTTCTTCAGATTATTTATTTATTTTAGCTTTACTATATTGTTTATTTCGGTAAAAAGAAATATAATGTTGAGAAATGTGATTTAAGTAATAATAATTGTAGTTAGTTAACTTAGTTTTAAGGTATGAGCATGTGAGTAGGACTGTTGATTCTTATGTTGATTACCGTAGACTAACAGCCAGTTTATTCATTTAAGGTAACAGCCAAAGTAACGTCATAAAGTAATAATAACGGTTAAATTCGTTTAACGCGCCCGTAACTTTTACTGTTCATTGAAAGGCTGTTAAATCCCAAGTCACTGTCATTTTAACAAAATTGTATAGGTTTCACTGCGATTACATTTTATTTGAGTCGACTTTTAATTTAACAAGATGCCATTTGCTATTGAAAACAGTAATGGTCAAGGAAAAATTAATACTTTTAGGGCCTATTTCACCACCTATGATTAAGTTTCGAGTATCTTACTTGACAGATAATTTCATACAAATCCTGTCAAATTTTTGAATTTATTCAGTGTGTAGTGCCTACTCGGACATTGTGAAACAGGCCCTTAGTGATAGTTTTAGTTTTTATGTACAAACTGGCCCTAAGAAGTAAATGACAATGTCACATATTTTTACTCATAACGTTTAATCTGTCCTATTGTGTAATATTATTATATTGCTCTCTTATTTAAGTAACAATGTACTCACTTATGTATAATTATTAGTTTATAAAAGCGGGCTTAGTTCCGCTGCCATTTGTATAAATTGATATTAAATGACGTTGTATTTTTTTGTATATGTATATGTCAATTTTATTATTTAATACCTTTTTAGTGCCCTTAGCCTGCGCTCGAGTAGCTGTAGTAAAAATATAACTCATATCTCGTTCATATGTAAATAACATAATCTTAGAATATTATAATTAGTGTGAAGCTAGGCAAATAAGAAGTGGTATAATAGTCTAGTGAAATAAATCTAGTCATAGTGTCGTCACAAACGCAAGGAACAGAATGTGGAAAAATTATATGAATAGATGTCAATGTTTGTCTATCTATAAATATGATGATGTCTTGTCAGAGTCAAGACGAAGAGTATCAGCTCGGTAACAATTAGTATCATCATAGTAGATATTTCTACACAGTCAACACTTAAAATTATAATACCTTGCAGCCTGAATTATAACACAAGTTTTGTTATTTGTTTTGAGCAATAAATAATCTTCCTGACCGAATTTTTGCTACTACGGCCAGTCTCAATGGAGAATAACCATTTATGCAGGAGATACTATAGTGCACGAAAAAATACACTACGTATTCCTTTACTTTCAAAGTCCGATAGCAGGAAAAATGCGAACAACATCTGGGGATAACTCAGGTGCATAGCTAATGGCTTTACGCGATGTGCTTTCCAAGGCACGGGGTGTATCAGTATCGACTTCCAAACTCGGGTCTTCTGCTGAGAAATTCCTAAAATAGTTATTACTTTTGTCGGTTCTATTTATACTTTATGGAACAAATGAAACAACCATATTTTTGTATATAAATTATTATGAACACTTATAAATTTATTAAATAGCTGGACAATACTTTACTATGCGAGATTCACAACATAATCATCACGGCCACGTTTCTGACCAATAAAGTGCACGTGCGAGTGTACACCATGAAACGTACAGCTACTGTAGAAGAAGAACATCATAACTTCTCTACGATGATGGACAAAACAAAACATTAAAATTTGTTAAAATGCAAAACTGTGGCACATTGTCAGAACAGTGGCGGTTGTGTTACAGTTTAGAAGTAGCTAACAGTGAACTTTCTGCATTTTCTTATATTGTGGTCGGAGACAGAAAAGTAAATAAATACAAAAGGATCATCAGAGTACTTATATCTGATATAGTCTGAAACATATTCAGGTTACGTAACAATGATAACATTTTGTCTAAAAATGAAGATTTTTGCTTGCAGATTAGTGTGCCCTATTGGTAACATGTTATAGAGTTGAGTATCAATGATGACGATGACACAGGTAAAAAAACTTGCAGATTTAAAACAGTTCCATTCACAATTAGTGTGAACTCAGCCAAAAGGTGCTTAAGGTCCCACTTTGCGCGGGCTTGAACTCACTGGCGGGCGGCGCCATAAAGCACGCTGTCTCACTTGACATCGTGCCCGAAAGAGATAGTATCAGTGATGAGCGGTTAGACGCTAGTCCTCACGCACGACGCGACGTCTGCTTTGCACATTGCGCTCCGAACCATTCCGAATAAAAACGAAATTACACGATGCACACATGTCATACCGTTTCGGTTGTTGCGGTGTGTGCCGCTCGAATTCGAAAAACAAAAGATTTAAAATAATACCTAAGAGCGTTTTTACATTATCCAATTCGATATCGGTGTGGTGTCGGACGCCGATCCGATATCGGGGTAAGTAAAATGTATGAAATATGTACCTGTCTTTCATATTGTCCGGCCCGATATCGGATATCGGAGCACGGCATTTCATACATTTTACTTACCCCGATATCGGATCGGCGTCCGATACCGATATCGGATCGGATAGTGTGAAAACGCTCTTACGTACCTTTGTTGAGACAAATTTTCATTTGTTTTCTTATTTTGACACCCTTCTACTGCACAATAATGATCAGACACAACGCCCGTCTGGTCGCGCGCCGCGTCGAGTACCTCACCTCACAGAGCGCTGTGGCGCCGCACTGAGTTCACCTTCCTATTGTCCGCGGACGCGGGCCACATGACCGGCGTGCTGTGCAGCAGCAGTTGTCCGGATCAGACACAACACCCGCCTCGTTCAATTGGGCAGTTGCCGGACCAGACAAAACATCTCTCTGGTCGGATGACGCACTCTAAAGACTAAACAAAAAAAACTAGGGCTGTTGCCCGGACCAGACACAACATCCATCTCGCTCAATTGGGCAGTTGCCTGAACCAGACACAACACCCGTTTCGTACAATTGGGCAGTTGCTCGGACCAGACACAAAACCTGTCTCGCTCAATTGGGCAGTTGCTCGGACCAGACACAACACCCGCCTCGCTCAATTGGGCAGTTGGCTGGACGAGACACAACACCTGTCTCATTCAATTGGGCAGTTGCCCGACCAGACATAACAACTCTCTGGTCGGAAGATGCACTCTAAAGAAGAAACAAAAAAAACTTGGGCTGTTGCCCGGACCAGACACAACATCCATCTCGTTCAATTGGGCAGTTGCCCGACCAGACATAACATAGCCGGTCGGAGTGGAGGGTGTTAGGTTTTTTCGTTACCGAATTTCTGGATTCGGTTCCCACGCTCAAGGCCCGCGATAGAAGCTATGCAATAGCTTAAAAAAAAAAACAGTCGAATTGATAACCCCTTCTTTTTTTGAAGTCGGTTAATAAAGCGTAGATATTATAGGTAGCCAACATACACGTCATACGAACGATATAGGCCGCAGTAGACTGAACCAAACTCAGACAGCCGCGCGCGGCGCTGTGACACGTCGTCCCCCCGCACCGCAACCGGGGGTAACTTTATTCAGTGAGATGCACGATAGTTCTGAGTAAAAGGCGTGCGTGATAAAATACAAAAAGGCCTTTAGAAGAAGGGGTTTTACGAAAAAACCACTGCATCAATCAATTTCAAATAAAATTTATTAAATTCTTCGATAAATTTGTGGTGTCGGTACAGGCTTCGTTTTTGAAATTTGATGCTTCTTTTATTTCTAATTTACGCTCAAAGTTGTGTTAAAATTAGCCAAAATAACGAAACTTTAGAAGCTCGTAACTTTTTATTGGCTTATTATTTTACAATTCTGCTTCCGTACAGACAAAATTAATAATGAGACAAAACGATATCATGTTTAACTTTGGATGTACATGGTCAAATAGTGGAGTAAAACCCCCCCGAAATTTGTATGGAAAAAATGTTGACTTGCGTCGCCTTAAGCCTTAAATTTTTCAAGTAGCATTAGGATTAATAGTAGTATTGAATTTATGATTGATCTCGCTTGAATAAAATGCGAAGCTGTGTATTTTTGTGCTCACATCATAAATACCATATTTTAAGGCCTATACGTGAGGACTTGTAGCGAATTGGCTTCCTAATATTTATGGTTTCTTTTTTTTCTGGTTTATTAGCTGTAAGTCTTCCATGTACTATAAATAAATAAATAAATAATGAACGGGAAAATAAATTATATTAGTAGTTTGAAAACAACAAATCTGAAAAAAGTCTGTTTTCAGACATGTATTTAAGAATAATTAATGATTATGTTGAAGAGGTGATTTTGTTGAAGTAGGTTAAGGAGAATTTTTTTAAAGAGAAGTTATTAAAAACAAAAGTCCAATTTAATAACAAAGCTATACTTATACAAATTAGGCTGTTTGGAATTATACTAGAAATGATAGGGGAGTCTATTTGAAAATACCAGATCCAATATCTTCCTATTACTGAACTAATCTACCAATATAATGTATGCACAGAAGATACAAAAGAACATTGGATCGGATAAGACATAATTACTTAGCTATCAGAAAGGTATTATGTTATTAGCGGTTGTCCAAGTCTAAGGTGTCTAGACTTTAATCTGAACTAAGAAGCTTATCACAATTAAAAACTTATGCTAAAATTTTTACAAAACTATTACCTATCTACTTATAGAAATCTGGGTATTATGTAACAAATGAGATGGATGAGTGATGCCCAGAACTAGGGATACATGGGAGAAAGAAAAGGCGGTATGGTATCCAGCAGTATGAATGATTCCAAACTAATAGAATAAAATAAATTTTATTGTAGGGGAGCGGGGGGCTAGTTGTAACAGTTTTTCGTTTCTTGACTATGAAAGCTTATTTGTTTGGTATAATTATGAAATCTAGCAGTACTATACCAATTAACAACTATTCAACTATTGATTTCAAATAATTTTTTGATCAAAACTGTAATGTATTTTTGTAGAAAATTTTTGAAAAAAAAACTGACGGCTGTTACAACTTACCCCGTGATTGGGGCTAGTTGTAACAAGCTTTAACCTTTAACTTGAAACTTTACAAATGCTAAAACAGGTTTAGGTTTTATTCTGAATCTTATAGAAAAATATTCAAAAATAAACAAATGACATGTTCTTTCTTCACTTCAACAATTAAGAATTTTTTGGCTTACAGCCATTTATAATTTTAACATTCTTAACTACTTCAGTAAGCAAACTTTTGATTGATTTAACCTATTTAGTATTATAAACCTGAGATACATTATAACAAACTTAGGTTTTTAAGTATTATTCTCAATCTAATAGAAAAATGGGCAAGTTGGATCAAATTACAATTTACCCTGTACAAGTGTTACAACTTACCCCACTGCGAGATTTTTCGAAATAAAATCTATTAAAAAAAAAGTCGCTTACTTAGTGTGAAATTACAGTTAATATAATGAAACCAAACAAATTCTAAAGCTATTTGTATGAATCAACAACAGCTAAACAATTAAAAATCTACGATAATCATATTTGTATAAACAAAAAAAAGTTCATTACGTGACTTTATAGGAGCGCCTGCACAAAACCGCTTCCTGCGCTGTCCGGCGGGGTCTGATCTGAACTGATCGCGCTTATATGATAGAATGGGTAGTACATAATAAGTAAGGTTGAAAATCAAACGATTATTCATCTATTTTGTAGGTAAAAAAAAACGCTTGTTACAACCTACCCGTGTTACAACTAGCCCCCCGCTCCCTTACATTTATATATTTGTAGGTATGGCATTTTCCTTTGGAGCTGTGTCCGGAATTCGAAGTATTTAAATGAATTCTTACTCGAATCGTATGTAAGGTGCGTAGAATTCATCAACTGGAATCCAACTATACTTGTCTTGCGTTATTCACCATAGTATCACTCGAAATGCTCGAAAATTGGAACTGGACTAAGTTAACAGCAGTTATGGGCATATGGAAGAAAGAATCTTCTTCGTTCTTTTGTATGACAATAAAAATTACCAGATAATTTTATTATTCCTTTATTTTTTGTAGTTTTAAAAAAGCACCTCCAAGTAATTAACTTATTATGACTATTTAGTCAATTGACCAGAAAAAAATTTGAACTGTCTTCAGTAAGTATGTTAGGGGTATGAAAAGAGATAGGTAAATCAGATCATACAAATATGTATTGAAATATAACATGCTAGTAAAAACGAACGCTGAATATGTTTCACACAGATTTCGTATGTAGAACTTATTCTCAAATTTAGTGCAGAAGAGCTTAGATTAAAACAATAACTATTACAACATTATTTATCTAGTAATTACGTTACGATTTGTATTTAAAGTATCATACTGAATCAATAGAAGATGTTAGAAAATTAATGCAAGAACCTTGTCCAGAATATAGTGAAAAAGATAATGACAACGAAGATGATGAACTTAAATATAATGTAATAGGAAAGGTGCCAAATAAGCCATATTTAAAGGACTTGCATTTATTTAATAACACCCTTAACTTCACATAAAACTATATCAAGCTAATAGATAGTATAAACTTGTAAACGCTGAAGTGTATTACAAATCACGCTCGAATAAGTACAAAGTTGACGAGCATCTAATGACTTGCGTGTGACTTCTACAACATCCTGTCCCAATAACCGAATATCACAAAAACCTATAACCTATTTAGTATACGAGATATCACACTAAAGTCACACTGAGCAACAGTCGCTATATAAATATATTATATCACTATATCTATAAAAAAACTGAATAGCTACATGAAAGAGTCTGTATTTACGACAAATGCTCCATACTGGAAATGCAGCTGGCAAGGGCGGCATGAATGACAGCATCACCCGCTGTAGGTGACCGAGATTCATAAAAACTATTCTTATAACTAAATCACTGCACTTTTAGCTTATTGATTCTTTGGCCTTCCCACACTTTATTTAAAAGGTCCTCCACACATCACATTACAGAGTTTATTTCTCTCCGGTGACACTGACAGAAAGTCTTGGCACTTCGTCGTGTGTGCTGTTATTTTGCGCATGTTCATCTTCGTGTGGTTTGTCCAAGTTCTCAGCATCCATGACATCGTCAGGGAGTGTTGACTTGCTAGTGTCGGGCAGCAGGAGTGCCAACATCGCGGGACCCAGGGCAACCAGACCGAAAACTATGCTTGGTAGACCGGCCATGTATTTCTCCTGCAAGAAATTATGAAATTTTAGTAACTATATCAATTATATCTGGTAAGAATTTTATAATCAATGGCTGTAAACAAATTGGCAAGGTAATGTGTAAAGATAATGGTGATTTTTCACTAATGGAGATACAAGAAGGAGACAACGACGTGTATGAATGAAAAACGCAAGGCTGAATTTGAAATTGCACTATTGAAGAAGTGCTGTGTAAAAGCGAGAATCTCCTAAAACAACAATATATTTACCAGCAGGGGTGCCTGCGGGGCGAGCACGGAGCCGAGCCTGCCAACAGTGTTGGCGATGTTGGTGAGCGAGTTCCGGGACTTGGTGGGGAACACCTCCATGGCCACCACGTACATGGAGAACACGCCGTAGCTGCTGCACATCTTCCCGAACAAGTAGAACAGAACGGACGCCCACCAGATTGCTGAAAAATACAATTGATTTTATTAATATGTATTTATTATAAAAGGGTAAGAATGCGAACAATACAATATGATTCGATTCTTTATTTAAATGGTTCCTGCAGTTGCACAAAACAGTTATTTACAAAATGGCCAATGAAGATATTATAGACCTATTATTCAACTCTTAACTGGATGGAATGTCAAAAAACATTTAAAGGTAATCAAAAAAAATACAAAAACAAAAGCATACTCACACTTAGGAATAAAACCGGATGCAATGAAGAACACACAGCACAAGGTATACGCGACACAGATGGGGGCCTTCCTGCCGAACCTCGTGAGGGTGAGCGCCGTGATGATCCTCGTCGGGACTTGCACGAGGAGGAGTGCGGAGAAGTTCAAGTACTTGTTGCCGGACACGCTGGTGGAGTTGATGATGGTGCCGTTGTACACGAACGTGCAGCAGATGAAGCAAGCCGCGATCAACAGGACACGCAACAGGATCTTCTTGGAACGGAGGACTGAGAGAAGGTGGAGACGCTCTACCGGAGGTTTCTCTCCTGCCTGTGAAGAGAAAAATATTATGGTTACTATTGTTTGACAAAATAAGTACATATAATCATTGGGATGGAACCATTGTGAGGTGACTTTATAGGAAATTAAATCTGTGAGTGTTGTCACAATTGGGTACATGCTTACAGCATTCATCAAAGGTTTTCAGTTGAATGCTCTAAAGGTTTAAGGTCATTGAACCTCTATAATGCAGCTTGACAACTATTGATGCTATGTGATCATCAGAGGATGTAATCCGACTGATCTTCAGAGTAGATTATTATTGATCAAAATTGAAACGGAATACAAAGTATAATTATTTAATTACTTAACTACTAAGACTAATCTTTGTTCCGTCGGAAACTTGTGATTATAGTATTATTATAGTGGTTAACAATGCTCTATTTATAAATTATCATGTCAGTATAGTTATCCAAATATTTTCACACAATTAGCTTTATTATCGTGAGTTACTTTAACCATATTAGGTTGGTATTATCTTGTAGTTTGTGTATATGTCTACTGTCTGGTGATAAGTATGGTCATCGTATGTTGGTCACAATGCCAGAATTATGTCTCTATGTATGTATAAGCACAATGTTTGACATATGTAAATCCGGTTATAATAAGTCAATTAAATAAAGACGATATAAATTGTTGAGTCATAAGCGCCACATGGTTAAGTATTTAAATTTAACTGCCCTACCTATATAACGGTTAACGGGTTACGTTATCATCATTTTCATAACCATCAATTCTAAACTTAGCTGTTAACAAAGACTCACCTCTTGTGACTTACTGTCACCAGCCATCTTCGTCAACATCTGCTGCGCTTTCTTCGAGAACTGAATATTATTGATCTTTGCTACTTTGTTCAAAACTCTAGCGGCTTCATGATTCTTGTTGTGGGCTAGCAGCCACCTCACTCCTTCGTCTATCAGGAAGATGTAGAAGACGACGACGAGGAGAGGCGCGTAGATGGCCCACATCAGGTGACGCCAGTAAGGCACCTTCCACGCGATGAGACCGAAGCAAGCGCTACCGATACTCGCCAGGATATCAGATATGCAGGAGAACATTACGCGCTGCTTTTGACTCACTGTTTCAAGAGCTGAAATCGAGGAAGATTCAGGTAAGATTACAGTGTAATATAAAACTACATAATAAAGTAATTGGTGTTTGTCTATCAAACACAGCACAATAGACAGTTTACAAGTAATTACTAAAGATGATACGAATCTACATGTTATTATCTGCATTCACAATGATTTGTATCAAACTAACTCCTCATTTTACTAAAACAAACAATCGTAATGACAATGCACATTAGATGCAAGCGGCACGTGCCGACTATATGCATTTAATAATCGAGTCAGATGATTTAGTTGAACATAATGAATGAGGAGACTGTGCGGCGGAAGATCATTGTTTATAAGGATTAAGTGCACGTGCGTAACATGTGACAAACAAATATTTACAAAATACCTACAGTTTGATATATTTTTATTGTATGAGATATTATCACTTAAATTAATAAATTAAAGTCCTACACTTTAATTTATTAATTTAAGTGATAATATCTAAAACCTAGGTAGGTAACAACACTCCTAAATCGTAAAACAAGAACAGGATAACTACAAATTATATTTTATGAATGTAGTGGGATAAACGCGTTAAATCATCAATGAAGAGCTTGTGGTCAGTAATTAATTGTTCATCAATTTGCGGTGTTTCCTTATCCTTACAATATTGTGTGTTACACGACACGTGCACAGCATGTAACTGCTATGACAACTAACGATATTTACATAATAAATTTTACATTGACGTAGTGTAATGGGCTAAAGTTTACGACGCAAGGAAAGTTTACAAAGAAATTTAATTATTTCATTGATTGCAATAATTACAATAGCTAATAAATTATTATAAAGTAGTCGCACATGCAGCAGTTAATGAATATTTGACTATTGTTTTAAATTTAATTAAATAATAACCTTTTACAGTAATACTTACACAAGACCATGGACGCGTTGCCGTAACCAAGAGCGGTTTCTAAGAATTCGAAGACCAGCAGCATCCAATAGTTGACGGAGAAAGACTTGATGAGGCCGACCACGCCCACCACTAGCGGTGTTCCCACAATGATCACTTTGCGACCGTACCTGCGGGTACAATAAAGTATTAAATATTAAGATGTATCTCTTAGCACTTCACTATCAAACAAAATAATCATCTAGTCTATAATTTCAGAAATGAAACCGATTAGCGGTAGTATTTGAATGATGAATATGATGATTAGAATAAAGCTAATGTATGAAATGCAATTCGATTACCTCCAAAAAGACAAAATCACAGACTAATACTTGTAGGTGAAATCGATATTATAAATAATATGTTGTCATTGATTGCAGGTTTGGTACCGTACTTACTTGTCTGAAATAAGTCCTGAGATGACGAAGGAGAACACAAGCCCCAGGTTGTGAACGGTGCCTATAAGTGTTCTCTTCCACGGCTGACAACCCAAGTCGAACTGGAAATAAAAGTTGCTATTATGTACAAGGAACCGAGATTACCGTGACTACAAACTAGATAATTTTGTACTACAGATATACAAGTTATGTTGATATACTCTGGAATTATAAAACAAATTTCTATTCAGATACCCTAAGACCCAAAACATCGAGCGTCATCATTATAAGTGATATTATGGTTTCATGTGACGTAGCAGGCATGCACTTGCAAACGTGAGTTTTCAAAACACATAGCGAGAAGACAGCTAGATTAATATGTTATGATGGACAGAACTGTAATAACAATAAAAACATATGCTAGAACATATCACAGTGACATATTTGATGAGATACTGCTATTGTTACCAAAGTGATGTATGTTCCACAAAACAAACTCTGTTGATAGGAAGTACAATAACATATATTATCTTTTTTTAGTAGAAGTAGTCGCTTATACCTAACGCATCAACGCCTTAGTGGTATAAGCTGATAATGGTAGTAAATTCCCTGAAAATGTTTTCACTAATATTTGTCAGACCAAATGGAGCAATAGCTGAATTAAAAGGCCCTGTTTCCGCAGATAGTATGGCTCCCTAAGACAAATTTATCATCACAATCCTTTTTTTCAATGCATTGATTGTAAACTGTAACCATGATGTGGCTATATGGACTACACGCGGCATGACTCTGTAGACATAGAGTCATCATGGCTAGCACTTATCCGCTAAACACCATAATGTGTGGTGTTTACTCGGCAGCCGCGCGCCCCCGTGCGTGAAGCGGCCCTGAACTTGGCCAGAGCGACAATCACCATCATTTTAGGTTCACTGGTTAGGTTATAGAACTAATATTATTTTTTGAAGATCTAATGTGTTTTGGTGACGATGCCTTACTAAGTTCAATGAACTAATATTTTGAAAACTCACAATGAGTTAGTAAAAAGTAGTTTTAAATTTTTACAGATCCATTGTATCTTTTCGTCATACCAATATTGTAAGGTGAAAGATTGCGATTGTGTACTTTCTGTTTGTATGTTTTTTATTTCTTCACACTTGAACGGCTGAACGGGTGTCTCACTCTCGGAAATGGCAGAGTGGTTATTAACCTATTTTGTTTTCTATTATATGAAACACCTATCTGATACCCAATCCGATGGATGATTGAACAGTATCAGGTTGGCAATAGTGCGCACAACCAAAATATCTAGATATTTTCACGATGCTTTGTTAAGGAGACAATTAAGGGACATATGAGAAGATATAGTAACCACTCACCTCAGCCACAATACTGTTATAGTCTTCATAAACGACGTTCTCGCAGGGCATGGTCTTGTTCCAGGCGAAGTTGTCGGGCGCGCACGTGTAGGTGAACTCCCGGCTGAGCAGCGAGCCGTTCTGCGCCTCCTCGTAGGGCGTCATGCGGTGGCACGTGCTGGTCTCGTTCGTGAGCGCGTACGAGATCCAGGACGCGTTGAAGCGCGGGTCCGACGCCTCGCACTCGGGGACTTGGCATCTAGAAGAGGAGATATAGATGTTAGTTGCGAATTAATCGTATGAAATGTGTTGGATGTCCTGTTCAAAACATGAGCCACTCGTTGGAGTGCCCCAAGTGCTTATACGTCTGCACTTGGGAGGTTTAATAAGTGCCACCAATGGTACAGTAGACATAGCCACCTACTATTGGGCAAAATCAATTTAATGAGTTTACCATTGACCACACCATACCAACCAAAAGCAAAAGAAGCGATGTTGAATAGTGATTAAAGTAATAGTGATTGCAATCTTTTTAATCAAATATTCAGTACATGTTGCTTGAGTATTTAAACAGGCGTTATAACGGAATATTCAAGTGACATATCTACACATTTTTTAACGTTTTCCTATCCTTGACTATTAAGATGGTGATCTTAGTCAAGGATAGGAAAGCATTGATGACATTAATTTTAAGTAGGTAGCTAGTAGTGAATTGTTGTAGGCAAATAATAATGATGGTGAAGGTGACAATTTTAGTTTTAATTGAAGTAGAAAACATTTCTATGTAAAATGAAACGAAAGGTACTTCTTTTACTCTTCCCAAATTTAACAATACACATAGCATATTATTATGCCATTTCGTAAAGGAATATACTATATGCACCACACATTTTCCTGGAGGTTTCGACAACAGCATACGATTCTATGTTACACTAGGTCAGCTGAGTCGTGTGTTTGACTGTCGCTTCCTGCTCACGACTTGTTTGTGCACGGTGCTCCGGCAAAACAATAAGTCTGTGTATACTACGTTAGGATAGTACTGTGGATTATGTCACTTGGTTTAATTACATCCTTTTTATCGAATTTCTATCATAACGACAGATATCGGCCATTAACGCGCGAGATATTTATAATGTTCAAGCATATGCACAACCACTCTTTTCCTTTCCTCTACTTGTGTATAGGTTCTGGATATTTCGAAATCAATTCTTTTGTACTAGTACTTCATCAGGGACTTAACACTCTATTCAGTCAATAGCTAGGATATGAGGGTTTCCCTTGGGTTTGCTTCCACCTTGTAATCAGATGTGAGACAAAAATATTGTGGTCAAGTACGAATATAAGCTATTGTGGCAACACACTACACTAACAGTCGCTTATACATGACTGTGTCTGTAGTCAAATATAAGCATCTGTAGTATCAATGAAAAGTAAGAAAACATTAAATTATTGAAAATCTTAAATGGACTATTGTAATAGAAATGCAGTTAGGTTTGTAAATACCGATAGCTATTTCTTAAATTTATTAAAACTAAAACTAAACGAGCCATTGTACTATTTACTACTTCCCAAATTAGATGACCGGCAGGACATATTTCACCCAACTCATACACGGCCACGCTTCATACAAGCCATTCATAAGAGTGCGTCACACATTGTTTACACTACTCGTACCAGTGCAAACATTACACTTACAATGGCTAGTAGCTCTTGTTCCGTCATTTAGTGTTGCTATAGTAATGAATACTCACATACGTGAAAAACTAACGTCTTCTTACTTAATTTGATGGCTACAAGTAAATTACTGTGTTATAGAAAAATATATGAATACTCTATTGTAAATATCTATGTCCAGCAGTGGACGTCTTTTGGCTGAAGTGATGATGATGACTCTATTGTAAATAAACTTATCGATGTTTTGTTCATTGCTTAGGAAAATACGCTCACATTTGTTTGACTCTCGGGTTTTATGAAACGTGAATATAATGGTGAGACGATTAGGGAAATTGATGATGATTACTAGAACAACGGAAAAGTAATGGAGTTGGCAATTTTGGCAGTAAGACTAGGGGCTGCCCCGTGCCCGAATTTGCTGTCCGAATCTTCACAGATATTTAAAGAACTTAAGTTAATTATTTCTAAATTAGAGCTATTGGTTTCTGAAACCATACAATTTACACTGTTTTCAAACTTCAGAAATTGGGCTCTTTTGCAATAATCTTCTTGAATAACGAACACGTGAAACGTTGCATAAATCTTGCGAACAAACGTATTGAACATAACAGAAGGACTGATTACATCTTTGGTTTTAGTACGAGTATGTAGGCTGCATGTTGCTAGGTTATTACTTTCTTTCTTTCGAGTTACAAGTCCATGCTTGTCCGCTTCGCCCCTCTATTCTAGAGTTCTTGTATCAACTCCATCTTCATTTTAGTTTTTTTTGTAACAATACTAATTAATTTATTACAAGGCATGCGGACCCATAGATAAACAAGTTACTTTAAAGGCATTGTTTTAGCAATGTTCTTATTTTATTTCTAGCACTGACATCTTCTTAAATTATTTATTTTTGTTATACAATCATGTCATTTATTAACAAAATTTATTGGATGTATTCACTTCTGCATTCTCTTGCACAGTGTGTCGCTGTGTGCCTGAAGGCCGAGGCTCCCGATGAGCGGCCGTTGTACAGTAATGTGCATTTAATTTACTGCTTCATGTAAATTGTTACTTTATCAGCTGTTTCTACGATTGTTGATACACGAGACGTTTGCGGGGAAAGTGGTTTTGGTATCAAGTAGGTGCAAAAGTTTGCTAGGGACATAATAAACTATTAAGTGAGGTTGTTTACCTGATCGAGGAATCATCTCTAACTTGTCCTTCCTCATATGATCACTGTTAGGTATATCTAAGATTTTCCATAAAGTAAATCTTTTCTCATAAATAAATTATTTTCTTAATCGATAGGTATACCTGAATCATAAAATTTATATCGAGAGATCGTCATACTCAGACTAAAATAGGTTTTTAAAAATGTTCAAGGAAGAACCGTAAGCGACAGTTTCCGTTTTTTGAAGAAAGGCATTATTGTTTTCCTGATTAAAAGGTATTTATTATGGAAATAAAAAAACACTAATCTTAATTATTTACATAACATTCGCACCTACACAGGTACAGGAAAACGATCACGCACTACAGATGAGTCTCAAGCAGGAAACTGGAAGTACAACGTGTACTACTAGAGTACCTATGTATGACGTAGGAGGTGTGAAACCAAGCGATCACAGCCACGTGTACGGCGAGATGACAGCCCGTCACAAACTGGCGGAAAACTATCATGACACACCCACTGGGCTGTGATATAGTCATTAGCCTTATAAGGAGAATATCTGTTAAATGAACATGTCGGCTTGTAGGCTCAGGATGCCGATCAGAGGGGAAATAATTTGCCTATTGCTATGGTGGGCGATGATATGAAAGAAAAGTAAGTTAATGATAGTATACTGGGTGACAGGACAAAATGGAAGAAGAAAACGTCTTACGCCGATTCCAAATAATACGTAGTAAGAGCAGGAAAAGTAAGAGTGGGTAACGAGCAATAAACAAAATATTCAAGGCACCTGATTGATTATTATGTAGGCTTTAGCTATTCACTTTACAACGAGCCGAGAGACAGTCCCTAGACCAATAATTGTTGTTCATACGGCTGCCGACAGAGAAAGAGGCCCATTGCGGTTGGGACTTTTACTTGTTCAGTTCGCGCGAATTTGATGAAAGAAGAAATGTGCCAACATTTTGTCAAATTCCTTCTCAAGCTTTCGTACTATACTCGTTTACGGCTTTACTGAGAAATTAATTATTGGTCGCGGCGCAAATTAAACGGAAATCAAGCGATGTGATTGGCCGTTGGATTTAAATTCATTTAACCAATCACAGTAGCTTATGTGAGTTTTCTTTTTAACCGACTTCAAAAAGGTGCTATAAAGGTTTTTTTGTTATACATATTATTTTTGTTTTATTTTAGTACAAAAACTGTACCGGTAGTCTACAGAGATTTTTTAAGTGAATCATTAAATTACTTCTCTGGTTCTACATAGATGGAGACTTTTACGAACTTGAACCCACTTGAGTTCCTGCAGTTGCCCTTTGATATTATAGGGCCAATTATTATGCTAGTTACAGTGCCTAATACAGTAGGTTAGTAAAACATTATTTGAAGAATTTAGTCCAAGTCATCATGGCCACAATTGCGAGCGTGTTTTACAACAAGCCGCCGCTTATCACTCGCGACAAATTGCGAAAGAAAACATCTCGCGACCACGCCAGGCGTATTGTAATTCCTATGAATGTTACATCTTCTAGCTAGCCTTTTTACTGAACCTATTTATTGCAA
The DNA here is from genome assembly GCA_030763345.1 of Mythimna separata. NCBI lineage: Eukaryota > Metazoa > Arthropoda > Insecta > Lepidoptera > Noctuidae > Mythimna > Mythimna separata. The sequence continues at coordinate 830,775 of CM061181.1, read as the reverse complement.
ATACTGATTTCAGTAATTATTTCAATTTCGGACTAACCTTAGAGCAGTCTAATATTATAAGGTGCAGCGCAGACAACGCATGGGTGGATAAAGATTGTTGAAAAACTTTTTTCTTAAACCGAACCCTGTATTGGGTAAGGACTCTTTAATGATCGAATGACTTCTCCCGCTCTTTGGCGGAGCGGGAAGGCGTGTCAGACTTTTACTGACTAAAACTCCTATGTTCTTTTTTGCCATTCTAGGGTCCCACGTGTAGTTTTCAGAAGTGAACTCATGGGCCCCAGGTTTCGACCCTGCTAACATTTCTTTGAGGCGCGCATCGCGCCGTCAATGACTTGGGCTCGGTCCGGATGATTACCGGAGGGTCGGACGGCAACCTACCCATTGCCCGCTGTCCATAAACCGAAGTAAGGTCGATGCAGTAACATTGTAAGCGCCTACTTATAAGCCAATTCTGAACTTATCTCGTACCTGAGGTTAACTTCAGCGGCAGTGAAGACGTAGTGGAAGTTGCACATGGCGAGGAAGGAGTCGCGGAAGGCGAGCAGCAGCAGCAGCACCAGTTGGTACTTGCCGAAGCTGCCCAGCTCGCTCAGGATGCCGTCCAGGTTGAACTGGCCCTCCTTGTTGTCGTCTGAGACCTGGATGGAAGGAAACATATGTTTAGCATTATCGGCCTTATAATGTTCCCATTGCTGGGAATGAGGCCTCCTCTCTTGGAGAAGGAACATAAGTTTAATGGTTAGAAATTAGCTTGCCTGCACTGTCCTGTTTTGAAGTCGGCTTTTAGAATATCTAGATGCAGTTGAGTGCCAATATTTAAGTGGACTGACCGAAAAATCAACAAATTACAGACAGCCAGGATCAAATGTTTAATTACTCACATACCCGCGAAACGAAACACAATAGTAAAACAATAACAGCGCGGTCTCATTGGACCGGTTGGGGATTCAAACGTTATAGTCTTTTTTAAGGCTTCGAGAAATTTCTGAATGTAAACATCCTCTTTTAATAACAACAGTAGTGAGACAATAGATAAAAGCAAAAAAGACAGTGAATGAAGAGATGGTGGGTGATTGAAACCCCCAACACACACACAACAACACACTTTAACAACAAAGACAAAAATTTGTTGGTGAGAGACATCTCAAATATAGATAGACATCAAAACTAAGTCAAAAAGTTCTTTGTCAATAGAATTAAACATTTTAGAGAGCCAATAAAAAAATTTAAGAACATGAGAATTCATTTATAAAGTGTGAGATATGAACTCATAATATGAAAAGAGAAAAGAGGGGTATAATATAATTATTTATTGAATGCGGGTAGTCAAAACATTAAAATAAGAATTAAAAGCATGTACAAATTAATTAACCTATCAACACCCGCGAAACGAGACACAATAGTAAGACAATAACAGCGCGGCCCTATGAGAGCGGTCGGGGATTCATGAATTAAGATAACTTAGCATAACTATGTGCTATTATGTAACTGAATGAAAGCAGATTTTTAAATAAAAAATCGCACACCGCGCTGTAAACCAGGGCCTGGTTTTATGGACGGTGAGCTACATGACACTTACCCTCACGCTAGTTTCCTTGGCCACCATGGTGATTGCTGTCAATTACTTGGTACTATTGACACTACTCGTACCGATGAGCGTCATCCCTGGAACAACACAAATTAAGTTACATATCTCTCTGATACTAAGTATACGATAGCTCTTGACTAATTTAATAATTTGAAATTAGTTAGGTACGGTTGCTTTCGAATAATTTCTGCTTTTTAAAAAGAAGTTATATGTATATTATTACATATAACTAGCTGACCTGGGAAACGTTATTCTGCCACACAAATCATAAAAGAAAAAAATGGGGCCAAGCTTCCCATCGCAAAAAAAGTTGTCTAAATCTTATTCTCAGACCTACCATATATACACGAAAAATTTCATTGAAAATCGGCAAAGCCGTTTCGAACAAGTTTGGTTGCAAAAAATGTGACACGAGATTAATTTTATATTAAAAATATGTAAATTATAATATTTTATACATTAAGATATCTAGTATATCTTAATATGTTATTTCGAAATCTTCATCAAAAAGAAAGTAAAGAGATCTATCTGCCCATCCTTGGATTAATATCGATAGCAAAATCACTCGGCCATATGAGTCGACTTTTCCTGTACTTACAATGAACTAAGCTGTACTTCGCTTCGTTACTTCTTCTGTACTACCATATGGGAGAAGAGCACTTACTACTTATACTAGAGCTATTGTGATAATAGGCGAACTTTCCTCAACACCTCACTGAAGTGATCCCACTACGGTGACGCGTGTATCTATTGTGTTGTGTGTACGTCACAATAGGACTGCACAATATTTCACTCTTTAGGGCAATCAATTTCCTATTCTGACGTTTCTTTGACAATTTTTAGGTACAATTTCCTTGTACCTACGTAAGTGAAAATACCTACGTTTCTATGTGTGGGAAATACAATATCTGTCTCATGTTCGTATTCGAAACAGTTTTTCCAAAGATCGTTCTTTGAAAAAAACATTTTGGAATATCTATAGGAAACTTAAAATGCACCCGTGCGAAGAATCACGTTTTATCTTTTGGTTTACGATCTACTTTTTTTATTTTATAAAACGATATTTTTTTATAATCTGTTTAAAATTAAGTAAGTTAGGAACCTTTGAAATCTGGTGGAAAGCGAAACTGACAAACAACAGAAGATCGAGATCGAGAAGGTCTTTACGCACTGAAATGAGACGTCACTGCCATGAGGTTACATGTGTATAAAAGAAGTAGATGTTCCCATCCTGCTCCCAATATTTGAAATGCTAATTCATGATTTACTTAGTTAAAAACCAATTATACGCGTTATTTGTTGTTTCGTTTAGAATATTTTACTTTAAATAAAAAAAGAAACTCAATTTTAATAATTATCATTCTTGGCACAATGCTCTCCCTTTCATACAATAAACATATTTGGTGACGACTGGGTATACTGTATATTACACAAGCGTCACAATCCGAGCGTCACGGTTCAGTTTCGTTCAGTATTCAGATGAAGCGCTAAAAGGTTTTCTCTTAAAAAAGTTATGAGATTTTCAAATAGTATATGTAGGTATAATATAAACCTAACTGTACTTTTGAGGGTTTCGTACCTAAAGAGTAAAACGGGACCCTATTACTAAGACTCCGCTGTCCGTTCGTTAGTCTGTCTGTTTGTCATCAGTCTGTATCTAATGAACCTCGATAGCTGTACAGTTGAAATTTTCACAGATTATGTATTTCTATTGTCGCTGTGTATTTGTGTATTTACCGTTGATTTTGCTACGGACGATACAGCGTCCTTCTTGCGCATGTTCAACTCGCACTTAGGCTGTTATTTGGTGTCTTGAAAATCCTTGTAAAAGATGGTGACTAATAAAATTAGGCCAAGCTTTGACAGCTGTTGAAGATATGAGTGTCACCGCCAATGTTGTTATGCTAAATTAGCATAACAATGTACTTTGTTCACAACAAAAAGTCTTTCAAAGTTTTGAGTCATTTTGACTATGATTAATATCTTTACCTATTTTGCTGCCAAAGACATGGTAAATTAGTATGCCTTCTCGTTGCCTATGTTTCACCTGAGGTGTCAATGTTACGCCACTGCAATGACATAGTGTGAATGACAGCTGCGTTGTTTACACCTCATATAAACAACATAGGTAGTTTTACTCTGCCCGCCCACGTCAATCAATCGGTGAACGACATTTTGTAGGTGAAAAATAGAACACACTGAGAGCAATAGTGCAACGCACACGGCCTACAAAAAGTCGGTCAGAATATACTATATATTTTAATACTTTTTTAGTCTACGTGAAATGCTGTTGTTTATTCGTTTTATTTATAATAGGAATAGGATGGTAATTCTTTGCATAGAACCCAAAGATTTATGCTCTGCCAGACTGTGACACGTGTTATAATGTGTTTGATAATTGAACGTCATAATAAATATAAACAACACGATATTTTCAGTACAATCTGTTTGAAATAATTATTATTCAATTAATTTTTTATAGGTTACTACTACTTTACATAGGAACTTGTTTACTAACGTATACATCAACCTATAACACAGCCACGGAACTTCACTCAAAAAATTGTTTCAAAAATTCACTTGTTCTTATAATTCAAAGTTTAATATATTCGAATGAATATTCAAATCTATCCATGACTCATATTTCTGACTGCCTATACATTTTAAGATAACTGTCAGCAAGCTACCTTTATGGTGCAGGTAGGGATGTACCGTATTTATCAGGTCCTAACGAAGTCACTCGGTAGATTTGTGAATGGATATAGTAATTCTGTATCTTTCCATAATGTTCTATATTTAAACATGTTACCTAACATATAATTTAATAACAAGACGTAAACTCAACTGTTCGTTTCCTTTAGCTATTTCAATTTGCGCATGTAGGCGAGTACCTACCTGCGGTAATGACTATATTTTCTTTGGTCTTCGTAGATAATGGCACAATTTTACCTCGTTATAAAAGTTTATTTATTACGATTTAAATTATTTAATCACCACTGTCCTCAAAATGGTTCAGAAAATCACTATAAAGCAACACGTGCGATGGCCGGACGTCGAGCTTTCCATTGCTCGTTGTCCGCAAGCTTACGCCTACAAGGACTGGTGCGTGAGGATGTCCGTTCCCTCACACGTGCGGAACCCTGCTCCTATTGAAGCCACGTTATAAATTATGGCTCAACAACACAAAGAGACAGAAAACAGGCTGGCTCCTGCAATCGGAATATTAACGATAGAATTTTTGAAAAAAAATAAGCAGTAGGTATACTTCAGGTTGATATAGATTCTGCTGAAATTCCAGCGAATCAGAACACTTTATTACCAAAATAAACAAACTACCAAAAACATATTTGAGCGCGATATGCGTACTACTATCCAAACAACAGTGTTCCGTCTGGGAGCGCTACCTAACGAGAGCACACATTATCGTGAACTACACAAACACTCCACACTTGTTCAAACTATTACCACTAATGCGACGAATTCTACGCCAGAATTACTTCAATACGTGTTTACAAACTAAACAATTTATGTATTTTTTTGAGCACAGATGTAACTGATTGACCGATTTAACCTAACATTCAAAATTGTGTTTTTAAATAATAACTAATTTATTATTTGTTGCTAGGGGTCATTACTTTTTTTTCGGTGTGGCCGTTACCTCATGGATGTCCTCTGTTCGGTGAAGGGGTCTGTCAGAATCTTACTGACTAAAACTTGCGGTTGCTGTTTAATTTTCACTGTCCCGGACTAATGTTGATCTACTACCCATGGGCCCAGTCTGGTATTGGAGAGAGGCTCTGCTATAGGTCTAAGATAGGCGCACGTGGAATGCACTATCGCCTCAGGGCGCTTAGTTAACATGCGTTACGTGTGGAGCATACGTTACGGCTGTGCTACGACTAAGCTACGAGATTTCGTAGAAGGGCTTGCTACGAGTTTTCTTGCAAGGACTTGCTACGAGGGTTCTTACAAGGACTTGCTACAAGGTTTCGTAGACGGACTTGCTACGATAGTTATATTTTAAATCTTTTGCCGACAACCTACTACGAGAACTTTCAACTGGTTTTCAACATATACCTGGGTTCGCTAATAGACGTCTGCAGACGGACGAGATTGCTTCAACTCTACTATTACAAAGCCTACTAGGTGACGTTGCGTTTTGCTACGAAGTTGAACAAACTTTCTAAGTAAAATTAAAAAAAAATGCACATACTATCTCTAGGTACTTCTAAAATCACCAATTTGAATTCTTTTTCATAGAAGTAGTTTAGTGTCATGATTTTTACATAATTTTATTCATAATTTAACCCGAAACGGAAGTAATAATTTCTAAGTTCAGAAACGCCGTTGAATGCTAAACGATATCTTGGCGAAGCAGCGCACTTCCGATTGTTCAATCCAATGCAACAGAAGAAAAGCAAACACTGCGAGCGACGGCGCGATTTCTGAATGAACTACTAGAGGGGCGTCGCGGCGCCGGCGCAGGTTTAAGTGTGTCGCTCTGTTCAATTAATATGAACATTTTGAATCTGAACTACTTACAATAAATTTGTGAAACAGCTTGATGATAATATTAATTGAAATAAACAAAGCACTTATCGAGGTTACAAATAACTTGAAACCAGGTCTTGCAAATATTTACAAAGATTTAAATTAATTTAAATGGTTTATACTAGAAATCTTACAGTTAAATCGAAATAATAACTTGAAATAAACTGTATGAATCATTCATGAACGTTTCAAAAATATTTTGAGTATTATGTCTTCTCAAAAGTCTATTTTAAACTCACCAGAGTCGCTTAAAATAACTAGTAACTAACTGATGATATTGTTCAGAACGTCTGTATTATTTGGCCGCCCTACATTATTGAACAATGCATGAACACTCATCCGAGCCGATATATTATAACAAAAATGTTCCGGATTAAAGAACTCACTTGTTTTCACTGTCTGCTGTTATATTTTTGGGTACAACGTTATTTGCGTACTACCTATTCAGATTATTTTTATTTAAATTATTTGTTTTACGTTTTACATATATTTAAGTAGAGTTTATTTAGTTTTATTTGTCGATCTTCACAATGTTTCTTTTAAAAATATAATATTACTATTTTTTTTTAATTATTAATTTAAAACTATTGATCAGTCGATTGTTATTCGAACAGACAACCAAATACTATCATCCGAACAATCAACTCTCACCCTTTCACCCGAGAAAAGCAATTTTCCCGAAACACTCACGAAAAATGAAAACTACTTACACAACACTGCAGCGACTGTAAGTAAGCTCACTGTTACGTAAAGCTATTACCACACGAGTGCAACTGAAAGCCAGGGGGCATTTCTCTGCGTTTATATACACAAACGAACATAACCGCTTTACACGTAATTACCTACCAACAATGCATTGTTGTCGAGTGTGCCTCACACGACCGCAGGCGACGTCGGCGGACACCCTTCCAGATGACACATGGACGCGGAAACAAAAGGAGATGTGGAAAACTGCCTAAAAGTTGCAACACACTGCGTGGTTCACACAAGAATGTATCACGAAAAGTGCAGTGTTAACAGAGAATTGTGTAACATACAAAACCATCCAAAAGTCGGTCTGTATGTAAGTAAGAACGGTTAAAACACTTGGTCAATTTTACCTAGCATGAGTCACAGACGAAATGTGCGTAGACAGTATTACTAATGCAACCCCTGCTATTGTAGTCGAAACAATAAATAATAGTAGTAGTTAAGTAATATAAGGATATAGAAAACGTAACGTATTTACCAAGTCGTGGAAATGATTTACTAGTTGCAAATCGCCGCCTCTGTGATTCATTTTTTATAAATCATGATCAACTCTTTGCATGGCCAGAAGGCTGGCTCGTTCTTTGCCCAAAGCATTGACATTGCTTTTCATAGTGGCAGTACTGCCAGTCTTCTGGGCACGATTTCGGCGTCCCCAGATGACAGCAATGCCTTGGAGTACTTCGACGACAAGTGTAACCTAAAATCTTAGTTAGGTTATACATATTCGTAGATAGTTATTATTAATGTTATTTATGGACATACGTTTAGTTATTTCCAAAAATTTAATATTCTTAATAATGATTTAATGAAATGTAATAATCTATCCTTTATCCTCTCTTACATATTTGATTTATTTTGTACCATTTCCGTCGTCCTCATCTGAATCATCATCTTCTTGCCCTTATGTTTCTTGCAGTAAGTGCAAAATCATTACATATATTGTTCTTACCTCTCTCTCTCTCTTTCTCTCCGGTCATCCAGCACTCCTTCAAATATCAATCTTCACCTGAATTAATTTCTGCCCTGTCTATTCTGTTCTTGTCTTCCAGGTCATTGATTATATTATTCTTCTATCTACTTCTATGATTTTTTTCCCTCCGTCTATATTCTTATATCTCTGAATATCATTATCTAAAACGGCTTGTTTAACACTCGTCAGCAGTCAGCAGGATTATACATTTGTACTTCTCACGATGTTTACAGCATACAACCTATAAATATCTGCTTTGATTTCCTAATGCCACTTCTTCTTCTTCCTGTCCTTATCCCATATTACTTGGGGTCGGCGCAACTTTTCTTCTTCCATTCTGTCCTGTCATCCGTCACACTATCACTAACTCTCTTTTCTTTCATATCGGCCCTGACACTGTCCATCTATCTTTTCTTTGGCCTCCCTCTCTCTCTCCATCCATTTACATGTAAATTCAGAACTCTTTTAGTAACATGCGTTTCATCCCTCCTCTTCACATGAAGGACCACTACTCCTACTTTATTAATTCTTTATCCTATCGAGTCTCGTCATACCACAAGTACCGGTTAATATTGCAGTTTGATGCCATCTTACTTGGTAACAGCTAACAGTTGTCTCCTACGAGCCTAAGCGTCTTGTTATTTATGCGCCTCAAGACCCATTTTCCCCCGAAATGTTTAGTTTCCCATTTTCCATTATTCTATTTCCCCTATGGTCAACAATATTCCTAACCAAACCACCAAATACCTTTAGAGAATTAATTTAAATAAATAAATAGGTTACTTAATTTAATGGCCTTACTAAATTTAATGAATCATTTTCAACTTCCATAGCGTACTATATCGGAATTTTGACCTCAAAAGTTTTACGAATTTTGGCAATAAGGAAAATAAAAACTTTTAGGACAAACCCTTGACAAAAACCACTAGTTTAACACAATCAGATAAGCCCAGCTATGAGAATGCGTGGAGAATGCAATGAAAACAGTGGCACGGTGAACTTGACTCGCTGGAATAACAAGTGATGTGGCCGCGTATGCCTGAACCTGCTGAGTTCACAGTCAAGTGATCTTGAAGACAAATAAGTACAACGATGCGTCACGCAGTGGTAAGTAATCGAGAGCCCAAACGTCGTTAGTTTGACTCACCTGGATAACTGCTGTAGGTACAGTTTACGTAATTTTCCGCAACTCGCATGCGTGTGCCGGTAAATAATACGAGGTGGAGTCTATGGACGTAGATGAAGCAAAACAGTAAGTAAATCACGATTGTGCAATAAAATAACGCTTAATTTTATTACCTAAACAAAGGTGATAAATACTTAAGGAACGGTTAAGTACAATGCATTCCTGAACGAGAGTAAGCTTAATAGTCAATTGAAACTTCTCACACAGAACTATAAAAACTGCAATTTCATTGAAGCAAATACTTACAATAGCATCATAAAACAACTTGTACATAAAATAAATATTTTACAATACTACAACAAATATCTACTTTTCAACGACAGTAAAGGTTTAACGGAAAAATCAGCAGATTCTAATTACATTTGTAAAACGCCAGAAATCGTTTCGGGTCCAGTAGATAATCAAGGCACGATCGAACCGATTGGATCAATACGTCAACTTAAAAAAGGTACCATTCCTTATTATTTTCGTAAAATAGACAAACCACAATTTAACGAGACAACAGAAAAGGTAGTAGCAAGTAAAGTACCATTTTTTCGTAGCCAATAAGGAAAAACGTAAAAGTAGTTTTTCAGTTCTACATCAAAATATTGCTGGAGCTTTGAACAAACTTAATGAAATAGATTTAACTATTAATGAAATGCGTGAATCTGGTATAAATATAGACATAATATGCTTAACTGAACATTTTGTCATAAAAGGGGAAGAAAAGTACCTAAAACTAAATAATTATTATCTTGGTGCTATTTATTCGCGATCGGATAAGCGACGAGGGGGAACATGCATACTTTGCAAAAGTCATCTTCAAACTGAAGAAATAAAAGAAATAAATGAGTTCTGCATTGATAAGCACTTTGAGATTTGTGGCCTTGAAATCAAATCTATACATGTAATCATTCTATGTGTCTACAGAACACCGTCATCTGACATAAATATATTTTTTGAAAACTTTAACAAGACGCTATCGAAACTACAACACAAAAAAAGTAAAATTATAATTTCTGGAGACTTCAATATAAACTTTTTACAAAGACAAAAATAGTACAAAATTTAAAGAGCTTATTTCAAATTACGGAATGCGGTGCCACATTCAAGAAGCTACTAGACTAAATACATGTATCGATAACATTATTAGTAATATCCCAAATATTGTAGGCACTACTCATAATGTATGTTTATCTGACCATAATACAGCACAGGTAATACAATTCGAATATGATCAAAAACCTATGTCAGTTTATTATTTCACATACCTAAATGACCAGAGCAAGGATAATGTTGATAAGTTTATTGATCATATCAGCAATTTATCTTTTTTAGAAATTTATAACATTTCTGACACAAATGCAGCCTTTGAATCCTTTCATGATACAATAACACTATTCTATAAATTGTGCTTTCCAGTCATCAAAGTAAAAAAGCAATTCAAATATAATAAATTGAAATGGATAACAAAGGGCATTAAAATGAGTAGTAAAACCAAACGGCTATTAAGATACAAATATTATTTAAACAAGACAATAAAACTAGATTTAAGAAATATTCTACTTTGTTAAAAAAATGTATTAATAACTTACAGTCTTTATGTAATTTTAGACATATTGCTTGTTCAAAAAATAAAGGCAAAGCTTCATGGGACATTGTTAAACGAAGTACGGGTAACGAAACATCTCGTGAATATATTCGTATTTTAGTTGATAACGATAGTACAGCTACATCAGGCTCTGATATCGCGAATATTTTTAACAACTTTTTTATTGATATCGTTGAAACAGACAGTTGCTTACAAAACAAAACTAATAGCTTGAGTAATATTAAAAATAACGACAACAGTATTTTTATAAATCCTACAAATCCTTCTGAAATTTTCTCCATACTAAAAACATTAAGAAGCACTAAGGCAGCCGGCTATGACAACATTTCAACTGACCTTCTAAAAAATATCGCTCAATACATAGCAGAACCACTTTCTTATATAATCAACTTATCCTTAGAGCAAGGCTGCTTTCCAACAAAACTCAAGGTCTCAATAATAAAACCACTTCACAAAAAAGGCTCAAAAACAGATAAAAATAATTACCGTCCCGTGGCATTAATACCGATCTTATCGAAAGTTTTTGAAAGAGTTATGTACAAAAGAATTCTCTCTTTCTTTGACAAATATAACATTCTAGCTAAGGAGCAATATGGGTTTAGGAAGAATAGAACAACTTCGCTAGCAGCTTTTAACCTAGTTAAATCGATTTTGTACAACATTAACGCTAAAGTTCCAACATCAGCTCTGTTTTTAGACTTAAGCAAAGCTTTCGATTTTGTTCGCCATTCAACACTCATCGAAAAATTGAATAAAATCGGAATAAGAGGTCCAGCATTAGAATGGTTCAAATCCTATTTATCGAATAGAAGTCAAATCACAAGAATAACTAAATTCGATGACAAAATGAACAGTATCGTCAATTTTGATTCACAATCCCGACATAATTACTTCGGAGTACCGCAAGGTAGCATCTTAGGACCACCGTTATTTCTTGTTTATGTCAATGATCTTTCAGAAGCAATTGACCAAGATTGCGTCCTTTTTGCTGATGACACGACGGTAATTCTAAATTGTAAAAACATTGAAACTTACGAGTCAGATATTAATAACACTTTACAAAAAATTGTCGTATGGTTAGAAAATAACGATTTAAAACTTAATGTAGGAAAAACCAAAATATTACATTTCAAAACGCAGAAAAGCAAAGACATCAAACTTAAAATATCTCACAAGAACCAATTAGTAGAACAAGTACGTAAAATAAAATTTCTTGGGATAACAGTGGATGAACATTTAACTTGGAAAGATCATATTGACGAAATATGTATGAAAATTAATAGATTTGTTTTTGCCTTGAAAAAAGTTAAAGAAGAGACATCTAAAGCAACTGCTATTATGGTGTATCACGCTTACATATGTTCCATTATTCGATATGGTATCATTGTTTGGGGAAATTCCTTTGAAATATCTAGAATACTGATAGCACAAAAAAATGTATTCGCGCTATTTTTAAGATGGACTGGACAGAATCATGCAGACCAATATTTAAATCTCCCAAGCTTCTTACCGCTCCATGTATTTACATTTATGAAATAGCAAAATTTGTTAAAACTAATTTCTCTCTATTTGAAGCAAATAATAATTTCAACAAGTGAACGGTTACACAGTACTTACTAAAAATTCCTGTACCTAGAATAGAAATGTTCAGACGTAGCTGCGTTTATATGGCACCACTTATATTTAACTCGTTACCCAGCTGGATTACTAAATTGCCTTTCAAAAAATTCTGTGTTGTTTTAAAAAAATGGTTGATATCGCATAGTTTTTATTCAATAGGCGAATTTCTTAATAAAAAGACATGCCAATCCTACCACTTCAGGAATGCCTTGTAGCCAGTGTTGAAGCAAGTGTTTTTTAGTATGTACCTAAATCTTTGGAACTTTGTTACCTTAATATATAAATAATAAGTAAATAATTTAAGTGTAGACTGTTTATATTAACTCTAGATAGATTTGAGTTATTTTATGTTACTCAAACACTGTCGACCAAATATTTGCATGCCATCACTAAATGGCGGAATGTGTCTTTGCACTTATAATCTTATTATAACATCTTTTGTACCAACCACATTTTACGCAAATAAACGATATTATTATTATTATTATAACTTATCAGTAAGATAGCTGCTACCAAAGGCTTCGCCCGCGCTATAGTAGAAAATTATGCCAAGGTAACTTATTCCCGGATAAGAAAGCTGTGCTATTCCAAGTTAAGGTGTATTAAGATGCTTGAGCGGACGGGTGCTTTTTAACAAACGAATTTGAGATTGACACATAAAATCTTATCCAGGTGGCTTATATCTGAAGAAAGAAGAAGGAAAGAAAATTGTACTTATTGGCATTATAAAAACGGTAATACCTTAAAAAATTACTCTGAGTAATACCAAAATGGCCTCAACTTAGAATAATGCAAAATTATATTACAAGACCCCCACCTGACGCTGATTTTCAACTGCAGCCTATGGGTGCCATAGTTGGTATAGAAACCTACCCTTATAACATCACAAGACGTAACTACGTGCGTAAAGCACGAAGTCAAGTGATGTGCACCATAATGTGCCTAACTTTAGTTCTTACGTAACAATAATATTAATTCTTTATGTTAAAACAACATGTTTACTCGATCTCCTATCACGAGTTAAGACTAACAATACTAATCAGTGATCACGAACTGAACCCGCTACAATGCTGTCTAGCCACTGTTTTATTTGTGCGGTGAATATAACACAAATAACAAATAGCATCTATGCCTAAAGTATGTTCCTTCCGTCCAGTAAGGGTCAAACTTGAGTCATCGACGGGTAGTATTTCACGCGCCCTTCAAGAAGATATGTCAGTAAAGGGGTCCGCAGCAGGGCCGATGCCTTTTAGGGCTACGGTAACGTTTGAAAGAACGTGAAGGATCCTAGAACGTAAAGGGCAACTAAAAGACACTGGTGGGTTTTAGTCAGGAAAAGTCAGACAAGCCCTCGCTCTATCACTTACTCTTCTTGTCGGTTTTTCTCCATAGGAAATGATCAATTGGAACCTAGCTTGCTTTTGATGTTTTATAAATGCACATGTAGGCCTATGTAAAATAAAATAGTTTATATTTGACTCTACCTTAGAGCGGGAGAAGTCATTGTATAACTTCCTACCACTAAACAGATCTGATATTCTATATTGGTGTTATTATGTACATTACATAAGAGTTTACTTTAAATGAATGTCAAGTAATATTTACCCAGTACAGTCACTGAACTTGACTGCAGAACATATGTGACCATCATTCATCAAAAATAACTGTTATTTTTCCAAAGGTGAAGCATGAGTTCAACCTAGTTCAGGCAAATAAACAAACTGGGTTCTTTTAAATATTTATTTATTATACCTACTTTATTGTAATTTGAAAAACTCGAACAATTTTGTAACTTTTGTAATTTCGCCTCCAAAGTACACTCCAAATAAATATAAACAGTTTGTGTCCTTATATTGCAGTAGTACTACTGTACTACACAAGGACACAGTTGGAACTAGGAAATTACTTCCTCAGTTATTACTCCCGGCACAATTTTAATTCAATTCGATCGCCGAATATTACATAAGCACAAAACGTTTTGGGAATAAATTTATTTTGTGTCCAAAAGAGTGGAATTCCATACCAGGGAACCCTGATAGCTACTACCTAACTAGGATGTTTTAAGTTAAAAGTGAATAGATTACTTCTAGGCAAGTGCAATCCACTCGCACACGTAGGGATCCGTATCGTCCATAGCAATAAGCGACCAAAAGCATGTGTGTGTTTAACCCAACTTAATAATTTTAATGTTGTTCGGTTTTTATAGCAACAACAGAAATACATTATCTCTAACAAAATAAACTATTTGGCGGTCACAGTTCATGAGATACAGTCTGGTGACAGACAGACGGACTACGGAATCTTAGCAATAGGGTCCCTTTGGGTACAGAACCCTAAAAATTAGTTTACCTAACCGCCAATCAACAGTGATCAAGAAAATATACTCCTAATAGTAGTCAATTAAGATATTAGGTAACGAGTGTGATCTTTTTGTTTATCAAACACGGCGATTGTGCGCCCTCCGCGGCGTCAACAGCCGCCACAATACTGGGAACCTCTCACTCCCACGTGGTACTCTCGTTCAAAAACACCAGATTGTTCCGCCCCCATTACTAAAACACATTAGATTCTTATGAAAATATTACGCGAGATAATAATAACAATAATGTTATGCTTCAGACCGTGTCTTATTTTTTTTGTTTGCATTTCCTAGAAACTATTACTTAATATAAATATTTGCACGGTTGTTAAGCAAAGTTTTTTTTTCAAGTGGTGAATCAACAGATGACTTCTCCCACTCTTGGGCGGAGCGGGAGGGCGTGTCAGACTTTTGGATGAAGCTTGCAATAATATTCTCAGGTGGAGACGATTTATTTTCATTGTCTTTCGCATGAAGCCTATGTGAGTCGCGGCGGCTACGAAGCGTAGCACCACGCGTAGCCGTAGCAGAGTGAATGGCCTACGAAATTTTGGTAGCGTCGTTGCTTTGCTCACGAAGAGATACCTACTGTAGCAGTTTGATTACAAGTAATTATTATGTCTAGCAATCAGTTTGGGGATAAGAGGTATATAATTATGTCTAGCAATCAGTTTGGGGACAAGAGGTAATGATTATAAATTCAACATCATATCGCACGTTTTGAAAAAAAATATATTTAAATTAGACTCATTTCATTCATTTCACTACGAATATCCGCAATTTATTTCATTATTTTATTTTGGGAGCCCTTTCTGTTCCCCTCCTGGATAAAAACCTCTTTCCACTCCTTCCATCATTCGTGGGCCCACGCTTTCTCTTACCTGTTCTAGTGGAATCAGTCTAATATGTCGCGCCATCTCCTTCATACTACTACATATACAGTATTATGTCCTATGGCATCTTACTGTGGGGGTCTGCGGCTGATGCGGAATCAATCTTTATATTGCAAAAGAGAGCAATTCGGGCTATCTATAAAATGGGTCCTCGCGAGTCCCTTAGAAATATATTTAGAGAAATTGATATAATAACTCTGCCCTCTCTTTATATTTTAGAAAGTTTATTGTATGTACGTAAAAACTTAGGACTTTTTAAAATTAGAAGTGATTTACATGACAAAAATACGCATAGGAAACACGAAATCGTGTTACCTAAATGGAGATTAGCGAAGACCAGCAAGTCATTCCTTGTCAATAGTATACGCTTTTATAATAAGTTGCCCAAGTCCGTTATAGAACTTAGCGAGGGAAAGTTCAAAACGCATATTAAGCGTGTCCTAACCAAAAAAGCATATTACAAGGTTAGAGACTACGTCGAAGACACGCTTGCTTGGCATTAACTGCTTCTGCACATGTGGCCCCCTGGTAACTCATTAACTGCATTATTGTGTAAACATGTCTATTAACTGCTCCATGTTTGTCTTATTTTATTTATTTACTCAAGCCGGATTTAGCTGAATACCAGTATTTTACGAGGAGCGGCTGCCTACCAGACCTCCACAACCCATTAACTGGGGTAACACGGTACTTCATGACAAGACTGGAGTCAGATTTACTGGCTTCTGACTATCCGTAACGACTGCCAAAGATCTCCAAATGACAGCCGGGACCAACGGCTTAACGTGCTTTCCGAGGCACGGAGGAAACTCGTTATGTTAAGATGGTCACCCATCCACAGACCAACCTAGGCAAGCGTTGCTTAACCTTGAAGATCGACTTGTGTGGCTGTTATTATCTAGCCACGAGCTCCTTATTCGTTCACATTTTATCTACATTCAACATCTTATTCGTTGATAAGTTTTATAATTGTTTTTTTTTGTTTTTTATATTTATATAGCTTCTTTCGTATAATGTGAATGAGTGGGCACTGTAGACTACAGATTTTAATTACTTCCTTTTTGAACCCAGTTTTTGACTAATTTTATCTTTATTGTGGTTTTGGGTGCAATATTGACTGGTCTACACTGTCCTCGCATAAGTGTCTGTGTTGTAATATGGAAATGTTGTAAACCCAATAGTTTTTTGAAAAGAGTAACCATGGATATTCTTGCCGGTTCTTCTCCATAGGAAACGACCAATTTGGAACCGTGCACTAGTTTTCGACGTTTTATAAGTGCCCATGTAGGCCTATGTGAAATAAAAATATTTGACTTTGACTTTGACTTTGACTTTGACTTTGACTTTGACTTTGACTTTGACTTTGACTTTGACTTTGACTTTGACATAGTCTGCCGCGACTGGCGACCCCGTCGCACTGTTTCAGGGCACCAACTTTGTGCTACTTTGACTCATAGTTTGTCGGGCATGCGGCAAATATGTCCTACCCAGTCTCATTTCATTTGGTGTATTTAATTAAATTGGTGAAGTTGGTGCAAAACATGGTGTAATAAATATATATTCATCATTTTTCTATAAACGTGAAACGTCTAAACAGGTGTAAAGTATGTTTTGGTTATCAACAACCATTTGTTGTTTTCTTCAGTACGTAATATTTTACGATATCGCAACTGTAGCGTTGTTTTATTTTACGATGACATTTACGATTGTTAGATGAAAATAATACAATGAGATTGAAAACTATACGATCCTTGTGGATCATTCTGATCACATTGGCTGGAGCTAGACTCTGCCGGACACAAGGGGAACCAAAGGAAACACCGGTTGCAAAGATTTCAATAGTAAATGTTTGTCATCCTTTTCATATTTCAGTGATATTATGTGATTCGTGTGCTCCTAAGCGAGGATAAAGGAATACAGTAACTGTTACTATATTAGAGATTTAAATCAAGTGATGAAAAAGGACACGGACCATTAAATACAATATTTATTGGTTAGAACGAAAATTCCATTGTGTTGAAGTACGATAGATATGTTTTAGTTATTACAAGCCATTCTAGGTCATCACAAATAGCTATAAAATTGCAAACTAACAGATATATTGGCTACTTATAAATATGTACATGTACAAACGTAAAAACTATTGGGTGAAAAAAGTATGTGTGTACAATCATGCATAGGTACTTTTCTGTCAACAGAACTTACTTGTACGATTGTACATGTTTGTCATGGAAAATGTTAGCGATAGTAACGGAGCTGTCAATATTCAGTGACCTCTTACTAATCGATGTAAGCGTGGAAACTATTCTGTACAGGTACGATTTAGGTACCTGGAAATTATACATATAATATTTATATATTTATATTTATTCATGTTATAATTCTTCTATACATGTGTTTGTCACCTCTTTCTAATCGGTTTGGCCGATTTCATTGAAATTTTGTGTGTATATATATTTACAATTACATTTTATTTCTGACGAAAAGCCAGTCTTTGGATAGGACATCGTCTATCAAGCCCGTTATTTTAATACATATATAATTTTACACCAAGTTATGAGTATATAAATTGAAGAAAAAAGTGTAGTGCCAATCCCAAGTGTCACAGGCAAAATGGCAGAGAGATGATGATATAATTCTTGCAGCAATGTGTAAATAGATATGTGTATTGTGTACAAATGAATATTAATCAATAAAAAGCTAATATTTAAACAACTTGGCAACAATAATATTGACGACATAATTAAATAATTACCTTTAAATTCTTAACCCACTATCAATAACTAAATTAGTTTCTTGTGACGTGAGTTCATTGCCAATAAAAGCCAGAATGTGGTTTCTGTACTATGAGGAAACTGAAAATATTATTTACTTTAATTTTTATAACATTATAAAATTTATGTTTAATATTTTGCAAATAGCAGTGGTTTTTGGTTAGTAAGTAACTTGGAAAAACTGGAACATCGCACAACAACAGTTTACCATACGAATTAGGTAATGTAGTGGTAACCGAGTTAGTGACGTAGTGACCGCAGGGGACACAGAAACAGCTGAGACCTGCGCACGCGACTGGGTTTATTATGTACTAGCTTTCCCCTGCGGTTTCACCCGCATTTTTCGTTACTACTCCGCTCCCGTGGGTCGTAGCGGATGGACGGTGGTATATAGCCTATAGCATTCCTCGATAAATGGGCTATCTAACACTGAAAGATTTTTTCAAATCGGACCAGTAGTTCCAGAGATTACCCCCTACATACAAACTTACAAACATACAAACTTACAAATTTTACCTCTTTATAATATTAGTATAGATTTATTACTTTGTGTAATTTATTTCATGGCCACTGTTCTCAAAACAGTAAATGAAAACATCGTGAGGAATCCTACATGTCTTAGAACCAAAAATTCGAAGATATGGTGACATACAGAAAAATGTGGACCAACCTGACCGGAACCGCAATCGCAACCGGATGGATTATGCCCATTCCTTCTCCTAGAGAAGAGGTCAGAGTACCAGCAGTGGTAAAATTATAAGGCTGATTTTGCTACATTTAAATAGAGTAAGTCAGCTACATCTCCATCTTCTGTGTATATTTATATCAAATCGTATTTCCTTGAAAGACACTGTTTTAGGCTATCACGGTTTGTTTCACAATTTAAATTGATTTTGATTGATTTTTTCATTTTAATAGGCTCTTAAAGTTGTCTGTTTTTACATTCAAGAGATTAGATATTTAATGTGTAGAATTCGTGGGTTCAGTGTGGTTTTAGCTTTAGGTACTCAAAGGGTGGATGATACAGAAATAAGTTTAGACGAATCTCGACTCGTATCGAATGCAATGCGCTACGACTACGACGATTACTATACCTAATTAATTTACTATCTGCTTATAATGAGTTTATGACCTTTCAATTATTTTATAATAATCTCCATGTGTGCTTAGTTGTATAGCCATATGACTTCTCTAATAACAACAAAATGGATAACAATAATTAGGTATAAACTTTGCAAAAACTTTCTTCCTAATGTGAGTGGTTGACCAAAAAGGGACCTCAAGGGAAAATAATTGATTTCGAGTAAATCGTTGACCAAAACAAAGCTAAAAGACCACAGATTAAAAAATTCAAAAAAAAAAATTAACGGTTTCCAATCCCTCCAGGTCCCTTTTTGGTCAACCACTCACCTAT
This sequence comes from Mythimna separata, assembly GCA_030763345.1. Lineage (NCBI taxonomy): Eukaryota > Metazoa > Arthropoda > Insecta > Lepidoptera > Noctuidae > Mythimna > Mythimna separata. The sequence continues at coordinate 811,073 of CM061181.1, read as the reverse complement.
CTTCATAATAACAAACATGCATGAGTTTACATGTCATAGCAACAGTAGAATAAAATTTAAATGGTGTCTGACTCGACAGTGTCTGTTGCTACCTGAGACTATGAACGAGGTAAACACTACAACCTTGCGTGGCCGTGACAATGGCCTCGTGACGTCACCACACAGATCGAGCCCATCCCACTGTTATCCTGTTCGCGGGATGACCTCTGACGTTGTCATGTCAGAGATGTGCTAGGTGACTTCACATACTAGTGACGTTTTTTTTTTCAGGTGGGGAATTATTAGAATGACTTCTCTCGCTCTTGGGAGGTGAAATGATTTTTATACAGTTTTCAATAAAAGAGAGTGTGATTCAGGAAAGTTGAGAATTTCAAAGATTCTGAGTGATTAACACTCGGGCGAACAAGGCAAATAATAAATTTTATCAGCAACCAATGTCAATGTTAATTCTATCTATTAATACCGTAACGTGGAAATATTGTAAAATCAACGATTTTTTAGGAGTTTCTTGCCCTCTAGAATCGAGGAATCGACCAATTGAAACGGTGTACTAGCTTCTGACGTTTTATAAGTGATGAACACTCACGTTTGATTGGGCCTAAGTGAATAGGTGAAATAAAAAAATTGCTATGTCTTTGAATTGAAAACTGAAAAAAAAAAACTCACTTATCAATAACATAAATTAAAACACACATCGCAAAAGTTGGCACTAGACTACATGGCGATAGATTCAATATGATGGATGGAATAATGTACCTAAGAATCTCGAATTAAAGATCTAAGTTACGAGTTAATGATGTGTCACGACGTCACAGGGAAGATGAAGCAGCTGAGATCAGCGCACACGTCTGGGTTTATTAGTTATTAGTAGGCAATTCTCAACAGCTGCACTTACGTATATTTTATATCTATTCGCATTTCCATTCAACTAGGTCTATGACAAATAGACAAGTCACAAGGATCAGGATTCAAGGTGCAAAGTTCTAATAATGGCTTTTCCTATCCGTGCATCATCAAAGCGATCATGGAATAAAAGATTGTTGATCAAGAGTGCGTTTAATACAACGTTTCATAAAGAAACAAGGGGAAAAAACTGTATTGGCATTCTATGGGTAATGGCAATTATCAGTTCTATTGGTAATGCTGTCACGCACTCAAATAATTCGCAAAACTTGTTCCAGGAAGTACGTGTTCTTTTATAAACCTCAAAAAAAACATCCATTTTAGTCATTCAGAATATCAATTAAATGTGCAAGGTTCATAAAAAAGTTAACATATATCTTTACTTTTTAAATGAGTACATCATTAAGGGCCAAATTTCACTCAAAATAGCGGACTTTCAGAGATTATGTTTTGATTTCAATATTTTAGATACTTAATATTCACAAGACTGTCCATGTTTCCAACTTAGGAAGATCTAGAGATAGATGTGTAATAACGTATGAACAGTTGTATAGAAATGTATCTTGGATTAGACAAGAATAGGAAGTATGAAGATATGATATTATACAAGATATAGGAAAGAGGAAGAATTATTATTACATTAGTTTCACGACTAGATCAGACTAGGAGGAAAGATTCGACAGAAGATAAGATGACCAGTGCGACCACGTGTTCAGCATTTAAACATAATAAATTAGTTTACGTTTTATAAAAAAACCCATGAGACACCTGAGATTATCTTTAAAATCTATATTTATGTCCATAACGATGGATCATCCAATACGCAAGTAATTTTTTAAATGCTGAAATAAGTGGCAATAGGCAGGGTACATTGCACGCAGAACAGATGGCAGGTTCTGGACTGGCGACCGCATGCTGGAAGATGCAGCGTAGGAAGGCTTCCTACAAGGTGGACCGATGTCCTCGGATCCATCGGATTAAGGAAATCCGATGGATGCGAGATGCACAGGATCGTCAATTATGGCGACAGTTGGTAAATGATAAATGATATTTATTTTGCAAATAGGTTTTTTCAAACTCTTTAACACGTCAATTTTTTTTTGGACTTTTTTTTTACTAGATGAGGCCGGTGTTTCCTAACTGACTACCCTGAGAAGAAACACCGAAACGAACTCAGGGGTATTTGGTGAAAGCTTATGTCTAAAATTGGACGTCTTTCGGCTGAAATGATGATGATGAAGTAATAATTCTACGAAACCGTTCAATATTTTATAGAAATACTTATAAGGAATATTTAACTGCAGTTATTTTACGAGGAAAATGCAGCTCAACCCAGCATATCAACTGGCCTGGTTCCCATGACCTGATGACGTCACAAAACCGCACCAGCCAACAATATTATGAAAGGTCCTCCGTGTCCTCCCAAATACGTCAGAAGAAAGCGGGAACTACTGAGAAGTACGCAGGAGGGAGAGGGAAAGCCGCATTGTTGTTACCTTGAGAGTTATGTCATTGTGTCTCGGTGGTCAAGTGCGCAAGTGACGTACCACTGAACGTGGTAGACGGAGTGTTTTTTTGCAAACTTTCTTTTACCATTTTACCGCCTTAGTCTATCGTGAATATTGTTTATTAGATCCCACCATCATATTCTAATATCATAAAATGGGGTTTCTGTAGCCATGAGGTAACTATAACTTTCTTCTAATCTAATTTAGGTACTAATATAAACATAGAGTCCCGTGTTCGTAAGCTCGGTTCAAAGTTATATCCCATGGCCAAAGTAATCCTTTTCTGAACCAAATATTCGCAGATTTTTAACTCTGGCAATCTTCAGTGAGCCTGCGTAGTACAGACTGACAGAGAGAAGGTCGGTGTCGCGTGTAGTGGGAATAGTCACTGAAACATTCTCAATGGTTTCCTATGTGACATAATAATTTAATTTTATCATGGATAGGCTTGCGTTTGACCAGTACTGAAATTCAGATGAGTTTTATGTATTATAACAAAGGATGATGGAGTACGCTTGCCTAGAAATAACCTAGTTTACTCTTGACATAAAGACGGCAATTAATGTTCCATACTATAATATTACAATTAAACTTAATGTACCTAAGTATAATGTCAATAGATGCGCAATTCGCATTTCTAAGGTCGAGGTAACATGCGTCGGTGGTGCATAACGATTAGGAAAGTGTAAATTTATAGTACGACGCGTCCGATACCTTTTTAATACAAAGTTCATTATTTAATTGGCCGCTTACAACTTCAGTAGTAAAGTTTGTTTTTTAATCTCTGAGACTAAAATGAAATTACATGGGTTGTCCCACTTGTCACAACACAAAAGAACTGACATCATTATTATTGTAAGTTTGACATTTGCCTGTGTCATTTTAGTCTCAGAGATTAACAAACTTTAGGTAGGTAACTATTAAAATAGTGAAAGAAACAAAAAAACACTAATGCCCGTTTTCACCAACAGCCCCTAAAATTTAAGTGTCTCTTACGCCAATATAATCACGGTTTTTGCATATTATAAAGTTATTATTCTGAATCAAAGTATGAAATCGAACACTTTTAAAGATGTCATACTTTAATTCAGAATAATAACTTATTAATAACTTGCAAAAACCGTGATTATATTGGCTTAAGAGACACTTAAATTTTAGGGGCTGTTGGTGAAAACGGGCATAAAGCATTTATTTTCTGACAGCTTTGTTTCAAAGCTCGTATTATTATCATCACAACATAGTATAACACAAAGACATTTCCCGCTGTCTGTTTATCCCCATGTATGCTTAGAATTTTAAAACCACGCAACGGATTATGATCCGGTTTTTTAGTAAATTGAATGATTTAAGAGGAAAGTTTATATGTATAATACATTCTGAACAGCCGTACGATGCCGAGCCGGAAGGCTAGTTGCGTTTAAATTATCGAACGTTTTTAATTTCTAACGTCAATTTATAAAAGCATATTATCATCATTTTTCTGCCCACAACCTAAATTATTCAGGGTACGCTATTAACCATTATCTCAGTAGTTCACGGTTTGACTATAATTATTCCTTAATTAATCCTCGAATCGTAACGCAAAAAGGGTGTCGTGTCACAGAGGGCGGGAGGGCAAGAGGGCGGCCGCCACTGCACGGAGTGCGTGCCCTCTGATTACCCACGCAATCTGTATTTACATAATCCCTCTGTTTACAAAAACACTGCGACGCCGCACGTGGACCGATATCTACACATAACAACGAGAATATTGTTCCACGTATGTACGAGTATGTACATGTTTAACTATCAATTAATTTAAGCTAAGTATATCCTCGTAGCCTATATTTTGGTATCGAGTCAAAAATATATTACAATTTTCATTAGATTGGACTCTGTATCATCTTCCTTCCTTCCTTCTTCCTGCCCTTATCCGATATTACTTGGGGTCAGTGCAACACATTTTTTTCTTTCATTCTATCCAGTCATGCGTCACACTTTCACTAATTCCCTTTTCTTTCATATCACTCCTCAAACAATCCATCTATCAGACTGTATCTAATCTAATGTAAAATGAAACAATTCTTTTAAAAAATCTACTTGTTTCATGGTACCTATTTTTAACACTGGAACGTGATACTATTATTTTTTGGCATAATTGTAATGCTTTTGAAACCTAGCCCTATAATAACCTAGCTTTATCTCATAGACTAGAGTTAATTAGACTTGTGTAATCTAACACCTAATTAAACCTAAATAAATTTATACTTGAACTAAATAAGTATAAGGTACCGTACATATTTTCCGGTAATAAAAACAGTCTTTGTGCGATGGATATATAATTAGCATGACAATAAAGGTAGAAGTACATTGCGCACACGTGGGCCACATACGCCGATCTGGGCGCATCAATCTTCATAAATTTTATATGGCGATTAGACTTGTAGAGCTACAATTAGATCCACGCCACGCGACGTGATTCTACGTGCAATACAGGTGTAGCCCACGTGTGCGTCGGTCTTATGTAGTTCCCACTTTGATCCTGTCCCACAATGATTACTACTTCACAATAACATTATTTTCTGTGGGTTTCAAGTTATCATTTACCTACACACCTACGTCATGAAAACCTTTGCGTCTAATTAATTATCCTCAAGGAATATCCAAGTGGTGTGCGAAAATTGCACTTCTACTTTCATCATAGACCACACTTCACCTAACTTGTATGACTATAACATTACATAGCGGATGATTCATAATAAGTAGAGCTGTAAACTTAATAAAGGAGTATTTACGTCAAACGGGTCACGAACTTTGTGGCTCACGACGGAACAAAGGTCTTCATGCAGGTGCTTCCTGTAGGTACCACCTCTTCGTAAAAACAGGTAATATTCGACGAAGAGGAAACACCCTAGATACTAATTGACTCGGTACTAAAGAAGGGTTAAAAGAATGACATTCTTTCGTAGAAATTGATATCTATGTATCGCATCATCATCATTGGAATGCCTCCCTCAAGATGGACCAATGATTTGGTAAGGATTGCAGAAATCCGTTTAATGCGAGACACACAGGACTTTTCACTGTGGCGACATTTGAGGCTGCCTAGGTTGCACAGTGGACGTCCTTCGGCATAACCGAAGATTTATTTTTATCTCAGATAAAATAAAATAATAATGATTGCATTCTCAATAAAGGTATGAATTCAAATTATTAAAAAAAATACAGTGATACCCATAATAAAACACAAACGTGGTTCCACAATCAGTCTCAAGGAAATAAGTTGCTCATTTAAGTGCCAATAATCGCGTTTATACTACTCAATTATAACTACACATAATTTCTCGATAAACTCACTTTGACATCAATATCTACATATTTTGTGAAATTTTTCGTTTTATTTTATTAATTTTCAATTAGGTAAGTAGGTATTGTGAATGTAGAAACTTAATTATTTTCAGTAATTTTAACTTTTCTCGTGTAGGTAGTTCAAGTATTTTATACCTAAGTAACTGGCTCTCAGTGGTCGGATAAGTAGCCGTTTCATGAACAATACTGGAATTTACTTGCATTCGACTAGACTGGAAGTCGACACTACGTCTATGTCGAAAAGGATCGGATGAAGATGAGTCAAACCTTAACGTTTTCCTTTTTTCTCCTTAACGTAAAGAATGAGCGTGTGATTACCCATCCTATAGTGACGATATTACCATATAATGATGTCATTATAATTTTCCTATGTTATTGCAGTCAAACACAACAAGGCATGTGCGACACGATTTTAAAAGTCGTGCGAGTGTGCGCCGAGATAAAAATATTTATATACATAAAAATTATGTAAGATGCATGGTTTGTTACCCACTTCATTTATGGCATTGTACGAATATGTAGACAATATAAAATAATACATATCATCGCTAAACAGTGAATATATACTGAAAGCAAAAAAAAATCATGCTTGCTCCACTAGCAGAGAAATGATGTCTGAGTGAAACCACCAAGAGGATCATTAGGGGAGTTGTCAACTACCAGATTTACGGCGATGCGCCACCATAGATACATGGTGAACCTCTCACCTATACGCACAAAACGTTTTGTTAAAATTGTGCGTAGATACAGCCAAGGAGTGGAATTCCCTGCCGGAGTCTGTATTTCCTGTTAGCTACAACCTGGGGATCTTTAAGTCAAGATTATTGGTTAAGGCAAGCGTGCTCCGTCATCGCTTTCCATCACCTGAGATAGTGGTAAAGTGCGAGCCTGTCAACAATAAAAAAAACTGTTCCAAATAAGGATCTAATATCCTTTTAGGAAAACATTTACTGTCACGTCGGTTACCAAAGATGGGGACATACGAGAATATGCTATACTCCCAAAACGCAAAGCTTCCAATTTATGAAATGACATTTCACTCATCCTTATTCCCATTGTGTACAAAGCACAAGGACAAATAGTCCAGTGTCAAACTGATTGTGAGCTCTACAGTGTAGTAACTACGCAAGTGTGTCGTGACCCGCCGCCTGCGCACATAGCAAGCGGTGCAGCGATGCACGGCACAGGGCGAACTCTGCCCTTCTTTATTTACATACGATGTATAACGCGATGCAGACTGTCCAATAAAAACTAGATAATGCTAAGTATGTCTGCAAAGCTTAGTCGGTATTGTTACGATAACGAGTTGTTGATGTCATTTGTTATAAGTTGTCTCTGAGTACTGGGTGGAGTTGACTGTTACATACCAATAAAAGGAAGTCTAACATTTTTTTACTCAAATTTCTCAGATAGACTGACAGTTTGATTAAAATTTTGCAAGTAACGTTTATTACGAAATACTTTTCAGCTCACTATTTGCTTCAAGATGACCCAATTGTTGATAGACTATAAGAAAAAATACGCATCAATGTTCCAATTTTTTTTCAATCAGATAGGTACTCATTTAGAAACATTACGAATAAGATTAGAAGAAGTAACAAATATTGAAACACAGCAAATAAAAAATATACATATTTACAAATGGATGATTAATTCATTGCATACCAAGGACTACGAAATAAATTAAAAAGAACAAATATTATGTACAAACAAGAGAGCAAAGAGAATAGATACACCTGACGGTAAACCTTCAGCGAACGTTGACAGGAGTCCATGACTAGATTGTTATTAAGTCATTCACGTTCTACAGCTGTGCCAATAGAAGTGCCTCACTCGGGTACTAGCCTGGATAGTGTTCGTCACATTGAGCGCGATACGACAACGGTGCTTGAGCTTTGTTTGCATATGCTAGTGGTAGTGCAAGTTGACTCGCTTATAGCCTTATCTTCATCATCTTCTTGCCTTCGTCCATTGTTATTTCGACCTTAAGGTCAACACAGCATGTTTTCTTCTTAATCCAGTCCTAACAACCAGTCTACGGTATCACATACACCTTTACTTTCATATTATGATCACAATTCATTAGCCTTCCTTACTTGCTCATGCAGATCGTCTTATCTTGATCATTCTTCAGTCATATAAGCTTCATCCCTCCTTTCCTCTTCCCAATTTATTAGAAGTCTAGACAACGTGATGAAAATTACTACTTCTAATCTGTACATATGGCTTTCCTGGTAGTTTTCTAACTGCGTTATCTTTTAAATTTCTATTAACCGCTTCATCATTGTTTTATCATTTGTTTATATTAATTAGACTAAGTACATTAGTGATTTATTATTTTCATATTTATAATCATAATATATTATTTATTAATGGTTTATTTTTTAATTTACTGGGTGTTAATCTTGCTGATTCATAAAACATTCAATTTAATGATAACTATTTCTATAAAAGATTAGTTTACATTTTCATGTGAATTACGTAACAGCTAGATATTTAGATCCCCAAAAACTGTTATAATTTGTTATATCTGAGTAGCTTTTAAGATTTTTTTCATTATAATTAAAAACCATATCCTGTTTAAAATGGGTAAACTTCTGCACGTGCTACCTCACATGAAGCGATCATCAGATTAAGTAGTGATAACATTACTTTCCTTATATCGTAAACAACTACTACATAATACTAAAGCATCAGCTTTATTGATGAACTGTTGTACACATTGACAGATCATTGAAGTGAAAAATTGCATTCTATCTAGTTTTAACTTGGTTTAAAAAAGTGATTTATATTGTTATTCTCTTATGGTTTTTATGAAACATGTTGATTGATTTACACTGCTCTCTCATACCTATTAATATTGTGATATGGAAATATAGTCAAAACCTAGGTGATTCTTGCCGATTAGTACTAAGATTAGTTTTTATTGTACTACATAAAAAAAAACACTTTTAATATAATCTGAGTCTAAAAATGGAATGCATTAAGCAAATTTCGTTCTACAGAACCGAAACTTAACGAACAAACCTGTCGGACCAATATCAGATCCATTGGTAAAACGTATATTACACTCATACAGTATATAATTGGTAATTAAATCGTCCAGATGTTATGGGCTCGTAACTGTTAAGCACCGCAGCCGCGCGGCTGCAATTTCAGAACCCTCGGATTTATCGGCGCACCTTGTAAGTACACGTGGAGAGGAAACTCGTAAAACATACGTAAGCGCAACGCACGCAAGTGACGCAACATCACACGTTAGCAAAACACTGATTCGGAAACATCGCATGGACAAATTAAATTAGACCAATCATCATCATCATCATCTACCTAGCCTTTTCCCAACTATATTGGGGTCGGCTTCCAGTCAAGCCGGATTTAGCTGAATACCAGTATTTTACGAGGAGCGGCTACAGATTCACACCACTTCCAGACCTCCACAACCCATTAACTGGGGTAACACGGTACTTCATGGCAAGACTGGAGTCAGATTTACTGGCTTCTGACTATCAAAAATAGATTAGACCAATATTGACCTTCAAATAAAGAAATTACTAACTTCATAATCAAGATCAGGCGTTTGCCCTCTAAGGTCAAACTTAACAATGATGAACTGCATGGAAGATGCAACTGGAACCTGACCAATACAATATCACTCAAGATAAGACAAATAATTATCTCATCGAACATAAACATTGAACTCATACAAAAGCAGCTAAAGTATTAGAGCATATTCTTTTAGACAATAATAAAGTCAATGTAACATTACGAGTATATACAAAAGATTACGCGACACAAAATCGCAACGATTACGAAGACATTGCAAACTAGGTAGGTATACACATACGTAGATCAGTCAATGCCCCAATTTTTTATATTACTCTTTAAGGTCATCGGGTCGGAGTTACCGCTGCACGCTGGCTGCTATCTCTGGAGTGAGCGTGCGTCAGGAGTCTGCCAGCGGGTCGCGATCCCACGTCAAGTGGGGCTGATAGAGAGATAGGCACCACGCACAAACTGTATCGACAAGTAATATCCAAACTGAATAATGTGTAATATTCGAACTTTTATCCGACTACGATCCCACCTGATGCTAAGCAGTGATGCAATCGTTGACGGCAAGTCGCAGTAGTATATTAAGAGCCTATTGACTTTAGCCTTAAAGACACCTAAATTACAATCGGACAGGAAGACAGGCAGGCAAATTGTTGTAGTCCTTTGATGTATGGGGCGATATAAACGACGAGGCGAAACGCCGTACCGACCGTATAGGATTCAGCAACGTAAGGGAGGACACTCGCCGTACGTCGGGTTGCCCGATGGTAGAAAGATGGCAAGTCAACTCTTGCAGTTCCCGCGTACACTGTTCAAATGCATCGTGTACTCGAAAAATTATTTATCTTGGTTCATATTGGTTTTCATAGTTATGTTTTAGAGCTGTCAAGCAAGCTAAAAATATCCAAAGAGTTTGTTCTTCTTTTAGGACGATCAGGACGCTTGCAGTGAAAAATTAACATCACAATGTTAGCAACTAAATTTTTTGTTTTTTTTTTTTTATGTAGAGGTTGAGTTAGACTGTCAACAATTCATTTGTTTCCTTTTTCTACAAAACGTTTTCATAGAGCTAAATGTTCCATGTCTGTTTCACGCAATTTATGATAAGTTATCGCAGGTAACTTGTACCAGGTTGTAAGTTCAGCATTATGCATAAATTTACCTATCAATTTTTAATTTTGCAATTACGACGATGCGATAGTGTGACGGTATCGTCCACTCTATATGCATGGATAGTGCATTTGCGCTAAACTGCAATGTCATAGCGCACACTAATGCATGTAATAGTCATCATGAATATGCGCTTGTCAAGTAAAACTGTCGTTATTTGCATGTAATATTGAGCAAAAACTGCTTCCATTTCTAAATCAGGCACATTGTTATTACTTCGTAGTTAGGCCAACCTGATAAGTGATCGCATCTGCAATAGCAGCGCATAGCAAGTGTTTTGCAGTGCTTTGTTTTTTTTTTTTTTGTTATGGGAATCATCAGAATGACTTCTACTACCTACTCTTGGGCGGAGCGGGAGGGCGTGTTAGACTCTTACGGACTAAATCCCTACTCCATTCCTTCGTTGTTTTCGATCTGGGGGACACGGTGACAACCATTCGGATTTTCCGCGTTCCTCAGAGGCTTTTCCGTGTTCCCCAGAGGCAAGTGTCCATAGGTGACAATTTACTGTAATGTTCTGGAAGAGGAATACTGGCTCTTGAATTATTGTTTCAACTTAGACAGCACGACTGGCGCAGTGGTTGAGTGATTCGGGTCGCGGCTTCGATCCCCGCACGGAACATATATTTGTATGGCCTACAGATTGGTGTTTTGCATCTGGGTGTCTTAATCTGTTTTTTTAGTTTTCATGTTTATGTACGCAGCTACGATACAGGAATAATTCGTAGTGTGGGGAGACGCTTTATAAAAAAACATAGAAAAAGAAATCTGTCCATGTCGCCTCGCAAAAAAACCTACTTGAAAATATCCATGTCGATAGAATGATATCCACAGGAAAAACAAGGTAACTGACTAACCTAAGCCAAACAATCATCAATTAATAAGTGTGGCAGTGGCCAGAGCACATTGCATCAGAACGTTGAAAAACATCTGTAATCCTAATTACCTATGTTCAGAAATAAATAAAAAACCGGGCAAGTGCGAGTCGGACTCGCGCACTGAGGGTTTCGTACCAACCTACCTATAAAAACAGTTTAATTCTCGAATCGAGTCTTGAAGACTTTTCAATTTTTTTTTCTTGTGACGTAACTAAAAATTTTCAGTTTTCAGACTTTTCCCGATATTAGTGCTATAATACCTTGCTTCGTGCCAAATTTCAAGATTCTAGGTCAACGGGAAGCACCCTATGAGTTTTGATTCCTTTGACAGTGTCGAAATGTACGTTTTTTGCAACATAAACGGGCGTATCTTTTTTTCCCGTCAACTTACAAGTTTGATTTTTGCACAACTTCAAGGGACCGCGGATTTCAATATATATGGTTTTAATTTCAACTCGATACCTTCACGCGTTCCTGAGAAAAAGGGTCTTGACAGACGGACGGACGGACAGACGGACAACAAAGTGATCCTATAAGGGTTCCGTTTTTTCCTTTTGAGGTACGGAACCCTAAAAAAACAGATGGTTACTGGGGTTAAAGATGAAAACAGATACAGACAAAAACAGATGGTTAAAGTTTTAGAGTGGCGACCACATACCGAAAGACGTTGGAAGACCTTCGACAAGTTGGGGCGGTGAAGGCTACAGGAATTGGCAGACTGATAAAAGAATTTTGTTATAGTTGTGATCAGACATCGTTGGAAGGAAATAAATCTATAAACATACTACCTTATAGGAGTTTCCTCTTTACAAACTTTAACGAAGAAAATTTTGAAAAATTGGAATATTGAAAGGATTTTTTCGGAGTGTGTCTCAAAAGGAAAACTTGTGTAATTACTATAGCCTATATTAAGGTGGGCGCGACGTTAGAATTATCCATACAAACGTAATACCAAAATCATTTGCAGTTTAAGCATATTTATACCATAATATGATGTTATTCGGATTCAGAAAATAATTATCTAGGTTCCTACGTCGTCTTTTTGTTGAAAAACTTACCCCAAACGAAATTTAAGCGAATTTAAATTTGCACATTTTCACAGCGAAAATGTCATGTTTTTATTTTGTTTTTTCTATATTAAAAACAACAATATTTCAAAATATCTCTACGTGGGAACACAGATATTATTATCAAGTTATAAATACTCGAAACAATATTGGAAATACATAAATTTTTCATTCATCATTTTTGGTATTACGGAACATCTCCCAAATTTCCAATAGTTTGTATTGCTATCACAGCAAGCAACTGTCAGTGTGCGGATGATGATTTTACTCCAGTCAGTGTGTCCAAGAATTGTTTATACTATCTGGATTAATTCCATCAACCTCAAAAACGTATTTTATTTCGTCTCAACTCGAGATAGCGCGCGGTGTACGCAGGCCACTTAAGCCCATAATAACGTTTGAATCCCCGACCGGTCCTATGAGACCGCGCTGTTATTGTTTTACTATTGTGTCTCGTTTCGCGGGTATCTAAGTAACTACGTTTCTTCGTATTTTCAGCGGAATACTACGAATGGCTACAACTTGTGACAATTGTAACGACAGGTACTTTCACTTCGCTTACATTCATGATATGCGCGCCAGTTGCCTGCAGACGCATAGATACATACAACTACATGCGTGCGGCGTGGAAGGCTTTCAGAAATTTGCATTCTGTAGATCTAGAGCTTCTGCGATAGTTTCCTAAATTTTGTTACCTAATCTCATATCACCGGCATTCACATTCAACAAACATACATAATATAAACTTTCTCCTTTACTATATTAGTGTGATTAACATCACTGTACTTAACCTGGCAGAATAATAATCATTTATTATTTAGCATTATCGGCCTTATAATGTTCCCACTGTTGGGACTCAGACCTCTTCTCTAGAAAAGGGAATATACCAATCCAACACACAAGCCCACTGCAGATTGACGGATGTCACAGGTTTTCGATTTTTTGGTTCTAGGACATGCCGCTTTCCTTACGATGTTTTCCTTCACCGTTTTGAGAGTAGCGGTGATCAAATAAGTTACACAAAGTAATGCACCTGGCTGGGTTTGAACCTGCGACCTACAACTTGTAAGTCCAACCTTGCCGAGTCTTGTATAAACAAGTTGAAGGATAATAAAAGAGCCCTTTTAACAGAACTTAACAGAATACACAAACTCTTACAACATGTACGGCATATAATCGCGCTGCAATATGCATACACACGCCGCAAGCAATGCTATAAAATTATTAGACAATGTTCGTAATATAATAAAATGCATATGAGTGTTTACTAGTAACTTTTGTTTACTTGCTGCTAACAGTGTGACAATGAACATATTTTTCCAATCACTGAAGTAAAGTAAATGGATAAAACATTTAAATTCAGCACCCTTTTAGATAGTCACTCTGAAAACTCAAGCCCACCAAGTGTCACGTGCATCTAAAACTAACGAACATTGATTTGAGGTATCTTTTCCCAAAACCATTAAAGAAATCCGTATAAGACCTAAGAGCGATTTTATACCATATTAATTAATCTGTAGGTACCAGTAAACACAGATGCTTTCCACCTTTGATTGTTATGCACATAGGTAGTTTAAAAAAACAGTGTCTAATAATGTATTCTGTTGTTTAAGTTGGATTTACAATAATTGAATTTTCCCATTACAAGTAAATTTAATAGATTAACATAATTGTAATAGGCTTCGTATTCTCTCACATGTGTATTGCTCAAACGTCAAGAAAACTACAAGAGTACTGTAAGAAAATAAATAAATATATCATATTTTTGATTCTTGATACTTAGCCGACCAAGCAAGCATTCGCTTGCACCACCGTGCCCTTACCTTAACTTTCTTTAGCGCTATAATGTTTACAAAAATATATGTAGTTGTTATGATAAAATAGTTATAAACAATGACGTGTATAGAAGAGGTACAAATATTGTTTTCTATTTTTTTATTCAATCTGAGAATAGCTAAGGTTTAGTAGAACCATTGTTTAATCGCTTGCGGAAGCGGACACAGGCGCATTTTATTGCCAAAACACTGCAGCTCTGTTAAATGTAACGACTATTCATTTAATCCAAATTAAATTAATGAAAATATAGGAGTTTGAAAATATTTATCGACTCATAAAATTTATAAAAATATCAACCCTTCGCGTGTATCACCCCAATTTAAAGTAACAACTAAGTAAGTAAGTTGGTAAAACGTGAAACAGCACACAATATTAAAACTAAACTCACTCATTACTCACCAAAAAAAAATGACAATAGAACTTCACAATCACTGCACTATTTTTCCAATAATATTCGCAGGAAATTCAGGCTTGTTGTGGGCTCAACTCGCGCATGTTCGTACGTGTGTGTGCGTGCGTGTAGTCGCGTGTGCGGTCGGCGCGCGCGCCTCGCTCCGCCGATAGACGCGTCTGCGGCTTGCGCTGCGCCACGCACTGAACGCACCTCATTATTATGATTTTCGCATGTTCTATTATTTTAATGAGAGTATGTAGTTTTTTTTTTGCATAGTCAAAATTTTAAAATATCTACTCACTCCTTTGTTCTCTCCTGTAACCTGCTGGTTTAGCAAGCATAGGTATCTCCTGAGCTCGCGCGCAACATTGCAGACGACACCCATCATCTAACATCACAAGAGGTTAAAGACGTTCATCAAAAACAAGAAGAAACCCAGCATCCTACTTCCTCATCCCAACTCATACGTATTAGCGCTTGGTGCTTTTGTCATCTCTAGGTGCCGTCATTACACTAGTCACCTCCTTTCTAGCTACATCATCTTCGATGACGTCCCTCCGCCTTTCCTTTGGTCTTCCTTTACTTTTCTTACCTAAATTCATATTACTATTATTTCTATTATTTATCTTTAACACATATTCTATTATATTTTTAAATATTTACATAATTATATAAAAAAACTATAAAAAAAATAGTTGCCCGCTGGCATCGGGAACAGGGTATCATTATTATTATTTTGACTACGACATATACCTCTACATTACCTACTATAGATATTGCGAAATTAACATTTAAACCGTCTACGTTGACTATATCCGACAAACACTATCGCATTTACTCCGCAGAGCTAAACGAGATGGAGAACCCTGTCGCAAATACACGACCCTGGCGAATACGACACCAAAACATTCGTTGGACCAAGCCGACGCTATTATTATATATTTGATCTTGCTACTCCATCTTTGCAGCTAGTATTCCAGTTTTCAGTATAAACCGAACTGTTTTATACCAGTTTATGTTTTCAATATTAGTATTAAACTGATAAAACATACCCTGATATTTCTTTGCATATTCCCTAGGTACGATGCAGTGCAACAATAGAATCAGTTAGGTTCAGTAACCCAGCCAGCTGAACCAACACGTATAACAACGACGGTCATAGCAAAGAAAACAATAACTGCTACTGCACCTACTCAAATAAACTCACAATTCATAGATTTACAAAACAGTATGACTGCTACGTAAACCTTACGTGTGAATATAAAAAATATAACCTATATATATGTATAATCTTACCGATCTAATTGACTTAGATTTTTAAAAGTCGTAGAGATCTCTACAACATTTCTCCATTTCTCGGAGAATGATAGCAACATGTTGTTTTTCATCACACAGTCATGCTTAAATATAAATCAGAAGTTCGAAATAAATATGTTTATGAACGAATTCAAAATCTTAAATAAATCTGAAATATCTTCATTAAATTTCTTAAATAGCGTTAAAGTTTGGAATAGACCGGTAATATTGATGTAGTTGTTGACAATTCGCATAACTCAAGGGCTGGTGTTCACTTCAGTCAGAGTGCACTAGCTTCTAACGTTTTATATAAGTGCCCATGTAGGCCTATGTGAAATAAAAAGGTTTTGACTTTGACTTTGAGAGACTAATTGCCAATTTCTTCACCAAACGTAACAACCAAAGTAACAGCCAAAGTAACGTCATAAAGTAATAATAACGGATAAATTCGTTTCTTCACAATTTTAACTGTTAGTTTTGTCCTTAACTTTAACTGCTCATTGAAAGGCTGTTAAATCCAAAGTCACTGTCATTTTGACAAAATTGTATAGGTTTCACTGCATTTATCCCTACATTTTATTTTAGTCGACTTTTAATTTAGCTGTCACTTGGATGAAAACAGTTTACAAGATGACAGTTGCTGTTGACAACAGTAATGTTCAAGGAAAAGTTATTACTTTAGTTTTAGCTTTTTTGAAGAAATTGGTCGTAAGCATTGCCATACAACGTGGCAATACAACTAGGCTTTTGGCCACACTTCCAGTCGACAGCAATACGGAAGAATTTTTTTGGCACTATGTTTCAGGTTTCTGTGGTTATTATTATTAGTTAAGTGTTTTTATTTTTCTTCTTTAAGATGTATATTATACACACATCAAAAGTGTCTAGAGATCAAGCATTTTTATGCGGATTTCTTGAGATTGAGATGTGGCTTTGTAATAAATTTATGATTTTATAAATTTATATGGATCCTTTTTGGTGCATTTCATAATTTGAATCAGGAACTGTGAATCAAATTCGAGTAAAAGATGAAAATCAGCTGTCAATATTTTCCCTATAAAAACATACAACGCATTGAAGACATTATTAGTGCTACTGTTTCCCTACTACTGATTAAAACCAACGTTATTATGGAGCGGCGACGTCATTTAAGCAGGGAAGAAATGCTCAGAGCCGTGGGAATGATAGAAGCTGGTTCCCGGCAACGTACTGTGGCTTTAGCTCTGAATACAAGTCAAAGTGTTATCAGTCGACTTTGGACACGTTACCGAAGCACTGGTACCGTGGCTGAGCGCCATGGAGGACGGTATCGCTGCACCACACGGAGACAAGACCGATACATTCAAATCTTAACTCGAAGAGCTCCAACAATAACCGCCATGATGTTAGCCGTGAGGCTTCATCACTCTTCAGGGAACTTAATTAGCGACCAAACAGTCAGAAACCGCTTGCATGAAGTGAACCTTCATTCCCGAAGACCGCTACGGGTACCACCTATAGCAATGCACAATCGTAGGATTCGATATCAATGGGCTCTTGAACACAGAAATTGGGCAGAAGAACAATGGCGTTTCGTGTGCTTTTCTGATGAGTCTCGTTTTGGTATGAGACCGGATACAAGACGTATACGACACTGGAGAACCCCTGGACGCCAACAGCGATTAAAATCCTGCCAGGAAGTCCATCCTTATAGTGGTGGAACCATCATGGTATGGGCGGGTATTTGGATCGGCGGAAGAACTGAGTTGATTTGGATCAGAGGCAACCTCAACGCTCAAATTTATGCTGAGACGATTGTATCAGACGTCATCGTTCCTCTACAAGTGCAAATCGGTCCCTTATTTCAGTTAATGCATGATAATGCACGACCGCACACCGCAAGAGTTGTAAGACAGACTCTCGCCGCAGCTAACATCAATGTCCTGCCCTGGCCTGCTCAGTCGCCAGACTTGAACCCGATTCAGCATGCATGGGATATGCTACAGAGAAGAGCTCTGCCGAATATGGAGGGTATCCAGTCGCAAGAAGACCTTTTTTTGTTGTTGCAACGAACATGGGCGGCCATTCCACAGCGTGATTTGGATGAACTCATTTTGAGTATGCCAAACCAATGTTCTTGTGTTGTTAATGTTCGCGGTAGAAACACGGATTATTAATTGTTTAAGTTACCCAATAAAATTTTAAAGAAAACTGTTATTTCAGTCTTTTTTTCGAACTTTAATGTTAGTGGTTCAAATGTCAAAAATCCCTTTATTAGGAAAATGGCAAATTTCTTTATTAATGCAAAGGTGACTTGGTTTATCGTTACTGTGACAAACGAAAACACTTTATTTGATGAATCCTTAAAGAAAATTTTAATTAATATCAATCAGGAGAAAAGTTATTGCAAAAATATATGTTGATCCCTAGACACTTTTGATGTGTGTATTTTAAAGGCACTGTAATCTGTAATGGAATGTATAAATAAAACTAAATTTACTTACAATAAATATTCTCTATAATTATAGTAAAAACAAAAACGTAATCTTAAACATATACGGGATTCTTCCATTTTTGGGCCATTGCATCCCTCACGCCTACCATGTCCTATCAACTCAGCATCATTCTGTGGCTATGTGTCTATTTGATCTCTATGTTTTGTAATTCTCCTGTTTGGAGGTTCCGAGGTTGTTGGCCTGCTCCAGCGTGTCGGGCAGCTTGGTGCCCAGGGTCTCCGGCGTCAGCAGCACCAGGAACCCTGACGTGAACGCCAGCGCCGCGAACATGATGAACGGCAGGTCATCGAATGTTGCTGCTCCCTGGGGAAGGTAAAGAATTGTGTTTATCAATTTGTCTCCTACAAAGCATATTTGAGACAAGAGCAGTCGTTGCACATTGGTAACGTCGCGGGTTCGAAACCAACCAGGGCGCATTACTTTGTGTAATTTATTTCATCAACACTACTCTCAAAACAGTAAAGGAAAACATCTTGAAGAAATCGGCACGTCCTAAGACATGCGATATCCACCACTCTGCATGGCTGAGCCTTCGTGGTGCATTATGGCCTATTACCTCTCCTAGAGAGGTGGCCCGGGTCCCAGTAGTGAGAACATTTTAAGGCTGATGCTTAACGCATATCCAAATACATATTTTGTCCGTTAAATTAAAACCAATTTCGTTATTAAATACAAATAAAATACGCTTGTTTATTAACCGACTTCAAAAAAAGGAGGAGGTTCTCAATTCGACTGTATTTTTTTTTTTTATGTTTGTTACCTCATAACTTGCGACTGGGTGAACCGATTTTCATTATTTTTCTTTTATTTGAAAGCTGGTGCTTCCCGTGTGGTCCCATTGTCACCATTTCAATATCTGATGATGGGATCTTGAAGAAATCGAGGGAACTCTTCAATAAATAACAGCAGATTAACCGCGATTGTTGCTATAGCATATCTATGCATTGTTTACGCCATCACACAACATAATATCACGTCTCGACAACAAAAAAAAAACAAAAAAAAAGGTTAAAAAAACTATTTCTAAAAAAAAATATGTTTAAGGGCACTTACAACGTTTTACAAAAAACGCAATACTGAAACTAAAATAAACAAAATTAGATGTTTGTTCTGATGAGATATTCGGTTATATGAACAAAACTCTTCAAATTTCATGCGTCCTAATTACGTTAGCTGGTCCGTGGTCGCGGTACTGTCCTTGGGTAACCGTGACCCTGGAACTTAAAGGGCTATTGAAGGAACACTGTGGATGAGTAGGTATGACAGTAGTATGACTGTCAGTAAAAGTCTGACAGTCCGTCCCGCTCCACTCAGGGTGGGAGGACTCATTGGATGATTTTGCCTCGTAAAAAAAAAGGTGTATTATGACTTAGGTACTTATGTGTGACCTTCATTATCGGAAGACAGCTTTCGTAGCCTTGTCATATCCTGCATTGATCTATCGTCGTGTGGTTTATTTAACAATTTGTTGGCGTCCAAATCCGATAAAACTATGCCTGCCAAACTTTTGACACGACTTAGTGCAATATACTCCTTTGTTTCATTTAAACGGCGCTGTCTCTATGAGCAGCGCGTTTAGTAGGTCTACCCATACTCAAATAAGTAATTAGTGTCCATAAGATTCACTAAAAATCAAGAAATAAAAAAACATTTTAACAAAAAAAAAAACACCGACTTCAAAAAATAAATAAGTATTCCAAAACAAATTAATATGCACCAAAAAAGTAAAAAAATAATTGCGTATTTTTATAAGCTTACAATTATTTTTATTTTTGGAGTCGGTGTCAGCCAAGGAAACGCCAACAACCTAGCAATAATAATACCAACTTACTAACAATTAAGTACAACTACTTACAACTGATGTAAAACTGTGATGTTTTGTAGTGATAATAAATAACAAACCTATCTTAGTTGGCTGACACCGACTCCAAAAATAAAAATAATTGTAAGCTTATAAAAATACGCAATTATTTTTTTACTTTTTTGGTGCATATTAATTTGTTTTGGAATACTTATTTATTTTTTGAAGTCGGTGTTTTTTTTTTTGTTAAAATGTTTTTATTTAAGCAGCCTTCAACAAAAGATCCAAATAAATTTTGTTTGACTTACAAATATATGGATAAAGGTGCTGAAAACAGCCAGTTTTTGTTTAAAAAGGTCGTACTTACGATAGCCGGAGTGAGAGGGGCGGTGATGGATCCTATCCTGCCGATCATGGAGGAGTACGCGAACAGGTTGTGCCGGCACTGCGTGGGGTACAGCTCGGCCGTGTACATGTACAGTGACGTCACCACGGCCGAGATGCTGCCCTTGCCGATCAGGTACACCGCCAGGGAGAGGCCGAACATGTCTGCAAAATGAGGCAGCAGAATTTTATGCATGGTTGAGAAATAATATTACTTATGCTTCCAAATGCCCATTCCATTCGCAATCTATCTCATTCTATCACAGTACAGCCTACTGCTGAACAGAGGCTTCTCCCAAGGTACTTCATAACACAATGTTACCCGCGACATATACTCGTCACTAAATTAGAGCTCATTTGCTCCACTAATTCTTTCAGAAACATGACCAGCCCACAGATACTTTTGGTTGCTAACGCTATCTTTTTTAAATATATACGTAAATCATGTGGTTTTTACTCACCGCTTGGCATAAGAATATAAGCTACTTGACAGGCAGCACAAATCCAGAAACCAGTTATAAGTACCGGCTTCCTTCCAACGATGGGTAGGAACACCACGGCTATCCAGAACCCTGGGATCTCCGCCGCCGACACCGCCATGTAATTCACGTAGGCATTGCCTGACATGTTCACAGCGTTGATGGAGAGCCCGTAGTAGATCAGCGTCATGCTGATCCACCACAGCGGAGATATGAGGCAGCGGAACAGAACCCGCTTGTGTTGGAACACCTTCACGATCAACCAAGGTTCGTTAACGTTCTGTTCCTTCTCCATTGCTTTACGTACTTTCTCAGACTCCGCAGTCTTCCTCAATGCGTCTAATGACTTCTCTGATAACTGCTTTTTATTCATTCGCGCTACTTCTTTCAGCAGAGCCTCTGACTCTTCATATCTTCCTTTGCTCATGAGCCAGCGCACAGACTCCGGTACGATCCAGAAGTAGGCGATGGTGAAGAGCTGTGGGATGTAGAGCGCCAGAGTGAGGGGTCTCCAGGCCGGCACGCCCCAGGCGATGAGGCCCATGATCACCTGCCCCACTGCGAACGACGTGTTCAGCGTGGCTCCGGCAATCACACGGTATTTGGGACCCACTAATTCCAGGACTGTAAGTAAATTAAACATAATAAAGTAACAAAAAAATTAAGACTAAAAGATTATAATAATATGGAGAAAGCAGATCTGAAAGTACACACTTTGTCTTTGAATAGATCAGATAAGTACAATTAAAACTTCGATTGTTGATCGAATAATTAAAATCTCTTTATTGTGTAAGAAATAATCTTGATGAGTTGAGATAAACAGGATGGCGAAACTGTTTGACTTGATCTATTTCGGCTTATATACAAACAATAAAAGAAAGCCCACACAAAAATTCACAGCTGAACCTAGATGAGAGTGGGGATCGGTACAAATTAAGAGATCTAAGTCGGGCTGTGGACGATGATTGCGGTGAAAAGCTCACCCAATATATAAATATAGGAGAGGACTCTAAAACTAAAGTTAGCCTCAACGAACTGCGAGTTCATGAACCCGATGTAGGTGCCGTCGAAGTAGCGCGTGAGGCCGATCCAGCCGATGTTGAAGGCGTTGATGGTGATATAAAACTCACCTAATATATAAATACAAGAGAAGACACCAGAGCCGAAGGTAGCCTCGACGAACTGCGAGATCATGAACCCAATGTAGGTGCCGGCGAAGTAGCGCGTGAAGCCGATCCAGCCGATGTTGAAGGCGTTGATGGCAATATAGAACTCACCTAATATATAAATACAAGAGAAGACACCAGAGCCGAAGGTAGCCTCGACGAACTGCGAGATCATGAACCCAATGTAGGTGCCGGCGAAGTAGCGCGTGAGGCCGATCCAGCCGATGTTGAAGGCGTTGATGGCAATATAGAACTCACCTAATATATAAATACAGGAGAAGACTCCAGAGCCAAAGGTAGCCTCGACGAACTGCGAGATCATGAACCCGATGTAGGTCCAGCCGGTGTCGAAGGCGTTGATGGTGATAAAGAACTCACCTAATATATAAATACAGGAGAAGACACCAGAACCAAAGGTAGCCTCGACGAACTGCGAGATCATGAAGCCGATGTAGGTGCCGGCGAAGTAGCGCGTGAGGCCGATCCAGCCGGTGTTGAAGGCGTTGATGGTGAGCGCCACGCGCCGCCCCCAGCGGTCCGAGATGTAGCCCGTGATGGGCAGCGCGCTCAGCGTGCCGAACGTGCGCACGAACCCGATCAGCGTGCGCCGCCATTCGTCGCATGCTAGGTCGTACTGGGGAGAAATTATATAGTAAATCAATCTGTTCTATTAAATTGCTCGGTTCAATCCACAAAACTTCTTCTTAAGCAAATATCAATTTATTTCTTTTTATTAATTGGACTATCTAATTAACAGTTTCTGTTTTCAAAATTCGTGTACTTAAAATACAACTGTAAGGAAAATATTGTACCTGTAGCGACATCTATGACGCCACATTGGAACTAAAAAAAACCTAAATTAGAGTTTCCACACGACTACAACATATGTTTTGTTTAATCAGGTAACATGCAGTTGCCCGGACACAACGCAACACTCGGCTGGTCCCAGGGTCCTGTCTTTTCGACGAAGCTTTGCTGGACTTTACAGATCCGAACAAGTGGTCTGTAAATTATTCTTTCAAGGAGCTTGCCTATCTCGTCAAGGCAATAAGAGGTCTTATTTATCCTCTGTTCAGTATCACAACAGACTACATAGGTACAGAACTGAATAAATGTGACCTACTTACATCATAAACGACAGTGAGCTGGTTCTCATACACGTACTGCTGGCAGGGCAGCAGCGTGTCCCGGTCGAACAGCTCGGCAGGGCAGCTGTCTGCCCGGCCCAGAGCTGACACGTTGCCGTAGCGCTGGCAGTTGTCGAACGAACCCTGCGACGACGGCACGGCGTTGCTGAGCCAGGCCGGCGAGAACTCCGGCTCCTCGCCGTCACACTCGGGGATCAAGCATCTTTAACATAAGAATATGAGGTATCAAATTTACCGTGATTTCGTCATCATCAGTATATTACATAGAAGACCAAAATTCACAGTATCATGATTTATTTACAGGCCGAGTAACTTACAATGACTAAACTTGTTAAAATAAATATCTACAGAAGAATACATATAAAACAGGGAAGAGAAAGAAAAATTTAAAGTCAACCGCATTGACGTGAAGACACTGGCAGCATTAACTCGTTAAACGGCAGTTCTTATCTATCCTTTGACTTCTCAAAGTATTCATCATCATAACCATTATCTCGTCGCCAAAATACGTCCACTGTTGGAAATAGGTCCCCAAGTGTTGCCATAACAATCGGTCCTTTGTGTCTCGCATCCATCGGATTCTCGCGACCCTCACTAGGATATTGATCCAACATATGGAAGGCCTTCCAACCTACTACTACTACTTCTACCGTACGTGGTCGCGACTCCAGCGCCTGTCATCCCCATCGACCGTGAGTTCTGTCTATTCTTTCGCGGTATTTTGGCGAGATATTAAGTAATATTATTTGTTTCATTATAAAACAATACTCTGATAAGGCTATGACATAATATAATAACAGATGCAAAGGCCAACGTCAATTTATCAGCGACAGACAGCTTTACATTATAATTTGGCCAGTGAAGTACCTACATCTTCAGATACATGTTTGAGTCTAAAAGTGATAACCGTCTTCAGAGGTCGAAGGTGATTGACTGATTGAGACTTTGCGAAAATATAGGTACGCAAATGTGTTTTATAAAAACCAGACGTAAACGATTAGGCACTACTCAAGCTGGTCCGTATACCACGTGGTCCGCGTTTTACGAACGTTGTAAACACTGACATCTTAACATAAGAAAGCAAACAATGGTTTAGTTGAAACAAATTGTCAAGTTATGAATGTATCAATACTTCCGGCCCATCTCATCATTACCCAGGTGCAAATTATTCATGAGATAACCTCGTGGTTTCTTTTTAAATATATTTGTGAAAATCATAGCCAAATCCGTTGCGTGGTTAGTAAGTAAGCGGAAAATCAGACAGAGGCAGACAGCAACTTTTGCAGACTAAAATATCCGAATAAAACAAGTAAGTACAACTACCTACTTACCTAGACTCGATCCTAGCCGTAGTGAACACATATTCAGCGTGAAAAGCAGCGAAGATCACCACGATGATGGTGAGGAGTAGCGTCCGCAGCTGGAACCTGCCGAACTGCCCGATCTCCTCCACCAGGATCGTGTCCAGGTCCACATGGTCTCTCTCTCCGCGTTCCGGCATCGCGCGAGCAACTCACAACTGAATTATCTCACCAACTCTAGTACCTACTACTGATAATCTTTATTATTTTCGTATATATATCTAATATTTTGTAAGCAATAAAATTGTTTTACTTGCGATATGCAGTTTTAGTGTTCTGGAAAAAAACTGTCTTTGTTTTGACGCGAATTCGTCTGTGACATTGCTTCCATAGTAGAAGGCAGTAAGAAACGAATAATAACTAAATCGGGGGATATGGTTTAGTAATCAAGCGACATATCTGCCATCTCCATCAAAAATAACATCCTGCTTTTCAACGTCGCGTCGTTTAAAAACATACATTATAAATACGCTACTTAGGAGCCACGAAAATATGATAAGTATAAGTTTGTCGAAGTGAATGATCCCTTCTTAGCGTTACTTGTACTCAACAGAGTACACCAAGTACATAAAGTACCACGTCCTAACTGGCTACCTAGCAATAACCTTTGTCCACTACTGACAGCATCTTAAGAAAATCTTCTTAATCTTTGATTCCGTCAGATAACTACGTATCTTATCCCATTCCATTTGATATTACATAATCTCCTCTAGAATTACAAGTAAGTATCTAATGTTATGCATTTCATATTGCCAAAATTTTATCGGAATCTGTACCTACTGTAGATACGCTATCTTGGCCGGCATATCCATGGTTGTAAATTATCATAATCTTACTTCCAAGGTATAACATTGTTATCAGAAGCATGAGCCGGCGCATCCGCGCACGTGCCGTCTGCTAAACTTGCGACTGTCGAAAACAAATCTACATCTTTTTATCCCGTCTCTATGTATCTCTTGATTACCTAAAATGTTTTACTGAATGGTGGAAATTTTATTCGAGACATCGTATGAACTGCTGCATATATATGCAATAGTGCTACAAATACGATGTTGTTGAGCATAAGCTCATGAGCGTATGATGCAATAGCAGATGTAGCGATGTGAGTGTTTTGTCTGTGTGTGAGTGTAGATGTCGCAAAGAATAGAAATACTTTTATTCTGGATCGACACAGCACAATGGTTACAAAATATAGAAAGTAAAAAAAAACAAAAGTACAGAAGGCGCCGAGCGACTCCACTGTGCTGGGCGTCAGACACCCAGTGCTGGTTTTCAGTTGGCACCCCGCAGTGACGCATACACGAGGGTAAAAATTATATATATAAGGGCCTATTTCACCACCTATGATTAAGTTTCGAGTATCTTACTTGACAGATAATTTCATACAAATTCTGTCAAATTTTTGAATTTATTCAGTGAGTAGTGCCTACTCGGAGATGGTGAACGAGGCCCTAAGAGGTATAATTATTATTGAATTAAAAATAGCTTTGAATTAAATATTATATACCAGTAGGTACATCTACTGGTGTATAATATACTTCATGAAATTAACGAATTATGAGTAGTTATGAGTGGTAGGATTTTCAGCTGGTTTTATCCGATCCTAAGCGCTTATAGCTAATCTTATCCGGCCAATAAATTGGTTTAAACCATTCAAATCGAAGGCTAATCGATAATTTTAAATTGATTTACTTAGTCATTGATATCGATCAATTAACGTTTTTTTGAAAATATTTTGATTCGGTGAATGAAGGTGAATGAAGAGGCTTTTATCGCTTAGTAGTAGGACGTAACAATTGTTCTGAACCTGCCGACTGTTCCACTACTGGTGTTGTTGTGTGTGTTGTGTTGTTGTTGTAGTTGTCTGACAAATACATTGGGCATCGTCAGGGTGGCATGTCTGCACAGTCACTAAATACACATAATATGCTACATACGAGGGCCTAGTACGATGATGCGATGGATATGTTTATAACGTTCGGCCCTCCGATTGGCCCGCTCCAAGTTCTGAACTAATCGGAGAGGCAAACGCGGTAAACGTTTTGATTGCGTTAAGTAACGTAAAATAATTCGCACTAAGCGCATCGTTTTACTAAATACTTATTAGGTATACACATATAAATAATAAATAATTTACGAATATTTATAATATAATTATTATGAGTTCATAAAATATCATGGGTTCGCTTTTAACTGCGATATCAAAAATAAAAAGCAATATAAGCTAAACCTTATCTTATTAATAAAAGTACAGTCATGATCACTTCTTAACGTTAAACCGTTTGTCGCCGATATTGTCTGCCTGCTCCATCGTGTCAGGTAGCGTGGTGCCGAGCGTCTCCGGCGTGAGGAAGATAAGCGCTCCCGAGAGCAGCGCGAACGAGCCGAACAGAACGAACGGCAGCTCGGGGAAGAATTGCGCGCCCTGCAAAGGAAACATTATTGAACAGATTGAACAGTTTTTTTTTGTGCTGTTACTAAGTTCTGGCCTGTATCTAGAACAAGTGTGACGTGATGACGTGATGGAGGATTCAATGATCAGACTGTGTATTACGGCGTTCACATCCGAAGAAATTAGTGCAGCCAAAAATCTTTTATTTACCTCAGTCAAGACATCGGCATCGGGATGAAAGATAAACCGAAAAAAGGAAGGTAACTAAAACGCAAAGAGAAATAGAAGATATAATCACACTAATTAAACAGAAATTAAAAAAGAAGATTTATTAATTCTCCGAACCGAATCAATGCAATGTCTAAATTGCTCTAGAGCCATACATTTTGCGCAAGAGGTCTTTAGATACAGGCAGGTATTGAAAACCGGTACAGAATTGTATGGATTTCTAAAAAACCTCCAATGTAAGTAATTACATAATTATGTAAAACTTTGCAACCATTTTACTTCAATAAGAAAAATCGAAAAGAACAATATCATTTTACACGCTAAAAAGCACTCAGCATTTTCCTTCATGGATCAAACAAGCATTACAATGTAACAAGTCAGAAAAGTAATAAAAATTGTGTCTCACAAAAGCTGGAGTGAGTGGTGCCACCATGGAGCCGATCCTGCCCATCATGGAGGAGAAGGCGAACAGACTGTGCCGGTGGCAGGTGGGGTACAGCTCCGCCGTGTACACGTACACTGAGGTGGCCACCATCGCGATGCAGAACTTGGCCGTCAGGTAGACCAGCAGCGACGCCACGTACATGCCTGGGAGATAACACTAGTCAAGGTCAAATCCGTAGAGTGCATTTATGTAGAAAGCAAGTAGCTGGCGCCGACTAGTTCTGGCATTTTTTGTATTTATTGTTCACTAGCTTCCGCCCGCGGCTTTGCCCGCGTGAAAGTAACTTTTTTTACATAAAATATAGCCTATAGCACTCGGGAAGAAAGCAGCTTTCTATCAATATATACATAATCGAATCAGGATCTTCAGAGATTATCCCATACAATCAAAAAAACAAACTTTACCTCTTTATTATATTAGTATAGATAACATAATCAACCTTATAACGTCCCCACTTCTGGGACACAGACCTCTTCTCTCGGAGGAATGAGGGTGTATGAGCCGTAAGTAAGTCGTTGACATGTGACAATCACCAATCTGTACGCGGGCCCCGTACAGATTGGTGAATGTCACATGTCAACGAATTTTTGGTTCTGGTTTTCTCATGATGGTTTCCTTTACCATTTTGTGAGGAGTGGCCATGATATAAATTACACAAAGAAATGTGAGTGGCTGAGTTTGAACTCGCGACCTATAATTCCAAGTCGGGGTTGTTGCCACTTGGCCAACACTGCAAACAATTTACATTTATTGTTCGAATCGGTATAATCCAATTTATCCAATGCCAATTGCCACAGACCAACACTACTAATTTTTTTAAAATATTATTTGCGTTTTGCTAGCTCACATATGCGCAAGCTACCAGCTTCCTACATTACAAAGGCACCTCAAAACATTTATCGATAACTACCAAACAGAAACGTACCTTCAGGTATAAATATATATGCACCCTGACATGCAGCACACAACCAGAAAGCTCCCGTCAACACCGGCTTCCTCCCAATCTTGTCCATCAAGAAGTATGCCGTCCAGAAGCCGGGGATCTCAATGGCAGCTACAGCTATGTAGTTCAGGTATTTGTTGCCGGACATGTTGACTGCGTTGAGGGATAGACCGTAGTAGATCAAGGTGGTGGTGATCCACCAGACTGGGGATACCACGCATCGTATGAGTACTCTCTTGTGTCGGAACACCTTCATCACCAACCAGTCCTCACCGCCGTGTTTCTCAGTCTCCACCCGTATATTCTCTTCCGCAGTACAACGTAACGCTGCTAGCGATTTCTCTGATAACTCCTTTCCATTAACTTTTGCCACCTTCTTAAGCAGAGCTTCAGACTCCTCAAAGCGTCCTTTACTCATGTACCAGCGGACTGATTCGCAGATGATCCAGATGTAGAGGATGGTGATGAACTGCGGGATGTAGAGCGTGAGCGTGAGGGTCCTCCAGTGAGGCACGCACCACGCGATCAGGCCCAGCGTCACCTGGCCCATTGCAAAGCACGTCTTCAGTGCGGCGCCGATTGCGACGCGATAGTCTGGACCCACCAGTTCTGTTACTGTACAGAAAATGTAATTATGCTTTAGGCATAGACAGCAAGAATGGGGTAGAACGCGCAATTTCCATAAAGCCACAAAAGTGATCCTAAAAATGATCTTCTCTAGACCAACGCTAATTTGGCTAGTGGTCGTACAGATTTTTTCTTTACTCGTTTAATTTCTCATGAGCTCTATTGTCTGAACTCATGTATAATTATAATTATAAGCGAATTAACCTCAAAGTTGAGTTTTCACCCAGCAAACCTATCAATCATAGAGGGAGATCTCTGTGAATCCTACCCTCCACATTACATTATACAAATTTAAAAAAATACCAAATATACCAACGCGATTATGTATTAAGTCAACAATGACATATACGATAGAAGCTAATGCTTTAGCAATATTTAGTATATTTTCTTTCTTTTCTTATCTAAATAAGAAAATGCCGAATTATATGGTCAAGAGCTTAGGTACTGAGCTACTAAGATAAAAATGGCTGGTAGTGAAATACTCACATAGAATATAAATACTAGAATACGAGCCACATCCAAAGGTAGCTTCGACGAGCTGCAGCAGAATGAAGCCGAGGTAGGAGGTGGCCCAGTAGCGCAGGATGCCGATCCAGGCTGTGTTGACGCCGTTGAAGACCAGCGCCACGCGGCGGCCCCAGCGGTCGGAGATGTAGCCCGACAGCGGCAGCGCCGTGAACGTGCCCAGCGTCGTCACCGTGCCGATCAGCGAGCGCCGCCACTCGTCGCACGCCAGCCCGTACTGGGGGATGGAGAACAGGGCGAATGGTCGTGAAATCGGTTGGATGTGGAAGCCATATATGGGTTTTAACGTCAAGAAACCTTACACGGGTTTTTAAAGTCAAAACCCTTATGTAGAAATATTTTTTGTGATTTGTGATTCACATATTATAGGAAAAACAAATGGCCGTTGGGGCCCAAAGGTTCTGGATTGGCGACCGCGTATTGAAAGACGCAGCGTCACAACGGAAGGCCCGTCCCACAAGTCCCAAGTCCCCGATGACCTGGTAAGGGTTGCGGAAACCCGATGTTTAATCACACGAATAGACCATAGCAGGCAAATTGTTCCAGCCCTTCAATGTACACGTTATAAACACCGAGGCGAAACTTTTAATCTAGACTGTAGAGGTTTCAACAACGACGAATTAATCTAGCCGTTACTCGCAGTATCTCGTCTACTCACATCATAGACCACAGTGTTAGTGTTCTCGTACACAAAGTCCTCGCAGGGCACTCGCGTGTCCTGGTCGAAGAGCGTGGCAGGACAGATATCACTGTCCACCACCCGTGCGGCTCCGCTGGCGTTCCCGAAGCGCTGGCAGCTGTCGAAGGAGCCCTGGCTGGCGCCCGCAGGCACCGCGTTCTCCAGCCAGGGTGGGGAGAACTCTTGAGGCTGGCCACCTTCACACTCTGGGATCACGCATCTACAAGAAAATTAGTGCTTTAAGACAGAAACAAATATTTATTTTATTGTATAGGAGAACAAATAGTACAAACAACAAATTATGCAACTAAAACGAATTACAGGTTTTCTTATTTAATAAACTATGAAGAGAATGTTTGACAGAGAAAAAAAAAAACAAAAAATAAAATAAACTATCAAACGCTGACAATGATTATGGTGTATTTTAGTTTTCCGTAAATTACAATTATGTATGAATTTTATAAATATCAAGTTCAGAAGATCTTTTCTTTTTGTGTGTGTAATGTACCTAAATCTTTAAAATATCTGTAAAACTAAACTATTAGTCTAAATTGATTTGTTAGTAGTGTACATCTTATAATTTTAAGTTTCGGAAGAGCGAAGTGCCCTAACACAGGCAATTTTTGTCTAAAAGGTCACTTCAACCACTAGATGTAGTACAAAATTTTGTGAATGAAAATAAATTATTTGTATTTGTAAATAGACGCTACTCAGTCGCGCTGATTACTTAATCAAAACTAGTGTGTATGCAAAGTGGATGCATGTAAAAAGTCTAACGAAAAATGAAATAGGTACTAAAAACTTGGATACACTACGAGTATAATAAAATTTTACTCTTAATAAACTTTTCAGGTAGGTAAACTACCTGAAAATTTATGCAAAATACATTCCTTATAAAAATGTCTATTTATTTACCTGGCACTGATCCGAGCTGTGGTGAAGACGTACTCCAGGTTGGACCAGGCTATGAACACCACCAGAATCATGGCCAGGAAGAACGTCCGGAGCTGGTACCTCCCGAACTGCCCTATCTCCTCCACCAGGAGTGTGTCCAGCTCCACTCGCTTCCTGCCCCCCTCAGGGCCCACATCTTTGTCCAAACCCGCCATATCTTCCACCGGTCAGACCACCGCACCTTCCTACGTATCTAAATGCTCTTTCTATATTTTGTTTCGAAAATATTTTTTATCTAAAACACGTTTATCTAGTTTATTGACTTACGGCTGATATTTAAATTTGAAGTATCTTAAATGCACTCGGAAAATTTGTGAATGGATGGAAATAATAATATTATTACGTACCTTTTCCAATTTTTGTGACGAATTTTATCAATCATGTATCAATCCTACTATTTATACTATTGAATTAAAAACAATTATGCCTATTCCATATTATGTCGCATAAAGTCAAAATATACAAATAACTACTTATTTGAGGTATGTTGTTAAAGCTAAAAGATCATGGTTATCGTCAATATACGAGTATCACATCAACTCACAGTACTATGATTTATTTACAGACATAGAGACTTAAATTACATAGTATAATTATACAAGATTACAAAAATAACGATCAACGGGAAATTATAAAACGGGGAGAGGAATATCTTAAAGGGCATTCAAAAATTTCAATTAGATCGCATTGATGTGAAAACTGACAGCATTGCCACGTTGAACGGTAGTGCTTATCTATTCTATATCTTTTCACTCACTTAAGTACCTAATCACCATCATCACAATTACTTTTTCAGCCGAAAGACGTCCACTGTTGGGTATAGGCGTCCGCCAAGTATCCTACCCTATCGGACGACCCTCATCAACTCATCGGTCCACCTTATGGGAGGCCGCGCCAACGCTGCGTCTTCCGATACGCAGTTACCACTCCAGAACCTTTCGACTCCAACGGCCATCTTTTGAATACACCACACTATCACAATCACTTAAGTCACTATATAAAGCGCAAAATCAATCGTCACCACCATAGCGTTAACGCTAATCATGGCGTTAGTAACCAGTCACCAAGCCGCAACTGGCTTTGAATCCTCACAAGACTATGAAGCAAGCAGTTACAACTTCAACTGACCAATGTCTGGTCATCTCCTACCCTTGAGCCCAAGCTGCTCCGCCTGCTCGAAGGTGTCCGGCAGCACGGTGCCCAGCGTCTCCGGCGTGAGGAAGACCAGAGCC
Source organism: Mythimna separata (assembly GCA_030763345.1). Lineage (NCBI taxonomy): Eukaryota > Metazoa > Arthropoda > Insecta > Lepidoptera > Noctuidae > Mythimna > Mythimna separata. The sequence continues at coordinate 778,259 of CM061181.1, read as the reverse complement.
CCGGCCAGCAGCGCCAGGCCGCCGAACAGTATGAACGGCAGGTCTGCATACCATTGCGCAGCCTGCAACCAGGAAATTGTTTAGGGACACTAATTTAATTTAGCTACTAGCTTCTGCCAGCGGCTGCGCCCGCGTAAAAGTAGAAAATAGCCTATGGCACTCACAGGTAACAGATGAAAGAATTTTTAAATAAGGTCCAATAGTTTTTAAAACAAAATTACAAATCTTTCCTCTTTATAATAGGAGTATAGAAGTATTGTTAAAAATATTCTTTATAAAATAGTCGATTACAGCAGTTTGCATCTTGTTTAAACTAGTGACTGTAATGTAGGAGATGAAGTAATAAACACTTATCCCCGCGGCGTTTCGGCAAGAGTTTGCGTCTTAGGTCGCTACTTAAATAATTGAACGATATAACTCCTTCTGTTGAGATGATGTTAAAACTTTTATTATGCATATCATGATCATGATACAGTACTAAATGTTATGAACACCGTCCTTCGGAAATTTGAAACAATACTCTTGTGACTGTGTGACTTACAAAGGCAGGCGTGAGGGGCGCGAGTATGGAGCCGAGCCTGCCGCACATGGACGCGACGGCGAGCAGCTTGTGCCGGTGGCGCGTGGGGTACAGCTCGGCCGTGTACACGTACACCCCCGTCATCACCATCGAAATGGCGCACTTTGCCAGCAGATACACCGTCAGCGCCATCGTGGACCAGCCTGCCAAAATTGCCATAACTCAAGTATTGACGTGCGTATCGTAGCCACTACCACTTACACAAAAAACTGTCAATACTGACCCTGAGGCATAAATACGTAGACGAGCTGACATGCTGCACATACACAGAATCCACCCGTCAACACTGGCTTTCGGCCAAGTTTGTTCAAAAGAATATAAGCAAGCCAAAATCCAGGGATTTCAACAGCCGCCACAGCTATGAAATTAAAGTATTTGTTTCCGGAGATGTTGACAGCGTTGACGACGAGCCCGTGGTAGATGAAGGTGGAGGCGACCCACCAGACGGGCGACACGAGCACGCGCAGTAGCACGCGCTTGTGGCGCCACACCTGCGCCGCCAGCGCGCGCAGCTCGCCGCGCCGCGCGCCCTCGCGCTCCTCGCTCCGCAACTTCTCTTGCACAGTGCGGCGCAAAGCTGCCAACGACGAGTCTGCTACCGACCGCCCGTTAACTCGCGCCATCTTTTTAAGTAAAGCTTCTGAGTCTTCGAAGCGCCCCTTGCTCAGGTACCACCGCACAGACTCGCTGATGAGCCAATAGCTGAGGATGGAAGAGAGCTGGGGTAAGTAGACAGCGAGCGTCATGCGCCTCCAGTGGGGCACGCGCCACGCGATCATCCCCAGCACTATCTGTCCCACTGCAAACGAAGTGTGCATCATAGCTCCGGCGGCCACGCGATACTTGGGGCCAAACAACTCGACCACTGTAACAAAAATAATATTATTTCTAAAGGAATGACAACTGTTCTAACATTATGATCAAAAATTGTGTGCCTGTGTACTTATATTTCTACAGAATCTACGTGGGTGTTAAGAGTATTGTGAGTTAGTTAGCTTTGTAAATTACTGTCAGTCACTGTTCGGAACAACATTTGCAACTGAACAGCTTAGGACTTTTGCTTGTGCAACTTATCGTATTTTGTATCATTGGACTAAGTAACTCTTAAACCTTTCTACAACTACATTCAGCATCAAAAAACAACTCAAAAGACGTAAGCACCGTGGCACCAACAAACACTAACTTACATAGTCTCAGACATAGGCAAGTAGCGCCTGCAATGTTATTTTCAAGACAAGTCTGTGTCTTGTTAAGTATTTCAAAATATTAATTAACTCACTCAATATATAACAAGAAGCGAACAATCCGGATCCGAAAGTGGTCTCAATAAACTCTAAGGCCGCGAAGCTCGTGTAGTTGAAGGCCCAGAGGCGATTGAGACCGATCCAGGCCGAGTTGAACGAGGTGAAGGCGATGGCGATGCGGCGCCCGAAGCGGTCCGACATGTAGCTGGTGATGGGCAGCGACGTCAGCGTGCCCAGCTTGCGCACCACGCCGAGCAGCGTGCGCCGCCACTCCTGGCACTCCAGCCCAAACTTATACACAAATAAAAATATTGCTCAGAAATATTATCCCCATACAAAACATGTTCAAACATTTACACCGATGCCGGGAATCACGTCGTAGACGACGCTGTTTGTGTTCTCGTGCACGTACTTGTCGCAAGGCAGGCGCTTGCTGCGGTCGAACAGCTCGGCAGGGCAGGCCCCGGGTGGTCGGGGCCCCGGGGCCGCGCGCCCGTAGCGCTGACAGTAGTCGAGCGAGCCCTTGTGCCCTGGCGGCACCGCGTTAGTCACCCAGGGCTGGTCGAACTTTGCAGGTTCGCTCTCACATTCTGGTATCAGACATCTGGAAAGAACATCCTAATATATATGTGGAGATCTGATGAAGAGCTCACTTTGTAATCATTTACGTAAGGGTTGATCAACAAGGTCATTCCGTGGATGGGGGCCGATCTATCAACGTTCATTCTAACTGGCAGAATCTATATGCTCCGATTTTTTTTTAACATAACACAATTATGTAAAGGTATTTTTATTTATATATATATACAAGTCATATAATGGCACAATTCAAGAGCGAGCGTAGCGAGCTTCGTCTTTTAGAGCCCTCCGATACGGGTGTAAATTTACTTTAAACCCTGGAAAAATAATAAGAAACCTTCTTTCGAGCCTATCCAAGCCGACAGTGTTTTGTAAATTCAGAAGCTGTAAATATCTGATGGAAAGCTGTAGAGAACCGACAGACAGTCGTTCCTTTTAAAATATGTTACACATTTGCAATCGGTTAGACTGGTACCCGACTCCAACATCTTTCGGAAATGTCTAGGCAGACAAATTGATTGATCGGGTCCAGGTGAACGATATTTCAATATTAACGCGGCATTTCAGCTTACCTGGTCGGTATTAACGCAGTAGTGAAAACATAATTTGCACTCGATAAAGCCATAAAGATCACCAGTATGATGCTTATTACTAAAGACTGCAACTGGTACTTTCCGAAGTCGCCAATCTCATTCATGAGTATAGTATCCAGTTCTACTTGGGGCAAGGTTTCAGGTACATTAGGAAGGGCCGTTGCTACTGATTTCGGTGCCTCGGCCCCTTCAGCCTCTTCGACTGTTTCGGGTAAGTTGGACTCTATTTGTTCACGAGTCGGTTCCTGCTTCGGCTCGGACATTTTGTTGCTGGCCAGTTCACAGGGTGTTGGTTACTCTCTTATGCAATTACCACAATTTCGTGCCATAATTTTTAATGGACTTCATAATAAACTGCTTTATATCTATATACTGGAAGACTCACTGATAAAATGTGCATTACTGCAGCCTCTCATCTTGATCTGACGTAGTCATGTGGTAAGACTTGATCACGGTACAGACATGTTATTAATGATACAAGTACAGTGTTTGTCGTGCAGAGCCGTGCTAGCAATAAAATCTATGCTACACCTGAGGCTATACCTATATATATTATTATGTAAATGGCTTAATAGCTTGTTTAAAATAATCTGGACTTTAAATTCAAAGTACTATCTTCAACTCTTCATTAATGGCATTTTTGGAAGAGACACCACAATTTTGCCAATAATACGTGCAAATAAAAAATAAATATACAAAGTATCATCGGTTACATTTCATCTGAATATTTATGACATATTGTCAAATTTTGACACAATTTAAGCCCTCTTGTTTTTAACTACCATAGATCATAAAAATTACACAGTGAATTATAATGCGTCTTTCTACATCAGCAAAAGTATTTATTCCAGAAATTGAATGGGCCACGTTAACTTAACTTGGAAATTAACATTCGCATCCATCGGATTCCTGCGACCCTTACCAGCTCATCGATCCATCTAGTGAGAAGCCTTTCGAAGCTGCGTCTTTCGTTACGTGGTCGCCACAGTTACCGGTCTTTGTCGCAGAAACTTTTGTTTTAAATAAATATAACAAATAGATAAAGGTGGAACAGAAGAGTCGATGTAATATATCGCCATTTTATAGCTGTAGCATATTTGGCTCAACACAACCGCACTTTAGGACGGAGTTCAATAAGCCTACCTACAGAGCGCAGGTCAACCGAACCGAGAGCAGTGGTGGCCGAGTGGTAACTGCCCCGACTTACAAGTTGTAGGTCGCGGGTTCAAACCCAGCCAGGCGCATTACTTTGTATAATTTATTTTCATCCTCACTGTTTTTAAAAACGGTGAAGGAAAACATCGTGAGGAAACCTAGAACCAAAAATTCGAAGACATGTGACATCCACCAATCCGCACTGGGCCCGCGCAGTGGATTACGGCCTATCCCCTCTCCTAGAGAGGAGGCCTGAGTCCCAGCAGTGGGACATTGGCCGCTAATGCAAAAAAAAAATGCCTGTAAGTAATATTTTCTTCTAGCTTATTTTCGTGGAGCACCACACCTTATTTTGAATGTGAAAAAGTCTAACCTTTCTTAGTTTAGGCGGATTTCCACTAGTTCTTAAAGTTCTTCGAGTAAACCGATGCTGGTGGAGCTAATAGTAGGGGAGCCCCAGCGGGGATTTCGGGATTTATTAAAGCGCGGCAGATTAATATACAGGGGGAATCCTTGTACCTCGAGCATAGCTATTTTTTTTTATTTTGAAGGAGATAATTCAAGAATAATGAAAAATATATAATCTGGCGATTTCCGCAAGCCGAAATAACAAAAATTCGTCGATAAAGTTCAATGCGTGCAGCTGCGTGATGCCTACATTTCCTTCTCCGGTGTTCTAAAGAGTTCCCTCAAAATTAGATTTCCTGGGAATTTGAACTGATTAGATTTTGGACCGTTAGATTTTGAGAAATTTTGAAAAATCTCAAAAAAAATAAGTATTTTATTTTGAAGGTGGTTTTTTTAATAACTTTTATACGGCTTTATCGATCAACTGCAAAAACTAATCCACCTTTGAGCTTGGAAAACCACGTCGATCGCTACCAAGTTGGTCAAAATCGGTCGATTCGTCCGAGAGATATCGTGAACAAAAGAAAACCGAAAAAGTGTTTTTTCAAGATTACTCCGAAATTTTCGGTTCGATAAATTAAAACTATAAAATAACTTATGAGGATGATAAAACTGCGTCGAATGCCGCCAACCGCGTGAAAATTACTTAATCTATTCAAAAGATAGCTTTTGCGGTTTGAAAATTCCAAAAATAGTGTTCTATGAAACTTCTATCAGACTTTCGAGCTGGGAGAAATACATAGAAATATTATTTCTTTGAACTCAGCGAGCTTAAAATATCACATAAATTATATTTTGAGCTCAAAAATGATATTAATACAATTTTAAGCGTCCAGGAATGGAATTAGCGGGAAGTTGCTGGGGTTTTTTTTGTCAGATCAGGCGAATCCCTCTAGATAATCGTCAGATTATGAGACAGTAACATAAAGATGAACCATAATTCGATACCTTTGGGTAGAAAGGTCGTATAAACCAAAACCCGACTTTTCAGTAGAGCCGAAAAACTATTTTTTTTTTTACAAAAAAATTCATAACTTTTTTGCTTTTGAAGTTATAAAAAAACTATCTATGAGAAAGGTTCTTACATTTTGCAAATGAAAAAGGTTAAATCATCAAAACCTGTCTATCTTCTTTAGTTTCAAAGTTAGCGTGCATTTACGTCTAAGAAAAAATCGATTCTTGGTTTATACACTCCATGAAAATGTGCTTTGAAAAAACTGTGTGGGTCGTATATCCATTTTTGGTAAGCTTAAGGTCACATTTAATGTCGTAAAAACCCAGATTTATGTAATTTTTTTGTATTAAAAACCATTTATAATCATAGATTATTTGAATTCTGACTAATAAATAATCCTGTTACTCATAGAATTAGTAGGAACTCAATTATTATTATTCTAATACCCAATAATGGTCGATTCAAATAAAATAAAACTACCTGAACCAACATTTCTTACGTATTATAATACCTTCTAATCAATGGTATAGCTGTCCGGTACCTGTCTATCGCGCTCGTTCTTCTGCTTGTCGCTACGCGCAAAATGCGAGCCTTGTGTGTTGGTCGTAAAGTTTTTCTTGCCCTTATCCCATATTACTTGGGGTCGGTGCAACACGTTTTCTTCTTCCATTCTGTCCTGTTGTCCGTCATACTATCACTATGGTCTATCGGTTTAGGTAGTAAACAATAGGTAAACAATCTTCGTATGTCTTTTTATATTTAAGAGGTCGTATATAATATACACAAAGATTATTTAAATTTAGTTTATCAGCTAACATCGATTTAGGTAAATACCTAGTTGCAAAGATTTTTACATACAATTTATAGACAACTTTTAGATGAAAAGACATGCCAAGATTGTTTACCTTAAGTTAACTACCTAAATCGATAGACCATAACTTCCTTTTCTTTCTTATCGGTCCTTACGCAATCCATCCATCTTTTCTTTGGCCTCCCTCTCCCTCTCCATCCATCCACATGTAAATTCAGAACTCTTTTAGTAACATGCGTTTCATCCCTCCTCTTCATATGACCATACCAAAACAAACGATTTCCTTCCACCTTTTCAGTCACTGGCGCCACTTTGAAACTTCCCCTAATACACTTATTTCTCACTTTGTCCATTCTTGTCACACCACACATCCATCTCAACATTCTCATCTACGCTACATGCAATCTTTTTTCATCTATCTTTTTCACAGCCCAACATTGTGAGCCATACAGTATGACAGGTCTTATCACGGACTTGTAGATTGCACCCTTCAACTTGAGGGGCATCCGTGGATAACAAGTTGTTCCCGTGCCCTGTCGCCATTTCATCCATCCTGCGTTGATCGGATGTGTTATGTCCCGGTCTACGTCACCATTTCCAAATCGGTATGAATGTCCTAGCGAGGGCTAAAGGCGAAGGATTTTAGGGACCGCCGAAATCGCAGAACAAGTACTCTGTTTTGGTTCTAATCAATTTCACGCCAACACTCTCCAGTCTATGCCACAACACCTCCAATCTGCTCTGAACCTCAAGGCCACTGTCGGCAACCAGCACAATGTCATCGGCTAACAGCATACACCAGGGGGCCTCTTCCTGAATGTCTAACGTCAAAGCATCCATTATCAGCAGGGAAAGTTAAGGGCTGAGAACCGACCCCTGATGTAGGCCGACCGCCTCATTCAAACTGCCACTGGTGCCTACTGTAGACCGGACTTGGGTACTACACCGACTGTACATCGCTCGGATCAACTGCACATACTTCCCAGGCACACCTTTCTCCTTAAGGGCCCACAACAGAACCTCACGATGTGCCTGGTCGTATGCCTTTTCGAGGTCAATTAATACCATGTGCAAGTTTTTATGTGCACCTCTGTATTTCTCGTACAGCTGGCGTATAGCGAAAATAGCATCCGTTGTACCCCGACCAGGCATAAAACCGAATTGCTTCTGTGAAATTTCACTCTTATATCTCAACCGCCTTTCAATACTTCTTCCTCCCAGACTTTCATAGTATGTGACATTAGCTTTATTCCTCTATAATTGTTGCACTCAAGAACATCACCTTTGTTTTTAAAGATGGGCACTAAAGAACTTTTGCACCAATCATCAGGTATGAATTCTTCTTTCAACAACTTATTGAAGAACATCGCTAACCACATCCGTCCATCCACTCGCAGTAACTTCCACACTTCAACTAGTATTCCAAACTGGGCCAATGGCCTTACCATTCTTCATTCCATTTACTGCTATTCTGACTTCAACCATACTAACCATTCTCACTAACCCCACATTTTCTGGTTTACTTTCTAAAATCCCACTCCAATCATTTTCCTCATTCATAAGTCTTTCAAAATATTCCTTCCACCTCTCTTTGATTTTTTCATCATCTGATAGAACCAGTCCAGGTTCATTCCTTACACATTTTACTTGACAAACATCCTAAAGTAAAGTGCGACTTGCAATGATCATGGTTTATACACCAAACGTTGCGAACTGTATTTGGATTTACGACGTCGATTTTAACCTGGGTTTAAGTAATGCATTTAACAGTTTAGGGCGTATAAACCATTTACAATTAATGCATTTAATACTTTAGGTCGTATAAACCATTTACAATTAATGCATTTAACACTTTAGGGCGTATAAACCATTTACAATTAACGACTATTTTTACACCCTCCGTTAATATAAATTATGGTCATTACGTCATAACAAAATTACAAAAAAATAATATTTGGCTTTTACATTGAAAATTTACCTTTTTTAAGAGGCTATGACCGAAAATTTCTGGGTCGTATTAACCATTTTTGAGCGAATTTCTACATTTCGTATATACAGATCGATAGAGAAAAAAATTCTGAGAAAAATGGTATATTTAACTCAATTTGGCCAAAATGGTTTATACGACCTTTCTACCCAAAGGTAGCGATACATCTTAATCTGACGCGCTTGAGTATTTCAAAATGGCGAATTTTTTTTGCACTTTATAAAAATGGCAGCGAGTTTGCGTCCCATCGAAATCGTCAGATAAGTGAATGAGAGCTTTTTTTTGGTGAACTTAACACTCCCTTAGAAAATCTGACGCGCTCGATTAAATTATATTTTTTTCCATTTTGAACCCTTCCATACAACCACCCACATCATGCAAACGATCAGATTAACATACGTACATTATTAAAAATACGTAGGGCATTGATGCTATCAATATCTGACGCGCTCGAGGATGTCCATGCAACAGTTTTTTTTACATATTTAAAAATCTATAGCTGCTTCCCCCACCGATGAAAAGGTATAATCATATAAAAAAAAATTCTTCTTATCATCTAAGCTTTGCAACCCAATAGGACTCTACGACGCTCGAGTAAATCCCCATTTAGCATCGTGGGCTCCCCTACTATAATTAGAATAAGTACGGATGTCACGTGGCTTTTCACACACAGGGTTTGAAAGTGATAGGTTCACTTATGACGCTGAACTGGTTTTAACTTGAGCGGGCTCACTAGAGGGCGCGGTCTCTCATCATTATGTAGGTATACGTGTAGACCATAGATATCAGAAATAAGGAAATATGTTATGTTGTTCAAAATGTATCGGAACATGTGTCTCCACAAGCGGCCGTATTATGAAGTACACCGCATTGATAAAGTATAATTATGTTATTTTTACATTGCTTGTTCAGTTGCTGAGCGCCAAAATTACGTAGTGGTTAAGGAGCAATGTATTAGCAGGATTTCGTCACGATCACATAATAACTTGTATTATGTGACGGCCGTTGCCTAGCACATTGCCCCACGGGCGCATGGCTTGCGGACATGAATTCGCCCGCTCGCCATTTCTCGTCTTGATTAACATTTCTGTGGTGTAGACATATGTCTTTGAGCTTGACGTACAGGAATTGTTGGGGATATGTAATGTTATAAGATGAGAAAAAAAAAACAAACATACTATAAACCTAAATAAAATACACCATTTAATTACGTAATATCTTACTAGCTATAATGAGTAGGTACAAGTTATCGAGATCACGAGGGTTTGGCCTTGCCGAGCTGCTCAGCATCCTCGAAGGTGTCGGGCAGCGTGGTGCCCAGCGTCTCCGGCGTGGTGAAGATCAGCAGCCCCGACAGGCACGCGAAGCTGCCGAACAGCACCGACGGGAACGGCTCCCACACCTCCTGAGCCTGCGAACATAATGGTCGCGAGTCAACCACACAGTTTAAATAAATGCTTATTATAAACCCAAATGTATCTTATTGACTAGATAGGTGGACAAATTTTCCTTTTTTTCTTCCTACCCTCTCTTGCCAAATAACTGCGCCAATGGTTGGTTCTACTGACTGCCGCACCGTATCCCGTATTGGGCTCGCCATAAGTGTTGGCAAGCCTCCTTTTTGAGGAGTAGTTGAAAGCACGTCACGACGTCCTTTCGCATGACGTAAGTCCTTACCGGTTACAGTAAGTTCGGGAGGTTCTTGCACCGGATTCGTGTGGAAGAAACACCTGGGTCTCACCATAGCATAGGGAGCATAGGAGGTGTGCCCTGCTTAAACACACGTAAAATACTACGCGCCGTCGAAGTACACAAGGACGCGGGTTGAGTCTGAATGGTTACCAGACGGCCGTGTATAGTGAAAGTGGTATTGTGATGAAACTAAGACGGCCCGTAGACTAGAACACGCACAAACTGTCCCGGTGCTTATACGGGAGACTCACCAGTGCAGGAGTGAGCGGCGCCGTGATGGAGCCGAGCCGGCCCACCATGGACGAGAACGCGAACAGGTTGTGCCGGTACTTGGTGGGGTACAGCTCCGCCGTGTACACGTACACCGACGTCATCACGATGGCGATGCAGTACTTGCCGAACAGGTATAGCGCCAGTCGCAAGCCGTCGTTACCTGGAGCATGGATATAATGCGAAAAAATTATATGTGTAAGAACACATATTTCTCCGACCAGCCAGGCCTCAGAACCGCATGCACAGAAGTAGAGACCAGGATGCAGTAAGACTATTAAGAACAGCTCTTGCAAGACACGGTTAAGAAAACATACTACAAGACACAATAATAATAATTACCGTCAGGCATGAAGGCGAACGCGAACTGGCAGGCGGCGCACAGCCAGTAGGCACAGATGAGCACCGGCTTGCGGCCGATGCGGTCCAGCAGCAGGATGGCCGTCCAGTAGCCCGGGATCTCGATGGCCGCCACCGCCACGTAGTTCAGGTACCCATTACCCGTCATGTTCACCGAGTTAATGTTCATGCCGTAGTACACCAGCGTGTTCGTGATCCACCAGATGGGAGACACCAGGCAACGAGACAGAATCACGCGAGACCTGAACACTAGAACAGCTAGCCAAGGTTCCTTTGGCTTCGGAGTGTTCTTTTCCTTTTCAGCGGTAGCACGTAACAATTCCAAACTCTTATCCGAAAGCACTGTTTTGTTAGATTTGGCGACTTTTTTCAAAATCCTTTCTGACTCTTCATAGCGACCCTTGCTCATAAGCCAGCGGACGGATTCAGACAAGATCCAGAAGTAGCTGACGACGAGGATCTGTGGCGCGTACAGGACCTGCGTGAGGGGGCGCCAGGCCGGCACGCCCCACGCGATGAAGCCGAGGATCACCTGCCCCAGCGCGAACAGCGTGGAGATGGTGGCTCCCGCGATCACACGGTACTTGGGGCCTACCAGCTCCGTCACTGTAATGAAACATGACTTGTTAATCTACGTATCATTCACATACACGTGTGTTTATAATAAAACAAGTCACAACTGAAAAATATTTCCTGAACTTTTCACATCTTATCACTTAATCAAGTTTATATGATAAATCCGTAAAATTCTCACCTAAAATATAGCAAGACGAGTATGCTCCGGCCCCCACTGAAGATTCCAGGACCTCAAGAGCGAGGAACCACTCGTAGGAGTTGACGAAGGAGCGCACGAGGCCGATCCAGCCGGTGTTGAAGGCGTTGATGGTGAGCGCCACGCGCCGCCCCCAGCGGTCCGAGATGTAGCCCGTGATGGGCAGCACCAACAACGTGCCGATGGTGCGGATGGACCCGATCTGCGAGCGCCTCCACTCGTCGCATCCCATGTCGAACTGGAACGCGGAATAAATAAAGTTACATAACTATATAGCACAGATTTACCTACGATATTTCAACATAATTTAGACGTTCTTAAAGCTATACCCAACAAATATTTGAATCTCTTCATAATTATAATGAGTGCAGTAGTGGCACGGTAGGAACTGCCCCAACTTATAAGTTTTAGGTCGCGGATTTAAACCTAACGAGGCGAATTACTTTGTGTAATTTATTTACAGCTGCTTTCGAAGCGATGAAAGAAAACATCGTGAGAAAACCAAAAGTTTAAAGACATGTGAAATTCACCAATCCGCACTGGGTCGGCATGGTAATTACTGCCCATTCCTTATCCTAGAGAGGAGGCCTCAATCCCAATAGGGAACATGACAAGACCGATAATACTACAAAAATGATCGAAAACCGTATATCCGGTGAATAATTAGACTAACAGCAATCTACAGAGCAAGCAGGTTTCCGTCCTGGCCTCTCTACGACGGAATATCTCCACGCAGTCAATCAATTAATAGAGAAACACAAAGAATACAAAGTCCCGCTCCATCTGGCATTTGTTGACTATTCCAAAGCATTTGATGGCATCACACACAGCCATTTTGACACTTTAAGTAGGCAACAAATAGATCCCAATTAAAAGTAGCACAGCCGCAATCAAATTCGAAATCACAGGTCAAAAATTAAATATAGAAAAAGGAGTCAATCAGGGCGACCCACTTTCTCCTAAACTGTTCAACAGTACTCCGATGGAGGGAAAGGGGAATCGTTGGCGAGACGAAGTTGACGAATATCCGTTTCGCTGATGACATTGTTCTCTTTTCTTCTTCAACTACCGAGCTAGAACGCATGGTATAAGAGCTAAGTGCGGCAAGGTTGAACTGAAGATGAATATGTCGAAGACTAAAGTCATGAAGTGGGACAGAATAGGCTAACAAAACCAAAAAACTATACTCAGAGTATAGATTTTTGTTTTTGCTAGCCTCAGTTGTAACCTCAGTTACAATGATGATGAATATCATAAGTTAGCATAAGTTAGCATGATATTCATCATCATAGTAACTAAAAATTTCAAGTCGTGTAACTTCTTGCAACTTATATTTGCGCCAATCGATATAATATGTTTGCATTAAACATAAACCGGTTGCCTAAAACCTTTATCAGTAGATTCATTAACATACACGCTGATGCTATGAGCAAAACATCGATAGTAGCTTTAAATTAATAAACAATTGATTATTTCAACGATTAGGTGCTTTGACGGTCGGATTACGATAGCTCACGCGATTACTTGTCGCTATCAATGCCAAGTCGGTAATTAGCTAATTAAATAATAAATTACGCTCATTGGAATTCCCAAAACAAAGCTTTTTACAACTTGATTGACGCGTGCCATAAATTTTTCAAAATTTGCGAGGTGAATACTGAAAACATTGACAACAAATTATCATGAAAATATTTTAGATAGAGATCAAATCGTAATGAGTAATTTATGTTTCTAAATCTTGCTATGTATCTTTACTTTTGGGCTTTTGTCATTTTGTTTGAGGAAGAATCCATAATTTTTTTTGACAGGAATTAAAAACTATCAGTCTATCTCACGCACCCTGTTTCAATAAACCTGCCTACTCCTTTCCGTTGATGGCTCACATATCGCCTCTCCTTACATTTTGCTTATCATTAACTTACTAACATTGTTAAAGATTTCACATAATAGTGATTTAACAATAGTTACTTCGATAAGACAACCTAGGGTGTGATTGGGGTCCGTTTACATCCTAAGGACCCAAGCCAACCTCACCTGCTAGCGGTGCACCCTGCTGTTCAACGGACGAGGCTCTGGCGATCCTGGTTTCCCTCTCGTAGGGTTGTGGGGGTCAGACGGCTGGTCGCCCCACGTAAAACCAACCTCAGTCGGATAAAAATGGATTGGGCAAGGAATAGACTGGGTACTTGGGCTAGGGCGTCGCCGAACAACGACGCGCAGGCACATCGCCTTAAACCTGCGATAAGTGGGCTAGGGCTACCGTGTCAAGTACGGGCACGGCTAAAGAAGTTAGTACCCAAAAAGAAGCTCCGCTTTGCCACCTGGAACATTGGCTCTCTAACTGGACGTTGCAGAGAACTCGCGGACGTACTTGCGAAACGTCGGGTCCAGTGCGCCTTCCTTCAGGAGACGCGCTGGAAGGGGAATAAGTCCCGTGACATCGGGCAGGGGTACCGGCTAATGTACACCGGATCACCATCGGGCAGGAACGGAGTAGCCGTAGTACTGTCTAAGGACCTTCAGGATGGACTTCTTGAAGTAGACCGATACAGCGACCGGTTGATGCGAGTTAAGGTGCTGATCGAAGGGTCGGTAACGAACCTAGTCAGCGCCTATGCTCCTCAAACTGGTTGCTGTGAGTCTGAAAAGGAGGCCTTCTGGGATGAGTTCGAGGACGTATTGCGCGCTATTCCGAATTCTGAAGATATTTTGGTTGGGGGGGATCTCAACGGTCACGTAGGTCAGCGCGCTGGAGAGTACGGACGTATTCACGGTGGTTTTGGCTATGGCCAGCTAAATGCAGAGGGAGTCAGCATACTCAGGACCTGCGCTGTGTCGGACCTAGCCATCGTGAATACATTCTTTCAGAAGAAACCCCAGCATCTTATTACGTACCGTGGTGGTTCACACTCAACCCAAATTGACTACCTGCTGGTGCGACGGTGCAACATTGGCAAGGTTACCAACTGTAAGGTTATCCCAGGCGAAAGCTTAACGGCTCAACACCACCTCCTTGTCATGGACCTGGCGATCGTACCAAGGAAAAAAGTGACTCAGAAACGCAATCCCCGCACCAAGTGGTGGTTGCTTAATGGTCCTAGACTGTCGGAATTCATCGCGGAGGTCGAGCACCTCGAGATCAGTTCTCCGCATGAGTCCGCTCAAGAGGTATGGAGTAGGATTCATTCAGTAATCACCGCCGCGGGTAAGCGCGTCCTTGGCACTTCTCGTGGTGGTCGCACCATGGACGGGGAGACATGGTGGTGGGATGACGGGGTGCAGGAGGCGACCCGGAAGAAGAAGGCTTTATTTAAAAAGTGGCAGGGGTCCAACTCTCCGGAGGACAGGAAGGCATATGGAGCGGCTAAGCGCGCTTGCAAAAAAGCAGTAGCCAGAGCCCGCAGCAAAAGTTTGGCGCCCTTGTACGACAAGCTGGAAACTGCGGAGGGGCAAAAGCTTATTTTTAAGCTGGCGCGTGCCCGGGAAAAAGCTACACGGGACATTAGCAAATGCCTCTGTATAAGGGACGCCCAGGGTAAGCTGCTCTATGATGCCCCCTCTGTTAAGGAGAGATGGTGCACATACTTCGAGGAGCTGTCTAACAAACAGCATCCCCATAACCTTCCTCCCGAACCGCCTCCTAACCTTGGTCTTATTTCCCCTATTTCCCCCGACGAAACCCGCATTGCTCTTCGCCACATGAAGAACCGGAAATCGGTCGGGCCTGACAATGTGCCAATCGAGGTGTGGAAGGCCATGGGCTCACATGGTGTGGACCTTCTGACGGATCTATTTAACCGCATCCTGACCACCAAGGAAATGCCGAACCAGTGGCGATCAAGCCTCATTATCCCTATTTACAAAGGCAAAGGTAGCGTACAGGATTGTAGTAACTACCGCGGTATTAAGATCATGTGCCACACCATGAAGCTCTTCGAGCGGATCATTGACACATGGCTCCGTAGCGAGTGTACTGTCTCTGAGTGTCAGTATGGCTTTCGGGCGGGTAACAGCACCATGGACGCAGTGTTCGCCTTGCGGAGTCTGACTGAGGCTTACAGAGAGAGAAGGAGAGCTCTGCATATGGCCTTTTTAGACCTGCAGAAGGCCTTCGACTGTATTCCTCGGCAGTCCATCTGGTGGGCACTTCGCTTCAAGGGTGTGCCCGAGGCCTATATTGACATTATCAGAGACATGTATCGCGATTCCGTGTCCTCTGTCCAGACCGCGGTTGGCGAATCCAAAGTCTTTCCAATATCTGTTGGCGTTCACCAAGGATCGGCTCTTAGCCCGTTCTTGTTTAACGTTGTGCTCGATGTAGTTACGGCATACATCCAAGATCAGCCTCCATGGCTAATGATGTATGCCGATGACATCGCCCTCGTTAGCCAGAACAGAGCCCAACTTGAGCGGAAGGTCAACATTTGGAAGGACACGCTGGAGAACGGCGGTCTGAGACTAAATGTGGCGAAGACTGAGTACATGTCCTGTGGCAGCGCGGATTCAAATACCATCCGAATAGGTTCGGACCGGATCACAAGCTCCGATACGTTCAGGTACCTTGGATCTGTGCTGCACGAGTCTGGCAACGTGGACGACGATGTCCAAGCACGTATAGGCGCGGCTTGGGCAAAATGGCGAGAGGTAACGGGCGTTGTATGCGACCGCAAAATGCCTCCAAAGCTTAAGGGACAGATATATAAATGCATCATACGTCCTGTCCTCCTGTACGGCGGCGAGTGTTGGCCAGCACTAAGCAGACACACCCAGGAGCTTCGCGTCACGGAGATGAAGATGCTGAGGTGGATGAGCGGCGTAACGCGATCCGATCGCATACGCAACTCGTTCATCCGAGGTAGTCTTGGTGTCCGTGACGTGGGGGAAAAACTGCAGGAGTGTCGTCTGCGATGGTATGGCCACATCATGCGTCGCCCTATGGAGTACGTTGGCCGGAGATGCATGAATATGGCTGTCCTTGGCGGTAGGTCTCGTGGTCGCCCTCGCAAGCGCTGGCTGGACGTCGTCAAGTCCGACATGAGAGCCAATGGCCTTACTGTCAGGGATGTAGAAGACCGGGCAAAGTGGAGCAAGCTAAGCCGGAAGGCGGACCCTGGCAAAAGCCGGGACTAACGCCTAGTAGAAGAGAGACTTCGATAAGACAACCTAATCTGCCAGAAGCCACTATTACTATTAATAAATCTATGTTTTACATAATTATGTGTAAAGAAAATAAAAAATATAGGGAAAATCAGTAGGTAAAATTTTATCCGGTTGAAACGTGGGAATTATTTTAAAGGGTTTCAGTTCAGTTCTCTTATATGAGTATGTCATCATCATTTTAACCAAAAGACTGTACGAGTATGACGATATACAGAAAATGAATGCTTGTTTTCCTTGTTTACGATGCCATGATGCGATGAACCGTTAATTCTGTCTAAATAAATTCGTCCTTACGAAGGGTCTTTGTCATCATCTTCCTGCCTTTGTCCCATGTTATTTGGGGTCGGCGCAACACGTTTTTTTCTTCCATTCTGTCATGTCACTCGTCAAACTATTACTTACTAACTCCCCAGTTCTTATGAAAAAAATAGTATATTTCATTACAAGTGCGGAAAGCCTGTCATTGCAAAGAGTTTCGACAAATGTTAACCCGAGCCGAGGCGCAGCCGAAGGTGAGGGTTGACAGTCGGAACAAGTTGCAATGACGGTTCCGCACGTGTACTGAACGACTATTTTTAATACAGTTGCGAGAAAATGAAGCAGTTTAATAAAATAATAAAAACACAAAACTCAACTGACTAATCAAAATGGCGCCAACCGTAAAAAAATATAAGCAGTTTTTTTTTTCTTCACCCATTCTGGGTAGACAAAGGGAACTATGCCCCATACAGCCAAGTCTTCAGTACATTTTTTTTATTGATATGAAATGAAATTTAATGATAATGAAATGAAACCTAGCCTAACTTATTGAATCAAATCATTAAATCTGATATTGAAACAAATTAGTAGCTTCTTTTTAGAAATATTTGCATTAAAAACTTTTTTAGTAAAAACTTCGTGGTTGATTTTTTTCTTTCTAATAGACATTATTTTGACAGTTGGGAAAGAAAAAGCACGAGTGTGTAATAGCCCACTTCCCGAACGCTAAACGTCCCTGCAAAACGCCACTTTTTGAGCAACTGTATTAAAAAAGTATTTTTACAGATTGGCAGAAAATTTCAAAAAACAACAACTATTGTTTAATTCATGAATCCCCGACCGGTCTCATTGGACCGCGCTGTTATTGTTTTACTATTGTGTCTGTTTCGCGGGTATTGATAGGTTAATCTATGAGCGTATAAAGAAATGACAGGACACGGCTGTCAGGTCAACTAGTCTATAATAAAATAGAATGCGTCTTACAACTAACCTTCGGTACTGCAGGTATTTAAGATAAAATATGCAGTTTTACAATTTACCTACACTTTCAATTTCGTCTAAATATGTATAAGCAAGCCAATAACATAATTATCTTGAGTAAGAATATGAATGTCTTAAAAGTAGAAGAAGATCGAAGAAAGCGTTGTAAGATCGATAATGTGGCTAGAACGGAGGCGACTGATGAGATAAATGGAGATATTCGGAAGAAGATATACTGCTTCAACGACTAGAATATAGTAGTAAGAACAGGAAGAATACTGCAGGTACACTTACGTCATAAACAACACTCAATTGGTTCTCGTAGACATAACCGTTGCACTCCTGTGTTCTGGACGAGTCGAACAGCGAGGCCGGACAGGTAGGGTCCGGCGCCACAGGAGTACTGATGTTCACATAGCGCTCACAGGCTGCAAAGGAGCTGCCGCTGGCAGGGATGGCGTTCAGCACCCATTGGGGGGAAAACTCAGGGTTGGGACCATCGCATTCTGGGACCAGGCACCTGCAGATTGCAAAGAAGTTATTAAAGGGTTTATTTTAAAAGGCAGAAATTTTTTGAGAAGTATTTTATTGAATTTAACTGTTGAGAAGATTGGCACACGTAAGCCCAAGTTCTGGTGAATTACAAGTCAAGCATTCATTATAAATGAGGTTCTCTTAACAAACCTATCCTTTACAGAAGTGTCAATCGACAATTACATATCCCGTCGCGCATATGCGTATTATTATTACGACATTGTGCATTTTTACTAAAATCCCCAAAATTACAACGTTTTTGTAAAAAAATAAGTTTGGGTAGACCTTAGGAAAAACGAAGATATAGACCGAAACTTTCGGCCGTCGGATCAATTTTGTACACCCATGTATACCTGTAAGCGCTTAAGCGTTTTACAAGGTCATTCTAGTTATACAACCGTAGGAATGTCCAATCGGCGTTCGAGGAGATATTTTGTGTTTATAAACAGCTTGTCATACTTTTTCAATCAAAAAACACTGCATCAATTCGAACTTATTCAAAATCCTGACATTCAACATGTCCCTAGTTTTGTAATAAACCCAGTTTATTAGATTTCGACACACTTTGAACTGTGCTTTGAACCCAACGTAATCATCGGGTTGGATAATAGAGGATACATAGCCAGGCCTCCGTCACTCCATGTACTTGCGCGTTATAAGTGCCTACCGCCCAGCCGAGCGGTCTCGGTCCGCTTGCGGATCTAATTAGTGCGGTTTTCGCAAGCGAAACGCGCGCACGCCGTTCAATTTTAATAGTGATGTTCGTTCGCACGCGTATTACGATGCCGTGTGGTGCCTTATGTGCTGTAGATGGGTGTAAATCAAGCAAAAGAAGGGATCAACACCTAACATTATTCCCTTTACCTGTCAAAGAACGACGAAACTTATAAAAGAAATATTTTATAAACGATAGAATTTAAGATTTTAAACTGTAATTAATTATAAATAAATTGTAACTATAAGTCAGAACATTCACAGTTCTGAATAACATAAACACAAAAAGTCATGTTAATTTAATTTTATCGAAGAGGCAGCCCTGCGATTGCTGCGGGTTCGCGCGGTGCGAAGCAATCACAATTTTACGCTTGAGCGTTTAGGCACATTTTAGCATGCAGTGGTTGCTGACGCGACAGAGTAGGCTAATAAAGCAGTAGGTATTGTAATTTTTCTACTGAGTGAAGTATCTGTTACGTAGTAACTATTTACTAATCTGTGACATAGCTGCGTACAGCTACACTACAGCGGAACCTCCGAAATCGGCGACCGAGGGACGACCGCGCCGGAAGCCGGAAGCGCCGGGAAAGCTCCGCCGTGCCACTAACTTATTACGCTATACATGTAGCCTGTGGGTGCTGCGTTATACGACTATACTGCTATTATCCAGTAAAAATATATTTTAATGCAAACCCACTGAATTGAGACGCGCTTTGTTGTAGATACGCTCTGCACGAATTCCTTCGAGAGTGAAGAATTTAAGCAGTTGAGCTCTATAGAATACGAGTACCTGACATTATTGTAGTCAATCCACATATTCAGACTAAACTAATAAGATCAACCCACTGCAGAATTGGATTGGTACACTTACCTAAATATTTTTCTGTCTGCTGTAATCTAGACAAAAAAATTTGGATTCATGTTAATGAAATTATTGTTACCTTGTATTTATCCTAGCGGTTGTGAAGATATATTCTCCGGAGGCAAACGCAGAGAATATGACAGGGAAAGCAGCGAGCAGCAGAGTCAGGATCTGGTACCTCCCGAACTGGCCCAACTCCTCCACCAGGATCGTGTCCAGGTCCACTCCCTTGGACGGCTTCGTTTCCCCTTTCTCCTGACTTGTCATGGTGTTTGGTCCTTCGGGCCGGATACTTTGCTTTGACTTGATGACCGGTACGCGGCCCTACGCGACCGCCAGAGTAATGAGAGCACTAGCAGCAGATAGGCCAAGATTAATCGGCACTGCGTCACCCCAAGATCGCTTAGATTAACCAAATCATGTTTTATTTTATCTCTAAGTTATTAAGAACAATAATAAAATCTATAATCCATGAAAAACTGCACGCAGTATTAGAAATTATAGCTTTTTACAATAAGGGTTACAGTTGCGTGAAAGGCGTTTAAATTTTTTAAATAATCTTCTATAAGTCACACGTGAGTTGAGATAAGAATGGGTATTTATCTTTTTAATTGTTTACCAATTATCGATAGCATAATTTTATTCGGTTCCGATAGCCTTGTGCTTACTTCATTCTTTTATTGTTAAGAGACTTCCTAATACAACACAGGAGTAACGTCAAATGAAATAAATAGGTAGTTGGTACTTAAAATTATTTAATGAGTAGGTACAACTAGCAGGTATAACAATTAGTCCAGTCATTTAAGCTTAATTAAGGTAAGAATCTCGGAATTCGAGATATCCTGCTGTAAGTCTGTAAATAGTTGTATATTGACACCCTAAAAGTAGTCTCAAAACCTACATATGGTAGGGTGTACGCAACTATTAAATTTCAAGGTCAAAGTTCACAAAAATCGTGTTTTGCGCGTTTTTTGTAAATATCTCGTTTCCTGTAGGTTTTTTGCTATTTGTATTTTTAACAATATTGTAAAATATACAGAAAACTTTTTCTTACGGTGAACCGTTTTCGAGATATAGGGCGGAGACCGCGCGGTCACAGCATCACTTTAGGTCAACTGGTGCCTCCGGTCGAAAACGCGCCATAAGTATATAGTTAATGAACTATCGATAAATCAATGATTATAAATATTTGTCTGAATAGTCGTGACTATTCGGAGAAAAATAAAAATAAAAATATCACACAATTATTTTTTAAGTAATAAGTGAAATAACACAAATAAATTCTTTTAAAATTTAGATCAGTTGTGATATTTTCCTTTACCATTACCACAGTTGTTTAAATATTGCTGTTCTTTTTTTTGTAGCGACAACCTGAATAAAACTGCTATCTACTGCTATTCTTAAAAAATCCAGAATTCCTCTAGATTTTTCACAAAAATGAATGAAACTTATGTGATTATTATCCAAATTTATTGAAGATTTTTATTTTTAGCCAACTTGAGCTTGTCGTGGTGTAAAAAAAAGTATGAACACTACTATGGCAAGTTTTTTTAAAAATTGGTGCAACTAATCAAGATTCCAAAATGGTATACTACTTTATTAAAACCAGCCACAAAAAAATAATATCCATACAAGTTCAAAACAAGAAACTAATTTCTTATATTATTGTTAACAGAAATCACTTTTCCTACGTGCCCCAAAATAGGTTCTTGCTACAATTTCTATTAATGAATGACATACCCTAGTTATTTACTTTGAAAATTAAGGAAAGATAGAGATATTTAAGTTAAGAGTAACAGCATAGTAAGAGAAACTAATTATTCTCAGTAAGTGAGTTCAGTTCAGTACGCACTGCTCCTTTCCATCGTACATCCGTTCACAAGTCCATGCTGGCGACGGCGGACGGCGAGCAATGCGTAGATCGCCGTCCTGTCGTCCAATTATCATCCGGATTGCGCTCAAGTCGTCGACGACGCGTAATGATCTATGCGTACTTCAAGAACATTTCAGGAAATCGTAGGGGCCCAGCAGGGTCGAAATCCACTGGGGCCATGGGGTATGTGAAAGGGTACACTGACTGGGGCCCTAGAACAAAGGCAAAGAAGGAACAAGAGTGGGCTTTAGTCAGTAAACATCTGACACGCCAGGTAAGTGTTGTTAAATAAATGAATACTGAATAAAAAGTGGATAGGTTAGGAAAAAAATCATAAAATATAATATAATAGTTAATAAAAATTGTCAAATATTTATAATCATTGATTTATCGATAGTATCAACTTATATGGCGCGTTTTCGACCGGAGGAACCAGTTGACCTGAAGTTGCTTGAAGTGATGCTGTGACCGTGCGCTCTCCGCCCTCTATCTCGAAAACGGTTCACCGTAGGAAAAAGTTTTTATACAAAAGTAGAGAATTTTGTATTCTACAATATTGTTAAATTTACAAATAGCAAAAAACCTTTAGGAAATGAGATATTTACAAAAAAAGCGCAAATAAACGATTTTTGGGCCCTTTGACCTTGAAATTTCATAGTTGCGTACACCCTACCATATGTAGGCTTTGAGACAACTTTTAGGGTGTCAATATGCAAGTATTTACAGACTTACAGCTGGGTATCTCGAATTCCGAAGTGAAAGTACTATAATGACTGGACTAAATCTATCACTCGCTTTCAGATTCCACAGTAGAAGTCCGTTCTCTTTTAAGTTTCATAACTTGTCGGTCTCTCAACTTCAAGCTGTTGATCAGCTTCATCACTTGTATCCGGAACTCAAACTTGGAGGACTCGGAGAGCTTCTTGACGGACGGTGTGATGGACTTGAAGAACGATCTGTCTTCGTCTTCTTCTTTTTGTATGAGGTTGGCGAGGACGGAGATGATGTTTTCTTCGCTTTCTTCTTTGCTGCTGCCGACGCTGCCGTACTCCAGCTTGGGTCTCTTGGCGGGAGTGTCAGCCACCTGCGTGTCGGCGCACTCGTCAATGTCCACGAACACTTCTTGCAGCCAGTTGTGCGAGTTGTCGTGCTCTGCGTCATCCTCGTTGTCCATGTGCTCCTCGATGTAGCTCTTGTTACTCTTCCTGTCTCCCTCCGCCAGGTAGATGGGGTCCAGGAAAGTCAGCTCGTCTGCGTACACGTAAGGTCTTCGTATGCCAGGTTTTCGTGACTTTACATACGAGTCTCTGACGTTGTACCATTTTCTTGTAATTATATTACCTGTAAAGTATTATAAAGTTGTATGAGTAATGTTTGTTTTCCTCTTTGCAAGCGTAACACGAAATATGTCGTCTGATCACACATTTAATTACTCATGGTGGTTTTATGGTGTTTTATACTGGTTATTAATAGAACTATTTAGCCCGTATAGCTTACTGAAAATAACTCATTTGGAAATAATTATTGCTGTGCAGCTTTTCTAAAGTGATCCACGTGTGCTAACATTTAAAACTACTGAACGGACTTTCAATACGTAGAATGATTCATGAAAAAAGTTTAGATGTAGAATACACATCACACATCTAATACATCATCATCATCAATTCATCATCTAGTACATCTTATATGCATGTGCATATGATAGCAGGGAAAAGCCAAGAATTTCTACCACCCGTGCAAAGTTTGGGCGTGTCGCTAGAATATGATAAAACTATCGCGGTGTAATTTGATTTAGATTAGATTTCATCTTTATATACTTGGTGATTATTTTAATCTTTATAACTTAGTGATATTATTTGAAATGAAACACCAAAACAAGTATTTAGGAGTTAGGCCTCTTACAAAGTCTCCCTAGTATAAGAAACCGCCTTATCAATGTCGCAGATTCTCATCGAACCCTCTGTATTTAAAGATGTAGCAGGTATTTATGTACGTTTATGTTGTACACTGGATCCTACCCTCGAATGTGATCTCTCTCTGTCACTCAAAGGTTTGCTAGGAGAGAACTCATTGTTAAGTTAAGCTCACCTTTGTACATGAACTGTCAAATCACCTTGTGTAATATTAAGTTTTTGTGTGTACAATAAAGAATTAAAGAAGGATGTCAACAAGGTCACGAGCATAAAATGCTTCTCTCCAGCTCCTTACCTATAAGATTCTTCTTGTGGTCGTCGAGGCTGTCGTAGGCGGGCTCGAACTCGAGGTAGATCTCGTGCCAGGCCTTGTCCTTGCCCGCCTTCTCGCGGTACGAGGGGTGGCAGCGGTCCCACAGGCACTGGTGCTGGCGCACCAGGCGGATCAGCTCGCGCGTCGCGATCATCTTCTTCGAGAAGTGCTGCACCGTCATGCTGGATCATAAGAGGAACTGCTGTTAAATCTGCTCTGACTGTCGCCTTTGCTTAAAGATCGTGTGGTTAGCGATCAGGGCCTCAAGTCTACTATTAAAATTGTATCTGGATAGTCGACCATTGGCTTCATCATTGTTGATTTTAGGAAGTTTGGTGTTGTTAACTTGTCTTTATCAACAATTATGAAGGCAATGATCCACAATTGAGATACAATTCTAATAGCAGACTTACCCCACAGATAGTAGAGACGTTAACAAACTTTGGAGAATCTCTGGTGGTTCTCTTACCCCAACCCTTTCTACCAGAACAGTCTCATTATTATTATCAATGTAAAGGCTGATTTACATTGATACTACTCGACTAGATTAAAACATGTTTTAACCTAGTCGAGTTAAGGTGAATGCTTCAGGTAGCCCGCGAAATTCAAATTTTCTTACGTTTTTTGCAATTTGCAAGCCAGTGGTAGGTTGTATGAAGTTAAAAATACTTAAGCGATTGTAAAACGTAACTAGTTATATAATTATAAACATAACAATCATTAATACAAGCCTCCAAGCTCACCTAAGTGTAGGAACGATTTTTTCGAGGTAAAAAACGTTCTTGCAACTAAGTGAGCTTGGAGGCTTGTACTGATGATTTTTATGTTTATAATTATATAACTAGTTACGTTTTACAACCGCTTAAGTATTTTTAACTTCATACAACCTACCACTGGCTTGAAAATTGCAAAAAACGTAAGAAAATTTGAATTTCGCGGGCTAAGCTGGAACATCCCCCTTATCCTTTTTATACAAGCGGTCTAGCTTCTACAAATGCTTGTCCTACTCCTAAATGCTACTGCTCTTGCAATATAAGGTTAGATTTGACGAATTTATTGTTATGTTAGGACTCCGGATGGACTTGCAGAGCGTTGTTATCAAAATCGACAACAACATGTTCCTCATTACATGACAGTTCAGCATAAGGCTAAGTTTACACGAGCGCGCAGCACCACGCGCTGCAGCGCGGTGTGACTGTTCACATGACGAGCGCCAGTGTCAAGATCTTGCGCGCGGGTCGGAGCGCACCGCGCGATGTAAACGATGATCATGGTTTGCTTTGGTCTTGTACCGCACGGTTCGTAGTTCATCCATGTGAACTTAGCCTTACTGTTGAAATATGAAACAATACCACCGTGCCGTCACTGACCCCTACCACACACGAACGGCATGTCGCTAACGGCAGAGCTAACTGCAGCCGTCGATCTATAGTGACACTTGACACACGAGAAGGAAGCAGGAGAGTGAGTTTTACGCCCGAAACCAATAACCTATTTTATTATTAATTTCGGCCGTAAGTCGGTAAGAGTCTGACACCTAAATAAC
Organism: Mythimna separata; assembly: GCA_030763345.1. Taxonomy (NCBI): domain Eukaryota; kingdom Metazoa; phylum Arthropoda; class Insecta; order Lepidoptera; family Noctuidae; genus Mythimna; species Mythimna separata. Next base: position 752,699 of record CM061181.1, on the reverse strand, counting down.
CGTCGATCTATAGTAGACACTTGACACACGACGGCAGCTGCTGATCTTAAGTTGGAATGTCGACGCCTGCAGTCGAAGCATCAAAAAATACCACGGACGTGTCGACGGCTGCAGTCGAAGCATCAAAAAATACCACGGACGTGTCGACGGCTGCAGTCGAAGCATCAAAAAATACCACGGACGTGTCGACGGCTGCAGTCGAAGCATCAAAAAATACCACGGACGTGTCGACGGCTGCAGTCGAAGCATCAAAAAATACCACGGACGTGTCGACGGCTGCAGTCGAAGCATCAAAAAATACCACGGACGTGTCGACGGCTGCAGTCGAAGCATCAAAAAATACCACGGACGTGTCGACGGCTGCAGTCGAAGCATCAAAAAATACCACGGACGTGTCGACGGCTGCAGTCGAAGCATCAAAAAATACCACGGACGTGTCGACGGCTGCAGTCGAAGCATCAAAAAATACCACGGACGTGTCGACGGCTGCAGTCGAAGCATCAAAAAATACCACGGACGTGTCGACGGCTGCAGTCGAAGCATCAAAAAATACCACGGACGTGTCGACGGCTGCAGTCGAAGCATCAAAAAATACCACGGACGTGTCGACGGCTGCAGTCGAAGCATCAAAAAATACCACGGACGTGTCGACGGCTGCAGTCGAAGCATCAAAAAATACCACGGACGTGTCGACGGCTGCAGTCGAAGCATCAAAAAATACCACGGACGTGTCGACGGCTGCAGTCGAAGCATCAAAAAATACCACGGACGTGTCGACGGCTGCAGTCGAAGCATCAAAAAATACCACGGACGTGTCGACGGCTGCAGTCGAAGCATCAAAAAATACCACGGACGTGTCGACGGCTGCAGTCGAAGCATCAAAAAATACCACGGACGTGTCGACGGCTGCAGTTACCTCTGCCGTTGGCAACATGACTCTTGTGTGTATGAAATGTATGAACTCAAATAGTTACGTACAATTCCACGCCCTATCAATTATTAAAACAATACCAGTACTAATTAATAATGTTACCTAGGTTAATAGGAATTCTATTTTTACCTACCTATCTATTTGAATACACATAATAATATGGACATTGGACCAAGGCCATTGTTAAAACTTCATTAGCTGTGGGCTGTGGGTACTAATTAAAGTCTGACCTTTTGTAAGTTATGTTATTTTTTAATTATTCCCATACATCGCAGTCACAACTTTTCCCTTTGCTAATACCTATAATTTAGTTGTTACATTGATAATATAGGTACCTACCTTCTACTCCTGCCACAGTTAGTGGCATAGGCATAGGTACCTACTTACAAATATTAGTTAAATATTGGCTAGGTAAACACCATAGATGTAGGATTAGGTACAGTACATGTAGGTAATTAGTAGGTACACACATTACCTATTACCTAATAAAAACTTTCTAAATAGTTAGGTAAGTAAGTACTTCAATTTGATATTCCCTCGTATAATGTAGGTATGTATTTATAAGTAGGCACACTAAATACCTCCCATTATGTGACAAAAGTTCACGGAGAACAAGAAACACAAACAGGGTAAACACTGTTGACCTTGAACCAGTTTGTCGAATATTGAACTGAGTTTCGCGCCAAATGCACGCCGGCCGACCTTACGCCTCCGGCATAAAGACCAAAATAGAACGCCCGCGAGCCTAAGTGCAGGCAAAGTTCACTCCGACTGAACGTCAGTGTCACATTTGACTAAATACCTATAATCTATTGAATTTGTACAAGTAATTGCCTCCAATACATACGTATAGAACATTTGTTCGTTTTACAAGGGCGAGTATCAGACAGTCACCCACCTTATATTTGTGTCCGAGTCCGACATTATCGGTGTCTTCAAACTGCTCCTATCCGGTTTCAAAATGGCGGTTTCCTTGAAAATTCTCACAAAAATCACACTAAACTACACGAAATACATTTTAGATATGGAAAGGTCACGGGAATATTATAATGGATGAATATTTAGTGGTAAACGTTGTGCAAAAATGCGTATATTCCCCTAGCGAGTTTACACAATACTGTCGGCGGCGGAGCGGAGCGGCAGCCGTGCGCCGGACGGCCGCTATCCGGTCGGCGGGACGGCAACGCCGCGCGCCGGAGCTGGCGGTGCGGCAACGTCGCGCCGTGCTGTACGTACCTACATTCACTCATGCTAATGAATGGGTTTGTTGCCAGTACACTGTTTTGATTTTACGTTGTTTTCAGAATATCTTCAGTGGCGGCTATTCGATACTTTTATTTTCTACTTCGTTGCAGATATTTACCGGACGTCTGTAAACCGATCCGTAAGTCATTCGTCGACACTGTCACTGTCAGTATTATAAACATAATTCTTTTTTCACGACTGACATTCTCATTGTAAATTCCTATCAATTTTGTACGTCTTTGCTTGGGGAGTTAACAGTGCCCTGAAAAGGTTGAATTCGATAAAATAGGAAGTGGACCCTTTCAGCGCAGCTGTGCTTTGAAAAGCTTTGATTTAAAATATTTTATTTTTTAGTTTCATCTCTTAAACAAAGATAACAATAGAAAAAGAAAACAAGGTTCAGGAACTGTGACTGTATGAATACATTTTATTCGGTTATTTATTTCTTTGACATTAATTTATTCTATCTTTAACAATCGCCAGATTGAAAAGAAATAATTAGGTTCTTACACATAATGATGGTCTAATTCCAGGTTTAATAAATAAATAAAACACATACAAACAGTACTGTGAAATTCTATTTCTATAATACAAAACGACTATCAAAACTACAAGTAAATACAAAAATACTGGGCAGTGTAAGGAGAGCACCGATGTAATACTTAATGAATAATGTGTGAGACTAGAACTAGAATCTCCTAAAAACACATAATTTTTATGTTTACCTACACATAGACTGACTTAGACAAAAATAGTTATAGTGTTTTTCAATGTAGGTATATAATATCTACTAACGTATTTATTTTAAAAAGTATTATAACTCTTAATATCAGCAGTGATTCTATCCCACAGAAGATTTTACTGCAAAGCAAGTAGGTATTAATACCAATATTACAGTCAATACTTTACGTCAGGTAGGTAGCAATTCCTAATGCACCCAGTCCTTCCTTGGCTGACTTCCTTTTCTGTCACTGTATTATCATTCTTGAAGAATTCTTGACAAACATAACAAAAGTGCTTACACCTACTAATTATTATTATTATAATTATGTCTTGCAATCTCTTGATTGCAAGACATAACCCAGGACCCAGGAATCAAAATTAAATGATGAACAAGAAATTATGAATTGATTATGTGAGGATATGGCTGGAAAACGCATGCCCGTCTAGACGACGTCAGTCAAGTTACGGAAGAAGAAGAAACATGTGTCAGTAGTCGGTGTCGGAGTCCTGATGCGTGTCGCGCGACTTGATGATGCCGAGCTTGGTGGCGAGCGCGGCCACGTTGGCGCCTAGCTGAACTCTGATGTGTGTGTGTCAGTAGTCGGTGTCGGAGTCCTGGTGCGTGTCGCGCGACTTGATGATGCCGAGCTTGGTGGCGAGCGCGGCCACGTTGGCGCCTAGCTGAACTCTGATGTGTGTGTGTCAGTAGTCGGTGTCGGAGTCCTGGTGCGTGTCGCGCGACTTGATGATGCCGAGCTTGGTGGCGAGCGCGGCCACGTTGGCGCCTAGCTGAACTCTGATGTGTGTGTGTCAGTAGTCGGTGTCGGAGTCCTGGTGCGTGTCGCGCGACTTGATGATGCCGAGCTTGGTGGCGAGCGCGGCCACGTTGGCGCCTAGCTGAACTCTGATGTGTGTGTGTCAGTAGTCGGTGTCGGAGTCCTGGTGCGTGTCGCGCGACTTGATGATGCCGAGCTTGGTGGCGAGCGCGGCCACGTTGGCGCGCACCTCCTCCTGCACCAGGTTGAAGGACATGGCCAGCAGCGCGATGCCGAACAGCAGGTACAGCGAGCACAGCGCGATCGAGTGCACCGCGGCCGTCGAGTCGCCTAGGCTCTGGCCCTGGGGATGGACACGATTTTTATCTTGAATATCGAATAATATTTTCTGAGAAATAGCTCTGACATAGATAATTATGATTATGACTGGAATCTGATTTATAAAGAGCTCTTCTGCTCACCATAATTAGAAAAAAGTTTATTCCTATGTTGTTGTTTGTTATTGTTTGTTGTGTTGTGTGTTGATATCATTCTGGCTGGCTATGCTACGCCTGTGCCCAAGGTTTGATTGGACTAAAATTCAATAAAAAAACATAAATTAATCGAAATTCCCCAAAGTCTGGTGATACCTGTGCGGGTACAAAGTCCCCGAAGCCGATGGTGGTGAGCGTGATGAAGCAGAAGTAGGCGGCGTCCAGGTAGGCCCAGCTCTCCCAGCTCTTGAACAGGAACGTGCCCGCCACGATGTACGACGCCACCAGGCACACGCACAGCCAGATCGGCACCGGCTTTATCTGGACCAAAGAACAATAGATTAGAACCAAGTAAAAGGCCATCGGACAAACCGTCGTACGGCGAGTATCCATCCTTACGTTGTTTAAACCTCTACGATCCGGACTAAGCGCTTCGCTTCGTCGTTTATACCGCGTACATCGAAGCACTGGAATAATTTGCCTGCTGCGGTCTTCCCGTCCGATTATAATTTGGATGTGTTCAAGGTTAGAGTGAATAGGCTCTTAATAAACTAGTGCGCCTCACCAGATGGTGAGGCGCAGGTGAGTCGTAGATACGATTGCATCACTGCTTACCATCAGGTGGGATCGCAGTCAAATTAGTTTAAGTATATAACTTAAAAAAAAACGTGTTGCGCTGACCCTAAATAACGGAACAAGGGTAAGAAGATGACAAAGAAACAAAGATCAGAACCAAGTAAAGGACTAAACGTGTTGCGTCGACCCCAAATAAACCGGGGCATGATTAGGAAGAATTAAATAAAGGGTGGCTAAAAACGTCTAACAAAGTCAAAGCATTTAAAATTCTATAATAAGTACCACAAATTGTTCTATAAAACAGTGATCATTTTTTTAGAAAAATTAATTCTTATAATAGAGGAAAGAAGTTGGTGCTTGTGGCTGAGAAGTACAAGGGGAATCGTGTGTCTTCATATTATGATCATGTGAAGAGAAGGGATGAAAGACAGGCTACGAAAAAAATTATGAGTATACATTTGGACGGATGGAGAGTGAAATGGAGGCCGAAGAAAAGGATAAAAATCCATCTAGGATTAATATATAAAAAAAGGACTTAGTGATAGAGTGACAGGACGGAATGGAAGAAAAAACATCTTGCGCAAAATGAAAAGGGACAAGGGCAGGAAAATGATGATGATGCATGATGATGCTTCCACAATTGAAGACTAAAATATTATTACGAGTATTCAATTTCAAAATTGTCTACTCACTTCCTCTTTGGCGACGACGTCGGAAGGTGGGTGATATATCTCAGATGCTCGTGAACCCCATGCTGCAATTACAAGCACATAGTCACGAAAAATCTATAAATAGGTAATAATATGTTTCATGTTCCTCATCCAACATGTGTACTACCTGCAGGAGCCTTGCCGCGGCGGGGTACTATCGCCACTTCACCATCACTCCAGTCATCTCTTTCCACGGATGGTGTCTGTGTAATAAAGACCAGAATTTAAAACAATATAAGAACATACTGTTGGTAGTTAGTTGATCGTTCCAAAACAATAATATTTCAATAGTGCAAGATAATTTCTTTAAGATTGTTTTGAAAAAAAAGACCCGCTATAATATGACGTATAGATAAATACTACCTAAGGGTTTAGCCCATACATATCTTGGAACGGAGAATGGAAGAAAAGAACGTGTTACTCCTATCCCAAGTAACATGGGACAAGGGCAGGAAGAAGAAGAGGAGGCTTACATACTTGTCACTTTGTCAGTATAGTCCTTAAATTATTATTTTATTAATATAGCACCATACACGCACCATAAGAAGCATACGAGTAACTAATTAATAACAATGTTACCAACGTGGGTTCGGTATCTGCTATCATCCACAGTGTGCAGCCTCCTTAGCGGGCGGCGCACCGGCTCGGGTGGTATAGGTCGATCGTCGTCCCAACGTTGTTCGTGGTCGTAGATGGCTGAGCGCGCTCGGCGTTGGCGCCTGTTGGACCGGTCCCAGGGCTCCTCTCGCTCCACGTACTCCGACCTGCCGCGGTCCAACCTAAAACACGGGTAATTTTTAATATAACATTCTGATTTATATTTTTCTTTTCTTATCTTTAATTCTGTAACCGATTCTACAACATAAAGTAACAAAAAATAAGGACAACCTTAAGTCACGTCTTGATCTCCTACCCCTCGGATAATCAAACTCGTAATCCTCATCTTCGGGATCATAACCCCTGTCCCTATACGCGTACAGTTCCTCACGCTCTCTTCGCCTCTCCCTCTCTAGCGCTTGCCTCTCCTTGTAGTTCTCATAGTCCACGTCATGCAAGTCATGCATCTCGAACATCTCCTTAGGATCATCATCGAAGTGTCTCTGATCATCAAACTCTCTCCTAGGACCATATTCTGGCTTCGCCTTCGCTGGTCGAGGCAGAGATTTGCTGCGGAGCTCGGGTTTGGACGATATCTTCATGTGGTGGCTCTCTAAGTCTTGTAACGCTGCTTCCAGATCTTGTAATGGTAGCGAGATCTTTGGGAACTCTTCTGCAATGAATTCCAATTCATTGAATTGAGTGAGAAACTTTTGAGGGAAAACTATGAGCACTTGATGAATTTAGGCTACAATGTTACCTTCTCCGTCTTCATCGTAGGGGTCCCGCTCCCGCCCCTCTCGGCCGTATTTCTCAAAACGAACTGGTGACGGTTCTTCTATATCATAGTCTCTTACGGCTGGAAATAAAGCAAACTGTGATGAATCTTATAGAGCCTATTAAGTCTTAAGCTCCGAATTGTAATCTATACATATAATAAAACAGTAAAATTGTGCATCGTTTGCCGCAAATGGCGCCAAAACTACTGAACCGATCCTGTTCAAATTTTGCATACATAATCCTTATAGGACCCTTTTTGCTTTAGGCTATATTTTATCACGCTATTTGCTATGGGGGGTGAGCAATATTGCATTTTGTCGGTTTTGAACGAGTTGCCCCGAGTTCGAATCCCACCTACAATTTATATTTCTGTCAATGTTTTATCTTATTGTTTTTGGAAAAAAAAATACTTTTACCATTTTTTCATAAGAAAATCAACATTCCTATTTGATTTTTCCCAAATATTTTGTAAAAACTAATCAAAACACGTTATAAAATCCAAACGTCCACGAAATTCACATACTACAATGTTACATTAGTCCATTTAGCTGCAAATTTATCTACTGATATGAAAATCATCACGCTATCATCGACGAAGAGCGGGGCAGTCATTTATGACATTTATATGAGAACGTCTATTTTGCTTGGTTTTCATCGAACACTGCAGCGTGATTGATTAATGACTAGACTGGGGCGTAACACGGTGGTGGTTCGAATCCCAGGAGGTGTTTTAGAAAAACCTTTTTTTTATTTTTGTATATTTTTTTTTCACATATTTTTGCATTCTCACAATTTTTTTAACAAAAATATTACCTAAAAATATTATTATTATTGTTTAACCAAAAAAAAAACCATGGTGACAAATTTTACAACTGCGGAGTTGCACCCCGTTTTCAAAATACAAACAATGACATCCTTCTTCTTCTTCCTGCTCTTATCCCGTATTACTTGGGGTCGGCGCAACACGTTTTCTTCTTCCATTCTGTCATGTCGTCCGTCACACTATCATCTGCCCTTTTCTTTCATATCAGTCCTTACTACACAATCCATCCATCTTTTCTTTGGCCTTCCTCTCCTTCTCCATTCATCCACATGTAAATTCAGAACTCTTTTGGTAACGTGCTTTTAATCCCTCCTCTTCACATGACCATACTAAGACAAACGATTTCCTTTCAAAATACAAACATCCATTTAATTTTTTTTAACTAAAGGCGATTTATATTTTAGGTGATTTCTTCCACTCTAGGAAGGAGCACGAGGGGATGTCAGACTTTCACTGACCAAAACCCACACCTTTGTATGTTCCTTCTTCACCTTGCATTCCAGGACTCCGGGTGGAGGTGATCAGCAGTAACGACCTCTCACGTCCGGTCCTGGTACAGAGAGGGAAGGTATGGAAAGCAGTCATCACTTCCTTCCGCAAATGAAGCGAAGAAGGTAGCAGAAAGCGCAAAGATGATGCCCTTGGCATTACGAGTCGCAGGGCGATTCCATGATACCGTTAGCGCGAAGTTTTGGACGGTGCACTATTGGCATTTCGCTGTTGAATAAAGACTGGTCTTAGTCGACTGACGTTGCGTTATGTGCCACGCGCACCTAAAACGCATAAGAGAACGGCCCTAACGGGCTTCGATAGCTGGAAAATTGTTCGTATTCTAAAGGAACAAAGTGGGTATTTTTTACTGCTCTGCATGCTCTACCCGTAAAAATCGAGAGTTTACAGACTGCGTTCGATCATCAGCATGTGAAGTCGACTAGGTGAAAATACTCGCACACAAGAATTCGTTTATTATTCTCACTAAAGAAAAACATTTATTTGGTGTATAATGCCTAGTTCGCACTAAGCTAGTAATTTAGTTTAGTAACGAGTAATTTAGTAGCTAAACGCGTCTGAACACCAAAAATTTAGTCGAGTAGTTTAGTAAGGAATTTAGTCCAGTCGATCCATTTTACTCTATTTTTATCGGGCGAGTAGCACCTCCCACCACGCGTCCGAGCCACTGGCGCACCGATTAAACGAGTCCGAACCTGTCGAATTAGTCGGGTTCATTAGTTGCCGCAAAAATGTCGTTTCGCTGGATCGTAGAAACTTTCAAAATTGTTTCTATAATTATAGAATATAAATGCTTATAGAATAAATCCTCACATTATAAAAACACAAACAAAATATGAAACAATCCGCATACTTGGATTTAGAAAATACAATGAATATACAGTACGTAAAGTAAAAAAAAATAAAAGCCAATAACTGTTTTTAACAGCAATAACAACTGCAAATTGCATTTTTTTTTAACCTTTATTTTTGTATGAGTTTTCATTCACCAAAATTCGCAGAGCCTAAATTTAGACTCGCCAACTTATAAGGGCCATACTGTATCTGGAATTGGCGAAAAGGCAAGAAAATTGAAAATTAAAAAATTTATACGTTTATTTATTTTATTGCGTTGTAGGCTGTTCATCTTGCAAAACGCCACTCACTTATAAACTGTACTTGAACAAAGTGCGAACGATTTTTGGGCAGAAGCGAGTATTTTAGCTACTAAATTACTCGTTACTAAACTAAATTACTAGCTGAGTGCGAACTAGGCATTAGGGTGTCAGTCAAATACCGCACCAGAAAATTCCTGCCTGAATAAACAGGAAATATAAACACAAAAAAATGATGGTGATCGGTAAACGCCCTATACATATGACACCTGGGAAGTGTCCAAGTGGCGATGGGAGGGGTCTAAGGATGTCCTGTTTCGCACGATTTCAGCCACGTTGCTTCACTCTAGGAGGTGACTGCTTTCCATTCCTCCTCCCAGCTCATACCATGATCTGAACTAGGGTAGGAGGATTCTGATTTTGACCCGCAAACAGTACGGCGGTAATCCGCCCTAGCGGGGTAACTTCGATCGTAAGGTCCACCGTGTCTTCCCGCCGAATCCAAAACATCTACCTCCCGAAACACTCATGTTCGGTTAGGACCTGCGTAAAGCGCTTGCGCTTAGAGTGAATTTATAATAGTAATAATCATGGTGTGCCAATATTAGTCGCCCTAGAATGTAAATTGCAACTAAAAGAACACTGTGGAATTTAGTTGGTAAAAGTCTGATACTTTCTCTCGGTCCACCTAGAGTGGGAGAAGGTATTTGGTGGTTACCCAACAAAAAAAGAGGCAAATACTAAAGGCGATTATCGGCCCTAATTTGGTTTTTTGAAGAACAAATCATTTTCATTTTGGTTTTATCACAATATGAAGTAAACTAACGACTTTACCCATAGAGTAGGCAATTAACTATTTAGAACGTGAACTCTGCGGCTCTGTGCTTCGTTGATGTTGATGTCGTGCGGAAGAAAAACCCGGGTGTTACCATTGGGTGAATCGCCCGGAGGACACGTTAGATCATAAAGCACTGGTGGGCCACGCTTAGGCGGAGCACCACCGTGTCCTTGTGGGGACGATCGGTGACAGCAACCTCTCGCGCTGGGCACTGGTACAGGCCATGATCCAGAGCGAGGAGTAGTGGCAAATAGTCCTCACGCCCCAGTCGCTGGGATTCCGACCCCGATTTAGAGCCACCGTAGGAGTGGCTTGCGAATGGCGAGCAATGGGTAGTTTACCATCTGGCTGTCCGGTAATGATCCAGACGGTCAACCGTGGGTATTGTTCCACGCGTGCTTCAAAGAGATGTCAGCAAACTGTAGGTGCCCAGCAGGTTCGAAGCCTCTGGGGCCATGGGTGAGCTTCCGAAAGGAAAACCCGGGACCCTGGAACGAAGGCAAAGAAGGAACGGGGTGAGGTTTATTCAGTAAAAGTCTAATTCACCCTCTGAGAAGTCATTCTGATGATTTTCCACCTAAACAAGAAACCTGGGCACGCCGTCATTGCGGCGGTAAGTTCCCTCTTTGAGAAGTAGTTGGAAAGAGGTCCTCACGTTCCGTATGCCGCAGGTCCTCACCAGACATGGTAAGTTCGGGAGGCTCCTGCATCGGATTCAGGGGTAAAGGGCGTCCCAGCCAGACTTGGGCGCACTGTCTGGACCGCCCGGAGGACACGGTGGAGCACACGGTAGAGGTATTGCGGTCGCCTTCTTCTGCGAAGCAGTAATGCTAGCCAAGGAGGCGGCCGGCCGCGAGCGCGAAAGGGAACGACCCTCACGCCCCCGCCGTCAGGATCACGAGAACGATTTCCGACCACCGTAGGCGCAAGCTTGCGGACGGCGAACACTGGGTAGCTTGCCGTCCAGCAGTTCGGTAATAACCCGGACCGAGTCAAGTCGTCAACTGTTCCACGAGCGCCTCAAGGAGATGTCAGCAAACTGTAGGGCGCGGCAGGGCCGAAGCCTCTGAGCACGTGGATCTGTATTCCGAAAGATAAGCTCGGTGTCTCAAAATTGAAGGCAACACAGGAACGGGGGTGGCGTTTAGTCAGTAAAAGTCTGACATGCCCTCCCGCTCCATTTAAGAGCGGGAGAAGTCATTCTGAGGATAACCCATCTGAATAAAAAAACCTAAACAAGAAACCTACTGGGGCTATGGTTTCGCTTCTGAAAGGGAGACCCTGGAACGTAAGGCAAGGAAGGAATATAGAAGTGAGTCTTAGGCAGTAATAATCTGACACGCACTTCCGCTACACACAAGAGCAAAAGTCATTAGATGATTTCCCAACTAAAAAAAGTACTAATTGGAGTTTTAACTTAAACAGTTTTATGTAAAATTAATTAATCAGATCTTTTCGGAAACTTAGGATTAGATACTTAAATTACTTTTGTGCAGTTTTACGAACTTAACGCGGACGAAGTCGCGGGCAACAGCTAGTTAACTATAATAGTATAAAATAGGCAGGTTCGATTCGATGGATTACTCTTAATTTCTTTTACGTTTTAATAGTTCTTCATGTTGTCACTATAAATCTGCTGTTTGGCAGAAAATTATGAAAAATATTTACGTAAATTTTATTGAATAAACCATTAAAAACACGAATATGTTGCAATGTCGCCATCTGCCCAGTGACGTCAGAGTTCTGACGTTACCTACTGGGCAGATGACAAGTAACGGAGGAGGGAGGGTTCGCTTCCAGGCTAATTAGATGCAGCTGAATAAATATCTGTGTTTTACATTGAACTACAGTTTGTCTGTCGTCTTCAAGCCAAATATTATAGCCTTGATAATTCAGTTGTTATGAAGATAGCCATACTAAGTACCCTGTGGTCTTCCTTGCGGCGGTGGCTGCGACCTGTTACGTGGCAGAGAGGTGGCGGCCGGCGGCAGCGGCTGGCGAGGCCGGCGCACGCGTCCACTGCTGTAGCCGCTGTCGCGATATCTGTACCAACAAGTACCATCAGAGACTGCTTGTTAACGGGTATTGTCAATCTGGGCCTGCACTGGAATTAGAAAGCACTTGACTAGTATCAGGCATAGTGTAAAGAACCTATTACATTACTCGATACGTCGACTCGTCACGTCGACTCTATACGTCGAACCCCGTCGAAGACCGTGTTACCCTTATAACACTACGCGACGTAGACTAAGACCGTTCGTAAAAACGAGTGATGTAATAGGTCTTTAACTGGAAGAGAAGAATTATTGAAAACTCCGTGCTAGGTGCACTCTCTAGCACGAGGTCACAATCTTACTGAGGTGCAGTCAACTACACAATTAGCAGGGTCAGTATCTAAAGGTTGCTTGAAAAATTGAAAACCTTTTTGTCTAATACAAACAGGGTGAATAAAAACAAAACTTTAGAAAGCTTTTTTACAAAAATGAGTGCAAATCCTAATCAAAGATTTGTTTTTTTTTTTCACCCCATTTGACGGTTTATGCTAATACCTATGTTTTGAGAAGTATTTTAACACCGAGGGGTTGTTTGTGATTCTGTTTACGTTGATATAGCAAGCAGGTGTTAGTGCATTGTCGTGTGGCTACCTGCAGTCGGTGTCGGAATGCGCGCGCTCCAACGGCCGCGCCCGCCGCCGCGTCGAACCGCGCACACTGCCGCCGCGCACCGACCGTCTGCCGCAAACAATAACGTCCACAACTATTATATAATCCTCCAACCATTACATAAAACTGATGAAGAATAAAGGAAGAATTAGAACTACATTACGCACACTTTTTTTTCTAGTGGGGGATCATCAGAATGACTTCTCCCGCTCTTGGGCGCAGCGGGGAGGCGTGTCAGACTTTTATTGACCCCACCCCATTCCTTCGTTGCCTTCGATCTTGGGACTCCGAGCTTCAATCCGATCCATGGCCTCTCGTGGTCTGTACGTGGACCACTTAAGCTGATCTGGGCGCATCAGTCTCCACACATATTATATGACAACTAGACTATTGTAGAGATACATTAGACCCACGCCATGTAACGCGGCATACAACTCAGGCGTCACCCACGTTTACGTCGGTCTAATGTATGTAGGTCCCGTTGAACCATTCTCTATTTGATAGATAGGTACTGAATTTGCTAAAAACAATCGTTTAGTGCGTACCTCGTGGACGCGTGGTGTCGGTGCCTGCGCTTGGGCGGTCGCGTGCACACGTAGCAGCACACGCGCCAGTACAGGAACCTGCAAGTTTTACACTATCTTAATTTAAATAATACATTGTAATTGCTAATTCCTTCTTGTGAAAGAATCGTTCAACTGAATAAAATCGTTAAATTTAAAGAGCCTTCTATTTTATTACATGCAATAATACTTCAAATAGCGTAAAATAAAATTGATATCAATTTTAAACATGCGATTAGCAGTTATTAATGGACAGTGTTTAAAAATTTCAGTGGCTGTCGGTCTAGTTACAATAATGCAAAAGTATTCACTGGCGTGAACTACCAGAAGGCTAGACAAAGCAGTGACTCATAGGTCCCAAGCATGGGGCCCCTAAAAACAAATTAGGGTTATAAAAAAATCTAATCGTCGAATTTTAAACAAAATAGGTTGAAAGTGAAACACTACTTTAATTTATGGTAACTCGTTTTAGTCAGTAAAAAATTTTGTTTTGCGTAGCTATTACAGCTATTAACGTTTGAATCCCCAACCGGTCCTATGAGACCGCGCTGTTATTGTTTTACTATTGTGTCTCGTTTCGCGGGTATCTGAGTAATTAACGGTCATGGAGACCGTTGGTCACCTAACTACGAAATTGAGTATTAAATTAAATACCTATTTTATAGAGCAAAGTCACACCTAACATATTTAATTACTATAAATAAACATGCGTATTGCGTTGATTAATACAACATACATAAATATTAACGTTTGAATCCCCAACCGGTCCTATGAGACCGCGCTGTTATTGTTTTATTATTGTGTCTCGTTTCGCGGGTATCTGAGTAATTAAATAAATAACAAGATCTCGTAGTCAACACTTCAGTTTTGTAAAGCGCCTTTTGTTATAATAGAGGCAATATCACGATGCGTCATTTACTACAACATTCAGGAGTTAGCGCTGAGCTTCCAGTGTCCACAACGTGGTCATACGTGTGACGAACCTGAAGGAAGAAGCCATGACGTCACCGATGTTGGACAGACACAGCAGCATGAGCGGGATGCCCAGGATGGCGTAGAAGATGGTCACCACCTTCCCGGTCTGCGTCTTCGGCGCTATGTGCCCGTAACCTGCAAAAACATTAAGTAGGTATCGTTATTATCATTCTTCTTTCTTTTTCTTGGTCAGTGACAGCCCCGTGGTGATGGCCTCGAGTTAAGAGTTTGTAGGTCGTGGGCTCGACCCAGGCATGCGCTTTACTATGTTTACAATTAATTTTATAATTACCTACTACTCCCAAAACAATAGAATAGTACAAAATTATTTGACGCAGGCAAGAACACAAAATAATAATAAATATGTAGAGTTAGTACAGAAATAAAATACATCCAGTATATCGAAATTCAATAAATCGCAAACAAACCGATATCTAGGTCGGCGTGGTGGATGATGGCCCAACGGTATAGGCTGAATATACGCAAGCTATACTATAACCAAAGATTTCTCTAATGATAAAGAAATATTTCAAAGAACACAAGCTTTGAAATATTTCATTACCTTGGGATAATAATTTTGAAACCAGTAAAACGGTAACGAAAACAAAAGTTAGTAAAGATATCAAAAAGAAATAAACGCCTCTTGCTCAAATAAAACAAGAATCCACGATCACTCTCACTTGTTGAGAGCGTGTTCTATGACGTCATTACGTTTAACGGTTCTCATGATTCCAAACAGCTATTTTGAACGTCTTGTATAAGCATCGGTGGTTCAGTGGTAGAATGCTCGCCTGCCACGCGGGCGGCCCGGGTTCGATTCCCGGCCGATGCATCTCTTTTTGCAACTTATTAAATAATTCTACACAACAAAATAATATTTTTTATTATTATTTTTTGTAACTATTACAAAAGCCTGCTAATTAAATAGTTCTTTCAACACGTTACGTACGAAAGCATATTACATATAACTTTCTAGGTTGGTGTGGGCAACCAAGTTGTGTTTAGCAACACCTTTTACTAGCTGCAAAGTATTACAGTATCGCAACCAGTTGGGAATTCCAGCGTTTGTGCTCGACCAGTCACTTTGTAAACCAGCTAGTTCACGACGGAAACACGACATCACTGCACGCTCGGGCGGACATCGGATGCGCATAATACTTCCAAATTACATTCATTATGATTATTTTAATTTGTCGCCTTGACCTCGCTAAATATAGTAAATTGACGTCACGTATCGTAAAAGAATTGATGACTGGTATATTTCTTAGAATTTAGACTATTGCGTTATATTCTGAAATAAAAAAATAACAATTCCCGAATTCAGTCTCGAAGATTTTTCCGAAACAGAACAATCTTCTTACCAATTTTTGTTATGATTGAATATTAAATATTCAAAAGGAGTAATAAATTATCGAGGTAAAAATTAAGTTCTTTAACAAATAAGGCATTTTGGTTCCCAAACAATCAAGTAAAGTTAAGGAAAACAAAGTATTTATACAATGACTAAGCAACAAAGTGATCTGTAACGATTGCTAATTTAAGTTAATTAATTACAGAGCAAGTGTTTCAAACTGGTCCACTTTTTACTGCCATACTGATTCACGCCCAATTGATTACCTATTTATCTCCCTTCCGTGTAGGTACCCACCGACAGGTACCTACGTGAAACGTCCTAAAACATCCGTAATTAATGTATCGTGACCGACAAATCGCAGAAACCAAATTATAATATGATTATCTACGATCAATAAAGCAAGATAATAATGTTTTTTGTGAAATCGAACTGTATCCGTCGTTGTTGAAACGGATACCACCGAGGTCGCCTTCTTGCGACCTCCTCCTCTCAATTTGTACCTCCACGTGAGGTTGAGGGCATGGAGCCATTTTGGTAATATGTAGGTAGGTATGTAAAATTTTGACTACATAATATTGCCTACAACTTCAGGACAAAGCTGCACGGAGATCGTCAGAAGTGATGCTGTAAAATATGGCAGAATTGTTATAATTTAATAATTAAACGTCTGCCAAACATGAAAGAGTTTATCACATATTGTAGTTCAATAGAAAGGAAAATAAAAAAAATGTTTAAGAAACAGTCTATACGAAAGAAGAAGTATTTCTTGCAAGATTGCTTGAACTGTGGGAGATAATGCAGGGTCTCCTTATTTACGTGTCTCTAAAACATGACAATATCATCAGAATCAAAATCAGTCAATCAGAATCAGTCTAACACTAGAAACTGGCAGTAAACTTTATTTCCGCCAAGTCATTTCAGACGTACGGCGTTGCCCCACTAGTACATGGTTGTCGTCGGCTAGCTACAACAAAGTGGTCTTAAAGTCAAGACTGAATACGTTACTGCAAGATACACGTGCTCCATCGTCGGCCACACCATCATACCTCCTCATCATGGGGGGATCAGGTGACATAGTACATAGTGGTCGAACGCGAACGCATTGATAATAAAAATGGCAGACGAAAATGGCTATTCATTGTGGTATCCCCGCGCCCGCTACCTGCTCATCTCAGCACACGGCTAATATACTTGTAACATATCTCAATTACTAATAAGTGTAATAACAGTAACAATGGGTCGGATGCTGCATAATCGGGTCATCATCGATAGCAGCACAATGGAGGGCGTCGTTAGCGCGACCTCCGTGCTTCCCCACTGATCACAGGTGAGATGAGACGCTATGGAGCCATGCGTTCGGGCGCAGTGGGACACTCTCGCTTTTTAAATGATGATTGAGACTTTACAGCAGAAGGAATAAAACAGGCAACACCATACGAAAATCCGTACAGATAAGGGCATGAGAAGGATGGTAATATGAAATCCTGGGAGGCACGAAGGACGTGACTTGAGGTGTCACAGTGGGCCTACCCTTGGTAAATGATGTACCAAATAAATATTACTTAATTAATACTAAAAATCTTTTCTGGGTCAATTGACTCAGATCCCAAAAGCCTACTTCCTTATGTAAAATTGACACCATCTCAAAGATGTAATACTACATCTAAGGAGACGAGCTTCTTCTATCTTTCTGTCATCTGCCTAGCCTTTTCCCAACTATATTAGGGTCGGCTTCCAGTCAAGCCGGATTTAGCTGAATACCAGTATTTTACGAGGAGCGGCTGCCTACCAGACCTCCACAACCCATTAACTGGGGTAACACGTACTTCATGGCAAGACTGGAGACAGATTTACTGGCTTCTGACTTTCCGTAACGACTGCCAAAGATCTCCAAATGACAGCCGGGACCAACGACTTAACGTGCTTTCCGAGGCACGGAGGAAACTCGTTATGTTAAGATGGTCACCCATCCACAGACCAACCTAGGCAAGCGTTGCTTAACCTTGAAGATCGACCTGTGCGGCTGTTATTATCTAACCACGAGCTCCTCAACCATTCTTTTCATTTCTTTCTATCTTTCTGTAAGGAGTAGTAATGTCTCAGCATCACCGTAAGAGCTGGTGTCAGTGCAGCGGGTGCTCGGGAGCGCGCGGCCTTCAACTTACGACACCGACGTCACTGCTAAAGCCGCGCCGCTAACTTGGCGCTGGGCTTTCAAACGCTTGGGGTTGAAGACAAGCAATAGCATTGAAAATATGAAATGGAATGGTTTTAGTATTTATTTGTTATTAGGGAATGCAATCCGGACTATCCGTAATCCGAAAAAGCCGGATATCCGGACATTTTTACTCGAATCCGTAATCCGGATTTGAAAATCAAATCCGCGGATTTTCTGAATAATAAGAAATTTTAATTCACGATGATATTATCTACTTTTATTATTAGTTTAGCACTAGCTTTTACCCGTGGCTTCACCCGCGTGGAAGACGAATAACCAAGTAAATTCAGAAAAAAAATATCGTAACGTGGGTCCAATATAATTCGTGGTCTACCCGTATGACAAGTTGCAATGCATGCGTGCCCAAAAAAGACTGAATGTTTTTTAAGGCGCCAAGCGTCATCATTATGACAGAAAAAAGTATGAACTATTTACCAACACTACTACATTTTTTGGGCATGCCATAATTATGGCTATAAGTCCCCTCTTTGAGAAGTGGTTAGAAAGACGTCACTGCGTCCTCACCTTCCACATGACACAGGTCCTCACCGGACGTGGTAAGTTCGAGGGGTTTCTGCGCCGGATATGTGCGAAAGAAAGTTTGACTGTCTTGTCGGACGAACACTAGGTTCGTAAGGGCGAATGCTGAGCATGGGTACTGGGCTCGAACTAGAGGTCAAGCAAATAGTGCTATTGGGTTTTTCCTTTAGGAATTACTCTATAGCTGCCCGGAGTTTGGAAGTTGGTGGTATGATACCCCCATGCCTCTGAAAACACGTCAAGCTGTGAGTCCTACACCTGATCTCTCTCCGGTCGTGTTGAATTGCCTTCCCATCTGACTATAAGATTAAAAGAACAGAGAGTGCGCCAGTGTCTGCGTACACACTTGTGCACTATAATATCTGCAGTATACATCAAGCTTCCAGGTTTCAGTAGGCATCAGGCCACCGTGATCAAAATTCGGTCTGGAGGACTATTAGTAAAGGTATGCTCCGTTTGGGCAATGACCACTCACCGCCGGGTCCTGGTACGGCCCATGGACCGGAGCGCAAAGGAATGTGACAGGCGGTCGCCTGCTTCTGCGAAGCAGTAATGTTAGCAACGGAGGCAGCTGCACGTGCGAGGGAATGATCCTCACGCTTCAGCTCCCGGATCCAGACCCCGATTTCCAGCTACCGTAGGCGCAGGCTTGCGGATGGCAAGCAATGGGTCGTCATCGACCCCGCCACGGCGCGTAGTGTGTCTCAAGGTGATACAAATCGTAGTGACCCAGCTGGGTCGAAGCCTACTGTTGCCATGGGTTATGTGAAAGTGAACCCCGGGGCCTTAGAACGAAGATAAAGAAAAAGAAGAAGGAAAAGGAGTGGATTTTAGTCACTAAAAATCTGATATCCCACTCTGTCCAGAACGAGAAAACTCATTGGATAATTTCCAACCCAAAATGGAAAAAATATACATTCTTTGTCTTTACATGTTGAGAAAACGGCTTCTTGGAGAGGCCGTAATCCACCAGGCAGGCCCAGTGTGGGTTTGGGGATGCTACATGTCCTAAAAGTTTTGGTTCTAGGACTTGCCGGTTTCCTCACGATGTTTCCCCTTGCCGGCGATCGGCGAAGGGAAATCGTGTGAAGGGAAAAAAGTTTATTAAAAAAAAATTTGTTAATAAACTAATATAAGTAGGTTTGTTTAATTTTCATGAAAAATCCGTAAAATCCGGATAATCCGGATTGGACACAAAATCCGTTTTAAAAAATGCGGATTTTCAAAACACGACGGATTTGCATTCCCTATTTGTTATACACCAACATTTATAGCCACCATGAAAAAATCCAATATTCTCAATGATATGAAAGACAAAAAAATATAAGTTAGGTACAATAACAAGTATATGTCATTCCATTTTATTGAAATACAAAACATCAAATTAATTAACGTAAAGGCAATTCTTACAATTATTTGATTAGATCAATGATTTATTATTGGATAATTTAATGATTGCCCTATTTTTGAGTTTTAATAAACTCAAAAATAGGGCAATAACTATTCAACATGCTATGAGTAGCAAGTTCTACTGTGTACCTACTGCTACTAGTTTTTCCTAGGCCAATGATGTTCAGAATTTGATTGCGAATATATATTTTTTTTATTATGACTACGACCGAAGGAGATTTTTTTTCAATATCTATTTTCGATCTTGTAGTTTGTTCTTTTATGAAAATCTGTAATTAGTGTAGTGACTTGAATTAGTTATGACCTTCAACATCGTTCAAGAATGTTAAGGAAATTGAATTCAAGTACGGTGCAATTCAGCGTTGCGCGGCATTTTAGCGGCCCGGCGCGTGCGCAAGTGCAGCTGAAATCAGCAGCGGGCAGCCCCAGCGCGGCAGTTACATAACGCAGGGCGAGCAGAGCGGTCGTCACAGTGCCAGTTAGTGATGCTCTGACTAATAATTAATAATTATTATATGCTCCCGGAAAACACCAAATCAAGTGCGAAATATGAATCCTTCCAAAATGAATTTTGGTTCGTATTTTTTTTTAATTTTAATTATTTTTTTATTTTATGAATATAATTATTTAGTAAATTTATTCAATTTCTAAAAATATAATATATCTGTGTAAATAATATCTGTATTTGGTAGGGGTCATTTAAAAAAACAGTTTTCAAAAATTCGATTATTTTTGTGCTGCCCCATTTATGGTGGTCAGAATAATAAACTTAATATTTGAATAATTCAATGAGATTACATAGGTACTAATTTTGTAGTGATAGCCCAGTAGTTACGAGTTGTACATCGCAGGTTCAATCCCCGACAAATGCTTAACTTTTTATAATTTATTTTATCATCATTGCTCACAAAACGGCGATGGAAACCATAGACATTTAACCAACATGTCTTAGAATAAAAAATTCGAAGACATCTGACATCCACCAACCCGCAATGGACCCGCGGGGTGGATTAGCGGCCTTGTCTGAGTCCTAGCAGTGGGAGTATTTAGAAGACTGATTTTGCTATGCTATGTTACTAATTTTAGAATTCAAATCAAAATTTTTGTATTGAATGTTATCTATAAATTAACACAAAATTTTAGACAGCACAACTTGTTTCGTCGAAAATATTATACAAATTAGATCATTATACACAAAAGGTTCTTAGCTAGTCGTCGAATCCTTGAGGTGTGCTTGCGCAACCCTCTAAACCGGGCGGGCCCACACACTGCCACCCAAACATCAACACGTTTGACTATCCTGCGGACTTTTGTCTACATCGCTGCGTACACACGACCGTGTAAAATATTTTTATCTCAAAACAGACAATGGACATTAAAACTACTGATTTCGCAATCGTCGTAAATATTCATAATATAGTTGCGGTTGCAATAGTTACCACCTTATTATTGTCGGTGAACAAAGTATTAGCATGAATTGTTGGTTATGGTGTCAAATAATTCCGTAGTTATGAGACTATGCTAACACAGGGAATTCGTTAAACTTAAGTTAGTTACTGAATTATAAAATGCTACTGACTCACCCCGGCTTCGCATGGGTTCAAATTATGTATACTTAAGAGTTCGAGCTGAAGTTCGAATTGTAAAATATTTCGAGAAATTGACAATTTTTTTTCTGAATAATTAATGTAGAATAATATATCGGAAGCTAAAAATGTGAATGTGATTTATCATATCATAAAACGATTTTTTTAACGATCTATTAAAAATTTATAAGATTAGAATCACACGGAGTCTGCAATTTGCCCTTCCTTGTTTATTTCTCTTTCTTGTACGAGACTACTCAACGAATTCTCATAAGGTTTTCATTAATAGACAGTGACTCAAGAAAAAGGTTCAGGAATAAGTATAATACATGCACATTATTAGATAAACCAAGAAATTTGAAGATTTTTAACACCCAAAGCCAAACGAGAAGGGAAGAAGTGGGGCCGCTAGTATCAAAATAAAAAGACATTTCAAAACGCATTAACAATTGGAACTTTTGTCTAGTCCTAGTATATTCACCAAAAGACATAGCGGAATCAGGAAGCATGAAATTGACGACAATTTATAGTACTAGAAACAGCACTATTGTCGTCAATTTCTTCATTGATACTAGTCACATCCACTGATTCATGTGTTAATAGTTAATATCTATCTCTTGTGAGTGTGACTGTCTATTTTCGAATTAAATTTATAAACTGAATCAATGATGTAGTGTTTCTTTGCTAACTTCCTTCATAAATCCGTCATCGTTACCACATGTTTCGATCGTATTTTTCTTAATATTAAACGCAATTTCATTTCTTTGTTGGTTGAGTGTTTCTTCACTGTGTCGTTTGACTGGAAGAATAATTCCACTAACCAGCATTACGAGTACTTTACTTAACAAAGCACGCTCTAATAACGTTGTATACATGAGTAAATAGTTCAAATTGAGTTCTAAAACTGATATTAACACGCCGAATCTAACCGCAGTCCTTGGTATTTTATCAAAACCCTAAAGTTTAAATCTGCCATCATGATTACGTAATTCCAATAATAGTGTAAGTGCAGGTAACAGTCGATATTTGTAAACTGTTCCTCTTTGGTTCGGTCGTACTTACTTAAGTACCAATCATGTAATACTAATTTATGCGTCATTGCTCATCCATGAACCAAGTTCTTACTTGATCTCTTGATTATGTTAACTAGATTCTAGACAATAACACGATACTTGGGTAATTTATGAAATCTTTAATTACTAGTGATTGTTGCAGCAATTGTTATTATAGCATATTGATATGGCTTACTTGAAATTATATAGCATTTGCTTAAATGTCAAGCAGTACCATCTTCTTAAAAGATATGAACATAATTTGATTAAGCAAATTGATTACGTAACCATTCTGCTTTATATTATATATATGATGTCCTCTTTCTTCTTGAATGATGTATTCTTTCTTTCTTTACCTACTTAAGTTTTACCCTCATATTTATGTCTTTTGTATCTTCCTGAAGTCATATATTTGTCGTAAATCATTTCCATTGGTAGCTATTATTATTAATTTCACTATCTTCTATATCTAGGTTTTCAGTAGATGTTATTCTTATAATGTCCCACCCTGCATGATCACAAATTATATTGCCATTACTGCATGATTATGCTCTAAGATGACGTTATGATAAGGTCCTACGTGTAGTTCTTTGTTTCATTTCATCTTTATCCGCCCCTTCAGCAATTAGGTCTCCTTGAATTATTGTGATTCATTCAGCATCTTCTTTGTAATTTGTGGACTTAATAAATGGCATAATTATATGGAATCTGTTATTGTTATCACGCGATCAACATATTGAAGGAACTGTGACTCATTCTAATTTAGAATAAAATTCAACAATCATAAAAAATAGCATCGTTTCCTCGCACCATTAGCTTCTAATTAAATATTGCCGGATTCTGTTTTTTGTACGATTACACGAACATAAATATGCTCGCTTTTATCTTTGTTTTGCTACAGTATTTTAAGAAAAAACCACCTAGTTAGGTACTATTATATACATATATTTAACTCCTTCGGGGTGCAAAAAGTGGTTTCCGTTCTGTGTTCCTTTTCAAATTTTAACACGTGCTATATGGACAATTTATAAGCAGTTTTGCGACAGTGAGTTATTGTCATGACGTCTTCTTGAGCCTGCTATTAGAATTGATACCAGAAGAAATACCAGAATTGTCGATCATTGGCTTCATAATTGTTGGTTTTGACAAGTTTGGTACGAGTAGTCTACTAAATGCTTGCAGACTTGAGGCCCTGTTCTCATGTGCTTGGTGTGGTATTTTCCAGGAGTGTTATGGTATGTCCTGCTGCTGGCGTCATCTTGCTCCGGCAAGTGGCGCTGGCCGGACGATGACACGGCGGCGTCCGTGCGCATCGACACCAAGGTGCGCTTCATTGACAACGATGATGACAAGTGAGTCCATACCCTTTTATAATATGAATTTTATATCTACACAAATCTCGGATTTTTTATGTGTCTATTCTGCAACATCAAGATGTCCTACCGGAAAAGACAAAGTGGACAAGTGACAATTTTCAAGACGCGGTCTACTTCGCTTACTATTCGATTTGGTGAGATGTATAATAATTCGTAGAAATCCTTCCTTAAATTGTCCATACCAAAATTAGCGTTTGGGATTGGATTCATCATGTCCGTAATTGACCCATCTGACCATACCTATAACTTCTTCGTGTATCCGTCGGAGGGCATACTTCTGGCTACAAGTAGTAACTCTCCAAATGCTTGGAACTAACTAACCCACTTAACTCACTGTAGTTAGTGTATAGAATAAGGCTGCATGCTGCAAAAGCCCAACGGTTTCAAAATCAGCTCGGTTTACCAAGCACCAGCTTCCCAGCAGCTACAGCGTGTGACAGTTGACTCACTGTAACCACCACGAGGTTCTTACCTAACACTGACACAACGCCTTTACTAAACCTTGGTTTAGTTCTGTTGCAAAATACTCGTAGGGTTTCCCCAGTTTCACTCTGGTCATTAGATTTTTTCTTGACTCAGATTGCCAGCAGCTACAGCGTGTGACAGTTGACTCACTGTAACCACCACGAGGTTCTTACCTAACACTGACACAACGCCTTTACTAAACCTTGGTTTAGTTCTGTTGCAAAATACTCGTAGGGTTTCCCCAGTTTCACTCTGGTCATTAGATTTTTTCTTGACTCAGATTGAAAATTTCTGTGACCCTACTGTTGACATATCATAAATACTGAAACGCAAAGATGAAGAAATAGGTGGACTTAGTCAGTAGCATTAGTCCTGCAAGAATCTACGCCTATGTTTAGTTAGTCAGAGCTGTAACAAGCTTCTATACGTATAGAACCGTAAGCCTACATGTGATGTAGACTTGCAAATGACTTATCATAAACACTAGTTGTATGTAGACTTCCTAAACATACACACAGAACAAAACCCAGCTGCTCCCTGCCTTTTGTTTTGACACTAATTCTCGACCAGTAAGTAACACCTTACTTACCAAATAGTCGTGCTTGGGTGTGTAGTGTACTTTACGACATAGACCCTTAAATATAACTAGTGCGTTATATGTTGTAACCGAGGCTCACGGCTAAACCACTTGCAGTTATAACTAGCAAGATATACGTAAAGTGTTACAAATAAATTTTAAATTTGATAGACATGTGCGAGTAACGAGTGTATAGGCGCTCTGTTATGACACAGTTACATCATGTCGTCAATTCACGATCGATTCAATGACTACAGTTAGTCAAGTGGTCTGGTTCCTTCTTACAACACCCTAAGAAGTAGAAAGCAAATAGCAAAATATAACTTAGCACTAAACTCATTCACGCATGACATGACCACCACTGTTATAGTT
This sequence comes from Mythimna separata, assembly GCA_030763345.1. Classification (NCBI taxonomy): domain Eukaryota; kingdom Metazoa; phylum Arthropoda; class Insecta; order Lepidoptera; family Noctuidae; genus Mythimna; species Mythimna separata. The sequence continues at coordinate 727,472 of CM061181.1, read as the reverse complement.
TGTCTGAATATTTAGCCAGAAGTAATCATTTTTGTGCAATCGCTTGCCAAACAACTGCCTACAAAGATATAACTGCCGACTGATACAACTGTGTAGGATTGCAGAATTAGAGCAAACAGAACATTGGTACGATTCATGTTAGTACGCGGGCTTGCGGACGCCGAGCAATGGGTAGCTTACCGTCCGGCCAGCCAGTAAACGATGCTGGGACCGAACTCAGTCGTCAACAGTGCGTATCCACGCGTTTCTTAAAGAGATAAACCGTGAGGGTCGGCCCGTGAGCTAGAACCGCGTCGACCTTCTGAAAAAGAAACCCGTAATCCTAGAACGCAACGTTTGACTGAAACACACAGGTGTGGTGTTAGTCAGTAAAACCTGACACGCCCTCACGCCTTCATTACATGATTTTTACCCTTTAAAAAAAAGTTAATGCGTGTACTGTACCTATCTTAAATGAATTGGGATAAGAGCCATAGAAAGATAATGATGTGTCTAAAGTAAGATCGATATCCAGCTAATATTGGAGCTGTGGACGCATTTTCCTGGCACGCTTATGGATCGGCTTGTTTTCGTTATTGACATTATACATTGTATGGTTATGACCTAGATGACTAATTGGGCTCACAGAGCCTTGACCTACGCCAATCTGATTTTATCAAACTTCGTATTAAAATAAACCTTATACGGTGAATTCATCTTTGTAACGCAAAATACCAATGTCACTCATCTAATAAGGTATAAGAATATTATATTCAATGTCCTTACACTATTTTGATATTATTTCATCTTAGACCGTAGCTCGTAGGCGGGAAAACCTATGAGCAACAAGTAGTCGAAGGTCTGACTATCTTTAAATGGAGGAGTTCGGTGTTTCCCAATAGGTGACTGCAATGGCTGCATGCAATTATGGAAAGAAGGGGCACGATCTTGAACCGATATTGGAATGCATTTTACTATGGTAGCCTACACAAATTATATTAGAGAAATGTTTTTTATGTGGGAAATCATCCTATGACTTCTTCCGCCCAAAAGGCGGAGCGGGGGTGTCAGACTTTTACTGACTAAAAACCACTCCTATGTTCCGTTTTTGCCTTGCGTTCCAGGGTTTTCCTTTTAGAAGCACGCCCATGGCCCCAGTAGGCTTCGAGCCTGCTGGCCTCATAGAGTCTGGCTGTCATCTCACTGAGGCGCGCGTGGAACACTACGGAAGGCTTTGTTGAAGTTCCTTCACTGTATCGTTATTAGCTCTGCCGCCACACACACTGGCTAATAAATTGCAAGTCACACGAAAGCACAATACTATATACATATGTATATAGCTGACAAGCTGTTAAACACATACTAGCAGTATATATATATATATTATAACTGCTACAGTGTGTTTAACAGCTTGTTCCGTTGTTATAACCTTGGACCACTGCAAGTTTGACGCAAACCCGAGCACTCTACCGCTCACGTTCACGGAAAGCTGTCCCTTGAACCAAAGCTATGAGGAAAAAACAAAAGTAAACATTAAGAAGTGTGCCTTCTGGTTCCAGTCGGCAGCGCCTTGGCCGACATTGGAGCGGGTATCCACACAATGGCTCCCACGGATAAGAATGCCTTGCGTCATCCCGCACAGGTTTTATTTCGCTAATTCACAGTAATTCGCTATAAGACACAGTAATTGATAATATACTGTTAGTGCAGTAATGGCCGTGAGGTGGCGAAGCAGTTGCGTTCGCGCGTGTGACGTATGACGCGTGTTTGTGCGGATGTCGTTCTATCAGCTTCTAGATATGACTGACGTTTGTCTATCTGAAAATTACGCTTTGTACGGTCTCTATTATTGTCAGGAAGTTTCCACGTGCATCATTATTTTGTTCTCATTATTAGTTCTCAATTCACTCAGGTTTCCTATGTCAATTAAAATATGTATATAAATCCCTCACTACCGTTCTGAATTAGTTCATGAATCCCCAACCGGTCCTATGAGACCGCGGTGTTATTGTTTTACTATTGTGTCTCGTTTTGTGGGTATGTGATAGGTTAAAACTCAGCATGCCTCCCGCTACTTAAAAACACTGCTCTATATATCTGCTCCCCTAGTCACAAAATTAAGAATTGTTTTTTTTTCTTATAGTTTTTTTCACCATTTAAAAACAAAACCTGAAGCATTACTAATTAAACCTACATGCATATTGATCATAATAACTTAATTTGAGTTTATTTCAAGTCGCAGGATACATTACTCACACATTTGGGTTTCCCTACGCACACGCAATCGTACTTCAACTGCCTAATTAGGATCTAGTAATTTATACTTATCTAAATAACTATAGGTAATAATTTATTACAAGACCCAAATCTAGACACGCTACAGTAATTATTATTGCCTGAACAACGATGAATCACTACAGGAGATTAGTAATTCGAACTTTACAGAAAAACTAATCGCGAAATCTTTAAAAAAAGAAACTGGGCAAGTACAAGTCAGACTTGCACACTCAGGGTTCTGTAAAAACTAACTTATGTAAATAGTTCAATTAATCGAGTTGAATTGCGACGTTTTTTTTTAGTTATAGAATAGAATAAACATTTATTTGATACAACACAGAACACACACCAAAGCACAAACAATTTTCAAAAAGTAAAAACACGAATAAAACAAAAATTAAAATTAAAAAAAAAAGAAAAATAATGACACATGAAGGTACGCAAAAAAAAAAGAAAATAAACACGTATATAGACATCAACAATAGTGCGGTGTGCATTTAAGTGCTGCACCAAATGGGAGTCCAGCTCAGCACGTGTCAGGCAAAGATACCTGACGCTGTTATTCTGCTGGATCCCTGCGGTGACATGCGGACGCTCAGCTGGTTTAGAGTGATAAGTTTTGTGTGTGAAGTGTTAGTAATATAATGTGTAGTGTAATATATAATATAGTGTGGTAGTGCAAATATATAAAGTTATAAATGTAAATATATAATAATGTATGTGTGTATATAGGTATTAAGTAAAGTGAGTCACAAATGGTCCAAAGGGATATCATGTGGGTACTTCCAGCAAACTGTCTCGGATCCAAAATACTTGCTATATGATTGACGTGTTTGCAACAAACATGCCGCGTTCTTTTTGAGAAGAAATAAGGAATTGTCGTAACTGTGTTCTGAAAGTGTTGAGACTTTTAGCATTCCTTATTGGCGGGGGAATGTTGTTCCAGCATTTGGATGCGGCGTACCGAAAACTGCCTCTAAAGGCAGCTGTTTTATGCGAAGGAGTGCACAGTTGCTGCGAGCACTGTCTGCTGGCACATTGCCTTCTGCTGGCGATCCAGCTCAGTTTGGTGTAGAGGTAGGTCGGCTGCTTGTAATTTATAACCCCAAACAGTAGGCAGGCCAAGTGCAGCTTACGTCGTGACTTCATTCTGAGGATTGCGTGCTTGTTCAGAAATGGAGTTACGTGAGTTCTCGCTGGGATTTTAAAGCAAAAACGAGCACAGGCGTTTTGCACCCTCTGGATCAGTCGATCAGTTTTTGCCAGTAGTCGGGGGCCGATAACGGTATCCGCATAGTTGAGATTGGAGAGCACAAGTGACTCAACTAACTGGATTCGCAACTCCTCGGATAGATATGGCCTTATTTTATAAAGGATTTTTAACCTGTAAAAGCATGTGCGTACTGAAGCTGCCACGTGTGCTTCGTATCTCAACTCCGCGTCCATATTCAGACCCAAATTGCGCGCTTCACTGACTCGACTGACCGACTCACCCAACAGGGTAACATTGAGTGTTGATGGCACTGCACTGATTTGGTGTTTAGTTCCAAACAGCATGTATTTGGTTTTAGTAGGGTTTAATACTAAACCATTATTCTCAGCCCAACATGCTATCCTATCGAGATCATCGTTTAGATCCCTTATCGCGCTATCAAAATCACCCGACCTAAAAGAGATGTCAACTTGAACATCATCTGCATAAATATGATACTTACAATGCTTCAAGGAATTTATGATGTCTGCACAATACAATATGAAAATGATTGGGCCCAATATAGAGCCTTGCGGAACTCCCCTATTAACAGGGGTGAGTGTCGAAACAAGTGAAGAACCATTACTCAAACGGATTTCTACACGCTGTCGTCGGTTAGTTATAGTTAGTTATATAAACTAGTGCTTGACTGCAATCCCACCTGAAGGTAATCGTAGATGGTGAGGCGCACTAGTTAATTAAGATTTTTCCCAATCGAAGTTTTTTTATTGAGACGTAACATTTTTACAGTTTTCAGATTTATTCCCATATTTGAACTATAAGACCTCACTTCACGTCAAATTTCAGGATCTAGGTCAACGGGAATTCCCCTAAGAATTTTGATTCCTTTGAAAGTGTCGAAATATACGTTTTTGCAACATAAATGGGAAATGAATTTCAACTCGATACCTTCACGCGTTCTTGAGGTAAAGGGCAGACAGAAAGACAGATAAACGGACAATAAAATGATTCTATATGGGGGTCATATTTTTCTTTTGAGGTATGGAACCCTAAAAACGAACTAAAGTTACCAATCACTTAAGATAAGTTTGACTTGAGCAGTTTACTAGTTTGGTATGATGTAATGACAGTTACACTGGTCAGTGCGTTTAGCAACAATGACGGATCGATCTGTGGGTGTTGCCATGTTCTACTTACTGCAGTATTGTTGCTGAGCGGCTGTGGCGAAGTTATTACGTGTTACTCGTAGGAACAATGGACTCTATCTGTTAATGAGAGCTATTTGTTCGTAGATTCTTTCCACATTAATATTGCAAAGCGGTTTAATCAAGTTGCTTAAGAGATCGCAATGTTTATGACAAAAGCACGCAAAACACGCTTTAGTCGTGGAGTTGTGGATACCATCCCGATTTACAATACAATACAAGCTTATAGGTATATATACAATTTGGGGACCGCAGGTATATTTTTTAGAATTATGATTACATACTTAGCTACTTTAAGATTCGATTTCTTTTATAATTTTTTACTTTTTTAAAGACAGCTTAGGTTTTTGTGTCAGGGATATGTTAATTATTGATAAGCTTGCGTTTGACCTCTATCTCACCTAAAGGTAAGCGATGATGTAGTCGACGATGGAGCACGCTTGCTTTACTTTTAAGCAAGCAACCTATTCACTATTACTAAGATCCCCAGGTTGTACCCATCAGGAAACACAGGCTCTGGCAGGGAATTCCACTCCTTAGCTATACGCTATATATTTGCGGGGACAGTGATATGTAACATCGCGCTATTACCCAATTCTTTAGCACCTTCAATCTACAACGAGCTTGCCTTCGATGTAACAGTGCTATTATCTTCCGCAGTTTACCACACAGTATTAACAAAGTTTCCCGGAACTCGTTAATTAGTCAAATACCGCGAAAGTTATTGTTCGAGAAAGTTAAGAGTCCCACAAGGACACATTAACATATATTATATTTACATTATTTACAATAAATCGTGTTTTCGCAACTCTTAAGCGCCGCGGCGAATATGTTCCGGATTCTAATGTAGCTAATGTAGTAAGCTGTAACAGCAACAACTTACTCGTACATACATTATTTAAATTATTGATAATCTCGCGATTATGTGGTTGGAGTTGAAGCGCGCTTACCTAAGAGTAAGTTATGCACTCATCAGGAAACAGAGTCCGGTAGGGAATTTGACTCCTTAACTGGCTGGAAGCATTATTAACGTGGTCCGAAAATTTGTCGTATTTATCAGTGGAATGTCATCCATGGTGGTGCAGCACCGTACGCCTACTGATTCGGTAATAGAAATAGAACTTGATGGATTAAACATTTCGACTTACTTTGTCCCATATTCATCGGTACAAAGTTATGAAATATAAGCAAAATAGGTTTCAGATGCAATGGGCCGATCTTTTATTGAAAACTTGTTCTCTTTTGTATAGGTACAGACAAATTATTTCCTTACGTTTACAAAATTTTGAAAAAAATCCTTTTCCGCTGCGGAAGAAGGAGCTTTTCTGGGTTCAACAGAGTCACACTCTGATGCCATATTTTCAAAAGAATTTTAATATTCTTTTGCTCATTTACAGAGGGTCTCAAACGAAAAACCAACGCGTGCAGGCAGACGAGGTGCCGTTCCAGGAGCCGGACGAGACGGAAGGCTTCTACAACCGGCCGCCGGGCGCCGGACGCTACCCCGTCCGGGTGGAGGCACACCGTGCTCCTTACCGCGTCGACGGACAGGGCATCTTCCACATCAACAAGTATGTAGCGTTTGTACCTTTATAACATTAGCTGGACCAACGACTTGATGAGAGACGCGAAAATGTATTAGATACACAAGACCAGTCGTTGTGACGACGGTTGGGGAGGCCTATATGCAACCAACGTTAGTATAGTCAGCCTTATAATGTTCCCACTGTTGGGACTCTGGCCTCCTCTCTAGGAGAAGGAATGGACCATACTACGCGGTCACGTTGCGGATTGGTGGATGTCATATGTCCTCGAATTTTTGATTCTAGGATATGCCAGTTTCCTCACGATGTTTTCCTTCACCGTTTTGAGAGCAGTGGTGGTCAAATAAATTACACAAAGTAATGCACCTGGGAGGGTGTGAACCACCACTGGCTGAGCCACCACTTGGAATAATCCACAGCCTTGCTTGTAATAATAATAATGAGTGCTTTATTTTTGTTTTAGACAAATTTTCCAATAAATAAACACTTCTGCTAAACTGCATAGCAGTTTGTTGGCAGACGTAGATTCATTATTTATGTTGTCATTAAACATAATTATCATATTAAATTGACATTATACCAAATATACTTTTTATTACCACGCTTTAGAAACCTATTTTGCAAAGTATGGACTGCCTTGTAGACCGTAGTCGCAAATTCAACTATTGACCGTGAGCCTGAGGTCGATCGCCAACTTGGAAAACGTATTAACATATTGGGGTTTTCCACTGTGAAGAATTTCTGAAAAAGACCTCTTTTAGCCATAAGGATGTATATTAGGACTGATCTTAAAACGTTCTAAGATCTAATCTGAGAGTAGAGGGGAACCTTTGTTCAGCAAAGGGTTGTTTTATAGCCTACTGTTGTTGCTGCAGAGTGTACGATGTTATGAAAAGAAAACATTATTTTCAATACACTTGCTCAGAAAGTGACTATTATCGCACTGCACTTAGGCATATAAAGGCATCTGTTACCAAACTGTGACATTTTGATTACCATTATACACTAGTGCTGTAATGTAATTAAAACCTTTTTGTTAAGCCTTTTTTTTTCTCAAAAAGAGTTTTAACAGGATAAAAATTCATTACTTTATTGCTTTCAATAGTATAAATTAAGTGTCTTATTTGCTTATTTTCATACAATAACGGTCCATTTTAACGATTTATTTAAATAATATTTAATAAATAAATCAATAATTAAAATAAAATTGTTTTTTTTGTTTGTGGTATATGGCCGCCATTTTAAGATGCGCGCGGTTGTAGACGTAATTTTTTCGAATGACGTTAAGGGGCTGTATTAATGTAATACATTAAATACTTTGTACCTAGTATTTAATTCAATCATTGCAAACTGTTACATCCGCATTCTATTGTCACAACGAAAGACATTACCTACTTATCGTAAAAAAAATTGACGCAGGATAATATAAGACTAGGCGATATGATCAAAATACCTTAGCATTCACCTTTAAGGTACAAAAAAAACATTTAATTTTTACCGCCATGACACATTTGTGTTATTTTCTAGTTTTAGGTACTATTTTGGTGATAGTTATATTGTTTTTCTTCACAAGTGTATTGAAAAACGTCGTATGATACATGTGAGTAATTAGAGATTACCGTTCTTGGTTCTCTTAAGAGCCTCGCCAAGGCTCGGCTCTTAATACCACCTCGACGGTAATCTCCCACATTACACACTTGTATCATAATCTACTATTATTACAACCTCTGTTCAACACTTGTATGATTTCAGTCAACAACAGCACAACGGGATATCTGACGGAACGTTGGACTCGCTGCAGTTCTGCAAGTGTGTCTCCAAGCCGGACTGCAACCCGCGACCCGACTCGGCGGTAACACCTTTATACATAATTATATACAGGACCCATTGATATATGAAAAGCCCCTGGAGCAGAATACTATATCAAAGTTCAACGCGAAATATCAAACCTATTCGGATGTAAGATCCGGACTCATTTGGCACCCCTGCCAAGTTAAATAGGTACTAATATTCAGTTGCATCTTATTAAACGGGAAACCAACTCTAACATGCATAATTAGGAAAAGACTTAATGAGCTATGTAAAGGAGTCTTTTCTCTACGGTAATGCAAGTTGTATTTAGTTGAACTCTAAAACTACCGAAAAGTAAACAAACTAACCAAAACAAGCTAAAAAGGATCCAGTTCTAGAGTCTATGTCTGTATTAATATTTCTGCATTGCGTGTATCTTCATACATATCTTCCGTTGTTTTCTCTTCTTCTAATTTTCCGTGTTTTTCTTATTTCCAGAGCGCGTGCGGTCTCGGCAAGTTCCTGTGTTGCTACCCGCGACCCAACCGGGGCGAGGGGCAGTCGTTCAACAACGGTACGAACTCACTTCAACGTTAAGAAGTCTCAACTGAACCAGTGCCAGATACAATATCTAATTCTTTGCTTCCATAAAATCATACAACATTTGTTACTATGATATTGCGTGTCACGACGCCAGTTGAATATTCATAGTTGAGTTCAGAGTTGAAAACTAATTCGTTTATTTTGAATGACAGAATACTTCAACGAAGTAGACGGGCAGCGTCCGCAGCTGCAGCCAGGTCGTGAGAACTTCGGCGACGGCTTCGACAACCGCGGCGTGCTCGTGGGGCCGGAGGGACCTACTGGCGTCATCGGTCCCCAGCAGCAGAAGCAGCCCGCCGTGCTCGTCGGGCCCGGAGGACCCACCGGCATCATCGGCCCGGCGCAACAGGGCGACGCTACCGCGCAGAGAGAAGTTTACTTCGGACAGTCAGGATTCGGAGGGTACGGCCGACGACCAGTACTAGTGGGCCCCGGTGGACCCACAGGAATCATCGGGCCGAACAGAGGTGGCCGACCCGTTCTTGTCGGACCCGGCGGTCCTACCGGCATCATCGGGCCCGCGTACGGCAGACAGCCGGGAGTACTCGTAGGCCCCGGAGGTCCCACCGGCTCTATCGGACCGCGCCGCCAGGTTCTCGTCGGCCCCGGTGGCCCCACGGGCCTGATAGGACCGCAGGGATTCTACGGTAAATAACTGTGCCATATAACGTGTGGTGACTAATATAAGTAAGAACTAACCAGTTACATGTTTCTGTTGTTTACGTCTAAGACTGTGTAGTGTGCCGTAACCAGTGCGCGTGGATGTAAATATTTTGATTAATTAGTGACGACGAATGTGCGGCGCGCGTGTTAACTGCTATAAGCCACTAGCTTTGTGTGTGGGGCTCACTCCTCGTAGATGAGGAGGCGAGTAGTGACGGGCGAGGCTCTTGCAGGGTGTGCGCGCTGCAGGCGGAGGAAGCCCGGCGACTACAAGCCGGACGAGCTGCTGGTGCCCGCGCCCGACGAGCTGCACGCACTCAAGCACACGCAGAACAATACCAAGACAAAAGAGTTATGTTATTGCAAAATAAAGTCGTAGAAAGTTCTTTGTTTCCTTTTTTCGATCCAGATCCATTAGACACAACACTAAATAAAAAGCCTAGCTTTCTGACTTAGTTCAAGGCAAAAATCAATCAGAATAATTACGTATATAAGGTTGATATGCATAATTCAGCGTACTCCAACGAATGGGTGTTTGAACTGTGCAGGTATAATTTTATTGTGCCATCAAAATGGCGAAATTAACAAGCGGACATTCCTCGAGTCAAATGTGTCGAATTTATAACAAAAATAAGCCGTCGTGTGCGATAGAACGCGGCATAAAAAATGTGACGAATGGCGACTGGCAGCGCGCCAGGCGCCGGCACCCGCCGCAGACCCGCGGTACAACATCAACTGACGATGGAGAGTAGAAGGACCAACAAGCTACCATCATACCAGTCCATGTTGGAAGTATGGAAGCATTCAAATATTCTTTCAACAAGTAATAATCTTAACATACAAATTATCTATTGGTTTGCATGTCTCTCTCTATCCGACCCGTTTGATGCATCTATATTTGTCTTTCTTCTAGCATGTATGCCACAGTGTAACGACGCATAAAAACTTCTCTTTCTTTCTTTTTTTTTCTTTTCAAACTTAAATACTGATGTTTTGCAATCGCCTCTGTAGAACCACTCTAATATACTTCAAAGTAGACCTTCTCAATTTCTTGTCGCTGTCAGCGCGTGCGCTCGTAAATCTAACACACTTACACACATTGTATTGAAAAACCCCTATTCCGAAATTGTATTGCAAAAGCTTTTGATCGTTAGGTTTATAACTAGTTTTCAATATTTCAGCTAATTTGATTTTCAGTATTGTAGAGCCAATAATAATCGTTACATTGTAGAAGTGCTGACCAGTGGGCCTAAATCACATTGAGCAGTTCATCTAAAAGCAAACATAATATACGTATGCGAATTCCTAGCAGATCATAAGCAATTCCTCTCATATTCCTAAAACGTTTGCACAAACGGCCGATGTTTACTACAACCATCATACTAAATTCATTTCATATCAGAAACATATTCTGTATAAATATTGCCGCATGAAAACAGTACCATTTATATATTATTATCCTAATACGATTCTACTAAAGTGGCCTTTGTAGACCCACTAGTGTTTTAGTAATATGTTAATGAGCTGTTCTCAACAACTATCTCGCTATAGAAGACAAAATAGGTAGTGATAAAACAGTGGGTGAGAGCTACGATGGCATTGAATACAAAGATGATGATGTCACAGCCCCGCACAGCCATCTGCATAAACTTACCGATGGTGGTGATGACGATGATAGAGTAGAAGAGAGCGCCGCTGAAGGTCCACTGGATGTGCTCGGTGCTCTCGTTGCCGTCCCAACCTCGCACCTTCATCTCCAGTAGGATGGCGTTTTCGAAGTCCTGCAGCAATGATAATTATGCTTTCATATGCCTAGAATTGTAGTAAAGCTACAGCAAAAAAAAAACATACATGTAATCAATAAATAAATATGCACAATGCAGATGCGTAAAAGATCTCCGAACCTAGTCAATGATACCAATCGAGCCCTTGGTGTTATAGTATAGCAACCAGATGGTGATTAATGGTTGGACCATTAATCAGTCAACAGTACAAAGATCAAAATATAGAATAAGAAAACATAAATAAATTATTGTTTGCTTTTCTTCGGCTAATAGCTCAAAGCAAAGGGAGCACCTTTGTGCTCTTCTATCTGTCTTTGTACTTTTAATTCTTAAGTATTTGCGTGAGACTACTTTACGCCAGAACAGCGCCTTCATCAAAAGCAAGTTCGATCGCGTAGGCGGAGTACTTCTCTCTTCTCATCTATGAAACGTCTTTGCCAGATACCAGCTTGAGTCTACTGAGAAATGTACCAAGAGAATCATCGGCAACAAAGCACTCTTAGAGTCGTAGTTCTCAGGTCTTCAACAAGTGATCATCAACTCCGAGTTGCTAGCCTAGGAATTAAATAGTTTAATTACGCCAAGCCTGTTCAATCACTGAACTACTAGAAAGACGGCGACACGTTAACTTTACATAGTGGACATCCTACTCATACGCACAAAAATTTTGAGGACACATTCACGTGCGTACTGCTAAGGAATGTAATTCCCTGTCGTAGTCTGTGTAGCCTGATGGCCACAATGCGCGTTTTTAGATTAAGAGTGAAAAAGTTACTTCTAGAAATTCTCCAGCTGATCACAAACTAATGATCTATTGGTCAAACACAAGCATATCAATAAATACATGAAATATATACATACATTTATATAAATCATCAAATCGTAAAGCAGGCGCGCATATAAATGTTCGAAACATCATCAAAGCGCTTGGCTGAAGCATATTCCTATTAATAAACTACTATGATCAATAGTTTTCCAAACAGTTCTCTATCAGAATCAGGTGCGTAACAGTGGGTTTCATTTTTTATTCAGCCTTGGATATTTCGGCTGTCTACGACTGGTGGCCTTTCGCATTTAAAGGCGTCTTAAAAGATAATTGGTGTAGTTTTGAAAGCTTTTATTATTTGTTTGTTTAAAATCTATAGAAATAAAAAATTGAAATGGCAACGCAATTAGCTCGGATGTTTTTAAATGGTATTTATTGTTAATTTTCTGAAAAAGCTTCTAAAGAATGTTAAAGTTGCGTTTTAACAGTCTGATAATTGCTAAACTGAAATCGTTAAAGAACTAACTGCAAAGGATGATGGGCAGATTTGTATGGAGTTTGTCCCAACCGTTGTAGCAATATATGATATGTGGTCAAATGTTGTACGTGTTCCCCTTATTACATATATTCACTTCTTTTTACTCTAAGTGATGTCCAAGTAAGGAAAAAATATTTTTGAAAACAAGCTAAAAAAACCATCCGCTTTTAGTAGGATGTTTGTCCTACATCTTTATGGCTATGCTAGTGTTTTATATGTATTACGGTAAAGGATAAAACATGAGAAAACCATTTTTATTAACCATTATTTTATTATTTTTACACTTTTCACAATTTACATTAACCTAAAAAATGGATTATCTTATTTATTCGTTACGATCAATCGGAATTACATCATCCAAAAATCTTGCGGGGCATTGAAAATCATCAGCCTAGTGCCTCACAAATCCCAGGAACCAAATAATACTCATAATGTATGCACAAGTTAAGATGGTACGATTACCTGTCAAACATGAACAGTAAAGCTATGGCAAAGCGTTTCTACCTGTCAAGTTGGTTTTTACAAATATATCTTCTTCCACCTGGCTTTAAGTCCGCCTTCCGGCTGACTTTCCTCCACTTTATTTCAGTCAGGCCATTGGCTCTCATGTCGGACTTGACGACATCCAGCCAGCGCTTGCGGGGGCGACCGCGAGACCTAGCCCCAAGGACAGCCATATCCGTGCATCTCCGACCGACGTACTCCATAGGTCAGCGCATGACGTGGCCATACCAACGCAGAGGACACTCTTGCAGTTTTTCCTCCACGTCATGGACACCAAGACTACCTCAGATGAATGAGTTGCGTATGCGATCGAATCAGGTTACGCCGCTCATCCACCTCAGCATCTGCATCTCCATGACACTAAGCTTCTGAGTGTGTCTGCTTAATGCTGGTCAACAATCGCCACCGTACAGGAGGACAGGCCGTGTGATGCATTTATATATCTGCCCTTTGAGCTTCGGAGGCATTTTGCGGTCACATAGAACGCCCGTTACCTCCCGCCATTTTACCCAAACCGCGCCTATACATGCTTGGACATTGTCATCCACGTTACCAGACTTGTGCAGTACGGATCCAAGGTACCGTAACGGACTTTGTGATCAAATCCGAACCTATTCGTATAATGTTTGAATCCGTGCTGCCACAGGACATATGTACTCGTTTTTCGCCACATTTAGTCCCTGACCCCCGTTTTCCAGTGTGTCTTTCCAAATGTTGACTTTGCGCTCAAGATGGGCTTTGTTCTGATTAACGAAGGCGATGTCATCGGCATACATTATTAGCCATGGAGGCTGATCTTGGATGTTAGTCATAACTACATCGAGCACAACATTAAACAAGAAAGGGCTAAGAATTGAACCTTGGTGAACGCCAACAGACATTGGGAAAACGTTGGATTCACCAACAGCAGTCTGGATAGAGGACACGGAAACGCGGTACATATATCTGATATTGTCAATATAGGCCTCGGGAACGCCCTTGAAGCAGAGTGCCCACCACATGGACTGCCAAGGTATATAGTCGAAGGCCTTCTGCAGGTCTAAAAAGGCCATATGCAGGGCTCTTCTTCAATCTTTCTTGGTATTTCAACCATAAATAACGCTAACTTTTAATAATATTTAAACAAACGTTGAACACCTGTAAGTTTTTTCTGACGCAGAATCTAGCTTCGTGGTCATACAATAATTTGTTCCTCTAAACGATATCTACAAATTGATATATCACACAAAGTGCTACAACACTTGGGACAATTTGCCCATTATCCTTTGCAAAACGATGATGATTGTCAATCTCTTATAAGAACTGGTTACAACATATCATTGTAGAGAGTTCTTAATATGTAGTCTAAGATTTTTTAAAATTGATATAAACTAGTACATGACTGCGGTCCCACCTGATGGTAAGCAATGATGCAATTGTTGATGGTAAGGCGCACTTGTTTATTAAGAGCTTAAATAGGAATTTCATTTAAATAAACACCTAAATTAAAATCGGACGAGAAGACCGCAGCAGGTAAATTGTTCCAGTCCTTCGATGTACGCGGTATAAACGACGAGGCAAAATACCTCGTCAAAAGTCCAGAATTATTCTGGTTAAGGTCCCACTTTGCGCGGGCTTGAACTCACTGACGGGTGCGGCCATCAAGCATGCTGTCTCACTTGACATCGTGCCCGAAAGAGATAATATCAGTGATGAGTGGTTAGACGCTAGTCCTCACGCACGACGCGACGTCTGCTTTGCACATAGCGTTCCGAACCATTCCGAATAAAAACGAAATTACACGATGCACACATGTCATACCGTTTCGGTTGTTGCGGTGTGTGCCGCTCGAATTCGAAAAACAAAAGATTTAAAATAATACCTAAGAGCGTTTTCACATTATCCAATCCGATATCGGTGTCGGACGCCGATCCGATATCGGGGTAAGTAAAATGTATGAAATATGTACCTGTCTTTCATATTGTCCGGCCCGATATCGGATATCGGAGCACGGCATTTCATACATTTTACTTACTCCGATACCGGATCGGCGTCCGATACCGATATCGGATCGGATAGTGTGAAAACGCTCTTACGTACCTTTGTTCGTTTCTCGGCAATGAAAAAAAAGACAAATTTTCATTTGTTTTCTTATTTTGAGACCCTTCTACTGCACAATAATGATCAGACACAACGCCCGTCTGGTCGCGCGCCGCGTCGTGTACCTCACCTCACAGAGCGCTGTGGCGCCGCACTGAGTTCACCTTCCTATTGTCCGCGGACGCGGGCCACATGACCGGCGTGCTGTGCAGCAGCAGTTGCCCGGATCAGACACAACACCCGCCTCGCTCAATTGGGAAGTTGCCTGACCACATCTCTCTGATCGGATGACGCACTCTATAGACTAAACAAAAAAAACTAGGGCTGTTGCCCGGACCAGACACAACATCCATCTCGCTCAATTGGGCAGTTGCCTGAACCAGACACAACATCCATCTCGCTCAATTGGGCAGTTGCTCGGACCAGACACAAAACCTGTCTCGCTCAATTGGGCAGTTGCTCGGACCAGACACAACACCCGCCTCGCTCAATTGGGCAGTTGCCTGGACGAGACACAACACCCGTCTCGTTCAATTGGGCAGTTACCCGAACAGACATAACAACTCTCTGGTCGGAAGATGCACTCTAAAGACTAAACAAAAAAAACTTGGGCTGTTGCCCGGACCAGACACAACATCCATCTCGCTCAATTGGGCAGTTGCCCGAACCAGACACAACACCCGTTTCGCTCAATTGGGCAGTTGCTCGGACCAGACACAAAACCCGTCTCGTTCAATTGGGCAGTTGCCCGACCAGACATAACATAGCCGGTCGGAGTGGAGGGTGTTAGGTTTTTTCGTTACGGAATTTCTGGATTCGGTCCTCACGCTCAAGGCCCGCGATAGAAGCTATGCAATAGCTTAAAAAAAATACAGTCGAATTGATAACCTCCTTCTTTTTTTGAAGTCGGTTAATAAAGCGTAGATATTATAGGTAGTCAACACACGTCATACGAACGATATAGGCCGCAGTAGACTGAACCAAACTCAGACAGCCGCGCGCGGCGCTGTGACACATCGTCCCCCCGCACCGCAACCGGGGGTAACTTTATTCAGTGAGATGCACGATAGTTCTGAGTAAAAGGCGTGCGTGATAAAATACAAAAAGGCCTTTGGAAGAAGGGGTTTTACGAAAAAACCACTGCATCAATCAATTTCAAATAAAATTTATTAAATTCTTCGATAAATTTGTGGTGTCGGTACAGGCTTCGTTTTTGAAATTTGATACTTCTTTTATTTCTAATTTACGCTCAAAGTTGTGTTAAAATTAGCCAAAAAAACGAAACTTTAGAAGCTCGTAACTTTTTATTGGCTTATTATTTTACAATTCTGCTTCCGTACAGACAAAATTAATAATGAGACAAAACGATATCATGTTTAACTTTGGATGTACATGGTCAAATAGTGGAGTAAAACCCCCCCGAAATTTGTATGGAAAAAATGTTGACTTGAGTCGCCTTAATGTTGGTTGGTTCTGGTTTATGATGAAGTAATAAAGAAACTGTATAATAAAGCAAAGGATAATGGGCAAATTGTCCCAAGTGTTGTAGCACTTTGTGTGATATATCAATTTGTAGATATCGTTTAGAGGAACAAATTATTGTATGACCACGAAGCTAGATTCTGCGTCAGAAAAAACTTACAGGTGTTCAACGTTTGTTTAAATATTATTAAAAGTTAGCGTTATTTATGGTTGAAATACCAAGAAAGATTGAAGAAGAGCCCTGCATATGGCCTTTTTAGACCTGCAGAAGGCCTTCGACTATATACCTTGGCAGTCCATGTGGTGGGCACTCTGCTTCAAGGGCGTTCCCGAGGCCTATATTGACAATATCAGATATATGTACCGCGTTTCCGTGTCCTCTATCCAGACTGCTGTTGGTGAATCCAACGTTTTCCCAATGTCTGTTGGCGTTCACCAAGGTTCAATTCTTAGCCCTTTCTTGTTTAATGTTGTGCTCGATGTAGTTATGACTAACATCCAAGATCAGCCTCCATGGCTAATAATGTATGCCGATGACATCGCCTTCGTTAATCAGAACAAAGCCCATCTTGAGCGCAAAGTCAACATTTGGAAAGACACACTGGAAAACGGGGGTCAGGGACTAAATGTGGCGAAAAACGAGTACATATGTCCTGTGGCAGCACGGATTCAAACATTATACGAATAGGTTCGGATTTGATCACAAAGTCCGTTACGGTACCTTGGATCCGTACTGCACAAGTCTGGTAACGTGGATGACAATGTCCAAGCATGTATAGGCGCGGTTTGGGTAAAATGGCGGGAGGTAACGGGCGTTCTATGTGACCGCAAAATGCCTCCGAAGCTCAAAGGGCAGATATATAAATGCATCACACGGCCTGTCCTCCTGTACGGTGGCGATTGTTGACCAGCATTAAGCAGACACACTCAGAAGCTTAGTGTCATGGAGATGCAGATGCTGAGGTGGATGAGCGGCGTAACCTGATTCGATCGCATACGCAACTCATTCATCTGAGGTAGTCTTGGTGTCCATGACGTGGAGGAAAAACTGCAAGAGTGTCCTCTGCGTTGGTATGGCCACGTCATGCGCTGACCTATGGAGTACGTCGGTCGGAGATGCACGGATATGGCTGTCCTTGGGGCTAGGTCTCGCGGTCGCCCCCGCAAGCGCTGGCTGGATGTCGTCAAGTCCGACATGAGAGCCAATGGCCTGACTGAAATAAAGTGGAGGAAAGTCAGCCGGAAGGCGGACTTAAAGCCAGGTGGAAGAAGATATATTTGTAAAAACCAACTTGACAGGTAGAAACGCTTTGCCATAGCTTTACTGTTCATGTTTGACAGGTAATCGTACCATCTTAACTTGTGCATACATTATGAGTATTATTTGGTTCCTGGGATTTGTGAGGCACTAGGCTGATGATTTTCAATGCCCCGCAAGATTTTTGGATGATGTAATTCCGATTGATCGTAACGAATAAATAAGATAATCCATTTTTTAGGTTAATGTAAATTGTGAAAAGTGTAAAAATAATAAAATAATGGTTAATAAAAATGGTTTTCTCATGTTTTATCCTTTACCGTAATACATATAAAACACTAGCATAGCCATAAAGATGTAGGACAAACATCCTACTAAAAGCGGATGGTTTTTTTAGCTTGTTTTCAAAAATATTTTTTCCTTACTTGGACATCACTTAGAGTAAAAAGAAGTGAATATATGTAATAAGGGGAACACGTACAACATTTGACCACATATCATATATTGCTACAACGGTTGGGACAAACTCCATACAAATCTGCCCATCATCCTTTGTTAGTGGTAACCTTGAGCATGTCGACGACCTCGCAGGTCCAGTTGGTCTGGTTGAAGAGCGGCACGGTGCGCGTCATCGTCCAGATGCTCTGCGTCGTGTTGCTGCGGATGTGCGAGATGTTCTTCTTCACCTGCACACGGACAAACAGACATTATGATCGCAAACAATAAAGGCCAAGCAGGGTCCAAGCCCGCTGGGGCCATGGGTTGTACGAAAGAGAACCCTGGGGCCCAGAAATAAAGACAAAGAAGTACCATGAGTGGGTTTTAGTCGGTAAAAGATGACACCAGAACTAAAAAAAAAAACGAAAATTCAAACTTTTAAAGAGTCAACTCGAGCTGTGATCTCTAAGTATAACTATGTAGATCCTATCTTGTCATTTGCTTCCAATTCTACTACCAGTAATAACACTGTTAATTTAATCTCCTTTCTTATTATTGCAATAGTTGTTAGAAGGTTTTTGGATGAACCCAAAAAAACTTATGGAATGCGAATTAAATAAGAAAATGGCATTGTTAGGTTTACATTTACATAATGTATGACTCATTGAAAATGGAGTTCACAGTCGAAGACAGCTAGACACGCCGAAGTGTTTGTAAACATTCTGGTTCCGCGCTGAATATTATTAAGCAGATGTAAGCGACCCACATAGTTCACTCTTAATTCCTAATAATAACAGTGTTTAAAACTAGCATTATATGTATACACTAGATTCTGCCAGCGGCTTCGCCCTAGTAAATGAAGGTTCCTCTATACAAATGTTGAACCCCCGCTTCATCCCTTCATTTAGGGAGTGAATTTTGGAAAATCCTCTCTTAGTGCCCGCAGAAAACCTTGTGAAAATTTCACACCTCTAGTTCCAGTAGTTTTAGCTGTGCGTTGATATGTCAATCAGTCAGTTTCTCCTTTCGTATATACATAATTATGTAGATTAATGGGTATAGCAGCAACTGATGTAACCACAAGCGGCAATCTCAATTCCAAATTCATTAATCTTTATTTCGGACAAAGTATCCTACTCTTGGTTTAACAACCATCAATTCTACGAAAGCTCTAATCTTATGCCAAGTTTATGGGAATGGTTTAATTAGCGTAAAACTGTCGGCCACCTGACGAGTGCCTGCGCCGACTGTGGTGATATACCGACCGTCTGTATAGATTGATGGAAAACATACTTTCAAGTTTAAATTAGGTAACATGATATCTACGGAATCAATTTAAGAAAAATATGACAAAGAAAAGTACGATTTACATATGAAAAAGAAATAGAAGGCTATGAGGAAATCCATATTCGGAATCCGTAATTTAACAAAATTAAATTGTATCATACAACTTCAGTACAGTGTTCATGTGTCTTACACATTCATTTGAAATGTATCCTATAGCTACTGTTTGTTTTAGATCAAAATAGTTAATTCTTGAAATTCCATTGATGTTCAAATCTATTGTCATTATTAGTAGTTTACTACATTTACAATGATTGTCGTCATTCATAACGTCATGTGTTTCATGTCTTTACGTCTTGTCGTGTTCATCGTCTACTAGTGCCTAGTCCTCTTGACGGGGTCGTTAATCAGCGGGGCTTGAGTAGTCTGTGGCAGAGTGCCATTCTTTGATAAAACACGATTTATACTGTCCAATGTAATGTTATTGAAAATAGAGTTGTTTTACATATTTTAATATTATAAGTCTTTTTCTGTTTTGATGTCAGAACTACTTTGTGTGAGAAGAAAATGCTGCTTTGAAAGAAAGAAATAAAATAGCACTAAAGTAAACACATAGTGAACACACGGAAAATCAATGTTATTATTAGTTGGAAGAAATGGCAGCTTCTACTTTAAGGAAATTTATATCAACTCTGTACTTCGTTGATGGGATAGATGTCTATGATTTAGATATACATATTTTAGCTGCGGAATTGATATTGGCAGCATACGAGTTCTCACAGTTTGCACGTGATAAATCCTAAATAATGTAATGGATTTTGTAGTTGTATTGTATAATGGAACATTGAATAGTAAGGAGTCGAGAGGTCTCACTTTATTTGTAGCCTGGAATCAGACCCTGTTTACATTAGTGACATTTAAACAGATTTAAGAACGTACCTCTTTTTCATGCTCCGCCTCTAGCTCCACGAAGGTGATGGCTCCGAGGATGCAGTAGGCCACCACCAGGCTGATCATCACGAAGTGGGAGAACACCACCGAGCATAGCTTCCACGTGTAGTACAGCACCTGGACATGTAAAAACACATTACACAAAATACGTGGTGAACGGATGTGCCTGCTGCGATGTGACAGCAACCAGTAGCATGTTGTTAGCAATGAATCCGGCCTCATCTAGTAACAAAAAAAAAGTCCAAAAAAAAATGACGTGTAAAAGAGTTTGAAAAAACCTATTTGCAAAATAAATATCATTTATCATTTAATCAAATGCAAGTAATTATAGTTTTCAGAGGCCCAACCGTGAGTATCCATTTTACAAACTAAACTGAACTGTTAGAGGGATGGTTATAGGGTGTATAAATCTATCCCTCTTTCCTGCTCGTACGCCTGATATTTTAATATGTCTGGTCATGGTAAGGTTCATATTTGTGTCTGGCAAAATCGTTGTCAATTTTTCTAGCTTTTGAAGGATTCAGATTAATTTTACAGTTCATTTGGCACGAAGTAATTTACTGAACTTAATTGTCAATCTTTACTATGACATATATTATATCTAATTTAAACTGGGAATTAATAGAATTT
Organism: Mythimna separata; assembly: GCA_030763345.1. Lineage (NCBI taxonomy): Eukaryota > Metazoa > Arthropoda > Insecta > Lepidoptera > Noctuidae > Mythimna > Mythimna separata. The sequence goes on along the minus strand of CM061181.1, from coordinate 706,483 downwards.
AGGTCTTCAACACTGTTATAGACTACTTCTTGACTGTGTGCTTCAAACATAGCTTACATCGAAAGCCCTGTTATTGTTTTCGATAGATTTCCAGCAGTGAAGTTTAATAAACACAGTGATAAATATCGATCACTCAGTTCCCTCCATCGCAGAGAGGAACGCAGCGTACGTAACGAGCAGAATGCATCAGAATGTTTGTTTGTGTTCGCGATGGAGCTTCTGCCAAATTATAGACTACACTTTTTATGAATTCTGGCTGTGTAGGTATGTTCACAGAGTTATTCTTTCAAAAAGTTCCGAAGATGCATAAACATTGATATCAAAACAAGCTATCTTTTATTTATCACTATTAAATAGTTTTTTCTTAAAACAGTTACAGATGAATTCTTGAATATAACAAAGCGTAGAGCAGCACAGAATTTTCTATGCTCATAAGCTATTCTAATTCATACTTTCCTGAGGTGAGCTTTTCTCAGGCACTGCACTGATTTTTATTAACATACTCATAATACCCCTACGTCATAAAGGTTCCTGCATGTTATACTAGTGCCTAAATTATAAAGGGTTTTAAATATTAGAAAAGACTACCTAATTATCCAATTAAATGAGTGTACATAAAGCTCCATACGATAGTCACAGGGAGCTTAGTATGCCGTATTGAAAGAAGCCCCTAAACTGGTATAGATGTAATATGCCTGCTGAAGTATTATGATATAATGTTATGACATCGTATTAAACAACGCCGCCTAATAAAATATAGTTAGTAGCTTGTTCACGGAGCACTCAAACAGCGGCGTGTTTATTGTAATGTGTCCAAACAAGAGATTAGCCGAGTATATTGCTTGGCACGGGCCGTTGCTATTAACACTTTACAAGGAGTCGACATAAACTACAGCTGCGGACTAGATCCTCGAGTGTTTGCAAGTGGGGTTCGATCGATTGAATCTATCAATTGATATTATAATAGCTTTATGATCATAACAGTATATTTATTTTGAATTCATCTATGCTGAAGTCTGTGAGATGCTTTAGATTGATACACTATTGTGTTAGTAGAAAGAAAGGTGCTACCAACTATTTTTGAATTTTTATGTTTTAGTTCTCTATGATCAAAAGGATTCCTTTTGTCTCCTTCAATTAGTTACTTGTCTTTCATTTGTGACTAATCATTCAACTACTTGTCTATTATTTGTGCCTATCTGCTGTCTGGTCTCCAGTTCATCACACAGTTCTGTACTTACTTTGGCGCACTTGCTGGGCGGCGGCGGGAGGTACTCCCCCCGCTCCACGTGCACCTCCCGGCGCGACATGTTCACTCGTCACCGGTCACAGTCGTCACCTCTCCGTGTCCCTCGTCACCAGCACTGATATCAACAACATGAGGCTTGTAGCCAGCACTTCACTTCATGCATGAAAACCGAACTATATATGCGACCGTCACTTGTTTCTTATAGACCTCTGCTGATGAAGTACCACAGTACTCCTTGATGTTCCACAGCAACAACACATAAATCTTAATGTTTACGCCTCAGCCCCGGCCGACAGTGATGCGAACACCAGATCAAACGGCGTTGATCCCACACTGTACACCGCGGCAATTTATACTCCAGCAATAAATCTCACATAGACACGGTTATGATATGTTCGGGCAATATTTACGAGTGATGCTGATTGGGCTGGCGATGGTGAGCGCGTGGAGAGGCTGGCGGCCGCGGAAACACTGCACGTGGGATATATTGGGAGCCGCGCTGGGACGCCGCCGAATCCGCGACCGCTCAGTTTACGATCAAAACCGCCGGTTATTTGGGTCGTAATGCATAAACCCATTCACAAGCTGGCTCGTTACGACGGCCCACGTGTGAGGTGGGCTTCACACGCACCTCTGTGCCTCTGCGTTACGACATCTGATGATATCAAAGAGAATCATAACTGATTGACTTCAACTGCGGCAATATCAACGCCAGCACACAGGGCCGCTTCGCTGGCACATAGGTGCGAAAATTTTCACCACAAATGACTGACAATAGTTGGATAAGACGGAGATGAATGAAGATGGAGACGCATAGAATACCTGCTAGAATACAGGCTGATGGTAGAGATCAAATGGTAAGTCAAAGCGTCATGAGTTCATGACTCATGATCAGGGAAGCCTGGGAATCTTAGTCAAGTGTAGGTAAATAGATTACTTTTAGGTGTGCGCGCTCCATCGGCGCTTTCCATTCGGTGAGATGGCAGTTTGATAGGCAAACCTATGAAAGATAAAAAACGGTCCAAATTGACCAAATAGACTGTACGGTATTCTTTATCAATATCATTAAACTTCTCATCTCAACACTAAGGGCCTATTTCACCACCTATGATTAAGTTTCGAGTATCTTACTTGACAGATAATTTCATACAAATTCTGTCAAATTTTTGAATTTATTCAGTGAGTAGTGCCTACTCGGACATTGTGAAACAGGCCCTAATACTCGCAACATAACCAGTACGTAGGTATATTGTAATTCTCCCTAAATTAGAAGTGTCATTTCGGACAAAAACCTATCTTTCTCTTTTGCTGTTTTCTAGCTACTGCCAGTTTGTATTTTGTACAATCCATATTTTCCTCTGTTTTTAATAAATTGTACATAAGTCCGCCATCGCCGTCATATTTCGGGCGACTTTGACAAATGATGTAATGACAGCCTGTCCACCCATACATAATCAGCCCAGGTCGTCTAGGCGGGGAAACAAATCGCAGGCGGCGGATAATTGACAGCTTTTCTCGTATAACCAAACAAACATATACGTATAATAATTATGTTTATGCGAAGCTTTTACGCGGGAACTACGTTAGATTGACGTGGGCCACGTCTGATTTTCACGTAGAACCATTTCGCGTGGCGTAAATCTAATGTAGCTCTACAAATCTTAATCAAATCTATGGAGACCGACGCTCCCAGATCAGCGTACGTGGCCCACGTGTGCGCATTGTAGTGAGTGGTTTTATAGACTGATCGGTTTGCTGACATCTCAGTGAGGCGCGCGTAGAACACTACGCGTACGCGCCGTGAATGACTTGGGCTCGGTTCTTCCAGATAGAACTGAGGGCGACCTACCCAATGCTCGACGTCCGTGAGCCCATACCTACGGTACCTACCCAGGAACGGTAAGGTAATGTACCTATGGATTTAATACTGTTGTTTTTATGTGGAACTGTTCCCATACAATTTGAGGCAAAATAAAACGAATTTAATATTATAATATAAATAACTAATTCAGGTTTTATTTACAAAAGATAACACGTTACAAAAGAACACGCGTTCTGTGGAGCTGTTTCGATACTTAAATATAAAATATAACAATAAATGGAGCTTATTTACATATAACATGAGGGAATATAAAATATCAGCATCACAATGGTAGTTTCTATTACAATTTGGTTGTCCAATGTTGGTACGAGCAGTACTTATGTACTACTTTTCATCAAACATCATACTAACATTATTTTAACATTTGTAACACATAGGTAATAACAAATCGAATGCACTTAGCTGCTCTTAATATAGAAAACATAAACAATAATAAATTTATTATTAAGGACCTTACTCATTGCGTAAGCGAGCCATCCAGCCAGCAGATTATTGTCATTTATAACTAACTACTTTTGCGGTAAATCTCAATCTGGCAATACTAAACAATGTAATAAATAATGATGTACCTACGAATAATATTTTAGTTTAATGAGCTACATCGTGTAAACACTGACCCGTTTTCTCGCAATAACTCACAGAATTACGGCCGAGTGCCCGTTGCCGCCAGTTAGGAAACTGCCTCTAACGCGTTCTATTCCTAACTCTACTCCACTGTTGCTACGACAAAACTGGGTTGCCATGGTAACGTTAAACATTCATAAAGCTACTAGCTACTAAAATCTGAGGAACTTATGATTAGTCCTAGTTTTAGTTCATTGTAATTAAATGCACGGTAAGCGGTGACATCTAGCGGTCGTCAAGTGTACTATAGGCGAAGTAATGCGGCTACTAAAATAATTATTGTTTTCAACTGTAAGGCTCTATATACACTTACCACAACCACATCACATCGTAGCGACAAAAAATTGTGAATAGTATCACTGCAGCTTCTTGCAGTCGCGTTGTAGTAACTACAAAATGTCGAAGTCGAAGTGGTTGCGTTGTGGTTAGGTTGTTGCCAGTGTTTGCAGACAAATTCGGGTTGCAGTGGTGGTTGCGATGTAGTTGCGATGTGATTGTGATGTGGTCGTGACGTGGTAGCGATGTGATAACGGTGAAGTCGATATCGACCACACGGTTGCGTTCGACGACAAAATGTGGTCAGTGTGAATTAAACAATTAAAATTTATGTGTATAAAAAATAGTGTCCAATCACATGTTTTTATTGTGGTGTGGTTGTGGTACGAGTGAATGGACTCTAAAATCTGAGGAACTTATAAGTGGTCCTACGTAGCTTTAGTTCATTGTAATTAAATGCATGATATGCGGTGGCATCTAGCGGTCGTTAAGTGTACTATCGGCGAAGTAAAAACGGCAAAAACGTAGGGGATGAATTACAAGTATCACATTAAAAGCTTAGCTTATTGTCTTTAACTTACATTACACTTAGAATTAAGTAAACATTAAGATTCATAAATATACATAGTTTGTACGCAGCAGCTTTGACACTGTGAGTCAATCTTTTAACAAATAGGTACATTAGCATCCGCTCTGGAAGCGTGGCCGTCGCGAGAATGGCTTACAATAAAATATGTATACAAAAAACATTAAAAATTATATATCGCACATCCTCTAAAAAAACAGTCTAATATCTTATCTCAAAAATAAATTTTTGAGGAAAATTTAACCTGTTAGTTTAACAATGTTGCACCATTACTAGAAACTTATATTATTAACACTATGATTGATTGGTACAGAATCATGAATGAATTAAACTAAATTTTATCACATTACAACGATTTTTTAGAAGATGTGCGATATATACACAGAGCCTCATATTAGAAAGTGAACCTTTACCTAGCATATGAGAGACGAGATTCAATGTTGTTCTTTGCATTCTAGCGCCGCCTCAAACTAATCAAAGTGGTAGATTCTATCTCTAGTCTGTATGAAGGATTAAAAGATAAGCTATAACACATAAAAGTCCTGCCGGCGCTCTTGTCTGTTCACATTGTTATAAAGGAGTCTGCAACTCGCCGAAAATTTAACATTTTGGTGGCCTCTGCTGTAAGCGCGGCTATTCCTTGCCTTCTGATTTTATCTATTATTGTTACTTTAGCAATACTGCCGCCTGCGTCGTTTCTTTCTTTCTTCTATTTTTTTCTAGAAATTGAGTTAAATAGATATTCGGAATCAGAAAAAAACACTGAATCCGAAAATGTTAAAAAAAATCAACTCGGAGAAACAGCAGAATAGATATGTGCAAATGATCATTATTTAGGAAGAATTGCATTGCTTCGTATACATTGATTAAAAATTGCTCTTAATCACTTGTCAATTTAAGACCAACTATAATTTGTTGACCAAAACTTATTTATGTAAAGCGTTATTTAGTTACTAAGTTGAGATGTTCGGTCACGCCTTCGTGTTGGTCATCTGCAGGTCGTCCTTGGCGGGCGCGGGCTGCGGGCTGCGCGCCAGCTGCTCGGCCTCGCGGATGGTGTCCGGCAGCCGCGTGTTCAGCGTCTCCGGCGTCGTCAGCATCAGCGCGCCCGCCACCAGCGCCGTCGCGCCGAACAGCACCGACGGCAGCCACTCCACGTAGATCGCCTGCAATGGTACAAGGAGATGGTTAGCTACGTACAAAAATAAAACTCTTTTCATCATCACCAATCTGCTCAATCAATTTTCGACCAATACAATACGTCTCTTTCTTCTAAACATCCATATTCTCAGAATATTTTCCTATGTCAACTTATGAGTAGACATAATCTACACTAATATAATAAAGAGGTAAAGTTTGTTTTTTTGTTTGTATGAGGTAATCTGTGGAAGTACTGGTCCGATTGCTAAAATTTTTTCACCAATAGAAATCTGCTGTATTCTTGAGTGTCATAGGCTATATTTTATGTACGCGGGCGAAGCTGCGGGCTAAAACTAGTTTGCTATATGTCTAATTGAATAACTTTCAAATATTTCTAAGATTTTTTCTACATATGTACCATTAAATTTTTTCAACTATGTTAATCTTGGTGAACTACCAAACACAGTACACAGAACCTCATTAGTTAAGTTTGTAAACTTTATGACACATATTTACATGTAAATGTTGAGATTGTTCTATTGTATGGCAAACATCAGATCAACTCATCCATGTTCTCATGTCACCGTGTGACCTTCAACTATTGTTACACAATGAGCACAATTCAACAGAATCGACCACAGCAGATGATGCCATGCGAACTTACGAGTGTAATATCTGTAACATAGACGAGCCATGGTATGCGAGAGAATGAATATCATATGCTGAGGAATGTGTTAGTTCGAATGAACAAACTAAACAGATAAAGTAGGAAGCCAAATAGGGATTCTTTGACCCATAGCAAACACAGTGCCAATGTTAAACCCCTTTAGAGGATATGCACCTTCCGGGAGTTATTCGAGGCCAACGAAAGAACTGTCCTGGTGGCTGAATATTGGTCGGATTCGACAAAATTTGAGTCAAATCAACACGAGATGAAGAAGAATGATGAAGTCCCTTTCTCGTTACTCTTATAAGAAGGAGACGAAGATCAAAGAAACAATAGACGTAGTTCGTAAAGACGGTATGATGAGACAGAGAATAACTACTGCAATGACTGCAAGTAGAGATATGAGACAGAAGAAGAGCAGGCTTAAACCTAAAATAAAGTTAAACAGACATTTAGTTTAGTAGACTGAGATGGAAAAGACAAAAATAGTTTAGGTCAACGCTGTGTGTGATCAAGATGACACGTATTACATAAATATAATGGACGATAATGGCAATACAGGCACCTATAGATATAAGCATTAACCAGCAATGGTATCTGCGGCATCACTATTGAGCCAATCCTGATCACGATGAAGCAGAAACCGAGGATCGCGCAGCATGCGAGTTTGCATACGTGGAAAGACTACTGAATATACATGAAGATTGAGAATATGGACAATTGGACAATACTGACCAGCAGAGGCATCTGCGGAGCCACGATGGAGCCGAGCCTGCCCACCATGGAGCAGAAGCCGAGCAGCGAGTGGCGCGCGTACGTGGGGAACAGCTCCGACGTGTACATGTAGATGCCGCTGAACGCCTGCGTGATGGCGATCTTGCCGATCAGGTACAGGAGAGTTGCTAGCCACGGTAACGCTGGAATAAACAGGAGCCCATTAATAAACGAAACACTTCCAAAATTTGACTTGATTAAGTCAATTATTTTAAATTCTATTTCAACTGTTTGCAAAATAATATTGTTTTTGCTTTTATTCTTTTGTCCCTGTTTAAATTTTATCCAAATTGTAAATAAATAATAATATTGATGAAAAATGACATTGTTGACCCTGTACATGTATCAGATTTGGTTTTGTAGATGTGAATTTAACTGTAAGTGCAGATAATGTTTGCTAAACCACCTGTGCTTGATCAACTGCAATCATTATTGCAATAAATAAATGAGTACTCACTTTTAGGAACAAACGGTATGACGACGCAGGCTAGTCCGCACACGGTGTAAGCGCACAGCAGCGTCCTCTTGCGGCCGAAGCGGTCCAGCACCAGCGCGTTGGTGACCACGGCCACCACCTCCACGCTCACCACCAGCATGTAGTTGGTGTACTTTTCGCCCGCCAGCGACACCGAGTTGATGGCCAGCCCGTAGAACACGAACGTGCACGTGATCCACCACCACGAGCAGATGGCCAGCCGCGTCATGATGATGGGCGAGTGGAACACCTGCATCCACAGCCCCTCCTCGGGCTTCTCGTCCTTCTTCTCCACCGGCTTCACCTTCTCCTCTGACAACTGCTTCATCGTCTCGTCCGACAGCGTCACTTTGTTCATTTTCGCTGCCCTCATTATAATCTCTACCGCCTCTTCTTTTCGTCCTTTCGACAACAACCACCGGATACTCTCAGGCAGCAGGTATATGTACAGAATGAACAGAATAGATGGAGGGTACGCCACTAGGATGAAAGTTCGCCAGTACTGGAAAGTCCTGGCGAGGAGAGCGAAGCTGAGTCCTCCGAGCACTAACACGATGCCTAGGTAAGCAGTAGTGATGACTCGTTTATCCTGGCCTAGCAGCTCGATCACTGGAAAGGGGAAAAAAAAAGTTAACCTCATGATATCAAATATCACGCCAGTTCTTCGTAGTTAGGCTCTTTAGCACTATACTTACTCAGAATATAGGCTGCAGGGAAAGCGCTGGCTCCGGCGACAGTCTCCAAGAACTCGACTGCGATGTACATCTCGTAGGAAATAGAAAACGCCTTCAGAGAACCGATGACACCAACCAGTGTGCAACTCAAGATCAGCGCTCGCTTTCTGCCCCAACTGAAAAAGAGCAAATAAATGGTCGTCAATAATAATTTTATGTGTTTTAATAACTATGGGTGTAATACAGTTTCATAAATGTTAATAGCTTATTTACCATATAAAACGATCATAAAACCGACAAGTGTTAGGAAGTCATTATTTTACCTAGAATCTAGGTTTATTTATCAAGGTCTTAGAATCCTAGATGAATAAACCTTGGAAAGGATAAAACCCTTAACCTCGCTTACTAAAGTGAATACGGAGAACGATGCTTACCGGTCGGAGATATACCCAAGAATGGGCAGAGAGACCAGCATGCCGATGTTGTGGATGGTGCCCACCAGGGTGCGCTTCCACTCCTGGCACGCCAGGTTGAACTGCAAGTACATACCATCGTAAATAAGACATTTTTGGAGCAGGAGATAGCAGAATCTATAGAATAGAAATATTTTTATTTGGGACAGACAGAGCACAACGGTTACAAATAACAAATGATAGAGAACAAAAGTACAGGATGCGCCGAGCGTGCCCGCACCGAAAGGGACCACCTCAGCAATTGCTGGGCGTCAGACACCCAGCGCTGGTTTCAGTTGGCATTGTTGGCACCCCGCGGTTGCAAACGAAATATATTTATTTTGTAGTTGAATTAAATATTGCAATTTGTGATATATCATTTACATAAAATCTTTAAGAATGTGCTCTAGTTGTGGTTGACCTATTTATCGTCTTTCATTCGGTAGACTTAAACCGGTCATGCAACTCCCTGATCCTAAACCTAGTCCTAGTTTCTGTACAATTTATAACTTCTTTTGGTGTACAATCAAGTTTATTCTATTCTATTCTATCCCGGAGCAACCTTTACGAGGGCTAGAATGTCAGTTTCTCTAAGCCTTCAGGCATCACACTACCTACTGTGTCGTATTTAAACATCGATTGAAATGATAACTATGCAGCATCATCGACTACAGGCATCAGGGCTGATGCGTGGTGACACGACGCCGGTGAGGGCAGTGATCCGCGACCGCTCCAATTTGGCGCTTTATCAGAGCGCGATCAGCCACTGTTCTCAATGCCCGTGACCAATGCACTGCGCACAGCCATGAATATCAACTAGCTGCTTACTGTGACCAATTAGAAATCATGTAGTTTTGATCAAATACCTAAAATTACCCAACCATTGTGGTTTGCTGGCTGAATCTTTAGAACTTTGTACGGTTTGAGTTATACATAGCTCCATAGGTGGGTAGTAAACTGTGAAACAACAAGTTGAATGAAATTAAATTCAATGCAATGAACCAATACAATATTATAGTAGAGTAGCATTTTTATTTTTCTTTATAAATTTTTTTGATACTTAAACATAGTTTTGTCAAGATTTTTTTAGCCAACCTGCCAGCGATTTATTATTTAATATGTTCAAAATATAAAATACTTCTCATCAAATAAACAGATGGTTGAAGGACGTGAAGGTCGTAGGTAATCGGATCTTAGACTATTAGTGCTTGTATCATATAATGCACTTATTAACTTACATACTCATAATTTCATACATACGAACCACCACCGCTGAAAATGACTCTACATACGTCAATGCATCCTCCACCTTCGGATTCTGTTACTCCGCAAGCGAGACCAGACAATAGGTCACAATAGGCAATAGTACATTTAATCAAAAGCTTTACCAACATGGTGAATAGTTAGGTTCCTTTTCATTACACACCACTACACTAGAGTCCCATAAAACCTTTCGCATATCTACTAAATCTAAATTATCGCGTACAGCCGAAGGTCATCTTCAATATACTCATGTATGAGGTGAGTGTTTGTCGTCACAAGTAATAGTTTCCGAAGTGTGAGTGCTTGACCTCGCGGGCATATCTCTGCTGGCCTACTTTACCACTTACAATGCCATACTTGGGTACCTTCAGCTTGAGAGTGCCACGTATTGACACTAATATTTTCATACCACTGGATAGGTGCAGTTCTATTGATTCTTAAAGATTTGAATGCAATGAACGCCATCCAAAACTTTTAACTGAAATCATGCCAAGTACAACAAGTATTGTCTTCTCATATTATTATAACTGTTATAGATGCTTAAAATTTCATGTCATTGTTTAATTTAGGTATATCTATTTGGTCATTGTTATACATACATAATTAATCTATAAACTATAGTTACGTAATCAATATTTTTTTATTAACTCATGCATTTATAAATATTATTTTTTTATATTTGTATATCTGTAACTTAGGTCAAATACGTCTCAGTCTGTATCTGTCACTATAACAACTCCTGTACTATATGTATGATAAATAATTGATTGTAAATAATGAAAGAGTCACATTTATTTTTTTATCAAATAAGTAGGTCAAAAGTAAACTTTCAATGACTAGTTATGTATAAATCTATCCACTGAAAGGTAAACAATACGAATACCTATTACCCACACTATATTAAAAGAACATAAAACAGTATAAACAATAATAGTGACATTGGTTATGTAAATTGTGTCATTGTTCGAGGCATACACAACATATACACGCGATTGATTTGATCTGCCTAACCTACACCTGCGCACGAGACTGAAGCCAATGTAAATGAAAACTAACAGTAGATCCACTAGCTACATAAGATTAATTATGATACTGTCACTACTTTCTAAATTCTAGCTCTTCTTAATTGGCAAGTTTAGTTTCTATTATATGTGACTTAGGAAAGAATTGCGAAGCAAATGTTATTTTTTGGGTAGGTACAAACAGGGGGCATAGCTACCGCAGAATCAGCCGTATCAATTTTACAGGGCCCCCAAATTAAAGGGGCCTGGACACGTACAATAAAAATAACCCTCAATAATTTTCGATGTAGAGCCCCTTTAGAACTAGCTACGTCACTGGATACAACTGCATCCAATAACACTGAAACTAAAACTAGCAAACATCTACTTTTAACTTTAAATTTTTAACTTCGCGTACGAGTTATCCTTCTGCAGAGTTAGTTTCTGTGTAGGCACGCGAATTATGCAAGTGTGAAGTCAAGGCGGCCGCGGCCGTCTGTTAGTTCAATATCAAGAGAGCTGGTCCCTTTCGCTTTGTGCTCTTATCGGCGTGCGGTGCGTGTGCCAGTGTACATGCCTCTCCACACGCCCTCCGCCTTTATCTGCACAAGTATGCGCACACAGACGATGCACTGTGCGCGGTGATGATGAGATGGTTGATAGTTTTTTTTAGGTGGGGAATCATCAGAATAACTTCTCTCGCTCTTGGGCAGAGCGGAAGGGCGTGTCAGACTTTTACTTATTAAACCCCGGTTTCTTTTTGCTTTCGTTTCAGGGTCTCGGGTATTCCTTTCGGAAGACGGTTGATGGTTAGTGACCCTGACTGCTATTCTGAAAGTAGTGGGCTCAAGTCTCACCCAAGACAAATGATTGTGTGAAGAGTACGATCATTTGTTCTGTGTCTGGGTGTAATTTATCTACAATTTGAATGTATTTAGAAGTATACATATAAGTAGATAATAATATGTTTATCAGTTGTCTAGTACTCATAACACCCCAGACGGTTGTCCTTTATCTAACATTCCTGCATCTTGCATTGTAAACCTTCAATGAGAAGATAAATCCTCTATAAAGGTCAATGTTGCCAAACTGCTAAATATTTCAACGTGTAGCTAAGTGAATCTCATTGAACACAACTAGTGTTGAATTTCAATGAACTTAGGGTAAAAAAATCTATGATCTCGGCACGGTAGGTAGGTGTATAATAGTGTAAATGATGATGATATTTTGCGCACGGGTGCGTCTGATGTGCGTCTTCCGGTAGACGGTGACGATCAGTAGCGTCACGTGTCAGTAATAGTTCGGCGACGCGACGGAGCAGGTAATTATAACCCCCACAATAATAAACAAGTGGTTTACGATGATGATATGATGGGCTATAAGTTGTAGGACTTGTAGGCTGAAAATACGCAGATATGGAAACAAAGCAAGGCCTGTTCAAAATTTGTGTAGCGAAGCCGATTCCTCTGCTTAATACATTCATTGGGCGTACACCTACTAAATGGGATTCCTTGTTAGCTTGCTGGTTTGTGTTTTTACACCGATACAACCTAGAGGTCTTTAAGTCATGAGCGCATAGGTTACTTCTAGGCAAGCGTGCTTAATCGTCGACCTCATTGTCGCTTACCATGAGGTGAGATAGTGGTCAAACGCGAGCCTATCGGTATTGAAAAAAACATGACCACCATGGAAACAGAAGACGCGAACAAAATACTCGTAACTGATTGCAAGAAGTTTTTTAATACGTGATGTCTAAACGAGAAAAAGTAATGCAACCTTGTGTTTGCAGAATTAAGATAGAAATGCCGAATGCACTGTGCAGGTCAACAACGTGCTCAGCATTTTATATACAAATTATAACAGCTGACGCCACAAACCTCAGCGACGATAGTGTTGTTGGACTCGTAGAGCCACTGGTCGCAGGTGGCGAGCTCCTCGCCGAAGGCGGTGCCCTCCTGGCACGGCAGCTGCGGGTCGAGCGGAGCGCGCCGCGAGCAGCGCGACTCGATGCTGCCCGAGGGCAGGGCGCCCTCCAGCCAGGGGGGCGAGTACACCGTGCTGTTGGACGCCTCGCATTCCGGGACCACGCATCTGAGGAACAAGAGGAATGATTATAGAAATATGATATTAAGTGAATTAGAAAAAGCATACCTATTTTAAAGGCATTAATAAATTGCTCTTAAATACGTAGAAGAGATTTTAATTGAGGTGGTAACCTTAGTGGAGAAGGATGAAAATTTTATTGAGTTCTCCCGCTTCGCTCGTTCACTAGACCCCGACATCCCCTTCTAACCTAACCTGTTCAAGTCGGGGTGCCCCATGTCCCAAAGTGATTAAATTGTGGAGATCACTTCAGCACTAATTAAACACAAATTATCCCATTTTTATTCACTGTAATCTACAACAACATAGTGCTTCTAAAAAATGCTATGCGTATTGCAGACATCAGTAATACCTGCATGGAGTGACTAACTCGCAGATCAGACTTTAATGACATTTGGGATACTACTGAACTTAGATCATTAGATGACGCTCTCTAACTCCAGGTACCTCATACAAGTTAAAGAGAGCACAGTGGATGAATAGTCAGACCAAAATCGTATAACTATTTTGGTTTCCAGCATGCCACATCGTCTTAGTGAAGTGATGCGGACTCGTGGAGGAAATACAATGTTTAACACGTTTTGTCAAGATAAACCGCGAAATGTATTTCTGTAGTCATAAAATAGAAGTGCTCTTTTAGTATTTAATTAAAACCAAAGTACAAAACGTGATACCTATGTATTTTCTTTTATGTATTGTTCAGTCGTCTACAACATAGTACCATAGTTTTAAGAATTCATGTATTTAAGAAACAGGATCTGCCACCATTGCGGCAATAGCACCAGCTCTATGTAAAGTGGTTAGGATCCACGAAAGACATCTACTATTGGACATAGGCCTCCTCCTAGCGTCGCCAAAACGACCGGTCCTATGCGTCTCGCATCCATCGGATTCCTGCGACCTTCGCCAGGTCGTCGATCTGATCACGTAAGTCTGATATGATCACGTAAGGAAACTCCGAGCATAGCCCTTTATATTGCCCTTTGGGTGACTTTAAGCCTTCTGATGAGGCCTAGTGTGAGCGACCACGTTTCGGATCTATATGTCATCCCCGCAACACACACTGGTCATAGACTTCTGTCTTGAGGCACTGTGGTATGTTGGACGAGAAGATACCGTGTAGCTTCAACCCTGTCGGATTCGACGATTGACCTTTTTCTCGAAGTTAGATCTACCCAACCGGACCGTCTGTCTACAATTTCGTTAGTTTCGTAATTAGTTCTTAGTTAATTCGGTAGTTCGGATACTTAATCGATAATGTCAAAACACCGTAGTACCACCTGAAGAGCGACCGCTGGTGACACAGCCTGATGGCTGTACTGCCCGTAGGGGCCCAACAGGGTCGTAGCGTACTGGGGCTATGGGTTCGCTTCTGAAAAGAAAACCCGGAGCCCTGGAACGAAGGAACATTACGAGTGGATTTCAGTAAAAGTCTGACACGTCCTCCTGCTCCGCCCAAGAGTAGGAGAAGTCATTAGATGATTTCCTACCTAAAAATAATAAGCCTGAGTGCAGATGGTGAAAGAGTCACGACTCACAACCAGCTCGTAATGGTCCCGATAACACAGTACCTACGTGCCTCAATATTACTATTAACTAAACGTTACGAGTATACAGTGCAAATATGTATGTGAGGATGACGCAGTACCATAAGTATTTAGTCGCAAAACATTAGAACGCTGGACGCTATAAGCACAATGATAAGCAGGTTGTTACGGTCACGGGTAACTGCGCCCGCGCCGACGTCGCGACGGTGATGCACACACATTGTCAGCAATGGCTGGTGAACAGTTGTGGGAATAACACAGTGTTGTGTTCGACACGCAGAATGATGCCTCTGCAGTTAGGCTTCGTGTGGCTACATAAACAATCGACCACCTCCCTGTAACGCAAAGCAAAGAAGGAACATACGAGTGGGTTTTAGTCCGTAAAAGTCTGGTACGTCCTTAAGCTCCGCCCAAGAGCGGAAGAAGTCATTAGGTCATTTCCCATCTAAAACAACCTCTAGAAACATAACAACAGAATCAGATCCTTACTAATTAATACTCACACTTGAAAAATAAATCCTAATCAAATAAGGCTTAAACTGAATAAGACAATGCTCATCAGCTTATCATTGTGAAATATTCGTTTTTGTCATTGTAGGTACGTAGAAACATCAGAAACTTGAACGTGAACGTTTTGGTTTCAGTTTACAAGAACCGGCGGCACTGTCCCTGTCCTCAAGTTTATTCTAAATTAGGGGAATTAGGCTCAGCGGGCATGACCAGTTTTACTCAGATACTAGCTTCTGCCAGCAGCAGCGCCCGCCGGAAAATATAAAATTTGAACCCCCGTTTCATACCTTTACGGGGGTGAACTTTGGAATATCCTCTCTTAGAGCTCGCCTACGTTATAATAGGAAGCCTCGTGCAAAATATGTTCCTAGTTAAAGTACTTTCGGCTGTGCTTTGATAAGGCAGACATACAACATGTAACATAATTAACGCACTTCCTCTTGAAAAATAATCGGCTGTTCTATACATTTTGACGAAATAAGCGATCATAAATGTAGGGAACAGCTGATATTTTTTTCTCGATTTCAGGTTTGGTCCCATAGTAAAAGTTGTTTATAATGATGAATACAATGACCCCCCAGAGGATGTGCGTTAATTATGTTACATGTTGTAGATACACATATACCTACAGGGTGTTTGCTGCATCGTCTACCAAATTTAAATGGTCGTCTGAAGGGGCCATCTGCTATCCTTTCAGACCCTGAAACACTCCTCATATCATGTGGATTTTTATTCATCGGCTTTTTATTGATTTATAGACCAAAAGACCCAAATTTTAAATTCAAATATACATATATTTTTAATCCACATCAAAATCCTTTGCGCAGTTTTAAAGATCTAAGCATTATATGGACAGACAGCGGGAAGCGACCTTGTTTTATACTATGTAGTAATAGTGATGATGATTTTACAAAAAATTTGGTATCATTGAAATTACAAATCTTTATAGGTAATTAAAATTAAGAGGAATTCAAAAACTAGAGTGCGTCTAATGAAAGCGCGACCTGGAGATTTTTTTAAATTTAATTGACAACATTCTTCAGCCGCAACTGTAGGATATAAAAAAATTATGAAATGTCAAGACTAGTTAGTAGTTGGTACCACATACAAAATGTTTGGATTTAACCTCTTTTTCTCAGGTCGCGCTTTCATTAGGCGGACTAAATTCCAAATACGCTCAAAAGAAATCTTACTGGGATGTGTTCTTGTTCGTTTAACTACGAACAAGAACTATAACTACAATTATGTATAAATATTCGCTAACAACAAAATGCCCGTCATTGGTTCCGCCGCGCTCGATAGATGGCGTTGTGCAGCGCTCCTGAATGGCGCTATGGTTTCGTTACACACCGCACTACAAGTGTTATAATTGCTGACTTGTGTGTACCACCCATTTACTTAGACTATCTTCAACAAATTTTTGACAAATCAGTCTTAATAATAAACTTGTAAAAGGCTGGTTTTATTATCTTTTATTGCGCTTCTATTTATAACTGACTTCAAAAAAGAGGAGGTCCTATGATTGGCTGTACGTATTTTTTTAATGCAAGTTAACCGACGTATCGGCCAACTGTCATTTTGTATTTTATTGAAAACTTATACACCCGTTAGAATTGGTATTGATCCCGTTAACATTTTCTTATGACCTGATTATGAATTTCGAAGTTATGGAACAGAACTCCTCGTAGGATCATGCAAAGATGTCGTAACAAGTAAAATTGCTTTGTTTATACGCTTAGTAGATGACTGAAAGAAAGATAACGGGAGGAAGAAGGAAAGGCGGTACTTACCACAACTAAAAAGTCGGTGTTAAATAACGAAAAAGCACAAGTATTATAAATAGAAACACCGACTTCCGAAATTAAAAATACTTTGTACTTTTTAGTGTATTTTTTTACTATTGAAGTCGGTTATATTTTTATTGTAAATAGTTTTTTTTACCTATCACATACCCACAAAACGAGACACAATAGTAAAACAATAGTAAAACAATAACAGCGCGGTCTCATAGGACCGGTCGCGGATTCATGAACTAATATACTTAATGTAACGTTTAAAAAATTATACATATATTTTTTAGAAATAACACATGGTCCAGTTAAATATAAGAAAATTAACATTGAAAATCTTAAGTAATAAATACACACATTTGTATAATTTGGGTCTTTTTTCAACAAAACTATAAAAAGATCCTACCTACAAATGTTACCTTTGTACAAATGTTTAAAAATTATGTTTCCTTATGTGTATATTTGTGTGTACATAATTTGTAAAATAAATAAATAAGATCGACTTTAAAAAAAATACAGAGGGCATTAAGAGTGTTTAGGTCTAAAAAGATAGCAGATGGCTCCTACAGCCAACTATTTCAATTTGGCATACGATGCCAAACACCCTGTACATTAGGAAGGTAATTTGTTTTTCTATCAACACCTCCTTAATAGGCATTGCTTATGTCACATATTAGATGGCAGCTGATGACTGCCCCGTTACAACCACACACTCGTAAATCAAAGTGAATACAATGTTATAATGCTGCGGTCAATGAATAGTTTCCGTCTCTTCCATATCGATAGTCTCAATAGAAACAATGGGTCCTCACGACAGGTGCACGAATGGTAACGACGCATGATGTGTGTCTTCTCGAGCTCTCGCTATTGCGCACTAGTGCGGTCAGTGTAACGATGTGTTATTGATGTCACGCCAACAGTAGTGTTGACTTGCGGACGGTAAACAGACATCGTGCTATTTGGACAGGCTGTTTTTGCCACTCTTGTGGTCAGAGTGACCTCAGGAGCCGTGCGGACACGTTTTTCGTTAACATTAATCATTTTGAAGTTCATCAAGGACAGTATTGATAGAACTCGCACGTGTTGCTAATCGAGTGATAGTTAAAATTTCCTTATTTGTACTTATATTTCTCAAACATATCATTTGTATTAGTAAATTGTCTTTCAATTATATCACAGATGACGTAAAAAGTAGAGTTTCCAACATAGGGATAAAGCTGTCTTTGTCTTGGGCGGCTTAAATTCCTCACTTCACTCAGGTTTCTATATTAACTCCCTAGCGATGCTTGGGAGTTGATTATATAAATCCCTCACTAACGTTCGGGATTAAAACTTCGAAACCTTCGTTCAAAGTTCAAGCCTCACAATGCTTGGGAGTTATACATATTGATCCCGAACGCTTCCATAATCTACTATTAATGACATCAAAACAAGAGAAGGAAAACGTCTTGTGTCACAGATATCTGCTGCAAATAATTATTTCGTGTGTGATTTTCCTTAAAACTTTATTGCCACTTAGGTAAAAAGTGTTGCCCTGTCCTATAAGATTAACACGACACGCGTTAGAAAAAATAACAGACTTTGACCTCACATTAACGTTACTTGGTATTCCACATAACTAGTGGGCCCTGGCGGAAAACTATTCAGGAAGTCGCCAGTCGGATTCATCTGCCACGGCTATTGTCTAAATCTTATCTATACATCTCAATGAGGTGACCAATTATTTGATATAATTTTCCTTATTGTCTAACCAAAACACTTTATGCCCATAACAAATAAGTATTATGTTTATGTTTATCCTCCCACAAGGTGGACTGATGACCTGGTAAGGGTCGCGGGAATCTTATGCATGCGAGACGCACAGGACCGGTCGTTGTGCGACGCTTGGACGCATAGGCCTCCCCGGCCTATGTACAGCAGTAGACATCTTTCGGCAAAAAATTTGATGATGAAGAAATATTATGTTTTGCAATAAATTGACTAGAATTGTATCGTCTACCGGTTTTATTGAAATACTTATTTATTAAAATAAGGTCATATCTACACGGTCCTTATAACGAACACCTATAAAGAACATAAATAGACAGCCCAGGGGCTAGGGCATTCAATCCGGAGTTCCGGAGTTTCGCAACTCCGGAGTTTCGGAGCGATTTTAAGCATTTTTTAAATCCGGAGTTGAAATAGAAAACCGGAGTTGAAACCGGTTTTCGAAAATCATGTAAACATTATTTACAAAACGACGAAAAATGCATCTTAATCCTTAAGCGTACGTAACCAGTTGTTAGAATCCTTCTTAAGTCCTTAGCACAACACTTCGGTATTATTCGGTAGTTTGGAGTTCTCTTTCTGACTAATCTTTAAATGCCTTATTGTTTCGAAGAACTTCGATCTCAAAAAAAGTAGATTTAATAGGTACCTTTAAATTCATGATTATTATTTTATTATTATATTGTAACTTGCCAAACAAATGTTTATTTTGTATCATTGTTGATTGTTTTAATATTCTTCTTCTTCTTCTGCCTGGCGTTAATCCCGACCGTTGCCAGGGTTTGCCTTCCTGCTAAGCTTACTCCACTTTGCGCAATCTTCAATATCCTTCCCAGTAAGGCCATTGGCTCTCATGTCGGACTTGACGACGTCCAGCCAGCGCTTGCGAGGGCGACCACGGGGCCTAGCCCCAAGCACAGCCATATCCATGCATCTCCGGCCGACGTACTCCCTAGGGCGGCGCATGATGTGGCCATACCATCGCAGACGACACTCTTCCAGTTTTTCCCCCACGTCACGGACACCAAGACTACCTCGGATGAATGAGCTGCGTATTCGATCGGATCGCGTTACGCCGCTTATCCACCTCAGCATCTTCATCTCCGTGACGTGAAGCTCCTGGGTGTGTCTGCTTAATGCCGGCCAATACTCGCTACCGTACAGGAGGACCGACCGTATGATGCAAATGCATCATACGGTCGGTCCTCCTGTGTAACGCCCCCGAGGCTCGGGCTCGGGGGCGTTTTGCCCAAGCCGCGCCTATACGTGCTTGGACATCGTCATCCACGTAGCCAGACTCGTGCAGCACGGATCCAAGGTACCGGAACTTATCGGTCTTTGTAACCAAATCCGAACCTATTCAGATAGTGTTTGAATCCGTGCTGCCACAGGACATGTACTCGGTCTTCGTCACATTTAGTCTTAGACCGCCGTTTTCCAGCGTGTCCTTCCAAATGTTGAGTTTGCGCTCAAGATTGGCTTTGTTCTGGTTAACGAGGGCGATGTCATGTCATTGTTTTAATATTATATAATGCGTATTAGTTGTCTATTATAACGTCTGCCTGTAAGATGGTAAAGAAGAACAGGCAAAAAAAACCCAGACCCGACAGAAAAGTAACATACCTCAGTTTTTTTGTTATTATTTATATAATCATATTATATAGTTTTTATATTCGGAATCAATGGCTAACACCAAAATATTGCCTTATGTTTTTGTTCAGGCTTTACACTAAAAAAGTACAAAATGCCTACGTATCTACACAATTCGTAATGTATGTAACTAAATGACGATAAATAGTTATGGGATGTATCCAGGAGACCTGGAGATACAGCTGTATTATATAATTTTTGAACTCCTAGTACAACATTCAACTTACGATTTTTTTTTAAGGTGGTTTAAAATCATGTAATGGAGGAGCTCGTGGCTAGATAATAACAGCCGCATGGGTCGATCTTCAAGGTTAAGCAATGCTTGCCAAGGTTGGTCTATGGATGGGTGACCATAACGGCTTAACGTGCTTTCTGAGGCACGGAGGAAACTCGTTATGTTCAGATATTATATTCAAAAAAAAATCGTAAGTTGAATGTTGTACTAGGAGTTCAAAAATTATATAATACAGCTGTATCTCCAGGTCTCCTGGATACATCCCATAACTATTTATCGTCATTTAGTTACATACATTACGAATTGTGTAGACAAGTAGGCATTTTGTATTTTTTTTGTGTAAACCCTGAACAAAAACATAAGGCAATATTTTGGTGTTAGCCATTGATTTCGAATATAAAAACTATATAATATGATTATATAAATAATAACAAAAAAACTGAGATATGTGACTTTTCTGTCGGGTCTGGGTTTTTTTTATATGGGACGTGACCGTTCTTCTTTTTAAACAAAATGTTTCTTTTTTAATAAAAATAATTAGTATTCATGCCAAACAAATGGTTATTTTTTATGATTGTTGATTGTTTTAATATTTTATAATGCTTTTTAGTTGTCTATTATAACTTCTGTCTGTCAGACAGCAAATTTTTAAACAAAAACACTGATTCCTTTGCAAATAAAACTACTATTGATTAAAATAAAGGGCCTTTTTATTTATTTCTAAAAAACTGTCAACTCCGGAGCCAACTCCGGAGTTCCGGATTTGATTGCTCAACATCGTAACTAGCTCCGGAGTTGGTAACTATCCGAGTTTGAAAGCCCTACCAGGGGCGTCGAGTTGACCCTATCGATACAGAGCCGTGATAAAGCACCACGCTACACAGCTTGGTTGCCACAGTGACGGTTTTATTTATTTATCATTTAAGTACTTTAATTTAGGTGCATATATTATGGGTGCATACAAAAAACATAATAAAGAAAAACTTTTATCTAAAACACAAACAATGTGCGGCCTTATCGCATTCCGCGATCTCTTGTCACCTTGTCTCTCAATTTCTTTTACTAGCTGCTCTATGAATTTTTGAAATAACCAAAGTAACTTCTTTAAAATATTAATGATTGTATGTTTTGTAGGTATACCTAGCTACAACAAGTACAAGTACTGCAAACGGGATTGCACTTGACAGGTAAGTTAGTTTAATTTAGAAAATAAACATAAGAAAGAACAAGCTATCTCTACTTTGAGCTAAACTCGCCTATGTACAATTCGTCCGTTATAAGTTGGCGAGTGTGAAGTTAGGCTCTGCGAATTTTGGCGCTTGAAATATCGTACAAAAATAAAGGTTTTAAAAAAATTTATGCAGTTTGCAGTTCTTATTGCTAACCTTCTTATTATTAACCTTTATTTTTGTACGATATTTCAAGCACCAAAATTCGCAGAGCCTAACTTCACACTCGCCAACTTATAGCGGACGAACTGTAGGTACTTAGACTGTGTTTTCCACTTATATGTATGAACATATGAATTATGAAAAAACAGGTACGTCCCACCTTAGCTCTTACGAAGAAAACTAAATCTATAAGTAATTCTATGAATAGCCAAACATACGGGCGTTGAGTCCTAGTTGTGTCACTGACCCCTCGATACGTCTCCTCACCACGTCGTGTCACTATCACTCGTCCCACCCAAGTGACGGACAACAGTTCAGTCGTTGGCCCTCAGGACCTCCAAGTGCCAATAATTGCCGTCTGCTGTCCCAGGCTATTCAATTAAAATACGCGATAGTAGACACTTTTAGAACTAGCTGTGATTAATGGCGCCTCGATACAGGCCATTCACTCAAGTAATCTATTAATAGATACCTGATTGCAAGTGAAATGCACTCTTCAAGTAATTATGTCATATCCAGATAAATAAATAGGTATGTATAAGTAATATGAACAAAATAAGAATATAGGAGATAATAATTTCATTAATGAATTGACGTTAATTAGAAAGAGATTTTCTTTCGAACATTCTCATCAATTACCTATGTTCTTTAAATCGTGCGTGAAACACAATGCACCACCGACCCGGGCCTAGCCATTTTCTGCTAGCCCGCGCCTACAGTGACCGCGAAGCGCCCTGCAACTTCCAACGCCCAGAGAATCTCCTGTGGTGGTTGGAGTGAGAGGATTGCCGCTCCCTCACACTTTTCACCACCTCCTTTGCTGTTGTTTTCGTCAGTTGTTGTTCGAAAGAGTTACCACGGGTCTGGAACGCAAAGCGCTGAAGGAACAAGTGAATTTAAGAGTGGGAGAAGTTCTTTGATGACTTTCCATCTCAAAAGCATGTTGCTGTGCCCTATTAGGGTCTATTATGATTCACGATCCTGCCTGTTGTTTTCATCTTACATATTAGTGGATGCTAATAAATGAAGGTGACTCTTATTTATCACTTTTATAACATTTGGAAAACATTACTTATAGACACGGGAAAACCGATGATGGAAAATAACATTTTTTTGCCGAATGGAAGTGTCCACAAGCTTTTGACAGCATTGTCACAAGGTCAAACCGCTGAGCACTCGTAGAGGCACTGCACCCACAGCTGTCAGCACTAACACGTGAGTGAACCGGCACGTGTCCGATCAACATCAACTGTAGCTAAGAAGTCGTCTACTGTTTGTAAACATCGAGCAACTCCAGCCAACTGCGAGCGACGCAGCTACTGTACTATTGTTCAATACTTATACATTCCGTGTACAATCCTAACTAATATTATAAAGTGGGAAAATGTGGATGTTTGTTACTTAATCAAGCAAAAATGGCTGAATGGATTTGGATGATATTTGGCATGCATATGGCCTTTGACATGGAAAAGAACATAAGCTACCTTTTATCCCGATTATTTTTTCTGAAGTCCTCGCAGACGAAGTCGCGGGTAGAAATTAGCAAAGAATAAAGGAGTCTGCCCAGTACGCCGAGTCATACCCTCGGTTATAGGAAAACTTATAGAAGCAAGTCAGAGAGAAAATTCATGCTCTCATAGAAATCTCACGTTTTTATGTGGGAAGTTATCTGGTTGACTTTTGCAGTCCTTGAGCGAAGCGGGAGCGACTAAAAAGATAGGAGTGGGCTCCTATGTCTCTTTGGATTCATTTCTACTTAATCCATGGATTAAGACCTCACTGTCGTTGCCACTTCATGTTATAGAGACTATACTGTCCAAAAATGCCAGTGTTCTTATCATAAGCCGAATAGTCCGTGTGAACTCCGTGGAGTCTGCGAATATGATCAATTGTATGTAAATCAGTCGTCGTGTGCCGACTGGATGGTGTACTGTAATGATCCATTGTTACTGCCCATAATTACACCGTCGGAATACTTGCTGTTCCATGATCATTGTAATCTTCATTTGTTTCATATTTTTTATTAAATGTAATCGTGGTGATGCTAGAATAAATTAATCTGCTGTTTTTGGAGCAAATAAAATTGGCTGTTTTTGTCCAAACAGAACCAAGATAGAGACTAGAACTGATAGTTCTTGTAAGTTTCTATCGCACTAAACAGACACACCATTATCATACAAGCAGGAAAACTAATAGTAGACGAAGGAAATCCACTCATTAATATCCATTAATATCGCCTGTCGCGGTCGCCTATAAGTCCTAATGCGGTAAGCTCGGTCGGCTGGCACCGGTCGGAACCGGGTCGTAAGCGGACCACGGACGATTTGAGGAAAAGTCCGCTGCAAGTGACGCAAACGCTAAATACCGTTTCTCTCTGGCGTCAACACTCACCCACTTTTAAGGTGGGATATCCTCGATATGACTTCTCCCGCTCTGGGCGGAACGGGAGGGCATGTCAGATTCCTACTGACTCAAACCCCTACCCCTATCCTTCTTTGCTTTCATTCTAGGATCCCGGACCTCGGCGTACGGTACTTCACCTATAGTTCCCCTGAGATTTTGAATAAAACAAATCTTATAGACGACTAGCTAGCTTCTGCGGATTCACCCTCGTAATAGTAGGTTTTTCCATACAAACTATGGACATCACAAATGGGGGGTGAATTTCGAAAATTGCTCTCCTAGTGTTCGCCCACAAAGGAAACCTTTTGCAAAATTGCATGTTCCAGTTTCGGCTGTGCGTTGATATGTCAATCAGTCCATTTCTACTTTTATACAATCCAGTAGCAGATAATCTAGTAATTGAGATAAAGAGATACCGGTCGGCCGAAATATCTACTTCGAAGCCGCGCAGTAATTCTCTTTAAGCATCATACTCGTACAGTTAGGTATTGCGTATTTTTTCGTGCATGCGCGATAGTTCAAGAATGCTAAATTCAGAGTGACAAACATATGTACATTATTATGCCTGTGCTGTAAACTTGCTTAACTAACCGTCTGAACATCTCATTACTGACAATTGTTGGAGTTACCTTGACACCGCGAAAAAAGTTGCGGTCGTAGTTCGAGTAGCAGGTTATCTGCTTGACAAAGACACGTGCTTCAAGCTCAGAGCTACATAATTTTTTTTTATTGTGTATAGTCTCACGTTCGATCACTATCTCACGTGATGGTAAGCGATGATGTGCATATTTAGCAATTACCTTATATTTTATGATCTACGTGTGGCTATGAAAAATATAAGTACGAATAATTTACATTTTACCGTACACCAGTAATATTACTCTTTTGTTATGGTACATACTTAGTACAAAGGAACACAGTGTCTTCTTCTTTAGTTTAAGTTATTATAGTCTACCTAAAGTTGTCTGGTAAGTATCGCTGTCATCTATAATACCACCATTATATCCGTAGATTTAAGTTTCTGTATGTTAATTATTTGATGTGCAACTAAGTATGATATCATCAAATAACTCTTCCCGCCCTGGAGGAGGCAAGAGGGAGTGACAGTTTTTTTCTGGCTAAAATCCACCCGCATACCTTCAGTAATTAACCTATGCGTACCAGAGTCCCAACAACTCTTTAAAACCATCCTAAAGTGACAAGCCTGTATTTCCTATAATGTCAAGTGTAAATTGTGTTCATGGAGTCATAGCTCTCGTTAGTCGTTGTCGCAAGTCGCAGCGAGTCACGGTCGCGTCGGGCGACAATGAGCTTCTACTAGTGCCTTGCGAGACATAGCCGCCACTGTCGCAAACCTGTTAGAGACAGAAGGTTACGGCTACTCTACTGCGTTAAACCTCTACATTACTTTACGTCGGTATCAACTGTTCTGCTGATCAGTAGTAAATCTAACACCCAGTTCGACTGCGGAGCTCCTGACCAGACCCTGGCTCACGTTTACTGTCCATTCATTGGCTTAGTTAAAGCCTTTCACAAGGCCACTCAATATTTTCTGTACGTAGTAAATAAGTAAAGGTATTTATGAGCTAGGTACTTACTAAATCATCAAGAACTCTACGACATTGCAAAAAATCGTTATTCTGTGTAATATAGTAAATAAGTAAGCGACTAAACGCAACTGTCATTAGAGTTTGCTAAAAAAGAAGAGCTGATTAAATACTGACTGATTGTATCAGCTTAAAAAAGCGAACAGTTACGATAGTTTGTTCTGCCGCACGCCATCTCGGCCAGTCGTGTGCGGTTCATCGAGAGCCTCGAACCGTGCACAGGTTGTAGTTTTTACAAACAACCACAAACGAACGTCTAATGATCACTGAACAATGACAAGCAAAACGTCAACGCATTTGAATAAATGAGTCTACTATTACAACTCGCTGACGAGCGCTACGCTTATACTTGACCCACGGCTTCACTTGCCACTAAACCGTCAAACTCTTCACTCAAAATTTTGCACACGATCCTGGGACATCGTCTATGACCTGCACCTATGACCTATGAATGACTTGTATAGACAATTCAACCGTGAAGACCCTGAACTGATACGTGACTCAAATATTTTGCGCTAGGTTTTTTCTTCGGCTTCGCTCTGATAGTGAATTAAATTGAGCAATTTACCTAGTACCTACCTAGATAACTACGATGTCATTCAACCATCCCTATTTACTAGCGATGGACGATTCTGAGATGTTTAAACAATCGAAAGAATCAGATTCGATAAAATACACAATTGAATCGTCGTTCTACAAAAGAACGAAAGGTTTTTCGATTGTTTCGGAGTCAACGGAATCGATCGCTAGTTTTAGATGGTTCGAATCAGTCAATCTCACTCGGAACTCTAAACCATCAAGGAAAACTCGCGAATTCACGAGTCAGACTCGAGTCTAACTGCCAATTTCTTCACCAAACGTAACAACCAAAGTAGCAGCCAAAGTAACGTCATAAAGTAATAGTAACGGTTAAATACGTTTCTTCACAATTTTAACTGTTAGTTTTGTCCTTAACTTTAACTGCTCATTGAAAGGCTGTTAAATCCAAAGTCACTGTCATTTTGACAAAATTGTATAGGTTTCACTGCGTTTATCCCTACATTTTATTTTAGTCGACTTTTAATTTAGCTGTCACTTGGATGAAAACATTGACAAGATGACAGTTGCTATTGACAACAGTAATGGTCAAGGAAAAATTATTACTTTAGTTTTAGCTTTAGCTTTTTTGAAGAAATTGGCCGTTAGTCGAAACAATTGAGAACGATCGAGATGTTCAAATAATCGAATAAACCCTCTCGCCGTCGCACATGGCTACTATCCACTAGCGTAGTAGTCACACGCAGCAGAAGAGGATAAGAGTAAATGTGTGATCGGAAATGCGCGTTGGCAACGTGGGCATTAAGACAATGCGTGCGATTACGCGATCTGGGTCAACGTCCACGTGCGCGCTAACGAAGCGCATCCGCGCTGCTTACCGCTTCATTCAGAAGACGGAACTCGTAGATACGATCGACAAATATTACGCACGTCCAGTTAAGGCAATATTCCTGTGCATGCGCAGCTAGTGACAAAGCACGAGCCACAAATCTTGCTATGCAATTACCGTCCTTAAGGTGAATTTACGGAACTTTGGCCGGTAGTACGTAGATCTCTTGCCACAAGCTTGTGACCTTTTATTAAAAAACTCGAATTCTTCTCTAGCTCTCAGTTGCAGAATGTTATCCACTTAATATTAGCTAGCGCTTATTACATTATCCTCTAACGTGCTATCCCTGAACTAGATTTTTATTAGGTAGGTACTTTTTTAAATATGCATAAAATTGTACCTCTAATTTGAACAAATTGCTTATACAAATTAATTTGTTTTAATCACTGCCAACCAAATGCAATTAATGCTTTTTCATTAATTAATATGCAGATACATTGAAATGTAAATCAAAATTATTCAGCTAAGGACGTGAATGTTTTAACAGTTTACCATCAGTGACACGAGACCACGGAACTAGTTGTTCATTAATGTTAATCACAGTAATGTAAGCGAATTAAATGACAATTAACGTGAAAAGCTAGAATCAATCGAAAAGGAGAAAATAGAAACTAACTTAGTGACAGAAAACAAAGTTCATAAAAGTCCTAGTAGTTAGCAAGTCTTTACAGGACGTGGTTACTTCGGGAGTTTCCTGCACCAGAAACGCCCGGAAGTCACCATTCTATGAATTGCCCGGAGGACACGGAGCATACGGTAGAAGTGTACTCCTCTTGGGCGGAGCACAGCCATAAGGGCTGATCGACGACAAAGTCTTTTCGCGCTATGGCCTGGTGCAAGCCATGATCCGGAGCGAGGAGGAATGGCCCAGCAGCCAATGCCTTGAAGCCTACTGGGGCAATTGGTTCACTTCTGAAAGGAAAACCCGGGGCTCTGGAACGAAAGGCAAAGAAGGAACATACGAGTAGCTTTAAGTCATTAAAAGCACGTGAAAATACATTAGATGATATTCCACCAAAAAAAAATCTACAAAAATAAAAGTGACTTGATGAAAATAAATTATGTTAAATATAATTTTAATTACTTAAGAAGAGACAGAGTTTAATTACTTTGAGTAATGAGACAAATTAATCTACAAAGCGCACAAAAAAGATCAACACTTTTGAATAAGATCTGCTTATTGTGTGAAATCGCGCAGTCACCTGCAGACGCTACCTACTGTGGTACCTCCGCTAATGAAGCTAAATGACGC
This sequence comes from Mythimna separata, assembly GCA_030763345.1. Lineage (NCBI taxonomy): Eukaryota > Metazoa > Arthropoda > Insecta > Lepidoptera > Noctuidae > Mythimna > Mythimna separata. The sequence continues at coordinate 677,739 of CM061181.1, read as the reverse complement.
CGACTTACGACATGACACGCACAAACTGTTTCTCCTCACAACATGCCATTCAAAGGGGTTTTATTATGAAGCAATTTGATGCACGATACCTAACTCTGATATGTTACGTCAAAGGTACTAAGTTACCATGGTGAACTGGTGGTACCTTCATGATGGTTTCAACATCAATCACATAGAGTAAGTAAAAAGTAAGTTTTGCCTGCATTATTTTTACTATTTAAAGACAGTATTGGAGATACGATTTAACGCACGAGAAACACGATACAGAATGAATAGCAAAGATTAGACTGATTACAATATAGTGTATGTTATATGGCCTTTATTCTCTATCTGCCCCCTTTAAGCTTGCTATCGGGGTGGTGGTCAGCACAAATAGGTCTCGTTAACCACCCCGGTGGTCAATGGTACCCATTTAGTTTCTCCTGCAATCCGCTCCCTTCATGGTTATAGTGCGCTGACAAAATTTCTAATGATAATGTCCAATACGAAACAACATGGCATTATACTTCACACAGAATACAGTATCTCAGCGCATTGTACCTACTACGAATATTATTAAACCGAACAGTCTTGCCCGACGAAGATTGCAGGACTTCCTCGAGACACGGGAAGTGCAGATGACCTGTTGACATATTTATCTGAGCGCGGCGACTATGTGCAGTTGTCTCACAATGCTAGGGACCATACGAATTATTTCACGCTAGGGACAAACGATCAACAATAAAAATCGAACAAGGCAATTCGAAAACAAACCCAGTGACAAAAAAAAATATGTATTAGATTAATTGTTTTGATTGCTTTTTGAGATTTTTGTGATTTTACCTATTAGTATTTGTCAGCGGTTTTTACCCACCTAAAAATATAATGTCTATATCATGGAGTAACAGAATACTGAAAACTGGTGAAAGAATTTTTAAAACCGGAAACAATCGTAATAAAATAAATTTAAAATCAGTATAGGTAGAAAATATAAAAATACAAATCCTTCTCTTTACAATATTGAAATATTGAATTGAATTGAATTCGAATATTGTTGGTTTGTCTTTCATTTTTTATGATTACTTCATTTATAGACGAACATTGACTCGCCTTGTATGAATTATATGTGTGTACATTTAATTAATTTATCTTTACTAAACAAATTAATTACTGTTAATGAATTAAGTACAGTATTATCTGTGTTTGTACCTCCACATTCCTCCCAAGTATTTACTTTCTCAACTAACTACACGATAAGTAGGTAGGACTGAGTCCACGCGTCGGTTGCCTTGCATTATAGTAATTATTCAATTAATGTCCGGCGCAGGCGCGTCTAACGGCTGCATCAATTGCATTTGTTCCGCCTGACAGCCGCCATGAGAACTGAGATGCATTACTTATTTCGTTCCGTTTTTTTTCATGAATGAAATAGTTAGTCAATGATATGTATCAGATATGCATATTAAGGCGTCTGTACAGCAGATAGGCTCGCGTTTGATCTCTATCTTACGTGATGGTAAGCGACAATAATAAGGTCGACGATGGAGCACGCTTGCCTAGAAGAAACCTATTCACTTGACTTAAAGATTTCTAGGTATAGGCTATCAGGAAACTCAAACTCCGGCAGAGAATTCCACTCGTTAATTGTATCTACGCACAATAAATGTGTTCTCAAAACGCTTTATACGTGTGGGTGTGTATGTCCACCAAATACTGGTGGTGCAACACCGGATGTCTAGCGGTCCAATGATGGAACTGACTTGATGAAATGAAGTCGTTTTATCGTGGGAATGAGGAATATCCGATGAATGGGTCACCCATCCATGCCATCCATGGATGGGTGAGCGACGGTAAGCCATGCTTACTTCGAAAATGCCCAGTGCGGCCGTAAGTATTTAATTATGAAATAAGAGTACACGACACATTATGTATCTTCATGCTTGTTTTACAGCTTGGACCAGTCACCTAGTGTACGAGTGCACGTATAGCGTAGGTGCAACATTAGATTCCGCCGGATGTCGGACACAGTGCCTGCAATCATGCAATTAAACGAGATAACGTCTCAGATGGGAGCGTAATGATACCCCAACGCTTTGTTTCATTATCCAACAAGTACGTAAACAAATAAACACTGCTGTTAATGACTCACGTAATAATTAATCCCATGCTAAGCTTATGCATTTTGAAGAATTGAAGTGATTTAGCTAAGGACCCGATGATTTACCAATTCAATAAAACAGCACTGAACTACCTAGAGTAAACACAAGACATTACATTTTTAATAGATATAACTATTGATAGTTTTTGTAATTGTAAAACTCAAGAAGATTTAACGTGTAAAAATGTTAACAATGTTCTGTTATATTTGCTCTATAAATCTGACCACAGTTGTATGCCATAGCCGATGAATTTTCTATTTAATAAGATACTGCGGATATTATGGAGAAATTTGCTCAGGACAAAAGTTTTCAATATTAAATGCATTAAATTCTTGTGGAACTATATTATGTGTTGAGCGAGCATTGAGACCTAGCTCACTCTTCTGTATTGATATAATTTTAATGTTTTGCACATAAAACTGAAGTTTACCCTAGTTTTATGTTCTCAACGAAGAAACCTGTTTTGAAAAAAAAAGTAACCTAAGATACTCCTTGTGACATCATCTATCTGCCAGTGAAAGTCTCGGCAAACATGTGCAATGTGTAATAAACAACTCATATTTCAGACAGACGACGAGGCTTTACTAAAAACGAAAGTTGTACAAAAACCACGCGACAGTTTTTGTAAGAAACTGACCTGTGTGAATCAAACAAACCAACACAACTAGTGTAGTGTAGTAACTAACATGACGCTTCGGAGTCGATTGAGAAGCGAGCTAACAAGATCATCGGTAACAGTGCACTTAGCATCAGCCCTATAATGTTCCTACGGGTGAAACTCAGGCCTTCTCTCTAGGAGAGGGAATGGACCGTAATCCTCCGCACGGGCCCGGGACGGAGTTCGTGGATTTCACATGTCTTCGAATTTTGGGTTCTAGGACATGCCGGTTGCCAATGATGCACTTGTCAAGACAAAATTCTGGAGTCTTGAGCATCATCGACGCCGAGTTGCTGATCTGCCGGTTTTATATAATTTACATTACGAGGAGTGCGGTTTAGAATTGCACTACTTAATTCTGTCAAGTCAGTTCTACCATCGGAACTTTAGACATATGGCGTTGCGCCACCGATACATGGTGGGAGTACATTCATTGTGCGTACAGCTAAGGAGAGGAATTCCCCGCCAGCGTCTGTTTCCTGAGCCTGGGGGTCTTATAAGTCAAAGTGAATAGATTACTTCTAGACAAGCGTGCTTCATCGTCGGTCACATTATCACCTACTATCAGGTGAGATAGTAGTCAAACGCGACTCTATCGATAAACACTTCGCAGTCGCACTAGTTTCCAGGTCATAAATTTCATTTTTCTGTACTATAGATAGGTTTCTATCTAATCCACCAACCAAATTATCCCATAGATACTTCTTAAATCTCAGAGCTACTCGAGCTTGTCAACAAATACAGTTGCTATGATGGTGTGCCCTTCAGACCTGACTGCTACACGCCTTGAGAAATATACGCCTAACAGTGCGCATCAAACAAGTGACTGAGACTTTCCTAAATGAACGATATCTGCCTAAATCAATATTTAAATACATATTTCCCGGCTATTAAAATAAAAGTGAGAAAGTTTATACAAAAGAAGATTAGCTTTGAAAACTTTGCACTCTACGTTTGTTGTTAATTTGACATTCTAGTAGCATCAATAAATTATGTATATTTTGAAAATGATTTGAATGAATGACATGCTAGAATGATTTTATAATTTTGAAAATATTTGCATCCCGCATGTCCAAGGCAAACATGACGATTTATATTCTATTGTAACATCTCTTGCATGCTGGCATTTTATTGTGTGATGTATTGTTTGACGAAATAAATGATTAATTTGTGCATTTTGGACTTTAAAGGTATTGGAAACATGCAGCACGTGAATAAATTCGACACCATCACAATAATGTTATCAGTGTCTAGGAAAATATACTGGGTTCCCAATTTCCCTTACCAGTCTTAATTTACCAATGACTTTTCCCTTTACCATGTCATTATTTGCGCGATTCATCTCAGAGCTATACAAAAAGCAGACGCAGCTCCGCACCAATTCGCATGTCGTACCAGGAAGGAAGTGCGGTCTTCGCTCTACGGCGATAGGAAGGAAGCGTTACTTACTTTAGTTTACGGCTATCGAATCTTAATGCTTTGTCTAGATACCGGTCGCATTCAATGCGAACAAACGTGACAAAACTGTGCAAAACTTCCGCACAGTCCAGTTCGTCTAAACAACAATACGGCTGTATCCAGGCAGCCATACATCGCACACATTAAAGGTAGAACTACACGTGGACTATTGTGGACCAGATACACCGTTCTGGGTGCGTCGGTCTCAATACATTTTATAGGGAAACTAGACTTGTAGAGCTACATTAGATCAACGCCACGCAACGTGGTTCTACGTACGAATTAGGCGTGGCCCACGTGTGCGTCGGTCTAATGTAGTTCCCGCTTAATCATAACAAATGATAAATGGTCAATTACACAATGAGTTAGCACTAAGTTATAAAGTAGTCAATAGGATCTCACCAGTCCGCTATGTACTTGAACTGAGTATTCATTCATGTACACATAATATAGGTATGTAAACATATGTCTCTCTCACTACTGGTGTGTTTGCGGTCAACGTTTTTGTGAATCTCTGACCGAATCTTTATAAAATATTTAATTAATTATACTCTATTGTATTTTTTTATTATTTTGTAATCATAATAAAGAACTTTGGGGCTTTTTGATTTTCTGGTCTAAACAAGTATTGTATATTTTGTATCGAAATTATTTTGATGAATATTTAACATTATTATGCAAAAAGAGATACTAACGTTTAAGGAAAAAACTGCACACGTGCGAAACGGAATCGCTCTCCAAGGATTCCGTACAAACTAACTGATGTTATAAAGATCGATTCTCGAGTTGAATCTCAAAGATTTTGCCGTGTAGCAAAAAATAATTATTTTGGAATGTAACTAATAATAATAAATTCATTTATTTTCAGGCTAGGAACCCATAGTATAGTAATAGTAATTTACAATTTGTTTAAAAATGAATAATGATAGCACAAAGTCAGAATTACTTAATACAATGTCAGATTCAATTAATAGATAGTACAATGTCAGATTCATTAAAAATTGTTGGTTCATTAAAAATAAAATGTCAAATAAAAATGTCAAATAAAATGTCAAATAAAATGTCAAATAAAAATAAATAAATAACAGAAATCAGTTTACAATAATAAAAAATTTAGATGTCACATACAGGTTTTCGAAAATCGTGGTAACAATATTGTTTTTGCAGCTCATAAGTCTTGCATGAAAAGATGCTCTAAGCCTCCTCATTACAGCATAGAAATCGTCAACTCTGTTCTCGGCAAACATGCCAGACGCGCTACACCGCCAGGGCAGATTGAGCATGGCCCGAAATGCATTATTGTATTGTACACGAAGAGTATTGTAAGTACTCTTCGTGTACCTGTACCAGAGTTGGCCAGTGTAGAACGCCTGACAATATGCTTTAAACAGAGTGACTTTCGCCTGTTTTGAACAGTATGCAAAACGCCTTGCTAGCATGTTGCTTTTACACGCAATGCTTCGTCTTTGTCTCTCAAGGTCAAAATTATCACTTAGGTCATCGCTAACAATATGCCCAAGATACCTAAAAGTGCTTACAATTTTCAGGGGTGATCCGCATAAATTGATGGGTATTATGTGATCAGGTCCTTTGCCGTATTTAAAAATCATGACTTCTGACTTTTTGACATTATATGTCAGGCAGTGCTCGGCTGCATATCGCTCGCAAATCGCGATAAGTTCCCTTAGTCCGCCAGCAGAGGGACTGAGCAGCACCATGTCGTCAGCGTAGCTAAGGTTATTAAGGCATTCGCCTCCTACGTGGCATCCGACTCTGGTGCTGCTCAACTCCTCCAGTAGCTCGTTCACATATAAATTAAATAATACAGGAGAGGTCAGTCCGCCTTGCCTAACCCCACACGACAATTTATATGTGTCTGATAAGGTACTACCCCATTTTACCTGATTAGTTTGATTTGCGTACCAGAATTCTAAAATTTTTATTATTGTGGGGGGTACTTTTGTATTTCTTAATTTCTCCCACAGTATTCTATAATTGATACAATCAAAAGCGCGGCTAAGATCGAGAAAACATGCATAAACTGAGGTATTTCTTGTAATGTATCTTCGCACAGTGTTTTTTAGCGCAAATATTGCGAGGTCTGTAGATAAGCCGGCTCTAAAGCCAAATTGGGTCTTACATATAGGAATGTTTCCTTCACCCAAATGACCGTTAATAATACGTTCAAAAATCTTAGACACAATTGTTGCTAGTGAGATCGGGCGATAATTAGATAAACAGGATACGTCACCGGTTTTGTTTTTAATGATTGGTACCACGTTTGTTTTCATAAGTTCAGTCGGTAAGTAACTGTGATCAATACAAGCATTAAAAAAGTAAGCAAGCTTATCATACAATAATGGTCCTGCATACAAAATGTGTTCAACACTGAGCCCGTCGTGACCCGGGGACTTGCCTCTCTTCATTCGCCTCACCAGTTCAAATAAACCGTCAGACGTAACGTGAAGCCAGCCAGTATCGCACGCGCTTGGCGCATGCGCATTATTAGTCAGCGACGACGATAGCGCGCCGTCGACACTCGCGTCCGCGCGCGGCTGTGGCGGCCCAAATGAGTGAGCCACCGAGTCACCACGGACTCCGCATTGTTCAGTACTATGCGCTGCTGTCGGAGGGCAAAACTTACTCGCAAACATGTTAGCAATTTCTGCTGGATTTTGACTGTTATTTACAGATAACGGGAGACATGGTTTGGAGTTTAATTTGTTCGTTGCGTTCCAAAATTTGCCAAAATCTTTACAATGCCTATGGTTGGCAATAATGTCCATTTTTATTTTTTGTTCATTATTTTGACACCATTTCAATTGCGATTTAAATTTCTTACGACTGTTACTCATTTCGTCATAAATTCTACCCTCAGTCGGTCGCCCATACATTAACCAAATTTTATAACATTGCCTAGCAGACATATGCGCCTCCCTCACGTGAAAGTTCCATCCTATCACCTGTTTTTTCCAACTCTTAACTCCACGGTTTTCAAATCTTTTCCTTTAGTTATGCTATGAAACCTTACTTCAAGATTCTAAGTCAATGGGAAGTAGGAATTGTATCTATATATTCTGACTTCCTTGCGAGTGTCAAAATGTACGCTAAAACGATCTTATGATTAGATTGTGTTGACTTAGGGCCTGTTTCACAATGTCCGAGTAGGCACTACTCACTGAATAAATTCAAAAATGTGACAGAATTCGTATGAAATTATCTGTCAAGTAAGATACTCGAAACTTAATCATAGGTGGTGAAACAGGCCTTTAGAAGTATAATTTTTTACTACGCCTAAGGGGTAGCAGCCTTAAATATTTAATATTTATTTCACTTTAATACTTCCACGCGTTTCTGACAAAAGGAATGTTGACAGACAGACTAACTGACAATAAAATGAACGCAAGTGGTTTACAGTTTTGCCGACCGAGGTACGAGACCCTAAAAACATTAATTCAGTTAAAGATCAAACTTCCAAATAAGTAGTTTTGATTGATTTATTCAAATATATTAGAAGGTAAACGTGCACCAGGGTATTACCACAGTTAAGAGGTGCGCTTCGTGCGTCGGCGCCACAGGTCGGCACCGACGTCATTGATTTGGAAATTTCTTTTCGAATGTATCAAAGAAACACGCACAAGCGTTGAGGAAAGATAAACACCTTCAATAAATAAAATTAACATTTTCCCGTTAGCTTTGCGCAGAAAGTTTGCAAAATTAACAGGATAATATTCACTGTATTATCTATATGCATATCATTATAAAAGGAGAAACTGACTGACTGACATATAAACGCACAGCCGAAACTGGGTCTAGGAGTGTGTAATTTTGCACTAGTTTTCCTTTATTGACGTACCCGCTAGGGAAGAAAACGGAAGTTCATTGTGTGGAGAAAGCTACTGTGACGCAGGCGAAGCCGATGGCCGACCGAACATCGCTTGTAGACGTTTATAAAATATAATCAACACTAAAAACTAATTTTATATAATTGTTGTTATTCAGGAAGAAGAAGAATTGATATTAAATCAATCACTGCAAAATTCAAATTCATATATTTCAGATTACATCCGTATTTTATTAGTAATAAAAACAACTGAGCTGAATGTTAATATTAAATTAAAACTTAATGCATTGCTTTAATGCATTGGATTGCAGATCGTCTAGAATTAGTTATTTTATTTCATTTTAGGTTCCAACACTCGGGACTTTTTTTTTAGGTGGGGAGTCATCAAAATGACTTCTCATGCTCTGGGCGGAGCGGGATTGCGTGTCAGACTTTTACTGACTAAAACCCACACCTTCTTTGCCCTAATTCCGGGGTCGCGGGGATCTCTTTCGTCAACCCAGGCCCCAGAAACAAAAACAGAATTGTGTCGGATCAAAATCAAATCACACGTTTTAACTTGACTTGTCGTGTGAGGCCGCAAGCGATCCGTAGCCCAGAAGACGTAGCCCAAAAGACGTAGACGTGCAAGGCGTAGCGCGTGGCGTAGCGCGTAGCACAGGTCGTAGTCTAGTCAGTAACAGTAGCTGGTAGAGCTGGTGGTTCCGATACCGATCTCTAATAAAGGGCGGGTATCTGAATTGAGTATCTTATATGTACCCATCCCTACTTGAATGCTTATTGACAGATTTTCAAGCATAAGTATTTTTTTATCTTGATATAGACAAGTGCTTGACCGCAAGCCCATCTGATGGTAAGCAGTGATGAGTAGTGCAATCGTTGATGGTGAGGCGTTGAGTATTTGTATAGACAAATACTCAACTTTGAATATTTATATTAGAAATCGGGGGAAAGAAACTTTAAGGTTCTTCATAGTAGGTAATCAATGGTGGAACTTGCCTTCGACATAGACATTACGAATTAACACTCAGGTTGGAAGTAGCATTAGGTGACTCTATGTGAGGGCTGCGGGAATGTTTAAAAGACTCAGCGGTGCTTTGGAACGCAAATGCAACTCAGGTCATCAGGTGGGATTTAATCAGTAAAAATCAGACACGCACTCTCACTCCATCGAGCTACGTATGGTATTCCGAAATACCGCTGACCGAAAGGACGGTTTGCCGATAACACTCTACTCCGACGGTTGGTAGTCCGAATTAATCCTTCGCCGATGAACGGTTCACCGAAAACACTCTTCAACGACGATTGGTTAAACGAACGAATCTTTCGCCGATAGCACTCGTTGTAGGGGAATTCTTTTGCCAAATAGATAGTTTTTATTTGGCAAAAGAATTCCCCTACTATTCATTCGGACTACCAACCGTCGGAGTAGAGTGTTATCGGAAAACCGTCCTTTCGGTCAGCGGTATTTCGGAATACCATACGTAGCTCCACTCCATCCTAGAACGGGTGATTATAATTTATTATTATTTCTATTCATCATTTCATCAGTCATTTGATAATTTCCCACCGCAAAACAAAAATAGTTGGAAGTGTGTGGACAGTAATAATAATAACAAAGGTGCAGTTGTGTTCAAACTGTTGTCAGACATACGTAGCATATAACTGCATTATCATTTCCGCAGATGCGTATCACTTTGATCCGAATAAAAGGGAGGAATTTCTCAATTCGAGAACTGTATATTTTGGAAACCGGCAGTATCCAACGGCTAACTGGTTTGATAAAAGTATTCAATAGGTTTTATTTGAACCACCAAACTATGAGAACAAAAAGAAAAACGACAGTTAAGGAAAAGACACTCCTAATATTACCGACGCGTCTTTTCATTAATTTAATTTTGAATAATAGCCACTATTCAAAATGAGTTGAATTAAGAGACGTCTTCATCAGGTATGATGGAGGATAAATATTCAATAAAAAAAAAATCTAGTCATGAATTGCAGTGGTTCGATTAACTTTTATTGATCTTCAGAGTTATTAATTTTTTCTAAGTTTAAAAGCTAGTTTAACTTAATTAGTTCATAAAAAGTCATAGAACTAACCGCGATGAAAGATCAAGGTGATCTGTGAAACTAACTAACTAGTTTAACTCCAGCCTGGGGCGTTAAATCGTCTAGACCTAGGATTTTTTTTTACTGTGAATGAAATTTTAATAGAAATTATGATAGGTGGAGCTGAAGAGATAATAAGCATAAAATAGTAACTGTTGACTTAATAGAAAATATGACGTCGTAAAAATATTTTTGCGACTTAAGCCCATCTTTCTAAATTCTTCCCAAATTTCATCAATCTTGTAAGTTTTATCCGCAATAAAAAAGTCCGAGTTAAAAGCACTGGACAACACACTTAAGAAACGAACATAATTTTTTATAGTATTTGATATTTAAGTACATCCAAATCTAAAATCTAAACCGAGAGCAAAATCCGAGGAATCAGATTTCGGAACTACTTGGAAGGATAGATTCAGCTGTTTCAAAACTTATGACAACTTAAGTTATACAAGCAGATTAAGTACATCGAACATCTTAGTACCAAACTGTTTTTAAATTTAGTATTGGTAGTTTCGCTCTTGACCATTTCCTATCTCACCTGATCGATGATGAGGTCGACTTTAGTTAATTTTATGAATTAAATTAAATTGTGTTGGTATGACACTGCTACGCCGGTTGTGTGTCTCGGGTTCGATTCCCGCACGGTAGAAATATTTATATGGCCAACAGATAATTGTTCTGGTCTAGTGCGTCTGTGCGTATTTGTGTTTACATACATGTTTATGAATGCACTCACACACACTTTAAATCTCATATTCCTAAATGTACACAAAAAAAATATCAATAAATAAAATAGGACAGGTGGTGAGCTTAACCCACAATTGGGTTGGGTTTGGATCAAATTTTTTTTTAATGTGACAAAATATATAATAACTTTCCCGCTCTGGATAGAGTGAGAGGAAACGAGTGTCCGATTTTTACTGACCCTCCTGTGCTCCTTCAAATAATCTTTAAGTTATCTTTAAGAAATCCTACCTTAAAGTTTTAGCACATTTATCCTAATATTATCAGCATTTATCTTCAGATCAATAGGTTTATTTATTAAAACTTCATGTACTGTACCGGTACATAGGCGGACTTAAGAGCAACAAGGCATTCTCTACCAACAACACTGTGGTAAGTCTATCGCTTCACCGCCCTAATTTTCCTGACAGGCACTGGTCTACTACTTTCATAGACTCCGTAACTGGATAGTCCGCCAATTATTTGCAGACAGGCTCGTCCACTAGTTTCATAGCCTAGTCTCCGTGGATAGTCGGCTCGTTCGGCTCACCTGTAGGGCACGTCGGCGGCCAGGAACACGTAGTTGGTGGCGTAGAAGGCGAGCACGTAGACCGCCAGCGCCAGCAGCAGATAGTTCCCCACGTGGAAGCGCCGCGCCTGCCCCAGCTCCTTCATCAGGCGCTCCGTGTCCACCCCGGCACTACCCTTGTTCTCCTCCATCACTGTTTCGGCTTTTGACATCACCGTAAATCTTTTTTAATGTTTGAATCCCCAATTGGTCCTATGAGACCGCGCTATTATTGTTTTACTATTTATTGTGTCTCGTTTCGCGAGTATGTGATAGATTAAAATTGTTTGACGAAAATTTATATTCCCGCGCGTTATGTGGGTGGCGGCGTGCGCGCGCGCGGCTGTAGCGCGACAGTGTCCGCGACGGTCGCGCGCCGCGTCCTCACAGCGCCATATAGCCTGCGCCCGCGCCGGGGCGCTGCCCTCGGACCTACGCTCACATATTCCGCACTGAAGATGATCTGATGCTTCCTCGGTTACCTTCCGCTTAGTAACGGAGGAACGATGTTCCAGGAAAAAATCAAGGGCAAATTAAACCTGCTTAGAAAACTAATTTTCCACCAAAATGAAATCAAGGACCTCAGGTTGAGAATAGCGCTGTTGTGCGGGATGCGATGCTGTAGTTGATAAGCATTGATTTGTTTTGGATATAAAAAGTTCTTTAAAACTTATGTTAAATGTTACGTAAAAATGTCATGTTGATATTATGTTAGATGAATGCACCCGGTCCGTTAGGTTTTTTTTTTTTTTTTTTTTCTGGTAGGGGAATCATCAGAATGACTTCCCCCGCTCTTGGGCGGAGCGGGAGGGCGTGTCAGACTCTTACTGACTAAACCCCTACCCCGTTCCTTCGTTGCCCTCGTTCTGGGGGGGACTCGGTATCAACCGTTAGGAATACCACATGTTCCCCCCAGAGGCTTCGGCCCTACCGGGCCCCTACAGTTTGCTGACATCTCCTTGAGGCGCGCGTGGAACAGAACGCGCCGTTGACGACTGGGCTCGGTCCAGATTATTTCCAGACTGTCGGACGGCGAGCTACCCAGTGCTCGCCGTCCGCGAACCCGCGCCTACGGTGGTCGGAAATCGGGATCGGGATCTCGGCGGCGGCGGCGTGAGGACCGTTCCCTCACGCGCTCGCGGTCAGCAGCCTCCTTCACGAGCATCACTGCTTCGCAGAAGGAGGCGACCGCATGCCAACCCTCCTCGCTCCGGACCATGGCCTGAACCAGGGCCCGGCGCGAGAGGTCGCCGCTCCCGATAGTCTCCACGAGGACACGGCGGTGCTCCGCCCAAGCGGGGCACACTTCTACCGTGTGCTCCACCGTGTCCTCCGGGCGGTCCACACAGTGGCGACACCCGGGCGTCCTCTCCTGCTTGATTCGATGCAGGAACCTCCCGAACTTACCGTGTCCGGTGAGGACCTGCGTCACACGGAAAGAGAGGACGCCGTGACCTCTTTCCAACCACTCCTCAAAGAGGGGCCTAACCGCCTCAATGACGGCGTGCCCAGCACTGGGTTGCGACAGTCGCAGTCGCCATGCCACCCTGAGATCCCGCCGGAACTCTGTCCGCCATGCCGCGACTTGTCGCGGCAGCGGAGTTTCGCCCCGGCGTTGCATCTCCACGCGCAAATCGTGCATGCGTGCAAGGACTGTTGCCTCCAGATCCCACGGTGGCAGGCCAGCGAGGAGGCTCGCCGCTTCGCGGGAGATCGTGCGGTATCCCCGCACCATCCGGATGGCCATGACCCTCTGGCAAGCGTTCAGCTTGGCCGCCGGTCGCTTACCTAGCGACGGCGCCCAAACCGGCGCCCCGTAAAGGGCCATGGACCGAACGATCCCCGCGTAGAGCCTCCGGCAGGGGGCGTCTGGACCCCCTAGGTTGGGCAGGAGCCGCTTCAGAGCGGCCCCAGACCTGTCCAGTTTGGGGGCCAAACGTCGGAAATGCTCCTCGAAACCCGGTCCGTTAGGTGTCGCGTAATGCACTGATCTTAATCAGTAAATAGCTGCATTAGCAAGTTCAGTTGCTTTGACCGAACCGCTATTGTATAAATTATTCACAATTTACATTTTCTCACTCCTAACCCGGTCCGTTAGGTGTCGCGTAATGCACTGATCTTAATCAGTAAATAGCTGCATTAGCAAGTTCAGTTGCTTTGACCGAACCGCTATTGTATAAATTATTCACAATTTACATTTTCTCACTCCTAACCCGGTCCGTTAGGTGTCGCGTAATGCACTGATCTTAATCAGTAAATAGCTGCATTAGCAAGTTCAGTTGCTTTGACCGAACCGCTATTGTATAAATTATTCACAATTTACATTTTCTCACTTTTTTTGGTATATTTGTTAGATAAAGTCTAACCGGTTCAACCAAAACTTAATAAGTCTAGTGTAGCACCAGCCAGTTATGTTCATCTCGACGTTAATGTCATAAACCGCACTTTTTATGCAATTTTAATTTATGCAAAAAAATAAACATAGTATGCGACTGTAGTTCGTGGTGGCAGTCAAATATGTGCAAACTAGCCAAAGCAATGCAGCATTATCACTTTGTTTACGTACCATAAGTATACGTAATACTAAAAATGAACGTAGAAAGAAGTGTATATTGGTAGATTCCAAGAAATCTGAACGCCTTCTAGTTCTAGTCCTGACTTATCTATAGACTCTAGTGATGTTGACTTACATTAGGACCCTTAGTCCTAGCCCACTTGACGATTATGTCGAATGAACTCGATTGATTACTCAATTCGAGTTGATTACGAGGCGCAGTAGAGCTGGCTCCAGCCACAGTGTTCAGTAGCTTTACAAGTTTCCGTACATTGGACTTTGAGGGGATGTGATTACAAAATTAATTTGTTACGCAGTCGAAAAATAAATTGTCTGCTATAAATTATGTTTTTTTTATGTTAACAGGGTTTATGAATACGGCATGGTTATGTTAAAATTGCTAAATGATTTTAAGGAAAACGATACCGAGACAGCGGCAAATGTTACGTTTTGATATGAACTTTTGAGCGCGTGAAGTTTTTGTGTCATTTCGAAATAGTAAGGCGCTCCACACACTGCACCGCGTCCCGCCGCGGGGCGCAGAATACGCGGAATACGGCAGATAACGCGCGCGGCGACGGAGGCGCAGATCTGCCGTACTTAGTCTCTCAATCTGCTCCCCCGCGCGGTGAAGCAGATTACGACGGCCCCGCGCTAAATAAACTCGTATGTTCACTGTGCCGATCGTCGTAGAGAATGGACGAAATTATTACATTTCAAGAAGTTGCAATTATATTGTCATTTTGGTGTTTGTATACAAGAATTAAAAGACACTGCGTCGACAGAAGATTTTTTTTAAGTCTTTACAATATCAAATCACGCGCGGGACTGCGGAGCCAGTGCGTCATACCGCGCGGCACGCCCTACGCTCGCGTGCAAATTGGCAGTAACTGCGTACGGAACGCCTTCCCGCGCAGATCCGCGTCGCCATCGCCAGTGTGCTATGCTAGGCGTGATTTCTATACAAATTGAGGTACTTGCATACAACGGTAAAATCTGCCATCCCGCGCCCCGCGGCGGGACGCGGTGCAGTGTGTGGAGCGCCTAAGGAGCAAATCCAATCAATCAATGCTAGTCAGGCAGTATGCCCTTCTTTGGACCTGAAACATATTCTTTAGTGTATTCCTAGCCAATATAGATGAATAGCTGCTGCCAACGGCTTCGCCTACTCTGAACTTGAAAATAGTACCAAAGGAACATCGTCCCGAGATAAAAAAAATATCATATGTACAATCCCAGGACATAGCCTTCCCGTGCAGCAAGTTACATCGAAATCCATTCAGCCGTTCGAATTAATTCGCGTGAAGAATTAGCAAACATACACTCCCAAACTTTTGGTTTTAAAATCTATACCAATATTATTAAGAAGTATTCATAAACTTGTAGCTAGGGGTATTCCTTGAAGCTACTGAACCGATTTTTGAACATTCTTTCACTGGTGATGCAACTGCAGCATCTCTAAGTGTTATAATTATTATATGACTAATAGTGGGCGACATGTTGAATTTCAAACTTAGTTCATGAATCCCCGACCGGTCCTATGAGACCGCGCTGTTATTGTTTTACTATTGTGTCTCGTTTTGTGGGTATGTGATAGGTTAATGAAGGTTGCCAAGTATTAATCCCGAACGCAGTAAGGGTTTTATATAATTAACTCCCGAGCACTGCAAGGGAATTTAAATCTGAGGCCGTCCAAGACCAAGACAGCTTTATCATGTTAGAGAATTTCACATGTTCTATGAGATAATTAAAAGACAATATACTAAAACAAATTATATGTATAAGTATTGTTTATAAGTTAATGTTAAATATTACTCGACATATTTTGAAGCAAACCAAACTTATTACTCTAAGATCGAACTATAGCTTTAGTTGTGGTTTTAGTTATCTATACTGCCGCGCTCTTTCATTGCTTTTTTAGAGACTCGTTAGTAACCACGTTTTATTCATTATTTTTTTGTCAGTGGTTAGATTAACTTTTCAATAAACTTGTTCAATGCACGTGTACAGTTTAATACGTTTAATATGATAGTTTTTTTCAAACGGATTGATTGAATTTGATTTGAATTTGGACCGTCAAAAATTTAAACCGTATTACTACGATTACTACGTATTTCTACACAATGATATTTATATTAGTATGAAATAAATGACTTATGACTTACGGTAGATCCCTAGGGACAAAATAACTTGCTTTAAATGAGGGTAGTATGACATAAAAGGGAATGCAATGAAGGAATAAATGAATGGACGAATGGGAAGGCAATACTGCTGGCAGAAGCTAGTATTAATATACACATCTAAATATACATAAAAACATCCTGTTGTCTATTAACTAATCAATTGTTTGCTGTTCTTATCTCTTTAGGTAAATATTTTTTCCTAGTATCCCATTAACTTGCTGCAACAAAATATTGTATAATATCGATGACAAATATTCATTTACTAATGATCGCAACTACCTTTTTACTCAACTATTTTAGAAAAAAAAATACATAACACACTACAACAATACTCAGCAAGAACTGATAATCTCTTTTTCTTGTTCTGCGTGTTTTTCTGTCTATTGTGGTTTGTTGTTATTGTGTTGTTGTTGTTAGTTATCTCTTCTTAGATTGTGTTTCTTGTTCTTAGGAATCTATGCATACAAGACGAGTTCGAAGTACAACTTTCATTGAATACTTCGATTATCTATTCTAGAATAGTCACCGTATGTGTGTATGTTTGTTGACCAGCTTAGCTATGTTGCACTAAATATATTAACTTAAGTACGCAGTAAACTGTCTAGTATGTGCTTAGGTGATAAGTAGTGCGTTGACACAAGTGTGTCTACACGTCTAGAATACAGAGCACAGCTGGACACATAAACAACATCAAAATCAAAAGCATTTTATTTCAAATAAACCATTTACAGGCGCTTGTTTCAAGAAGTGAGTCAGTCAGAAAAATTATGCTACATTCCAAAGCGTAGAACTCTATGGAGAAGAATGTGCAAGAAAATCCATGGCCACTCTTTTCAATCATGTTACGTATTACAAATATCTCGGTTACATTTATCTTGTCGCTACGATTGTATATTTATGTCGCTATTATATTAATAATGGTAGCCCATTGAACGAGTACCCCCAGATGACTGCCAGCAGGCAAAAGTGGCAAAAAGTTGTGCTTCCAGGGAGCTCCTGCCGTATTCTGCAGTAAAGAAGCAGTCGTGCTTTTTGCTCTTCTTCTTATTAGAAAACGTCATAATATCTAAATCTACAGAGCAACAAAAGCCTCCAATGTTTTTCAAAACCATCACGTGTGTCTGTGTGTGTAGGTCTAGTGTCAATAACTTCAGGACTAAAGCGTGTACTTTGTGTAAGGTCTCTATCATATCATCATATAGCACAAGGATACCTAAACAATACTCTCTATCAAGATGAAAATCTTTAATCAGCGTGAGTAGAACATAAACACTGACCTACCTCGTGTTAACATCGTCATTTCATAGACAACAATTAGGTAACTAGTACATTGACCAGTAACTGACCGACCTTGCAGTTGATTCATTTTGGCCACCTCATTAAAAGAACTGAGCATAGAATTACATGCTATTATAACGAGAGCAAGCGCGACATTGTTACACAAACCGTGTGGAGGGCGAGAGTTAATGACTATGTTCAATAGAGCTCTAATCGATTGCCGTCGGTGTAATGGCGGCGGCGTGGCAGCTCCAGACGTGGAGGAATCTGCGAGTACTTGCGACACAGCAGCAAATCGCTGCAGCTAATTAATTTGTTGCAATAAGAAAACGTGAGCGATGGTATTTTTAAATAAATATCTATCTAATTGTCCAGTTATCGAGTCAGTTGATACAGACAGTTGTGTCCACAAAGCTGTGTCTGCTTATACTATTATTGTATGTACTCCGTCACCGGCACATTATTTACTAACTCCGTAGTCACCGGTAAGCGAAGGCGCTAGAATTATCTTTCTTTTGTCTTATTTACTAGTAATTAGGACATCCAAACATTGGATATCTAGTGGCCAATTTGTTTATTACTATTATGTTTATCTGACTCCAGTCTGACCATGGAATACCGTGTTACCCGAGTTAATGGGTTGTGGAGGTCTGGTAGGCAGCCGCTCCTCGTAAATTACTGGTATTCAGCTAAATCCGTTTTGACTGGAAGCCGACCCCAATATAGTTGGGAAAAGGCTAGGTAGATGATGATGATGTTTATATTGTTTTTCGGGGTGTTATAGATCTATAAGATATTAAATGTGAGTGCGGTGCTCCTGTCCAAAACATGAGCCACACACCTGCATTTTGAAGGATTTAATGTATGACACTGATGTTGCACAAAAGCCTGGGATACACTAGAGAACATTTTGTCCCGAAACACGACGCGCAACACTCAATATACGTGACGCTGAAACGTTGCATAGTGTGCCGCAACATGACCCGAAACATTTTTCTGTTTTAAGACATTCACTTTGGCATGTTCTACGTAGTTGTTGAGCAACATGTTCTGCAACATGTTGCTCCATTTGCCCCCTAGTGTATCCTTGGCTTTAACGTAGCAACCTACTGGGCACAAGCAGTTTAACCAGTGTACCATCGATTCGAAAAGAAGAAGAAGAATTATGTTTTTGTACATAAATGTTCTGAGAAAGGAAGTGTTAGTTACCTACTTGAGCTGCCTCTAGCCGAGATAAGACATTAACGCAAGTAGGAATTTAGTGCCAATTTAGTTTCAAGGAAAGCATCTTATCTTATAATTATAATAACCACGAGTACATTATTTTGACCTACTTAAAGCCAGATTAAAATTATTATTCTTAAAAAAGTAACTACTAATAAAGAATTTATGGTTTAGTCCTTCTCTTAAGTCCACTTCCGAGTTTATCTGTCTGTTAGCGATAAACTTACCTAAATTCTACTGAATGGATTTTCTTGCGGTTGGTTTTCTATAGACATATACATCTGAAGACGCATATTGAGGCAGATCGCTGGTTTTTTATAAATTATCTCATATTGTTTGATTCTATACTTTTAAGATTATTATTTTAGTTTTACTACCTGAAAAAATCAGCAAAATCCCTAATAAATTTAAAGTTGTGATAACAGCGATCGAAATTTTATCGCGCAAATTAGAGCGCGGCCAATCGGAGTGCCGACCGTCAGCAACGCGAAACGTAAATCCAACTCGCACCTAACACTCTGATACAAGGGCGGGCAGAATACACCGGCAGAATAAAGTAACATACTAGTGAAAATTTTACCTAAGTAATAGTTTACTCCTCTCAAATGGTCGATACTTACCTTCGAGCAATCTATTCTCTAATGCGATTGCTACCTCTGATGGTGCACAGTCATACCTACCACAGTAGTCTACTACTTACTTAGACTGCATAATTGATTACTTTAGACCAAAGGATAAAATATATTTGAAGTTATTGTGTGTTCTGTTTCAAAGATTTCGTGTATTTAAAACCTAAAGCCTCGTATTCATGGTAAACATTTCTTTAACAACAGTTGATCAACGTTGTTGATGAACAGCAAGAATGTTGCTGGAAACTTTGTTTAAATCAGTATGGGTTGTCCACACGGCACGCGGCAGTCCGCTCATCGCGCGAGAGCTTGTCAACATGCTGTTGTCAACTCTGCAACACTCAGTGTTGCCAGCAACATGATGACAGCAACTCCGCAACACGTTGATTCAACTTTGTTGCTAAATAAATGTTTACCATGAATACGGGGCTTAAATGTTATTCTTGCGCCTGACCATAACTTCATAGCAAAACTCAATTCGTCAACACGACCATATTTATTACTCAGGGACCTTGTAGATAGTGCGTACCTATACTCGTACTACCTACAGATCATCGTAGTGACCTTTAGTTTGAGTTCCGATTTTAAGTGTACCGACCTAGTGACCGTTTGAAACTGTATGATCTATTGTTGATATGTACCTACAATACAATGATAGGCCAGTGTGATGTCGAACCTTTATTGGCGATCATGCTATCAGACATAAAATAATTTAATACAGTTCCTGGCGCCCCTGATTCGGTTCGAAATAGATTTACGATTGCAAAAAATACAACCGCCGACAATATAAAAAAAAACATCGAACCGTTCAAAATAGCTTTAATTTCAGAAAACAGTGTTTCTGTAATATAGTCCGGTCAATTTAGACATCCAAGGTTACAATAATTCGCACTTGGCTGAAAATTGGTAGGATTGTTCAATACACTATTATAAAGGAAATGTGAAAAGTCCTCATCGATCCGGCACGTGCAAAAAAAAATACACGTGGTCAAAGGTCACAAAAATGGGTTTTTCGCGATTTTCAGCAAAATGGTAAGTTTTATCATAAAATTAGCTCTGACAAAAATTGTAGATCGGACAATTATCTATAAAAATGTCTAACTACTTTTTTTCCAAAGAGCCACCGTTTTTGAGATATAACGATTCAAAAAGTTGAAACAGTAGCAAGCGCAACCTGAGAAAAAGAGGTTGAATCCAAAAATTTTGTATGTGGTATTACTAACTAGTAGTTGTCAAGACATGAAGAATCATGTCTTGACACTTCACAACTACTAGTTAGTAATACCACATACAAAATTTTTGGATTCAACCTCTTTTTCTCAGGTTGCGCTTGCTACTGTTTCAACTTTTTGAATCGTTATATCTCAAAAACGGTGGCTCTTTGGAAAAAAAGTAGTTAGACATTTTTATAGATAATTGTCCGATCTACAATTTTTGTCAGAGCTAATTTTATGATAAAACTTACCATTTTGCTGAAAATCGCGAAAAACCCATTTTTGTGACCTTTGACCACGTGTATTTTTTTTTGCACGTGCCGGATCGATGAGGACTTTTCACATTTCCTTTATAATAGTGTATTGAACAATCCTACCAATTTTCAGCCAAGTGCGAATTATTGTAACCTTGGATGTCTAAATTGACCGGACTATATTACAGAAACACTGTTTTCTGAAATTAAAGCTAT
This sequence comes from Mythimna separata, assembly GCA_030763345.1. Classification (NCBI taxonomy): domain Eukaryota; kingdom Metazoa; phylum Arthropoda; class Insecta; order Lepidoptera; family Noctuidae; genus Mythimna; species Mythimna separata. The sequence goes on along the minus strand of CM061181.1, from coordinate 656,686 downwards.
TTTGAACGGTTCGATGTTTTTTTTTATATTGTCGGCGGTTGTATTTTTTGCAATCGTAAATCTATTTCGAACCGAATCAGGGGCGCCAGGAACTGTATTAAATTATTTTATGTCTGATAGCATGATCGCCAATAAAGGTTCGACATCACACTGGCCTATCATTGTATTGTAGGTACATATCAACAATAGATCATACAGTTTCAAACGGTCACTAGGTCGGTACACTTTTAATTGGAACTCAAACTAAAGGTCACTACGATGATCTGTAGGTAGTACGAGTATAGGTACGCACTATCTACAAGGTCCCTGAGTAATAAATATGGTCGTGTTGACGAATTGAGTTTTGCTATGAAGTTATGGTCAGGCGCAAGAATAACATTTAAGCCCCGTATTCATGGTAAACATTTATTTAGCAACAAAGTTGAATCAACGTGTTGCGGAGTTGCTGTCATCATGTTGCTGGCAACACTGAGTGTTGCAGAGTTGACAACAGCATGTTGACAAGCTCTCGCGCGATGAGCGGACTGCCGCGTGCCGTGTGGACAACCCATACTGATTTAAACAAAGTTTCCAGCAACATTCTTGCTGTTCATCAACAACGTTGATCAACTGTTGTTAAAGAAATGTTTACCATGAATACGAGGCTTTAGGTTTTAAATACACGAAATCTTTGAAACAGAACACACAATAACTTCAAATATATTTTATCCTTTGGTCTAAAGTAATCAATTATGCAGTCTAAGTAAGTAGTAGACTACTGTGGTAGGTATGACTGTGCACCATCAGAGGTAGCAATCGCATTAGAGAATAGATTGCTCGAAGGTAAGTATCGACCATTTGAGAGGAGTAAACTATTACTTAGGTAAAATTTTCACTAGTATGTTACTTTATTCTGCCGGTGTATTCTGCCCGCCCTTGTATCAGAGTGTTAGGTGCGAGTTGGATTTACGTTTCGCGTTGCTGACGGTCGGCACTCCGATTGGCCGCGCTCTAATTTGCGTAATTGTTCAATACACTATTATAAAGGAAATGTGAAAAGTCCTCATCGATCCGGCACGTGCAAAAAAAAATACACGTGGTCAAAGGTCACAAAAATGGGTTTTTCGCGATTTTCAGCAAAATGGTAAGTTTTATCATAAAATTAGCTCTGACAAAAATTGTAGATCGGACAATTATCTATAAAAATGTCTAACTACTTTTTTTCCAAAGAGCCACCGTTTTTGAGATATAACGATTCAAAAAGTTGAAACAGTAGCAAGCGCAACCTGAGAAAAAGAGGTTGAATCCAAAAATTTTGTATGTGGTATTACTAACTAGTAGTTGTGAAGTGTCAAGACATGATTCTTCATGTCTTGACACTTCACAACTTTTCTTATTTCGGACAATTGTGGCTCAATAATGTGGCCCATTAAATGAAAAACTCCAGGTCGTTCTATCATTAGACGCACTCTAATAGCATTGAATGTATTCGGCATAGTAAAATAAAGCAGGTATACGACCCTAGCCACGCAGACAATTGAATGGGAGGCAGATGTTGCTGAAGGTTACACTGGCGTAGAAGACAAGGGAATGGGTTTTTTTTTACCCCAAATTTTCATATTTTATATGTGTTAGTCACACTGACCGATAGAACGATATTTTTGCTTGTATTACGGCTTCAGTGATGTACGAGTATATACGTGGTGTACTTATTCATATTTTGACGATTACAACTCTTTCAATATTTTGAATCGTTATATCTCAAAAACGGTGGCTCTTAGGAAAAAACTATTTAGACATATTTATAGATAATTGTCTGATCTATAATTTTTATCTGAGCTAATTTTATGATAAAACTTACCATTTTGCTTAATAACGCGAAAAACCCATTTTTGTGACCTTTGACCGCGTGTATATTTTTTTGCACGTGCCGGATCGATGAGGACTTTTCACATTTCCTTTATAATAGTGTATTGAACAAACCTACCAATTTTCAGCCAAGTGCGAATTATTGTAACCTCACCCCAATTAATTAGTCTATTTTGACCGGACTAAATAGTTTTGTTTTTTACATACCTAGAAATTCTCCTTTTCGAAACCGTTAATAATGTAAAAGGACATTAATGCAAGTTCATTCGTAGCATTGTAGAATATCAGTTACCGTGGCCCTTGCAAAAAGCAACTGAAGGAGCACTGTAGGTTTTAGTCACTAAAAATCTGACACACAGAGAATTAATTCCATGATTTCCCACACAAAAAAAATATCGTAGAAAATAATTCTGAGCAATAGCCGCCCCCATGGAAAGCTATTGTTTAAATCCAGACTATGCTGGTTCAATTATATCAGGATACGTCTGTCGTATAGTAACGTGGGTCTCACTCTACGTACCACATCCCACACTACTCGACACAAATTTTTGGAGTCTTCATTAAGGCTTCCTTATAATTATGCATTCCCTTGACTGTCATAGATTTTAGACTATTGTCACGGGTGGTCAGAAATCCAAAATTCTGACAAGTAACCGTGGTTGCACCGACCGGCCGGGTTGTGGAGGTGAGGTTCGGATCGGGTCAACACTAGTCGGGGGCAGCGGAAGTCGAACTGCACCCACAGCCCCCGACGCAAGTGTACGAGGGAACACTGGGGTGTTTTTAGCCAGTAAGAGTTTGACAGACCCCTCCATCTACCCTCTACTACCCACTACAGCTCATGATTACAATTTTTACATTTACTGTTGTCGTAAGAGGCGACTAGGGGACATTTTGAGACCGTGCGTAGGTACTGTTGTGCACCTTAGGTCACCGAGTGGTGGCGGGTAGACCACCAACAACAGCATTCCCAAGGAGGATTGGTGTCAGGCAGTCGTCCGACCGTAAAACAATTGCCAAATCCTAAGTAACAAGAAGACAGTTACATGTTTTTTTTAGGTGGGAAATCATCAGACAGAATGACTTCTTCCGCTCTTGGGCGGATCGGGAGAAGTTTACTGACTAAAACCCACTGCCTTGTTCATTGCCTGTCGTTCGAGGGCCCCAGTTTTCCTTTCAGAAGCAAACCGAGACTGTAACGCAGTGGTTTCACGACTAGACTTAAGCGTGACTCGATGGTAGTTCGAATTCCAGATGTTTATAAGTGTAGATCTTCTCGTGCTCTAAGAGTATATCCTAAACGAATCTCGATGGGCAATTGGACATGGAGCAGGTCTGGGCAGATAGTAACGCATAACTAATTGAGCGGATATTGTGTGGAGTGCGGCGGAGTGCACATTGTGTGACCCCAGCAACAGTGCGCACTGACGTCACAATGGCGGCGCTATTGTACGCATGCGGGTAGCTGTGCGCGCGTACACTTGCCACACTCTACTCTCATACAGAGCTATTGAATTGAAAACTGTTATGAAAACGAAAAACTATTCGTTACAACACAACAACATTATAGAGGAGATCTAAGGCATTGTACAATAATTTTACCTTAATGGATTTTGGTCCCGGTGCCATAGTATAGCGTATACATAGAGGCTGTTATGGATACACGTCCATAGCATTAACAAATAAGAAACTAATTTAAGTGTTGCCAAGTATAAATTACCGATTTAACTGTACGATATATTCCAGGGTTCTACAACTAAGCGTGGACCCCTGGGGGTCGCGACTCTGTCCCATAAGACCGTGGAAAAATAAATAAAAAATATGGTACTTAGTTCAAATTTAGAAACAATTTGCCTGCTGCGGTCTTTCCGTCCAATTATAATTTGGGTATCTTCAAGACTAGAGTGAATAGGCTCTTAATAAACTAGTGCGCCTCACCATCAACGATTGCATCACTGCTTACCATCAGGTGGGATTGCAGTCAAGTACTAGTTTATGGTATATATAAAAAAAAAGAAAGCATGGCGTGACTACACTGAAAGACTGGCTCTCCTTGGTCCTCACAAGCTGACGTCTTTAGCGCTGTAAACACGCCAACACCAGTAGGTCTACAAGAATCAGATGACATCAGTCGTATTGTCGTACATTGCGATCACTTTCCTACTCTTTTGTAATGGTTGCAATCGGCTGACGGAACTGTGTTGCAATGCAAAAGGAAGTTTCTAATTGACACTTCACTTCGAGCCTCGAAGTAATTGCTTCTAGACTGTGTCCCAGAGACAGATTGTTTACTATCAATGTCAAAGATCTTGATATTGCAGGCATGAAATCGATCCTGAAAATCAAGCAATTGAAAGAAGTTCGATTTTCAACAGAAAATTCAAAGAAACGTATTATTTGGCAATAATAGATTTATTTCTAAAAAATTAGCTGCTTTTTCTCCAGTACCGACATATGTTATGAAAAGTTTTTTTTTAAGAATTGTCTAGAGCTGTTGCTTCTTAATGCAACAAGTCGTTAAAAGCTTTTAGATGTAGACACCTAAGCCTAAAATACTGGCAGAAGAATCTACATTAGCACTCAACCATTCTGCTAGATAGGAGGAGTCCGTGTCTACACAGATGTTACAGTGTTCTAGGATAGGGCTGTTGTAAACCGCCCCGACTATGTGCGTTCTGCTGGATCGGAACACACATACAATTCGTCGGGGCGATTTAAAACATCGTGCTTCCAGTTCCACCAGTAACTTTAAACCAGCTGAGTACATTACTAAGCTGCCAATTTTTTTATCTATATTTAAAGTACCTATTCGTATTTGACCGCGGTCACCGTCCTAGAGCTGGCCTTCTGCCCCTCGTCAGGCCCTCGCGCTTGTTGTCAATACACTTGCGTTAGAGGCACCACTCTAGCGTGACGGCGCTATCATAACAAACAAGTGACGGTCGGAGTCACGCACTCAGGGTTCAGTAGCTTTGTACTACGAGTATAAAAAGTTTGATTGATAAGTTTATAATGGCAAAACAATATCATATTTAGAAATGCAACAATTTTATGGTTTTTAGACTTTTTTCCTTTACTTGTTCTACATGGTGAAATATCTAGGTCTAGTCAACGGGAAGTCCTCTTACAGAGATAGAGAGTGACATCCTTGCGAGCGTCAAAATAAGTGCCAAAACAGAGCATAAACGGGCTAATCTTAAAGTTGCGTTAAATTTTATTTTTTTCTGTCCAAGCTATAACAGACTTAAGAGTATTGATATTAATTTCGGAGTCCTCTGAAAACAGGTGTTAACAGACAAACAGAAGGGCAAACAGAAAACAAAGTGATCATTTTTATCGACTGAAGTACGGAACCCTCAAAAATATATAAATGTTTGCTTTCGTCTGTTTCGACACCAACATCATCCGTGGGCACGTGTTGCCCATGTGAAGCTTCACCAGGCACCTACTGTTTTTATAAGCTTATTCGTTAATATGTGCTTTACTGTAAATGCTTTTTATCGTAATCGTGAGCTCTGTTTTTTATATCTGATCAGTGTCGGCGCGGTGCTATAATCTGACTGTCAGGGGATTCACACGAGACTGGTTACTAAACTTAAAGCACCAACGCTTTTTTTCACACACGTTCAATTTACTACTCACGTTCCTTGCACGGACGGAGTACACACATTTCTGCCGTGTGAGCAAGCCGAAAGAGGCGGCGAGATGATCTAGACGCGTACCATAAGGACTGCTTCTAGACGGCGCTGGGAAAACAATGCCTAGAAGAACTTAGGGGACTCCTTTGCCCAGCCGTGGGACAGTACTTAATGGCTAGATTAAAACAAAACCAAGTCGTACGGAGATACGAGAAAACACCATTGCTAAAGTTTTGATATCGCAAATACTCCTATATGTTAAGCACGTACCTGTAGGGCACGCTGCCCGCGAGGAAGATGTAGGTGGTGTGCAGCAGGCCCACCTGCAGCGCCGCCAGCGCCAGCAGCGCGTAGGCGCGCAGGTGGAACGGGCCCAGCTGCCCCAGCTGGCGCAGCACGCTCTCCGCATCCACCTCGCCCACCTGCCCTGCCGGCTTCTTTTCCACCTCTTGCGTGCCGCTCATGTCCGCGCCGCGAGCCACACTGAACCAGCGCACCCGTCCCGTGACGCCGCCGCCACCGCCGCACTGCACACCAACAATGACAACTGCTCAATTAGAAAGCCGATACTAGGCCAAGGCCCTCTGTCAGTCAAATCTCACTCGAGATGCAATCGCGAATTGTGAATCGATATCGAACAGTGTTACAGCGAGGGCACTTCACTAGCGAGTCCTGGCGGCCGGCCGAGCCTTCCTTATTTATGTTTGTGTGGTTGTGCAAGTACAGCTGCCACTAGCTAGGTGCTCTGGAAATCCCACGAACAGATATTTCACTAAACTAGATAATATTGGCTGCCGTTAAACACCTTGTACACAAGTACATAGTTAACAGGATAAAACAGCAGTCATTGCTGAAATTACTGAACAAAAACGTTTATCATTGTACCTATACATATTTCACGCAAATTACGTGAAGATAGGCGTGAGGTCGTCGGTAATTGTTGTGCCGAGTAGAAACGACTTCACTTCGTCTAGTCTAGTCTAGTAGGTACTGGTAGGTGGCAATATGTGGCCTGCTGTTAGCTGCCGCCATGCTCTGCGATCATGACGACTATTTCTCAACAAAGGCATGGGACCAGTGCCGACACCGGACGTTTTTTATATCTTATAAAACGATTTTTTTTATTAATAGGCAGTTGAGAATACTAGCACTACCTTTCTTCTAGTAATATAATCAGAGTATGGGCTGATTAAGATAATTCCTTAATGCGTATGTGGGTGTCCACGCTTAGCAAGACAACAGGCATGGCACAAGAAATTAAATTAAGTACTTCAGTAGCAGAGCTCTTTTAATTGATGGAATCACCGCGCACTGACCACGACCACGACCGCCATTACCTATACCTCATCCTAGTCACGCGCACGGGATCTTCAGCGTTATCAGGGATAGCTACAATATGTCCAGGAACTCTGCTATTGTAGACAATCTTCTAGACTATCTTGTACACCATTAAATATGATTACAAAAAACTGTACATCGCCAGAGAATAATTGAAACCTACGTCTGCCGAGTGCATCAACGAGCGTGTGCAAATGCTGATCACCGTAAGTGTTGCTGCTAGCAGATCCTTCCGCTTTATGAACAACGTAAAACGCTCAGCACATCAATTTACCAGTTGTGATGTATCGTCATCATCAAGACGACCACTATTGGGCATAGGCTCAACTGATACCACAGTGAGCGGTCCAGTGCATCTCACATCTATCGGATCCGGTCGCCACTCCTGAACCTTTCAGCCCCAACCGCTATCTGTTCTGCGAGCAATGTGAATTCATTCTTCCTAATGAAGTCATTATATCATGCGGCGCTTGGGGCACGTATCTAACTCGTAGTTAAGTAAAAATCGTCACATCTGTTGAATTTTATGGCGAAAAAACGCTCTCCGAGGTCAGTCCATGGATGGACAATCATAAATTGCGTACCGAGACGGATAATAAGGTACATCAGAAGCCAGATGTACCTATAGGATCACTTTGTTGTCCGTCTGTCTGTCTGTTAAGACCCTTTATCTCAGGAACGCGTGGAGGTGTAATAAAATAATCAGGTTTGCGGTCCCTTGCGACTGCGCAAAAATCAAGCTTGTGAGTTAATCAAAAGAATAAGAATAATAAAAGATGCGCAAAAAACCTAACAAAAAATTGTTTCGTCACTTTCGAGGGAGACAAAATTCATAGGGCCTACATTGGCCTAAAACCCTGAAATTCGGCAAAAAGCAGGTACATAAATAAAGGAAAAAGTCTGAAAACTGAAAATTTGTAGTTCTGTCACCAGATTTTTTTAGAAAAATCTTCAAGACTCGATTCGGGAATTCAATAATTTTCATACTCTACGGTACGGAACCCTCATTGCGCGAATCTGTCTCGCACTTGATTCTGGCAGTCTGACTTCTTGACCTTTCAAAAGTGCTTGTAAATGGTTTTTATCAATTCATAGACAGCCAGTTCAATACTAGAGATTAACGCGTAGCGAAGCAGTTCATTGGCCGCGCGGCAGTACCGGAGGCGCGCTGATGCCTTGGTACCCGTATTACAGGTGCTCAGGCATTTTCCTCAAACATTCTCAACTAGTTACGCAATCCCGCTGTGGTTTTTCAACTGGTAATTACTACAAAACCTAGTCGATGTGTGTACCCGCAGTTACAACTAAACGAGAGCTAATCACCTTTTATAAGTATAAAAGGTGATTAGTAGCCTAGTCTCTCAACGTCTGCTGGGACATGTCACTAGTCAAGTGACTAGTGACATGTCCCGGCTTCGCGCGAGTATATATTATATAATAAACTAGCGGTCCCAGCAGACGTTGTCCTGGCCGAAAGCTGGCATTTTTCAGATCAAAATTAAAAAAACCGATTGCAGAGCCTAACTACTGGGTCCATTTGTAACTATTTCCAACTATCCTTAAATCATGTATAATATACACGCAAAGTTACATATTATGTACGAGTATATCGGTCAAACCGTTTAGGAGGAGTTAGGTGACAAACACACGTGCAGAAGAATTATATTTATAAACTGGCAGTCCCGGCAGATCTCTTGCCCGAAAGCTGGTTTTTCGGTTATAAAAAATTGAGTATCCGATTGCAGCGGCACTTACCTTGTTCAATAATATTTTCAAAGCATTCAGGGATCCACACAAATACACATAAACTGTCATTCAAATCAGTCAAGCCGTTAGAAGGACATAAGTGCTAATAACATGTACATAAAAATTATATATGAAAAGAAAAACAAACTATCCTCATTTATTATTACTTTTAATGACAACCTCATAAAATGCCTTTAGTTTAGGAGGAGTTAGAAAATAAATAGACAAACGCGGAAACCGACTAGGATTTATAAGAACTAGTCATAGATAAAGATAAAAGATGTTACAATTGATTAGCTTATCAATCTAAGTCAATGTCTCCTCTCTAGACGGGTCTACGCGAGTGCTTCCGCAAGGCAGCGTATTGGGGCCACTGTCGCTCCCTCGAGCCGCGACCTTAGCGTCATGGCTACTCATTATAGATGACCTTCCATGTTTTATATAACATAATTAACTATTTAGTACAACAATAACACAAGTAGGACACTGTCAGGTGACCTAATCTTAATGAAACAGTGCGGCCAAGACCGTCTGGTCCAAAGCAATCACCGCAGAGATTTTATCTTTCTACTGGGATTTGTTAAACTAAACTGTACCTCGTGTGTTTGCCTGTGTTATTCTGAGTAGATTGCAGCTATAAAAAGATGTCGCTATATGAATCTGCGTCAAGCGTTTGTTATCAATTTTAATCAGGAGTTCTACCTACCCAGGACATGCGGCACTTGGTATGCTGTCCATCCTGCACAACCACCTGTACTTTGCAGGATCTAAACGAGGCCAATGCCAAAGCCATACAGGTTGCCAAATACTGGGCAGAAAAAGTTTAGTGAGAGCATCGATACGAAAAGATGAGGAGTTCTATCCCATACTTGTCTAGTGGTAAAGAATGTAGAAAAAATAACACTATGTCTTGATTTTTTTTTAATAATATTTATTATTAAATATGAATAATATGAAGTCGTGCTTGATTACGCCACCTGAAAACCTGAACGAAGTTCCTGGCGGCAGGGCGCGAGAGGATCCTGGAGCCACGTCCTCGCGTGTGCGCCCATCGCAGGTCGCTGCCGCCGATTGCCTCCACGATACATTCTAACATCTATGATCGGAACATTTTTGACTGACTCAAAACACGTTTTGTCTAGTAAAAACTAGTTTTAACTGATATTCGATTTTGAACGTAAGTTAATTCTAGTATTAACAAAGGCATATAGTAAAAACTAGTTCTAACTTGGAAAAACGCGTTCTATCTAAAAAGTAGTTTTAATTAACTGTAACACGTTTATGTCAAATTTAATTAATGTTAATTTGAATAATGATTTCAAACACGATGTACTCGTAAATTGTTGCTGAATTAAATTGATTTGAAAACTCCTTCAGGGTACATGGAAATGATCTGAAGATGGAGCCGGAAGAGGCACCGGGACTCCAAAATAAATCGACAACCCATCTCCGGGTTTCATCATCTATCCCGGTCACCAGGGAGAGTGGAGACGGCGAGAGATGTCGTGCGGTGTTCCGCAGGGATCGGTACTAGGACCGCCCCTGTGGAACATCGGATACGACTACGTGCTGCGCGGCGACCTCCCCGACGGGGTCAGCGTGGTCTGCTACGCAGACGACACGCTGGTCCTGGCGCGGGGAGAGTCGTACCAGGCGGCGGCCGAAACAGCGACACGCGGGGTTGCGACAGTCGTGGAGAGGATCCAGCAACTGGGACTCAAGGTGGCATTGCACAAGTCCGAGGCCATGTGCTTTCATGGCCCTCGGTACGCGCCACCTCCGGGTTCCCAAATAACGGTAGGGGGGGTCCACATCGGCGTCGGGTCGGCGATGAAGTACCTGGGACTCGTCCTCGACAGCCGGTGGACTTTCGAGGAACATTTCCGACGTTTGGCCCCCAAACTGGACAGGTCTGGGGCCGCTCTGAAGCGGCTCCTGCCCAACCTAGGGGGTCCAGACGCCCCCTGCCGGAGGCTCTACGCGGGGATCGTTCGGTCCATGGCCCTTTACGGGGCGCCGGTTTGGGCGCCGTCGCTAGGTAAGCGACCGGCGGCCAAGCTGAACGCTTGCCAGAGGGTCATGGCCATCCGGATGGTGCGGGGATACCGCACGATCTCCCGCGAAGCGGCGAGCCTCCTCGCTGGCCTGCCACCGTGGGATCTGGAGGCAACAGTCCTTGCACGCATGCACGATTTGCGCATGGAGATGCAACGCCGGGGCGAAACTCCGCTGCCGCGACAAGTCGCGGCATGGCGGACAGAGTTCCGGCGGGATCTCAGGGTGGCATGGCGACTGCGACTGTCGCAACCCAGTGCTGGGCACGCCGTCATTGAGGCGGTTAGGCCCCTCTTTGAGGAGTGGTTGGAAAGAGGTCACGGCGTCCTCTCTTTCCGTGTGACGCAGGTCCTCACCGGACACGGTAAGTTCGGGAGGTTCCTGCATCGAATCAAGCAGGAGAGGACGCCCGGGTGTCGCCACTGTGTGGACCGCCCGGAGGACACGGTGGAGCACACGGTAGAAGTGTGCCCCGCTTGGGCGGAGCACCGCCGTGTCCTCGTGGAGACTATCGGGAGCGGCGACCTCTCGCGCCGGGCCCTGGTTCAGGCCATGGTCCGGAGCGAGGAGGGTTGGCATGCGGTCGCCTCCTTCTGCGAAGCAGTAATGCTCGCGAAGGAGGCTGCTGACCGCGAGCGCGTGAGGGAACGGTCCTCACGCCGCCGCCGCCGAGATCCCGATCCCGATTTCCGACCACCGTAGGCGCGGGTTCGCGGACGGCGAGCACTGGGTAGCTCGCCGTCCGGCAGTCTGGAAATAATCTGGACCGAGCCCAGTCGTCAACGGCGCGTTCTGTTCCACGCGCGCCTCAAGGAGATGTCAGCAAACTGTAGGGGCCCGGTAGGGCCGAAGCCTCTGGGGGGAACATGTGGTATTCCTAACGGTTGATACCGAGTCCCCCCCAGAACGAAGGCAACGAAGGAACGGGGTAGGGGTTTAGTCAGTAAGAGTCTGACACGCCCTCCCGCTCCGCCCAAGAGCGGGGGAAGTCATTCTGATGATTCCCCTACCAGAAAAAAAAAAAAAAAAAAAAAACCCATCTCCGGGTTATGGGACATCTCGCCCAAGCAAAAACTCGCCTGTGGGCGAAATGTCACCTTTTTAAAATGTGCATGGGTAGATTCGTCCGGACCAGTCTAGTAAAATGGGCCACATGTCTCCTGTTAAAAAGTAAAGGGTTATTTCGCCCAAATCGTATAATTATTAATTAAATAGCCAATAAATCTGAAAATCATAGCTTCAAATGACAAAATCTGAATCGAAAATGAGTTAGCACAAAATCTGAATCATGATTTCCTGCTCTATTTTTAATGTTTCAACAGATATTTTAACTTCCTTTAACATTAAATTTTAAGACCACCCAGTATAAAATTACTTGCTGACCAACAGTGGCTATTGTACGAGTATTTGCTGACCACTACAATAGCCAATTAATTTGGTTTGTTGACTATAATCTGAATATCACCTGTATTTCTACTAAGTACTATAAGTGTTCTAAGTACTATTTAGTTTTTTTTGGTATTTATGTAGTAGTAGTATTTGTAGTCAACAAACAAAATGAGTTGGCTATTCTGACTAGTGGTCAGCAAGTAATTTTATACTGGGTGGTCTTAAAATTTAATGTTAAAGGAAGTTAAAATATCTGTTGAAACATTAAAAATAGAGCAGGAAATCATGATTCAGATTTTGTCATATTTTGGCTAACTCATTTTCGATTCAGATTTTGTCATTTGATGCTATGATTTACAGATTTATTGGCTATTTAATTAATAATTATACGATTTGGGCGAAATATCCCTTTACTTTTTAACAGGAGACATGTGGCCCATTTTACTAGACTCGTCCGGGCGAATCTACCCATGCACATTTAAAAAAGGTGACATTTCGCCCACAGACGAGTTTTTGCTTGGGCGAGATGTCCCAAAACCCTATCTCCTATCTGTGTTAGAGTTTATCAGAATTGTCATGAGATTCACTTTGGCTATAGGGGCACAACTGATCTGATAAAATAGAAATAAGGAGTGAAAGGTAGGTAATTCTGCACCTAATAAAACATTAGTGTACCTATCCTAGTCATGTTTTGGCTTATTGGAATTGTCATGAGATGTAAATACTCGTTTGTAGACAGTTACCGACGTCTTGTAACGTGTCGTTTGTGTGGTGACGATTCTATTAGTATCTTGTTTATGTGCGATTAGCTGTAGCGTACGACTACATAAAATGATAAAATAAAAAACTTGTTCAACTTCAATATAAACAACACAAATTGCTGCATAACGAAGTGATAAAACTAGAACCAGCAAGCTATTGTCTTTACTACTTATAATACATAATAATGGAATTCGGTTGTATTTGTTTTGCCTAAAATTTTTGCTTGGTTTTGAAACATTTTCAAACTAAAAAACCTGTAGATATAACGTTGGAGCACCTTGAGCGATTACAGAATGTGGAACCGCTAGCTGGACAGACCTTATCTTGCATAATAAATGAATTAACTTTAATAACTAAGTATCTATTATCTAAAAAATAAGCGTAGATAAGATGTATTAGTGCACACCTGTAGGTATTAGTTTTTGATGCCGTTCGACGACATTTTTTAAAGAACGACAATGAATTTGGTAAAATCCGCATCGAGGATCTCTAATTCAAAAGTAGTTTTAGTTAATAGTCCGTATAATAATTGAACACTATTGATTATGTCTGGTCGTGTCTTGAAAGGTTATTCTTTTCATATAATGACAGCAGACTGTTTGCGAAATCACTGAATATTTCATGTGTGACTTTGAAACAATTAATTTTAAACGATGCTCGCAGTCATGGCTGGAATGCTATTACACAAGTGTGGCTCAGCCGATATCTCCTAAACGTTAAGAGCCAGACGACGCCGACGCCTGTTTCAATGCTATCGACAATAATTACTAAGTATTTATTGATCACGTCATCTCAATACTCAAAATAACTGTGATTTATTTTTTAAGGATTATTTGTAGGTATGCTGATAACTCAGTAAATGTTGCGATCGCGGGCCCGAAAAATAAAACGGGACAAGGGCAGGAAGATGATGGTGATTTGTAGGTGTAGGTATTAATAATAATAGGGTTAGCAAAGTATAATTATTATAGAACCATTTCAATAAAAAAAAAACACTTTTCATATATCGAACTTTATGTGAATTTCAGATATTAAATTTAAAACAGAGGGGAATTTTATGTATTTAATCGTAGGTAAATAAGTTTTTCAACACACTTGCTCAGAAAGTGACTCTTATTCATTTAGGTATGTAATGGCAATTGTAACCAAACCGGAACCATTTTCATTAACAGTACGTACCAGTGCGATAATGCAAATAGTTTAACTTTAGTTTAATGCGTAAGCGTTCAAACAGTCTAGTTTCTTCATTGCTCATTTCCTGCAATTTTGTGTTTAAATAAACCATTTAAACTTGATTACTTTTAAATTAGAATTAATCTTTAAATTAAATGCCCGTGCACAAGAAAACAAGATTTTTTAAGTTAATTTGGTTCTCTTCACAAGTGTATTAAAAAACTTCGTATGATACACGTGAGTTCTGGTGATTACCGTTCTCGGCTCCCTTAAGACCGCCTCGGTGGTCATCACCAACAGTACAAACTTGTATCATAATGTACTATTTCCAGGGCGCGAGTGTGACATCAGTCACTTCTACTCTCATTATTTGGACAGGATGAAACAATAAGTTCTTACAAAATAAGCTATTTTACATTATTTATTTATTCCTTACAATAAAATAAGGTTCACATTACAACTACGATGATTATTTTACAATAAATTCTTCATAATTACCATTTCATTGTATGATGGCTTGCGTGACATCTCTCGAAATGGTGTTTTGGTACAATTTGTGTTACTTATCTTATGCAAATAAATCAATACCGACACCTGGTTGCCTACCATGACGTTTAAAGTACCTAAGGTAGTTTTATTGTTAATCCAGTGTGGATAAGAGACAGAGCCATACAGGTTGTAACAGCCATCTCTTCCCCACACTGGAGTAAGAATAAAACAATCTTACTTTAAACGTCAGAACTAAGTGTTGATAAATAATTGAAAAACATGAATTAAAGCAATGTTAGATCTAAATATGTACGTACTACGCATGGCATGCCAAAGCTCTAACACTGGCACTCAGAGACAGCTAATGATTCATTAGCGTCCCTTAATGACTATTAAAGTTAAGCATTGCTAAATCTTCACTTAACTTCTAAACGGTCCATTAAGAAATTGTCACATTGACAATTTTACATTGTAGCTGTGTTGTCTCTGAGTGCCAGAGTAAGTGTCATACAACGCATCCTCCCCTGAACTGAATATAATTCAACAACACAACTCATAACTGGGATGTTTTAAAAACTTATTTTTAGGTCCCCAATAAGTATAATAGAGAAACAAGTCACCTTTCTACCTAATAATGTTTATACACGAGCACAGCCTCTACAACGAGGTCGTACTCTCAATCCTCAACTTACATCAATACATCGATTTTCAAAAAATGCAACTTTCAAGTTGAAATTATATTTCAACGTGAAAATCAAGCCTTTAGAGTGCTTGGTCCCTGCACATGTTATCTATAATACCGATGCGGCGAGCCAGTCTCAAGCAGTAGCTGATGGTGCCGGCTGCACGGCCTGACAGCTAAACTGCATGTGCTAGCATAACGTTATTCTACTTGAGACTAACTCACAAACTCAACTATCGGACAAAATGCTTTTTGAGTTAAAATTTAGTTAATCCTCGCGCGGTTGCGGTCCAAGCGAGTTATTTGCCGACCGCCCCCGATGACTGCACGAGACAGGAGTGTGATGATGTCCCCCACACCGCACTACCCCAGGCACCGGCTCAGCACCCGGCCGGCCTGTGCAGAGCTGTGACGTCGTCAGGCCGTGCTCGACACGGGCGTGGGCGGCGCGCACGGCTCCTCCTCCTGCGAGGAGTCGTCCAGGTCGGCGAAGCAGTCGGGCAGGCGACGGTGCAGCGTGTCGGGCACCAGCCGCGTCAGCGCCGCGCTCAGCAGCGGCAGCGACCCGAACAGCAGCGTCGGCAGCCACCACTTGTACACCGCCTGCGAGCCAAACTTACATTTTAGATACATACGCAATGCAGATATGAAAATGGTTTTTAGAAACAATTTTTACGATTTTTCAGTAGATTTCTAGTCTTACTTTTTGGACAGGTAAATACCTCACCTCACGGGCGAAACGGTTGATCTAGGCATGACCAGAGATGGCTACATAAAGCGAAAGGAAGTTTTTTTAGGTGGTTAGGCAGAGGCTCTTGGGGAGGGCGTCAGACTTTTACTGACTAAATCCCACCCCGTTCTTTCTTTGCCTTCGTTATAGGGTCCCGGGTTTTCTTTTCGGAAGTCCACCAATTGCCCCAGAACCTTCGACCCTGCTGGGCCCCTACAGTTTGCTGACATCTCGGGGTGAGATACACTTCATCAAGTCAATGACTGAGCTGCCGCAGTGCGTCACTGGTTCCTCTCGCAGCTCGTCCCTCTTACTGCTCGTCATTTGTCTATGCTGCTCGTACTCACCAGCAGCGGCGTGACCGGCGCGAGGATGGCGCCGACGCGGCCGAGCGTGGAGCAGGCGGCCAGCAGGCGCGCGTGGGGAACAGCTCCGCCGTGTACACGTACAGCGTCATGCTGCGTCGTACTCACCAGCAGCGGCGTGAGCGGCGCGAGGATGGCGCCGACGCGGCCGAGCGTGGAGCAGGCGGCCAGCAGGCGCGCGTGGGGAACAGCTCCGCCGTGTACACGTACAGCGTCATGCTGCGTCGTACTCACCAGCAGCGGCGTGAGCGGCGCGAGGATGGCGCCGACGCGGCCGAGCGTGGAGCAGGCGGCCAGCAGGCGCTGGCGCGCGCGCGTGGGGAACAGCTCCGCCGTGTACACGTACAGCGTCATGCTGCGTCGTACTCACCAGCAGCGGCGTGAGCGGCGCGAGGATGGCGCCGACGCGGCCGAGCGTGGAGCAGGCGGCCAGCAGGCGCTGGCGCGCGCGCGTGGGGAACAGCTCCGCCGTGTACACGTACAGCGCGTTCAGCGTCATCGTGGCGCCCATCTTGCCCATCAGGTACAGCCCCGTGCTCCACATTCCGCTGTCTGAAACACAATCAAATCAAATTTTCTGTCAGTATACAAAATCTGCACAACGATATAATCGAGCTTCTGCTTTCGCTCTATACAATATCATCATCATCGTTATTCCAGATCCAGTCACAAGACATCCACTGCTGGACACAGGCCTCCCTTAAGCGTCGCCACAACGATCGGTTCTGTGCGTCTCGCATCCATCGGATTCCCGTGACCCTTACCGGGTCATCGAAATATCTCGTGAGAGACCTTCGGATGCTATGTCTTCCGGTATGTGGTCGCCACTCCAGGACGTTCGATCCTCATCTACTATCCTTTCTACGAGCAATATATCCTACCCACTACCACTTAAGTACAATAGCCATTGAGCACTATTTCGCATATCCAGAAGAATCTGTTTAGACGACAAGGTGTATTCTTCTCTCACACATCCGTACATTAGCAGCAATAGTATTGTAACTTGCAGCGTAGTTTTTATACAGGAGGTTACAAAAACAATTGTATTAGCTAAAGCTGTGGTGTAGCAGTTAGCCTGGTCAAATCGCCGCGGCGCGGCGCCTGACTACGATACATTGCAGTGTCGAACAGGTAAGGTACCGAACCTTTATGTCAAGAATTCTTAGATTTGGTACTTCTAGGTAAGCAATCTCCATCGTTGATCACATCGTCGCTTTCCATCAGGTAACAGTAGAAAAAGATATGAAAGGTGTCAAACGATATCGCATCTGTCGCTAAGGCCACACACCAAGTTTATCGTGTGTCATCCAAGAATGATGTTATGATCTCATTTATATGTAGACACAATTCACAGGCTTATCTGGTCAGGTCAGCGAGAGTCAAGTTAGATCGGAAGGGCGCGAGTCAGTCTGTTGCGACACGGATGTCGTCACAAATTGCTGAACTTGATAACAATGCACGTGTCGCAATGATATCGCTACAGTTAGATGAACCTACTTAACGCTACTGGCAAAGATCTGAACTACTTAGTTATTCGTAAACATTCATTTCACCTAAATTATTTTCTGCGTAGAGTTAAATCCAATGTTTGTCCAAAAGTTTGTCCAATAACACATAATCAGAAGAATTGATTGGGATAAATTTGGAATAAATATAAATGGCGAAAGGCTTAACCACCCGGTTCTCATGCAAAAGAATTCGGTTGTTCTGTCGATGAATTGAAAAGAAAAACTATGGGGTTACACGCGTATAAGATAGAAGACAAAATTCACATATGCCACAAACACAGTGAAAAAACTGAAGTGGAATTAGACAGGCCATAAAACAGAAAATAGAAGGGAAAAATGGACAAATGGCGTCACTGTATGGTAACCCTAGAGATGAGAAAAGACGCAAAGGACGTCAAAAAATAAGATGAGAAGAAGATATCAAACAAATAGTTACAACAGAATGGCAAAGAAGAGCAGTAAACAAAGAAATATGGGAAACTTTAGAGGAGCCCTATGCCAGAGGGCAAGCTGATAATACTATTACCGATGTCGAAGATTGAATTGTTATCAAAAAAATACATAGCAATGAACTTAATAACATAATTTTAAAATAAAATCAACTAACACTACATAATAATTGCTCGTAATAATACTATAAAATAGCCTGATAACGTTGTAAGAACAATAACATAAAATGCAGAAAGGAAAACAATGAATAGGTTAATTAAAATTGCAACTACTTTATAAAATACTTAATTAAATAATTAATAGGAAATTTTAAATTAGTTAGGTACGTGGTAATATTGGAAAACATATTATATCAGCATGTTTAATTATTTATGAAACAATTTGAAATTATAATTGTAATTTATTACATTGTATTAATTAGAAATAAAGGCATTTTATTTGTATTTGTAAACATCCATTGCATTTCGAATTCGTGTTTACTTCATAACAGACTCAGATGGATAAGTACCTAGGCTCGCCAGATTCATGAGAACAGCGACATTCCTGAGTAAGTGATGTTTACTACATATTTTACTACCACTTGCATTCGTTTAACATAATCTTTATAATTATCTTATAATGTAAAACTTTTTATTGCGCATCATATCTACTGCGCATTCTTTTTACCGCTACGTAATATTGTTGAAATTACGTGGAATCAATTTTGATATTGCAATAGAGAGCAATGGGGCTATTTATCAAATGGATCCTCGCGAGTCCCTTAGAAATACATTCAAAGAAATCGATATGCTAATTCTGCACACTCTTTATATTTTGGATTGTATATTGTATGTTCGTAATAACTTAGGACTTTTTAAAATTAGAAGCGATTTTTATAACATTCTAACGCATAGTAAGCATTAAATCGTACTTATTACCTAAAGGGAGATGAGCTAAGATCAGCAAGTCATTCCTGTGAACTGTATGCGTTTTTATAATAAGCTGCTTATAATAGTCCTAACCAAAAAATCACATTACAAGGTCTCAGAGACTATGTCGAAGACACGCTTGTTTGGCAATCAGCAGCTCGGACGCCTTAGTGTAGCTCACCTTGCGGCAGGCAGGACATGGCGATGAGCGCGGCGGCGGTCGTGAGCAGCGCGGCGGTGAGCAGCGGGCGGCGGCCGGCGCGGTCCAGCAGCAGCGTGTTGAGCAGCAGCGCCGGCAGCTCGGCCGCCGCCAGCAGCGCGTAGTTGGCGTGCGCCGAGCCCGCCAGCGACGCCGCCGACGCCGCCAGCCCGTAGAACACGAACACGGCCGACATCCACCACACGAAGCACACGCACAGGCGCCGCCGCAGCACGCCGTACCTGCACACACCACAACACATGTCTTAGTAAAAACACTTGCACTTCTGAGTATGGCCACCTCATCAACTTCCACTGCTGGACATAAGCCTCCCCCAAGTTTCACCACAAGGAACGATCCTATGCATCTCACATCCATCGAACTCCCACAACCCTTACCAGGTCCTCGGTCCCCTTGTGGGCTTTCTATCGTCTTTTTTGGTCTATGTCCAGTATGTGTTGCCTGTCATGACATATGACTCCGAAACGTAGTCGCTAACTATAGGCCTCATCAGAAGGCTGAATTCACCTAAAGGGCAATGAAAGGGCTATGCTAGAAGTTTCCTTGCGCGAACGAATCAAGAGTGAAGATATCCGCAGGAGAACCAAGGTAACCGATATAGCACGAAGAACTGACCATCTACTTAATCCAAACTATTTTCACCAATAATTTTCATCTAATCTTCATTTCAGTCATTGGTGACCAAAAACCATGCAAATGACACCCATGACGAAAACTTGGTAATTTTTGTATCATCGTCACGAATAGGAGCGTCAGTTAAAGAACGACAAACAAAGATGCCACAGTCTACCGGCCGAGGCGGGAGAACCGCTCTCACGCGCCATGTGTCACTATTTACACAATCAAACGACTTATTAAGTTCATTTGTGCAGATGTGGCGCTTACTTTCCCAAGAGATTTCTTTTTTATTTCTTTATTTATCCTTTGTAACATGCATGATACATGACCACGGCATGTGTCGCTCTTTGTCATCAAAATAAATAAACTTATAATAAGCATCAGTCACCAACGTTAAGCAAAAATAAACCCACGGGATCCAACATCTCCAGGTCTTAGAGAATCGCAATGTGAATGTTTAATGACGTCGTCTACGTGAGTAAACATTGAGTCACCTCGTCAAACAATCACGGGAAATATCTAATGTGTTTATTACATCTTCAAATATGATTTATTCATTAGACATACATACCACACGGCAATCAGCGACCAAATAGCTCAATTATAGCGCGGACTCGTGGCAAGTGCGCGCATCTAATAAAAATATGGTTTACAAGTACTAATCGAGAGTCTCAGATGACAAATCGACATTATTAAGTAACTGAGCCAAGCAACTCGGCAACTTCTCCAACATGGTGGACGGACCTTATCAAATCTGTTACACGCTGCAGCATTAACGACAGCTCCCAAACCGTCAAAACCAAAGCTGCATGGCGTCGTACCGCGAGAGAGGCGGTGGCGCAGGACTTGACTGAGACATAACCACGACGAAATCGTCAAGGGTGTTCGATTAAGAAGAAAAAGAGCTAAGCAAACTAGCACTAACTTGACGAGCGCCGTGAACAGACCCTCGTCGATGTTGGACTCGGCGCTGGCGCCGATCTGCTCCTTCTCCAGCAGCATCTTGTCGAGCGCCTCGCCCGGCAGCCGCACGCCGTTGCACTTGGCGGCCTGCTTGATGACGCGCGCCGCGTCGGCCAGCCGCCCGCGCGCCACCAGCCAGCGCACGCTCTCGGGCAGCAGCCAGGGGTACAGCAGCAGCAGCAGCGACGGCGGGTAGGCTACGCGCGCCCACGTGCGCCAGTAGCCCGCCAGGTAGTCCACCAGCGCTAGCGACGCCGCGCCCAGTGACAGCGGGATACCCAGCACCAGGCTCGCCAGGATGCGGTGCTCCACGCCCAGCCATTCTATCACTGGAAAATTAGCAAAGGATACAGGTAAAACCACACGCGATGTTCACAACTGCTGCATCATTGACCATCGTTTCTTTACCCTAGCCCATGTTCTTCATTATAACTTGACGCTGGTGGATGCACAAGAGTGCTAGCCATGGTCTCCTGTTGATGGAATGGAAGAAAAAAAAATGTTCCTCATCTCAAAGTAAGAAAGGTGTTGTGTACTAACTGAGCACGAAGGCGGAGGGGTAGACGCTAGCGCCCAGTACGGTCTCGAGCAGCTCGCCCAGCAGGTAGGCGTGGTAGGAGCCGGCGAAGGACTTGGCCAGCCCCAGCAGCCCCGCGCCCACGCCGCACACCACCAGCGCCGAGCGCCGCCCCCATCTACAACCATAGGACCAAAGTATACTGACTGAACTAGTGTTCAGGAAACACACGACGCGCGACGCACTCTACTGGAACATTTTGATATTAATGTGCTAGTTCTTCTTTATCGATCTGATATTGGTGAAGGAGTATTGGCTACACTATAAGTGATTGCTACTGATCATGTTGTTTTCTTGACAAATGTATAGATGTCGCTAAACAACGCGAGCTAGACAAAACGCTGTGAGAATTGTTTGCGAAAATAATCAAAACAATTTGATGTCCCGGATTGAGGAGAGGGGGCCTCTGACCCCGCTATGTTTTTTACGAGCTCCTTCTACGCGGCAAAAGAGAACTTTACGTACTCAAGGTCAAACATATTTTAAACATAAGACCATCAAAAACTGCCATCGCTACGCTACCTTATGAATGTTATTTACATAATTTGATCATGTCCATGGTGTGTGGGGATATATCGTCAGATTAGCGACTGTAGCAGTACTCGCACACGATTGATTTTTGATCAATCAAACGTTGCGGTCAACGGTTAAAAATATGAGCATCGATACTAAAATAGACGTCGACTAGCCGTGCTTCGCATGACTAGTGTTCCGTACCGAAACGCTATTACACGCAAGTTTAAATTCGTGTAATCAATGCAGTACTTACCTATTACACACTCATTAAAACACTCATCAAAGAAGATTATCTCATTTTGATTATCTAGGTATGACGACTACCTCTTCTGATCGATGATTGGAGATTGCAATTATCTGGAAAGCTACCTATAATGTAAATGTTGTGAGACTCGCAGTAGATAAACAAAATGACTTGCTATGTGGGCATACAATATTACCTGTCGGAGACAAAGCCCATGATGGGCAGCGAGATGAGCATGCCGACATTGTGCACGGTGCCCACCAGCGAGCGCTTCCACTCCTGGCAGCCCAGGTCGAACTGGAAACAACAGACATTAGTCACATCTGAAATGAGAAAGATTGGAAATCAGAACCATGTGAGCAGTCGACGACTGACGCGTCTTAAGAAGCAGAGAGAGGGTCATCGAATGAATGGTTGGAGTACAAGCATCGGGCGCATGGCCGCCGGGTCAAGTAGCACAGCACGGCGTGGCGGAGGGGCCCGCGTGACTCACGCTCACGTGACACGCGGGAACCTGTTCCTTTCGCAAGCGACACAAATGTGCGCTAAACTGCAAAAAATATAGTTTTTTACGAGTCCTACGAACTCCGCTGACCCCGCGCTAGCTCCCGCGCACATGACACGCACGCCCATTTGCGCGGAGGAAATACAAAAATACTTCCAACCTGTTCTGGCAGCTCGTAGATACTGTCGACTTACTGTCCACTGCTTATCATACTTGTGCTGTTAACTTGCTAATTTATCGTAGGATTTATCGACTTGTTTTGAATTCTGCTGACGAAAATGTTGCGCAGCCCTTTGCCGGTTACCTGAGGACTGCGCTCACTGCCGGATACCTATATGGATGTTACGAATTTTGATCGGTAAAGGCTTGAGTGTGTGGTGCCCACCTCAGAGACGATGCTGCTGCCGTGCTGGTAGACGAAGGCGTCGCACTCGACGGCGCTGCTGTTGTCGAACACGTCGGGGTGGCAGGCGTGCGCGGCCGCCGCCCAGCGCTGGCAGCGCGCGCCCGCCGGCAGCGCCCACGGCTCCCACTCCGCCGCCCACTGCGCCGCGCGCGCCACCCCCATCGACGAGTTGCCCTCGCACTCCGGCACGTGGCATCTGGGGACAAGCGTACTCGTATGTACAGCCAACTTAAGGTTCTTATCATCATCATAATTTCAGCTGAAAGACGTCCACAGCTGGGTATAGGCCTCCCCCAAGCGTCACAATGACCGGTCCTGTGCGTCTCGTATCCATCGGATTCCTGCGACAATCACCAGGTCAGCGGTCCACCTTGTAGAACGCCTTCAGACGCTGCGTTTTAAAATCCCAATATTTATCGTATTAAAAGTAATCTATTCATTTTATCGAGGTTGATGGTAAACAAGCCGCCATCTCGTCTGACCGTTGCTAAGCTGCATGCACTGCCCTACATTAGTGAGCAGTTCGCCGACCTATCGGCATCCTCAGCCTAGCAGCTGCTGCGTGCACTTTCACTAGCACCTTAAGCGAGGCTTGTTCGATATGGGGCGGGAGCACTTTCCCGACAGCCCCTCCACGGGCGCTAGTAGTTGGACCAGTGGCCGCATGCGCTGCTGGCGGTTTAGATCGTGTCATACAGTACTTATTTATACAGTTAGGAGTGTTCGTATATTTTGGGCAACTGCCCTTTTCAATGGAGGCATGTGGAACTTTACAGTCAGTTCTGCAAACTGGTGGTAAAGGTGAACCTACAGGCAGTTCCATCAGCGAGGAGACTCGCGGAAGTGTTGTTATACGTCTTAGAATATGTAAAATGTTTGGCATCATTACAATTATATTAGTAAGACTTTTCTTCAGTTTTAGGTTATGAATAAAAGTAGTTCATATCGGTATACTAAAACTAAACGTCACCGAAGGAAAGCCTCGTGTAGTTGTCCGCGAGTGCGAGATATACAAAACTGGACAAATGAGCGGCAAGAACTGGTGCGATCGATGTGACAATGCAATGCTTTCTATTTACAATTCGTCGCCGACTGCACTTACTCGACAAACTGCTTGACACTTTTAGCAGTATTATTATTGCAGGTGGTAACGCGGCCTTAGCATACTTGTCGCTGGCATCAGTATTCGCTACTGACTAATAAAATAATGTTCTATGTTGTGTAGGTGACTCCTCGGAATTACATTATTGAATAAATACAGTCATAAACAAAGCCAACACCCATCACATGTGGTACGAGTATCTATGGCAGCTAATAGCTTTGCGAGTTAAGTGCTGTTCAGCTGCAAGTAAACCCTGAAGCTCAGGGATCCAGGACAAAAGATTGACTTGCAAGCTTGCGAGATGCGAGATGATCTAGACGCGTACCAAGAATGCCTGGAAGGACTTGGGCTTGAAAAAAAGGCATTAAGCAAAGGTGTGGTGGATTCTTCTTTAAGAAGGGTAACATTGCCCTGCTTGAGGTCGATCTCTCGTTCAGAGATGGCTCCGAAGCCGTTTTTAAGCGTATCGCATACAGATTCGACGAATTTGCAAGCTGACTGACTTCGCAAGCTGGATTCCGCTACGGCTTTAGCTGCGAGGACCCCTTACAAACGCTGTGGTAGAACACCGAGAAGAGTACAACCTTCTACTTCGCCTAGTGAGAAAGCCTTTTATTACTTTAGAAGCAATGAGCAGGCCACAGTGAATATGATAAATAAATTCACAGGTGCTCAGTCCCATGACTACACGGAGCAAGGACCCGATGCTGACTTGACAACATCCAAACTGGTTCACTCACTGACTCGGCTAATTTTTTGTTGTTACTAACTAGTAGAAGAGCCAAGACGCAACAATTTTTTGCTAGCTTTCTGCATGAAGCTTGTAAATAAACATAATAAAGAAATGTTAGGACTAAGTTAGTGTACGGCTGATATAAAAAGATAAGATAAGGTTAGTGTAGGTTCAGCCGGCGCGGTTTTCAGACTAACACAATTTTTTTTTTCAAAAAAGCTTGTTATTGCCTAAGCAGATCGCAGTAACTAACTGATAAGTGATAAGACGTAAAATAGCAACAAACAAACTTGCTACATGTGGCTCTTAAGTTAGTTGTGCGTGGCGAGCTTTGCTATCTGCTACAGGACTTCAAGGCCGCGTGTGGCAGCACAAGGAAGAGTACCAAAGCGGAATAAACCCGCCTCGCTAATTAAGCACCGGATAAACATGGGTGACTCACGCTCGAGGACTCGCCGGCCTTCCCAATATCAATAACAAACAAAACCACATTTTTTGAATGGAAAACAAAAAAAATTGTTGATTTATTAATGCCTATAAAATTAAGTTTAGTGGACCATACTTGAAATAAATGGTATTTTTTTAATTAAAAGAAAGTGGTTTCTAAAACCACAGTGGTCGCATGACAATACATGTCGCTTCTTCAGTGTACTGCACCCCCTCGGGAGCGGCACGCAAAGCATTGTTCTTAATTACTTCCGTCTCCTCATACGTAGGTAGGCGACGAGTGCGTCCTCAATTACACGATGATTAATGTTTATCACGAAGCATTTAGTTTTCAGCGAAGCCGAGCTTTCAGCGAGCTGTCCAGCGGTCAGTTACACTTGGCTCACTTATCTATTTGTACACTCGATACTCGGCGGACTCGTTTAATGTTACTTCCGTGTGAATGTGTACCGTGAACTGTTATCGTGCTCAAACCACCGCAAGTCGCAGACATTCGGCTGCGCACCCAAATAGAATAGAATGAGTTCGTAGTTGCGTGCGCCTGGGCTGGGCCGCGACACGAGCGGGCGCGCCAGCTAAGTGGGAGCGCAAGCGGAGCGACTGCGTTAGCGGAACGAAGGCGCAAGCGGAGCGGGAGCGCGAGCGGAGCGGTGACACGAGCGGGCGCGGACAGCGCAGCGTGCGCCATTACACTTTTTACTCGACGCGACGCCACTCTTTCACTCTTTCCCCATTATTTCTGAACAATGGTCACGGTCAAGGGAATGGACGGATTAAGAATAATCCATTCAACGCAAAAAAACAAACAACTGTTACTTTGGTACATTTCCATCAAATTAATAAGTAAATTGAATTCACGATCACGGTCATGTTTTTGCGTGCAACGGATTAGTGAACAAAAAGTAATGGTGTTCTATTCTTGTACACGTAATAGGTAATCAAGACGCGAGTTAACCGCTTCAAGCCGCAAAAAGTTAAATGGCTGCAATTTTAGTTCAGTCACAAAAAAAACTTTGTAATTGGAAGAGTAATGTTTGTTTACGCATTGAATTGTTACGGTTTTGTTTAGTAGCTACCTACAGTCGCATTATACCTACTTCGAACTTGAGATCTGATTATCTTGTTTGAGTAGTAAGTTTACGCCGCTGTGCGCTAGTGACTTGGTCGGAAGCTGGTGCGGGCACGTGTGGAGCATACTTGTACAATGTGTCAAGCCAGCGAACAGCCGCGTGTCGTGAGCCACTGCTACAGTTAGCACAGAGCGCCTGTGTGGCCAGTAACAGTGGGCTCTGTGCGGGCGTTACCACGCGCACGGCATCAAGCGCGCGTTGTCTCGCGCACAACGCGCGGCTGTCACCGCGCGGCAGATGAGCACGCGTGTCATGTAGTAACGCACACAGTTACGCGTAGCTCACATGCCTTGACCTCTCTTGGCCTTTCGCCTAACTTTGCACTCTATTAATAATTTAGTTTAATTATTTTAAACTAGCTGTGCCAGCGCGCCGCCCCCGCACCCCCGCGACCCCGCACCCCGCACCCCGCGCCCCGCGCCCCTATGCGCTTCTTCAGTGCGTAACGTTCTGAGAACTGTGCAGTATTTAGAATGTGTAGGAAGCAGGGACCTTATGTCTTAATCTGTTTAGTTTAGCCTTTAACTACGACATCATTTAATATAATTAGCATAGTTTAATTCCTGCCTAGAACTCAAGTACATGTTAATATTTAAACTGGCTTCATTATTCAGTTAAGTTCCACAAATATTAACTATCCATACGGAACCGGTCGCTCGGCTGCGGAGGTACGACAACAGCTCGTGAGTCTCGTGACAATTTCAATAAACGTCAAATAGTCGCGGACGGATTAATGTAGGCTCATTAGCATTCATCACAAAGTGGCTTGTATGCCGCCGGGCGCGCGGCGTACGACACAATCATTAGCATATTCATGTATCGCTCGCCAGTGAATGGACGCGGCCTATAAAAACTGGCGGATTATAAACTGTCGTACAGGAACAGCCGGCTCGACTCGTCTAACCTGTAAGCTCCACTAGTTTAGCCTATCTAAGTAACTTTAACTTAGCGAGAAATCACGAGTGGACACTTGGACAGCGCCGGATCAGGCGTGTAGCAAGAGTGGCAAATGCTACGGGCCCCGCGCTTTGCGGTGGGCCCCGCTTGGACATACAATAATAAGCTAAGATACCGGTGTTGGGTGTATGAAATTATACCAATTCTGCATTTTTATAAAAACAACGGAGGAACTGCCTAAGGACCCATCGCTTCATAAGGACCTCGTGGCTTGTTAGAAAAATAGGTGAAAGAAGTTATAATTTGTTATCACTTATAAGATGTAGGCGGTGGTAGAGTTTGCTACAGGCCCCACGTTAGCTCGATCCGGCACTGCTGGTGGACAGGTGGACACTGATATGTAAACAGACATTAACAGTAACTATCGTATATTTACTAGAATAAATATTAAGGTGTATAACACAAGCGCTTCGACCTACATAATTAATGATAATTAAGTTGAGAACTGAAAATAGCAATGTTGTGAACAAGTAAACAAGGCTTGCGGTTATGTCGTGCCAGTGTCCCCTGGCACTGTGCGCGCGTGCAGGTGACCGCAGGCCCGACAGACTAGCTAATTACTCTTATCTACTATTGACTAGTTTATCCCTGTAACTTCACTCGCATTAAACCCCTTTTCACCCTGTTCCTTGTCTCCATCTCTAGAACATCACTTGACCAAAAAGAAATAGCTTTCTAGGTGCAAGCGTTAAGGTGGAGCGCTGGTGAGTCAGTTAGGTCTTCTCTTTGTATAAATATCATCTTCTACCAGCGGCTTCGCACGCGTCAAGTAGATTTCTCTATACAAACTTTGAGCCCCCGTTTCGTCACCTTACTATTATAATAGTCTGTACCTTAGCGTGTGAATTTTGGAAAATCTCTTGTAGTGCTCGTTTACATCATACAAGGAAGCCTTGTGCAAAATTTCACGCTCCTACACTCTGTAGTTTCAGCTATGAATTGATATGTATAGATCAGTCAGTCAGTTTCTCCTTTTATATACATAATTATGCATATAGAATTAGATATATACCAGCGACTGTAAACATGACTGTGTGAACGCTGTCTGGTGCGCACGTGGGAGACAGCAACACCCTGCCGGCCACAGTATCGCCACTATCGCCTAATGTTAGGCACTGCGGCGTCTTCAGCGACAGACTAAACAAGATAACGCATTGATTAGGAAATCAACGTTTTTCATAAGTCGGTCATCGGCTCCGGCTTATCTGACGCGGTGCGAACATTATTATTAGGACACCTTACTTGTCTGATAGCTTGAACTTACTTCATGAAGCAGCCGAAATGTACGAGATTACACCAGTGCTTGACTGCGATGCCGCCTGATGGTAAGCAGAGATGCAATCGTTGATGGTGAAGCGCATATTAAGTTTCTATGCACTCAAACCTTGTGCGTACGGTTAATCGGACGGGAAGCCGCAGGCAAATTACAGGTATAGGTATTATAAAAGTTAGAAAGTTTGCCCTGTTATCTTCCAACGACAGTATTATATGAAAGTTAATCTTAATAATAGGTGTATTGATCCCGCACGTATTGATAACAACACGACGTACACACTACACTGAGGTGACCTGGGACATGTACCTAAAGTTGGAAACAAATAAAAGGACCGTTTTGGCACGAGAAACACCCTAGAATGTAACATACCCTAAGGTATGTAACGAAACTGAAAAAGAAAGAACAAAATAGTAATTTACAAAAATTGTTTTAAAAAGATGCAGACATTTTTTTTGAATTATTAGAATTTGCGCGATAATCTTGCACCAGATAAATAATAGTACATAATAATTAATTAATTTTCTTAGAAATGTAACATCAACGCTTCATTTTTGTAGTACGCAGCGAATAGCGATGTAATCGCCTCCATCCGTCATAAGATATTATCCGCGACGCAAGACGCTCAGCTAGTCTGTACTGGACACGTGTGAGTTGTGTGCACGCACCGCACGCGTGATCAACTTGTTATAACATCAGTGGTACAGAACACCATCAGTTACCACTGTATGTCTCCGAGATACGCCATACATACGAGCTTATAAAGATTACTTGGGTGCTGTACAATATTGGTCATGAAAAGCTACTCACTAAGGAATTTTGTAAAGTTATACCTGACTTAATCAAGTACCTATAATTATAATCAATGCGATTATAAAGTAAAAAAAATATTAAGGGTAGGTACTCGCTCAATTTTATTTTAACCAGGGGCGGACAAGGGTTGTTTAGCCTGCAACTCAGGGCCCCGGGGACAAGGAGACCTCCACAGTGTTGGCAGTGTAAATAATTGCGATTAATGTCACCAAGCCTAAAGGCTGAGTTCTTTTGTCAAAAGAAAAAAAAATATTTAAACACGTAAAACGTGTAAAGAAGAATCATTTGTATTTTTTTGTAAGTAATTAACTAACACAAAATCTACTTACTACTGGATCGATTTTAAAAATTCTTTCAGCAGTAGAAATATGCTACTTTATCACTTGACCCAGGCTTTATATTTTGTGGGCAAAGCCGTTAGCAGAAGTTAGTGTAATATACCGTGAACAAATATAGGTACATGACCAATATGACCATAGACACAGTGAAATTAACTTAAGTATGTATAAAAACAAACTGTGAACACTGGCAGGTACCTACCAAGACATGGTCACATGGCTGTGGGATGTTTGACGCACAATAAATACTGACTACGGTGTTACGGTACACTCAGATACCCGCGAAACGAGACACAATAGTAAAACAATAACAGCGCGGTCTCATAGGACCGGTTGGGGATTCAAACGTTAATCCGTTCTACATATTACCCGCGTCACGCTAATATTATAAATGTGAAAGCTTGATCAGAGATGCTACGAGGGTCCGACTCCGATTCCGAAAGTTCGGAACTTTCTATTGATTGACATCCGATTCAAATTTCGGTTCCAATAAATCTTAAAATATCGGAAGTATATACAAATACTTGTCGCGAGGGGAACCTCACTCCTTCCGTGCTTTCTGGCGATTAGGTACTCTTTCACTTGCTGTTTTGTTTCATATTTAGTATGTTGTCAGTTCGCATTTCATTTAATATTAACTGGGTTTTTGTAATGTTCATTTGGAGTTTCTGCTTCTGCCTCTGATTCGAGTTCCGATATAATTATATCGTGCGATATAATGATTTCAGTAACACCACTTGTATGCATGTATTTTTATGTGTGTGTGTGTTACTGCTGCACGTTCAAATGGCAAAACAGATTTAGATGTCAATTTTACCTCGGGAGAGTACTATACTCCCGAGGTAAAATACACATACCATTACATAACAAATTTATACATTTTTACACAATACCTATTCTACTTCCACGCGAGCGCAGCCGCTTGCAAAAGCTAGTAATTTTATGTTACCTACGCTTTGTTTGTTTATTTAGTATCGTATTTCTCGGTTATTCTTTATCTCATCCTTCTGAAACTTTATCGCTTGCCTCTGAGAAAATACTTTCTATCCTAATAAGTAGATACTAAATAAAAACTTATTATTACTAATACATGAACTGACTATTTTCTTAACATTATAGCTTAATTTAAGTAAAAGAACGTATTACGGCAATTTAAAAGCTTAACCTTAATAGTACGAAACGAAATGAATGTTGCTAAGTTTTAATCCATAATAATATTTTATATTAGATCTTTTAGCATTAGATTGTTAAAATAAGTCCTCTCAACTTAACTTGTAAGTAACAAAAACAACGGGACTCTTGTACAGTTGAGGAGTTCTTACTTGACGTCTTTTTACCTCCTTCATAAAAAAAATTAATTCCATTCTTTTCAATTTATTTAGAACTAGACATTTTATAAGGACTAATCAAAGGAGTCAAAACCTGGCGCTTTGTTGTTTTATACCTGAGCTCTTAGAATCCTATGGCCACCTTCCGGCTTAGTCATCAGACCCAAGAGAAGGAACTAGAAAAGAAGATCGTCCAAAAACAAAATAAGAAGACCGCATCCGTAACCTTGGAGCTTTACAAGACTGAAGTTTCAGAGTACCTACAATAATAACTGTGTCTACACTGCAATATGTATTGTTACACTCGATTAGTCTGTCAAAAATTGTTTTTAACGATGATAAGCTACAAATGATGTTTGATCAGTTGCATCGGTATCAAGTATTTGCCTATTTCTATTAATAGTTCGCGGAAGAGACATGCCATGTAGGTTTACCTACTTGTCACCTACGCACATACAGCGCCACTTGGAAAAAGCTCTAATTAATAACATATCTGGTAAATATTACAATTTTCTCTTCATTGGCTGCTAAGATATACTTTCTTAGTATAAATCATAACATAATACTCATCATAACAGGAAGGAAACAGAACTACCGGCGTTCTCTAATGCGCAGTAGTATGACGAGGAATGTGGGGACCTATCTGTATTGGAGTCGATGTTTGTGTCAGTAACTACTAATTGTTAATGGGTTTGGATGAAGTTTAAGAAGTTGCTGTGTATTCTTAACATGTTCTGAATCAGCGCATTAAACAATTCATCTCAAAGAAAATCATATGCCGAATTCCAAGCAGATCATAATTCTTCTAATATTCGTAAAATGGTTGCACAAATTAGCCGAATCATACTCAATTAATAATTTCATATCTGAATCATATTCCGTGTAAATAATGCCGTATGAAAAAATATGATTCATATTATTATGAAATTTGATTCTACTAAATTGGCTCTTGTCCGCCTGTTGGGAGCAGTAGCAGCTAGCGAGCGAACGCGGGAACACTCAGTAAATGTAGTTGCGCCGCAAACAGATACTCGTTCAGTGATTGCGACATTACGTTTGTCGTCGGCTGCAGCTATAGGACTGCATACTGCACCGGGGCTAGCCGGTTCTAGTACCAACACTAGAGTCAATCCCAAGCCTTATCTAACAAACTAAATACACAAGGAAATCAGTCCTTAATGTTTAGAACTTAAGTCAATAATTATGAAACAATCATCTGGACTTTGCAAGTAATCTTTGACCACGACAAAGACAGTCAGGCCTAAGCAATCTTCTAGATCTTTACTTTTTATTATCACCTTTTGTACATCTAAAATATTGGTGGGTCGCCATAGGGCCGGATTTTTAGGAGTTTGAGTATTGCGCAGGGGCACTATGAGCAGCAACGAAAAATACAAATCTATGGTTTAAAAAAATGAGCCTTTTTAATTACTCAAATATATAAATAATTACTCAATCACAGAAATAATTATTGACGTCCTTTCTAAGTTGTTTATAAAATTTGAATCATCTGTGTATTTACTCATTTCTACACTAAATATAAAAGCCGAGAGTAACATACTCTGGCCAATGTGGTGCATAGTCTCGTTTAAATTGAACTGCATCTGGTTCGGGGTCAGTAGTTTGAGAAGCCGCGGCACCACTTAACAGTTAACAAGCAACGGACGCCGTCACATTACCGACCATTGACCAGAGGACGCATACGTGACGGTTCACATGTAGCGGCAGACGGGGTGAATACGCACGCGGGGGTGAAAAGACACAAAAAGTTTGATAAGGATGATCACTTTGATATATTTATTTAAATTATTCATTTCTATCAAAGCATCGACCTTTATTTCATTTGAATAAATTGGAGTCCTTAATTTCTGGACAATGTGAAAATCCCCTTCAGTTTTTGGTCTATTGATCAATTGCTAGCTATATTTACAATATGCACCAAAGTGTTCCTATAGCAAACTAACAATGTAAGAACTAAAAATTTTACAAACATAGATCATTCATCTATTCGCCCCTTCGTTCCTATTCCCCGGTTGATTGTGCGCGTTTGTTGATGGCGTGTTCTTGTTCTACCAGAGCAACCAGCTGGAACTGTTTCAGAGCTAGCACCCTGCGCCAGTTATATGCGCGAGGATGCGCCAAAAGAGCTAGCATGGCTGTCCCAAGTCAGGGTGTAGACAAACAAAGAATTTGCGGCATATTTAG
The DNA here is from genome assembly GCA_030763345.1 of Mythimna separata. NCBI lineage: Eukaryota > Metazoa > Arthropoda > Insecta > Lepidoptera > Noctuidae > Mythimna > Mythimna separata. The sequence goes on along the minus strand of CM061181.1, from coordinate 623,230 downwards.
AATTACTCGTATATTTTTATTGAAACGTACAAATTAAGCTTTTAAAAAAATCTTTAATGCATTGAAAATTTGGATAACTTAATCTCTCAATTTATCGTACCAAAATCGTAGGTGCGCCTGCTTATAAACGGTGCAGGCTGTTGTTAGAAGCTGAAAAAGTTATCTAACCCTTCCTATCTAGATTATAAAGAAAATAATAATTCACGCTTGGTGTTCCGAATTAACAACATGATAGATATGACTTCTTAAATTAAAATTCCATATCCGGTATTTTATTCGAGAAATATTAATTAAATCAAAACAAAAACAAACTAGGAAGATAAATCAGTAGCAACCTACCTACTTTAATTATTTTTATGAGCATGTTTTACAATTACCTACCGAAATACCAACAAAAAATGTTTTCATAATTTAAGTTTTTTTCTCGAAAGAATATGAACACTAATGTCAATTTAATTTTTTCTTCGCGCTCATCGATATTGACACCTATATGTATTGTATCTTTATATATTTGTGGAGATAAAACGTAGACAAAGCCTTGACACCAAGAGATATCAGAATATTCCAAATGACCTGGAGTAGCCCAAACATTTTTATTAACCGCCTTATTTCTAATATATTGCAGACTACACTGGTTTGTTCTAAAGCGTGATAACAATATGCCGAATGATCGCGGCGGCGTTATCTGTGTGGCTCTGTGCAACTCCCGCACGCGAACTACACGCGGGAACCATTACATACGCAGACAGCTTTCCACCAACAATATTAATAAATGTACCAGTTTTACTTACAAATAAATTTAGATAGTTTAGATACTGATTCAATAAAAAATATATTTTTTAAATCCAACAATAGCTACTTACAGGTTTGCAAACATTTTAGTTAATTAAAATAAAACTGTCACTTATGTTCAAAATATATTTTCTAAAATATTTAAGAGAAGACACATGCAAAAGTATTCTAAATTAATTTCTTCACCCCATAATCACTACGTAACTCACAGTCCACAAGCAGCAGGACTACATAAGTCAATTTCCAATAATTTTAAAATAAATTTTGAAAAAACATTTAATTTTTTTTATTCACCCTACACATATTATAATTACAGAGATGTAACCCCACGAATATTGTAAACCGCTAGTTAAGAACACGTATCTCATATCTTTGTTTACAAGCTTTAAATTATTGAGAGCTTGCGAACTATGATGGAAGCTCAGGTGTGTGTGGTTACCTGTGCGGCGTGGAGGCGGCCAGGAACACGTAGTTGGTGCCGTAGGCGCCCGTCAGCAGCACCGGCAGCGCCAGCAGCAGCGCCAGGCGCGCCTGCCAGCGGCCCCAGCCCGAGCACCACTCCTCGCTCAGCACCGCCATCACTGCGCGACTCACTAGCAGCACACTACTCGACAATACCGCGTATATCTACTCGCGAATGTGATCAACTCAGCACGAAGCACGTCAAGTTGGGCCAGCTTGTAGTAGTGGCGTCGTGGGCGTCCCTCCAGCCAGAAGGTCGGCGTGCTAGTGCAGCCGGTGCGGAGCGCGCCCACGCCGCGCGGCTGCCACCCGCCACCCCTCGCCGCGGACCCCTTCAGGATCACCTGTTTCAGACTACCGTTCATAGCTAAAAGGAGATAGGCAGTCCGCTTGACAGTTGACCCTTGCTTTGATAATGTACTGTGTGCAACATTCGACCCTAACGCACCGCTAATAAGGTCGATAAAGCCGGCCGGCGATCGCGGAAGCCAGCCCGGCGCCACGTGCTCGTCGTAACGTAAACACTCAAATAAATGAGTAGGTATTAGCGGTTATCCGCATTTGGTTGAATATTAATTTCAAAGTGGTCATACTCGCTTGCCCATACATTAGACATTTTTTATGAGTTATTTTTTTGGCCCGAACCCAATTAGGACGACACGAAATAATATTAGACTTGTACAACAGAGGTAGGGCCAGGTGACCGCCGGCGAACCCGAGTTCACGCCCGAGTGCACTAGTAGTGGGAGTAGTACGAGCCTAGCGCAATAGATGGCGGTCTGGTCATAGGCGCACATCCCAACGAAGTTCAATGATAAGATCACAGATGACAGAACATAACACCACAATAAGATGATATCAAACAATGCTCAACAAAACTTGCAGCTATTAAAAATTACCCTTATTACATGCAGGAGTTAAAGCTTAACTTACAATAGCTGAACAATTCGGTCCCCGCAGGTAAACAAACTCTGATTATCTAGAGTATTATTATACACTAACTTGTTATTGTTAAGTTTCCTGTAATAATATTTGAAGGTTACTTACGTCAATTTTGAATTAGAACATACCTAAATTGCGTACTTGCAAATGTGTAGGAATTCAAAATATATTTCAAATATCGCATCATTTTGGAGGTGGCCTGAACAACGTGGACAGGAAGGGCAACTAGAAGCTTTTCAGCCAAGTACGCCTTCCTGAGGAACCCTCCTATTGAGTTAGTATCCCTGTGAAGGTAAAGTTATTTACACGAGTAACTGGCTTCAGTTAAACGTGCGCGTGCGCGGGTTGTTGCTTTAAATTTTATGGCTCATGAGAATAAAATAATACAATGATTTTTTTGTATCTCATAATATTTATATTCTTGCATGAAACTACGGTGGCCCAACAGTGCCTCCCTGTAGAAACCCAACTCAACAAACTGTACTAAATGCAAATAAGATAAAGTAATCTCAACAGTTATTACTACAACGAAAACTAATGGCAATAAAGTTCTACGGTTCTACCGCAAGCACGCACTACTGCGCCGCAGCCAGCTGATAACAGAGTAACACTTCTTCAGCTCATGCTATCAGAGGCATTAGCAATCAAACGGCTCAGACATCTCGTTAACCAGAATTATTAAGACGGTTAGTTTAAATAAAGAGCCTATTGCTGACTAATATTAACCAATGAATCACACACATTTGTTATTTAATACGATCACATCTTTACCAACTGCAATGATTTGATGTGATAAGTATAGATATACGTGATATCTACTATCTATATCTATACATAGGTGTTTACATTGACATGAATTTTATGGTGTCACCGATTCTTGAGAAAGGCCTATGTCCAGCTGAGGACGTATATCAGCTCAAATGACGTGGTACTTATGTATTGTAAGGTATAATAAAATTGCTCTTTGATATAATACTCGTAACCAATATTTGTCGACATCAGTATTTTCTAAAATTTAAACCTTGAAGGGATGAAAAAGGGCAGCAAAGTTGATGTTTGTTATCAATCACGCTACAAAGTCAAAATTCAAACTGAAACAATTTTTTTTCGTAAAGGCCTTTATGAAATAAATGAGATTGATTAAAAGTTTGAGTGGCTACTTTTAAAGTGATAGAAGCTAACGCACGATTCTAATTGGCCGCTTCCTATGGAGAAGAACAACCAAAATAACTCCACGGTTATTCTTTTAAAAAATATTGGTTCTGCAATATTTCTATCATAGATATTATCATAGATATGAGAGGATCAAAGTTGGGTTTAAAATGCAATGAACATACCTAGTGATCTATGAATTCGTTTCAATGGCTGAACGGATTTCGATACAACTTGGTAATCAAACAAACTATACCCATGAAATATCAAAGCGACGTTAAGATATTTTATATAAAGTTGAAAAAATAGACTTTGGACTGGACAATCGTTGAATGATAGACGAACCATCCATTTGGCTCCATTTTTACCAGGGTGTGACCGTGCCGATAACCGACCATCTTGAGTTTCTTGGGATAACGTTTTATATATTGAAGCAAAAACTCAACTAGCTGCCAAAAAATTGGAGACCATAGAAAAGGCGCGACAGTACTACACACCAGAACAGCTGCTCAACCTTTATCAGATGCAAGTTCGATTGTAGCACCTACTGTTAGTTTCAAATATACTGATATTATAGCAATGTATTTGAATATGATAATCACACAGCATGCAGCTAAATTCTTTAAGCTGTTAACAGTTAATGATCTCAACATCCGACCTCCTGATAATGCTTATCAGTTTCGAATTAAACGGTTGTACTTAATATGTAGATATAGTTATCATCATCACGCAGATTAGCACTAAAAGGGGAATTGTGTCAACATACATACAACTAATGTGTTCCACAGCTTCATGTATTTGCATATGACGTTTTCTCATCAGAATTAGATAAGTGGCTAATTCGGATGACTAATGTACTTACTAAATAGTTAGCTATAGATCAAAGTTGATGAAATTGAGGGATAATCCCTCATTGAGTAGAAATAAATAACATCATACAACGGTGCGGAACTTGTTACGTTATCTTATACCGACTGACATATCAACGTACAACCGAAATTACTGAGACTGTTGGAATTAACTGGGGAATCCTCTATCTTCTTCTTCATCCTTTGGGGATAACATGGTCCAAAATTTTAATGGAGAAATTTATTTTCCCGCGAGCAAAGCCGCTGAATGAAGCTAGAATAATAAATAAAAAGAAATCCGATCATCTCTTAAGACTTAAATCAAAATTTTATGTGTGGTATCTAGACGACGGAACACTAGGACACCTTAGTGTTCCGTCGTCTAGATACCACCATGCTGAAACAGTATTAAAAGATATCAAATTTCTCAAAGAACAATTTCAATTCATTGGCCTTGAAATCACTCTAAATGTGAAATTTTCATTTCTGACAATACTGACAGACAAAAGTTTGCTGCACCTCCTAGGTTCTCCAATTTTAGAAAATAGTTTCCCTTCATTCATTGACGATAAAATTGAACGTTTTAACAATATTTCAGAGAGACTTTCCAAAATTAGCCTTCATTTGGTTTTCACCCTCATACGATATTGCTGTTTCGCACTAAATTTCATGTATTTTCTCCGCTCTTCCCCTTTATGGAAGAAGCCACATTTCTTGGACAAATTGGTCAGACCATTCAGTATACTCTGATGTCCATCTTAAATGTGGCTCTGGATGACCGAGCGTGGCTACAAGACACGCTACCCATTCGTTTCGGTGTGCTCGGCATCCGCAAAATTAAGTGGTTTGTTTCTCACAGCTTTAATACCTATCTACTGTGCTTAAAGGTGCAGTGCTGAGATATCCATCATGTGAATAACTGTAATGCATGTATGTAGGTAAAGGAGAAGTTGACCGGTTATCGCAATGTTATCGCTGCTAGGACAGCTGCAGGTGATCAGCGACGCTACACGGTCACGAGCGCGCTGAAGAAAGGCACAGGTGCGCGTATCTCGCGCGTTATCGGTGACGGCGCGGTGCCGGGCCGCAGCAGCCGGACGCGTCAGTGCTCGCCGCGACATGGTGCAGGCGCCGCGACGCAGCGGCGGCAAGCCGGGCGCCGACGCCGCCGACTCGCTGGAGGCGGCGCTGGCGCAGCTCGGCCCCTTCGGCCTCTACCAGGGCTACATGCTCGTCATGCTGTGCCTGCCCAACCTGCTCGCCTGCATGTACTCGCTCAACTACATCTTCGTCGCTGATTCCGTGCCTTTCCGGTGAGTCCCACGCACCTTTATTTTATAGTGTTTTTTCATGCATAATTCAAAATCATAATGAAAAATGGGTTTTATTTCACATATGCCTACATGGTCACTTATAAAGCGTCAGAAGCTAGCGCACGGTTCCAATTGGTCGTATCCTATGGAGAAGAACCAGCAAGAAACTCCATGGTTACTAGTTTACAAAAATGGTTGAGGTTACAATATTTTCATATTAACAGATAATTATATTAGAGAACAGTCAATATTGTGTCCATAAGTACAATAAAAATATTCAATCAAATTTAAAATTAGGTATGCTAGTCTGACATTTTCTCTTGATTTATCAAGAATTTTTTGTGTTATTATTTTATCAATACCTAAGTAGATACCAAATTCCTCAAAATCTTGTAAGTAATCTGTCTCGCGCTCGTTAATAAGCAAATGTAATAATATTATCTTTTTATCAATGTTTCAACATTATCTTATATTAGGTACTATTCTTCATTCTAATGCGTTTCAGTCGGAGCGAACTCGAACTGTAGGTATTGTTTACCAAGAGAATATTGCGGCGCGCACTCTAATGTTATTATTAGGACAAAAAATAAAAACTCCAAGACAAATCGACCAAGGACTAGGAAATCCGTGAAAAGTATTAAAGAGTAGGTAATTTAGTTAGAAGTGCTAAAGAGAAACCTACCACGCTTCAAAAGGCTCTCAAAACAGAATCAAGTAGGTAACAGTCAAGCATTTCTTACGTGCACATTACCTACCACAACTGTGGATCCAACACCTAGTAGGTAGCTACATAAGAATCAAACAGCGCACACATGATGAACCACAATATTAAAATCTAGTAGATAGACAACCTAGCAAAAATTCTGAATAATAGATCTGAGAGAATTGATATGTCTGAGAGCCACATTAGAAATCATCGCATTGTCGATAGTGTATTCATGTTACAGACTGTGCTCAATCTTCATGCTACTGAATATGAATCAACATAAACAATGGTTTAAAACTAGAAATAGATAGTCTAGTCGTTTCTTCTGAACACACGGCAGTATCTGCGCTACGTGGCACTTTGCGGAATAATATCAAATATCTTCGAATGATCAATGAATATTCAATTCACAAAAATTAATTGGCTTATCGCACAACTGGTCGTAATATTATTATGTTTGGTGAAGAGCACGCGAGGCTGCAGAGACGTCGCCACTCGCCGGTCCGTGCTCTAGGCAGCTCTCGCCAGCTCTCTCTCTATCTTATCGACAGATTGTTTGATAACCACCACCGTGCCGTCTTTAACCTCGGTCACAAACTCACAATAAAACAAACTAAATAATACACACCTCTTCACATGAACGACCTGTCTGAGTGCCTACTTCACGGAGATTTTAGAATTGACCATCTTCTTGCTACAATTTATATCATACTTAATTCTAACAGTGAAAATAATGTATAGATATTTAAACTGGATTATAATATATGCAAAGCTATAAATATTATTCAAATGTACACGGAAAAAATGTAATAGATATTTATGACTATGCCTTCAGATTCTTTTGGGTTTGGGAGATTACGTGGTAAATCTTCACAGCTGGTTATCGCTCGGCAAATCGGCACTCAGGCTCATAGCTAGCTGCATCGATGTGTCATAGCAGCACAGTATCGATGGCATGGTAGTGTTAGGCAATGTCGTCTATCAGTTTTCCTCAATCGACAGTCAGAAGACCTTGGTATTGCTGAAAACAGGTTTTGCGAATGCTGATATACAAAAAGATATATTTACCATTGTAAACACAGTTGTACTGTGTTCACAATGTATAGTCGCCATTCATGACAGTATTGTAACGACGCGAGACCGGCTGCCTGAAAGAGGTAACGCTCTCTGTCCATAACAAATCATTCTCCGGCTACCGCCGGGGGCACGCTGCACGGATCTCTTTGTTTAGCTATAACATGTCGTTTATTTACATGCATAAGTTGCTAAACTGTTGATAATTATTGATCAAATGTTCGTTTGATATGCTCAATGAGGCATATCCACTCCAAAATTAGAATGAGTCAAAGTGAAATGTCACCATTTCGCTACTCAGGGCCTGTTTCTTTCGCCAGTCTGCCCCACGTCACCACTACTGTTGTTGATGGCGCCGTCATCACGAGATACTTCACTGGAAAGCACTTTAGATAAGACAATAGTTCTGTCTACAGTGATTCGATGTACATATGTAGGTAACATGCATAGGGAGCTGAGCAAGACATAAGTAGGAATGCAGTCCGTTCAATAAGGACCAAGCCCGAGTCGACAGCGAGTAGTGTTCCACGTGTGATGCCTGCCAGTTACCGCGGCCCTGGAACGCAAAGGGCAATTTAAGGAAGAGGTTGGATTTAATCAGTAAAGGCTTGATACTTCCACTAGCTAGAGCGAAATTTATTTTATCAAATAAATTCCACTCTATTTCTCACTCAAAAAGGTAGGTAGTTATTTAGTTTTTTTTAATACATTGCGTTTACAAAGTGAACTCAGTACATAATTTTACCTACCTAAAATAATCTACCGAATGATTTACAAAATCTTAATTGACCTCGTATAAATCCTGAAAGTGCAGGTGATTGTGCAGAATGAGCCGCATAGCACGTGACCAATATCTTGATTTAGGACATTTTTGTGCATACCTACTGTTTGATAAAATCAATACAAATAAGTCATCATTACCTAATCCATAATTACACTTGATAGGAGAATAAAAACAATAAAAATGACGCATTTACCGAAGAAAGCTCGATGGCCTTGCGAATGTTTATCAGCGAGACGACGATAACCTACCGTTTCACAATCAATGGCTAGTCGACAGTGTCGTGAATCACAGCCCCAGCGCAGCCGCTGTCTACCTCACGTTGTAAACAGTGGTGACTCGACTGTTGACATCGCGGCATCGGCCGCACAGGTTGAACTTCAAGAGCAAGCCACGCTTGCCGGGGAACGGTCGCAAACGATCACTGAGACTACTCCGCCCTACTCCGTCCTCAGAAAGCACTTAGAATTTATTTGTCAGAAATTTCATCGGACCATCAGGCGTCATAATTGCGCCACTGGTATACGGTGGATTTGTCTAGCTGTTTAGCTTCATGAGATCCATCCTAGTGATCGACAGGCGGACAGCGGAGTCTTAGCAATAGAGTCCCGTTTTAACCCTCAACATTAAACACCTGCAGTACATGCTGGTGTATGCAGTACATGCTGGCAGGTGCAATCTTGAGAGACTAGGGTTCTAGCAATGTTCTACTCGCTCTGCCTAAGTCAATCCTACCTGCTGTGTGATTTTATGAGGAGAGTGGTAGTGCCTGTAGTAAAGAACAGACCGGGTAATCTAGCTGATAAGACTAACAACGGGCCCATCTCCCTTGCCACTGCGATAGCTAAAGTGTTTGATTGTTTGCTGGATGAGCAGTTAAATAAACACATGACATCAACAATCTATGAGAATAAATGTTTTACTTTACCTACTGTTTTGGTGCGACAGATGCCTGGTGCCGGAGTGCGAGACCGGGGTGCCGCAGTTCGAGGACGCGGCGGCGACGGCGCTGCTGCCGCCGGTGGCGTGCCAGCGCTATGAGCCGCTGCCCGAGGCCGGCCTGGGCGGCTGCGAGCGCGCCGCCTTCCACTACAACCGCACCATCGCCTGCGACGCCTTCGTCTACGAGAACATGGACACTATCTTCGCAGAGGTATGCTGCCATTACAACCTCCCTACCATCATCATCATCTCAGCCAAAGGTGTCCACTACTGGACATCTAGGCCTTCCCAAAGTATCACCACAACGACCGGTCCTGTGCGTCTCGCTTTTATCGGATTCCCGCGACCCTCGCATGGCATCAGCCCTATCTGCCATTAGCCTTGACTTACGTGGTCTGTGCAACTTCGAATCCTTACCAACAAGCCTAAGTAAGTCTTCTTTGACCGTACATCCGTCTCTGCCTGAATATCTTGAACATAAAGCAACAGTTCTAGCAAAGAAGGATTCTGCCGACTAAAGTAAAGCATTAAAGTACTCGTAGACCTAAGAAAGCGAGACATAAGTAAGTGATTTTGAATCCGAAAAATAATTAAATTCCTAAATAAGAAAGGCGTTCGGAATGCGTCATCCCCTCGTAAATTCGTAATTTAGCCAGTTGAGCACTTTATGAAATGGTCTCAGATATCTAATATAACATCTCTGCGATTGCGTTAGAGCGTGACTCTTTCGTCTGACCTGCTTGTGCAAACCGTCTGCAACTGGGCGGTTGCATAAACCCGGCGGCGAGGAAGTTTATCAATGCACATTAAATGTGCATTTCAATCTCAAGAATTCAGTTTTACTTTCATTATGAATTCTGATCATAATATGTTTCCCTTAAATAAAAGATTATTTTTCGTCAATTTAAAATAGATCAGGCCGGTGGGTGTTTCCTTGCTGACTACCCTGAGAAAAAAACCAAAACAAAACTTAGGGGTCACACTCTTTTGAAGTCCATAATTACAGTAAATATATTATAATGGTCATCAAATCACATGAGAACGAGAACCATGCAGAGATAGTATTTGAGACTTTGAGGATAGAGGCATCAAGATTTGAGTGGACCTGTCCAGTCAGTACAAACATTTGTTAGTATGTATTCGCAAAGCTTAAATAAGATGATAGGTACTCCTTTCCTAAAGGTGCGTTTGTAACACATCGTGTGTGTTGTGTTCCAGTTCAACCTGGGGTGCCGCGAGTGGATGCGCACCATGGTGGGCACGGTGCGCAACATCGCGCTCCCCTTCGCGCTCATCCTCACCGGATACGTCTCCGACACGTAAGATATCGTCTATGTTTTAGCTGTTACGTACTTTCATCATGAAAACCAAAATTAATCAAAATTGGTTCAGTGATAAGTACTCATAGTAATACACACCAAACAAACAGATTTCATATAACTTTAAAGAAGTGTGATATTGTTTTATAAAACAATATCACACTTCTTTATGATATGTCTAATACTCATTCATTTGTGGGTGTTAGTAAGGTTAGATCCTGATGATATGTCTAATTGATCATAAAGTACCGAAGTTAACATATCCGCTCTGTTAGGTACGGGCGACGCACGGCGTTCTGCCTGTTCTCGGCGTGCGCGGGCGTGATGGGGATCGTGAAGGCGTTCTCCGTCAACTACCAGATGTACCTCGCCATGGAGTTCCTGGAGGCCGCGCTCGGGTACGGCTTCAACAGCGCCGGCTACGTCATGAGTAAGATATTCTGTTTTGACACATCTGTTATATGGGAATTGAGATATCACTTCTACTATGCTCGCTTACTACACAATGTCTCTCAGACCAACACTGTTTAAACATGATTTCACCTGTACAAGTAATTTTATCTAAGTATAGACTTTAAAGACCCTTAGCCAGTGACACGAAAAATGTTGTTTCCAACCAATTTCCTGAATAAACGTCCTTGTCCATTGCAGTGGTGGAGATCGCGCACCCGTCGCTGCGCGCGACGTTCGCGTGCGCGACCGGCATCGCGTACGGCGTGGGCGGCGTGGTGTTCGCGTGGCTGGCGTGGAGCGTGCCGTACTGGCGCCACCTGCTCCTGGTCATCCACAGCCTAGCGCTGCTGCTGCCGCTCTACTGGCTGCTGCTGGACGAGAGCCCGCGCTGGCTGCACGCCAAGGGCGACGCCGACCGCACCGCCGCCGTCATACGCAAGGCTGCAAAATGGAATAAGGTAACACAGCCACTGTTCCAACGGTTGAACCCTATCAATAACATCAAACGCCGAGTACAACAGTACTCCATACTTCATAGTTCTTAATTCTTTATTGTACACAAAACTTATAATTAAGAACAGTAATCTTGATAATGCATGTACAAAGGCGAGCTTAGCTTAACAATGAGTTTTCTCCCAGCAAACCTTTGAGATATTGATAGTTGTTTGCTCTATCTTTCTGTTTAAGAACTGCCTTTAAAAAAGGGTTAAGAGAGTAGTCTGAAGCTGACACTGAAGTTCTGAAAATCCTTGCAGATAATCGTGAACGAGCAGCTGATGAGCAAGCTGAAGGACGACGCGAAGGAGGAGGCGCCGGCGTCGCGGCAGAGCGCGTGGCTGAGCGTGGTGCGCTCGCGCGTGCTCATGTGGCGGCTGGCCGTGTGCGGCTGGTGCTGGGCCGCCACCACCTTCGTGTACTACGGGCTCACCATCAACTCCGTGGCGCTGTCCGGCAACAGCCACGTCAACTTCGCGCTCAACATGTCCATGGAGATCGCCGCCTCGCTGCTCATCATGATGGCGCTGGAGCGCGTCGGCCGCAAGCTCTGCATCTTCATCGCATTCCTGCTCTGCGGCGTCGCTTGCGTGTCGCCCTTCTTCATAGGTAAGCCTTTACTTTATAGTATTTTTGGTTATTCCAAGCCAACAAAATACTAAAACCTGATGTATTTTGTTATTTGTATCAATGTCAATGTGTAAATTTTTAGTTACCTCCTCAAAGTACAAGGAAGCAATTTAACTGGAAATTAGACTACGGGCCTTTTCAGTATCTTGAATTTAGCGACCTCACGTTGCTCCTCTATATACGTATAGAAATACGTTTGTCTAATCTACTTGTGCGGTTGCTTGCAGAGCACGACGGCACGTCGCTGGGGCTGTTCTTCGTGGGCAAGCTGGCCATCACGTTCGCGTTCAACTCGCTGTACGTGTTCACGGCGGAGCTGTACCCCACGCACGCGCGCTCGTCCGCGCTGGCCGCCTGCTCGCTCATCGGCCGCGTCGGCTCCGTGCTCGCGCCGCAGACGCCGCTGCTGGTCAGTACACAGTATAGAACTCATGATCGCATCATCGCATCACTAAGGATTTATTGCAGGGATTCTATACCATCGCGAAAACATCATGATGCTGTCGCTAGTCTATCACCTCCACCTCCGTGATCATGGTCACGAAGGTGAAGGTGAAGATTCTGCATTGCTACTATCGCGACACAGCGTAGACGATATGCATCATCGTGGTCACGATCACCCAATAGAGTACTGCAGTACTACCCAGACGTGTTCATCTGCTAACGCTGTGGTTTGCATCGCTGCAGTCTCACCTCAGTAGTTAGGTACGATGTATGCGGTTGCATATATATCGATAAGCATCTTAGGGTAGGCATCTTGGTTTTGAGTTTACATGCCAAGTCCAGCTCTCAATATTTGTCTTAAAGAAGCTCTAGATCGCAAGTAACCGTTCTGTTGATATGTTTCCGTCAGAACATGTACGTGCAAGCGCTGCTGTACGGCGTGTGCAGCGGCACGGCGGCGCTGGTGGTGCTGCTCATGCCGGAGACGCGCAGCGCGCGCCTGCCGCAGCGCGTGGCGGACGCCGAGCGCCTGCGCAGCGCCGAGCCCGCCATGCTGCCGCCCGGCCCTCCCCCGCCCGGCCGCCGCACCCTCTCCGCTGACACTTGACCTCTGCTGCAGACCACTCTACGTCTCCGTGGAAGCTGTACCGGGCTTCTGCCTACTCGGCTCAACAGCTGCTTCCTACACCACACCTGGAGCCAACAACAGATGATGTCGTTCATACTTCATTCTACGGCTGCAGACTTCAGTACAGACACCCACAGCCGAGCAGCCCGTCTGCTGCAGCTGTCGAGACAGGCACTGCGCCACGTGCTGTGCTCCAACGTCTGACTTGAAACACGCCGGAACTTAGTTAGGTGTTTGTATATCTGTGCGTGAATGATCTGTACCTACCTACGGCACTGTATGGTGAACCCGCACAGTAGTACAGTTAAGTAGGTAATAGCGGTAATGTTAGTGGAACCAATGCGGCAGTAATCTGCAGGAATCAATACCGACCAGGCCCTGCAGTCTCGAAACCGGAAGTGGAACTGACCCCCGACGACGGCTACCGATCACTAACACTTAAAAACTATCGTTGGGTGGCTTGCCATACGGCCAAGTACAGTAAGGAGCCAAACCCGACTTTAGTCGTGGGCAGCCTCAAGGAGATATGCCAGCAAACCCCGGGGCCCAGCGGAGCTGATTGCCTGCCGGCCACTGGACATTTCTGAAAAGGAAACCCGTCCTAGAACACAAAGGGCTAAAGTATGATTTTAGTCAGTAAAAGTCTGACACGCCCTCTCGCTCCATCCTAGAGCGGGTGAATTCATTGGAAGATTTATTGATTTCCCACTACAAAAAAGCTCTCATAGGTCACTGCGACGAGATTTCCCCCCATTCCTCTGATGATATTGAAATTTACAGAAAACAAAACTAATAAGGTTCTAATGTTAATTATTTTCTAGTGCATACTTCCTAGTTAGTATTTTGTAATAAACTGTGATACTTGTGTATTTACTGGTAATCAATAAACGTGTTATAAAAAAACTATATTCCAAGTGTTTCACTGCCGGACGAAGACCTCACAGGGACATAGGTAATAAACATTACAAAGCATGAAGTACACTTAGCCGCGCTGCGTCTACGTCACTCATTTCTGTTTGGGCTAGCTAACATACAGGTGCCAAATAAAAAACATCGCAATTACAAATTTTAATACGTAAATTGTTACAGTTTGAAGGTACCGATGCGCGATGCAAGTGAGGCGGACTAAATATAATCAGCAAACGCCTGTGAAATTGATGTTAGCAATGTTTCGTACAGGTTGGTTTTGATTGTTTCTTGAGTAGGCGCTTGCAGCCGCGCCAGTATCACAGCTCCACGCGTTCCTGAGAGAAAGGCTCAAAGTCAAAGTCAAAGTCGAAGAGTTTATTTGTGTACACAGGTAAATTTTAGGTGTAACAAAATATAAGTTTCTCCGTGTGCTGCGCTCTTAGGGACATATGGACAATAAAATGTCCTAAAAGAGTTCCAATTTTACCGATGTAGGAACGGAATCCTGGGTGTCATGACATGAAGAAAAAGGTTGTAACCACTATTTGTATGAAGCTGTTCAGTTAAGAAAACTAAACCATGGCACGTTTGAATTAAATACAAGGCGAGCCAGTTCAGTGATAAGGCTGTAGGTAGGCAGGTTTTTGGATACATCAAATTTTCACTCGATCTAGAAAATAATGATGAAGAAAGTAAATTGTATTTTTAATAGGTAGGTATACCTATCTAAATACGTACCTAATTAAATTGTAATTATGTTAATGTTCATGTCACTCACTCAAAATTGATTATTTATTATTGATAGGCTCGCGGTTGACTAATATCTCACCTAATGGTAAGCGATGATGTGGCCGACGATGGAGCACGCTTGCCTAGAAATAACCTATTCGCCCCTTACTTAAAGACCCCTAAGTTGTAGCTAACAGGAAACAGACTCCGGTTGTACTCCGGCAGGGAATTCCACTCCTTAGCAAAACGTTTAACAAATATGTTCCCAAAATGCTTTGTTTGGGACGGATGTCTACCATGAGTAGGTACCAAGTGATTCAAGCGAAAGAAAATTGTCGTTTCTTACTTGTCTAAATATAGTGTTTGCCACTAACTGCTTCCGACGTCAACAAATATTTAGTGAAATTGGAACTAGCGGTCATAAAATACAACTTTAGGTATTTCCAGATTCTTTTCAAATGGCACTAGTGATTAAAAAACCGGGCAAGTGCGAGTCGGACTCGCGCACTGAGGGTTTCGTACCAACCTACCTATAAAAACAGTTTAATT
The DNA here is from genome assembly GCA_030763345.1 of Mythimna separata. NCBI lineage: Eukaryota > Metazoa > Arthropoda > Insecta > Lepidoptera > Noctuidae > Mythimna > Mythimna separata. The sequence continues at coordinate 608,062 of CM061181.1, read as the reverse complement.
CTCGAATCGAGTCTTGAAGACTTAACAATTTTTTTTTCTTGTGACGTAACTAAAAATTTTCAGTTTTCAGACTTTTCCCGATATTAGTGCTATAATACCTTGCTTCGTGCCAAATTTCAAGATTCTAGGTCAACGGGAAGCACCCTATGAGTTTTGATTCCTTTGACAGTGTCGAAATGTACGTTTTTTGCAACATAAACGGGCGTATCTTTTTTTCCCGTCAACTTACAAGTTTGATTTTTGCACAACTTCAAGGGACCGCGGATTTCAATATATGGTTTTAATTTCAACTTGATACCTTCACGCGTTCCTGAGAAAAAGGGTCTTGACAGACGGACGGACGGACAGACGGACAACAAAGTGATCCTATAAGGGTTCCGTTTTTTCCTTTTGAGGTACGGAACCCTAAAAAACATCAGTTGTTCCATAATGGAACCGTCAGTGGTAAGTAGTATCTAGTGGCAACGAAACGTTTCCAATACTTCAATCTATCAGTCTGCTGCGCATTAGGTCCTACTATATTTGTTTAAGAATTAAGTACCTACCTAGGTACATTAGATATTAAACGATGAAGTACCTAATTGACATTTTTAATTCATAATTATCTAATCGAGAATACCTAAATGAAATACTACAGATATAGTAAATATAATTTAATGATGCCACTTTATTTATCTGACAACAGTATGTTAATAACACAATATCAAACCTATAACTATCTTTGTTTTAATTATCTTTATTTATCTTTATAGTTGTGACAATAATTCTCTATCACGATGTTCAGTGGTGAAAATTATATAGAAACGTGATTGTTGTACAAATGTACTGTGGTAGTCTCTTATCACCTCACTACTTCACATTCCTACATTATAATCGTCAATGTTGTTGTCATTCGATTTGGCATAGTAGCTACAGCCACTAACCTAATAATATTTTTCTTCAGTTACAAATGTATTGGATGTATGGTATAATAACTGGGCCGAGCACAAGTCATCGACAGCGCTCTTCAAAGAGTTACCAGCACGCCGTAAGGGACCAAAGGGCCCATGCCCACTGGCGCCGCGGGGATTTTCTGAAAAGAAAACCCATGGTCCTAGGACGCAAAAGACCGACTAAAACCACACACAAGACTCGTAGCAGAGCAGTAAATGTTTTTCACGCGGGAAGTAGGTAATTGTATGATTACTCGCATTAAAAAACTTGGGTTTTTATAAACAAAAATAAATCTTCGCCAGCCTTCAACTTAAATTAAATTTATTCGAAGTCCAAAAATATAAATAGCAAAAATATACAAAACAATAGTCTATACATACAACAAAGTTCTGACATTTATTTACATCAATCTTAATATCATTATGCATAGGAAGTACTGCGCGGGCTTGAGCATTCACCTACCTACTGCCGTGCCGCCTGCCGCGAGCGGCCTGCCACGGCATGCCGCCTGCCGCCGAGGCCTGCCGCGAGCGGCCTGCCGCCTGCCGCCGAGGCCTGCCGCGAGCGGCCTGCCGCCTGCCGCCGAGGCCTGCCGCCTGCCGCGAGCGGCCTGCCGCCTGCCGCCGAGGCCTGCCGCCTGCCGCGAGCGGCCTGCCGCCTGCCGCCGAGGCCTGCCGCGAGCGGCCTGCCGCCTGCCGCCGAGGCCTGCCGCCTGCCGCGAGCGGCCTGCCGCCTGCCGCCGAGGCCTGCCGCCTGCCGCGAGCGGCCTGCCGCCTGCCGCCGAGGCCTGCCGCCTGCCGCGAGCGGCCTGCCGCCTGCCGCCGAGGCCTGCCGCCTGCCGCGAGCGGCCTGCCGCCTGCCGCCGAGGCCTGCCGCCTGCCGCGAGCGGCCTGCCGCCTGCCGCCGAGGCCTGCCGCCTGCCGCGAGCGGCCTGCCGCCTGCCGCCGAGGCCTGCCGCCTGCCGCCGAGGCCTGCCGCCTGCCGCCGAGGCCTGCCGCCTGCCGCCGAGGCCTGCCGCCTGCCGCCGAGGCCTGCCGCCCGCCGCACGCGACGCGAGCGCACTTGACGAGTGTGTTCCCTATCTTGTTCTAACAAATAATACTAGTGCGCCATATCACGCGCTTATACTTGTTAACAGTTCCTATTCTATACACTTAATACCTTTGATAGATAATAATACAGGCTGAGCAACGTTAGGTAGGCAATAGTGATCACACAGCCTGTATTACAGATACAACTACAAACACCCTGTATAACTCGTGGCTTATTCCTAACGTACTACGGCTCGATGTAATCTAACCTCAGTCTTAAGATTACCTACAACCGACACTAGCTTATCACAACGACTATAAAACATTTGTCACCGACACAATCATATCTTAACTACTTTCTACTACAATATACAGCTATTTCCATTTTTACAAATTATATCTATGCACGTACGTGAGCTGACGGGCGTGAGACGCGTGAGGTGCGTAAAGTGCGCGAGGCGCGTGGGGCGCGTGAGGCGCGTGAGGCGCGCTGCGTGTGAATTGTGAAGTGAATCTACGATCGTTTTAATCCCATGGATGGTCGATCCGATGCATGGAACTACAAGATTTGTAAAAAATACAGTATGTTTTTTTTTAAACTCAAATTAATTTACACATGAGTGAATAATATTAATTATTAAAACGATCAAAATATACCGTTGTATGACAAATGACAAAAGACCGTCACGCAGAGCCTCTTGACTGCTCGGCAGATGCTCAGCAGTCAGTGACATTATTTCTACAAAAAAGGCTTTGGACTTGACTCTCATCACTAAAAATCAGTCTATTATACGATCTGATAAAATAACTTAAACACGGAATACGAAGGTACTTCATTCTAAATCTAGCGACGTGGACACGAGCGGCCCTGCAGCTACACTACTGTCTACTGTAACCCACAGCGTAGTTCATGGTGCGTGCGCGTGGGGCGCGGCGTGGCGTCACTTGTCGTCGGGCGGCTTGAGCGGGCGCAGCTCGTGCGGCGGCGGCGCGCGCGCCAGCGGCGGCGGCTGCAGGCGCGCGTACACCACGCGCAGCGCCGCCAGCGCCGCCAGCGTCAGCGCCGCCGTGCTGCCGAACGTGGCCACGGGCCCGCGCCGCGCGTACACCGCAGACACGAACACGGGGCCCAGCGCGCGCGACAGGCAGCCCGCGCCCGTCAGCACGCCCATCCACACGCCCTGCAACACACACACGTCACGGTCTGTCAGCGCGACCACAACCCGCTACTGCGCGCAGTCGAGCAAGCAGCACGACAAAACCTCGCTTCCCAGGTTAGGCAGAGTCAAACTAGTTTTATAGCCGGTCTTTGCAGCCTTGACTTTAGATTCGTGCTCAAATAAAAACAACAGGATTGTTTCTCGATTACAAATACAATTAGGTAAAATGTAACATGGAGTACTTTTGTACTCCATTTTTCCCCTAAACACCATAAACCAAAAAGTATGGTGAGCTCACCTGCGGCCTCGGGCCCAGCACCTTGGAGAAGATGGTCTGTATGAGCGTGACGCCGAGCGAGTAGCCCACGGACACGCAGGCGTAGCCCGCCAGGAACTGCGGCAGCGTGAGGCCGCGCGAGTCGGCGCACCACGTCTGCGTGGCGGCCGGGCAGCCGCCGCCCGCCTCCGTGGCGTTGGCGGGCGCCAGCGGGGGCGGCCCGGGGCCCCACGGGATGCACAGCACCGACGCCAGCCCCGTCAGCAGGAAGCCGCCCCACAGCAGCAGCGCCCTGCGGGACACACATCGTCGTTAGGCAGGAGTCCCAGACGCCCATGACTGGCGCGGACACAGCTGCCCCGAAACCAGCGGTGCAATGCAGCATACTCAATATTGGAATGTAGAGGACTGGCTTCTATAAGATTCCTTATATTCGGGCAATTTGTTATTTCACACACACATCCTTCGCAATCAGAACAGGGTCAAACTGCACTCATTATAAATTTGTTATAGTTAACATGGAATCTTTACAAGGTTCCTCGCACACGAACACTCGTTTATGAATACTTAGTTAAACCGTCTGTAGAACTCAGCATTAACTTTCACTTAACACAGTGAGAAAACAGCATGATCTAAACAATTCGGTTGTACAAGGGGTCGTTCAACAAAACGAACGTTGAACTTTTAGGACATAGTCGTACTTATAATGCATGGGAAGACAAAAATGAGATATCCTAGCCATTTTTGCGATTTGTCCAAGGCCTTCGATTTCGCTCTCCATGAAACATTAATCAGGAAACTACAGTATTGTGGGATGCGGAACCCTTCCCTGAATCTTCTTACTTCTTATTTGAGTGAGAATTCAGATTTGTAAACGGAAAAATATCACCCAAGTCTGTAGTGTTAATAGGTATCTCCCAAATCTTAATTCTTGGCCCATTTTTGTTTCTTATTTATATAAAACTTTTCTGGCAGTTATGAGTAAGTACTTTATGCGGCATACCCAGATGTCCCTCCTTTAGTATTATTCATCAAGTCGTTGATCTCATAGAGGTACAGGCTTTGCAAGGCATGCTCCTTGAACGGCACACAACGAATGCCTCTGCTTGAGGTGTGTGTGTCGAATAAATATACAATTATGCTCGGGTCGAGCAACCAGCATCGCGTGCGAAGCAAATGCTTCGGTTATCTGTCTTCGTGTTGAGCACTGGATATTTTTCAATAATTGAATAAACAAATAAAAGCAGTAGCGCAGACACGCTAGTGATAAGACTGATTCATGTTGACTGCTGTATTGATGCTATACGAGTTGGATAGGCCCGGCCCCAGCGCACGCAAATTGCTTCTAGTCTTGCACTCTTGGAAAATAGAGAGGGAAGCCTTCGCCCACCAGTGGGACATTATGGGTCAGTTTGATTAGACTATTATAGCAGTTGGACGTAGCGTACCGCTCCTCGAAGATCCTGGTGAGCGGGCCGATGGCGGCGAAGGTGAGGCAGGCGAGCACGGCGCCGCCGCTCATGAGCACGCCCATGTACTCCAGCGCCTCGCGCTTGCTCCACGCGAACTGGTCCATGGTCAGCATGGTGGCCAGCGTCTCCAGCAGCACGAAGTTGAACACCAGCACGAAGAACGCCGCCACCAGCGTCCAGCTGCTCACCAGGTCTGGCGCCAGAGCCTTCAGTGCTTCTTTTTCTGCAATCAATCACGCAACATTGTAAGTAAGGCTGGTCGGAAAGAAATGTTTACCATGACTTTAAGCCTCGTATTCATGGTAAACATTTCTTTTACAACAGTTGATCAACGTTGTTGATGAACGGCAAGAATGTTGCTGGAAACTTTGTTTAAATCAGTATGGGTTGTCCACACGGCAGTCAGCTCATCGAGCGAGAGCTTGTCAACATGCTGTTGTCAACTCTGCAACACACAGTGTTGCCAGCAACATGTTGTTGATTCAACTTTGTTGCTAAACAAATGTTTACCATGAACACGGGGCTTAAAGGCTGGTCGGAAACAACTGCGATATCATTCGTGACCTCGGCACCACAAACAGAAGTCAGTACGTACCGTTGTCCGCGCCCTGCGCTATCATGGCTTCCCTGGCTGCGATCTTCCTCTCTTTGAAGCAGCACGGCAGGAACAGCAGGAAGTTGATGAAGCCGAGCACGGCGTTGATCCAGCCGGCCGCCGTGTACATGTCCAGGCGCAGCGGCGAGGACAGGTCGCCGGGCGGCGGGTAGGGGCCCCCGGGGCCCAGCGGCGCGGCGGCCGCCTGCAGCGCGGGGCCCACCACAAAGCCCAGCACCTGCGCCAGCGACACCACGGCCACGGCGCGCGTGCGCTCGCTTAGCAGCGTGGCCGCCGACAGGTACGAGCGCGCCACCGCTATGTTCGCTGCAACACACAGGCACGCCTTCACTGATTTGAACGAATACACTGGGCAACACACACAGGTAAGGCTTGTACACGACACACGTAAATGTTTTTGTAAAGATTGAAAGGCAGGAAGGGATCACCTGAGCTGACTCCGACGAGGAACCGGGCGAAGACCATGGCGTACTTGGCGTGCGGGCGCGTGAGGTGCAGCTCGGCGTACAGCACGCTGGCCAGCACGAACAGCGCCAGCGTGGCCAGCAGCGGCGCGCGCGCCGAGCCCGCGCGGTTGGCCCACAGCCCCAGCAGCGGCGAGAACACCAGCTGCCCCAGCGGGTTGGCGCCCACCGCCAGCCCCAGCACCTCCTTCTGCGCGCCCGGCTCCAGCTGCAAACACCACACCACACCACTCTCAGCGAAGACATAACGGAACAAACCATGTGCAAGGGTGCAAGCAACCATCAGGCTTCGGATGTCTGCTTTAAATGATGATTACCCAAACCAGATAACCTTGTGGAGCTAACGCGTTCATTTACACAACCAAAAACTCATTAAAATAAAAATAAAATATCATAAGGAAATAAAGTAATACAATAAGTTTTTTTTTTTTTTTTTTTTTTTATTCTTTATTAATTAAAAGGAGTTTTATCACTTAGTGATAATGTCACTCCCGTTACAAAAACACTTCTAATTATACGCTAAGTACTAAACTATACCTATAGTAAAATTATGTCACTCACACATCCATAACAATCGACACAATATCTTAGCCCCCTCCGACAACGGGGATGCTAAGATGCTATTACATGCCCCGATCTCAGATCCCAGAGCAGGCAGACCCTGTCTTTCCTGTATGTTCCGGTCACATTCCATCAAAACATGATAAATATCTTCTATGACCCCGCAAGTTTCACAATTTGGTGAGGAACTTTTACCCATAAGATATTTGAATTTATTGGATGGGATGTGGCCCGAACGCATCCTCAATAAAGCCACTACGTGTCTTCTATCTATCTCCATTCCCTCAAACCATGGGTAGCGAAGTGGTTCTGATTGAATGGTTTTATACCATATTCCTTTCATCTTGGAACGTTCGTTGAAATATTCGTGCCAGTTATGTCTACACATGTCTTTGACATAGCCAAGCCAATCTGAATACAACGGCAAACATGAATAGTCAATGCCCTCATAAGATGCCTGTCGAGCTGCTAAGTCTGCCACTTCATTACCCATGATTCCTACGTGTGACGGTATCCATTGAATGGTGATGGATTTATTTAGGGATTTAAACTTACATATTAAGTCTAAAATGGTTATGGCTATCGGGCATCCTCGAAGACTCGAGGGTACCCGAGCCAAATGTTGGAGGCTGCTTTTTGAGTCAGAGAAAATGACAAAGTGGTCATGATTTATAGTCAGTAAATACAACAAGGCTTCGGATATAGCTATAAGTTCGCAATACATAATAGAAATCTTAGAGTTAATTTTGAATTTGGCTTTAGTATCACATTGAGGATCAAAATAAGCAGCTCCTAAATCCGACCCATCCTTGGACCCGTCCGTAAATATTTTATAGTGTTCACTAAACTTATTTACTATCATATTTACACAGGTATTGTTGAGATCAGTTACATTAATCAGTCTTTTTGCCCCGTTTACACCATCAATCTTAACCTCCACTACACCACATAGATCCACATTGGTTACCCATGTGTCTAAGGAATAAATATCTAGTATCGAGCTCGAGTGCAACGGCTTTTCTGAGTATTCTCTATGGACATCAATCAGTAATGGCAATTTTTTATTTCTCCAGTAAGGCCCATGGCATTGGTTGGACAGCTCTTCCAAGATACTAATAATAATATTATTGCGAACTGATTTCGATCTTAAATAGAATTTACCTGTTAGGAAGAGCCTACGGATAAATAATGGTTGGAGACATAGCTCACTTTCCATAGTATGGATAGGTGTGCTTCTTATAAATCCTCCCATTATTCTCATTGCTTGATTTTGAACTCTGTCAAGCTTAAGAAGATGACCGTTCGCACATCTACCGTACAAAAAGCAACCGTAGTCCATCCTACTTCTTATTATAGCTATGTATAGTCTACGAAGATGAGAGGGATGTATACCCCATTTACCACCAGATAAAACTTTAAAAATATTTAAATAACGACAGATTTTTTCCCGGATTTCATTTATATGTTTACCCCACTTTAAAGAGCTGTCCAACCACATCCCAAGATACTTTATACAATCAACTTGGTCAATAAGGCTATCGTTAACAAACAAATGGATTTTGGTATTCCTTCTCCCCCTACTAAACAGGCAAACTTTTGTTTTTTTTTGTGAAATGTTCAGTCCCAAATCTTTCATAATATTTTGGAAGATATGCAAAGCATTTTGGATATGAGATACCGAATCAGATAATCTCTTTTGTGTGTCATATATAACGAAGTCATCAGCATATTGCGAGATGAAAACATTAGAAATGCTTCTACAGACAGTTATTGTTGCCGCATTAAATAGTAAAGGGGATAAAGGGTCTCCTTGAGCTATACCCACACCAGAATGTCGACATATTAGGCTGTTATCATGTAGTTCAACAAATAGATATCTTCGATGAAGATACTGCCAAAGATAGTTACACAAAACATAGCCAATTCCCAAGTTATCTAAAATGCCCAAAAGGGATGTCACGCTTACATTATTATAGGCATTCTCAACATCTATGAAACAGCCAACAGTTGGAATTTTTTTAGAAAAACCGGTTTCAACCCGTGCAACCAACCTAGACAGACCATCATAACACGACTTGGATCTTCGGAAGCCTGTGGTATCTTGGGATAACAGTTCATTTTTCTCTAGAAACCATTCAAGCCTTCGTGTTATGATGGTGTGAAGCACCTTACATAAACAAGAAATTAATGCAATAGGTCTAACACCTGAATTTAAGCCTGAATCTATTCCTGGTTTCGGTACAGGAATAATTTTAACCTTTTTCCATTGCTCTGGAACAAACGCGGATAACAAAATGTTGTTGTAAATAGAAGTCAAAACTGTTTTAGCGTTATAAGGTAAATGTCTCAACATAGAATATGATATATTATCATGACCTGGAGCTGAATCTGTATTTTTAATTAAGTTAATTACTTCCTGTACCGAAACCGGGTTCGACAACTGCGTGTTACATGAAGTAAATGTAGGAGCAGGCGGCGTCACATAATCCGGAGTCAGACTACGCAATAAACTTTCGGCTTTTTCTTTATCTACAAAAGATGCAGGTGCTTTGTACCCTTTGACCCATCTCATTCTCCTCCACATTTCACTTGAAGAGGTTACACTATCTATACTATTACAAAACTCCTGATAAGATTTATTCTTGGCCTGTCGTATTAGTTTTTGTGCTTCATTCACTTTATTTTGTAAAATTTCCAGATTATGAGGATTTGGATTTCTTCTGAAGGTTGCAAGTGCAAGGCGTCTTTGTGCCACAATATGTGATAACGAATTATTCCAATATGGTTTGGGTCTGAATTTATTCGCCTGAAGAGGGTTATTATTTGTTTTAATCATGGGAATATATTGGTCAGCTGCCGAGTTAATTATGTCTATAAATTTATTATATGAAGCTTGGTGATCTGGTGGAGAATTGAAGTTTGAAAAATCTGATTCGATTTTCTGAGTATAGCCTTGCCAATCAGCCTTTTTATAGTTTCTCCGCCGTTTCAAATTAATTGTGTTATGGTTTTCCACACAGATTTTAATCATTAAATGATCACTTCCCAGGTTTTCATTCATGACCCGCCAACTAATATTTAAAGCCAACTCTGTTGAAACAATAGTGATATCTGGAGAAGATTTTTGTATTGCCCCATTGACCAACTTTAATCGTGTATGTGAATTGTCATTAAGAGTACACAAATTGTTGTCCATGACTGAGTCAAAAATCTGATTACCTCTTGAATCCGTTCTGGAGGACCAATTTGAATGGTGGCCGTTCATATCACCTGCAATAATTGTTTTGTGATGTGTAATTGAAAAAATCTCATCCCAATCACTTCTACGTGTGCGCACTGATGAGGGGCAATAAATAGATATTATGTTTTCTAAATGGCTGCAATTTAGCAATTTTATGTGAATAATTTGAATTTGAGAATTTGAAATGTTTACGTTACACTGAATGGCCTTGATAGAATTATGGATAAATACTGCTGTTCCTCCGTAACCATCATCGCGGTCTGCCCTGAATATGTGGTATCCACTGAGTCTACATGCGCTATCTGGATCAAACCAAGTCTCACTGAGGATGGCTATGTGAATTTTCTCCTGATGAAGTAAGGCCTGAAAATCGGTAATCTTCGGTCGTAAACTCTGTGCATTCCATTGTAGGATATTGATTTTCATATGTCTGTGTCCGTCGTCGCTATCCATTTTTTTATGACAGATAATAAAGGTAAGTCCATGATGTAATGCATTATAAAAGATGTAAACCACTCTGAGATAAATTTCGCGCAGTTAATTATTTTACTTTCCAAACTAGTCCCACTAACCCATATTTTTTCTTTTAATTTATCCCAAAACACTTTCCAATCCATCTTCTTCCTTTTGTCACTATTCTTTTTTTCTGTTTCTTCTTGTTGAGATTCAGAGTTACTATCTGAAAATGCTGCCCAATTAATCTCGGAGTTTTTATTTTGTTTGTCTTTACGATCGCTCCTCCCCTTTTTTCCTTGTGTTCGTGATGTTGTTTTCCCTTTCAAATTAGAGCCTGAGCTATACTCCTTTTCCACCGTTGTTTCTGTATTGTAAGTTTGTGTTATAGGCACCACTTCTATATTTACTTCTGGGCTTAACACTTCATACTGTGTCCTTTCCATTTCTCGTTCTCTCGCTTCGGAAATATCATAATTTGGCTCAATTGGAATGTATAATGTTAAAGCTTTCTTGTATGTGCAATTGAACTCCGCCATCAATTCTCTTAGCCTTTTTTCTTTTAAATATATTGGGCAAGTACGAGATAAAGACATATGTTTTCCAGAACAGTTATTACATCTGAATTTCGTGGTGTCGCAATTGGGGTGGGACTCACTACATTTCGGGCATATATTTTTTATTGAAGAACATACTCTCATTGTGTGCCCAAATCTCCAGCAACGTGAACATTGCGTGACAGGGTATTGGTATGGACTCACTTTTACCCTAGACTCATAGATGTAAACGTAACCAGGAAGGGAAGATCCTCTAAAGGTTACTCTTACCGACTCTCCCGGTTCCCACTGACCACTATTTGTGTTGCGGCGTTTTAATCTTTTAATACCTAAAATTTCTGTTTCACAATTTAATCCTTCAAGTATTTCTTCCTCAGAATAGTCTAAGTCGATATCTTTAATAACGCCAAAAGTTTCTCTAATTTCCAGTGTTTTCTGACATCTAAATCCTTTTTCCTTTATTAGTTTTGACTCAAATAACTTCTCCGCACTGTCTTCATTACTAAATTGGACTAGAACTTTAAAGGCATTAATATATTTTATATTTGTAATATCGGGAATATTTTCTGATTTCAACAACTTTGCTAAGCCAAACTGTTTTGGTAATTTTTCTAAAGAGGTTATGCTAATTTCAATTCGTTCCTCTGGTATACGTATCTCATCATGTACCTGACTAGCCCGTGCAAATCGTTTACCTCCTCTCGTAACGTTTGTCCATACTTCATTTTGATCGATCGGTCTATTTTTTCTTTTAGTAGATCTTATTGCGTCAGTACCGCTATCTTTTTCTGTATATTCTTCTGTCAACTCCATATTCTCACTATTACAACTGCTCATCTCACTACAATGTATAATCTCACTATTCGCAATACCCGTCTCAGTTAATTGACATTGTTCGGTTTCGCTGCTATCCATTAGTAATACACATTTTTAAACTATGAATCATATACACGTCGTGCAAAGCGCGCTAAAACCGGTTTGTATTCAAACAGCGAACGCGTCTAACGATAGCAAGCGCCCGCGCGCAACAATACAATAAGTTAATAAGGAAACAAATACTGTTCTGAATTAGTGTATGACGGGTTGTTTACGGACTGCAAAAAAAAATTGCTAGCTGTCGGTAAGTACCTTCCTGCTTCTGCAGAAGAAACGGAGCTATAAAAAGGTGACGTTCCTTCTAGCTCGTAATAAGGTAAACACATTTTTTCATGGGAATTCGTCGACAACTCCACTCCTGCTTAAACTGAGCTATGCTCCTTCAGTTGCCCTTTGCGGTCTAGGCAGGGCCATGGTAACACTTTCAAACAGCAGCCCTAGCAAGCACCGGCCCTAACTGGCTCCGTCAATCTCATCGGCATGCGTTTGATGCGCGCGTGGAACGCAACACGCCCAAACCGTCAACAAGGGCTTGGCACTTATCGGACGGACACATTGTTTGCTTCCGATAAGTTGGACCGATAAGTTAACCTAGTTACCATTTAGTTGTAGACCGCGAATGATCTCGACTGGTGCTTAGGTATATAAGCGTTAATTTAGTTTCTAGGTATAGTTAGATTAGTTACCCTCGAACTAGGTATCTCCTTGCGTTTTCTGTGTCAACATGAAAAGTGAAACCACAGTAGGTAGTCTTGCTGCTTCGCGGATAACAGTTCAGTTGACTCAGGGTACAAACTCTTTCAGCAGATATGTAGCGCACTTTATATTGCTTCGTGAATCATCTGACATGACCCATTTTGTTTACGTATCATAAACAAAGGGCGATTCAATACTATACTATACAATATACATACATACGTGACATAATCAATCGTTCTCAATAATGCTGCTGTATGATTGAATTTTATTTTTAATCTGCTAAGTAGGTATAAATATAGTCATACATATCAAACATTTTTATCGTTCCATTCCCGTGGACCGTTTCAATGACATGAGGTCATGAGATCTACGTTTAGTACCGCATCCTTCTCTGCCGAAGTACGTTGGTAGACCTAAGTGTAAGTAGAGACTACGTATATTGTTGGGATTTAATGAAATAGCTGTAGTATAGTGTGGGTACACAGTGACACACACGGCATGTCGGCGAGAGGAGCACAGCTGTGCGGCGCCCTTCGGCGGTCGACGGACGCGGCGGTCTCGTCACTCGCGCCTCTCAATAACAACTATTTTTAGCGTCCACAACTCGCCGAGCTGCCGAGCATGCTCCACAGACTCAGAATGCCGAACAACACGCACGGCATGCATGTCGCCGCCGGTCACCTGGGTACACCTGCACCGCACACCGCACACCGCCTTTTACTTATCCTGTGACTCCGTACACCGAGCACCACTGTATCTTATGAACCCTAATAGCTAGACAGTTGAAATTTTCACAGATCAATTATATTTTTGTTGCCGCTATAACAACAAATAAATTGGTAATAAAGAGGGCTCTCATACAAACGTGATTTATTTGCGCGTTTCTTGCTATGGACGATACGGAACCTTTACTGCGCTACTATTTTTTTTAATTTATTTTTTATTTATATAAAGTAGTGCTTGACTGCGATCCTACCAGATGGTAAGCAGTGATGCAATCGTAGATGGTGAGGCGCACTAGTTTATTAAGAGCCTATTCACTCTAGCCTTGAAGACACCCAAATTATAATCGGACGGGAAGACCGCAGCATGCAAATTATTCCAGTCCTTCGATGTGCGCGGTATAAACGACGAAGCGAAGCGCTTAGTCCGGACCGTAGAGGTTTCAAAAACGTAAGGATGGACATTCGCCCGACGATTTGTCCGATGGTAAAAAGGGGATGGCGGAAACAATTCATGTAATTCCCGCGCACACTCTCCGAAATGCATCTTGTAAAATACCGAAAGGCTGGCTACCCTACGCCTGTGCGCAAGGCTTTGTAGATTGGAGTTAACCAAATCTGGATCTCCAACAAGCCTCTTCGCATGCCTTCGACTCGCATTTGTTAAAATCGTGATACTCCTGAATGGATGCTGATTGATTATATCTGTGTATTTGTTTAGTCAAAAGTAAAAAAAAAAAAACAAATCCCAAAAATGTCCACGAATCATAATTGGTAAATTCATAATTGAATCAATCATTCATATTCTAACAATTACTAGGTCCTACTTGCGTCATCAATTGATTGATGAATACTATAAGTAGCCTGTACCTACTCGTACAATATGTTCCCCCGTAACAGACGTGACAATCATCAACTGTGCTCGCATACGTCAAAGACTGCAATGAGAAAAACCGTTTTCTGTGTGGCTCCTAAAATGAGTAATAAAATACCACAGCCATATAAACATTGCAAATATTTTTTAGAATAGAATAGAATAGAATGTAGGTACATAAAATAAGTTGTTAAGTGCAGATATAATAGAATCCATGTACATTCTGCCTTAATATAAGCATGCAAATGTAATAAAATTTAAAGAATATACATCAAATACATGTAGATATTACATCAAATTATTGTCATTTAAGAATTCTTGCACAGAATAATAGCATTTATTTACAAGGAGTTCTGTTGTTGTTTTTGTTTCTTTATTATTATTTTTTTTTTAAAGAAGATTCGAGAATTACTAACAGACAAGTTTCACTGATTTGAAGTAGGTAAATTACATTTTGTAATTTAGATAAATTACTGTAAACTTTACGTTGTACGCCTTCAGGGTGAATCACGTATGGACAAACCATTAATTTTGTAAAATACCGACAAAATGATTCATGGAGAGAGAGGAGAGGTTTAGTTGTACAATACATCAATACATGTCTATTATAGTAGAGATAAGTCAAGAATTTCAAAGATTTGTAACTTCCGGGCGAGGCTAGCTAGCTGCCGCAAATATTGTACACAAGTATGTCACCTAGTTAGGTAATAAATCTAATAAATGTTGCAATGTCCATATTATGTTCATCAGCTTAATCACACTAATACTATAATTGGATGAAACTTTGTAAGTTCCAACGGCGGGTTTTGAAACTTGGTACATGGATCCATTTTTTATAGCGTGAGCTATAAAAAATGCTAAAATCTTCCAGCCCTTTTCCCATATTCTTTGTGTCATGTCACCCATCACCCTATCACTAATTCCCTTTTCTTTCATATCAGTCCTCACACAGTCCTCTCCATCCGTCTGTACATGTAAAACTCATAACTTTACTGTCTTTACTCTTTTAGTAACATACTTTTTACAAGAGGAGGGTCTTCACATGACCACTTTTTATCGCATGAGTATAATCCCTTAGTATTATTATTATACGGGATGGGATTCTGGTAAATGCTCTAAGGATTGTACGGAGTGAGCCGTGAGCGTGCCGCGGTCGCTGCGCCTCGCGCCTGTCCGTGACCGTGCCCGCGCGCCGCGGCCGCTCGGCGCCAACACTGTCGCTTTCTCAATCTCTAATGTTATGTTTTCTTTTACGTCATTATGTAACATTCGGGTCGCGGTGCCGCGCGCCACTCGGCCCGCAGGCAACAGCCCGCTCGTGACAGTCGCGATAACGCGTAATCACAGATTCACAACTACTAATGACTCACTCACTCGTTATGAATTTAATTTAAACAAGGCGAGCTGTTTAAACATTGACTCTTCATGTTATCTGACTAGGCAGTCCCGATAGTAATAAATTAAGTACTCTCGGTAATTTCCAGCGTCAAGACACCGAATTCGACGTTAGGTGTAGCTGTGAGCCTGTGACTGGGCGTGGGTTAAGTGACATGACAATAGGTACTAGACCCGCTCCCAACCTAGGAGCTCCGTATGTCGCACTTACACTAACAATGGAGGTGTCGTTATCTAGGTGCGTTATCAAAAACTCTCGGAATATTTCTGCATTAGATACAGAAGTCGTAGAAGCGTGTCAAGTGGCCCTCTTGACAATTTGCCGTTCTCCTTCTTTTTCAAATATTGACAATTTTATATTATCTTCGGCTACGGTTCTTAGATAATTACAGAATGTGCCAGACTATTTTATTTTAATTATCAGAGACCTTAATATCGATATTTATGACGCAACTAATGCCTAGGACGTTAAATCCACCTTTGTACGTTTGTGTTGCATTAAGTTTCAATAAATAAATAAACACACAACAATCACACTGAATATCGATGTCATGAGATATTCAGCAGAACACCAAGCCCACCAGCGGATGAGTCTTGACGCAAAAGCCAAATTCTTAAAGATCGTTTAAGAAAACCATCATGATACCTATAATCGTCGTTATTGATATGTTAATTCTAGTGTGCTACACACTGTGCAGTATTATCTACTGAAGGTTGGTCCGTCTTAGGCACTAGCTGCCCTTAGGTATGCCTCAGTAAATTTACTAATACACAGAATTACGCTGAATAACAAGCTTTTTCTAGAACCTTGTGTCCGTAAGGCGCGTTTTCGTAACGACATTGTTACCCAATCTTAAAACCAAATACAACGGTGTTAACCGTCTTAGTCAAAAATCTAAACAAGCTGTGAGTTATTATGTCTATTTAGAACACTAATGTTGAACTCCTTCTAACTGTAATATAATACTCAGGACCCTGTAGATTGACTCAATAGGTTTTAGATTTATTAGGTACTCTGCTCTGACCAACAACTGATACAATTGTCTGAGAGCCAAGCGTTCCTATAGCGAGCAAATATAAACCATGCGAAACTCTTTCCTCTTTCACCTAACGGACGAAGATGACATCAATAAATCAGATAAAATCTTACTTAAAAAAATATTGTTAAAATTTTACTTATAACAAAGATATATACATATACTTGATGAAACACAGAATTCACTACTTAACATCTAAAATTAAAATTTCTAGTTCTCCCCTAAACTTATTCTTTACATATACAATAATTACAAAACATCTTTATTACATTTTCTAAAATGCTTGAAAAAATTGTAAATAAGCAATTTATTCGCTTTCTGAAATCAAATAAGGTCTTATCAAACCAATAGTTTGGCTTTCGTCAGGGAAGGTCAACCGAGCATGCTGTATCACTTTTGACGAAAATCATCTCTGATCATCTAAACAAAGCATTCTCATTTATCGAAGTCTTTCTTGACCTGGTAAAAGCCTTTGATACAAAGTGAATTCTAATTATCCTAAGAAAACTTGAGGCAATTGGTGTACGAGGTGTTTGCCTTGATTGGTTCCGTAGTTATCTTACCGGCAGAAAACAATAAACTAAAACTAATTCCCATACAAGTAACACACACGACGTAGCTTTTGGTATACCTCAATGCAGCATTCTTGGACCCACGCTTTTATGTTTTTCTGAACGATATGTTCTCAGTTGTCAGTCTATGTTCTGAGGAGCTCGTGGCTAGACAATAACAGCCGTACAGGTCGATCTTCAAGGTTAAGCAACGCTTGCCTAGGTTGGTCTGTGGATGGGTGACCATCTTAACATAACGAGATTCCTCCGTGCGTCGGATAGCACGTTAAGCCATAGGTCCCGGCTGCCATTTGTAGATCTTTGCCAGTCGTTACGGATAGTCAGAAGCCAGTAAATCTGACTCCAGTCTTGCCATAAAGTACCGTGTACCCCAGTTAATAGGTTGTGGAGGTCTAGTAGGCAGCCGCTCCTCGTAAAATACTGGTATTCAGCTAAATATGGCTTGACTAGAAGCCGACCCCAATATAGTTAGGAAAAGGCTAGGCAGATGATGAACGATATGTTCTCAATAAACATCGAAAATGCACATTATAAACTACACTGATGATACAGTAGTAATCTTTTACGGACTACGGAAACAAACTGGACTCCAACGTGTTGTTGAATTTCTGAATTATCTATCAACCCAAATACCTCAAAGACAATTTTTATCTGTTCTCATAATACTCCTGTGTCTGCACCTCCACCTGACTTAGGGTTAATAATGGTGCATACTTGCCAAACATCTGCCGACCTTTATCGTAATTTAAACTTACCAACATGCGAATGCAAGCAGATAAATGAAGTAACTTGCACGAAATACTGCGGCATATTGCGGCAATATCAACAAAGGTAATAAAGATTATATACATAGCTAATGAAAAAGCTAAGAGGTGCGGCTCTATTAAAACTTCTAAGGAGTATTTACACCAAATTGTGTCAGTCGAGCGAGCCTAGTATGGAGTGTCGTATAGTCATATTGTATCCTAGCATGGGGTGGTACTGCTTTTTTTCATTTCCCTATTGTTCTCCGTTACGTTAATGTTAGAAAATTATACCAATTAAAAATCACTCTTCTTACTCAAAAAGAAATGGTAAAGAAGCATGTGTTCAAGTTATTCATCATTTACCTACAAAATTGGCAGAAAGGCATGTATTTGCGAGCATGGTTGTGAAAATATGATTTTAATTTTTTCAACCGTTTGAATAAAGCTGACCATCACAGAACGTGATCAGTAAGAAACATTACATTAGCCAGTGTATAGGGGCTAAATACTTCTTCTTTAGTTACCTACCTTCCTGTGGCCCGCACTTATCGGGAATTATTTTTTGAAACACTTGCACTTCATAATTATACGGAGCAAGGTGGCGCCACGTCCATCAGTAGACATTTAAAGCTATATAACGAGCCTCCACGAGATTGCCCCTGCGTGCACTTCTTTTACCTTCCAAGGAACAAGAAAGGAGGTCCTACGTGACCTCAGGGTCTATCTAATGTAAGGTATTTTACACCTTTTTAAAATATTGCATTACAAAATATGTAAAATTCAGATTAGTACATCTAGCTGAGGTTTGGGTGTCTTCAAGGCTAGAGTGAATAGGCTCTTAATAAACTAGTGCGCCTCACCATCTACGATTGCATCACTGCTTACCATCAGGTGGGATTGTAGTCAAGCACTAGTTTATATAACTATATAATATAAAAAAAAAACTATTTTAATAAAATCAATTTTCCTTGTATTCTAAATTCTTAGCTTATCAACTTTTCTGAGATAAAGCCCATTTTTTTTTCTAAATACCTATAGGTAGAGTACTAGTGCTGACGAGAGATTTTAATAAAAGACTGCAGGGGGGCAAGGTTACATTGATATAAGTAGATACCTGTCTAAAAGATACTCCTTTATGTCCTGACTCCAAACTTGTGAGCAACACTCGTAGATATTCTATCATGGATGGCAAGATGATTACACAGGTAACAACACCGCCGCGTACGGTCATTATACCTAATTGTAGTCAATTAAATTTTTCATTTACTCGAGTCAAATTTTTCGTATAACTACTTACCTCCAGTACTGAGTGTGAATATATGCATTCAAATTTAAAAAAATATACAATTATGTATGGTAAGTTGTCCCACATTGAACCAGGTAAATTTCAAAGTCTCATAGTGGGCTGGTTGTTCAATCAATGCCTTTATTTTTTTGTGTATAGTTAGCATATTTATTTAGCTTCAATTTTGTAAAACATTAATTTCTCATATTCCTTTTAGTTTCGGTGTAAAACAGGTTTTTATGAAAAATGAGTTTTGGTTAAATGTGTACCACAGGTGGTACACATTTAACCAGGGTATCGTCCACATTGAGACACCTTATTAACGATGTCTTCTAGTTCAATTTATAAGGCAAATACTTTGTAATAATAATAATAATAAACAGTATTAATAAAAATTTGCCTTATATTTATAAAAAATCACTTTAAATCATATGCAATTAAACCGAGAGTCTTAGTTTTATACATCACAAAACCTTTTCAGTCAAATTCTTATCATATTTTAATAATAAAAACAAAAGTAACAGTTTTTAATTATAAAAACAAAAGTACCTTCCATAATATAACAAATTAAAATTAAATTAAAATAATTGTAAAAAACACACTCCTTTAACGACTGGGGTGTACACAATAAACCGTGGTTCAATGTGTAACACCCTCAGGTGGTTCAATGTGAGACACACCACGTTTTGATCACTAAACTCAAAATTTTACCGGCAAATTAATATCTTAAAATCACGAATTATAGCGCTTTTAATTGCTAGATAACCGTAGAAAACAGTGTACATATAAATAAATTGATATTATTTAAACGAAAAAAGCTAAAAAAGAATGAAAGTGGCAAAAAATATTTACTTTTTGAGTCAGTTTGCTTTCGAATACTCCTCACACAACCACTTTGCACGCGATCGCCACGCAAACTAGTGGGCAGGAACGGAACGTAAATACCTCTCTTTCACTCATATTAGTGCGGTTTGCCAATGTCGCATTTTCGAGATTCGGCGGTGGTTCAATGTAGCTGCCTGGTTCAATGTGAGACACCCGACCCTATATATCACCCATGTAGCCCAAAGATTAGACATCAGTGGGTAGCACATCAAGTAAGGTTCAGGCCGGCGCCTGTCTTTGGGTAGTGGCCAGTCAAGTCGGATTTAGCCTTATATTCGTATTTTACGAGGAGCGGCTGCCAACCAGACCTCCACAACCCGTTAACTGAAGTAACACGGTACTTCATGGCAGGAGTCAGATTTACTGGCTTCTGACTATCCGTATCGACTGCCAAAGATCTACAAATGACAGCCGGGGCCCGGGACCTACGGCTTAACGTGCTTTCCGAGGCACGGAGGAAACTCGTTATGTTAAGATGGTCACCCATCCACCGACCAACCTTGGCAAGCGTTGCTTAACCTTGAAGATCAACCTGTGCGGCTGTTATAATCTAGCCACGAGCTCCTCCCAACACACAACTCTAAAACCACGAAAACAATAGTTACAAAATAATGACTTCGCATATAATGTATTGTGTTGTCATGTTGTGTTAAACCAATTAGGAAGGCACAGTGATTGTACGAGTGTCAGAATCACTAAATTGTTTTATTTACTTATTAATTATTATTGATTGATATACTTTTTATTGTACCCCATAAAAATTACACGTATCTACGCAAGCCAGTCAGCTAAGAGCTGATACATATAGCTTACGTAGAAGCCTACTTAAGTAACAGGTAAAGTTAGTAATAGCGGTCTACGCTATTGTCTCCCAAGTCGATCAAAATCATCTAAATTTGAAGGCAACAATGACTACAATATATTTCAATACATTTTTTTTCCAACGTTTCTAATGTTTTGTCAAGATTGAAAAGTTGTTTGGTACTGATGTGTGACACTGGATAAAGATGAACGCAGAGGAGCACTATGGGCAATATGGGCATACACTTAACTGCACAGCGTGCGGGCATATGCGGCCCAGGCGAAGTGTAACTGTGTACAATGTGTACATAGTGGCCTCACACACTTTCCCCGAGAACGACTTTGACTAGTTGAACACCTTGAGGCGTGGTGTGCGGGACAGCTCACCTTATCGAGGTAGGGCCACACGCCCGTCAGCACGATGCTGAAGCCCAGCGACATCTGGAACATGGTGAAGTAGATGACGTAGATGCTGCGCCAGCGCTCGCGCGTCTCCTGCGGCGTCTCCAGCAGCGGCGCGCCCGCGGGAGCCTCGTCCTCGGCCGCGGGCTCCAGCCGCACGCGCCCCGCCAGCCCCTTAAACCACTCCATATCGCAAACACACCAGCACTTGTCTACAGAAGCTCACAAGCGACACAGTGCTACGTACTGCGTGCTCCCGACGCCGAGGGGGTGCATGTCGCTCGCGCCGCGGTCCGACCACTACACAAAGTAAACAAAGAAGCTCTGCGCCGCGCACAGCTCGGCTCGCCGTGTTGCGCAAGCGCTCCGCCGCCCGCGCCGCTCGCGACTGAGCTGACCCCACTTGCGTGATGTCGTTCGTTGGCATCGTTTCCCTCCGCGTAATCTCGAGGCGCGCTGTCACCGCGCTGATAGTGTTTATTATGTTGTTAATGTGGCAACTAGCAACGAGTGCTTTTGTAAATGGGCACGTAATTATACTGAATGGTGGACGTAACACACGGGTCGCTAGGTAGTTGCTCTACTATCAATACAGCTACATACAATAGGTTTTCGATTTCATACAGACACCTTGGACGGCTTGCATGCAATGCCCTTAGGTACAAGACGACTCGATCTGACTCATTCTATATATATTTATATTGTTATTGACGACTTACACAGAGAAATACTACGAGATATATAATAACCTTTTAGAGTCCTGCTTAAGGGGAAGAGAGTTTTTAGTAAGGGATTCCAGAGCCGGAAATAAAATATATTCCCAAATGGTAAATACATATATATATTCACAAGTGCCCGGGCTAGTAAAGAGCTAATCCAGTCCGAAAGAGAAGCTATGGCAGGCAGTCTCCGAGTGGGGCCAAGCCAATCTGGTGGGATTCAAGGCCGCGCGCCGTCAAAACACAAGCGTGTCTGTTCACCGCAAAAAGGAGCCCTTTCACCTTGGCTCCTGCTTTCCGGAATGTATCCCTGGTGTGCACTGACCGCCTTTGGGCGGTTCATTGTGTCCAAAGCAAAGGTAGCTGCTAGGAAACTCGGCGTTTTTGCAAATGTCCGGCAGTACTTTGTATAACATTAGAATTTTATACAAAGCATGGGTCCGATCGTGTGCGGACTATTGCAGCCACTTATGGGCAAAATGCCACCTGGCAGCATTGGACTCAGTGGAAAGGCGTGCGAAGAGGCCAATTGGAGATACTGATATGGTTAAGTCCAATTTTCAAAGCCTTGAGCACAGGCCACCTTTCGGTAGCCAACCTTTCGATGTTTAATAGGATGCATTTCGGAGAGTGTGCGTTTGAATTACATGACTTGATTCCACCATCCCGTTTCTAGCATCGGACAAACCGTCGTAAGGCGAGTATCCACCCTTACGTTGTCGAAACCTCTACGGTCCGAACTTAAAATTTCGCTTCGTCGTTTATACCGAGTACATTAAGGGACTATAACAATTTTATTTGCCTACTTCCCGTCCGATTTATTTATTTAAACTTTATGTACAATGGTGGTACATAGGCGGACTTAATGCATCAAGGCATTCTCTACCAGTCAACCTTAGGGTTAAAAAGACATCGCTGTGGTAGGTCTGCACAATAAACAAATAACATAAATTACAAGAAACAAAAGTTATAAGAATAGATTAAGTTGTTTATAATAATAAAATACGTATATATGGTAATATTATAAACTAATAAATACTATGATATATATTAAATTAATATAATTAAGAGAACTTAAAATAGAACAACTACGACGACGGCGACAACCAAATTAAATTTGAGAGGACTTCAAGTAATACTTACGAATTTTACGTTTGAAAGAGAATTTACTTTCAGCTTTTTTGATGTCAAGGGGAAGCTCATTCCAGAGTCTAATAGTAGAGACAGTGTAGGAATTAGACATAAACCCAGTACGGTGAGAAGGAATATGAAGAAGTTTGTTTTTGGAAGCTCGAAGGTTGAGATTATGAGAACTGCCCAATGTTTTGAAATTTTGTTTTAAGTAATCGGGAGCACAAGGATCGTTCATTATAGTGAAGAGCATGCAGAGGGATCTGAGGGATCTCCTGTGACGGATAGGCAGCCATTTAAGCTGAGAACGGAAGGATGAAATGTGATCATATTTGCGAAGGCCAAATATGAAACGAATACAGTTATTGAGAAGTCGATCCAATTTGTTAAGAAGTTCTTGGGATAGATCAGAGAAACAAACATCAGCATAGTCAATAATAGGTAAAACGAGCGATTGGATCAGAGTGGTTTTAGTGCTCGATGGAAGGAAATTCTTGAATCTATAGAGAGATCGCAGCGTATAGGTAACTCTCTGACTAACTTGTGCAATATGCTTATTCCAGCTTAACCTGTCGTCAATATATAAGCCTAAGTCTTTAACGTGTGGCGAGAGAGGGATAACCGTATTGTCGAAAAGAAGCGGTAGTAGTCGACCAGTGTCTAAGCTGCGTAAAAAGTATGAACTACCTATAAGAATAGCCTGGCATTTACTGATATTGACAGTAACCCCAAATCTGCTTGACCAATCACTAATGGCTAGAAGGTCAGCATTTAATAAGGTGATGCAGTCATCGAGGTTGTCAATGTCAGTTTGCGCGTATAGTTGCAGGTCATCAGCATACAGATGGAAAGAGCATTTGAGGATAGATGTGATGGAATTAATAAACAAAGAAAATAGGAGTGGAGAGAGTATACCGCCTTGTGGAACGCCAGTTAGCAGATCACACCATTCAGAAAACATCTGATCGGCACGGACCACCTGCCGACGTCCACGAAGATATGATGAGAACCAATCCTGTGCCAACGAAGAGACCCCAATTTGTGCCAAAATAGCCAGAAGGATGTCATGATCAACGGTATTAAAATTGGCATTAAAACGGCATTGGAGAAATCTATTAAAACTAACACCGTTAACCTCGAGTTCTCCAGGCCATTCCTGACGTCTTCTGTAACTTTAAGCAAGGCTGTGGCTGTACTGTGGCCAGGTCGAAAACCAGATTGGAATGGAGACAGCAGATTGTTCCTAAACACAAAGGATGATATTTGTTTAAGAGCAACCGCCTCTAGGACTTTGGATAGGAAAGGGAGAATGGATATTGGTCTAAAGTGACTTGATAAAGTGGGAGAGGGGATTTTAGGAAGAGGGATAATAAAAGCATTGCGCCAGCTTGTAGGAAACACTCCAGACTGGAGAGAGGAATTGACGATGTGCGTGATAGTAGGGAGTAAACTTTTTATCATAAGGGATAGCATGGTTCTGCTGATTCCATCACAGCCAACAGCCTTGGACTTAATCGCAGTGAAAACTTTAAGGATCTCCTCGTCAGTCACTGGGGAAAAAGAAAAAGAATCATTGGGTAAAATTGGCGAGGAAGTTATTTCAAGAATAGTATTATTTTTGACAGAAGTCGCAAGCATGGCCGACGATGAGAAGTGAATATTTAAATCGTTTAAAGATACGCTAGAGGGTATCGTAAGAGCAGAGGACTTAGATATACCAAGTGATTTGAGAAACTTCCAAATATCAGCCGGTGAAGAGTTGAGGACATTTTCGCAAATGTATCGGCGTTTAGAAGCTCTGACCATCTGGTTGCATCGGTTCCTAGCCAACTTGTACAAGTTCCAGTTCTCCTCACTGCGATCTCTTCTATGTCTTCCACAAGCCCTGTCTCGCTGTCTCATCGCCAAACGAACTCCAGGGGTAATCCATGGAGCCGGAGGGCGCTTAACACGGACAGCCCTCAATGGTGCATGCGCATCAATCAGCTTACTAACAGTCGTATTGAAGAAATCCACCTTCTCATCCATAGTCGCTGCCTGATGGACATCACCCCAATTAACCGCTCCAGCATCACTGTTGAGCTTGTCTCCGTCCAACCTGGCAAAATTTCGAAGTAATACAACGGCAGCCCGCTGTTTTGGTGGCTTAATTTTATATGATAAATAAATTAAATCGTGCCTCGACAACCCAGGGACCGCAATCTGGCCATGGTGAGCAACCAGATTCTCAGAAGACGCGAGCATGAGATCAAGCCAAGAATCGTCAGAGTCTAGATTGTGATGAGTCGGATTAAGTGAAAGAATCGATAGACTTGACGACTCCAGAATCGCTCTCAGCCTGCGTGATCTGGGGTTGTCCCTCACAAGATCGGTGTTAAAGTCACCCATGACTATGAGATGTTTGTACTCGGAGGACACAGTATCTAAGAGAGAATCAAGAGTGGAGAAATAATCAATGGCTGGTGGGCAGTATACTACTCCAAGAATAGCCTTGACCCCCCTGACATCCACTTCAAGGAGTAGGTACTCGGGATTGCCGTTTGCAACTGCCGGCGAAGAGAAAAGGACTTTGTAAGGGATGTCGCTGCGTAAGTAAATGGCAACACCCCCAGCTCTTTTTCCCGATGAGAGGAGACTACTTTCCGATTATAATTTGGGTGTCTTCAAGGCTAGAGTGAATAGGCTCTTTAATAAACTAGTGCGCCTCACCATCTAAGACCGCATCACTGCTTACAATCAGGTGGGATCGCGGTCAAGCACTAGTTTGAAACAATAAAAAAAAAAACAATTTCTATCAGCAATATCGTTGATGGAGTTTCTAGTTGTGTTTCTCTTTATTTTTTTTACATCAACTTCCATAGAATGCATTTTCAGTTTGTTTTTATCATGTTACGAAGTGGTGTTAACCTTAAACAAACATACGATCGCAGCAATCTCAGAAGATTTGCTATCATTGACTAAAGTATTCCATGACCCATTTCTGAAGTTTTCTTATCAGATCTTCAGTAGGTAAAGGGTTTAGCCAGATAAGTATGACGAGTCATCCCACAAATGGAAACCTGTATCTAAGCTCATACATATCAGACGAAAAACTTTAAATGGGACCACCGACTCTTCGATAAAAAATAGGATTATCATAATCGGTACTCATTTAAAGAAGATCTATAAGGTACTGTTCAGTGATTTGAGCGTCGTTTGGAAGTCGGTTACCCATACGCACAAAGTGGTTTGGAAACACATTTATTATGCGTACAGCTAGGGAGTGGAATTCCCTGCCGGAGTCTGTGTTTCCTGATAGCTACAACTTAGGAGTCTTCAAGTCAAGAGTGAATAGGTTACTTCTAGGCAAGCGTGCTTCATCGTCGGCCGCATCATCGCTTACCATCAGGTGAGATAGTGGTCAAACGCGAGCCTATGTATAATAAAAAAAAAATTATACATAGGCTCGCGCTTTCTAAGTTTATCTAGGTCATTACTGACACCCCATGCCTCGGAAAAAACGTAAAGCCGTAGTCGTAATCCTAGGTATCATAAGTAGATCTTTGTCAGTCGTTACAGGTAGTCAGACGCCAGAAAGCCTGAGATAGTCAATTTACAGCATAAGGTTTTTCTTAACGTTTGAATCCCCAACCGGTCCTATGAGACCGCGCTGTTATTGTTTTACTATTGTGTCTCGTTTCGCGGGTATCTGAGTAACTACTTAACTTGTTTCTAAAAAGTTTTGACTTAAACTTTTAGAGAGAGAGAGTGAGATTGAGATTTTATCAACCCCGATAACATTTTTAGTAAAAAGATAATAATTATAGGTAACTAATTTAAAAGAGAAAAGATGTTTTAGTACTCGTAATTAGAAAAATATTTACATAAAATTCCACCACTGTGGGTATTCGTTTGTGCGTCGGTCTAACATACGGTGTATGTCAGTATATCATTAACATCATTCTCAAGTGATGAAGAAGCAAACCACGTAAAAGTTTAACATTTGTTTTGTAGTATTTAGACTTAAAACACATTTTTCAATAAAGTCTAGCCATTTTTTATTTTTAACTCTATCCCATGTACTATTACTGCCGTATCGTCTGCGTAAGTAAAAAATTTAAACCATGAGAGCATGAAATTATATGTCATTTATATAAGGAACCAACTAGGCCCAAAAACCTACCCTGCTACCCTGTGGGACCCCGAAGGATACAAGTTCTTCGTCACTGTGGTAAGAATAGATAAGGATACAAGTTCTTCGTCACTGTGGTAAGAATAGATTTTAACACGTTGCGTGCGGTAACTCAAAGAGTCTTTATATTGAGAGAGCAATTCCTCTCACACTAAGCATTTCCAGCTTACGGCTTAGTAAGGAAACAGAAACCGTGTCAAAAGCCTTGGACAGGTCCAGAAATTTCCTTAGGCATTTAGTATTACTCTCCAGGGTTCAAAGAAATCAAAGTTTTTATTTAAACTCCTTATATTTATGTGTAAAAGATTTATATTGTTATTATCGAGGCTGCATCTCATTATGCACAGTTGGTTGAGCAAAATTATGGTTTATGATAGTGATGTTAGCTATTTATGAATGTAGTTGTTAATTATAATGCAATATTGTTGACATAAAGTGGCTGATTCATTAACGCGACGTTATGAAAACTATAGATCTTTCACTAGAAATGTAAAAAACATATTTATACTAATTAAAAATAATATTAAAATATTTGAATAATTGAATAATAGTAATTTTTAACACAGTTGCTCGTAAAGCTGATGTAATTCCACCGGTTTTAGACATGTAAAGCGGGTCATAAAAAACGCGTGTGTTATCAAAGCAAATAGTTAAGTTATAGGCCATACAAATTCCATAACAGCATTATTTGCCATTTCGCGCGCGGTGATTAGTTCGAAATTTAAATAACCTCATCATTTTATCATTTGTCATATTTTATCACTTTTTGACTTTTTTTGTAATTTTTTTGTGATTATTTGTGGTTTTTAGTCATTTTTTGTGATATTTGTAATTTTATGTCACTTTGTAATTTTTTATCAACTTTTGTGATTTTTGTCACTTTTTGTCATTTTTTGTCATTTTTGTCACTTTTTGTGATTTATTGTCATTTCAGTCATTTTTTGTCACTTTTTGTGATTTATTGTCATTTCAGTCATTTTTTGTCACTTTTTGTCACTTTTTGTCATTTTTTATCATTTTTTGTCACTTTTTGTCATTTTTTTTGTCATTTTCAGTCACTTTTTGTCACTTTTTGTCATTTTTGTCATTTTTGTCATTTTTGTCATTTTTGTCATTTTTGTCATTTTTGTCATTTTTGTCATTTTTGTCATTTTTGTCATTTTTGTCATTTTTGTCATTTTTGTCATTTTTGTCATTTTTGTCATTTTTGTCATTTTTGTCATTTTTGTCATTTTTGTCATTTTTGTCATTTTTGTCATTTTTGTCATTTTTGTCATTTTTGTCATTTTTGTCATTTTTGTCACTTTTTGTCATTTTTTGTGTTGTTGTCATTTTTTGTGATTAGTTGTCATTTTTTATGATTTGTTGTAATTCTCTGACATTTTTTGTCACTTTTTGTCATTTTTTGTTACTTTTTGTCACTTTTTGTCACTTTTTGTCACTTTTTGTCACTTTTTGTCACTTTTTGTCACTTTTTGTCATTTTTTGTCATTTTTTGTTACTTTGTCATTTTTTGTGATTTGTTGTGTTTTTGTGTCATTTTTTGTCATTTTTGTCACTTTTTGTCATTTTTTGTCACTCTTTGTCATTTCAGTCATTTTTAGTCATTTTCGTAATTTTTTGTAATTTTTGTAATTTTGTCATTTTACCAAACAATATTTGCGTTCGATTTCTTTGGCGCTAAACACTAAGATGTTCCTCACACAATAAGTGCGCAGCAATTTTAAAATGAAAATGTTTTTAAATGTTTTTTTTTTTCTGTTTCCTCGCAAATGTGTTAAAAAACGTCGTACGATATACGTGCGTATTGGTTATAACATGCTCGGCTCAGTTACGCCCTCGCCTTCGGCTCGGGCTGAAATTCCGCCTCGCATGTTATAACCATCATTACGCACTAATATCGTAATGTACTATTAAATAATAAATAATAGTTACTTTAATTGTATATACTTAATATATTTTTTTAATTTCACGTTTTAACTGGTAAACAAAACACAGTCAGTGTTAGAGGCAATAAACAAGAAATAATAGTTTCTGCAGGTAATCGCTAAATATTTTGAATTTTCATCATTATTGCGATAATTCTATGGCGCTTTCTACTTAAAACATTTAAAATGCTCTAAGCGCTTCCTACTATTATTTAAATATGGTATAAATGAATAATAAGAGCTAACTAAGACTTTCGACTTATACAGTTATGTTTGATAATAAGTGAAATACTATTAATATAGCAAATTTTCACGTAAAAGGCAGATTTTGTGTAGCCCAGTTCTTTCAGGAGACTTATATTTATAACTGCGTCATGTTTTTGCATGGCGTATTGAAAATTCTTATCGATTGGAATTACTGTTGATTTGCAATCGATTACTTAAATCAAATATTAATAAACTGGCAACACCAACCTCACTCCTCCCTTTACGATGCGCGATGACAGTAAGGTCCTCCTCACTAGGCTCATAATACCCTTAGGGATGTCGGAACGGAAGTGTCGATATAAAATATCGGCAAAATTCTCGAATCGTTAATTGTTTTTTTTTTTTTGTAGCGATGGCTAAGAGTTAGTTTAGTGTGATATCATTTTATGTTATTTTTGTTTAGTTAAATTTTTGAAAAGAAAAGCTCGTAATACACCATCTAGTATCAAAGAAAAATTTTGATTGGTTATTTGTAACGCTGTCTACGGTGTTAAATGCATAATTAATTATTTTCTCGAGTCAGTTTAGTGTGATAACATCGCAATGGCGCGTCAAAACTTGTAGGAAAAATTGCAAAATAAGAGTAATAATTGTTTGAAACACAACAATATTTTTAAAATATTTAAATAAAACACGTAGAAGCCTATTTAAATTAATTGATAATAAAGGTCAAATTACGTTTATTGGACTACCTGAATAGTTACGTATCGCAGTAACGAGCCATTGATAGGTTTTTATATGTAAAAAAAAAGTTAGAGGTTTATATGTAAAAACTTCAGTTTTTTTACTAAAGTGGATGCATTAAAATAAACAAGTGATAAAATTAAGTTTTTGATACGATTTGTATGATGATTTACACATGAAAAATATCGAGTAAAATATCGATACAAGAGAATTTTGTATTACGAAACATCGATAAATGGAATGAAAACAATCGATAGACTTTCGAAGAGCCATCTACTTCTCTACTCTTAAATTCAGTTCTACGAGGAATTTTCTTCAGTGACTGATAGTAATTCAGTTTTCAGGTTTTCCAGAAAAGCCAACTCGTCTTTAAGTAAACATGAATGTCTCACGGCCTATTGTATCCAGGCTGTTCCAGCAATCGGGTATGTTATTTACGCTTTATAAATTCTTTATTTGGGAGAGGATCAATACTAAAGCAAGAGCACTTCTGACGCAAACATTGCTAACGATATGCTCTTGTTTTCTCCGTGACTGTTTCTTGTTTTTCGGGAAGCCAAAAATTTCATTTAGGTTGATGTATAGCTAAAATATATTGATTTTTTTGAAGTAGAACGTTACATAACATCTGCAAAGATAACCTAACTCTGTCAGTGTATACTACTAAGTACTAGAATCTTTTCCTTATTCAGCATGGGTGTTAATTTATACAACCTATTCTGTAGAAATGTTATAGAGCAAGATATTATTTATTAGTCAGGTATCAATTACAACGCATTCATAATTTTTTTGTTATCACAGTAGAAACATACGAGCTTTCATAATTCACACAGCTTGAATCAATATTTGTATCCCTAAAGCAACTACTTTGGAAGCATGTCGACTATAGGTTGTGCATTCTTTGCAATACTCATACCATGTTAACAACCGACCTACAATAGAATGCTATCTAAAACAAGGGAAATGTAGGAATGGGATCGGCAACTTACTCAACTATGAGAAAGAAAAGAAAGAAAGAAACTTTACCACCAGATGTGGATTACAAGACAAAACAATGAAGAAATTGAATATACAGTATGCTTCTAAATTAGTAGCCTCCCAGGACTTTGGTGTGCTGCTTGAAGAGTAAATTCATATTATTGTGATAGAACAAAAAAATATATTTTATTGGGATTTAACCTATCAATACCTGCAAAATGAGACACAATAGTAAGACAATAACAGCATGGTCGCATGAGAACAGTCTTGGATTCATGAATTAACCTATCACATACCCACAAAACGAGACACAATAGCAAAACAATAACAGCGCAGTCTCATAGGACCGGTCGGGGATTCATGAACTAAAATAATAATCTGTAATGAAAACATTTTTTTTTTTAATTTTTAAGATAAAATGAAATGTTGTGACACTGACGCATGCCCGACAAACATGAACTGTATTTGTTGGCACAGGTAGTTTGCTCCTATATCTATAGGGGACGCCTTTGTCCAGTTATGACCCTTGTCCTTTGTTATTTGTGTCTGCAGAACATATTATTTTCTTCCATACTGTCCTTTCATGCTATCACCTACTTATTTTTCTTTCATGTGACTCTTCACACAGTCCATCATCATTTGAGGGACAGTTTAGGCTAAGTAAAAAACCATGTCAATTTTTTTGAAAGTGCCTCATTGTATGGTATGAGAGTAAGAGCAGTAGAATGTGCCGATTGTAAGTGTGGTGTGACGTGGTGTTGCAGTGCGGCGCTACCACAACGAGCACTTCAAGCCGCCCACCATGGACGAGCTGCCGGTGCCGCGCGGCAGCTGGCAGGCGCACTACGACGCGCAGCAGCGCCGCTACAACCTGGCGCTGCTCTTCGGCGTCGCCTTCACCGCCGGCACACTGGTCGTTGTAAGTCACCATCTCACTATCTAGCTTTCTATTTGTTTTCTATGAACCTTTGTATTGATAAGA
Source organism: Mythimna separata (assembly GCA_030763345.1). Lineage (NCBI taxonomy): Eukaryota > Metazoa > Arthropoda > Insecta > Lepidoptera > Noctuidae > Mythimna > Mythimna separata. Next base: position 576,143 of record CM061181.1, on the reverse strand, counting down.
ATTACTTTATTATTATGAGATTAAAATAGAGTTTGACAGGACATATGGTAAAGCACGGTGATGACAGGTGGAATGTTGGTTGGCAGCGGGATGGGCAGACACCGTAAACATAGACCTCTTCCTCAGTTGTAATGCATAAAAAAAGCATGATACTTAATCCATTCTATTATTGAATAAATCAGAAACTGTCTACAACCTTTTGTCTTTTAAAATAAAATAAAAATGTCCTACACTAGGATTTATTCATGTATTGTTGGTGCAATTAAAAACATGTAAACTCACATACACGAGACATCTAGACCTGATGTGGCCAACTATCTGTTGGCAACATAAATGGGACTTGAACCCGCAGCATGCAGGGCAGCAGCCCATCACTCAACCACTGCACCAACTGTGTTGTCTCACTGAGGCAATTGAGTAAGCTGAACAAAGACAGGCTCTTTTGAATCTAAGTAGTTATTTATAATAAAATATTTGGCAGCACCTAATCAATATATCCAACAAACCTTTCACAACTGTAGAGAAGAAGTATTTCAACTGGCTACTGTATTAGCAATTAAATACTTAGTGTCTTTTTATTATTTGAATCTGACAAAAATACGATTAATTTATTTTTCTGCAGTTTTTGAAAATGAATTATTTGTTTTTTCAGGCCAAGGCTTCCGGACTTGTGTACCTGAACTACTCCCCTCCTAAGTCCCTGGATTAAATGTCGCCGCAGTGCATACATCTACACGTTCAGCTTTAGTGAGATGGCAGCGCGGGATGCCGGCTCGGCGCAGCGGGCTCGCGGCGGCTCCGTCACACTGACGTCTTACTAAACCTAAGCTATATCAATGTGATAGTTTAATATAATCAGTATAAATAGTTTCCTCTTGTGTATTTTTTAATTGTTTTTAAACATCCTTTAGGATCCGAATTAAAAAGGAAGCCTAAAGAACCGTCTGAATCTGGTTTCATTTTATACCTCAGCTGTTACGGAACATAAAAAAGGTGTGAGACAAAAATAATCGTTTATTTTATAAATGAATTAGGTACACCCACCACTGCGATGTTGTTGACGATTTTTTATTTAGTTAAGGCGATTACAGTCGGTTGTAACGTAACATGCGAGGTACCACGTGAGAGGAGCATTCGTAAGTGTAGGCAGCGCGCACACGAACCTATTGATTGTGACAGGAGTTCAGGTGGGAAATCAAACGAAGTAACATCATTTGGGTTTTCTTATATTTTACACAAATTCACGCTATCTCAAAATCCAGCCACTTTACAAGCGTCGCTCAAAACAATCTCATGATTCTCTCGGAAGTCAAAATACAAACCCTTTTCTAATATAACACGAATTATTTCAATTAGTCAAAAATTGACGAACTTATAACAATTAATTAAAAACAGGTGTTGGTGCACCAACTTAAAATATTATAATCAGACGTGATTAACAGTAATATTTCCAAGGTAATTAATGTAAAGAGAATTAAGTATTTAAAATAACTATTATGAATATACAATTATCTGAAGTGTCTCAATGAATTGATAGATGGCGCTCTATTGTAAGTTTATAAAGATTTATATGAATTGGGCAGGTATCTTGATTAGACGGTAGATGGCGGGTAATTATAACACTGTCATGTAGGAGAGCGTGAACATGGCTCAGTCTACCGAGAACGTCTGAACGTCCGGCTTAAATGCTCTATTCGAGTACTACGTAAGCACTACAGGGCAGGCCACACCGCCAGCTGGCGGGCGAAGCGAACGAAGGAAACTAAACAAAATACGCGAGATATTGGCGAGCTAAACTATGTTGGGTTCACACCCAAAAACTACGGACAGACAAGCGACAGGCGGAGCGGGCGAAGCGGGGGGCGCACTGCTATTCGAAAGACGAACGTCGACTACAGTGTATTCAACGGAGCTTGAGCCACAAGGTAAACAAAAAAATCATTTTTTCAATATGGCGGGTATAACCCGACCGATGACAAAACGTCACATTTTAATGTAAAATGTTCCCAGTATCTGTGGTCTACAACTTAGTAGTATTAAAATGTCATTTTAGGTTCTTTTACATGTGAACTATTCAATGCATTATTAATAAAAGTTATGAAAATAATGACACAATAGTAAAACAATAACAGCGCGGTCTCATAGGACCGGTCGGGGATTCATGAATTAAGGCATTTATCGACGGCGAAGTGTCAACACCTCCTATCTGTAAAATTAAAAATTTCCTGACACAATTACGTTTGGAGGTAATACTATAAATTGACATGTTGGATTAGATGGAGAAGTATCTACAATTTAACTTCATGTAGTTGCAATTAAATATCCATTTCCGAGATTTCAGTAAAATATGCGGAAACATAACATATAAATGATTAAAGCGAAAAAGTAATTTTACCAAAAAAATCAGTGAGGAGGTATTGGCACTTCACCGTCGTTATAATGTTTGATTTCAAATAAATCTGAAAGGATAACATAAGTTCCACAGACATCATTCTAAAATATAATTTCTAATGTTGTCAGTGTAGTTATTAATTCCATACTTATTTTTATATGTTCATTACATCAATCGTGACATATAAAGAACCCTTTTTATGGTTTGTTTACCTTTTGGCTCAACCCTCGTTGAATACCCTATAGTCTACTCGAAACGGGGAGGACGGGCGAGCGGGTTGGCGTAGCGGGCGAGTGAAGCGCGGGCGCGCCAACGAGGTTTCGCTGGAATCGTCGGATATTTCGTTAGCTTAGCTCGTCAGGCTAGTCGGTAGCTCGCGGTGTGAACCGAGTATGTAAAGAGGTGAAACGATGTTCGTCCGCCAGGCCCGCCCGCCCGCTAGCTGGCGGTGTAGGTAGCCCGCGCTTAAAAAGACCCTTAACGAAAACTCCATATTCTACTCATCACTAGGTTAATTTTTTTCTTCTAGAACATACCTAGGAATTCACTGGTTCTGGAGATATTGAAGGTAAAATCATTTTTTTTTTTACAAAATCGTATTCCAAGTATCATTAGTAAACTTTCTTCCGAACAAACATTATCAAAATTATCAATTTCTCGTAACAAATTACGTACAAAAAATGCAATGAAAACTAAACAAAACGAGCGCCCTACACAAGCGTACGACGGTCGGTTCAATGACCAAGCGCGGGCGGCCGAACGCGCAGCTGGTTGGATTTATTATTAAATAATTATTTTTTAAAGACGAAAAATAAAGTTTTTTCCCAGCAATATTTTTGATCAAGTTACTTAATTACATGTACAGAATGTGTAGTTATCGGCTATGTGATCGGTCTTTTTACACCCTGTATCAGACTTAGGTAAGTGAGCTGACACGAAACTGCTAACGTCAAATGTCATTGAAGACATATTCGTCGGTTACGGATGGATTGAGGACTGGTAATCTGAATCAATCTGGCCTTTGAATTTAGTTTAATTTGTACCTCTATTTAAAACGTACCTATTTAATTACAAAATATTTAAAAATGCAAATAGCGGAGCTTTCTAAAGAAGCCGGATTGAGAACCTCCTGTTTTTGTTACAGTATGATTATTGATTGTAGTTAGTATGATTTATTAGAGTAGCCAAGGTTTTGAATAAGACGGGGGAGTGGTCACAAATAAACTACAAGTTAAATATAAACGACTTTATATTACAACAATCGTAAAATACAAATTATCATAAATAACTAGTTACATCATAATATCTAGCTATAGGCATTAAATAATAATCTAGGATACTTTTTACAAACATATTTTTACAAGTTCTGTAACAAGCTGGCACTGCTAAGACTCAGTCATCCAAGAGTTGTTTCGCATTATATAGATATCAGCATACTTACACGGGTGCGCGTCTGTACACCGCACGGCATTGACGTGTAGCGCCGCAACGTGCCGCGCGGTCACACACACACACACACACTGCTGCAGTGTGCGGCGCGCCGCGCGGTCAGTGCTCGCGCGCGATGTCGGAGAAGGCGTCGAGGATGTGCTGCGTGGTGAGCGGCAGCGCCAGCCCCGCCGCCGGGTAGCACGCCGCGATGCGCGCCTGCACACACACACACCGTCACACGCGCCCCACACACACACACACACACGCGCGCACGGCGGCGCCACTTACCTGCAGCGCCACGTGCTGCGCGATGAACTCCTCCTGCATGGCGCGCCACACCACCTGCAGCAGCCCGCCCTCCTCGCTCAGGTGCTTCTCCACGGTGCGGTACAGCCGGTGCAGCGACTTGCGCACTGTCACACACGCATTATTATGTACATCACCTGTGGTGTACCACAGACATCGCCTGTAATATTATGTCTGCCACCACCGGTCGACCAACACCAAGCGCTTCCAAATGGAAATAAGTACCCGAACAAATACTTTGTAGGTATGTAGGGAAAGTGCAAAATAGGGTATACGAGTGTACTACAGCTGTTATTCTAAGGACGCATACTTTTGTACCTGTGTGATATTGATTAATTCCGAGAAAAAGGTAAAATTTGCATTTTCCGAGAAATTAACGATAATTTCCCACTTTGGCTTGCGCGGTCGGTGGCTCAACGATATTGTCGATTGCAAGGGTCGATCGGGTCGAAGGGAAATTAAATGTACGAGTGATTCCTCGATCTATGAAAAAGTCATGCTGCATGCCCAGACGTCTCATTCTAATATATCTAATAGAATTTTACATGTCGTCACTACCCATAGCATCATGAAAGGAAGGTCAATAAGGGCTGCTGAATTTCGTCAGTCACATTTAGGAATCCCGGGAGCACTCCTAGGATGCCAATAACAAATATTATGTCTTCTTAAAAGCATTTGACTGCGTTGACCATAATACTCTGAACTCTGATCCGCAAATTACACTATTACGGAATTCGGGAACAATTGCAAATGCAATTTGCTAATCCTATATTTTTAAGAGCCAGCACAAATGTTGCACTTGCACACACGTTTCACAATATCAGGAAGGGTTTCAGCAATCATTTTCCATTTGGATAGTGCATGTACACTGACTGGACACAATAATATCTTGTATGAAGAAACCAACGGATTACGAAGTATAAAGTGACAGTTACACCGCGCGTACACATGTAAGGATCTTATCTATCGAGGTTGTTCGCCGGATTGATATTGCTCGAGTGGTATGTCTTATCTGAGAGGAAAAAACTTGGGCCACGTGTGGAGTAAATCAACTAATTCTTTAACTTATTATTCTCCTGGTGTAGCTGGAATGATGGTACATGAAATTTTGAACAGTGGTATGGCGTACCTTCATGCGCGGGATACATGGCCAGCACGCGGCGCAGCTCGTGCTTGCTGAAGGCGGCGCGGTAGCACACCTCGTCCTCGCGCACGCCCTGCGCCACCGCCTCCGACACGCCCTGCACACACGCAGCGTCACTACCGACACACACACGCCCTGCACACACACATCGTCACTACCGACACACACATGGCCAGCACGCGGCGCAGCTCGTGCTTGCTGAAGGCGGCGCGGTAGCACACCTCGTCCTCGCGCACGCCCTGCGCCACCGCCTCCGACACGCCCTGCACACACGCAGCGTCACTACCGACACACACACGCCCTGCACACACACATCGTCACTACCGACACACACATGGCCAGCACGCGGCGCAGCTCGTGCTTGCTGAAGGCGGCGCGGTAGCACACCTCGTCCTCGCGCACGCCCTGCGCCACCGCCTCCGACACGCCCTGCACACACGCAGCGTCACTACCGACACACACACGCCCTGCACACACACATCGTCACTACCGACACACACATGGCCAGCACGCGGCGCAGCTCGTGCTTGCTGAAGGCGGCGCGGTAGCACACCTCGTCCTCGCGCACGCCCTGCGCCACCGCCTCCGACACGCCCTGCACACACGCAGCGTCACTACCGACACACACACGCCCTGCACACACACATCGTCACTACCGACACACACATGGCCAGCACGCGGCGCAGCTCGTGCTTGCTGAAGGCGGCGCGGTAGCACACCTCGTCCTCGCGCACGCCCTGCGCCACCGCCTCCGACACGCCCTGCACACACGCAGCGTCACTACCGACACACACACGCCCTGCACACACACATCGTCACTACCGACACACACATGGCCAGCACGCGGCGCAGCTCGTGCTTGCTGAAGGCGGCGCGGTAGCACACCTCGTCCTCGCGCACGCCCTGCGCCACCGCCTCCGACACGCCCTGCACACACGCAGCGTCACTACCGACACACACACGCCCTGCACACACACATCGTCACTACCGACACACACATGGCCAGCACGCGGCGCAGCTCGTGCTTGCTGAAGGCGGCGCGGTAGCACACCTCGTCCTCGCGCACGCCCTGCGCCACCGCCTCCGACACGCCCTGCACACACGCAGCGTCACTACCGACACACACACGCCCTGCACACACACATCGTCACTACCGACACACACATGGCCAGCACGCGGCGCAGCTCGTGCTTGCTGAAGGCGGCGCGGTAGCACACCTCGTCCTCGCGCACGCCCTGCGCCACCGCCTCCGACACGCCCTGCACACACGCAGCGTCACTACCGACACACACACGCCCTGCACACACACATCGTCACTACCGACACACACATGGCCAGCACGCGGCGCAGCTCGTGCTTGCTGAAGGCGGCGCGGTAGCACACCTCGTCCTCGCGCACGCCCTGCGCCACCGCCTCCGACACGCCCTGCACACACGCAGCGTCACTACCGACACACACACGCCCTGCACACACACATCGTCACTACCGACACACACATGGCCAGCACGCGGCGCAGCTCGTGCTTGCTGAAGGCGGCGCGGTAGCACACCTCGTCCTCGCGCACGCCCTGCGCCACCGCCTCCGACACGCCCTGCACACACGCAGCGTCACTACCGACACACACACGCCCTGCACACACACATCGTCACTACCGACACACACATGGCCAGCACGCGGCGCAGCTCGTGCTTGCTGAAGGCGGCGCGGTAGCACACCTCGTCCTCGCGCACGCCCTGCGCCACCGCCTCCGACACGCCCTGCACACACGCAGCGTCACTACCGACACACACACGCCCTGCACACACACATCGTCACTACCGACACACACATGGCCAGCACGCGGCGCAGCTCGTGCTTGCTGAAGGCGGCGCGGTAGCACACCTCGTCCTCGCGCACGCCCTGCGCCACCGCCTCCGACACGCCCTGCACACACGCAGCGTCACTACCGACACACACACGCCCTGCACACACACATCGTCACTACCGACACACACATGGCCAGCACGCGGCGCAGCTCGTGCTTGCTGAAGGCGGCGCGGTAGCACACCTCGTCCTCGCGCACGCCCTGCGCCACCGCCTCCGACACGCCCTGCACACACGCAGCGTCACTACCGACACACACACGCCCTGCACACACACATCGTCACTACCGACACACACATGGCCAGCACGCGGCGCAGCTCGTGCTTGCTGAAGGCGGCGCGGTAGCACACCTCGTCCTCGCGCACGCCCTGCGCCACCGCCTCCGACACGCCCTGCACACACGCAGCGTCACTACCGACACACACACGCCCTGCACACACACATCGTCACTACCGACACACACATGGCCAGCACGCGGCGCAGCTCGTGCTTGCTGAAGGCGGCGCGGTAGCACACCTCGTCCTCGCGCACGCCCTGCGCCACCGCCTCCGACACGCCCTGCACACACGCAGCGTCACTACCGACACACACACGCCCTGCACACACACATCGTCACTACCGACACACACATGGCCAGCACGCGGCGCAGCTCGTGCTTGCTGAAGGCGGCGCGGTAGCACACCTCGTCCTCGCGCACGCCCTGCGCCACCGCCTCCGACACGCCCTGCACACACGCAGCGTCACTACCGACACACACACACACACACTAACGCGCGCCGCACTCACCTCGAAGAACTGCGTGAGCTTCTCGAGCGGGCGGCCGAAGTACTGCGTGACGTAGGCGCGCAGCGCGTCCGAGTACCGCGTGCGGCACTCGCGCCGCAGCGCCTCCAGCGCCGGCACGCGCAGCGCCGACAGCACGCCGTGCAGGCGGTGGTAGTTCTCTGCGGGGGCGCCACACCAACTTATTGTAATGGTGTTCACCAAAGGTAAATTGCGGGGGTAAGACCCCTCTCTGAGGAGTGGCTGGAGAGGCGCCACTGGCGATCCGCTCGTCCTATAAGGACCGAGCTGAGTCGTCGGCGTAACTGATACCTGCTAGGGTCATGGGGGAATATATGAAATTAACATAGGTGTGGATTTATTAAGTAAAATGAGAACTCAACGTGAGGACTTGTAATTGGCTTTCTAATCATTATGGTTTCTTTTTTCTTCTGATTCTAATAGAGTTATTCATGTTCCATGTAATAAATGAATAAATATCCGTCACGCCCTCTCGCGAGCGGGAGAAGTCATTAGACGATTACCGACTTTGAAAACAAATATGAAAATTGCCGAAGGGTACGAAGGGGAAATCAAAAATTGATAAATGGTAAGTTTGCACTTGACTGCTATCTCACCTGATGAAAAACGACGACGCGGTCGTTTAATAGCTAAACACCTAACATGCTTTAGTCATCATCAGTAAGTAAACGCGAGCCTATGTACTTATAATAAAAAATTAAAAAATCTTCAAGGCTAGAGTGAATAGGCTCTTAATAAACTAGTGCGCCTCACCATCTAAGATTGCATCACTGCTTACCTGCAGCAGGTGGGATCGCAATCAAGCACTAGTTTATACAACGTGTAACGCTAAATGCGCAAAACCTCAGACACCCCAACTGATTTATAATTCAACTGACCTAATTCAGAGAGAAAAAAATGGATAAAAAATATTGTAAAGGTTTTATGAGCTGTTTTAGTTTCAGTGGCAATTCTGATCGTTTCTTGCGTCTGCGACAACGCTCTATCGAGGGAGTAGGTAGTCTAGTCACCGGGCCGCTGCGCCGCGCCGCCGCGGCCGTCGCGCCGGCGCGCCGCGGGTTTATTATTATTTACTATCAACACTCGCGCGCTCCTAAAAAACTTAGGTTATCTTTGGACAGTGATTTAAATGTTTCTGTCACACTTTTCCAGGCTTTGGACATTTTCAGACTAAATAGCTTGTTACCTACAGTAATTATGACGTGCTGATTATGTAGATACCTAAGTAGGTACTCGTACCTACGTAAGTAATGTTGGCTTGTTTAAAAAGTTTAAATCACTGTATTTACTTGTCACGTAATCAACTTATTTATGTTTTAATAAAGTAGATAATTAGGTATCTCTACTCACAGGTCCGGTCGTTGCCGTAGCAAAGATTCAAAATGCCTACCACTTTGTTGAATACACAACACAACCCGCCTTCTTAAGTTATTGATCAGCGATTCGAGCACTTGAGTGTCACTTTTCATTTGTTGAAACGCTGATTACTTTTTATTACGCAGTTCTGTCACATTAGTTGGTCCATTTCCATCGTCATACACTAGCGCTTTTACTCGACCCCACAAAAAAAAATCCAATGGTGTCAAGTCAGGCGATTTTTTCACTATTTAAAACTCTCCAAACAATCATATGGCTGATACGAAGGTGTCGGGACTACTGGTCGTTAGATTCTCATTGAAATAATCCAGTATTCGTTCCTCCATCTCTGGGCAACATGTACGGAACTCCCTCTGTCCATTACCCGAGGCATAAATGCACCGTGATCTCGAAGCCTCTGTGTAGCTGCTAGGATAGTTCTGTTAGACACTGATACTCCAAACTCTTCTCGAAACCGTCACACTACCAAGTTCACATTATCATTACAACGCGCCAACATTCTCACCATTTCACAATCACAATACTGAATATTTGTAATCAAAAGTGGTTTAATTGATTCTCCTCGTTATTCTGATCAAACTATTTTCAGGTTTTGCGCATTTAACGTTACACGTTGTATAACTTAAAAAAAAAACACAAATCTATTACTCACCTATACTCATCAGGACACTCACCCTTGTACCTCATGTCACTCACTCTTGTGCATCCATGTGCAGAAAGGCGTGCCGCTGGTGCTCGACATGCTGCACGGCGTTCACTCACCCATGTGCAGCGTGTCACTCACCCATGTGCAGCACGTCACTCACCCATTTGCAGCACGTCACTCACCCATGTGCAGCACGTCACTCACCCATTTGCAGCACGTCACTCACCCATGTGCAGCACGTCACGCACCCATGTGCAGCACGTCACTCACCCATTTGCAGCACGTCACTCACCCATGTGCAGCACGTCACGCACCCATTTGCAGCACGTCACTCACCCATGTGAAGCACGTCACTCACTCATATGCATCACGGCGTGCTGCACGGCGTGCATCATGTCTCTCACCCATGTGCAGCATGTCACTCACCCATGTGCAGCACGGCGCGCGGCGTGCGCGGGTGCTCGGCGTGCTGCACGGCGTGCATCATGTCACTCACCCATGTGCATCATGTCACTCACCCATGTGCAGCATGTCACTCACCCATGTGCAGCACGGCGCGCGGCGTGCGCGGGTGCTCGGCGTGCTGCACGGCGTGCATCATGTCACTCACCCATGTGCAGCATGTCACTCACCCATGTGCAGCACGGCGCGCGGCGTGCGCGGGTGCTCGGCGTGCTGCACGGCGTGCATCATGTCACTCACCCATGTGCATCATGTCACTCACCCATGTGCAGCACGGCGCGCGGCGTGCGCGGGTGCTCGGCGTGCTGCACGGCGTGCATCATGTCACTCACCCATGTGCAGCATGTCACTCACCCATGTGCAGCACGGCGCGCGGCGTGCGCGGGTGCTCGGCGTGCTGCACGGCGTGCATCATGTCACTCACCCATGTGCAGCATGTCACTCACCCATGTGCATCATGTCACTCACCCATGTGCAGCATGTCACTCACCCATGTGCAGCATGTCACTCACCCTTGTGCAGCATGTCACTCACCCATGTGCTGCATGTCACTCACCCATGTGCATCATGTCACTCAACCATGTGCAGCGTGTCACTCACCCATGTGCAGCAAGGCACGCGGCGTGCGCGGGTGCTCGGCGTGCTGCACGGCGTGCATCATGTCACTCACCCATGTGCAGCGTGTCACTCACCCATGTGCAGCACGGCGCGCGGCGTGCGCGGGTGCTCGGCGTGCTGCACGGCGTGCATCATGTCACTCACCCATGTGCAGCATGTCACTCACCCATGTGCAGCACGGCGCGCGGCGTGCGCGGGTGCTCGGCGTGCTGCACGGCGTGCATCATGTCACTCACCCATGTGCAGCATGTCACTCACCCATGTGCAGTACGGCGCGCAGCGTGCGCGGGTGCTCGGCGTGCTGCACGGCGTGCATCATGTCACTCACCCATGTGCAGCATGTCACTCACCCATGTGCAGCACGGCGCGCGGCGTACGCGGGTGCTCGGCGTGCTTCACGGCGTGCATCATGTCACTCACCCATGTGCAGCATGTCACTCACCCATGTGCATCATGTCACTCAACCATGTGCAGCGTGTCACTCACCCATGTGCAGCACGGCGCGCGGCGTGCGCGGGTGCTCGGCGTGCTGCACGGCGTGCATCATGTCACTCACCCATGTGCAGCATGTCACTCACCCATGTGCATCATGTCACTCAACCATGTGCAGCGTGTCACTCACCCATGTGCAGCACGGCGCGCGGCGTGCGCGGGTGCTCGGCGTGCTGCACGGCGTGCATCATGTCACTCACCCATGTGCAGCATGTCACTCACCCATGTGCATCATGTCACTCAACCATGTGCAGCGTGTCACTCACCCATGTGCATCATGTCACTCACCCATGTGCAGCATGTCACTCACCCATGTGCAGCATGTCACTCACCCTTGTGCAGCATGTCACTCACCCATGTGCTGCATGTCACTCACCCATGTGCATCATGTCACTCAACCATGTGCAGCGTGTCACTCACCCATGTGCAGCACGGCGCGCGGCGTGCGCGGGTGCTCGGCGTGCTGCACGGCGTGCATCATGTCACTCACCCATGTGCAGCATGTCACTCACCCATGTGCATCATGTCACTCAACCATGTGCAGCGTGTCACTCACCCATGTGCAGCACGGCGCGCGGCGTGCGCGGGTGCTCGGCGTGCTGCACGGCGTGCATCATGTCACTCACCCATGTGCAGCATGTCACTCACCCATGTGCAGCACGGCGCGCGGCGTGCGCGGGTGCTCGGCGTGCTTCACGGCGTGCATCATGTCACTCACCCATGTGCAGCATGTCACTCACCCATGTGCATCATGTCACTCAACCATGTGCAGCGTGTCACTCACCCATGTGCAGCACGGCGCGCGGCGTGCGCGGGTGCTCGGCGTGCTTCACGGCGTGCATCATGTCACTCACCCATGTGCAGCATGTCACTCACCCATGTGCATCATGTCACTCAACCATGTGCAGCGTGTCACTCACCCATGTGCAGCACGGCGCGCGGCGTGCGCGGGTGCTCGGCGTGCTGCACGGCGTGCATCATGTCACTCACCCATGTGCAGCATGTCACTCACCCATGTGCAGCACGGCGCGCGGCGTGCGCGGGTGCTCGGCGTGCTTCACGGCGTGCATCATGTCACTCACCCATGTGCAGCATGTCACTCACCCATGTGCATCATGTCACTCAACCATGTGCAGCGTGTCACTCACCCATGTGCAGCACGGCGCGCGGCGTGCGCGGGTGCTCGGCGTGCTGCACGGCGTGCATCATGTCACTCACCCATGTGCAGCATGTCACTCACCCATGTGCAGCACGGCGCGCGGCGTGCGCGGGTGCTCGGCGTGCTTCACGGCGTGCATCATGTCACTCACCCATGTGCAGCATGTCACTCAACCATGTGCATCATGTCACTCACCCATGTGCAGCACGGCGCGCGGCGTGCGCGGGTGCTCGGCGTGCTGCAGGGCGTGCATCATGTCACACACCCATGTGCAGCATGTCACTCAACCATGTGCAGCGTGTCACTCACCCATGTGCAGCACGGCGCGCGGCGTGCGCGGGTGCTCGGCGTGCTGCACGGCGTGCATCATGTCACTCACCCATGTGCAGCATGTCACTCACCCATGTGCAGCACGGCGCGCGGCGTGCGCGGGTGCTCGGCGTGCTTCACGGCGTGCATCATGTCACTCACCCATGTGCAGCATGTCACTCAACCATGTGCATCATGTCACTCACCCATGTGCAGCACGGCGCGCGGCGTGCGCGGGTGCTCGGCGTGCTGCACGGCGTGCATCATGTCACTCACCCATGTGCAGCATGTCACTCACCCATGTGCAGCACGGCGCGCGGCGTGCGCGGGTGCTCGGCGTGCTTCACGGCGTGCATCATGTCACTCACCCATGTGCAGCATGTCACTCAACCATGTGCATCATGTCACTCACCCATGTGCAGCACGGCGCGCGGCGTGCGCGGGTGCTCGGCGTGCTGCACGGCGTACATCATGTCACTCACCCATGTGCAGCATGTCACTCACCCATGTGCAGCACGGCGCGCGGCGTGCGCGGGTGCTCGGCGTGCTGCACGGCGTGCATCATGTCACTCACCCATGTGCAGCATGTCACTCACCCATGTGCAGCACGGCGCGCGGCGTGCGCGGGTGCTCGGCGTGCTTCACGGCGTGCATCATGTCACTCACCCATGTGCAGCATGTCACTCAACCATGTGCATCATGTCACTCACCCATGTGCAGCACGGCGCGCGGCGTGCGCGGGTGCTCGGCGTGCTGCACGGCGTGCATCATGTCACTCACCCATGTGCATCATGTCACTCACCCATGTGCAGCACGGCGCGCGGCGTGCGCGGGTGCTCGGCGTGCTGCACGGCGTGCATCATGTCACTCACCCATGTGCAGCATGTCACTCACCCATGTGCAGCACGGCGCGCGGCGTGCGCGGGTGCTCGGCGTGCTGCACGGCGTGCATCATGTCACTCAACCACGTGCAGCATGTCACTCACCCATGTGCAGCACGGCGCGCGGCGTGCGCGGGTGCTCGGCGTGCTGCACGGCGTGCATCATGTCACTCACCCATGTGCATCATGTCACTCACCCATGTGCAGCACGGCGCGCGGCGTGCGCGGGTGCTCGGCGTGCTGCTCGGCGTGCTGCACGGCGTGCATCATGTCACTCACCCATGTGCATCATGTCACTCACCCATGTGCAGCACGGCGCGCGGCGTGCGCGGGTGCTCGGCGTGCTGCACGGCGTGCATCATGGCGCTGGCGAGCGCCACGTACCAGCGGTCCAGGTCGGCGCGGCGCCCGCTGGACACAAAGATGCGCTCGCACGCCGCGCTCAGCGCCTCTAGCTCTTGTAGGAAGCTCAGCAAACCGCACTTGGGTTTCTTAGCCGCCTGTAGTACCAGAATGCTTATAGTTTATAGTCAATCCCACCAAAAACACTTCAAGTAAAACATGATGCCAAGACTCGCAAGCTCATGCACGCCCGACCCTGTAACTCGAGAAGGCTTCGTAGAGTTGAGGACTTGGTTGTACTTTAGACCTGATAAGTGATAACAGTCAAAACTACTGCTGCCACAACCCTGTGGCAGTGTTTTTGGTGGAATTTTGACGAAACACGATTAGTAGCCGAAACCAACAATCAATTAAAAAGTGAATCCAGCGTGTGTCGGTCGTGCGGTACCTGCTTGACGGCGTCGGGCAGCGCCGCCAGCCGCTCGGCCACGCTGCGGTCGGCGCCGCGCTTGGCCGCCACCGCCACGCCCGCCAGCGCGCCGCGCGCCCAGCGAGCCTCGCCTGCACCCGCCGCGCCCGCGCCCGTCCCGTCCGCCAGCACGCGCCGCCCCACGCACGCCAGCGCGCGCATGGCGCCGCTGCACACACACACACGTCAGTCCCGCGCGCCCGCCCCGTCACATCGCGCGGGACAGGCGCGCTACTCACTAGGGGTCGTGGCGCTCCACGTGCGCCACCAGCGCCACCAGGTCGCTCTCGAGCGCGGGGAACAGCTCGCACATGAAGCGGCGCGACTCGGCGCCCGCGCGCCGCGCCTCTCCGCCGTCGCTGCGCTCGCCGTCACCGCATTCATTCTGAAATTTCATTTTTGAATTTGACGCAGCACGTCGCGGAATATTTGCCGCAAAAGAATTCGCCGTGTCGTGATGTTACCTTGACGTCGATGTCCAAAAAGAAGAATTGCGCACAGAAGTCTTGCTCAGCGTTACATAAGCTTTCCACAAGACTCAGCACGGTGTCGAGCGGCTCGTCGGCGCGGTCGGGCGGCGCACTCGCCAACGCCGCGCGCGCCTGCTCGCACGCCGCGCGCACCTCGCGCTCGTACACGCGCGCCCACGTGCCCACGTACACCTGCACACACACACACGTCAGGCGTCCGCGCGCACGGCACGCACAGTGCTCGCTCGGCGCGTACGTACTTTGGCCAGCGCGTCGAACGCCTTCTCGTCCATGTCCTTGAGCCAGCGCATGAAGGGCGCGTAGGGCAGCAGCTCGGCGTGGTGGCGGTGCGCGCGCGACTCGTGCGCCGCCTCGTTGCCGAGGTGGATGAGCGCGTTGTTGAGGTGCCGCGCCAGCGCCGCCGCCAGCTGCGGGCAGAGCGACAGCAGTGAGCCCATGTGGAGACCTGCCTCGCTAAGTCACTACGGGGTCAATCGACAAGTTTCCTATGTAGTGACCTTGAAAACTGTAGGCCTTCCTCACCTGGTCACGCGCACGGGTGAGACGGCGCAAGCGCTCGCGGACGGCAGCCAGGCGGCGGCGCGGCGCGGGCGCGGACGCCTCGGCGCGCAGGGCGCCGCGCAGCGCCTCGCCCGCCGCCAGCGCCCGCGCGCGCCCGTCCGCCGACGTGAGCGACACCTCGGCCAGCGAGTCCAGGTCGCGCAGCGGCGGCGCGTCCAGCCACGCGTACACGTCGCCCAGCTCGGCCAGCAGCAGGCGCGCGTTGGCGTCGGCGCGCGCGGCGTCGGAGCGCGCGTGCGGCGCGGCGGGCGCGGCGCGCGCCAGCTCGTCGTAGCGCCGCAGCCGCAGCTGCAGCGCGGCCCCGGCGCGCAGGCCGGCCTCCAGGCGCTCGGCCAGCGCGGCGCCGGCGCCGCCGCTCTCGGTGGCGGCCGCCAGCATGCCGCCCACGTTGAGCGCGTCGAGGCGCGCCAGGCGCGAGCCCAGGCGGCGCACGCGGCGCTCGGCGTCGGCGTCGGCGGGCTCCGCGTCCTCCAGCAGCGCGCCGAGCGCCGCGTCCGACGGCGTCACATCGTCGCCGCCCTGCTACCACCACTATTTTTTAATGTTTTGTTCACGACTACTGTGAGCCCAGCATGTTTTTCGCAGTGCGTTGGCATGGTGTGCAGTGTTGTATACAACACTGAGAGAGCTTGTTGACATAAACGGTGACGCTAATGGCGCAATTTCATTAGTCGATAGGGCCCGCATGCCGGGTGCGAGAGATTACTGGAACGCGTGCCACAGGGACCGCATTCGGGGAACTGTAGACGGTATAACGAAGATGTTACTTTCTTTGGCTGTTATCTCGCCTGCGGGGACTACCCGCATGCGGTATACCGAACGAGTTAACGACCAGTGAAATTGCGCCATTAGGCGGCCTTTCGACGCGCCGCCGTGTCTATGGGCGGTGTGATTTTCGTCAGTGTTGTATGTATTGCAGTTAATGCAAATGTCGACTACGCCAGACAACAGATTGAGAGAAATGAACATAAATCAAGAATTCTTTTTTAATTTTGATTATTATTTCTAGTGTTTTTTATTTATTTATCTTCATCTTACATTTATCTTTACAGTGTGTTCTATTTGTGCCAAACAAATATTTTTCTTTCCACATACTAAGTATCACTAATAATTCAGTGCATAGTGTACCATCAGTGATATTACATGACCATGTGTGGACATGGAGGGACCAATAGCACACATACTCCTTGAGCACACATGTCTTTACTGTAGGTGCACCAAATACCATCAAAACAGACATGTGTGACACCTATGGTGAAAACAAATTGAATGAACAGAGCTAGGTGTACAGAAACATTAAGTTTTCTTTTAATAATATTAACTAGTGCTTGACTATGATCCCACCTGATGGTAAGCAGTGATGCAGTTGTTGACAGAGATGGACACTAGCAGGGCTTGGAAACCGGAAAAAATTACGAACCGGTTAATGCCTAAGTACATAGAGAACTTATGCTTTCGGTTTTGTTCTACCCTTAACCAAAATTAAACGGTTTGAAGCTAAAAACGTTTGTAAATAGGTTTTGTTCAATTTACCGGTTTTAAACGGTTTTTATCGCCTACCTCCAATGCGCAGATGTGATGAACTATTAGAACGCCGCGCGTCACTCTGCTCTTGCGGATTAAACCGGTTAATAAGGGTTCTTAATAACATTCTTTTAACGTTTTGCCTCCGAACGAAATAAAAGATAAAACCGATTAATAATGTTTAATAACCGTTTATTTTTAAACCGGTTCCAAGCCTTGGACACTAGTTTTTTTTTTACAAAAACATGATACCCATATAGATAACACCGTGGAGTAAGTACAACAAATAGCATCACAGTTTACTTTTGGAGCATGAAGCTACCAAAACTTGCAAATAATTCATGAACAACTGTGCTTGCTTGGGGTTTGAGGGGCAAATTCAAATCACTGACAATAGTACTTGCATGTTGCAACCAAGTCTCTTGTCCTTATCCAAATATAATTATGGTTGGCATACACATCTTCGTCCATACTTCTCTACAAGACATTGTCTCAGTGGTCAACCTTATTCTGATAATATAATAAACACAATCTTTCACACACTCTGTCTATAGCTTATTTCTCATCTACTCTCCTAGCCATTCATACTCAAAATGAAGATTCCTCATTCTTCACAACTTATCAGTTGTCAGTCAAAGGCTTTAAGACTTCCTTACATATATGTTTCTTCTATGCAGCCATTTGTTTATCACGATATAAGTGAACCACAACACACACACACACAGGCCTAATTATTGAAGGGCGTATAACGTAGGAGTAAGAAAGCAGTCAGTCGCACTGACAGGGGGCAGCTCACCACGTCCACACAGGGCTGCTCCTTACTGCTCTCCCATTCACGCTGCAGTACCGTCTCTTCGTACTTCATATTCTCACAAAACGAGGATTGTATTAGGAATCCTTACACGAATGTAAGGTTGTCGTAGTTCCAATTAGAATAATACTGAGGAAAAAAATTAAAGAGCCTTAGATGCCGCTAAAATTGAATGTACTATGATTTTAAATTAACTTCACTTCTTATACAGGCTTTATTACTCAGGAAGCAAAATCATAAGTTGAATAATACTATTATAGCTTTATTTATTACCAAAATAACAATCAACAAGCCACACAAAATAAATTACAACGTCTGTGACAGAAACCGTCTGACAGACCATGTCAGTCAGACGGTTCCTGTCACTGTCAGTTTGATTTTTTTTCACGTCATTTGAGCAGGCTTAAATCTTCAATCATACCGCCTCACCTTCAGAAAAATTGAATTTTATAATATACTAGCTTTACCCCGCACTCCGCAGCTTCGCCCGCGTACCTTAGAGCATTTAACCTATGGAGATGGCAAGGAACGAATTTCTGAAAAAAATATTCTAATTATATTATGTGAAGTACACACGTATAGAGTCTGACTTCTTGCGAAACTAAACTGAGATAGTAGACTCAGTACAATAGCTCTATTTTACAAGATGACGCATACCTACTTAATTAAATGATTCCTAGATTCCCAGAGTAGCAGACCAGTACCTAAACATTAAGTAGTCATAATATACACATATAAAAATAACTGCTGGCCTTTTGTCCAGCAGTGGGACAATACATAGGCTGGGTAAAAAAAAATATACACGAAAGATCTTTGATGGATGGATATAAACCTAGGCAGTATAGTCTAACGATCATAGCCTTCCCTTAGGGGAAAAGGAAAAAAAAATATCTAACCTTAAATTCACCTGTCAAACGGTATTACTAAATGTAAATCCTGCAAATGTTAAAAGTTTTAGCAATAAATTATATAAATTCGCCGAATCTACTAAAGTTACTGTTATCAAGATAACTAGCGAAATAAAAATACTATTATAATTGCAACAATGGCTCAAAAAGCAGCTGCCAAGAACCCCAAAGCAAAATCTAGCGAGGAGATTTTTACAGGCTTTCAAACTCTTCGCGCTGAACAACGACAACTCGCAAATAAGATTTCAGAGTTAGAAATGGATCTCAACGAGCACAAGTATGTGTCCCCTTTTCTATGACGCTCGACTGTGACTGCGGTTGTACCGTCGTGCTCATGCTGTTGCCTAATTGGAATTGCTTGTTTGTGTTTCAGAATCGTAATCGACACTCTCCGAGGAGTGGACAAGACTCGTAAATGTTTCCGTAACGTGGGAGGTGTATTAGTCGAACGCACAGTGGCAGAAGTTTTGCCCGAGTTAGAGAACAACTGTGAACAGTTGCCGAAAGCTCTGAAAGCATTGGAAGAACAACTCGCTAAAAAAGGGCGAGAGATAAATGAGTACATAGAGTGCCACGACATCCGCCTGCAGCGCGTGGACCGTCCCCCGGCCGAGGCCGCCCCGGAGCAGCCGGCCAAGTCCAACGTCTTGGTTGCCAGTGGTTAATCTAGGATAGATCCTGAACTATTACAATTTAACATTTAACTCATACAGATTGCTTTCAAGCTTTTCTACTTTGTGAAAGAAGTGTGTGTAAATATTTTAACTTTATGATGTTAGGCTATTTGGTTGAAACCCAGGCATCAAGTAATAAGATTTTTATCTACTATCACAACAATACTAGCAGTGTATTCCTCATTTGGTTGATGTTGTAATATTAAGTCTCGTTACAATGTGAAACGTTCATTCTTTACAATATGTATTATTTTCTCTAGTATTGAATTATATTATTAACCAAACTATTTTTTTGTATTGTATTTTCTGTTTGATCAGAGCAAATACAGTTTTATATCTAAATGGTTATTCTCCTTACAGATACAAATTTACCTATTACATACCCACAAAACGAGACACAATAGTAAAACAATAACAGCACGGTCTCATAGGACCGGTCGGGGATTCATGAATTAAGACATAACAGTAGGTATAAACATATTTTTTATCTTTCTTTCAGAAAACCTACCTACACAACACAGTGCATAATAAAATCCATATTTTCAGGAAAGGAAAATACAAAAATATTTGTTACATTGACATTACCACAGATAATATAATATACTAGACATTAGTTAACCCATCACTAGCACTCAACCACATGGTTTACACATAAAACTGTCACAAACTATTGCTGTCCATTCATAATTGCCGTTTTATTTGAAGTTTATTGTGTTATAATTATCTAGTTATCGATTAAGGGCCTGTTTCACAATGTCTGAGTAGGCACTACTTACTGAATAAATTCAAAAATGTGACAGATTTTGTATGAAATTATCTGCCAAGTAAGATACTCGAAACTTAATCATAGGTGGTGAAACAGGCCCTAAATCTTAATATATCCAAAGGTCAACACAGAACCAATTTATGGGTCCATTGAGGAATGTCCAATGATTTTGGATAGATATGTCAAGGTATGAGGTGTAAATGATCAGTACCTACTTGGTCTTGCTTTTTTTTAAGTACCGGTACCTAGGTATTTTATATTTAATATTAAGTGTGCGTTACCCCAGCAGGAAAGTGTCTCCTAGAGATATATGAGTAGAACGTATAGTTTGTGCCTTATCTGGTGTAAATGTGCCCCCACATAAAAAATGTGTGCCCCCTGTCGTTTTGAAAAAAAAACGGAAAAACGATTCCTGCTGGGGTAACGTTTTTCTAGCAGGAAAATTCTAAACGAGTGATCGGAGAGAGAAAAATTGTGCATGGCCAGAGAGCTTATATGTGTGCCATTATGTGCCCCCAAGACCTTGCCATCGCGAATACGTTCTTTCAGAAGAAGCCCCACCATCTTATTACGTACCGTAGTGGTGCCTACTCAACCCAGATAGATTACCTGTTGGTGCGACGGTGCCACATTGGCAAGGTTACCAACTGCAAAGTCATCCCTGGCGAAAGCCTAACGGCTCAACACCGCCTCCTTGTCCTGGACTTTGCGGTCGTGCCAAGGAAGAAAGTTGTTGAGAAACGCGAACCCCGCACTAAGTGGTGGTTGCTTAATGGCTCTAAACAGTCGGACTTTATTGCGGAGGTCGAGCATCTTGAGGTGAGTGCTCCGCATGAGTCCGTTCAAGAGATCTGGAGTAGGATCCATTCAGCAATCACCACTGCGGGTAAGCGCGTCCTTGGCATTTCTCGTGGTGGCCGCGTCATGGACAAGGAGACGTGGTGGTGGGATGACGGGGTTCAGGAGGCGACTCGGAAGAAGAGGGGTTTATTTAAACAGTGGCAAGGGACCAACTCTCCGGAAGACAGGGAGGCATATGGAGCGGCTAAGCGCGCTTGTAAAAAAGCTGTAGCCAGAGCCCGCAGCAAAAGTCTGTCGCCCTTGTACGACAAGCTGGAAACTGCGGAGGGGCAGAAGATTATTTTTAAGCTGGCGCGTGCCCGGGAAAAAGCTACACGGGACATTAGCAAATGTCTTTGTGTAAGGGACGCCCAGGGTAAGCTGCTCTATGATGCTCCTTCTGTTAAGGAGAGATGGTGTACATACTTCTCGGAGCTGTCTAATAAACAGCATCCCCACAACCTCCCTCCCGAACCGCCTCCTAACCTCGGACTTATTTCCCCTATTTCCCCCGACGAAACCCGCATTGCTCTTCGCCACATGAAGAACCGGAAATCGATTGGGCCTGACAATGTGCCAATTGAGGTGTGGAAGGCGATGGGCTCACATGGTGTGGACCTTCTGACTGATCTTTATAACCGCATCCTGACCACCAAGGAAATGCCAAACCAGTGGCGACTAAGCCTGATTATCCCGGTCCACAAAGGCAAAGGTAGCGTACAGGATTGCAGTAACTACCGCGGTATCAAGATCATGTGCCACACCATGAAGCTCTTCGAGCGCATCATTGACACAAGGCTCCGTAGCGAGTGCACTATCTCTGAGTGTCAATATGGCTTCCGGGCGGGTAACAGCACCATGGATGCAGTGTTCGCCTTACGGACTCTGTCTGAGGCTTACAGAGAGAGAAGGAGAGCTCTGCATATGGCCTTTTTAGACCTGCAGAAGGCCTTCGACTGTATACCTCGGCAGGCTATCTGGTGGGCGCTCCGCTTCAAGGGTGTTCCCGAGGCCTATATTGACATTATCAGAGATATGTACCGCGATTCCGTGTCCTTTGTCCGGACCGCTGTTGGCGAATCCAATGTCTTTCCAATATCTGTTGGCGTTCACCAAGGTTCGGCTCTAAGCCCGTTCTTGTTTAACGTTGTGCTTGATGTAGTTACGGCAAACATCCAGGATCAGCCTCCATGGCTAATGATGTATGCCGATGACATCGCCCTCGTTAACCAGAACAAAGCCCATCTTGAGCGCAGGGTCAACATTTGGAAAGACACGCTGGAAAACGGCGGTCTGAGACTAAATGTGGCGAAGACTGAGTACATGTCCTGTGGTGGCACGGATTCAAGTACTATCCGGATAGGGTCGGATTTGATCGCTAAGTCTGATAAGTTCCGGTACCTTGGATCCGTGCTGCACGAGTCTGGCAGCGTGGATGACGATGTCCAAGCACGTATAGGCGCGGCATGGGCAAAATGGCGCGAGGTAACGGGCGTTTTATGTGACCGTAAAATGCCTCCGAGGCTCAAAGGGCAGATATATAAATGCATCATACGGCCTGTCCTCCTGTACGGTGGCGAATGTTGGCCAGCACTAAGCAGACACACCCAGGAGCTTCGCGTCACGGAGATGAAGATGCTGAGGTGGATGAGCGGCGTAACGCGATCCGATCGCATACGCAACTCATTCATCCGAGGTAGTCTTGGTGTCCGTGACGTGGGGGAAAAACTGCAAGAGTGTCGTCTGCGATGGTATGGCCACATCATGCGCCGCCCTAGGGAGTACGTTGGTCGGAGATGCATGGATATGGCTGTCCTTGGGGCTAGGTCCCGTGGTCGCCCTCGCAAGCGCTGGCTGGACGTCGTCAAGTCCGACATGAGAGCCAATGGCCTCACTGAGAAGGATGTTAAAGATCGGGCAAAGTGGAGAAAACATAGTCGGAAGGCGGACCCTGGCAATGGCCGGGATTAACGCCAGGCAGAAGAAGAAGATGTGCCCCCAAAAATAAAATCTGTGCCCCTTCAGATTTTCGAGATATTGCGTTTCCTGCTGCAGTAACGTTTTGATGAATCGTATATCTCTAAAACCATTGCATGTGCCCCTGTAGAATAAACATACACGAGTAGCTCCTAATGTGTGCCCCTGTGTGCCCCAAATAGATTTAAGAAAATATTTATAGTTTTCAAGTTATCGCGGTTTTATGAAAACCCGAAAAAACATCGCAGCGCCTAAATGAGACAAGGCATAAGTTCGCTGAAAACTGTATTCGGTCCTTCTTGACAGTGCCGTAACTAGGGCGGTGCGAGCGGTGCCCCGGCACAGGGCGCAGACCCTGGAGGGGCGCAGAAATGACCTCATGCATGGTAGCTAGTAGGTACATTTTGTTTTATTACGAACATGGTGTAGACGCGCCCTACTGTACTATATATATATATATATTTTAAATTGTTATAAACAAGTTGTGCTTGTCTGCGATCCCACCTGATGGTAAGCAGCGATATAGTTATATCTATATCGCATTTTTCAAGCAAACTTGAAACAACAACACATGTAAAGGTATCCAGGACGTGCTCGGCGCCAGGTGTACTGGTGGTCGCCGGAGATTGCGGCTCTGCGCGAGGCGTGCACCAGGTTCCGCAGGCGCCGCACCCGCCCGCCGGATGCGGAGGCCAGAGAGGCGGAGCTGTAGGATGGGTACAGAGCGGCAAGGCGCACCCTCCGAACGGAGATAAAGCGGGCCAAGTTGGAGGCCCGCAATGTGTGGCTGGGGACCCTGAACTGGGACCCATGGGGACGCCCTTACCAGGTGGTGCGGAACAAGCTCCGCCCGTGGGCTCCCCCGCTGACTCAGAGTCTTCGGCCCCAGGCTGTGGAGGGTGTGGTGGCCAATCTGTTCCCTGAGCGATGGGAGCACTCTCCCCCGCTCACGGCTTCGCCACCTGCGGTGCCCGTAGCGGACCACACCAGCGATGACGAGGACGACGCTCCAGAGGTGACAGAGGTAGAGATGAGGGCGGTGGTACGAAGACTCAGTGTCAAGAACACCGCCTCAGGACCCGACGGCGTGCCCGGAAGGGTATGGGTCCTGGCCATGGAGGCTCTCGGGTCTCGATTGCGAGGGCTCTTTAGCGCTTGCATGGAGAGAGGCCAGTTCTGCCTTCGCTGGAAGAACGGGAAACTGGTCCTCATCGCGAAGCCGGGGCGCCCCGCGGACTCTCCGTCCCCGTACCGGCCCATCGTGCTGCTCGACGAGGTGGGCAAACTCTTTGAAAGAGTAATTACAGACCGCCTCGTCGGGCATCTGGCGCGGGTGGGGCCGGATCTTGCGAACGGTCAGTTCGGCTTTCGCAGGGGGCGTTCCACGGTGGACGCCATCACGCGCGTGAGGGCCCTCACGACGGGGGATGCGGTGATTCGGGGCAGGGTCGTCTTGGCGGTGTCTTTGGACATCGCCAATGCCTTCAACTCCCTGCCCTGGAGTTGCAACGGGGTGGCACTTCGGTACCATGACATGCCCGCCTACCTCCGTCGTGTGATCGAGGCATACCTGTCGGATAGGTTCATCATCTATCCCGGTCACCAGGGAGAGTGGAGACGGCGAGAGATCTCGTGCGGTGTTCTGCAGGGATCGGTACTAGGACCGTCCCTGTGGAACATCGGATACGACTACGTGCGGCGCGGCGACCTCCCCGACGGGGTCAGCGTGGTCTGCTACGACGACACGCTGGTCCTGGCGCGGGGAGAGTCGTACCAGACGGCGGCCGAAACAGCGACACGCGGGGTTGCGACAGTCGTGGACAGGATCCAGCAACTAGGACTCAAGGTTGCATTGCACAAGTTCGAGGCTATGTGCTTTCATGGCCCTCGGACCGCACCAACACCTGGTTTCCAAATAACGGTAGGGGGGTCCACATCGGCGTCGGGTCGACGATGAAGTACCTGGGACTCGTCCTCGACAGCCGGTGGACTTTCGAGGAGCATTTCCGACGTTTGGCCCCCAAACAGGACAGGTTTGGGGCCGCTCTGAAGCGGCTCCTACCCAACCTAGGGGGTCCAGACGCCCCCTACCGGAGGCTCTACGCGGGGATCATTCGGTCCATGGTCCTTTACGGGGCGCCGGTTTGGGCGCCATCGCTAGGTAAGCGACCGGCGGCCAAACTGAACGCTTGCCAGAGGGTCATGGCCATCCGGATGGTGCGGGGATACCGCACGATCTCCCGCGAAGCGGCGAGCCTCCTTGCTGGCCTGCCACCGTGGGATCTGGAGGCAACAGTCCTTGCATGCATGCACGATTTGCGCGTGGAGATGCAACGCCGGGGCGAAACTCCGCTGCCACGACAAATCGCAGTATGGCGGACAGAGTTTGGGCGGGATCTCAGGGTGGCATGGCAACTGCGACTGTCGCAACCCAGTGCTGGGCATGCCGTCATTGAGGCGGTAAGTCCCCTCTATGAGGAGTGTTTGGAAAGAGGTCACGTTCCGTATGACGCAGGTCCTCACTGGACACGGTAAGTTCGAGAGGTTCCGGCATCGGATCAAGCAAGAAAGGACGCCTGGGTGTCGCTACTGTGTGGACCACCCGGAGGACACGGTGGAGCACACGGAAGAGGTGTGGCCGCTTGGGCGGAACACCGCTATGTCTTTGTGGAGGCTATCGGCGGCGGTGACCTCT
Organism: Mythimna separata; assembly: GCA_030763345.1. Classification (NCBI taxonomy): domain Eukaryota; kingdom Metazoa; phylum Arthropoda; class Insecta; order Lepidoptera; family Noctuidae; genus Mythimna; species Mythimna separata. The sequence goes on along the minus strand of CM061181.1, from coordinate 550,201 downwards.
CGCGCCGGGCCCTGGTTCAGGAAATGGTCCGGAGCGAGGAGGGGTGGCGGGCGGTCGCCTCCTTCTGCGAAGCAATAATGTTAGTGAAGGAGGCTGCTTACCGCGAGTGCGTGAGGGAACGGTCCTCACGCCGCCCCCGCCGAGATCCCGATCCCAATTTCCGACCACCGTAGGCGCGGGTTCGCGGACGGCGAGCACTGGGTAGCTCGCCGTCCGGCAGTCTAGAAATAATCCGGACCGAGCTCAGTCGTCAACGGCGCGTTCTGTTCCACGCGCGCCTCAAGGAGATGTCAGCAAACTGTAGGGGAGCTCCCCGGGCCCCGGCAGGGCCGAAGCCTCTGGGGAACATGGGTATTCCGAAAGGTTGACACCGAGTCCCCCCCCAGATCGAAGGCAACGAAGGAACGGGGTAGGGGTTTAGTCAGTAAGAGTCTGACACACCCTCCCGCTCCGCCCAAGAGCGAAAGAAGTCATTCTGATGATTCCCCTTCGGTAGATTTATTTGTATTCACATTTGTCCATTTTATTTTCAGAGCCTAGTTAGAGCATTTTTAGGGGCGCAGTTTTGAAAGCTCGCACCGGGCGCATAATAGGCTAGTTACGGCACTGCTTCTTGACGCTAATAATAACCATACAAAGTTTCAAAACGCTTCATGCATGCGTTTTTGAATAATCTTGCTAAAAGTCAAGACGATAGTGTCATAACTTTGACGGCAAAATACAAGGAACTGGCTAAATTTCAGATGTGTAGGTGTAAACCAAAATCATGTGCCTTTAGTCAAAAATATACGGTGAAAATATTGAGCTTGGAATGTTTCGCATTAAGTAAATATAAACAAAAAACCAAATTAAGTAAACAACGGCTGGTTATCCGACCAAATTTGAGTGACTACTAAAAAGCGACGGATTCATACATATCGATGACCTTCTTTATTTTACTCACTAACCGGTTGACACGTGTTGTGCCTGAGTACACTGAAGTAGAAAAGTAATAAATAATAAAATAAAGTTGTTATTGGATTATGTTCTACTAGCCGTTTCTATGACCTTACACATGATTAAGTACATTATAAATAATAGACTAAGTGATATTCTAAGGTAAGCTATCTTCTCCATTCTAAATTTCATTAAATTACATCCAGTAATATATGTGTGAACGAAAGAATTACATCCAGATATTTGCCATTTGCTAGGTCTTTGACCAAAAATTTGATTGGTCCCGATGTTTAAAAAACATATAGTTCATGAAATGTATGATGAATACCTACTACTACCAAAAAGAGTTGGCGCTTTTTGTATAAAAATAAAAAGCTCGTATTTGTCTTTATATACTTATATATATTTATTGATAAGCCGTAGGTTAGATAAATTAACAGTAAGTTTTTCACCATTTTAAGGGGAATGGTCCAACCAGCCCGCGAAATTCAAAATTTCTTGCGTTTTTTGCAATTTGCAGGCCAGTGCTAGGTTGTATGTTGATTAAAATATTATTCGCGGCTGTAAGACGTATGTAGTTACAGAATTATAATCATCAAAATTACTTTATTAACGTTATTTTTTCAAACCTGTTTCGTAGGTGAAATGTGTCTCGGAGATTGCAAGTCTATCTCTATGTCTATCAAAAATATTTCTATCTCTACCAAAAAATTACGAATTGAGCAGAATTCCGTATTCTCAGTGAAAATAGAAATAAATTTCACGAAAATGTCGAGTCGAGTGAAGATAATATTACCATTAGGAAGAACCGTGTGCATTCGCGCAGCGGAATTTTGTTGAATTTAAAGATTTTAAGTATGCAGATATTTAGTGTATGACGTCGTGTAATTGTGTATGGCAAAAAAAAATTTGTGCACGCAGCCATTGTGGAGAAATTAACCAAAAACTGATTCCGCTGGGCGAACGTTGTCCTGGCGGAACTTTTTTTAATCCATGGACTTTAGAAGAAAAGAGATGTGTCCAAAAATTAGTGTGTATTTGTGTGTAATTGTGTATGTATGAATAAAAGTTGTGCATGCATAAACTTCGGAGAAATTCAAGTTTCCGCTACGCGAACGTTTGGCCATTAGCTAGTTTTCATATAAAGCGCTTACATAGAGAGCTGTAGATTTTTACATACATTGTTTTGAATTTGTTTATATTTGTTTAAAAAACAGATTTAGAAAAAATCGTAGGGCTTAAAAGATAAAAATATAAACGTAAAATACGCTTATTAGGTCTTAGTTCTTAAAGTATGCACTTTGGGGTCTAGATTTTCACGTTTATACAAACCTTGTAAGTGTCTGTAACATGTTGCCAAGTAACAATGATGTTCCGTTAGTAATTAAAGAGTTATAGGACAATTTATCATGAATAGATCACTGTTTACAAAGCAGTCAAATATCACGACGTTCTAAAGGAATTGCATGGTAAAATGTATGTCAATAATTAGTGTATTCATTCAACTAATCGTATGCAAAATTTCATGTCATTACATTCAGTAATTAAAGAAAAACAATTATAATACTGACGAAGCATCGAAAACCTACATAACCCGACCAAGTTCGGATGGCTACAAAAAAGCGGCCGTGCCATATATCTAAGAAACGTTCTTAACCTTCCAATATAATATTTATTAATATGGTAAAGTTGCGTACACAAGCGTTAGGAAAAAATAAAACAATTGCATTTCTTGAATTAATAATATTTTTTTAATAATAACGCCACTATCTACGATAAAATAAATCCTCAATTAACAAGTACTTCTATATTACACTAAAGTTGCAAAGGGGAACGCTCGTGCATGCCTAGTCTATTGGTTAAATAGTGTAATAAGCTACAATATGATAAATATTTACCTAAACAGTAGTACTTATATGTGGTAATTATTTAATTTCCCTAAGGGGTCTATAGTTAGAATCCTGATCCGTGAAATCTTCAATAGAAATTAGCTGTATAAATTTTATTTGTCTTAAATAATATATCTAGATTATATCTCAAGTCTCAAGTGCATACTTAAATAAAGTACCTACGTAAATAGTACCTACTTTATGTCATAGTCAAATACATTTAAAAAAGTAGGTGTACGAAAATAAGTGACCTATAAATTATATCGAAACAACAATTGTGTTATCACCTATACCAATTCAATACCGGTATTATAGTGTAAATTTTGGAATGTAACCTAAATATATTGCACGGCCGCTTTTTTGTAGCTATCCAAACTTGGTCGGGTTATGTAGGTTTTCGATGCTTCGTCAGTATTATAATTGTTTTTCTTTAATTACTGAATTTAATGACATGAAATTTTGCATACGAATAGTTGAATGAATACACTAATTATTGACATACATTTTACCATGCAATTCCTTTAGAACGTCGTGATATTTGACTGCTTTGTAAACAGTGATCTATTCATGGTAAATTGTCCTATAACTCTTTAATTACTAACGGAACATCATTGATACTTGGCAACATGTTACAGACACTTACAAGGTTTGTATAAACGTGAAAATCTAGACCCCAAAGTGCATACTTTAAGAACTAAGACCTAATAAGCGTATTTTACGTTTATATTTTTATCTTTTAAGCCCTACGATTTTTTCTAAATCTGTTTTTTAAACAAATATAAACAAATTCAAAACAATGTATGTAAAAATCTACAGCTCTCTATGTAAGCGCTTTATATGAAAACTAGCTAATGGCCAAACGTTCGCGTAGCGGAAACTTGAATTTCTCCGAAGTTTATGCATGCACAACTTTTATTCATACATACACAATTACACACAAATACACACTAATTTTTGGACACATCTCTTTTCTTCTAAAGTCCATGGATTAAAAAAAGTTCCGCCAGGACAACGTTCGCCCAGCGGAATCAGTTTTTGGTTAATTTCTCCACAATGGCTGCGTGCACAAATTTTTTTTTGCCATACACAATTACACGACGTCATACACTAAATATCTGCATACTTAAAATCTTTAAATTCAACAAAATTCCGCTGCGCGAATGCACACGGAAGAACCATAGAGTAAGTAAAATTCGCATTCGCTGGTTGGAGCATTCCCGTTAATAGAAGATTCCCTTTTTTCGTCTCCCCACATGACACCGCTGCATATTATATCTCTGGCCCCGCGGCATCCGCTAACGTCGTGTCGCAAGGAGTCGCTTTGTCTAGCTTGGAGAAAGTGAGACACCTAGTACGCGTACGGTGTTATACTCCGTTTGTTTAGGTAGTTAACTAAAGGTAAACAGTCTTGGTATGTCTTTTTATATTAAAGAGGTCGTATATAATATACACAAAGATTATTTAAATTTAGTTTATTAGCTAACATCGATTTAGATAAATACCTATTTGCAAAGATTTTTACATACAATTTGTAGACAACTTTTAGATAAAAAGACATGCCAAGATTGTTTCCACGTCCCCGCCGTCCTCCCTGGGACCTGCTGCACCCGCGCCGCCGCGCGACCGCCACCTCGTGGTGCAGCTGAGCTAACGGATGCAGGGCGAAGGGCGAGTATTCTGCGCCTTAAAACAGAATCGTCTCACCAGGGAGAGAACCCGAAAGAAACCCGAGCATATCCGTAGGCTCTAAAGCGGCAGCCCCGCTAGCGGATTAAGGCACAGTGGGCTAATCACTCGCTTGCCCGACAATTATAGATTCAAGAAACCGAAACAGTAGAAAACCGGACCGATACTTTACCGACGACTTTTGGCATGAAAATACGGACACGAATTGCATTTTGGAATGTGCGTACGCTTAGTGATGACAGCCGACTAGCACAGGCAGAAGCAGTCATGCTTGGTTACAACCTGCAGATATTGGGTCTAAGCGAAGTGAGAAGACACGGCTTTGGTGAGCTGAGAACATCTAGGGGCTTGACTTTGCTATATTCAGGTAAAGAAAATGAGGAAGATGTGCGCGAGTACGGCGTGGGGCTTCTCCTCTCTAATGTAGCGAAGAAAAGCCTTGTCGATTGGAAACCGATCTCAGACCGGATCATGTACGCTCGTTTTAACTCTAGAGTACGGAAAATCTCCATCGTACAGTGCTACGCCCCAACCAATGCATCATCCGAGGATACTAAAGACGATTTCTACAACGCCCTGAACGCCACCCTTAGGAGTATTAAGAGGCAAGACATCGTCATCGTCATGGGAGATCTAAATGCTAAGGTTGGGAGGGTTAATGCGGGCCGTGAGCGGCATATGGGGACTCAGGGTCTTGGAGTTTGTAACGATAATGGGGATCGTTTTATCGATTTTTGTCAGAACCATGATCTTACCATCGGAGGAACATTGTTCATTCACGGCGACCACCACAAATACACCTGGAACTCACCCGATGGAGTCACAAAGAACCAAATTGACCATCTTGCCATTAGTTCTAAATGGCGTTCTTCACTGCTCGACGTTCGCAACCGTAGGGGCGCCGATATAGATAGCGACCATCATCTGGTGGTTGCTGAAGTTCGGCTTAAGGTTGCAGTAGCCCGTGCAACTGGAGGACCTGGCAGGTTGGGAAGGAGGTTCGACGTGAACAAACTGTCTGACTTGGACACCCGTAGGGCTTTTCGTCTTGAGCTGCGAAATCGATTCTCCGGACTCGAAGAAGTTGCGGATTCACTGGATGAGGAGTGGAATCGCATTAAAATGGCCTACACAGAGACCAGCTCCGTCATTCTAGGGCACAAATCGTCACACGCTCGCGAGGACTGGATGTCTCAACACACCTGGAGTCTTATCGAGGACAGAAGGAATCTGCACCTAAAGCTTCTGGAGACCCGTAATGTTGACGAGCGAGCCGGCCTCATTTTACAGTATCGTCGAATACGCAAGGCTATTTATCGGAGCACGCGTGCGGATAGAAGGCGGTGGGCCGATGACATAGCTGATCATGCTCAACACGCTGCGAACACCGGCAACCTTAAGGAGCTGTATAGAAGCACAAAGACCTTGGTAGGAGACAACAGGCGCAAAAGAAAACCACTTAGATCCAAAGAGGGGCAGCTCATTGTGACGTCGGAAGAGCAACTTCTACGCTGGCACCAACACTTTGAGGAGGTTTTCCGATTGTCAGCGACTTCGACGCCTGAGGCACTGTTGGTTAGTTCTTCACCACCCCGGCTCCTCGATATCAATTCGGAACCACCGTCAGAATCGGAGGTAGCTGAAGCAGTCCTCTCTTTGAAGACAGGGAAGGCTCCAGGATTCGACTTGATTACTGCGGAAATGCTGCAAGCCGACTTAACCTTCGCCGTCGACGTACTGACGCCTTTAATTGAAAAGATCTGGACTGCTGAAGAACTCCCGGACGACTGGAACAAAGGGCTCGTAATTACCGTGCCTAAAAAAGGTGATCTAAGTCAGTGCGATAACTGGAGAGGCATTGCACTGCTGTCAATTCCCTCTAAGGTCTTCTGCAGGATAATCTTGGATAGGCTATCGAGGGCCCTGGAACCCTTACTACGCAGGGAGCAGGCTGGTTTCCGTTTGAGTCGTTCTTGCACGGATCAAATTAACACTCTACGTATAATTCTTGAACAGGCATCAGAATGGCAAAGGGAGATATATCTCACTTTTGTGGACTTTGAAAAAGCCTTCGATACGTTGAAGTGGTCCAGCATTTGGTCTCGCCTGCTGGAAATGGGAGTGCCACCAAAATTGGTCCGCTTATTACAGAGCATTTATCGGAAATATTCCTGCAGAGTGGTTCACGACGGTCTCATCTCGGAGGACATCGCAGTGCACGCGGGTGTTCGTCAGGGTTGCCTCCTCTCGCCTCTTCTCTTTATAGTCGTTCTTGACGGAATTTTGCTTCGCATCTTCAATGAGAGGCGCCGCGGGATAGAATGGGGATTGTCCAGCGTTTTAGAAGACTTGGACTACGCCGATGACCTATGCCTGCTAAGTCATACGCACGCCGACATGCAAGCAAAATTGAACGACCTGCGTCAGGAGGCAGCGAAAACTGGGCTTAAAATTAACTCGCGGAAGACCCAGGAAATGCGTACAGGGGTGATTAATGCTGCGCCGCTGCTAATCGGCACTGAGGCAGTGGAACGCGTCCAGAAATTCACGTACCTCGGAAGCGTCGTGGCGGAAACTGGTGGAACTGAAGAAGACGTCGCTTCTAGAATCGCCAAAGCCCGCGGTACCTTTGCACAGCTGAGACCGGTTTGGCAATCACGGAAATTGACTCGAAGAGTTAAGCTAAAAATCTTCAGGTCAAACGTCAAATCCGTGCTGCTTTACGGGTGCGAAACGTGGAAGGTGACAAAGGAGATCTCACGACAAATCCAGGTTTTCGTGAATCGATGCCTTCGCCGTATCCTCGGAATTTACTGGCCCGAGACTATCTCTAACGTAGAGCTGTTGGAGAAATGCCGCGAAAGCCCGATCGACCACCAGATCAAGCGTCGCAAGTGGAGTTGGATTGGTCACACGCTTAGGAGGGATTCCAATCATATACCTAAACAGGCACTGGACTGGAATCCCCAAGGGAAACGGAAGCGTGGCCGTCCTCGGCAGACCTGGCGTCGCACCGTTTTGGCTGAAGCGAAAGACATCGGACTGACGTGGAGCGAGGTTAAGCATAAAGCGCAAGACCGCTCGCGTTGGGTGACTACTGTGGACGCCCTCTGCCCCAGCTAGGGGATTTAGGACCTTAAGTCAAAGTAAGTCAAGATTGTTTACCTTTAGTTAACTACCTAAACCGACGGAGTATAGTATGACAGAGACAGTTACGTGTAACGTCGCTCTGTTATGAATAATAGGTATAATACCCGGCAAATACGTTGACAAGTTTCGCGCATGGTGCACAAAACAGCCAATGAGCGAACAGGACGTAACGCAGTGCGGAGGCAAAAGTCGTCTAACGCACCAATCATAAACTACTATTATAATGCTGCACCAATCGCGCGCCGGATCGGCGCTACCTCGTACCCCGCGTCCCGCTTGACCACCAAATAGACCTAAAAAACGATTTCTGCGCATTGCCAACTTATGTGCCGCCGGTTATACAACCGGAAGTGCGTTTGGATTATTACTTATTGGTAAACAGTTGCAGTTATGTTATGACGCCGGCCGAGAACACTGTTATGTTGAGTCACGCAGTTGCACTGATACTGTTTGTTTACTTTTTTTAAGTTGGTTGGAAGTGGCGTATTTAATCATTTTATAACAATTATGTGGTTGTTATTATGAATTTTAGTGCACTATCTGCAGTGGTAAGTATTTTTTAACACCGTTGCTCGTAAAGCTGATGTAATAAATAAAGCGGGTCATAAAAAACGCGTGTGTTACAAAGCAAATAGTTAAGTTATAGTCCATACAAATTCCATAACAGCATTATTTGCCATTTCGCGCGCGGCGATTAGTTCGAAATTCGAATAGCAAATTCAAATTACGAACTAATCGCCGCGCGGCGCCAGTCAGTAGGCAGCGCTAGCGCGCTGTTCAAATGGCGGGAAGCAACAGTGTGCATTCACAGATTCAGTTTATTTAATATTTTTTTTCTGTTTCCTCGCAAATGTGTTAAAAAACGTCGTACGATATACGTGCGTATTGGTTATAACATGCTTGGCTCAGTTACGCCCTCGCCTTCGGCTTGTTTGTTTTGTGTTTAATACGTATTTAATTCTCTTCTTGTGCTAGGTTGATAACATACAATCCCTTAATAACTTCAAGTTACAATATAAAAAAATAATTCATGACGAGAATTATTCATGTATCCAAAAATAAAGCCTTCTGCACACAGCGGGCGCGGTGGTGACGCGGCGCTGCGCTGGCGCGACGGCTTTGGCAGTTCCGTCCTGCAGCGCCCCTTCACGCCGGTTCATAATAAAACAGTGTTTTTATATTCTCTAGGCTCAAATCGTACAAACATACGTGAGCACGTACACATTCGATTAGTTTTTCGACATCCATTTTAGTAAAACAATACTAAATCACATTCACGCCCCGCCCGCGCCGCTTCTGACTTGTATTCCTGCTCGGCGCGGCGGTGGCGTGGCGCGACGATTAAAAAAATTAAGGGAATAAAAATAATAATTTCCACATCAACAAGCTGTTTCATTAATATAGTCAACAGTTCACAAGGTGCGAAACGTAATCACGTGGAACATTCGATGTTTACATTTATATCTTTATGTGGTTTACTATACTAACACACTTTATCTGAATCTTTGTATAAGCAAATTACTCGTAAGAGATTATTTAGTTGTGATTTCAAATTTAATATTTTTTTTACACAATACTAAACTTATTCTTAATACTGATCTGTGATTTTTGTGATGCGAATTTATTAATTATAAGTTAGATGAAAAACTGATCTGTGATTTAAATAATAATGACTGCACAACGTGCTAATTATTTCTAATATTTATACGTAGGAAATTTGATCTGTGATTTGATAATTATTACTACAATTATTGCTAATTACTTTAAGAATTAAAATTAAGGGAATAAAAATAATAATTTCCACATCAACAAGCTGTTTCATTAATATAGTCAACAGTTCACAAGGTGCATTTAATATATTTTTTAATTAGCCCCCAAAACTTTTGAACGCAACTGTACGGACAACAGCTTAGGCATAATACGTCCAATAAAGAAGGTCATCGATATGTATGAATCCGTCGCTTTTTAGTAGTCACTCAAATTTGGTCGGATAACCAGCCGTTGTTTACTTAATTTGGTTTTTTGTTTATATTTACTTAATGCGAAACATTCCAAGCTCAATATTTTCACCGTATATTTTTGACTAAAGGCACATGATTTTGGTTTACACCTACACATCTGAAATTTAGCCAGTTCCTTGTATTTTGCCGTCAAAGTTATGACACTATCGTCTTGGCTTTTAGCAAGATTATTCAAAAACGCATGCATGAAGCGTTTTGAAACTTTGTATGGTTATTATTAGCGTCAAGAAGGACCGAATACAGTTTTCAGCGAACTTATGCCTTGTCTCATTTAGGCGCTGCGATGTTTTTTCGGGTTTTCATAAAACCGCGATAACTTGAAAACTATAAATATTTTCTTAAATCTATTTGGGGCACACATTAGGAGCTACTCGTGTATGTTTATTCTACAGGGGCACATGCAATGGTTTTAGAGATATACGATTCATCAAAACGTTACTGCAGCAGGAAACGCAATATCTCGAAAATCTGAAGGGGCACAGATTTTATTTTTGGGGGCACATAATGGCACACATATAAGCTCTCTGGCCATGCACAATTTTTCTCTCTCCGATCACTCGTTTAGAATTTTCCTGCTAGAAAAACGTTACCCCAGCAGGAATCGTTTTTCCGTTTTTTTTTTCAAAACGACAGGGGGCACACATTTTTTATGTGGGGGCACATTTACACCAGATAAGGCACAAACTATACGTTCTACTCATATATCTCTAGGAGATACTTTCCTGCTGGGGTAACGCACACTAATATTAACGAGAGAATGCAATTTATTTGTCACCAGATATCAAAATTAGTTGGTCACTGGTTTAGTAGGCACAAGGATATACCTATAGGTGACTGACCTGGAGAGTCTCCCACTTCTATACCCCCACACTTGTATCTCAAAATCTAGGGCACCTAGCTAAACAGTATTGCAAAATTTCGTTTTAATCAGATCTCCTTTCTAGGAGAAGTAAAGGGCCAAGCGGGCCCAGTGTGGATCGGTGGCTGTGTTATAATCATGTCTTCGAATTTTTGGTTTGCGGAGATGCTAATTTCCTCAGGATTTTTTCCTTGACGGTTGATAGAACACAGTAATGCGTGTGGCTGGTTTTAAACTCGCAACCGACTCATAAGTCAGGTCTGTTACCATTGGGCCACCATACTATCTCAAAGCAACAGGTAGAGAGAGCTCTGCTCTTATCAATGCGCAAATGATCCTCATGAAAATGCAGGTTTGTATAGGATAGTGGCGAGGCTCGCGGGTAGCGTTGCCAGGCGTCCGAATAAAGCCGGACACGGTCAGGCTTTTCGGTTGTGTCCGGCCAAATTCGGCGGAGTACCTACGGCCTGTCCGGTTTTTTAAATTTGACCATTCTACCGTCTACAGATCTGCAATGACTTGTTATTTCGTTAGAATGTAAAAAGCGTCAAAAATGTCGGCCTTTTTACTCAGATGTCCGGCTAAACTGGTTTGTCCGACTTTTCGATTTGAAGATCTGGCAACCCTGGTCGCGGGGATCCGATGGATGCGAGACGCACAGGACCGGTCGTTGTGGCGACGCTTGGGGGAGACCTATGTCCAGCTGTGGACGTCTTTCGGCTGAGACAATGATGATGATGATAGGATAGTGTTGCAGCGAATGGGATAGTTTGTCAAAAGTCCACTGAAAAGGTAAATATGCTTATAATTAACAATTAAAACTGCGCTTTGCATTGTATACAATGTAATAAAAAAATATAAACAATTTTATAATATATAACAGTCAGTATAATAAAACGAATAGTTACAACAATATAATTCGCACCGTGCGTTACACAAGTATTCTTATCAACAGTTTAACTGTTTATAATTTCACAAAATTCATTAATTTTATATATAACTAGTACCTATATTTTAATTGATTTATTGGCAACCTTTTACATTAACAAAAGCTCTACAATTGTTAAATAAAGTAGGTCCGTCAAACGGTGAATAAAAACAACATTTTGAAGGGACTTTTACGTTGTCTAATAGTTATTCCCATACTACACGTTCCAAATGAGAATAGGATCGGCGGCCATATTGTGACGTCTCGTCTTACTGTCAAATCGAAGAAATTGAGTAGGGTGAGCAAAACAAGAAATTTGTTAAATTTAATTTATTTACGAACCGTGAACGAAAAAAACTTTGATGAAAATGCAGTTCTTCAATTTTGTTGATCTCTGCCTCACTGTGTGAAACGTCTGAGTAGTGGCGTCATCATCGTGATCGGTTCTGCAGCTTTCCCGTATAAAATAAAGCACGGATTAATATATGTTTTTCATGTGTTTTGCACTGTTATTTTAAATAAAAATAAGCATTATTACCTGTATCTGACAAAATTCAATCTGAATCAAGTTCTTCAATGCCGCTCATTTCGCCATAACTGTCTGATGAATTGTAGTATAATTTGTTAAATAGTAGTTTGAAATAACTTTTTTATCTATTTCTTAATATGATTTAACTAAGACTCAGTTAAACAAAAACAAAACCATTGAAACGCAAATAAGATTTTTTTGCAAACCGTACTTTTCAATCAAAATTTGACAGATCGAGTTTATTGACTTTCCTATTCTCATTTGGAACGCATAGTAGGTACTCTAATTTATTCATAAAATTTAATCAATCTCGTCGATGCTTTGACAGAAATCATAAAAATAAGTAAATACCAAAGTGATCAACCTAATCAAAATTTGATTTCCACTCGCGCCTTCGTTCCCATTCACCCGTTAGACTGTACATAGAAATAGCTTGTAGGCGCATCTCGGAGCTGTTGTTTCACAGCGGCTGGCTCTCGGCTGTCGACGGCACGTCGCAACATAACGCTGCCAACCTGTCGCTTGCGAACGACCTACGTTTGTTCTATGATCAGCAGCACACGACTACTTACTGAGAGATTAATGTAACAAAAATATGCTAAACATTACGCGGTTAGGCAACATACACACATACAAACGACAGGTTAAGGAATGATACGCCACCAGCTCTCAGTAGTGTCACATATCTATTATTTTACAAGCAAGAGTAAGCTGGGTGTCCCTGCTAATATCTAAGAAGATTTACAGACTTTTCCATGACCTCCCTTGACCATTTTTCCTCCCTGGTCTATAATATTGAAGTTTAAAATTAGGCATCCAATTGAATTTATCAATCTCTTCAAGTAGCATTTCAGACTTATTGATCCTAAATGACACCAAAAATCCGAGACAATGACACCTAAGGCTAAAAATTCCCCGCACAATGAAGATATTTGACAGTCGTTGTTATAAAGTCCCTCCTCTAACTTTTGAATCATAAGGTTAAAAAATCTGGAAAGTAGAGCTCTATGAAGACTTTCTAGGAAAATTATTTTGAACTTGATGGGACGAACAGTTTTTGAAAAGTTGGACACTTATTGTGACGGACGGGAAACTACGCTGAGTGCCGAACCACTGAGCGTGGCCCGACACGCTCTTGGCTGGGTTATAGCATGGGTTGTGTGACAGCAGGACGAAAATATGCATCTTTAAGATGAGAGAAAAGGATAGATAGCTACATTGTATGAATCTGAAAGCTATCACCGAAACCATCCTATAACAGTAAGTATAGTTATACAGACAGTCGCTCGGACACAGCAGCACTAGGAAAAATATAAGGTGTCCTAGCAATTTTACCCTAATCTCTAAATAGGAGTACCTAATCTAAAGACCAAACACCATGTCATAATATCAAGTCAAAAGTCACTCCAAACCTGTAAATGGAAACAATGCTTCAAGGCGGTGCGGTGCGCGTGTGCCACGCTCGCTGGAACACGTTTTATCTTCTATTATGTCCTGTCAACCCTCTATCCATCTAAATGGTCAGACTAGATTAAACGAATTAAATAAATTTCTTTTTACAATCGCTGGGTAATTTTTGGACACAAACAGTATAGGTACAGTCAGCACCAAAAGTCGATGAACAGAATCAACATAACAAAACACCTGTTCGAAATTAAATGTGTTTCATCTGTTCACAATAAAATGTTTTGTTAGGTTGATTCTGTTCATCGACTTTTGGTGTTGACTGTACCTAATATTTAAACTTTTCCCTGACTTTCCAAGTGGCCTTACGATTTTACTGACACAGCTTCCCTGGCTTACCCTGTTTTTTATTAAATGTACACCTTGGTTCGATATGACAAGTTTAAGTACATTCTACACTAGCTGGTTACTCGATATTGTTATATTTTGACGAGAGGAGTCGTGCCTGTGCTCCGCAGCATACCACGGACTCGTACCTAGCTCTCACGACTCACAGCTGTGACAATATCATTCTCATTGTTATGTAGATTATATTATACTACACTTATCAATACAACAGTTCCGTGACTTGCGGAACATTCAAAAATATGCCTTGCGTGTTTCAAAAACTTACTTACTTAATAGGTACGAGGGCAGTCCGATAAGTACTTAGCCTCACCGCCCCATGGCGCCACTATCTATAGTTTTTTTTTTTTATCATGTTGTACATTCCCTTAGAGGGCTCCTTTCAAAATTTTAGCCGAATTAGGCTCGTAGTTTTTTTTTGCCCGCGTCTGGACACAGGCGTGTCGACGGATTTTCGAAAAATGGAATTGAACAAAATCGGTCGGTGATTCCATTCTTATTTTTGGAAGGGAAGACGCGCAGCAAAATCAAAGAGCGCTTAGATACTAAGCACGGTGACTCTTCTCTTTCGATGGCGATGGTCAAAATTGGTTTATCGAGCTGAACATGTGCGCCAGTCCGCTTTTGAGAAGCCACGCACCGGTTCCCCTAAAACGGCTACCGCGGAGGATAAAGTGGCAAAAATCCATGATCTCGTATAGGTAGACCATCGATTGAAGGTGCGCAGATAGCTGAGATTTTGGGCATCTCAAAAAACCGCGAAGGTCATATCCTCCATGAATTATTGGGCATGAAAAAGCTGTCTGCGTGATCGCTGCCGCGTTTGTTAATTTCAGACAATAACCGCAACCGTAAGAACATTTCAGAGCAGAGTTTGATGCTGTTTCAGCACAATACGGAGGAGTTTTTGCATCATTTTGTAACTGTCAGGGAAACATGAAACCACTGGCACACACTAGATACCAAGAAACATTTGAAACAGTGGATTTCACCCGGCGCACGTGCTCGGAAGACGGCGAGACTGTCCTATCGACTGGAAACGTGATGGCCACCGTTTTCTGGCATTCGCAAGGACTGATCTACATCGATTACCTGAAGAAGGGCAATACGATCACAGGGCTCTCCTATGCCGAAAAATTGGGTCGATTCGACGCCGGATTGCAGAAAAAACAGCCTCATTTAACGATGAAAAAAGTGTTGTTCCACAATGGCGACACACCGGCTTACACTCCTCCGTCGCGGCGTCGCCACGGTCAAAATGGTCGAATTAGGCTATGAACTGTTGCTCCACCCTTCTTATTCTTTAGGGTTGGCCCCGTGCGACGTCTTTTTGTATCTAAACTTGAAAAAGCCACTCGCTGGGCAAAAATTTGAACTAAATTAGGACATCATAGTCGCCACGGAAGCCCTTTTTTCAGACCTCCAGAAAATATTTTTTTTAGATGGGTTAAAGAAGTTGGAGCACCAACGGGTTAAGTGAATCGAGCTATAAGGAGACTATGTTGAGAAATAAATCGCCACTTTTCCAATTTTTTTATTTTTCTTTTGTAGGCTAAGTACTTATCGGACCGCCCTCGTACCTACCTACATAATTATATTGCAAAATATATCTAATCATAATCTACTCAAAAATAATGCGTTAAATTGTAAGCTGAATGTTACGCTTCACAATCTCTCGATAGTTTACAATCTTTACAATTTTACGGAGTCATCTAGACGTAAACTGACCGACAGCAATGCATAGAAATAAATAGCTTTCTCTCTTTCTAACCAAACCTAACATAGCAGAATAAAAACAATAGCACGATTTTTGAGATTCAAATTTCGGTTTGTCGGTTACGGGAATGTATTGCACATTGAATTAAGCGATATTTGTTAGTCGTGAGCTAATAAACGCAATCTAAGCAAGCAACTGAATTGACGTAGCCAGGCGTTACAAAATCGGATACCTAAAAATTTAATTCGAAATCTGATATCACATAAATACCTATCCGATTGCGTTCAAAACCAAAAACGTCCACGTGCACATCTGTAAACGGCACAATATGTAACACTAGCATAACTACCGATGTACCCACAACCTGCTCGGGCACGAGACACTCGCGTCTGCGGCGCCAGCCTGCTGGCTGCTACTCGTCACGTTTGACATGCTCTTAAACTGAAATATTAATAACCACGTCGCTACATAGTTGTGCATCGTAGTGCTTGAAAACCATTCCCTGTAAGTATATATCTATAGGTAAACACGATATCGTTACAGTACTCGTCGTGGTCCCGTTCATTCGCTGTACGACCACGTACTCACTAGTTGAACGGGCGGAATGTTAATTAGTTCTTAATAATATCAAATGGAAAATACATAACAAAAGATAATATCTAAAACTTACATAGCTAGAGCCGGACTGGGTCGCGGTCGCGGCCGACACGGCCGGTCCGGCTAGAAGTGGCTGACGTTAGTGGGCGCGTAGGTCTCGCCCTCGCCCAGCGGCGACTGGTCGGGCGCGCGCAGCGGCGGCGGCGCCACGTCGCTGCGGCCGCCCGACTTGCGCAGCACGCGCAGCTCCGTGATGCGCATGTCGCGGTCCACCGACTTGCACATGTCGTACAGCGCCAGCGCCGCCACGGCGCAGCCCGTCAGCGCCTCCATCTCCACGCCCGTGCGGCCCGTGGCGCGCGCCTCGCACGTGATGCGCAGCGCGCCGCCGCGCGCGCCCTCGCCGGGCGGCAGCTGCACGCGCACGCGCACCACGTCCAGCGCCAGCGGGTGGCACAGCGGGATGAGCTCGGCCGTGCGCTTGGCGCCCAGCGCGCCCGCCACCTGCGCCACGGTGAGCGCGTCGCCCTTGGGCAGGCGCGCGTCGCGCAGCAGGCGCAGCAGGCGCGCGCCCACCAGCAGCGCGCACTCGGCCGTGGCGGCGCGCGCCGTCACCGGCTTGGCGCCCACGTCCACCATGCGCGCGCGCCCCGCGCTGTCCAGGTGCGAGAAGGGCGAGCCGGCCGCATCGTCGTCGTCGTCGGCGCGGGAGCTGTAGGCGCGCGCGGCGGCGCGGACGGGCGGCGCCCGCGGCGTCCACAGCGGCGTCCACAGCGGCGGCCGCGTCGCCGAGCTCCGCGCTGTGAACGTGTCCGCATCATAGCGCGCGGGGGCGAGGGAGGGCGCGGGGGCGCTAGCCGCCGATGAGGATCATCGGTCGGTTCTCCATGTGCGCCAGGTTCTCCATGCCTAAAAATACATGTCGGACGGGGAGCTCGCCGAGCTGCTCCCGGCGCCCAGCGCATAGCGACCCGCCTGCGTCTACGCGGCCCCTAGCCTACAGGCTTCTAGAACGCTCGAACTACGTTCAGTAGGTATCATTCTGCCAATAATGGTCTCCGCTGGTACAGATGGCCTTTGGACCGATACCTCTGTTAGTTGAAAGCGAAATTTGTTTATAACTTTGCCATCTGTGTAATTATTGTAGTTCATGCTAGCAAGAACTCGGTATCGTAGTGACAAACATTATGATATGCTTAAGAAATTCGATTGTTTTTGTCTCGAATTGGATTTGTTTTCAGTACCTAGAGGTAAGAAGGTGACTCCCTACGGATATTGCTGAGGTCATTCTAAAAAGCAATAAGACATAATTATGACCTTTTTTTACCCAAAAATATTGTTTTTCTATAAGGGTACGGAACCAGAACCCTCGGCGGCTCAGCCCGAGTCGTATTTATTTTCATGGAGTGATGATGGCCGCCGACCACCAACGACTGCAAACTTCGAATCCGCAATTTTTCGGCAACTGTTATGTAATACTGAACCGAATAAAAAGATCAACATTATCTTTGATTCGAAATTGCAGTCGAGCACGTATTATATGTATAAGAGCAATTAAAGGAGCTGCACATGGGTCGGTACCTGCGTGTCTGGCCTTCTTGTTGGCGAGCGCGGCGCGCACCAGCCGCAGCAGCAGCGCGTCCGAGTCGCCGGCGCGCAGCCGGTCCCGCAGCGACACCTCGGCCGCGCCGAACAGGCACACCTGCGCACACGAGCCACTGAGTCCCGCCCACACACACACACACACACAGCGACACCTCGGCCGCGCCGAACAGGCACACCTGCGCACACGAGCCACTGAGTCCCGCCCACACACACACACACAGCGACACCTCGGCCGCGCCGAACAGGCACACCTGCGCACACGAGCCACTGAGTCCCGCCCACACACACACACACAGCGACACCTCGGCCGCGCCGAACAGGCACACCTGCGCACACGAGCCACTGAGTCCCGCCCACACACACACACACACACACAGCGACACCTCGGCCGCGCCGAACAGGCACACCTGCGCACACGAGCCACTGAGTCCCGCCCACACACACACACACACACAGCGACACCTCGGCCGCGCCGAACAGGCACACCTGCGCACACGAGCCACTGAGTCCCGCCCACACACACACACAGCGACACCTCGGCCGCGCCGAACAGGCACACCTGCGCACACGAGCCACTGAGTCCCGCCCACACACACACACACACACAGCGACACCTCGGCCGCGCCGAACAGGCACACCTGCGCACACGAGCCACTGAGTCCCGCCCACACACACACACACACACAGCGACACCTCGGCCGCGCCGAACAGGCACACCTGCGCACACGAGCCACTGAGTCCCGCCCACACACACACACAGCGACACCTCGGCCGCGCCGAACAGGCACACCTGCGCACACGAGCCACTGAGTCCCGCCCACACACACACACACACACACAGCGACACCTCGGCCGCGCCGAACAGGCACACCTGCGCACACGAGCCACTGAGTCCCGCCCACACACACACACACACACAGCGACACCTCGGCCGCGCCGAACAGGCACACCTGCGCACACGAGCCACTGAGTCCCGCCCACACACACACACACACACAGCGACACCTCGGCCGCGCCGAACAGGCACACCTGCGCACACGAGCCACTGAGTCCCGCCCACACACACACACACACACACACAGCGACACCTCGGCCGCGCCGAACAGGCACACCTGCGCACACGAGCCACTGAGTCCCGCCCACACACACACACACACACACACAGCGACACCTCGGCCGCGCCGAACAGGCACACCTGCGCACACGAGCCACTGAGTCCCGCCCACACACACACACACACACAGCGATACCTCCGCCGCGCCGAACAGGCACACAAATCATTAAAAAAAATAAATTAATGACGAGGCACGATATACAGGGTGTTTGGTTCATCGTGTGCCAAATTGATATGGTCGACTGGAGAGGTCATCTGCTATGCACATCACTAGCAAGAGGATGGACTAGAGAATTATTGAGAGAGTTTGAAGATCCCAGTCTCTTTAGGTTCTTTTTTTGCAGCCATGTAAATAGCTGTAACATGAATAGCTTTAATTTAAGTCCGAAACTTTGCGATTAAATTTTAAAAAATCTAGAGAGCTGATATCACTATTTTTGTATTTAAAAGTACCTTTATACAATATACGTCTAAATAAAATTAAAATTGAGGCTCTACGTCGTATACATTTTGTTATATTTATATTTGAATGTAATAATCGGGTCTTTTTTTCAAAAAACTTTAAAAAGTCGATAAAAAAAAATCCACAGGACATGGGTAGTGTCTGGGGGTCTGAAAGGATAGCAGATGACCTCTCCAGTCGACCATATCAATTTGGCACACGATGAACCAAACACCCTGTATATCGTGCCTCGTCATCAGTCTTTTGTAACTTTAGAGCAGTCAAAGCACACGCATGCATAACCATGCATACATCATACATACTCCCACAAACTCTCACACATATTACTCACAGTCACACACACACACTCACGCACACAAACACGCACGCACTTTCAGACCATAACACACTCAAAACACACACACGAATTCATACAATTTAAGTACATAGATTAAATTCGCTACCGAATTCAGACCCACTTGCCGCGGGATGAAGACCTGGAGTCCAGAAATACAGGGCTGCCCAGTTTAGGCTCCAGTCCACTCCATTTATTGTAATAATGTAATCTGTACTATATGAATGTGGAAAATAAATAAATTTTTACTTTTTTTTTTACCTGCGCACACGAGTCACTGGGTCCCGCCCACACACACCAATCCTTCACACACACACTCACCTTGAGGTTGCCGTCGGCGGTGAGACGCAGGCGGTTGCAGGAGCCGCAGAAGTGCTGCGTCATGGACGAGATGAAGCCCACGCTGCCGCGGTAGCCCGGCGCGCGCCACACCTACGCCATCACGCACCAAGACTGGCTTTACATGTATGTCTTCTCACTACCCATACAGGCTAACTGTTTCAAATAGCCATGCATGGAAGAATCCAATACTATGTAGAACAGTATAGCGAAAAATACTTAAATAAGTCTCGGGCTCGAACCTGGGGCCCAAGTCTGATATTTTTGTTAATTCGTTATTCCAACACGGTTCCATTGTCATATATTGCTAAAAGTTCGTAATCTGCTAATTTCATAATGGTCGATCATTGGTCGGTAAATGGCTAGACCAAATAACAGAATTGTAGTAAAATGACATTATCGTATTGCCATTATTAAAAAACCCGTTAGTAAAGAAACTGAAACGTTTTACCAACAGTCGATTGGTCCATGAACGGTTGGTCAACATAATCTTTAACCCATTAACTTTTCGTCCAATGAACGTTTCGTCCACAAACGTTTCGCCAACATTACTCTACGTCAGGGAATGTTTAACCAACAGAATGTTTTGACCAATAACTTTTCACCCAAAGAACAATTGGGCCATGGACTGTTCCAGTGTTTAAGTAATCTCTAGAAGCAATATTAGCCTAAGGATATAACCAGGGCGGTGAAACTTCCCTACATTGACGCAGCTCAAAAAATATCATACAAACTAACGCCATCAGGTAGTGGAGGTATCGAGTTAATCATTGAGTTGACAAAAAAATATATTAGATGGCAGTAGCTACAATAGGGAAAATATTGTTTAAAAATAATGGTAATAAAAATATGTTTTAAAACACTGATTTATAAACAGGAATTAAAAATAAGTTATGCCAGTTAGATTAAATTATTTTAAATAATACCTTTATCAATGATATTTTTTTTCACTACGGCAACCCAATGATATGTTTAGGGGAAATATAGTTCGTTTTTGAATGAAGTCGTTTGGTTGGTGGTATTGTGTGTGTTGTGTTGCTTTGAGATCATTGTGCGTTTATTGTTTTATTTATTACGACTTGGCTTGATTACGGATTTTCTGATCTTCTACGTGTTACGACTTTACCTGGCTTGTTACCTGGACCCCGGACTGATTGCTTTACTGATAACCTAGCGCTTAGCACACGGACTTCGTTTATATTTTTGCGGACTTGGTTTTGAAAATGCCGAAAACAACACAGTTGAAATGCTTTTTTGGATGTGTCATTGATGGTAAGTGTATTTATTATTAATTAGTAACTTATGTATGTTATAGGGAAGACAAAAATCGACTGAGAACTAGTTAACATTGTGACCATAGGTTGATTATACTAAAATGTACCTATCTCTTTAATACTAGACTTTATTCCATTCGGAAACAGCTCAGCTTAGCCTCAGCTTCAACAGGCAGGCACTATAGTTTTGCCATGCAAGGGTCATCAGCTAAGTACATTAAAGTGAACATTTAGTTGTTAGACCTCAACAAGTCACGTAGCGAATATGATATATTGTACCCCATGAATGAAGTTTTCGTAAAATTCAAAATCACGAGCCCAAAGTTATGGCTCCATCAACAAACACCCGATGATTTTGCCAAAGTGAAAATGGTTGTTTTTTTTTTTGATAATACTACTTATTAGGTAACTTATCAGATTTATGATTATTCAGTTTTTGTATTGAACCCAAAAAAAATATTAAAAATGATTAAATAAAACAATAGAAAACACACTCACTAGCAGAGCAATCAAATATTTAAAAACATATCACCATAAATGAAAAAAAAACCACTTGAAATTAACTGCTTAAATGATCTAAGTAATAGTTATATATTATTATTATTTTTAATTCAAATCCAGCAGACGTCATGTATGTATAGTTCTGGTAAAAGCTGTTGTTTATGATGTCTAAATGTAGATAGTGGTTTTTGTTGATTGAATTACACTGATAATCCAGCTGAAAAGGATTGCATCACATAGTATGCATGTCATGTATAGTCATGTTAGTTTTAAAAACAAATTTTAATTTACAGGACCTCTTCATCGATTCCCCAAATGGGAATATCCTCATACGGAGAAGTTTGAACAGTGGAAGTCCGTACTGGACAGTGCAACTCAAGAGAGAGGAAATAGCTACATATACAATTCAATTCGTATTTGCCACCGACACTTTGAGGATTATTTTAAGTCACCAAGCAGACGATTAACAGGAAACGCTATCCCTACATTAAATTTAAGTAAGTTCTATAAATTCTATTTTGAATTTTGCATACACTTCAAAATATTTAGTACTTTAAATTTTTTCTATAATGTTTCACAAGAGTTTCTAAAACATGTTGACCAATTTTAAAAAAAGATATTGTGTTTATTCAGAGACAAGTCACAATAAATGATGGATCTTAGTTGGAGAATACAATGTGAATATTAACCACTTATTAAGTAGCTCATAATAAGCAAACTATACACTATGTATGTAGATGAGGGTTGTTGTTGATGCAGATGTAGTAAGAATTTAAATATTTAATTTACAGCCTTGCCAAGAAGTGAACAAGTTATGCAGGCTCAGCAACTTAAAGAAGTGGTACCAATTACATCAGACACATTACAATTAGAAGCAGAGTCAACAACCTTACCAAGCGGTAAGTTAACTTTTATTTAAAAAAAGAGTAAAAAATTTAACATTACACTTTTTAATATTTTCGATAACGAGTTGGTTATTTTTATTTTGTAAAATGTTTTTTTAAGTAACATACAGGTTACATAAGAAACTACTTATTCACTTATTTTTATATTTCTTTAATGTTTGAATCCCCGACCGGTCCTATGAGACCGCGCTGTTATTGTTTTACTATTGTGTCTCGTTTCGCGGGTATCTGAGTAACTACAAGAATAAAAAATATATATTCAATAAAATATGTATTTGATTTGCAGCCTTGCCGCAAACTCAGCAGATTGTTCAGCCATCAACTGCGCAGTTTCCAGTGGAAGAGCCATCTACATCCAGTTTTCTACAGTTCGAAGTAGACACTGAGTCGAGAGCATTATCAAATGGTTAGTAAACTTTATTTAAAAAAAAAATACTTAACAGTATTTATATGTTAATTGCAGTAGCCAAAATTTTGAGGTTGGCAATGTTAGTCCAAGCTGAACATAGTTTGGGGCTTTGTTTATCAATTCCAAAGCCAATAGAAAATAATTCGCTTAACGTTCTGGACAGCTACCTGCGATCATTGCAATGATTTGTTTTAACCGTCAGTTGCTTGGGACTGACTTGGCTCTAACAGATACTATGTTGGTCAACTATCGTCAGTCACATAAATGTTATCTATAGGTATTCTGTATCATATAATTACTTTGGCAGTATACTACAATTTAACCTTTATTATTCTATATATTACTTATAAATTTTATTACCACTGAATATAAAAGAACTAGTTTAGGCTGCACATTGCAAGACAGTGTTTTTATTAAATAGATTATGTTGTGTCAGCATTTTTATTAAATAGATTATGTTTTCTTTCAGCAGCCCCAAAAAAACGCTGTTCGAAGCAGGATTCTTCATCCAGTGCTGTCAATAGATTGACATTAAAACTAAACAAACTGCGTCAGAAATGCAGAACGTAGTCAAAACAAATAAAAGCAGCAATGAAGTGTGCAATGTCCAAACCATTTTTAGCTTCAATTGAAAAATTACCTGCGACAGCTCAAACTTTCATGAAATTACAACTGAAGTGGAAAAAGACACCAAGAGGAAGACGATATACCATTGAGGAAAAAATTATGGCCTTGTCTATATTAAAACAAAGCCCTAAAGCTTACAAACTTTTAGAGAAAATGTTTGTTTTACCGTCAAAACGTAGTTTGCAAAAGCTGTTGAGTGCATTCACAATTAGACCAGGCATCAACAAAGATATTTTAGAAAATTTAAAAAAACTTGTTTTACGAATGCCAGAGGAAAAGAAGTTAGTAAATTTATTATTCGATGAAGTGTCATTAGCTCCTGGTCTAATATATAATGCATTTTCAAATGAAATAATTGGGTTTGAAGACGATGGCACACAGAATTCAGGCAATATTGCTGATCATGCCCTTGTCTTTATGATCAAGGGCATAAAAAGTAAAACTAAACAACCGATTTGTTTTACATTTGTCAAAAGTGGGACGAAAAAAGAAAAAATAAAAGCCCTACTACTATTACTAATTAAAGAAATAAATAATACAGGGTTAACTGTAGTTGCCACGGTTTGTGATCAGTGTCCAGCGAATGTTGCTGCTATTAAAGATATAAAAGAAGAAACACAAAAAAGATATGCTAACAAAGGATGGTTCTTCGAAGTAAATGGCAAGAAAGTGTTCCCATTATTTGATACGCCCCATTTACTTAAAGGAGTCAGAAATAACTTGCTAACAAAAAATGCAAAATTCATTCAAAATGGACAAGAGAAATGGGCAAAGTGGGAACACTTAAAAATGTTCCTGGACATTGATGTTGGAGATGACGAGATCCGATTAGTGAATAAACTAACAGAAAATCACATAATTAAAGACAAAATAAAAAAAATGAACGTGAAGCTAGCTGCACAAGTTTTCAGCCAACGAGTATCATCTGCTATTCGATTTTCAGCAAGTGTAAATTTTATTATATACTCCCACGATCCGTTCTGTTTCTACATGCGTAACGCTATGACTTCCACCATATTCTTATGAATGTGTCATTTTGATGCAAAATCTATATTAGGTACTGTAAAACTTCCAAAATCCGC
Organism: Mythimna separata; assembly: GCA_030763345.1. Lineage (NCBI taxonomy): Eukaryota > Metazoa > Arthropoda > Insecta > Lepidoptera > Noctuidae > Mythimna > Mythimna separata. The sequence goes on along the minus strand of CM061181.1, from coordinate 525,427 downwards.
TCAGTAGCTCTTGTTAATTGAGTAAACATCTTTATAAACTTTCACATTTATAATAATAGTAGGATAATAGAGTAATTAATATGTGTTTTCTTTTTCAGGACATGGAATACTACCAGCAGAATGTGAGGGAACAGCAGATTTTCTTTTAATTTTCGACAGGTTATTCGATTCGTTTAATGGTCATTCCTACAAAGATGATTCGAAAATATATAAAGGCTGTATAAAAAAAAATTCCCCACACTTCCAACTGTGGGATGATTTGCTTCCAATTTTAGAATCAATCAAATTTGAATCAATAAAAATATCAAAAGGTGTTAATCAAGTAAAATATGAGTCGATTCCTTCAATAAAAAATTGGATTTCAAATATAAAAACATTTATTGAAATGTGGGAATATCTGTCAATAAATCATCAAATCAATAATATAGTAGCTAGAAATTTTAATCAGGACCCATTAGAAAACTTTTTCGGTGCTATTAGAAGTAATGGTGTTAGAAATATTAATCCTAATTGTAATCAATTTATAAATTCTTTTAAAACGTTGATTGTTAATAATTATAATTCACCTCATTCTGCAGGAGCCAATTGTGAAGAAGATTTTAATACAGTTATGAAATCACTGTCCCATCTGATCATAAACAATTATGATGATTCTCACACTGTTGATTTTGCATGTAACATTGATTCATTTCTAAATGTTATGTCAGAATTAAAAATAATGATTCATTATTGCATGTTGAATCAAAAAAATATGTGACAGGTTATGTGATTAAGAAATCGAAATCAAAAATTTTCAAAAAATGTTCCAATTGTCTTAATAATTTATGTAGATCTGGTATTGATTTTGATTCATTTAATTATGAAATTGATTATACTAAGAAATCACTATTTCATCCAAGCGACGAATTTATAAATTTAATGAATAATATTTATTATGTGATTGTTGCATGCCTTCGGGATAATCCAACATCAAAATTTATAAAAAATCAAATCAAATTTTTTATTGATTCTGCATGTGATTTTAGTATTATAACATGTGAGAAACATAGAGTTGATTTGATTAATTTTATTTGCAATTTATCTATTAAAATGATTGTACACAGTTGGTGTCTGGGGGTAAATAGATTATTAAATGGAAAAATCACAGTTTTTGATAGGAATGACCATGTAAAAAAACAGGCTTATGAATATTATCTCTTGATATAATATATTTATATTTTCTCTTGATATAATATCGTGGAAGTTTATAATATATTTTTTAGCTCTTATCTACCTGACGTCGATCTTGAAGACACAGGTGATTTTGTTTTTTAAAGAACACTAAAGTTGGCGACTGCCATGAATATTCGCTACATTTGAGTACGTTACAAGGTGAATATTCGGCATGTCAGTACAGTGAGCCGAACAGCTCGTTGACGAGCGTCGCACCAAATTTTTATCACAACCTAACAACCTATTTTATTGCTCATGTTAATCGCCAGCTTTAAAGTAGATAAAAAAAACAACTGAAAGCTCAGAATAATTAAGTAGTCAACATAAATGTTCCTTTTGTGATTCTTGCATGCTATTTGCATACACAATGAATATCAGCAGTAAAAACTGTGCATTTATCCCTGTAACTGGTGAGTTTCAATATTGTAACAACTGTGCTTTATACTTGTTCAAAAATATTGATGTTTTAGATATATACGAGTAATAATACATTCTATGAGTTACTAGTAACTCCTAGAATGTATTACTACTAGGTTTTTCCTAAAATGTTATATATTATGCTAAGATTTTTATTTGCTTAGTTTAAAAACTTTTGAAGATTAGAAATAAAATCAAAATACAATTATGACATAAATATGTTTAGTGCAATAATTCAAAAAAGGGTCTTAGTTAACATTTTATTTGATAATAATGGCGAAATGTATCTATACGCTTAATATTATTATATACCATGTCTGAACCTACCACATTTTATGCTAGATTAATAGACTTTGATTTGATAAAATAAAAATTACAAGTACATGAAATTGGTGTTTTATTTTTATATTGAAATATCATGGTTTGTGTTAATAAATCAGTAAATTATTAAAAAGTACTTATTTGTGATAAAAATTTATATCACAAATAAGTACTTTTTAATAATTTACTGATTTATTAACACAAAAAACTATATTCAGAAGTTAAAATATATGAGCGCCCTCTGGCGGGTATCTACGGAAACAAAATAGTAAATCCGCGCCATCTATTAGTGGAGGATACATAAACATACTATTTTTGAACTCCGAGTGGCGCATCTATACCAGTATAAGTGTATAATCTATGGATATAACCGTTGGACTACCAAGTCACAGGTCGTAGGTTCGAACCCGAACGAACGAACGAAACGAAATAGCTATGCAATAGAAGCTATGCAATAGCTTAATAAATTGTTTAATTATTTGTTAACTTCGTATTCATAAGTCATAATGAATTTATCATACGCATATGAATTCGAAAAGACATTGGTGCGTGCCGGGGTTCGAACCTACGACCTGTGACTTGGTAGTCCAACGGTTATATCCTTAGGCTAATATTGCTTCTAGAGATTACTTAAACACTGGAACAGTCCATGGCCCAATTGTTCTTTGGGTGAAAAGTTATTGGTCAAAACATTCTGTTGGTTAAACATTCCCTGACGTAGAGTAATGTTGGCGAAACGTTTGTGGACGAAACGTTCATTGGACGAAAAGTTAATGGGTTAAAGATTATGTTGACCAACCGTTCATGGACCAATCGACTGTTGGTAAAACGTTTCAGTTTCGTTAGTAAAAATGATTTTCAAAAAACTACTTTTACATTTAGTTTTACATATTGTTTAGTAGTGTTATAAGAAATCTGAAGTAGGTAGTAGGTACAATGTTCGTAAATAGCAAAAAATAATCTGGCATCCGAGCGTGTGCCGTTTTTGTGATCTTACGTAAGAATTATGCATATACAGGGTGAGTGGGTCACTCGTTGTGTTTAGTTTTCATTGCATTTTTGTAACTCGAAATGCTTACTTTGTTATGAAAAATTGATAATTTTGATGTTGGTTCGGAAGAAAGTTTACTAATAATACTTGGAATACGATTTTGGATAAAAAAAACGAAAAAAAAATTGTCTTTGAGCTTCAATATCTCCAGAAACAGTGAATTCGGTACGTTCTAAAAGAAAAAACCATCCCAGTGATTAGTCGAATATGGAGTTTTCATTTACGTTATAGATCTTTTTACAGGCGATATTTTCGTGGTGCGGGGTCGGGAATATACAGGGTGATTGGAAGATCGATGCAAAGCTTTAAAGCGAAGATAGTACAGACCATTTAGAACCATTTAAGACATGATTATGTTCGGCGAAGTTTTATCATTTTTTTTTAAACCTACTTTTAAGATTTTTTTCAAAAATTCCCAAAATTTTATGTAAACTGCATATTTTTAGCCAAATTAAATGATAAATGAATTAACTTTTATTTTATTTAATTAAAGTAATGTCTAAGCAACCCGAAAAAACATGTTTTAGGCTTTTCTGTCATAAGACGATTTTTTTACGGACATTTAAAGTTCAGCAGAAATTTAGAAAAAATTAACAGCACGTTTTTTAAACCTTATTAAAAAAATAACAAAGGGTGCTTTTTTTGTTCAAACCTTTTTGAATACATGTGTGATAAGCGTTCTTTCTTTTGAGGTATCATTTACGCGGATATCTTACAAATTATTGAAGTTAGGACCTAGAAACCGATTGGAGGGAGATTTTTTTTAAATTTCGGCAGACTACTTAAAACAACATTTGAATTAAAATTATTTATTTTTCATACATAAAGCTTTAAGGCAAAGATAGTACAGACAATTTAGAACCATGTAAGACATTATTGCCTCAGACGAAGTCTTACCAAATTTTTTAAACCTACTTTTGTATTATTTTTCAAATATTCCCAAAATTTTAAGTAAACTGCTTATTTATGGCCAAATTAAATAATAAATGAGTTCATTTTTATTTTATTTATTACAGTAATGTGTGAGCAACCTAGCAAAGTATGTCTTAGGTTTTTCTGTCGTATTGATAAAAAATTTAAATTTCTTCTGAACTTTAAAAGTATGTAAAAAAAAATCCAATGTTAGAAAAACCTAAGACATACTTTGCTGGGTTGCTTACACATTACCGTAATAAATAAAATAAAAATGAACTCATTTATCATTTAATTTGGCCATTAATAAGCAGTTTACTTAAAATTTTGGGAATATTTGAAAAATAATACAAAAATAGGTTAAAAAAAAATTGGTAAGACTTCGTCTGAGGCAATCATGTCTTACATGGTTCTAAATTGTCTGTACTATCTTCGCCTTAACGTTTGAATCCCCAACCGGTCCTATGAGACCGCGCTGTTATTGTTTTACTATTGTGTCTCGTTTCGCGGGTATCTGAGTAACTACAGCTTTATGTATGAAAAATAAATAATTTTAATTCAAATGTTGTTTTAAGTAGTCTGCCGAAATTTAAAAAAATCTCCCTCCAATCGGTTTCTAGGTCCTAACTTCAATAATTTGTAAGATATCCGCGTAAATGATACCTCAAAAGAAAGAACGCTTATCAAACATGTATTCAAAAAATTTTGAACTAAAAAAGCACCCTTCGTTATTTTTTTAATAAGGTTTAAAAAACGTACTGTTAATTTTTTCTAAGTTTCTGCTGAACTTTAAATGTCCGTAAAAAAATCGTCTTATGACAGAAAAGCCTAAAACATGTTTTTTCGGGTTGCTTAGACATTACTTTAATTAAATAAAATAAAAGTTAATTCATTTATCATTTAATTTGGCTAAAAATATGCAGTTTACATAAAATTTTGGGAATTTTTGAAAAAAATCTTAAAAGTAGGTTTAAAAAAAAATGATAAAACTTCGCCGAACATAATCATGTCTTGAATGGTTCTAAATGGTCTGTACTATCTTCGCTTTAAAGCTTTGCATCGATCTTCCAATCACCCTGTATATGTTAGACCGTTCTCGCTCTATAAATGAATGGCCACCATAGGATACGGTGAGTAATAAAATCCAACCAATTAACTTATTCCCCCTTTGTCCAGTTATTAATTCAGTGAATATTTCGATGAACTGGACAATTTGTAGTCGATATTAGGTGGAAAAAGAATTTTTCTTCCAACTATGCTTTAATTTCATCATAATCACACTAAAAACTCAGTACAAAGCGAGTCTTTATTGCTCTAGAGCAATAAAAATGTATGAAATTTCATTATTGCACAGTTTTTAGGGTTCCGTACCTCAAAAGGAAAAAACGGAACCCTTATAGGATCACTTTGTTGTCCGTCTGTCCGTCCGTCTGTCAAGACCCTTTTTCTCAGGAACGCGTGGAGGTATGAAGCTGAAATTTATATCAATTACTCAGGTCTACTGTCCCTTGAAGCTGTGAAAAAATCAAACTTCTAAGCCAACGCAATCAAAAGATACAGCCGTTTATGCCGCAAATTTTCGACACTTGCAAGGGAATCAAAACCTACAGGGTGCTTCCCGTGAACTCAGAATCTTGAAATTTGGTACGAAGCAACGTCTTATAGCATAGATAAAGGAAAAATTACGAAAACCATAAATTTTTAGTTACATCACATAATATATTTTTTTTTAATAATTTTAAACTTACTACCCATTTCCTCATAAACGCGTAGAGGTATTAAATTGAAATTCATACCAAATACTCAGGTCTATAATACCTTTAAGTTGTAACAAAATCAAACTTCTATGTCAACGCAATCAAAAGAAACAGCAATTTAACGTTTGAATCCCCAACCGGTCCTATGAGACCGCGCTGTTATTGTTTTACTATTGTGTCTCGTTTCGCGGGTATCTGAGTAATTAAGCTGCATATTTTGAAACTTGCAAGTACTCGCAAGGGAATCAAAACCTAAAGGGTACTTCCAGTCGACCTAGAATCTTGAAATTTGGCATGAAGCAACGTTTTATAGCACACATAAAGGAAAAATTCCGAAAACCTTAAATTTTTAGTTACATTACAAAATATATATTTATTTTTTAATAAATATAAACTTATTACTTTTTTCCTCATGAACGCGTAGAGCTATCAAGTTGAAATTCATATCAAATACTTAGATCTAATTGCCTTTAACCCGTGAAAAAAAAAATTCTAAGTCAACGCAAAAACGCAAAAGTACAACCATTGATACCGCATATTTTGAAACTCGCAACTACACGCAAGGGAATTAAAACCTAAAGACCACTTCCCGTTGACATAGAATCTCGAAATTTGGTAAGAAGCAATAGCTTACAGCACAGGTAACAGAAAAATTCAGAAAAGCTTAAAATTTTAAGTAGTTATACCAAAATTTATGCTCCTCCATCTTTCCCCATTGTAATGTTATGAATTTCATTTTGCAATAAAAATACCATAGTTATGACTCGATTGTCGTAATGAACGAACTTTGTAAACCTTGCAGGTTTGTACGGAACCCTCGGTGCGCGAGTCCGACTCGCACTTGGCCGTTTTTTTTTTAATCGCACCATAAGGCGCCAATCTCAATGGGTTAGCTCTACTCAGCCAGCCGACATCAATATTTTTTTTTACGTACGTATTATTTGTTTCTATCCTACTTGTTCCAAATTTAAAAAATGATTGCTGCTAACTCTGATTTAAAAATGAAAAAAATTTAAAAGTGATTTGGCGGGAACTTTGTTAGTTTTGTTTTGACAATATTTTTGGAAACGATAAAGTGTGATACTATCTGATTTTGAGTGCTTCGGCTTTGAATTAGAGATTTAGAGCCCTCGCTAACGCTCGGGCTCTAAATCAGGCACTCGGTGCAATAATAAATTACTTTGTGCTCGATGCAATAATCTACTATAATCAATACTCTTTGTCGTGTAGAGAAGTTAGTAGGTACTTATGAAATAAAATATTTAAAACTGAACTTGTGTTGGTGTAATCAGTGTGTGTAGTGTGAGTGGTGGCACGTACGGCGGCGGTGTCGTTGGGGTGCGGCGGCGCGGGCGCCAGCGCGTGCGCGCTCGCGGTGTAATCAGTGTGTGTAGTGTGAGTGGTGGCACGTACGGTGGCGCTGTCGTTGGGGCGCGGCGGCGCGGGCGCCAGCGCGTGCGCGCTCGCGGTGTAATCAGTGTGTGTAGTGTGAGTGGTGGCACGTACGGTGGCGGTGTCGTTGGGGCGCGGCGGCGCGGGCGCCAGCGCGTGCGCGCTCGCGGTGTAATCAGTGTGTGTAGTGTGAGTGGTGGCACGTACGGTGGCGGTGTCGTTGGGGCGCGGCGGCGCGAGCGCCAGCGCGTGCGCGCTCGCGGTGTAATCAGTGTGTGTAGTGTGAGTGGTGGCACGTACGATGGCGGTGTCGTTGGGGCGCGGCGGCGCGGGCGCCAGCGCGTGCGCGCTCGCGGTGTAATCAGTGTGTGTAGTGTGAGTGGTGGCACGTACGGTGGCGGTGTCGTTGGGGCGCGGCGGCGCGGGCGCCAGCGCGTGCGCGCTCGCGGTGTAATCAGTGTGTGTAGTGTGAGTGGTGGCACGTACGGTGGCGGTGTCGTTGGGGCGCGGCGGCGCGGGCGCCAGCGCGTGCGCGCTCGCGGTGTAATCAGTGTGTGTAGTGTGAGTGGTGGCACGTACGGTGGCGGTGTCGTTGGGGCGCGGCGGCGCGGGCGCCAGCGCGTGCGCGCTCGCGGTGTAATCAGTGTGTGTAGTGTGAGTGGTGGCACGTACGGTGGCGGTGTCGTTGGGGCGCGGCGGCGCGGGCGCCAGCGCGTGCGCGCTCGCGGTGTAATCAGTGTGTGTAGTGTGAGTGGTGGCACGTACGGTGGCGGTGTCGTTGGGGCGCGGCGGCGCGGGCGCCAGCGCGTGCGCGCTCGCGGTGTAATCAGTGTGTGTAGTGTGAGTGGTGGCACGTACGGTGGCGGTGTCGTTGGGGCGCGGCGGCGCGGGCGCCAGCGCGTGCGCGCTCGCGGTGTAATCAGTGTGTGTAGTGTGAGTGGTGGCACGTACGGTGGCGCTGTCGTTGGGGCGCGGCGGCGCGGGCGCCAGCGCGTGCGCGCTCGCGGTGTAATCAGTGTGTGTAGTGTGAGTGGTGGCACGTACGATGGCGGTGTCGTTGGGGCGCGGCGGCGCGGGCGCCAGCGCATGCGCGCTCGCGGTGTAATCAGTGTGTGTAGTGTGAGTGGTGGCACGTACGGTGGCGGTGTCGTTGGGGCGCGGCGGCGCGGGCGCCAGCGCGTGCGCGCTCGCGGTGTAATCAGTGTGTGTAGTGTGAGTGGTGGCACGTACGGTGGCGGTGTCGTTGGGGCGCGGCGGCGCGGGCGCCAGCGCGTGCGCGCTCGCGGTGTAATCAGTGTGTGTAGTGTGAGTGGTGGCACGTACGGTGGCGGTGTCGTTGGGGCGCGGCGGCGCGGGCGCCAGCGCGTGCGCGCTCGCGGTGTAATCAGTGTGTGTAGTGTGAGTGGTGGCACGTACGGTGGCGGTATCGTTGGGGTGCGGCGGCGCGGGCGCCAGCGCGTGCGCGCTCGCGGTGTAATCAGTGTGTGTAGTGTGAGTGGTGGCACGTACGGTGGCGGTGTCGTTGGGGCGCGGCGGCGCGGGCGCCAGCGCGTGCGCGCTCGCGGTGTAATCAGTGTGTGTAGTGTGAGTGGTGGCACGTACGGTGGCGGTGTCGTTGGGGCGCGGCGGCGCGGGCGCCAGCGCGTGCGCGCTCGCGGTGTAATCAGTGTGTGTAGTGTGAGTGGTGGCACGTACGGTGGCGCTGTCGTTGGGGCGCGGCGGCGCGGGCGCCAGCGCGTGCGCGCTCGCGGTGTAATCAGTGTGTGTAGTGTGAGTGGTGGCACGTACGGTGGCGGTGTCGTTGGGGCGCGGCGGCGCGGGCGCCAGCGCTTGCGCGCTCGCGGTGTAATCAGTGTGTGTAGTGTGAGTGGTGGCACGTACGGTGGCGGTGTCGTTGGGGCGCGGCGGCGCGGGCGCCAGCGCGTGCGCGCTCGCGGTGTAATCAGTGTGTGTAGTGTGAGTGGTGGCACGTACGGTGGCGCTGTCGTTGGGGCGCGGCGGCGCGGGCGCCAGCGCGTGCGCGCTCGCGGTGTAATCAGTGTGTGTAGTGTGAGTGGTGGCACGTACGGTGGCGGTGTCGTTGGGGCGCGGCGGCGCGGGCGCCAGCGCGTGCGCGCTCGCGGTGTAATCAGTGTGTGTAGTGTGAGTGGTGGCACGTACGGTGGCGGTGTCGTTGGGGCGCGGCGGCGCGGGCGCCAGCGCGTGCGCGCTCGCGGTGTAATCAGTGTGTGTAGTGTGAGTGGTGGCACGTACGGTGGCGGTGTCGTTGGGGCGCGGCGGCGCGGGCGCCAGCGCGTGCGCGCTCGCGGTGTAATCAGTGTGTGTAGTGTGAGTGGTGGCACGTACGGTGGCGGTGTCGTTGGGGCGCGGCGGCGCGGGCGCCAGCGCGTGCGCGCTCGCGGTGTAATCAGTGTGTGTAGTGTGAGTGGTGGCACGTACGGTGGCGGTGTCGTTGGGGCGCGGCGGCGCGGGCGCCAGCGCGTGCGCGCTCGCGGTGTAATCAGTGTGTGTAGTGTGAGTGGTGGCACGTACGGTGGCGGTGTCGTTGGGGCGCGGCGGCGCGGGCGCCAGCGCGTGCGCGCTCGCGGTGTAATCAGTGTGTGTAGTGTGAGTGGTGGCACGTACGGTGGCGGTGTCGTTGGGGCGCGGCGGCGCGGGCGCCAGCGCGTGCGCGCTCGCGGTGTAATCAGTGTGTGTAGTGTGAGTGGTGGCACGTACGGTGGCGGTGTCGTTGGGGCGCGGCGGCGCGGGCGCCAGCGCGTGCGCGCTCGCGGTGTAATCAGTGTGTGTAGTGTGAGTGGTGGCACGTACGGTGGCGGTGTCGTTGGGGCGCGGCGGCGCGGGCGCCAGCGCGTGCGCGCTCGCGGTGTAATCAGTGTGTGTAGTGTGAGTGGTGGCACGTACGGTGGCGCTGTCGTTGGGGCGCGGCGGCGCGGGCGCCAGCGCGTGCGCGCTCGCGGTGTAATCAGTGTGTGTAGTGTGAGTGGTGGCACGTACGGTGGCGGTGTCGTTGGGGCGCGGCGGCGCGGGCGCCAGCGCGTGCGCGCTCGCGGTGTAATCAGTGTGTGTAGTGTGAGTGGTGGCACGTACGGTGGCGGTGTCGTTGGGGCGCGGCGGCGCGGGCGCCAGCGCGTGCGCGCTCGCGGTGTAATCAGTGTGTGTAGTGTGAGTGGTGGCACGTACGGTGGCGGTGTCGTTGGGGCGCGGCGGCGCGGGCGCCAGCGCGTGCGCGCTCGCGGTGTAATCAGTGTGTGTAGTGTGAGTGGTGGCACGTACGGTGGCAGTGTCGTTGGGGCGCGGCGGTGCGGGCTCCAGCGCGTGCACGGCGGCCGCCGCCCGCAGCGCCTCGCGGTACGGCACCAGCTTAGAGTCGTCCCACTTGTTGCCCGAGAACGGCATGAACTCGATGAACCTGCCACACGCGACACGTTAGCCACATCACCACCACGCCACTCTACCCATGTAATCTCATCGAATTCGTTTAATGATATACATACCTCACTTCTACGTCGCGGTCTCGTGTATATTCCACAAAATCGCATATTTCGTCATCGTTGAAACCTGTAATAATAGAAAACACGCGTGACTGGTATGGTACAATGGAAGCCGTTAGCAAGCGGGGCGCCTGCAGGAGGTGGCGGCGTACCTCGCATGAGCACGACGTTGATCTTGACGGGCGAGTAGCCCAGCTGCAGCGCCAGGTCCACGCCCGCCAGCACGCGCGACAGCCCCTGCACAAATGTCACATCTACTTATACATTACATAAAAAAAAACTTAGCTTTGAGCCAAGAATCTGGGGCAGAGTCAGCGTTTCAAATTCGTTCAACACGATGCCCGTAATAGCATATTTTACCATAAGCGTTAATAGCGATTATATTATATGTATGAAAAAATTGCAACTGCAATACGTGATGATAATTGAATAAGGTTTTATCTGCTGCAGTACCTACCGTACGGTGTCCGGACGTACAGACAACTGAAAGTTGCAGCAGGGCTGCAACGTCATGCAAGTTCATGGGGTTATATTCCCAAAAACCAGATTGACGATTGTAAACAGCTTTTAAAACTGCAATTTTAAGTAATTCCCGACGAAAAACTCCACCGCTAGCAGATGTTAAAGTATGAACTGGATTCATGGTAGCCGTTTTTGCGACGTGCATGTAACTAACAGGCTTGAGGCTGTACGGCTGCAGTAGGAGACTTACCGGGCGGCGCGCCATGCGCTCGTAGCGGTCGGCGCGCAGCGAGTCCAGCGACACGTTGAGCGCGGCCAGGCCGGCGCGCTGCAGCGCGGCCAGGCGCCGCGTCAGCACCAGCCCGTTGGTGGTCATGGACACCGAGCGCACGCCCGCCTCCCCGCGCAGCCCCTCTGCACACACAACACACTACATGCTCACTGTCCACTGTCAAATGTTCTAAGTCACTTAATTCGCAAACGTTTAATTGATATCAAAGTATTTGTGTGAATATGGGGGGTGACGATCGTAGTGTGGCTACTAGTATTTGTTTTTATTGTTGTTAGGTTGGCTCTTTACCGCTCTCTCATCTGCTGGAGAGTGACGTTGTAGTCGACGACTGAGCGCGCTTTTTCGTCTGTGTCGTTACACTCTTGGGAGAGTGGCCGGGTTGTCATGGGGCTCCGGAAGCTGTTAGGATACGCCGCACAATTTCCCGCCACTTTTGCCTGCTGGTAGTCATCCGGGCGCACTCGTTTAATGAGCCGCCAACAGCCGCCTTTATCTGGTCTATCCATGTCCTGCTGGTATATGGCGTCATCCCATCCATCTTCCCTTGTTTGTGTTTGTTAGTTCGAAATTCGGTACAGAAGAACCCGAGCATTTTCCTCCAACGCCACATTTCCAGAGCGTCAATCTTTTTGGTCTCCGTCTGTCGCAACTCGCAAGGTCCTTGTCTCATCGGCGTATAAAACATGGGAAACTAATGTTTTAACGAGCCTGGTCTTTGTGGCTTTTGTTACTTTCCTGTACTTCCATATTTTCTTGAGCTTATTAATTGCCACCCTGCACAGAACCATTCGTCGCTTGATGTCTTCAATGCAGTTTCGAGAGATTTGAGATTAGAGCCCCAAGTATATATATAAGATTGTACGACGTCGCAGTTAGCTATTTGCGTTATGTGCGGTAAATTGTTGTTAGCTCTGTCGACAATCATCATCTTGATCTTGCTACTATCTGGTTACTATCTGGTTCATACCAAATTCTATGCTAACACTTTCCATTTTCGATAGCAGCTGTTCCATTCGGCTAGAGCTAGTGGCAAATAAGGTGGTGTCATCTGCGTAGCGTAAATTGGAAATTTTTCGTCCACCAATTGTAATACCGTCTGTCCAGTCTTCAAGGGTAATGCGCATAATCAGTTCTGTGTAGATGTTGAACAAAAGTGGGGATATTATGAACTCTAGCGCTGGAACGAAAACTATCGGAGAATACTATATACTATCTATTCTCACTGAGGCAGTATCATATTCATACAGGCGTCTCAAAATTTGCACTAGATATTTCAGTGTACCCATTCGCAACAAGGTGTCCCAAAATTTAGGCCATTTCACTGAAATGCTTTCGAAAAGTCAACAAAGCAAATGAAAGCAGGCTTGTTGAACTCCAGAGACTTTTCAATAATTTGGCGGACTATTAGTATTTGCTCCCAAGTTTTTCCCTTTAGCAAATCCTGCCTGTTCTGGTGGTATTTCCTTAGATAGGAAGCTTTTCATCCGTTCATTAAGGATGTATAGATAGCATTATCTCACTGGATTGATGTCTGGCTCTAATTCAGATTCACTTGTAGGCACTGTGTCAATTTTTTTTTTCATTGCGCTGACCAAGGCCAAATCTACCAGCTGAAGCGCTTAATTATGTATAATGCATTAAAATGATGAAATAAAACCATAATAAAGCTGCGACTTGGAAAATCTGTAACTTTCTTATAGTAGCAATGACCGTGCGCATGCAGACCAGTATGAACGTTGTAGACGCAACATGAGAATGTCAGGATATTGCAGCTCGCATTGTGCAGTTTCTGTCTACAGACACATACACAACACAAAAATAAAATGTTCGGAAGGCCTCGCGCGTGCGGCCGTCTCCTTCGTTAGCATTTGCTAAAAGAGGCGACCGTCTTCCATTCGACTTGGCTTCGGACCATGGCCTGTATAAGGGCCCGTCGCCAGAGGTCATTGCCGCCGATCACCCCCACGAGCACACGGTGGTGCTCTGCCCAGGCGGGTTCACCTCTACCATGTGCTCCACTATGTCCTCTGGGCGATCCACACAATTGTGCCGATCGGGCGTTTCTTCCCCACGAATCCGGTGCAGGAACCTCCTTAACCATGTCCGGTGAGGACCAGCGTTATGTGGTAGCCGAGGACGTCGTGACGCCTTGCCAGCCACTCCTCAAAGAGGAGACATTACGGAATTGTTTTATAGGATTTTTCGCAAATCATAACAGTAGCATTGTAGGTTAAAACTTAAAATATGTTTCTGTAGAATTTTTCATTCGATGAATAGAAATATTCAAAACTTGGTGGCGGCTCCACATTAGTAAATAGGTGCGAACGTAATTTATTTAATTTGTTTAACAACACGTTGATAAATTGCAACAAAATAAAAAGTGTGGCTAATGTAGTTTGGCTGTGATTATGAATAGCTATGTTGTGTATGTGATGCTCACGTATGATGTCGGCGAGGTCGCTGCGCAGCGTGGGCTCGCCGCCCGTGAGGCGCACCTTGTCCACGCCGGCCGCCACGAACACGCGCGCCAGCCGCAGCAGCTCGGCGCGCGTCAGCAGCGCGCCGCGCGCCGACAGCGGCACGCCCTCCGCCGGCATGCAGTACTGACCTGTCGCCGACAAACGACCTATACACCACATCCGACTAAATCTAAACATATTAACGACTAGCTTCTGCCAGCAGTTTCACCCGCGTCAAAATAGCTTTCCCCATACAGAGTTACACCCCCGTTTCGTCCCGTGTTGGTGAATTTTTGTTTTTTTTTATCAATTTAAATAAAAGGCAATCTTGTTCAAAATTTCAAACTTTTAGGTCCTGTAGCATTTGTCTAGCTAACTACTACTAACCTATTACTACTTCACCTAAAAATAAATAAAATGTAAACTATTAATAAATTTGTCATTTGAACGAATATAATACACTACCAAAATAACTAATAGCTATTTTATAAAATAACAACAAAAGAAAACTAAATTAATTTAAAGACAAAAAGTCGCGCTATATTGTCTGTCAATAAGGTCGAATTTTGGATCCCCCGCCCTTTTATACCTCCCGCCGCGAGCAGCGCCGAGAGCAGCGACCGTTACACAAAAACAATCCTTATAGCATGATTCAGTATTTACGCGTCATCGCGCCATCGCTTATTAGCGTATTTCATGTATAACTTTGGTGTTTCTGTACCGATTCCTATGATTCTTTTTTTATTAAATAGGTAAGAGAGGTTTTTTAGGGTTCCGTACCTCAAAAGGAAAAAACGGAACCTTTATAGGATCACTTTGTTGTCCGTCTGTCCGTCCGTCCGTCTGTCAAGACCCTTTTTCTCAGGAACGCGTGAAGGTATCAAGTTGAAATTAAAACCATATATTGAAATTCGCGGTCCCTTGAAGTTGTGCAAAAATCAAACTTGTAAGTTGACGGGAAAAAAAGATACGCCCGTTTATGTTGCAAAAAACGTACATTTCGACACTGTCAAAGGAATCAAAACTCATAGGGTGCTTCCCGTTGACCTAGAATCTTGAAATTTGGCACGAAGCAAGGTATTATAGCACTAATATCGGGAAAAGTCTGAAAACTGAAAATTTTTAGTTACGTCACAAGAAAAAAAAATTGAAAAGTCTTCAAGACTCGATTCGAGAATTAAACTGTTTTTATAGGTAGGTTGGTACGAAACCCTCAGTGCGCGAGTCCGACTCGCACTTGCCCGGTTTTTATTTAATAGGTAGAGTGTTATAAACGTAAGAGTAGACAAATATAATCAGAAAGCTCCGAACTGCTAAGCTATCGGGAGTTACACGTGTTATTGTGAGTCAACCATAAAAGATAGACATTTGCTGTCGTGGAATATCTATACTAATATTATAAAGAGGTAAAATTTGTAAGTTTGTAGGTTTGTAAGTTTGTATGTAGGGGGTAATCTCTGGAACTACTGGTCCGATTTGAAAAAATCTTTCATTGTTAGATAGCCCATTTATCGATCACTAATCACCCGCTGATAGTTATTTTGGAAATATATTTCATGTACAGAATTGACCTCTCTACAGATTTATTATAAGTATAGATTACGATAGAGGCGTGTCAGTGTTGCTTTGCTAAAAAAGAAACCGGGCAAGTACGAGTTCGACTCGCGCACTGAGGGTTCCCTACCAACAGGGTTGGGCAGTATTTGAATTATTTGATTTTACATAGTCAGCTTGTTTTAGACATGGAAGCCACAGACGAGGGTAGCGATAATTGTGATTTTTTAAATAGCTCACGTAAATCTTCAGATTCTACAAAAGTTCGAATTGGTACTCCATCCAGAGAAGCCATTCTCGAAACTTTAATTTAAATTCCGTCAACCTTTTGAAAGAAATCTGTCATCTTACTTTTTTCCGATTGTTTATATACTTCAACCTCACTTTTTGATGATGTAGCTATACGTGCAATACAAGTTGTTGAAGCTGGTTGTACTTCCTTTGATAATATCGATACCTTTGGGTAGAAAGGTCGTATAAACCAAAACCCGACTTTTCAGTAGAGCAGAAAAACAATTTTTTTTTACATAAAAATTCATAACTTTTTTCCTTTTGAAGTTATAAAAAAATGATCTATGAGAAAGGTTCTTACATTTTGCAGATGAAAAAGGTTAAATCATCAAAACCCAGCTATCTTCTTTAGTTTTAAAATTAGCTTGCATTTACGTCTAAGAAAAAATCAATGTTTGGTTTATACACCCCATGAAAATGTACTTTGAAAAAACTGTGGGGGTCGTATATCCATTTTTAGTAACCATAAGGGTCATATTTAATGTCGTAAAAACCCATAAATGTATTTTTTTTTGTATTAAAAACCATTTATAATCATAGATCAATTGAATTCTGACTAATAAATAATCCTGTTACACATAGAATTAGTAGGAACTCAATTATTATTATTCTAATACCCAATAATGGTCGATTCAAATAAAATAAAAGTACCTGAAATATGAAATCAACATTTATTAAGTATTATAATACATTCTAATCAATGGTATCTGTCCGGTACCTATCATTTATCGCGCTCGTTCTTCTGCTTGTCGCTGCGCGCAAATGCGAGCCTTGTATGTTGATCGTAAAGTGCTTCTTGCAATCTTGTTCTTCCTGCCCTTATCCCATATTACTTGGAGTCGGCGCAACACGTTTTCTTCTTCCATTCTGTCCTGTCGTCCGTAACACTATCACTAACTTCCTTTTCTTTCTTATCGGTCCTTACGCAATCTATCCATCTTTTCTTTGGCCTTCCTATCCCTCTCCATCCATCCACATGTAAATTCAGAACTCTTTTAGTAACATGCGTTTCATCCCTTCTCTTCACATGACCATACCAAGACAAACGATTTCCTTCCAACTTTTCAGTCACTGGCGCCACTTTCAAACTTCCCTTAATACACTAATTTCTCAGTTTGTTCATTCTTGTCACACTACACATCTCAATATTCTCATCTTCACTACATGCAATCTTTTTTCATCCACCTTTTTCACAACCCAACATTCTGACCCATACAGTATGACAGGTCTTATCACGGACTTGTAGATCCCTTCAACTTGAGGGGCATCCGTGGATCACAAGTTGTTCCCGTGACCTGTCGCTATTTCATCCATCCTTCGTTGCTCGGATGTGTTATGTCCAGGTCTACCTCACCATTTCCTTGAACAAGCGAACCGAGGTACTGAAAGTCGGAACAAATCGGTATGGGTGTCCTAGCGAGAAGTAAAGGCGAAAGATTGGAGGGACCGCCGAAATCGCAGAACAAGTACTCTTTTTTGGTTCTACTCAATTTCAGGCCAACACTCTCGAATCTTTGCCACATCACCTCCAATCTGCTCTGAATCTCAAGGCCACACTCGGCAACCAGCGCAATGTCATCGGCAAACAGCATACACCAGGGGGCATCTTCCTGAATGTCTAACGTCAAAGCGTCCATTATCAGCAGGAAAAGTTAAGAGCTGAGAGCCGACCCCTGACGTGGGCCGACCGCCACATTCAAACTGCCACTGGTGCCTACTATAGACCGGACTTGGATACTACACCGACTGTACATCGATCGGATCAACTGCACATACTTCACAGGCACACCTTTCTCCTTAAGAGCCCACCACAGAACCTCACGATGTATCCGGTCGTATGCCTTTTCGAGGTCAATTAAAACCATGTGCAAGTTTTTATGTGCACCTCTGATTTCTCGCACAGCTGGCGTATAGCGAAAATGGCATCCGTTGTACCCCGACCAGGCATAAAACCGAATTAGTTCTGTGCAATTTCACTCTCTTCTCTCAACCGCCTATCAATACTTCTTCCTCCCTTACTTTCATAGTATGTGACATTAGCTTTATTCCTCTATAATTGTTGCACTCAAGAACATCACCTTTGTTTTTAAAGATGGGCACCAAAAAGCTTTTGTACCAATCATCAGGTATGAATTCTTCTTTCAACAACTTATTGAAGAACAAAGCTAACCACACCCATCCATCCACTCGCAGTAACTTCCACACTTCAACTGGTATTCCAAACTGGGCCAATGGACTTACCATTCTTCATTCCATTTACTGCTATTCTGACTTCATCCATACTAACCATTCTCACTAACCCCACATTTTCTGGTTTAGTTTCTAAAATCCCACTCCAATCATTTTCCTCATTCATTAGTCTTTCAAAAAATTCCTTCCGCCTCTCTTCGATTTTTTCATCATCTGATAGAACTATTCCAGGTTCATTCTTTACACATTTTACTTGACAAACATCCTAAAGTAAGGTGCGACTTGCAATGAACATGGTTTATACACCAACGTTGCGAACTGTGTTTGGATTTACGACGTCAAATTTAACCTGTGTTTAGGTAATGCATTTAACACTTTAGAGCGTATAAACCATTTACAATTAATGCATTTAACACTTTAGGGCATATAAACCATTTACAACTAATGCATTTAACACTTTAGGGCGTATAAACCATTTATAAATAATGCATTTAACACTTTAGGGCGTATAAACCATTTAAAATTAACGACGATTTTTACACCCTGAGTTATTTTAAATTATGGTCATTACGTCATAACAAAATTACCAAAAAAAACTATTTGGCTTTTACATTGAAAATTTACATTTTTTAAGACGCTATGACCGAAAATTTCTGGGTCGTATTAACCATTTTTGAGCGAATTTCTACATTTCGTATATACACATCGATAGAGAAAAAAATTCTGAGAAAAATGGTATATATAACTCAATTTGGCCAAAATGGTTTATACGACCTTTCTACCCAAAGGTAGCGATATCAAGTTATGGATACTTTTAAGATGTTTATGAAGACCACTGGTATTCCCTCCTAAAGTCTTAAATATTTTATGGCATTTTTTGCATTTAGCAGAAGTATTATCCTTGGTTCGTAAAAAATAGCACCAAACCGAAGACGTATTATGCATTTTGGTAAGTACATCGCAATAAGCTATGGTGTTATCTATGACCAGACACAAAGAAAAACGACTGGCAAAACAAATATAAAGTCCTACCTAACTGATCACGACGGCCATTCTCAATAACCCTCTCAGCGTCACGTAAAATCACTTTTCCTTCACTCACACACATCTGACACACCACAGCGACCAAGTTATTCCAAACTTGTTATATGCAATCCAAAATGACGATAAAAATAACACACACCTTGGAAGTTTGAATGTATTTTGATCAATACAGGATTTAATAAAATAAAATAAAAATGTTTTCTTCGTTTAATAATTCATAATAAATTAAATGTGAAAACTATCAGAATAATGCAAAACAAACTCATACATATAATCATACAAAGTAATAAGAGTGATTTACCTACCTAACCTTTTTAAACAAAAATTGATTCTTAATATTTCCATCAAATACATCGATCACACGTACACCGTCAAGAACAATTAATATAAAAACTGATTTGTTACTATACCTCAGGGTAAGCGTTAATTTTAAACTTTTATAAATGTTCATATCATCACAGCAATATTCCTTACCTCAAATCAGCTAGAAATACCTAATATTAAGATAAAATAGCATGGTAAGAGTATTAGTAATATTGAATCTAAAATTAATTATAATCTTTCAACGCTATAGTTTTACAGTTAGTTAATAATAAAAACAAAAATGTTTGTAAATTCGTGGACATGCTACAAATCAATAATGTAAATTACCATAATTATACGAGGAGATAAATGTACAGAAAATTAATTATATTTGACAAAGTCTCGAAAAGTCTCGTTAGTCCCGGGACTGCATGTGTAAGTCTCGAGTCTCGAAAATGGGGAAAAATCGCCGAGAGTCTCGATATTTTCGAGACCGAGACTCCCGGGATGAAAGCCCTAGTACCTACCTATTTCAAATCCTTGATGCTTCAAAATACATTTAAAGATTAAAATACATTTAATCTTTATTTAGCTATTGCGAGGGTGAAATGCAATGCGAGTGTGTAATGATGGTAAAGCAGCTATTGAAAGTTGGCCACACTGCACCTGGTATGTTTACTGTAAGCCATGACTGCGTGAAAATAGGCTAACAAAACCTTACAGCATTTAACCTATGAAGATGGCAAGGACCAAATTACTGAACAAAATTATTCTGCCACTTTTTAAACACATACAGCACACACAAATGCACGCTTCCTATTGCAATAAACGCATAGGTACTATAAAAAATAATCACACAATTTTGAAAAAAAACACACATCGACAGTTATTATTATCGTGTATTTATGCAACTATCATATGACAACAAACTGGATTAACGCAAACTAGACTGAATTATTTCATTCATCATCATCACGAACGAATGAACGAAATGTTATAATTGCTTTTATTTTTGAAAATAGGTTATTATTACACATTGACACGTAAATTGTTTTTCATTATCATATGTATAAGACTCCTAATAGGTACGTAATTTTTTTTAGAAAATTATATAATACGATTACACAGCCATAACTCCTACATACTTGCTCACATACATACCTATGGGCAAGGGCGTCGCCAAGGGGGGGCAGGGGGGGGCAGCTGCCCCCCCCTAGAGATCTAATGTAGTTAGCCGCAAAACGACCAAAGTGCGAGCAATTGACTTCCTTTACTATGAATAAATACAGAAATTATACATATACTGCTATATTATAAACTGCAAGACATTACATCAATGCCGCGTATTACGGGGGAAACAACGTCATAGAAACAATCATTCAGCAGAAAGCCCTTCAGAATACTGGAATAGATCTTTAGTAATACCATACTTAGATTCAATAATCAGTTATCACCTCCCTTGAAGTCCCTGGAGTAGCCAGCAGCATTGAGGCGGCACTTCGGCACCATGAGGTGCCCGCCTACCTAAGTCGCGTGATCGACGCCTACCTATCGGATAGGCTCATCATCTACCCCGGTCACCAGGGAGAGTGGAGACGGCGAGAGATGTCATGCGGTGTTCCGCAGGGATCGGTACTAGGACCGCCCCTGTGGAACATTGGATACGACTACATGCTGCGCGGCAACTTCCCTGACGGGGTCAGCGTGGTCTGCTACGCAGACGACACGCTGGTCTTGGCGCGGGGAGAGTCGTACCAGGCGGCGGCAAACAGCGACACGCGGGGTTTCGAAGGTGGCATTGCACAAGTCCGAGGCCATGTGTTTTCATGGCCCTCGGACCGCGCCACCACCTGATTCCCAAATATCGGTCGGGGGGGTCTACATCGGCGTCGGGTCGACGTTGAAGTACCTAGGACTCGTCCTGGACAGCCGCTGGAGTTTCGAGGAGCATTTTCGACGTCTGGCTCCTAAACTGGACAGGACTGGGGCTGCTCTGAAGCAGCTTCTGCCTAACCTAGGGGGTCCAGACGCCCCTGCCGGAGGCTCTACGCGGGGATCGTTCGGTCTATGGCCCTTTACAGAGCGCCGGTTTGGGCCCCGTCGCTGAACACGGAAATTCCAAAAGGTGAGCCCGTGTTCTCCGAGATCGAAGGCAACAAGGAACGGGGTGGGGTTTAATTATTAAGGTGTCTGATACGCCCTCCCGCTCCGCCCAAGAGCGCGAGAAGTCATTCCTCACTTGAAAAAAAAAATCGTCATCGAGGCAAAAACTTCATGCTCTCGGCGTTCATATTTTTTTGACGTGAAACGTCTTTAAAATCGCGCCGAAACATACCAGGTTTGAAAAGTGGACCGTAACGAAAAGGTCTATATCATCGTACCTTAATAATTAAAAAACTATTAGTCTTAGAAACAAAAATGTGGTGTAAATATTTCACTTATATAGTCAGCTCGCTGTTTTGACATTGAATTCGTGTAAAGGTCGAGCGGGGCGGCGGGGGAGGGATACCGCGTTAACTTTGCGAAACCGGCGCTCTCGCTTGTTTCTTTTCAGTGTTACTCGTGACTCCGACTTTATAGCGCGGTGATTCTTTCGTGTGTTTGTCAAGTTTATTTAAACTGATTGATTTATACAAAAATTAGTGTAATTTGGACAGTATTTATATTTAAAAATAACCAAAAAGTGATAATAAATATATAAACATTTGCTATGTCGGCCTCAGCTCGTGCAAGAGCCAGCCAGAAATATAAATCACGGCTATCGTTACAAAGAGGGGGCTATGGGCCACGCACAGGTACCCCAAAGTCCGGCGCCGAGCGAGCGAGACGGTTTCGGGAACGTCGCAAAGCCTCTGCCGAAAAAAACACCGTCAATCTTGTTTTCATTTCAATCTTTTACTTTAAAAACGATTCGCTAACATAGACGTTTCACGTTAAAACCAACGGCCGTGTGCCCCGGCATAGCCTCACCCGATTTTTTCATTCATAATTTTGCCCCGTTGCCCCCCCCTTTGTCATAAGCTGGCGACGCCCTTGCCTATGGGTTAGATACAAAACCTCCGTTAGTTTGAATTTAGGACCGCTTGCTTGCGGTGAAATTTTGGATTGAGCTGTCATATTTGAACCATCCTACTTATTGTTTTTAAATAAATTTAGACACATTTACACTCCAAAAGAACAAACTGTAGGTATACTATTTTGTATTTTATTTAAAAAGATATGATGAACTATGTAAAACCTATTTATTTAGACCGAATATATACAAAGTCAACTCATTACTGAATACATTTGATTGATGAGTGATTGAAAAGATCTTTTGTTCTACCAATCATTCGCTCACAGTGTCGCAACCTCGCAACACTATAGAAACCATTCCGGTCCATGCCCCTGAACTGCGTTTAAACTACCTGCGTACCAATATATTTTTCTATCGTAATGGTATAATAGTAGATTATGTGACTAGGGAATAAAGCAATGTCTTTAAGGCGAGGGCGGCATGTTGAATTCCGTACAAAACAAAGTTTGCTAAGTTTTAATCCCGAACGTTAGTGAGGGATTTATATAATTAACTCCCGAGCATCGCGAGGGAGTTAATATAGAAACCTGAGTGAAGTGAGGAATTAAAGCCGCCCAAGACAAAGACAGCTTTATTCCCGTGTTGGATACGCTACTTTTTACACCATCTGTGAGATAATTACAAGTCTACTACGATTAATTAACTAGGGACTATATATCGTATAAAACAAATTATAAATAAATTAAAAAATATACAGAATTATTTACAAGTTAATCTCAACTCGAAATTAGAAACAAACAAAATTCACTACTTCAATATTCCTCTATAACTTTACTCTTTTTTAGAACCTCCTTAGTATGTAACCACATTTATTATTCTTTTTTTTGTTAGTGGGCCAGTTTCATTTTTGATTAAATTTGTTTGATGCACGTACATTTTAAATTACTGAAGGCGTATTTGACGTTCTGAATTAAAAAAAAACCATTATTCCCTAGAGATCGGCCATACTGTATTATCTCCCTAGGTGATAACGAGTTGCTTTAAGTGCAGGTTACATGACACATAATAGGGCCATTATCGAGCAAGTGGTGTAAAAAGTTTATTTCAGCAATGTACTTAAATGAAAGTATATTGGCGCATAACGCAAACTTATATGTGATAAGAAACATCATGGTTTCGCAGATTTGTAGTAGCACATTGATTTTTACAGCTGGAAATTGCACAGTTAACTATTTTTGGAGAGAACTTATTTGGGACACAATACTATACACAAGGCGGCGACAGCGCATTGAATGTTATACTGATACTGTACTGGCCAATATACTTTGGCAGAGGGGTAAGGCGTGCTTTGCCGTCTCCATAGGTTAAATGCTCTAAGAACAAAACGCAAAAAAAAACAGTCCGTGCTGGCCTACATTACTTGTTTTGTAATTTCTATTTAGTGTTTCAATTAAAAATAGCTAAAATACTGCATTTTGTATTTTATATTTCAAATACCTTAATTAAAGGTATTTTGTATATCGTATTTTAATTACTTCCGATAGAGTATTTTTTAATTTGTATTTCAATTAAACCAAAGCATGTATTTTGCCCAGCCCTGCCTACCAACTTGCTATGAAAACAGTTCTAATAATATAATATGTATAATTATGGTCTACAGTGCGGATCGCGTACCGGATACGTATTCCGGCGTTGGAACTGAATTTTGGTAGAAGTGGACTAATATTTTTAGACTGAAAGATGATCCTCCAGATACATTACGACATGACATGACTACATTCTAATCATAATGTATTAAAAACCGGGCAAGTGCGAGTCGGACTCGCGCACTGAGGGTTTCGTACCAACCTACCTATAAAAACAGTTTAATTCTCGAATCGAGTCTTGAAGACTTTTCAATTTTTTTTTCTTGTGACGTAACTAAAAATTTTCAGTTTTCAGTCTTTTCCCGATATTAGTGCTATAATACCTTGCTTCGTGCCAAATTTCAAGATTCTAGGTCAACGGGAAGCACCCTATGAGTTTTGATTCCTTTGACAGTGTCGAAATGTACGTTTTTTGCAACATAAACGGGCGTATCTTTTTTTCCCGTCAACTTACAAGTTTGATTTTTGCACAACTTCAAGGGACCGCGGATTTCAATATATGGTTTTAATTTCAACTTGATACCTTCACGCGTTCCTGAGAAAAAGGGTCTTGACAGACGGACGGACGGACAGACGGACAACAAAGTGATCCTATAAGGGTTCCGTTTTTTCCTTTTGAGGTACGGAACCCTAAAAATCAGAATATTTTATTTGTCATCAAATACATTACGACATAATTATCAATTTATTAGGTCGGGTCAGGCTGGGGTCATCAGCACTGCTAGTGCGGACCCAGCAATCAGTGTCGACAATAACACAGTTCAAACTATCAATAGTTTGTTATTGAATCACCTCGCAATAAATGTCTCAAGAGTACGTGTGCTCTGGACTCCGCTTGCTCTTGCAGATAACTTTCTTACCACACAGAGGGACAACATAGCCCCAGAGAAAATATTCCTTTTCCTATTATCACCATTATCTTCCTGCCCTTGTACTTCACCTTGGGCTTAAAACAACAGGGCGTTGGGTGACGGCGACATTAAGGCCGAAATTCTGGATACAATTTAATTCAATAGTAGATTGTATCACAAGGGAGCCAAATAATATTTTTACGGCGAGGGCGCTTTTTTTAATCCAGAGCTAAGTGAGGGATTCTTTAGTAGAATCCTGAACGTAGCGAGGGACTCAAAGTATGTCGCCCGAGCCAAAAATATATTTGCGCCCGAGTCATACACTCTACTTTTCATCACCCTCTTATGAGGAAATAAATGGCGCCTTATCATTTATCATTTGTCTTAATTCAAACCATATTTGCGTTCGATTTCTTTGGCGCTGATCACTTCCAAATTCCAAAAGTGCGCGGCAAAGTATGCGGCAGCTGCTGAACGAAACCACTTCATGTCGATGCACGTTACCGCGATAGAACATCACTCCGATACTTTTTTTTATGGTAGGGGAATCATCAGAATGACTTCTCCACTCTTGAGCGGAGCGGGAGGGTGTGTCAGACTCTTACTGACTAAACCCCTACCCCGTTCCTTCGTTGCCTTCGATTTGGGGGGACAACCTTTCGGATTACCTATGTTCCCCAGAGGCTTCGGCCCTACCGGGCCCCTAGTTTGCTGACATCTTCTTGAGGCGCGCGTGGAACAGAACGCGCCATTGATGACTGGGCTCGGTCCAGATTATTACCAGACTGCCGGACGCGAGCTACCCAGTGCTCGCCGTCCGCAAACCCGCGCCTACGGTGGTCGGAAATCGGGATCGGGATCTCGGCGGCGGCGGCTTGAGGACCGTTCCCTGACGCGCTCGCGGTCAGCAGCCTCCTTTACTAGCATTACTGTTTCGCAGAAGGAGGCGACCGCCTGCCACCACTCCTCGCTCCGGACCATAGCCTGAACCAGGGCCCGGCGCGAGAGGTCGCCGCCGCCGATAGCCTCCACAAGGAAACGGCGGTGCTCCGCCCAAGACTCCAATACTACTTGAGTTCGATGCACGTTACCGCGAAAGATTTTGATTGCGATACCCTATCCTACCCAAACTACCCTACCCCTACCTAAGAACCTTCTCCTGACAATAACAACTATTTGGAGATATATATTTTATAACTTATTCTAAATTTTAATTGCCAAAAAAAATCTCAAACTACCCCATTGTTAAACTTGTACCATAATAGGAAATGAATTTATATTCTACTCGTATCTAATAATATTATAAAGCTGAAGAGTTTGTTTGTTTGAACGCGCTAATCTCAGGAACAGCCACATCAACAATTTTGGCTTTGGAGCGCAATATAATGTTTCGAACTCGATCCGTAAATTTACATATTTTTTTATTTTATTGATTTGACTCAAATGAGTCAATATTGTTGGTAAGGTAGTTCCTGGGAAGTTTGGCTCGGATCGGGTTCCATCAACTCTTTTAATTAATTATTATTCACCTGTGCGTCTTCCAAGTGGTTCGTTAAACGTTTCCAGGGAGAGTGAAAACGGCGTGAGATGTCGTGCGGTGTTCCGCAGGGATCGGTACTAGGACCGCCCTTGTGGAACATCGGGTACGACCATTTGTTGCGCGGCGACCTCCCTGGCGGGGTCAGCGTGGTCTGTTACGCAGACGACACGGAGCGGGAGAAGTCATTATGATGATTTCCCATTTGAAAAAAAATCGTCATCGAGGCAAAGACTTCCAAAGAGTAATGCTTCATGCTCTCGGCGTTCATATTTCGTCCATAATATTGGCCCATTGCCCCCCCCCCCTTCGTCATAAGCTGGCGACGCCCTTGTTCGGATACATCTCCAGTTTTCTCGTTTTGTTATTTGGTAGGCGCAGTGGTTGGATGCGGGTTCGATTTCCGCGCGGAGCGGGCGTTTATTTGGCCTACGGATTGTTGTTCTCGGTATGGGAGTCATGTGTGTGGGTTTGCATGTCGCTTGCGACCGGCTGTGGCGGTGGCGCCGGGAGCCGCATGTCCAGCAGTAGTCGTCGTGCGGCTGTCGCCGCGCGCTGCGCATCTGTGCAAGCAGACGCACACACGCGCTGCGGATGTTTCACACGGTTGCTTCATGTGTGCTCCAAGGTCAGACAAACGTTCCGCTTCAGTGAATCAGCACTTTCCAATTCGTTCTACATTCGTCAAGTCTCATTAATTCAACAAAGAGATATACTTTATAATTATGTTTGTTCAAATGTGATCAAAAAAGTCCTTGATAATGTAAGACAAAGCAATTTACAGGTTACAAATTATTCACTTATCATGCTAAACATAATAATGTAAAACTAGCTACCGCCAGCGGCTTCACCCACGCGCGATACAAAACAATGACATCAAGGGAATATACTCCCGGAATAACAAGTACCCTGTGTGCTATTCTAGAACACGGCCTACCTGTTTACCAAGGTTCATCGAATTCCGTTCAGCCGTTCGAGCGTAAAGAAATAACAAACATAGACACAAACTTTCGATATTAGTGTGATATTGTGAATATTGTATTCTGTATCATGTAAGCGTACTCTATAATGTCTAAAATACTATTAGAGGACGCTAACTCTTAACTTTACTTTTAACTGCAAAAAGGATGAGGTTATAATGTTCATCTGTATGTATTTGTTCACCGATTCTCGGCCAATTTGAACTGATTTTGAAAACAGTTTTTTTTTTTATTGAAAGACTAGCTTCCGCCCGCGACTTCGTCCGCATGGAATTACTACTCCGATCTTGGTCTTAGCGTGATGATATAATATGAATGGTAAATGAGCTATCTAACATTGAAATATTTGTTCAAATTGGACCAGTAGTTCCTGAGATTAGCGCGTTCAAACAAACAAACTCTTCAGCTTTATAATATTATAATATATATATTTTTTTTGTTAGCCCGTTCTGTCCCACTCCTGGGCAAAGGGGAGGCCTTTGCCCAGGAGTGGGACAGAACTCCACTCCTTCCATCTCTCGCGAGCCCGCGCTTCCTCTTGCCAGGTTTGGTGGAATCTACCCAATTCGTCCCGCCATCTCCTTCGTGGTCTGCCGCGACCCCGGTCGCACTGTTTCAGGGTACCAACTTTGTGCTAGTTTGGCCCACAGTTTGTCGGGCATGCGGCAGACATGTCCTGCCCAGTCCCATTTTAGTTGGGCAGCCTTTTGAGCCGCATCAATAATTTTGGTTTTGGAGCGCAGTACAGTGTTTCGAACTCGATCCGTTAATTTAACACCTAGTATACTGCGCTCCATTGCTCGTTGGCAAACCTTGAGTTTGGACTTCTGGATGTTAGTCAAAGACCAAGTCTGCGCGCCATACGTCAACACTGGGAGAATACACATGTCCATGAGTTTCTGTTTTTGTGCCATGGGCAACTCACCTTTAAATAGGTCTTTCATGGACCAGTAGCTCTTCCAGGCGTTTTCAGTTCGTCTTGCGATTTCTTTATCTTGCCTCGCCTGGAAAGAGACTACTTGGCCCAGGTAAAGGTATTCCTGGACATGTTGTATTGTCTCCTCGTGTACTTTTATTGGTTTTGGCGCTTCGTTGGTCATAACTTTAGTCTTTGACATATTCATCTTCAGTCCAACCTCAAGGCTTGCCGCACTTAGTTCTTGTAGCATGCGTTCGAGCTCGGTAGCTGAAGAAGAAAAGAGAACAGTGTCATCGGCGAAACGGAGATTCGTGAACCTCGACTCGCCAATGACGATTCCCTTCTCTCTCCAATCGGCTGCCAATCCTCTGAAAATTTCTTCAAGAGTACTGGTGAACAGTTTAGGAGATAGCGGGTCGCCTTGTTTGACTCCTTTTTCTATTTTAAAATTTTGGCCCGTTTTTTCTAATTTAATTGCGGCACAACAGGCCATAATATACCTATAATATAATAATAATATCATCGGGAGTGTCCACTCCCTATGACCTGGTGAGGGTCTTGGGAATCCGATGGATGCAAAACGCATTGGACACTCGGGGGCGCCTATGTTCAGTGGCGAACGTTTCGGTTTTTCGGTCTTTCGGTTAAAATGATGATTTCTCCCGAATTGGTCACATAGAGAGTTCTGTATGTACGCTATGCAAAACGACACGCTTTCTTTGATTTGCTGAAATATAATGATGCAGGCATACCTTAACACCTTCAGAGGGGCTAGTGTGGCGGGGTCTTGCGGGGGAGCGCTACAGCCGAGTAGATCCTCAAGGCAAATGGGCGCACTTGCGGAGGTTGCCACCCTACTTTTGGTCTAATTCCATCAGAACTGAAAGCGCTGGGCGACCTGCAGATTGGGGGGCTTTCCTCCCAGCCCTATCCAGACTTTTACTTCACCTGTCTACAGCCCGCCTGGCCTAAACCTTAAAGAACAGCTATTAAATAACTTCTGTTGCAGAGATGTCTCTGCAGCAAGGCTGCTTATACAGCTTGGCGGAACAGCCATGGCGATTGTCTTTGCCTTAGTGTACATACAACCACCCCACGACCTGACCCGCCTCGTTACTGCGAGAGCAGATGAGGTTGCGGTTGGGACCGACACGAACGCACACCGTCCACTGTGGGGAAAGGACACGCAAAACATTAGGGGTAAGGCTTTAGTAGACTACTTGTTCACAACTAGGGAATGCAATCCGGACTATCCGTAATCCGAAAAATCCGGATATCCGCACATTTTTACTCGACTTGTAAATCCGGATTTGAAAATCAAATCCGCGGATTTTCTGAATAATAAGAAATTTTAATGCCCGTGGCTTCACCCGCGTGGAAGACGGATAATCAAGAAAATTCAGAAAAAAAATATCGTAACGTGGGTCCAATATAATTCGTGGTCTACCCGTATGACAAGTTGCAATGCATGCGTGCCCAAAAAAGACTGAATGTCTTTTAAGACGCCAAGCGTCATCATGCTGGCAGAAAAAAGTATGAACTAATTACCAACCCTACTACATTCTTTGGGCACGCCATAAATATGGCAATAACTATAAGTCCCCTCTTTGAGAAGTGGTTAGAAAGACGTCACTGCATCCTCATCTTCCACATGACACAGGTCCTCACCGGACGTGGTAAGTTTGACAGGTTTCTGCGCCGAATTTGTACGAAAGAAACGCCCAGGTGTCATTATTGTGCAGATTGATCGCCTGGAGGACACGGTGGAGCTTATGGTTAAGTTGAGACGTTTGACTGTCTTGTCGGACGAACACTAGATTCGTAAGGGCGAATGCTGAGCGTGGGTACTGGGCTCGAACTAGAGGTCAAGCAAATAGTGCTATTGGGTTTTTCTATTATGAATTACTCTATAGCTGCCCGGAGTTTGGAAGTTGGTGGTATGATACCCCTATGCCTCTAAAAACACGTCAAGCTGTGGGTCCTGATCTCTCTCCGGTCGTGTTGAATTGCCTTCCCATCTGACTATAAGATTAAAAGAACAGAGAGTGCGCCAGTGTCTGCGTACACACTTGTGCACTATAATATCTGCAGTATACGGGCTTCTAGTTTTCAGTAGGCATCAGGCCACCGTGATCAAAATTCGGTCTGGAGGACTATTATTAAAGGTATGCTCCGTTTGGGCAATGACCACTCACGCCGGGTCCTGGTACGGCCCATGGACCGGAGCGCAAAGGAATGTGACAGGCGGTCGCCTGCTTCTGCAAAGCAGTAATGCTAGCAAAGGAGGCGGCTGACCGTGCGAGGGAATGATCCTCACGCTCCAGCTCCCGGATCTAGACCCCGATTTCCAGCTACCGTAGGCGCAGGCTTGCGGATGGCGAGCAATGGGTAGCTCATCGACCCCGCCACGGCGCGTAGTCTCAAGGTGATACAAATCGTAGTGGCCCAGCTGGGTCGAAGCCTACTGTTGCCATGGGTTATGTGAAAGTGAACCCCGGGTCCCTAGAACGAAGACAAAGAAAAAGAAGAAGGAAGAGGAGTGGATTTTAGTCACTAAAAATATGATATCCCGCTCTGCCCAGAACGGGAGAAGTCATTGGATAATTTCCAACCCAAAAATGGAAAAATATACATTCTTTGTCTTTACATGTTGAGAAAACGGCTTCTTGGAGAGGCCGTAATCCACCAGGCGAGCCCAGTGGGGCCTTGTGGATGCTACATGTCCTAAAAGTTTTGGTTCTAGAACTTGCCGGTTTCCTTACGATGTTTCCCCTCGCCGTTTTGAGAGCTACTGCTTTCGTAATGGCGAAGGGAAATCGTGTGAAGGGAAACATCATGTTAATAAACTAATATAAGTAGGTTTGTTTAATTTTCATGAAAAATCCGTAAAATCCGGATAATCCGGATTGGACCCAAAATCCGTTTTACAAAATCCGGATTTTTAAAACACGACGGATTTGCATTCCCTATTCACAACTAACCTATCCCTACTAAAAACCGATTCCGAACCATCATCGATAACCAGATGCAGTCGTACAATAATAGATCCCACACTGGCAACAGAAGGGGCACTGGAACTCACAATTGGGTGGCATTTCTCCATGTAGGATCACAAGTGGATTCGTTACGACATACTGTTCTGTGAACCACCCACATTACCACGGCGTAATCCGCGCAACTCGGATAGAGACACAAATAAACACATCCTTCATTTCAAGCTTGCGCCATCAGGCGATTCGTTGCCCTTGTGGACACAACGCAAATCGTCGCGCAAGTGGACTAACGCACCGTAGCAGCAGCCATACAACAGCCCAGAAGCCGTGCAAACAAGACAGGTGGTGCACCAGCTACAGGCACACCACAATATTTCAAACAGGATAAGGAAAATATTTCCGCAACAGAATACTCCTGAGCTTGCCTGCTGCATGCTCCGTACACCACACTCACCACGTCGCCCGAAGAAGCGAGATGCGTCTTAATTGAAAACTCGCTTTCCGGACTGCGTTTTCGTACAGGTAAGGTAAACAGGTTAAGTATCAGATGATGATTACGCTAACGCATGCAAGATGATTACGCTGGAAAAACTCAGGTGGTCCATCTGAAGCTTCCTTCCTTTCGAAGCACCTGGTCCCGATGCAGTGTTTCCCGCACTACTACAATGGGGCGGGACCTCTGTGGCGTTAAGACTGGTGGGTCTGGTGGCTTTAATACAAGCGTTTCTGGCCTTAGTTTTGTTACAAAAGGATGGAGGGAAGTGAAAGTAATAATCGTCCCTAAGCTAGGTAAGAGTGACTATGCAAGTCCAATTCCTTTACACCAATAATTCTGACCTCCCTAAAGAATGAAGTCCCAGACAACAGCTAGTCTATTTGCTATATTGTAATTATTATTGTAATACATGAGGGCATCCAGCTACCACCAAAAAATTGGTAGGTTAGCCGAGGCATATTCTTTAGAATTTTTATTTTAATTGGAAACACTGCAGCCTAAAACCGGGAGCAATAGAGACCTCTGCCCAACAGTGGGACAGTAGAGGCTAGATATAATAATAATATTAGAATGGCTAGTTCACACGACTTAGGACATAGATATTAAAAAAGTAACCACTGATTAAAAACTTACAACGTAAATTGCATCGTTCGGTCAGAGAAATACGCAGGTAGTTGTGACGTCGCCCGAACGAGTCCACGAGAGGCGCCGCCGCGTCCTGCCCCTGCGCCTCGACGCCGACCTCCTGTTTGTTTTATTGTACATATTTATAGATACAGTGCTAAGTGCTTAGATACTAGTAGGTAGACAATATTTTATAAGCACAGTATATCCAAGTTAGTACTTACATTAGTATATGATCTATTTAAAACATCCACAAGTCTTTTTGGTCCCAGAAATAGTACTTCATGATTGCTAAGTCGTGTTAATGAAATGATTGTACTTAAATTATATCTCATCATAACTTTGTCTGTCTTGAGAAACCAGCGGTATACGTCTGTCTGTATCTGTTTAGATGTCACATTCACACACAACACGCACAGATAACTAAATTACAAACTCTGAAGTGACAAACGTCAACTACAATGTCAAGTGGATTTTTTTTTTTTAATTTATTTCTTAAAATAATGGATTCTAAGTCCGCTGTCACAGCTTGGCAAAAAAGAGTAGAAAATAATGGAGGCGCTACTGTACTTTTCATTGGCAACCCGCTGCAACCGAATCGCGC
Organism: Mythimna separata; assembly: GCA_030763345.1. Taxonomy (NCBI): domain Eukaryota; kingdom Metazoa; phylum Arthropoda; class Insecta; order Lepidoptera; family Noctuidae; genus Mythimna; species Mythimna separata. The sequence continues at coordinate 492,610 of CM061181.1, read as the reverse complement.
ACTAACCTAATTTTGATACCGATTTTTTTCATCAGACATTTTATTCCCACTTTAATTAGTTTATCAAATCGGAGTATTAAAAAAAATAGTTAAGGATTGCTAATGTTGTTAATGTGTTGATTGTGGGGGTGTATGGGGTCCCCTTAGACCTTTAGGACTTAAGCCAACCTTACTTGATAGCGGCGCAGCCTGCTGTCCAGCGGACGAGGCTCTGGCGAACCTGGTTTCCATCTCGTAGGGTTGTGGGGGTCAGACGGCTGGTCGCCCCACGTAAAACCAACATCAGTCAAATAACATGGACCGAAACAAGTTGAGATTGGGTACTTGGGCTAAGGCGTCGCCGCACAACGACGCGCAGGCACATCGCCCTAAACCTGCGATAAGTGGGCTAGGGCTACCGTGTCAAGTACGGGCACGGCTAAAGATGCTAGTACCCAAAAGGAAGTTCCGCTTTGCCACCTGGAACATTGGCTCTCCAACTGGACGTTGCAGAGAACTCGCGGACGTACTTGCGAAGCGTCGGGTCCAGTGCGCCTTCCTTCAGGAGACGCGCTGGAAGGGGAATAAGTGACATTGGGCAGGGGTACCGGCTAGTGTACACCGTCTCACCGTCGGGTAGGAATGGAGTAGCCGTAGTGCTGTCTAAGGACCTTCAGGATGAACTCCTTGAAGTAGATCGATACAGCGACCGTTTGATGCGAGTTAGGGTGCTGATTGAAGGATCGATTACGAACCTAATCAGCGTCTATGCTCCCCAAACTGGTTGCTGTGAGTCTGAAAAGGAAGCCTTCTGGGAAGAGTTCGAGGACGTAATGCGCGCTATTCCAAATTCCGAAGATGTTTTGGTTGGGGGGGATCTCAACGGTCACGTTGGTCGGTTTGCTGGAGAATACGGACGTGTCCACGGTGGTTTTGGTTATGGCCAACTAAATGCAGAGGGAGTCAGTATACTCAGGACCTACGCTGTGTCTGACCTAGCCATCGTGAACACATTCTTTGAGAAGAAGCCCCAGCAACTCATTAGGTACCGTAGTGGTGCCTACTCAACCCAAATTGATTACCTACTGCCGCACATTAGCAAGGTTACCAACTGCAAAGTCATCTCAGGCGAAAGCTTAACGCCTCCTGGTCCTGGACTTGGCAATCATGCAAAAGAAGAAAGTGACCGAGAAACGCAACCCTCGCACTAAGTGGTGGTTGCTTAATGGGCCTAAGCAGTCAGACTTCTTCGCGGAGGTCAAGCATCTCAAAATCAGTGCTCCGCATGAGTCTGCTCAAGATATCTGGAGTAGGATCCATTCAGCAATCACCGCTGCGGGTAAGCGCGTCCTTGGCACTTCTCGTGGTGGCCGCACCATAGACAAGGAGACATGGTAGTGGGATGACGAGGTGCAGGAGGCGACTCGGAAGAAGAAGGTTTCATTTAAACAGTGGCAAGGGTCCAACTCTCCGGAGGACAGGGAGGGATATGGAGCGGCTAAGCGCGCTTGCAAAAAAGCAGTAGCCAGAGCCCGCAGCAAAAGTTTGTCGCCCTTGTACGACAAGCTGGAAACTGCGGAGGGGCAAAAGCTTATTTTTAAGCTGGCGCGTGCCCGAGAAAAAGCTATACGGGACATTAGTAAATGTCTCTGTGTAAGGGACGCCCAGGGTAAGCTGCTCTACGATGGCCCCTCTGTTAAGGAGAGATGGTGTACGTACTTCGCGGAGCTGTCCAACAAACAGCATCCCCATAACCTTCCTTCCGGAACCGCCTCCTAACCTTGGACATAGGGGAAATATCCCCTATTTCCCCCCACGAAACTCGCATTGCTCTTCGCCACATGAAAAACCGGAAATCGGTCGGGCCTGAAAATGTGCCAATTGAGGCGTGGAAGGCGATGGGCCCACATGGTGTGGACCTACTGACAGATTTTTTAATCGCATCCTGACCACCAAGGAAATGCCAAACCAGTGGCGACTAAGCCTGATTATCCCGGTTTACAAAGGCAAAGGTAGCGTACAGGATTGCAGTAACAACCGCGGTATCAAGATCATGTGCCACACCATGAAGCTCTTCGAACGCATAATTGACACTAGGCTCCGTAGCGAGTGCACTGTCTCCGAGTATCAATATGGCTTCCAGGCGGGTAACAGCACCATGGACGCAGTGTTCGCCTTACGGACTGTGTTTGAGGCTTACAGAGAGAGAAGGAGAGCTCTGCATATGGCCTTTTTAGACCTGTAGAAGGCCTTCGATTGTATACCTCGGCAGGCTATCTGGTGGGCACTCCGCTTCAAGGGTGTTCCCGAGGCCTATATTGACATTATACTGTCAATTTTCCTAGTGTGCTGTACGTGTGTACCCCGCCCCCCGCAAAAAGTGGCAGAATAATTTGTTCAGAAATTCGTTCCTTGCATTGTTGATCGAAGGTTATTGTAGAATTTGCAGCAAATGTATCTCCCCTGTGTGTGTGTGTATGTACCCTGGTTCACGAAATATATGAATTAAAAAAAAAGACGTGTGGCACTCGGAGACTGCCGCGGTAAAGCTATTGCATAGCATTTTTTATCAACTTATGTATTTTGAATTCACAAACAGCTGATTACGGTAGTTTTCCCAATACAACCAATGCCACCTAAAGGCGGGTTGCTGAACTAAAGAGACAAGCGTGATATTTCAAAAAGTCATTAAAAGTTCTGGTATGTATGGATAGATGGCTGTGCCGGTCGGAGGGGGGGGGGGTGTTAGGATTTTTTCGTTACGGAATTTCTGGATTCGGTCCCCACGCTCAAGGCCCGCGATAGAAGCTATGCAATAGCTTAAAAAAATGAGTAACAGTCTATACATTACACGGTCATATTACGGACTATAGTTCGCATCAGCTGACCGTATTGGCGCCGCCATATCGGCCAAAGCTGCTCTGACGTCACCGTCACGCAACATGCAGCACACAAACGAAAAAGAGAGACGATGATTTGAGAGGATGTAATAAAAACTACACTTTAAAAACCTTAAGATATAACTGAAAGTAAACTAAAGAATGGCGTCGTAAAACTCCTCCACATCGCTGTCGACTATTAAAGTACCCAAAAGGCGCAAAACACACAGTAGCGATGAAGCGGATTTATCACGCATCCTTTCTGTGTAATTTACGACGCATCTCTTTCATACATTTTGTACGAATAAAAATTGAAGGGACAACAAATCCGATCCACATCCGCATCGCATCCGAATCTTTCATCGCTTCTGTGTATTTTGCGCCAAAGGCTGTCAGCATCAAAGCTACAAATAAATGACTTACTTACTTACATCGCCTCGTTATATGAGTTACATTTGGCACATTATTCATAATTTTGTCTTAAAAGATTGGTTGGCTGTGAGGTGCCGTGCTTGGCCGAAGCCGTGACCGCCTGGAAAATGGCTTGCCCGGACAAAGCGTTGCCCGAGAATCTATCATCCCAGAGACAGTGGGATGAGCTGCTCTGCAGGTTGGTACGGAATAACTTTATTAATACGTCCACCAATACTGCTGAGCGTGCCCGTCTACTGGCTGTGGGTGAATGGGAATCGGGCCTCTGGCTACAGGCACTACCGTCGCTCAACATAGGTACTATGTTGAGTGACACCACTTTCCGGATTGCTACATGCTTGCGTCTGGGTGCTCCTTGTGGAGCTCCACATCGATGTCAATGCGGTGAAGCAGTCGATCGCCTCGGACATCATGGCCTATCCTGCAGTAGGAGCGCTGGTCGGATAGCTAGGCACGCTAGCATTAATGACATTATCCGTCGAGCTCTTGTCACCGCCGGGGTGCCAGCTGTTTTAGAACCTAATGGCTTGGCACACGACGATGGGAAGAGGCCAGACGGGATGACCATAATGCCTTGGAAGTTGGGTAGGCCTTTGGTGTGGGATGCAACATGTGTCGACACCCTTGCGCCATCCCATGTTCTGAGTGCGGCGGGCTGTCCTGGGGCTGCTGCTGCAGGCGCAGAAAACCTAAAGCGGCGCAAATATAACAACTTTATCGGGAGTTATATGTTTGAGCCGTTTGGGGTTGAAACATTAGGGCCGTGGGGTCCGAGTGCTCATCGAGTTGTTCGGGATATTAGCAAGCAGCTAGTCGACTCTTCACGTGACCAGAGGGCTGGGCTGTTTTTCGGCCAACGAATCAGCATATTGCCATCCAACGTGGCAATGCTGCCAGCGTTCTGGGCACTATTCCTATTGACATCGACGTGGATGAGTTTTTTGATGCCCAGTAAATCCCTTTTTATTTTTGTATAAGTATATATAGATTTGTATCTTTAGTTTGTATATGTAAATATAATTTATAGTACTCATAATTCAATCAAAATAAATAATATTACTAAAATTAATTTTAACTAAATCGTATTCAATTTATTCAAGAACATCAAACAAAAATTAAAAAATTTTCTGAAGTTTGACATTTGCTTCAGTCAAATGTCAAATTATCTGATACAAAATGTCTATGTACCTACAGTGAGATTGTTGTTATTGTTTTGTTGACTCAGTGCTAAAATCAAACAATAAAAACACAGTTTATAGTTAAGAATATAGGGATGTCTCTCTTTCCGGCTTATGCACAAGATTCAAGCGACAATAAAACCGACAACGAAGGTTATTGTTTGAAAAAAAACATTTTATCTTATTGCAGGTACAAAATGATTACACAGTTATATACTTATTGCAGTAAAGGAGCCATGTAGTGAGTTGGCTGCGCTGGAGGCGCAGCTGCTGGCCAGCGATAACGACGACGAGCAATCGGCCGGCGAGGGCGCGGCCGAACCCGGCGCGCAGCCGGCTCGCGAACCCAGCCTGTGCGATCAACAAGACTACTACCTGGACCGCAACTTTGATATTGGTAACTTGCGGGTCTCAACACTCTATTACCCTGGAAGACCACAGTAAGTGAATCATTAGTTTCTGTTTTTTAAAAGTTGCAACAACAGTAATTCATGAATCCCTGACCGGTCTCATTGGATCGCGCTGTTATTGTTTTACTATTGTGTCTCGTTTCGCGGGTGTTGATAGGTTAAAAACTTCCTAATGTTTATGGTTTCTTTTTTCTGGTTTTATTAGCTGTAAGTCTTCCATGTACTATATAAATAAACAGATAGACACACGTCAACATTTGCAATTGGACGGTTATTTTTTACATGGCTCATTTATTACAGAGTTTCCATGACTACATCCCATGGTCAGCTGCTATGATCGTATGAGGAATTCTGTTCTGTATCCTCGAAGTTTATTTATCAGAACATAGTAATATTATAATTCTTTTTATATCTGAAAGAAGATGCGATCCCAATAATAAAATATGTATGTATAAAAGTAAAAAAAATACGAACTTAGTTCAGAAATTATTTTATACAATTTTTCAAAAACTGTTGAACACTGTTAATCAATTCCAAATAATTTACCTAGAAGTCTTTAAAAAGTTCCACATTTTTTCAATATTTTCTAAACTTATGGTTCAAAAGTAAGGAGGACACCACAGCCAAATGACATAAATGGAACCCTTATATCTATAAGGACGAATCTTCGTCATGTCTGTCTGTCCGTCCGTCCATCCGTCTGTCCGTACCCTAATGAAACATTTTTTCCAGTTTTCATTTTTACACAAGTAGGATAGTTGATTACGGAATCCTTAAAAACATTATTGTAAACTCTTTATTAAAATTAGTCAAAAACATGCCAAGCCAAAATTAAAATCTGATTCAACATGGACGATGAGATAACATGGTTGTGTGTTTGCATCGATACATTGCTTCTGTAGCGCATGGCAAATGTGACTAACGCGCGTTACTAACGATACAGTCGTACGTTTACGAAACGCTCGACAGCATCGCTGCCCAGTGGAATAGTGAATTGTAAATAATGAATAACGCACAGATATAAGTCCATGGCGCCTTGGGCGGCGCTGGGCGAGAAGGGGGGCGCGGGCGCGAAGGCGCGGGCCCGCGCGCGCCGCTACTTCGCCGCGCCGCCGCCCGCGCCCACCGCGCCGCACGACGACGCCGAGCGCGCCGCCCGCGCCGCCGCCTTCCGCGCGCTGCTCGCGCAGGACCCCGCCGACGAGGCCACGTGGCTGCGCTACATCGACTTCCAAGTATGTCCCTTGTCGAACGAAACAGTACAGTATCCTGATCCTACAGCAGATGTAACGGTGTAACGGTTGCAGGAACAGGCGTGGTCGGCAGAGGCGGCGCTGGCGGCGGCGGGCGAGGCGGCGGCGAAACTGCGCGGCTCGCGGCGCGTGCGGGCGGCGCTGCACCGCGCGCGCGGCGTGGCGCTGGCGCCGCGCGAGCGCCTGCACGCGCTGCGCCAGGACCTCGCCGCGCCCGGTCAGTATCCACACCAGCTTGCAGGAGCATGCGTACGAGGCAGACGGGCGAGGCGGCGGCGTACACCTTATTTATTGCAAGATACCCAATCGCACAATGAATAAATAAATAAAACACATTACCTACTTTTCAATACAATTTGATACAGAGCACTGTACACACATATTTGACAAATAAATGATCTTTTCTTCCAACTATGCTTTAATGTCATCACAATCACACTGAAAACTCAGTACAAAGCGAGTCTTTATTGCTCTAGAGCATTAAAAATGTATGAAATTTCATTATTGCACAGTTTTTTTTTTTAATCGCACCAAAAGGCACCAGTCTCAATGGATTAGCTCTATTCAGCCAGCCGAAATCAATCCTTTTTTTTTTACGTACGAAATATTCGTTTCTATCCTACTTGTTCCAAATTTAAAAAATGATTACTGCTAACTCTGATTTAAAAATGAAAGAAATTTAAATAAGTGATTTGGCGGGAACTTTGATAATTTTGTTTTGACAATATTTTTAGAAACGATAAAGTGTAATACTATTTGATTTTGAGTGCTTCGGCTTCGAATTAAAATGGAATCCTCTAGCGACAAATTAACTCCGGAAAACATTCTAAATGAAGCCGACAGTGTTATAGAAACTTCTATTTTAACTGTTTGATATGAGTTTCTTTTATCTACTATTCCTATAGGTAATAGTTGAAAGAAAAGCAGATTATGCACCTCGCCTTAAGTAATTTATATTGCCCTCGTGCCTGTTAAATTAGAGCTCTCGCTGACGCTCGAGCTCTAAATCAGGCACTCGGTGCAATAATGAATTACTTTGTGCTCGATGCAATAATCTACTATTATTTCTATCATTATTCATTAGATACTGAACTTACAGTTGCAAGTTCTTGTCACGCTCACACCACCGGAGAAGTGATGAATGTGCTTGGGTCACGTTATGGTTGGTATTGGGCAGGAGCGGGCGGCGCGGCGGGCGACGCGGACTCGCTGCTGGAGCTGTGGCTGCACGTGCTGGCGGCCGCCGCGGCCGCGGGCGCCGCCGACCTGGAGGCCGCCGCCGACGCCGCGCTGGCGGCCACGCGCGCGCTGCCGCTCGCCTACCCGCACGTGCTCTACGTGTACGGTGAGTGCGCGACTGCGGCCGCCCGGCCTATTTACAAAGGCTATACTATTTGAGTCACGAGTCAGACTCTAATAGAAGAGCTTTTGTTTATGCATATTACTCGACAATCTATCTCAGTAAAAAAAAATATTCAAATAGATTAGCTTTTTGCCGTGATATTTTCAAAGAAAATACACATACAAAACCTAGTAGGGGAGCGGGGAGCTAGTTGTAACAGTTTTTCGTTTCTTGGCTATGAAAGCTTATTTGTTTGGGATTTATGAAATCTAGCAGTACTATACCAATTAACAACTATTCAACTATTTTTTGATCAAAACTGTAATGTATTTTTGTAGAAACGTCTTAGAAAAAAAACTGACGGGTGTTACAACTTACCCCATGATTGGGGCTAGTTGTAACAAGCTTGAACCTTTAACTTGAAACTTTACAAACGCTAAAACAGGTTTAGGTTTTTAAGTTTTATTCTGAATCTTATAGCAAAATATTCAAAAATAAACAAATAACATGTTCTTTCTTCACTTCAACTGTTAAGGATTTTTTGGCTTACAGCCATTTATAATCTTAACATTCTTAACTACTTCAGTAAGCAAACTTTTGATTGATTTAACGTATTTAGCATTATAAACCTGAGATACATTATAACAAACTTAGGTTTTTAAGTTTTATTCTCAATCTAATAGAAAAATGGGCAAGTTGTATCAAATTACAACTTAGCCCGTACAAGTGTTACAATTTACCCCACTGCGAGGTTTTTTAAAATAAAATCTATTAAAAAAAAAGTCGCTTACTTAGTGTAAAATTACAGTTAATATAATGAAACCAAACAAATGCTAAAGCTATTTGTATGAATCAACAAAAGCTAATCAATTTAAAATCTACGATAATCATATTTGTATAAACAAAAAAAAGTCCATTACGTGGCTTTATAGGAGCGCCTGCACAAAACCACTTCCTGCTCTGTTCGGCGGGGTCTGATCTGAACTGATCGCGCTTATATGATAGAATGGGTAGTATATAATAAGTAAGGTTGAAAATCAAACGATTGGAGTGGGATTTTAGAGAGCAAACCAGTGAATGTGGGGTTAGTGAGAATGGTTAGTACGGACGAAGTCAGAATAGCAGTGAGTGGAATGAAAAATGGTAAGGCTATTGGACCCGATGGAATACCAGTTGAAGTGTGGAAGTTGTTGCGGATGGATGGATGGACATGGTTAGCTTTATTCTTCAACTAGCTGTCCCCTGCGGTTTCACCCGCATTTTTCGTTACTGCTCCGCTCCCGTGGGTCGTAGCGTGATGGTATATAGCCTATAGCATTCCTCGATAAATGGGCTATCTAACACTGAAAGAATTTCTCAAATCGGACCAATAGTTCCAGAGATTACCCCCTACATACAAACTTACAAACATACAAACTTACAAATTTTACCTCTTTATAATATTAGTATAGATAAGTTGTTGCGGGAAGAAGTCATACCTAATGATTGGTGCAACAGTTCTCTGGTGCCCATCTATAAAAACAAAGGTTATGTTCTCGAGTGCAACAATTATAGAGGAATAAAGCTAATGTAAGAAACACACTATGAAAGCCTGGGAGAAAGTGATTGAGAAGCGTTTGAGAGAAGAGAGTGAAATTTCACAGAACCAATTCGGTTTTATGCCTGGTCGGGGTACCACGGATGCCATTTTTGCGATACGCCAGCTGTGCGAGAAATACAGAGGTGCACATAAAAACTTGCACATGGTATTCGTTGACCTCGAAAAGGCATACGACCGGGTACCTCGTGAGGTTCTGTGGTGGGCCCTTAAGAAGAAAGGTGTGCCTGAGAAGTATGTGCAGTTGATCCGAGCTATGTACAGTCGCTGCAGTACTCAAGTTCGGTCTACAGTGGGCACCAGTGGCAGCTTCAATGTGGCGGTCGGCTTACATCAAGGGTCGGCTCTCAGCCCTTACCTCTTCCTGCTGATAATGGACGCTTTGACGTTAGATATCCAGGAAGAGGCCCCTTGGTGTATGCTGTTTGCCGACGACATTGTGCTGGTTGCTGAGAGTGGCCTTGAGGTCCAGAGCAGATTGGAGGTGTGGTGGCATAGACTGGAGAGTGTTGGCCTGAAGTTGAGTAGAACCAAGACGGAGTACTTGTTCTGTGATTTCGGCGGGCTCTCCAATCCTGTGCCTTTAGCACTTGCTGGAACACCCATACCAATCTGTTCCGACTTTCGGTACCTCGGGTCTCTTGTCCAAGGGGATGGTGAGGTAGACCGGGACGTAACCCATCGGATGAACGCTGGATGGATGAAATGGCGACAGGTCACAGGAACAACTTGTGACCCACGGATGCCCCTCAAGTTAAAGGGTAAAATTTACAAGTCCGTGATAAGACCTGTCATAATGTATGGATCAGAATGTTGGGCTGTGAAAAAGACGGATGAAAAGAGATTGCATGTAGCGGAGATGAGAATGTTGAGATGGATGTGTGGTGTGACGAGAATGGATAAAGTTAGAAATGAGTATATTAGAGGAAGTTTGAAAGTGGCGCCAGTGACAGAAAAGTTGAAAGGAAATCGTTTGTTTTGGTATGGTCATGTGAAGAGGAGGGATGAAATGCATGTTACTAAAAGAGTTATGAATTTACATGTGGACGGATGGAGAGGAAGAGGGAGGCCAAAGAAACGATGGATGGACTGTGTGAAGACTGATATGAAAGAAAAGGGAGTCAGTGATGTTATGACGGGTGACAGGACAGAATGGAAGAAAAAAACATGTTGCGCCGACCCCAAGTAATATGGGATAAGGGCAGGAAGAAGAAGAAGAAGAAGAAAATCAAACGATTATTCATCTATTTTGTAGGTAAAAAAACGCTTGTTACAACTTACCCCTGTTACAACTTACCCCTGTTACAACTTACCCCTGTTACAACTTACCCCTGTTACAACTAGCCCCCCACTCCCTTACTGTATTATTCGGGAGCCTTCCGTTTTGCCGAAAAGAAATTTGCCAAATTTTCATTACTCAAACCAATTTCAGAAACTTTTTATTATGGCAATACAATATTTGGAATAATTTTAATTCGAACAATTTTATTTGGTCAAATTTTTACTTCGGCAGAATATTACCTAGGATTGAATATAAGGATAAAATAGAAACCTTACCCAGCGCCACTTGATCACAAAAGCGTGCTCAGTTGACACGAATTGAACACGGGATCGTAGGATTCCGTACTAAAACTAAAGCGTGTGGATTTCGCGAGACCGGTGTCGCCAGTTGCACACGGAAAGGGAAATACGCGTACCAGAAGCATATTTTTATATGTAAAACCAGAAACTGAAAACTGAAGGTACCAAATTTTTGGCTAAAATATGTTATACTTACCTACAAATAGAAATATTTGACTACATAAATAAAAAACAAATAATAATAAAAATAATAATTTTAAAGGACCTTGGGAAGAAACGTCCCCACCAACCAACAGATTCGAAACACGTGTCATTTGAAAGATCTACTAGAATAGAGAACTTTTTACTATGGTGACATGTCAAATACGTGGGGTTTAGGTTTTATAATATACTATCTGAACCCTGCGGTTTCACCCGCATTCTTGGTTACTGCTCCGCTCCTATTAGTCCTCGCGTGATGTTATATAGCCTATAACCTTCCTGAATAAATGGGCTATCTAACAGTGAAAGAATTTTTCAGATTGGACCAGTAGATCCTGAGATTAGCGCGTTCAAACAAACAAACAAACTCTTCCGCGCATAAGTCCCGTGGCCGTAGTGCTGTCTCAGGACGTTCAGGAAGGACTACTTGAAGTAGACCGATACAGCGACCGGTTGATACGAGTTAAGGTGCTGATCGAAGGGTCGGTAACGAACCTAATCAGCCGCTGCCGCTTCTCAAACTGGTTGCTGTGAGTTTGAAAAGGAGGCCTTCTGGGATGAGTTCGAGGACGTATTGCGCGCTATTCCGAATTCCGATGTTTTCGTTGGGGTCCCGGGACCTCAACGGTCACGTAGGTTAGTGGAGAGTACGGACAAGTTCACGGTGGTTTTGATTATGGTCAAGTAAATGCAGAGGGAGTTAGTACACTCAGGACTATAGAGGACTATGTCTGACCTAGCCATCGCGAACACATTCTTTCAGAAGAAGCTCCAGCATCTTATTACGTATCGTAGTGGTTCCTACTCAACCCAAATAGATTACCTACTGGTGCGACGGTGCCACATTGGCAAGGTTACCAACTGCAAAGCCATCCCAGGGGAAAGCTTAACGGCTCAACACCGCCTCCTGGTCCTGGTCAGTCGGAATTCATTGCGGAAGTCGCGCATCTCGAGATCGATACATTCTGCAATCACCGCTGCTAGTAAACGCGTCCTTGGCTCTTCTCGTGGTAGTAGAACAATAGATAAGGAGACGTGGTGCAGGAGGCGATCCGGAAGAAGAAGGCCTTATTTAAAAAGTGGCAGGGGTCCAACTCTCCGGAGGACATAGGCTTGCAAAAAAGCAGTAGCCAGAGCCCGCAGCAAAAGTTTGTCGCCCTTGTATGAAACTGCGGAGGGGCAGAAGCTTATTTTTAAGCTGGCGCGTGCCCGGGAAAAAGCTACACCGGACATTAGCAAATGACATTTCCCCTGACGAAACCCGCATTGCTCTTCGCTACATGAGGACACGCTGGAAAACGGTGGTCTGAGAGTAAATGTGGCGAATACTGAGTACATGTCCTGTGGCAGCACGGATTCAAACACCATCCGGATAGGTTTGGACCTGATCACAAGGTCCGATAAATTCAGGTACCTTGGATCCGTGCTGTACGAGTCTGGCAAAGTGGACGACAATGACCAAGCACATATAAGCGCGGTTTGGGCGAAGTTTGCGAGGTTACGGGCGTTGTATGCGACCGCAAAATGCCTCCGAAGCTCAAGGGGCAGATATATAAATGCATCATACGGCCTGTCCTTCTTTACGGCGGCGAATGTTCAGACACACCCAGGAGCTTCGCGTCACGGAGATGAAGATGCTGAGGTGGATGAGCGGAGTAACGCGATCCGATCGCATAAGCAACTCATTCATCCGAGGTAGTCGTGGTGTCCGTGACGTGGGGGAAAAACTACAAGAGTGTCGTCTGCGATGGTATATCCACATCATGCGCCGCGCTAGGGAGTACGTTGGTCGGAGATGCCCACGCATCCATATCCATATATGGCTGTCCTTAGGGCTAGGTCCCGTGGTCGCCCTCGCAAGCGCTGGCTGGACGTCGTCAAGGCCTTACTGGGAAGAATGTTGAAGATCGAGCAAAGTGGAGAAAACTCAGGCGGAAGGCGGACCCTGGCAATAGCCAGGATTAACGCCAAGCAAGATTTTCCGTTTGAGAACCAAGTATTATTTTTTTTGTATGGAATCGTCATTTGTTTACGTGAAAATATGCTTTTTGTTTGTAGAAAAAAATGATTTTAGTTCAAAAATAAAATATATTTTTTTGGTGTAAAGTTTTTTTTTATAAATAAACCCAATTGATTTTGAAACTAATGCAGGTACTTTAGACTTTTCTGGGCCTCAATAAACAAATCGAGTCGCATCCCATGGCTGTTGAAGGGTGGGGACGAGTTTCATACAAAATCCCCCATGGTCCTTTAATAGTTTTATTTAGTGAGAATGTTAATTATCAATTTCATGTTTCAATAATAATATCGATCGATCTTCAAGGTTAAGCAACGCTTGCCTAGGTTGGTCTGTGGATGGGTGACCATCTTAACATAACGAGTTTCCTCCGTGCCTCGGAAAGCACGTTAAACCGTTGGTCCCGGCTGTCATTTGGAGATCTTTGGTAGTCGTTACGGATAGTCAGAAGCCAGTAAATCTGACTCCAGTCTTGCCATGAAGTGCCGTGTTACCCCAGTTAAATGGGTTGTGTTGGTCTGGTAGGCAGCCGCTCCTCGTAAAATACTGGTATTCAGCTAAATCCGGCTTGACTGGAAGCCGACCCCAATATAGTTGGGAAAAGGCTAGGCAGATGATGATGTTTCACTAATAATGGAGGAATTTTGAACCGCATTGTTACCTGCGATGAAAAATGGATTCTGTTTGATAACCGCAAGCGCTCAGCAAGTTGGTTGGATCTTGGTTCAGCACCTAAACAATGCCCTAAACGAAAACTTACCCCTAGAAAAGAGATGGTCACTGTTTGGTGGTCTAGCGCCGGTGTCCGTCACGCCATCACAGTTTCTTACCAAACGGGGTGAGCATTACTGCAGATGTGTACTGTGAAGAACTGAACACAATGATGGAGAAGCTGGCACATCTCCAACCAGCATTGGTCAATCGCTCGTCTCCGCTGCTCCTGCACGACAACACGCGACCTCATACTGCACAGTAGACGGTCTCCAAGTTGCAAGAACTGGGGTTGGAAGCTCTCCATCATCCGCCCTACTCACCAGACTTTGCGCCTACAGACTACTACTTTTTCCAGAATTTGGATAACTTCTTGGCGGGAAAAAAAATAAACAATACCCGAGAGGCAGTACAAACTGCTTTTGAAGAATTTGTTGCCTCTCGTCCAGCTGATTTCTTTAAGAAGGGCATCAATAAACTGCCACTGCGTTGGCAAAGATGCATTGATTGCATGGGTGATTACTTCGATTATTACAAATAAAAAATACATGAAAAATATTCGCTTAAATTTTTTCATACAAAACGGAAATTTCATAGGTAAAGACCTATTAACCTATCAATACCCGCGAAACGAGACACAATAGTTATACAATAACAGCGCGGCCCAATGAGACCGGTCGGGGATTCATGAATTAATTATGTATGATTTGTATTTGACATTAGAGGTACGCATGAAAAAATATTTTAGTTTTATTATTATTTGTACCTACTCGCAACATGTATGTAGTGTGTACGTTGTGTACCTGTTTCCTACCTAATAAAAGTTCCTTTTTTAATTCGTTTATTTTTGTCAATCAAATACAGAATAGACACAAGTACCTAATTTAATTATTTTGATTTTTTTTTGAGCTTTTACCTGCGTCTTCGCTCCCGTCACCCGTACCCTACCTATCCTACGCTAACCTACCCTATCTTCCCTACCTACCTTACACTACCATACCTACCTTACACTACCATACCTACCTTACACTACCCTATACTACGCTACACTACCCTACGCTACCCTACACTACCCTACACTAACCTACACTACACTACCCTACCTACCCTACTTTACCTAACCTTTTTTTTTTATTAGAATTTCTCTCGCCGGAAAAATCATCTTTGGACTTATTAAAATTTATCTTACAAAGTCTACGCGATTTCGATTAATTTCTGTATTCGTCAGTTTAGTTTGCACTTTCACTGCGCGGGGCGGGGCAGTGCGCATGCTGGAGGCCGCGCGTGCTCCGCGTGTAGGTACAGTAGCGCGCGTGTTGCAGGCGCGGCGCTGCGCGCGGCCGGGCTGTGGGAGCGCCTGGTGCTGCTGCTGGAGCTGGTGTGCAGCATGAACTTCGCGCCCGCCGCCTTCCCGCCGCGCGACCTGCCCGAGCGCCTCCACACCGCCGAGCGACAGCTGCAGCACCTAGAGGATAAGGTACTGCTACTCACCAACTAACTTTTTAAACAGTGTATTTATGTGTTAAACTGTATGCCCAAATGCCCAATGGGTAACTTTTAACTGTAAGACCTGCTAAGTGCTACAATAAGCAAAAACTCCCTTACATACACCTATACCTATTCATTATGAAATCATTTAGTTTTTTTTTTAAAGGGATCACTGGTGTAATTTTTAGAAATGAATGTTTTATTTAAAAAAATGAAGGAACCGTACGCTATCGTGTGGTGTGTGTGGGCAGGTGAGCAGCAGCGGGCTGCCGGTGAGCACCATGTGGGTGCGCGTGGAGCGCGCGCGCGCCGCGGCGCACTGGCGCGCCCCCACCGCCGGCGGCGCGCCCGACCCCGACCCGCAGCGCGCGCCCGCGCCCGCCGACGTGGCGGCGCTGCTGCGGCCGTGCGCGCCCGCCGCCGCGCCGCTGCTGCTGCTGCAGGCGCTGCGCCTGGCGCAGGTGCCGCTGCTGCCGTGCGCCGGCTACGCGCTGCGCCCCGCCGCCGCCGCCAACGACGCGCGCGGCGACGCGGCCGAGGCGGACGGCGCGGACGCACTCCTAGCGCTGCTGCGCGCCGCGCGCCGCCTGCCGCCCGCGCACCCCGCGCGTGCCGCGCCCGGCGTGGCGGCGCGCCTGCTGGCCGTGTTCGCGGAGCCGCCGCACTACTACTCGGACGAGGCGGGCTACCTGTCGTGGCTGTCGGCGCTGTGGGACGCGGCCGCGGCGTGGCTGCCGCCCGAGCAGCGCGTCGCACTGCTGTGCTGGCGCCTGCGCTGGCTGCACGCGCTCGTGCTGCTGCTCGACCCGCAGGTCCGTCGCACTTCTGTCGTCTGCTGCCACATAGGGTGTTTTTAATATCGTGCGGATATCATCACGCGTGCGGGATTGCCCCGCATGCGTAAGCCCCGCAAATGTCCTTTTCATAAAAGTATTTATTATAATCCCGCGTCCCGCGTCCGTATTCCACGCATTATAATAAATACTTTTATGAAAAGGACATTTGCGGGGCTTACGCATGCGGGGCAATCCCGCACGCGTGATGATATCCGCACGATATTAAAAACACCCTTAGGCCGTTTGTCCACCGCACGCCCGTCACCCGAGCGCCGTCATCCCGGTCGCCGATGTTTCGAGGAGTTCAGCGTGACCGCTAGAACTAGCTAGATGTGCCGGCTATACAAAACATGTTTGTTTTTGTCCACACACTACCGTTGCCGCGACTACGGACGGACGACAAAGCTCTAAAACTGAGCCTCTGATATATCGGCGCGGTGGATACATGGTCGCCCGAAATAATCTCGTTCTCGATGACTTCTCGGTGGCGGCGGCGGTGGACAGACGGCCATTATCATTAAAATTTGCTACGTGAGTGATATTAGTTGTCTCTGTGGTTGAATTGTTCAGGAAGCGGTGGGAAAACGAGAAGCGCGACGCATACGCATGGAGGCGCGCGCCGCCCTCAAGCGCTTCGCGGGCACGTCCCCGCTGCCGTACGTACACTTCGCGCGCATCGAGCACGCCGCCGCCGAGCTGGCGGGCGCGCGCCGCGCCGCCCTGCACGCGCTGCGCGCCGCGCACGCCGACCCCGCCGCGCCGCCGCACCAGCGCCTCTACGTCGCCAGGTACGCACACGCGCACAGGCTATACGCCGCGCACACACACGTCGCTGACGGCTCTCTCGCTGCAGGGTGGCGGGCGAGGTGTGCGGCTCGGCGGTGGGGCTGTGGGGCACGGTGTGCGGCGCGCTGGAGCAGGCGCTGCCGCCCGACGAGCAGCTGGACGCCGCGCCGGACGCCGCGCTGCGGGCGCGCGCGCTGCAGGCGTGCGAGGCGCAGTGCGCGCGCCTGGAGGAGCAGCAGGACGCGCGCGCGCCGGCCGCGCTGGACGCGCTGCTGCCCGCGCCGGCCGAGTGGGCGGCGGCGCGCGCGCGCCTGGCGGGCCCGCGGCGGCGCGCCGAGCTGCTGCGCGCCGTGCTGGCGGCGGTGCCGGCGGAGTGCGCGGCGGCCGAGCGCTACTGGGAGCAGAGCGCGTGCGCGCTGGCGCTGGAGGCGGCGCGCGACCAGCGCCTGGCGCAGTGCGCGCGCGCGCTGGCTCCCCTCTTCCCGCACAATGGATTGCTGGCTTTAGGTATTTTTATTTTATTTATTACGAATTCCTTTTTTAGCCCTTATAATTTGAAACATTTGACAGTAGCAAGAGTAGTATCAGCTGTGCGTCGATGTTTTGCACAGCCGCGACCAATCGCACGTGGAACTACTAATGCTATCCATACTACACTGGCAGCGTGTAGCGGCGCGCCGCTGTGGGCGTGGGAGCGCGGCGGCACGCAGGAGGAGCGCCTGCGCGCGCTGGCGGGCGCCGCGCGCTCGCACCGCGGCGCACTAGCACACGCGCTGCCGGCGCTACTGCGCGCCGCCGCCGCCGCCTGGGAGCCCGCCGCCGCCGCGCGCGCCGCCGCCGCGTGTGCGCGCGCGGGCCGGGCCGGCGCGGGCGGCGCGCTGCTGCACACGCTGCGCCTGGAGAGCGAGGCGCGCGCCTGCGCCGTGCGCCCCGCCGCCGCGCTGCTGGCGGCGCTGGACCGCTACCCGCAGCACAAGGTGAGTGTGTCACGCGTGCGCCGCGCTGCTGCACACGCTGCGCCTGGAGAGCGAGGCGCGCGCCTGCGCCGTGCGCCCCGCCGCCGCGCTGCTGGCGGCGCTGGACCGCTACCCGCAGCACAAGGTGAGTGTGTCACGCGTGCGCCGCGCTGCTGCACACGCTGCGCCTGGAGAGCGAGGCGCGCGCCTGCGCCGTGCGCCCCGCCGCCGCGCTGCTGGCGGCGCTGGACCGCTACCCGCAGCACAAGGTGAGTGTGTCACGCGTGCGCCGCGCTGCTGCACACGCTGCGCCTGGAGAGCGAGGCGCGCGCCTGCGCCGTGCGCCCCGCCGCCGCGCTGCTGGCGGCGCTGGACCGCTACCCGCAGCACAAGGTGAGTGTGTCACGCGTGCGCCGCGCTGCTGCACACGCTGCGCCTGGAGAGCGAGGCGCGCGCCTGCGCCGTGCGCCCCGCCGCCGCGCTGCTGGCGGCGCTGGACCGCTACCCGCAGCACAAGGTGAGTGTGTCACGCGTGCGCCGCGCTGCTGCACACGCTGCGCCTGGAGAGCGAGGCGCGCGCCTGCGCCGTGCGCCCCGCCGCCGCGCTGCTGGCGGCGCTGGACCGCTACCCGCAGCACAAGGTGAGTGTGTCACGCGTGCGCCGCGCTGCTGCACACGCTGCGCCTGGAGAGCGAGGTCGAGTGCGTGAGTGTGAGTGAGTCACGCGTCAGTACCCGATGAACCTCGACGAATTTGTTGTGTTTTATGATTTAGATGTTAGGTATCAATTATTTAGACATACAAGCCGGGCTTGTTTCCTGGTCTCGGGCGCTCGCGCCTGGTACGGTACAGTCGTGTGTCCGCAGTGGCTGGCGGTGCGCGGCGCGGCGTGGTGCCCGGCGCTGTGCGCGTCGCTGGCGGACGTGCTGCTGGAGCGCGGGCTGCGCGCGCACGCGCTGCTCGACGAGCTGGCGCCCGCGCCCGCGCCCGAGCCCCACTGATGAGCTGCAATACATACATCTCAAACATTACAGCGCCTTTTATTTGCCGACCTTCTTTCAAATTTAAATAATTTTTTACATCACCTGCTTGATATTGGCCCCTTTTATGTGTCATGTAACCTACACACAAGTCGTTATCACCTAGGGAGATAATGAAGTATGACCGATCTCTAGGGCATAATGAGATATTTTGAATATAGAACGTCAAATACCATTATTTTGAAAAAAAAAAAAACCTCCTTCAGTGAATTAAAATGCATGTGCATCAAACTTTAAAAAAAAGAAAAGGAAAAGGTTAACGAGCTTCTAAAAAAGAGTAACGAATATTGAAGTAGTGAATTTTGTTTGTTTCTAGTTTCGAAATATTATATAATAATAATAACAACCCTAGTCGCATAAAATTAACATTCAAAATTGTGCATTGAAAAATTATTTTTGCAAACTTGGTACCTGAAACACTCACTTAGAAGGTGAAATCTGTCTCGTATTCACAAAACTAGCGATTTCACATAGTTGTAAAAAGATTTTTACGGCATGTGGTACATCACTAGCAATAGGATGGACTAGATAATTATTGAGAGAGTTTGAAGATCCCAGTCTCTTTTGTTTCTTTTTTTGCAGTCATGTAAATAGCTGTAACATGAATAGCTGTAGTTACTCAGATACCCGCGAAACGAGACACAATAGTAAAACAATAACAGCGCGGTCTCATTGGACCGGTTGGGGATTCAAACGTTAAGTCCGAAAGTTTGCGATTAAATTTAAAAAAATCTAAATGGCTAATATATCACTAATTTTGTATTTAAAAGTACCTTCATACAATATACGTCTAAATGAAATTAAAATTCAGGCTCTACGTCTTATACATTTTTTAATATTTGTATTTGAATGTAAAATTCGGGTTTATTTTTCAAAAAATACTAGACTCAATGAAAAAAATTCCACAGGGCATGGGTAGTGTTTAGGGGACTGAAAGGATAGCAGATGACCCCTCCAGTCGACCATATCAATTTGGCACACGATGTACCAAACACCCTGTATATTAGTTAATGGTAAGTAGTATACTTTTAATTATCTCACAGATGGTGTAAAAAGTAGAGTACCCAACACGGGGATTAAGCTGTCTTTGTCTTGGGCGGCTTCTTGGCTTTTTTTTTTTTTTTTTCTTCGTTCCACAGCGTATCTATGGATAGGTCTTCAAAAATAATATTGAGGTTTCTAATCTATACCCGCGGCTTCGCTCCCGTCAAATGACTACCCTACATATCCTACGCTACCCTACCCTACCTTCCCTAATTTTTAGTAAGTACTGTGTAACCGTTCGCTTGTTGAAATTATTATTTGCTTCAAATAGAGAGAAATTAGTTTTAACAAATTTTGCTAAATACATGGAGCGGTAAGAAGCTTGTGAGATTTAAATATTGGTCTGCATGATTCTGTCCAGTCCATCTTAAAAATAGCGCGAATACATTTTTTTTGTGCTATCAGTATTCTAGATATTTCAGAGGAATTTCCCCAAACAATGATACCATATCGAATAATGGAACATATGTAAGCGTGATACACCATAATAGCAGTTGCTTTAGATGTCTCTTCTTTAACTTTTGTCAAGGCAAAAACAAATCTATTAATTTTCATACATATTTCGTCAATATGATCTTTCCAAGTTAAATGTTCATCCACTGTCATCCCAAGAAATTTTATTTTACGTACTTGTTCTACTAATTGGTTCTTGTGAGATATTTTAAGTTTGATGTCTTTGCTTTTCTGCGTTTTGAAATGTAATATTTTGGTTTTTCCTACATTAAGTTTTAAATCGTTATTTTCTAACCATATGAGATATAGATTATAAAGAGGTACAATTTGTAAGTTTGTAGGTTTGTAAGTTTGTATGTAGGGGGTAATCTCTGGAACTACTGCTCCGATTTGAAAAATTATTTCAGTGTTAGATAGCCCATTTATCTAGAAATGCTATAGGCTATATACCATCACGCTACGACCCACGGGAGCGAAGCGGTACCGAAAAATGCGGGTGAAACTGCAGGGGACTGCTAGTCTATACTAATATTATAAAGAGGTAAAATTTGTAAGTTTGTAGGTTTGTAAGTTTGTATGTACGGGGTAATCTCTGAATCTACTGGTCCGATTTGAAAAATTCTTTCAGTGTTAGATAGCCCATTTATCGAGAAATGCTATAGACTATATACCATCACGCTACGACCCACGGGAGCGGAGCAGTAACGAAAAATGCGGGCGAAACCGCAGGGGACAGCTAGTATAATATATTTTTAAACTGAATAGCGTGCGTGAGAGACACTTGCAAAGTGGTAAAATGTACCTATGTCCCCGCCTGTAACTTCTAAAATAAGAGAATGATAAAACTAAAAAAATATATGATGTACTTTACTATGCAAACTTCCACCCAAAAATTGGTTTGAACGAAATCTAGTAAGCAGTTTTTTTTGAATATGTACGTTATAAATCGTTATTAAGTTGGTACGGAACACTCACTGCGCGAGTCTTGACTCGCTCCTGCCTGGTTTTTTATTTTATGATATGGGACGGAGTGTCCACAGAGCGGTTCTCTCATTAATGGGGTTCCCTACTTGTCTTCGAAACTTGATGGTTCGATTTTTATTATATCGAACACGGTATGTCGAGAATTCAGTTGTACGATGTTTTACTGCATCGATGATTTATTGGTGCGATGTAACGTTTGTGCGAAAAATCCTGTTGCGAAAAACCTTATACCGATTGTTCATTAGTTCGGTAATTTTTTATTGTACCTATGTCGGTTCGAAACGCCTACTGTTCCTTGACATTTAATATTAGATCTTATTTAAGAACTTATTTTCCATTCGAGACGATAAGGAAAGACATTTAGATGCTAGCCAATTACCGGATACCCTCAAAAGTCCAGCATGTTCATACCTCAATCGTCTACTTTTTTATCTATTTCCTTATCGTCTTTCTAAAGTTATCTAATATTAAATGTCAAGGAACAGTAGGCGTTTCGAACCGACATAGGTACAATAAAAAATTACCGAACTAATGAACAATCGGTGTAAGGTTTTTCGCAACAGGATTTTTCGCACAAACGTTACATCGCACCAATAAATCATCGATGCAGTAAAACATCGTACAACTGAATTCTCGACATACCGTGTTCGATATAATAAAAATCGAACCATCAAGTTTCGAAGACAAGTAGGGAACCCCATTAATGGCCAGTTTCCCCGTCTTCCAACGAAGTGGGCACTGGCCCCGACCTACGCTATGTAAACCTTTTAGTCGAGGTCCGAACTCTTTGTCCAGGATTTCTGCTTTTAGTTTTTTCCCCAGAACAACCTGGATACGTTCCGTATGGTGTCCGGACGCAAAGCATAACACCATCCAATCTTTTCCCGTGGGTTTCGTAGAAGCGACTAAAGGGGCACACCAGAGAATGGGCAGCAGCATTCTCTGTGCATTTCACCAACCGCACTGCGATCGCCAACCCGCATGCCAAGCGTGGCGATTATGGCAAAACCCCTCATGAATAGCATTTGCAAAAAATGGCCCCAAGTACCCGGCAGCCCGTCTGCCCTTGACTACGGTAGCGGTTAATTACTCAGATACCCGCGAAACGAGACACAATAGTAAAACAATAACAGCGCGGTCTCATAGGACCGGTTGGGGATTCAAACGTTAAGGCCTCACCGTAGCCTAACCGCTACCGTAGTCAAGGGCGTCAATGGGTGCGAAGAATCCCCGGAGGAGATCCGGCTACCTCTTTAAGAACAAACGACTAGATCGGGCAACATTCAACTCGCGTACACTCCGAACTGACGAGAAGATCACCGAACTTGAGGAAGAATTGCTGGCTGGAAAAAACAGGCTGCGATCGTTACGATAATTCTTAATAGACGTATAATTTATCGGAGTTCTTAAAACGCAATCTTCGCCACTTTAATAAGGAAACGTTGCGTTTGAGCGGAATAAGGGCTCCAAAGTCTTTACAAGAAATCTGTCTATTGGGCAGAGCCAGCTCACGAAACTGAAGACCGACGATGGCAAAGTCATATCCGCTAAATCTGGGAGCTTCTGGGAGAAATCGAGGTATTCTATGGACAGTTATAACTAACTCCAGGTCACTTGGTTATTGAACTTCACTCGACGACATGCCGCCAAAAACCAAGCATATTTCTATTTTTAGGTGAAAAAAAATTCAAGTCGGACCTTTATGGTCCAATTTGAATTTTTTACGACTGTAAAGAACCTCCTCCTTTTTTGAAGTCGATTGAATATAAAAAGCTATGATAATTAGATACGAAAGACTTTATTACTAATCGTATATAATAACTTATCGCGCGAAAAGGATGTTCGTGAGACTAGGCAATATGGTCGAAAGACTCTGGCCCTCTCTGGGGTTTAATTAAAATAAAAAAGTTGGCGGGAACTAGGTATTTCATTTATTGCTCGAGTAAACGGGTTTATTTGGAGAGTGTTTTAGATTAGTAAAATAAGTACCTATATTTAATACTATAGCATTACTGACAATGGACGTAACTGATATTGGGAAAGTCGCTAGTAGGAAAAGAATGAACACTGATGCAGAGAAACTCAGAGAAAAAGTATCGCGTGAAACCGCTAAAATTATTAAACTGAAGGTTTGTATGAAGTTCAAGAATCTTGTGTAACGTAAAAAATTAGCGTGAAACGACTAAGAAACGACAGTTTATTTACTAATTTACCTAAGACTAATTAGTGGATTCAGTGTTTCAGTTAATTTTGTTAGATCAGTACTACAACGCTTTTAGTTACATATCTCAGTACCATGGCACGATAGTGCTTTCAGATTCTAGGTACCTACAATTTAACATTAAAATTATGATAAATTATTAGGAAATATACACAGCCTGAATTTTGTGTTTGTTTCGACTCTTGTTGTAGGGTACCTATATAGTGTAACTACCTAACCTCTGGAGCCCCGTGTAAATATTTGTCCTCTAGCAAATTCTACGTTTCAACCAAACCGAAGTCATCATGTGATAATTATAAAAAGCAATCGTATAAGGTTGAGGTGTGCGTGGGTCGGTCAGGTGGCGCAGGACACGGCGTACTGGGACCTGAAGGAGCGGCTGCAGCAGCTGGCGGGCGCGCACGAGCGCCTGCAGCAGAACATGGTGGAGGTGCAGATGCAGCACGAGGCGGCGTCGGCGCAGTACGCGGCCGAGCGCCGCCTGCGCCCCGACACGCTCAACCGCGTGGCGGGCGCGCGCGCCGTGTGCGCCGTGCTGGAGGACTACGGCGCGCGCCTGCGGGGCTGTGTGGCGCGTGCACGCCGCGACCGCGCCGCGCTGGCGGCCGCCTACAGCGCGTGCGGCGCCGCCGTGCGCGGCCTGGCCGCCCGCCTGCAGCGCGCGCGCCAGGGGGCCGCCGCGCTCAGGGCCACCGGTATGTGCTACTCGGCAGCGCGCCATACCACGATACCAATAATGAACATTTCATTATTGCTTTTTACAATTAAATTAATATAAGTACAAGTGCGGAAAATATGTCACTACTACATGACTCCCGAGAGGTCTTGCCACAAGCCACAGGGCAAGTGACATGCGAAACTCCGCAGCAGAGTCAAGTTGTTTCGGTAGGTTCCCGTTTCGGATTCAGCGGGAAGAAAAGCCTTGGGCATTCCCTCTCACGTGCGGCCAACTCCTTCGCTAGCATTACTGCTTTCATTGCTGATGCTTATTATCCGCCCCTAAGGCTACCCACTGACCAAAAGTTCTTTTATCATAATTATGACATAATAGACAGTTTAATTAACACTGAGTGCACTGGTGTGCACAGCGCGGGAGAGCGGCGCACTCGCGGGCTCGGCGGCGCGGCAGCTGGCGGAGGCGCGCGAGCAGCTCGGCGCCGCGCGCGCGCACGCCGCCGAGCGCGCCGCCGCCCGCGACCAGCTCGCCGCGCGCCTGCGACAGGTCAGTGCAGTGCAGCTGTAGTGTGTGTGTGTGCGGCGCGCTCGCGGGCTCGGCGGCGCGGCAGCTGGCGGAGGCGCGCGAGCAGCTCGGCGCCGCGCGCGCGCACGCCGCCGAGCGCGCCGCCGCCCGCGACCAGCTCGCCGCGCGCCTGCGACAGGTCAGTGCAGTGCAGCTGTAGTGTGTGTGTGTGCGGCGCGCTCGCGGGCTCGGCGGCGCGGCAGCTGGCGGAGGCGCGCGAGCAGCTCGGCGCCGCGCGCGCGCACGCCGCCGAGCGCGCCGCCGCCCGCGACCAGCTCGCCGCGCGCCTGCGACAGGTCAGTGCAGTGCAGCTGTAGTGTGTGTGTGTGCGGCGCGCTCGCGGGCTCGGCGGCGCGGCAGCTGGCGGAGGCGCGCGAGCAGCTCGGCGCCGCGCGCGCGCACGCCGCCGAGCGCGCCGCCGCCCGCGACCAGCTCGCCGCGCGCCTGCGACAGGTCAGTGCAGTGCAGCTGTAGTGTGTGTGTGTGCGGCGCGCTCGCGGGCTCGGCGGCGCGGCAGCTGGCGGAGGCGCGCGAGCAGCTCGGCGCCGCGCGCGCGCACGCCGCCGAGCGCGCCGCCGCCCGCGACCAGCTCGCCGCGCGCCTGCGACAGGTCAGTGCAGTGCAGCTGTAGTGTGTGTGTGTGCGGCGCGCTCGCGGGCTCGGCGGCGCGGCAGCTGGCGGAGGCGCGCGAGCAGCTCGGCGCCGCGCGCGCGCACGCCGCCGAGCGCGCCGCCGCCCGCGACCAGCTCGCCGCGCGCCTGCGACAGGTCAGTGCAGTGCAGCTGTAGTGTGTGTGTGTGCGGCGCGCTCGCGGGCTCGGCGGCGCGGCAGCTGGCGGAGGCGCGCGAGCAGCTCGGCGCCGCGCGCGCGCACGCCGCCGAGCGCGCCGCCGCCCGCGACCAGCTCGCCGCGCGCCTGCGACAGGTCAGTGCAGTGCAGCTGTAGTGTGTGTGTGTGCGGCGCCCTCACAGCGCGTGTGTTGCAGGCGGAGGAGGCGGCGGCGGCCACGCGCGAGGAGGTGGCGCGCCTGGTGCGCCAGTTCGAGGCGCAGAGCGCGCACATGCAGCAGAGCCTGGCGCGCTCGGAGGACGAGTGAGTAGCGTGCGTCGCGCGCGGGTGTGTGTGGGCGCGTCTGACTGGTGGTGTTGCAGGGCGCGCGCGGCGGGCGCGGAGGGCGCGCGGCTGCGGCGCGACGCGGACGCGCTGCGCGACGAGCTGCGCCGCGCCACCGACCAGCTGGCGGTGCGTACTCTGCACACCACACGTTATAACTCACCACACGCCTGTCTAACTGGACAATGTTACTCTAACTACAGATTTACACCGTGCTCACATTTCACGGACCTAGCAATGGGTTGTTAGCATTTTTCCGACAATTTCCTTCCCTAAGTCTGTGAATGAAGTTCAAAAAAATTTTTAAACCTATTTAAAGGCAAGCTACCTAACTGCCAAAATCCACCTGTATGTTGTAGTCTCAGTTGAAATAAAAACCGGGCAAGTGCTAGTCGGACTTGCGCACTGAGGGTTCCGTACCAAATTACCTATGAAAACAGTTCAATTCTCGAATCGAGTCTTGAAAATTTTTCGATTTTTTTTCTAATGACGTAACCACATATTTTCAGCTTTCAGACTTTTCCCTATCGTCATAATACCTTGCTTCGTACCAAATTTCAAGATTCCAGGTCAACGGGAAGTACCCTTTGAATTTTGAAATTTGGCACGAAGCTAGGCATTATAGCACTTATATAGGGAAAAGTCTGAAAACTGAAAAGTAGTTACGTCACAAGAAAATTATTTTTCATCCCACCATCTCGGAAAGAGTATTTTTAATCTTCAATATCTGAGTGGACGACAAGTCGCGGCATGGCGGACAGAGTTCCGGCGGGATCTTAGGGTGGCATGGCGACTGCGACTGTCGCAACCCAGTGCTGGGCACGCCGTCATTGAGGCGGTAAGTCCCCTCTTTGAGGAGTGGTTGGAAAGAGGTCACGGCGTCCTCTCGTTCCGTATGACGCAGGTCCTCACCGGACACGGTAAGTTCGGGAGGTTCCTGCATCGAATCAAGCAGGAGAGGACGCCCGGGTGTCGCCACTGTGTGGACCGACCGGAGGACACGGTGGAGCACACGGTAAATGATAAATGATATTTATTCTGCAAATAGGTTTTTTCAAACTCTTTTACACGTCAATTTTTTTTTTTTGGACTTTTTTTTTTTTTTGTTACTAGATGAGGCCGGTGTTTCCTAACTGACTACCCTGAGAAGAAACACCGAAACAAACTCAGGGGTCACAGTCTCTTTTAAAGTCCATACAACATGTAAGTAAGTCATATGCGAACCATGCAGATTAGTGTCCGAGATGGCCTTTTGAAGAAAGAACCATGCAAATTTGAGTGGACCTGTCCAGTCAGTGCAAGCATTTGTCATTATTCGCAAAGCTCAACTCAGGACTACTAAGGAGCTCTACGACTTGACGAACAATACCAAAGAGAGGACATAATGGTTAGGCCACAGAAAACACTCGAATTACCGGACATAAGTTAAAATGACTAAAAAAAAATAAAAATAAAAAAGCAATCCACATAGTCCTCACATTCACAAAAAAGAAAACAAAATAATACAAAGTGTAATACTTAACAAATTAAGCATTTTTGTCAAACAGAAATAAAAAAAATAATAATTAAAAAATGTCAAATTGTAAAGTAAAAATTATTTTACAATGTCAAATTGTTATAAATAAATTTAAAATTGTAAAATAGTACAATCGAAAACAAAATAAAATAAGAAGATAAGACAACAGTTGTAGTGCGCACTGGAGCGGGTCAATCCCAAGCCTTTACGTCCTCAACGTAGTCCTTTACAGTGTAATAAGCCTTTTGGCAAAGTTTTCGCTTAACAAAAGATTTGAACTTATTAAGGCTTAGTTCTTGCATATGACTAGGAAGCCTATTATAAAAGCGTATACATTGACATCTAAATGAACCCCCTATTTTTTTGAGCCTGGTTGCAGGAACAACAAAATTATGTTTGTTCCTGGTATTAAAATTGTGAATATCACTGTACTTTTTAAACATGTTTTTGTTTTTATGGGCGTACAAGATATTTTCATAAATATACTGTGAAGGCACAGTCATTAAATTAATTTCTTTAAATTTATCTCTGAGGGAGCATCTGGGACTTAATTTATAAATCGAACGAATAGCCCTTTTCTGCAAAACAAAAATTGTCTGGATATCGGCGGCATTTCCCCACAGTAGAATACCCCGGTAGAAGTGTGCCCCGCTTGGGCGGAGCACAGCCATATCCTTGTGGAGGTTATCGGAGGCGGCGACCTCTCGCGCCGGGCCCTGGTTCAGGCTATGGTCCGGAGCGAGGAGGGGTGGCATGCGGTCGCCTCCTTCTGCGAAGCAGTAATGCTCGTGAAGGAGGCTGCAGACCGCGAGCGCGTGAGGGAACGGTCCTCACGCCGCCGCCGCCGAGATCCCGATCCCGATTTCCGACCACCGTAGGCGCGGGTTCGCGAACGGCGAGCACTGGGTAGCTCGCCGTCCGGAAGTCTGGAAATAATCTGGACCGAGCCTAGTCGTCGACGGCGCGTTCTGTTCCACGCGCGCCTCAAGGAGATGTCAGCAAACCGTAGGGGCCCGGTAGGGCCGAAGCCTCTGGGGGGAACACGTGGTATTCCTAAAGTCCCCCCCAGATCGAAGGCAACGAAGGAACGGGGTAGGGGTTTAGTCAGTAAGAGTCTTACACGCCCTCCCGCTCCGCCCAAGAGCGGGAGAAGTCATTCTGATGATTCCCCTACCAGAAAAAAAATATCTGAGTGGAAAAGCCGTTTTTATTCTCAAGAGGATAAAGTAAATTGAATTTAGAACATCGTGTACAGTCAAACGGGGTGAATAGGAACGCAGGGGTGAATAGGAACGAAAATGGTTACTGGATTTTAACGTTATTTAACAGGTTTTTCCAGCATTTAATTACTCCTATTTATCCATTAATTGTAATAAAAGGCGATGCTTATACAGAAATGAAGATAAAATATTTAACCAAAGTAAAAATTCAAATCAAAGTTTTGTTCCTATTCACCCCTACGTTCCTATTCATCCCGTTTGACGGTACACTAAGTTAGTGAATTAAAAAAACATTAAACCTATTTACTGCTACCTCTATGGTGCCGAATATATCGTACAACTTTTTTTAATTTGTTAAAAACTCAGACTCGGAACCTTCTTGGTGTTCTTTTTTCAATTTGCTTTGTACGCGGATCTTTACGCAGCTTTTTTTCACGTCATTGTTAAACCTTATATTTAAAAACAAGAAACTTGAAAACAAGTGAAAAAACTAAAATGAGTGATTCTAGCGACGAGGAAGTTTGTTTGACCCTAACAGAATTGACTGAAACTGTTAGGGCCTGTTTCACAATGTCCGAGTAAGCACTACTCACTGAATAAATTCAAAAATTTGACAGAATTTGTATGAAATTATCTGTCAAGTAAGATACTCGAAACTTAATCATAGGTGGTGAAACAGGCCCTTAATGATAAATGATAAATGATATTTATTTTGCAAATAGGTTTTTTCAAACTCTTTTACACGTCATTTTTTTTTTCTTGGTCTTTTTTTTTTTTGGTACTAGATGAGGCCGGATGAGGCCGGTGTTTCCTAACTGACTACCCTGAGAAGAAACACCGAAACAAACTCAGGGGTCACAGTCTCTTTTAAAGTCCGTACAACATGAAAATAATATGCGAACCATGCAGATTAGTGTCTGAGATGGCCTTTTGAAGAAAGAACCATGCAATTTGAGTGGACCTGTCCAGTCAGTGCAAGCATTTGTCAATATTCGCAAAGCTCAACTCAGGACTACTAAGGAGCTCAACGACTTGACGAACAATACCAAAGAGAGGACATAATGGTTAGGCCACAGAAAACACTCAAATTGCCAGACATAAGTTAAAATGACTAAAAAAGAAAGAAAAAAAAAAAAGCAATCCACATAGTCCTCACATTCACAAAAAAGAAAAAATAATAATAATACAAAGTGTAATACTTAACAAAGTAAGCATTTATGTCAAACATAAATAAAAAAGAAAAAAAATAATTAAAAAATGTCAAATTGTAAAGTAAAAATTATTTTACAATGTCAAATTGTAATAAATAAATTTCAAATTGTAAAAAAGTACAATCGAAAATAAAATAAAGTAAGAAGATAAGACAACAGTTGTAGTGCGCACTGGAGCGGGTCAATCCCAAGCCTTTACGTCCTCAACGTAGTCCTTTACAGTGTAATAAGCCTTTTGGCAAAGTTTTAACAACAGATTTGAACTTATTAAGGCTTAGTTCTTGCATATGACTAGGAAGCTTATTATAAAAGCGTATACATTGACATCTAAATGAACCCCCTATTTTTTTGAGCCTGGTTGCAGGAACAACATAGTTATGTTTGTTCCTGGTATTAAAACTATGAATATCACTGTACTTTTTAAACATGTTTTTGTTTTTATGGGCGTACAAGATATTTTCGTAAATATACTGTGAGGGCACAGTCATTAAATTAATTTCTTTAAATTTAACTCTGAGGGAGTATCTGGGACTTAATTTATAGATTGAACGAATAGCCCTTTTCTGCAATACGAAAATTGTCTGGATATCGGCGGCATTTCCCCACAGTAGAATACCGTACGACATGACACTATGGAAATAGCTAAAATAAACTAAACGGGCTGTCTCTACATCAGTTAAATTTCTTATTTGTCTAACAGCGTATGCTGCAGAGCTAAGTTTCTTCGATAATTTGTCTATATGTGGGCCCCACTGAAGCCCAGCATCTAGAGTTATGCCCAAGAACACTGTTGCATCTTCAGGACTCAACTCTTTACCTTTAACTAGTACACTAGTTTCTACTTGCCTTACATGTGGCATGGTAAACTTAATACACTTTGTTTTTTTTTCATTAAGATGGAGGTTATTTACATTAAACCAGTGTATTATTTTGGAAAGAACTACATTTATATCATCAGTAACCGTCTGTTGACGTTTCATTTTAAACAAAAGTGAAGTGTCGTCTGCAAACAACACTATATTATAGTTATCCTTGATGAGGTAAGGTAAGTCATTTATATAAATAAGAAACAAAAAGGGGCCAAGAATTGAGCCCTGAGGGATACCCATTTTTACTACGGATCCGGGAGATCTTTTCCCATTAACATCGACTGTCTGAATCCTATCACTCAGATAAGAAATAAGAAGATTCAGAGAGGAGTTCCGGATCCCGTAATGGCGAAGCTTCCTGTAGCCTTACCATGAGTTTGTAAAAACGTTCTCGCTATCGAAAACTATCGCTTTGTCCCTGTCATTGTGGTGCACGTGAAAGAGACAAAGCTATAGTTTTCGATAGCGAGAACGTTTTTTCAAACTCATGGTAAGGCCACTGATTAATGTTTCATGGAGAACACAATCGAATGCCTTAGATAAGTCACAAAAAATGCCCAGAGCATCGCATTTGTCTTCCCATGCATCATAAATATGACCTAAAAGTTCAACCCCGGCATCGGTTGTTGAACGACCCCTTGTAAAACCAAATTGTTTAGTATGTAACAATTTGTGTCTATTGAAAAATCTTTGTAATTGGTCTAAAATGAGTTTCTCGAATATTTTACTAAAGGTAGGTAGTACTGAAATGGGTCTATAATTCGTGGGGTCAGAAGTACTACCCGTTTTAAACAATGGTATTATTTTACTACACTTCATTAAATCAGGAAACTGTCCACAATCAATACAATTATTAAAAATAAGTGCAAGACTAGGAGCTACAACGTTGATAATGGTTTTAACAACATCCACAGAATTTCCCCATAAATCTGTGGTCTTTTTTACATTCAGAGTATTAAAAGTTTTAATTATGTCCGCAGGAGTTACATGATCAAAATTAAAATCAAAATCGCAAACTTCAACATTTTCTTTAAGTAGGGACTTAATAATGCGCAAATGAGCTTTCTCCCTCAACAATCACGCGAGAAGTATTTAAAACAGTACGATATGTTCAACACGTGGCGACTAGCAAAAGGAGCCAAAACTTTCTCAGAAAACGTTTTTTTTTTGCATTTAATAATTTCCTCGCTGAGGTGGAATGAAAAGTTACGTGTTGCACTCGAGTGCAAAGATTTTGGACCTCGTACTCTTTTGATTCCCTCGCTAACGCTCAGGATTCTAATTTTGAATCACTCGCAGCGCTCGTGATTCAATTTTAGAATCCTTCGCTTGCTCGGTCATCAAAATTGAACACGTGGTTAAAAAGCAACTTTGCACTCTTGTATAACAAATAACTATTTTTTTTAATCTTCCCGTTGACCTAGAACCTTGACATTTGGCACAAAGCAAGGTATTAAAGCACAAATATAGGGAAAAGTCTGAAAGCTGAAAAATGTAGTTACGTCATAAGAAAAAAAATGAAAATGTTTCAAGATTCGATTCGAGAATTGAACTGTTTTCATAGATTTGTTGGTACGGGAACCCTTAGTGCGCGAGCCCGACTTGCACTTGCCCGGTTTTTTCCTATTGATACGGAACCCTAAAAAGGTATTTTTTATTCATCTAAGATTGTAGTACCCAACTACAGTCAATCATATAAGTATGTATAAGTATTCATTTTGATCTTCATCTCTGCCCAGAATTAGTTGTGGGTCGTCGACATTTTTACAGACGACGAAACTAGACTTGTGTTTCGTTCACGTTAAGTAAGTTCATAAAACAAGTTTAATTTGCGACTAGTTTACATTGTAGACTGAATTTGCGTCGTAGTTTAGTGAACGATCGGGATACGGTCGACTGGACTTGTTCACTAATCGACCGTCAAATTATTGAACTTACTTGCGAATTTACAATCTGTTATTTTATTTTGGGTATCATTTAAGCTGCCGCCAATTTAATTAGTTTTGTGTTTCTTAAATAATAGGGTTTGTCCTCAAAATAGTAGATTTGTCGCCAAAATGTAGTCACCAAACAATGTAAAATCAATTCCACAATAAATCACCTAAAATCATGGAGATATAGGGTCTGGTACCAAATAATTGTTTTTGTATATATTACTAGCTTCCGCCCGCGGCTTCGCCCGCAACAACAAAATCGAAGAATAAATAAGATCACGCTTCTTTTTTTTTCCTATAGCCTATATGTTAATCCAGGGTATAACCTAACTACATACCAAATTTCAACCAAATCGGTCCAGCCGTTTTTGCGTGAAAGAGTAACAAACCTACATCCATCCTCACAAACTTTCGCATTTATAATATTAGTAGGATAATAGATTTGTCCTAATTATCATTTAAGCAAACTAATTGAAAGAGATCACCAATAAACCATATATTGTGTTACTAGAAAATTTCAAAAAGTTCCAAATAAATTAAGGGTTGTCGTCATCATCGTTTCAACCAAAAGAGTCTACTACTTAATTAGACATAAGCCCCCAAGGATCTTAATTTCTAGAACCATAACCCAACAGATTTTTTTTTTCGGAGCGGGTTGGCGTGTCAGACTCTTACTGACTAAACCCCTACCCCGTTCCTTCGTTGCCTTCGATCTGGGGGACACGGTGACAACCTTTCGGATTTTCCGTGTTCCTCAGAGGCTTTGGCCCTACCGAGCCTCTACAATTTGCTGACATCTCCTTGAGGCGCGCGTGGAACAGAACACGCTGTTGACGTCTAGGCTCGGTTCAGATTATTACCAGACTCGCGGACGGCGAGCTACCTAGTGCTCGCCGTCCGCGAGCCCGCGCCTACGATGGTCGGTAATCGGACGGCGGCGGCGTGAGGGCATAACCCAACAGGTAGTATAAATATACCTATATTTAAATAAATCTATGCGAATGAAGTAAACGTGCATTCGCTGCCCGCACCGCGCATCGTATGATCTTCGTAGGTTACCTACGCGACACATCGTTGAGGACGGAAAGCGCGCCAATTTGAACATATTTTCAATAAAATTGTAGATTGACGTATTAAATTGGTAACGAATACTATTATTTTAATAACCGAATGAAATAAAATGAAACTACTGTAGGTATTGGTGACAAAATAACAAATAAAAACGAGTTGCAGTCAAGAATCGATAATAATTTATTTATTTGGCGACAGATCTACCATTCTGAGGACAAAGCTATTAACTTTGTAATAAAACTATTATTATAAGAACGAAGTTTATATTCATCTAATGCACAACTATTTTATTGGTGATACATCTCTTATTTTACACATATACCTACTAACATTAATTTGATAATTCGAGCATACCTGGAATAGTTATTTGTGCAACAAGAGAGCAAAGTTGGTTTTTGCCGCGAGTGTTGATTTTGAATCCCGAGTAAGCGAAGGATTCTATATTTGAATCACGAGCGTAGCGAGTGATTCTAGGTTAGAATCCTGAGTGCAGCGAGGGATTCAAAGACACGAGATGCAAATAACTTTGGTCTCGTGTAGCACATACAACTTTTCACTTCAGCAGCGAGAACAAATAATGTAAAGGTAATACAAAATACAACTTGGTAATATTTAAACTACATGTTTATTTGTAAAAATTAAAAGTTAAAAGTAAAATTATTGCAGTTTTATAATATATTATATACATTATTCCATTGATTAAAAATATCATAAGCTTTAAGATATTTTTCGCGAGACTTTTCAGGCAGGAAACTTAATTCTGCATTTTTTACATACTGCTTCAATTCTTCCGGTGTTAAATCGCAGACATCATCACTGGATTCACTCATATTTATTTATTATTATTTTAATAATATCCAACGTGTATCGCACTTTGTAGCTAGCGAACAGAAGAAGAAAACAATAAAAAATTAAAGCCCGCTATTTTTTAAAGATGCGTCCGGAAATTGCACTATTACTAAATTATTCTGTCACAATAAAGATTGTTAAAACTTTAAATAATTATGTAGATACATGATAAACTTCGTATTTTTTAATTCAACATCTCTTTATTTGATCATAAAAAAATATAATTCGATTATTAAGAGAAAAGTATAATAATTACATTTAAACCTTGATTTGAAATTTTATAGGTGACGTGTTTCCGAACGTTTTATTGTTGGTTTCTTTTTTGAGCCTATTATATATGGAATTTGAAAATCGAACTTTGAATCGACTTGTTTCTATCTCTCGCTCTTTTCGTATCGAAGTGAAAGTGACAGAACAAAGTGAAGTTCAAATCTTTCGAATGTTGTGAGTAGACCCAGCACTGACTCGGCATTTAAAAAAAAAAATTAAAAAGTTACTTTGTCTCACGCTCGCAGCAAAATCGAATTTTGCTCACTGTCTGCTCACTGCAAAACATACTTGTTTGAGGTGCTGAGGTGAAAACACTTTTTGTTTATCTGAGAACGAAAATATATCGTGGCGATAGATCTATTTATTAGGTAATACAACTTGATGACAAATAACGGGTGATTTTTAAGAGGTATAGGATTTGATTTTCAAAAAAAACACAAAAGAATTGAAAAAAATTGTGGGGCCATGTTAAGGCTCATGTCTACAGGGAACGATTGACGCACTGGGAGCCAATATTGAAGCATTTATTCGTGATATACCGGCTAATATGTTGGAGAGAGTGTGCCGAAATTAGGCCTTGCGAATGGGCTATCTAAACCGGAGTCGCGGCCAGCATTTGCATGAAATCACCTTCAAACATTAAATTATATTTATCGTTGTATCAATTCCAATAAAGATTTCATCAAATTTTTCAATTTTATGGTGTTTTTTTTGAAAATCAAATCCATACCTCTTAAAAAATCACCCGTTATAAAGTTTGGTGACAAAAAATATAATCCCCTTTTATTTTAATGAAAGATTCTTATCGTATTTTGACCAAAATACTAATATTAACATTTATTGAACTCGTTTTAACAAGCACTTTATTAATAATAATAAAAGGTTAATCTGGAAAATACACCCGCCATTCTGATGCAC
This sequence comes from Mythimna separata, assembly GCA_030763345.1. Classification (NCBI taxonomy): domain Eukaryota; kingdom Metazoa; phylum Arthropoda; class Insecta; order Lepidoptera; family Noctuidae; genus Mythimna; species Mythimna separata. The sequence continues at coordinate 457,011 of CM061181.1, read as the reverse complement.
ACGTTTTATTCCATTACTGCCAATTTCTTCACCAAACGTAACAACCAAAGTAACAGCCAAAGTAACGTCATAAAGTAATAGTTTCTTCACAATTTTAACTGTTTGTTTTGTCCTTAACTTTAACTGCTCATTGAAAGGCTGTTAAATCCAAAGCCACTGTCATTTTGACAAAATTGTATAGGTTTCACTGCGTTTATCCCTACATTTTATTTTAGTCGATTTTTAATTTAGCTGTCACTTGGATGAAAACATTTACAAGATGACAGTTGCTATTGACAACAGTAATGGTCAAGGAAAAGTTATTACTTTAGTTTTAGCTTTTTTGAAGAAATTGGCCGTTACTCGATAAATATTAGATAAGTACCTTTAAATATGACTGTATCGACTTTAATGACTGACATATCAACGCATAGCCTTTGGCACAAGGCTTCACTTAAATATGTTGAAGTGATGCACTATGAGAGTGTTTATGAAAAGTCGACTTTTAAAGGAGTGAAAAGTGGTATATTAGTTTATCATGGCCTTCCATCGTGGGAAAAATTACCTATGCCTAGCATTATAACACTCAGCGACGGGTTTTCAATTCGACGAAATCTATTTTTTGTTTAAGTATGTTCCCTTCCCGTATTACTCAACGACACTTGGTCCTGGGACTGATTTGTTGTTCGCATGGTCAGGATCTAATCATTAGATCCTGAAGGAATCCAGGGAAATCTACTAATTTCATAGCCACAATTGTAATGATTATACCTAATATTCTACGAGTATAGGTGCCCACTATAGAAGTTGCACACTAGGTATTGGTTTTAGTTGAGTGATACCACAATTATAAACAGCAAAAAAAAAACTACTTACAATAAAACACCACAACGACTTAACTAACAAATAAACCAAAACCAGAAAGTCTGACTTATGAAATTAAAGTTATTTTGCATTTTTCTTAAGTTATAATAAGCACTCTGGATTATTTAGGATGCAAACAATACGATCGAGCACATGAAGTTGAGAGAGGCGACGCATATTGAAGACATTCAAAACCTGGAGAACGTCATTAATAATAAAAATCAAGTAAGTACGGCACTCAGAGTATTGAATTCGTCTCTAGTTCATTGTTATAGGACTATTGGTGAATGAACTCGAATGGCGATCAGTACCGACTTAACCGAAAGGCCACATGGGGCCCGTGCCCAGGGCCTCCTGATGGCGGCTCCAAAAGCAAATATTGTACGTATTGGCTTAGTATACAATTGTTATTAAATTCTAAATAGCTTTAATCTGGCGTGCTCTAAGTGGTTGCGCCTAACTAAAAAGAATTCAATTTACGTCTTGTGGTTACTACCTACACTTGTACGTGATCAGCCTAGGTGTTCACCAAGTATTAGCGGCTGCCAATTCATAATGCAGTAGCAGATTGCGAAACCCCATCCTTCATGTACTCTTTCATACATATAATAACTCTCATTCTTCGCACATGTCCTAATGGACATTTTGATTGCGACGATGAGCATACTGTTCCACGCGCGCCTCAAGGAGATGTCAGTAAAACTGTAGGGGCCCAGCACGCCCGAAACATATATGGACCATGGGTTTGCTTCTCAAAGGGAAAACCGGGCTCCTGGAACGCAAGGCAAAGAAGGAAGGAACATAGAAGTGGGTTTTAGTCAGTAAACATCTGACACGCCCGGCCGCTTCGCCCTAGAGACTAAAAGTAATTGGAAGATTTACAATTTAAAAAAATCTGACTTCATTCACTAGTCTTCCATATTCAAGCTATTATCTTTGGAATGTATTTTCCAAGGAAATCATGATGGCGTTCAAAGTGCCTATAGGAAATTGTTGCAGTTTATTCGTGTTTTGTTTTTTCCTTCTCATATTATATTTATTTTTTATAGACTTGTAGAAAATAAAGTATTATCTTTGCATCACCTAAAGGTTGACTTTTAGAAAATGTACTTCTGTGTGCATAAATCTACTCTAGAGGGGTAGATACAGCTTGGCAAGAAGAGTACGGAATAATGGAGACGCCACTGTGCTTTTAATTGGCAACCCGCTGCAACCGAATAGTGCACTAACCTAATCTTGATACTGAACCTATTTTTTTCATGAAAAATTATTATTCCCGCTTAATTAGTTTTTCAAATCGTAGTATTTAAAAAAAAATAGTTAAGGATTGTTAAATTGAACCAGAATTCTTCTCGATATGGCTCTTATTTCTTATTGCCTAAAAATAAACATGTTGGCATAAACTCTGAGTTCACAAAATATTTTAGGAATTATAAAAAAATTAACATTGTATTAAAAAATATTATTAACTCAAAGTATAAGTAGAAATTGAATGTTCAATCACTAAAGTTCAAGTCCCCAAAGTATCAACTAATGTAGCGCGGTACACCAGAAGAATGTAAACATAACCTATATGCTCGATGTTTATAGTTTCAAAGAAAAATGTTCAAAATGTTCGGACACCGTCCCCACCCTTGTAGCACTATAAAACCTATATCAATCGAAAGGCCTTGACCGTCTCATCATTTTATTGTGTGACGGCGAAGCTGAAATATGCATCCGAAAAAAATTATATCGATATGAAGTAGCCGAAATCAGTCACAAATTATGTTCCCATCTCCTACATTTTTCCATTGTAGCACTATAAAACCTATATCAATCGAACGGCCTTAACCGTCTCACCATTTTATTGTATGACGGCGAAGCTGAAATATGCGTCCGAAAAAAGTTATATCGACATGAAGTAGCCGAAATCAGACACAATTATGTTCCTATCTACTACAATTATCCCTTGTAACACTATAAAACCTATATCAATCGAACGGCCTTCACCGTCTCATCATTTTATTGTATGACAGCGAATCTGAAAAATGCGTCCGAAAAAAGTTATACCGACATGAAGTAGCCGAAATCCATGTGCTTTCATGGTTCTCGGACCGCGCCACCACCAGGTTGACCGAGCACTTCCAACGTTTGGCTCCCAAACTGGAAAGGACTAGGGCTGCCCTGAAGCGGCGCCTACCTAACCTAAGAGGTCCAGACGCCCCCTACCGGAGGCTCCACGCGGGGATCGTTCGGTCCGTGGCCCTTTATGGGCGCCGTCGCTGGGTAAGCGACCGGCGGCCGAGCTGAATGCTTGCCAGAGAGTCATGGTCATCAGAATGGTTCGGGGATACCACCGCACGATCTCCCACGAAGCGGTGAACCTCCTTGCTGGCCTACCATCGTGGGATTTGGAGGCAACAGTCCTTGCACGTAGGCATGATTTGCCCGTGGAGATGCAAGTCGAGGTATGGTATGGCGGACAAAGTTCCGGCGGGATCTCAGGGTGGCATGGCGACTGCGACTGTCGCAACCCAGTGCTGGCCACGCTGTCATTGCGGTAAGTCCCCTCTTTGAGGTGTGTGACTAATTCGTTCTTAGAAGTCGGTGGCGTATGCACTATCTTGAAAAGGCTCCTGAAGGTATTGGGATAACACTTAACTAAAAACAACAAGTTATACTCTAACGTATCCATCATATCAGCAATTCATTGGTAACTACATGGTAAATACCTATTACTAAGATCGAAAAGAATACCTAGTTTAGGTCTCATGTTTCGCCAGATTTTGCCTGTACACCTTGTCAATAACCTCCCTGCCAGCACTTCGAATGGTTTTATTCATTATTTGTTTATTTGTTCTATTTTTACGTCGTTTGTTTTGTTTTTCACTAAGAAAATAAAAATTTTATGTTTGTTTACAGTGAAACGTCATTAGTTTGGGAATGTTGCCAACGGACAAAAAAATTCGTTCAGTCTCTAGACTTTTTTGTCAAGCTAAATCGTTAATTGAATAAGTCTTAAAAGAATTACCAACAAATTAGCTTTAGGTTTTTCAAATTGTTATTTTTCGTTTTGACTGAGCGTTGTTGTGCTCGGCCGCATAGGCAGCGCGGTGCGGGGAGTCGCGCGGGTGCCGCCCCTTTGATGTTGTTGAGATTGCGCGGGCTGCCTCACTGCGGCCACGCGGTATGCACGAGCTGTGGAATGAGTGGCGCGCGAGCGTCTCGCCTTGAGCAGTGCGCGCCGCTGCTCGCGCTCGCGTGCCCGCTGCGGGCACTCGAAGGAAGTTCTTATGTTTGAGATTGCGCCGCCGCGTCCGTCGCATTTTTTTTAAATTAAGTAAAAGCCGATGAAAAATTCCGACATTAGGGGGTCCAAAATCATGTACTGGATCCATGGTAGGTACTTATTCGTTTGTGTGTCGATGTCTGACACACCCTGTATAATATTACCCTGCGATTAATAGGTGCTGTCCCAACATTAGTTAGTAAGTAGTGTATGTGTTCACTCACAAATTTAATGGTTTGCACGATCTAAAAAAAAAAAATTATTATTTAGCACGAGCGAGAAATGGAGACGGAAATAAATTCCATAAAGGAATGTGTGCGACAACTGGAAACGGACAAGCTCGAAGCTCAAGAACAGCTGAGCAAGAGTGCGCAGGAGTGCGTCGCGCTGCGCGGCGCGCTGGACGAGCACGCGCGCGCCGCCGACGAGTTGCGCGCCTCGCTCGCGCGCTCCTCGCAGGAGCACGCCGCTGCGCGCGACGCCGACGCCGCGCGCCTGGCCGAGCTGCGCGCCGCCGCTGCCGCCAGCGCGCGCGAGCTGGACGCCAACACCGGCACCATCGCGCGCCTCATGACCGACCTGCGCGCCGAGAGCGACGCGCGCGCCCGCGCCGACGCCGCGCTCGCCGCCGCGCGCCGCCAGCACGACGCCGACCGCGCCGCGCTGCACGACAAGGACAACGAGCTCGCCGCGCAGATGACCATCATCCTCGACATGAGAGGCGAGAAGGTGAGCGCGCGTCCGCCGGCCCGAGCGCCGCGCGCCACCCAAACTCAGCCGACTGTCGGTCCCCAGGAGCGGCTGCAGGAGCGCATCCAGGGCATGCAGAACACGATCGACAATATTCAGAAGGAGCTGACGGGCCGCCTGGCGGCGCCCAAGGGCGCGGACGCGGGCGAGCCGCCCGAGCTGGACGGCGCGCCGCTCTACAGCTTCCTCAGCGACGGCAGCGTGGACGGCGACGCGCTGGACGTGAGTGTCGCGGTGACGTGTGCGGCGCGGCCGGCACTGGTAGTGACGAGTGATGTGTTGCAGCCGCAGGAGGTGGGGCGGCGCTTCGCGGCCATGGCGCGCGGCGGCATGCGGCGCGCGCGCCCCTCTGACGCCGAGCGGCTCCGCGACAAGCAGGTGCGTATGAGTGCGCTCTGCACCGCCTCAATCTAAATACGTAGGTACATGTCCCGCGAGATTGTAACTGACTAAAAGCACTACAGACTCGCACGGCTCGTAGCATGAACCTCCGGTGCTCATCTTATTAGTGCATTTATAGTTCAGAAATGCTAACGACATGTGTCATTCACCTACCTACTCGTACTATAGTCCAGTGCCCGGGGGTTTTTACCCAGAACTTGTTGACGGATTTTAAAAAGAAAAATTGACATGTGTAGCTAATAACAAGCATAAAAGAAAATTGTGATCTCGATTTTGAAAAAAAAAATAAGGATTACTTTTTGGTCAATTTACAAAAAAAAATCTTTCAATGTTAGATAGCTCATTTATCGAGGAAAGTTATCCTACTAATATATTAGATATAAATGCGAAAGTTTGTGAGGATGGATGTATGTTTGTTACTCTTTCACGCAAAAACGGCTGGACCGATTTGGTTGAAATTTGGTACGTAGATAGGTTATACCCTGGATTAACATATAGGATACTTTACCTCGGATGAACGAGTTGCGTATGCGATCGGATCGCGTTACGCCGCTCATCCACCTCAGCATCTTCATCTCCGTGACGCGAAGCTCCTGGGTGTGTCTGCTTAGTGCTGGCCAACATTCGCCGCCGTACAGGAGGACAGGACGTATGATGCATTTATATATCTGTCCCTTAAGCTTCGGAGGCATTTTGCGGTCGCATACAAAGCCCGTTACCTCTCGCCATTTCGCCCAAGCTGCGCCTATACGTGCTTGGACATCGTCGTCCACGTTGCCAGACTCGTGCAGCACGGATCCAAGGTACCTGAACGTATCGGAGCTTGTGATCCGGTCCGAACCTATTCGGATGGTATTTGAATCCGTACTACCACAGGACATGTACTCAGTCTTAGCCACATTTAGTCTCAGACCGCCGTTTTCCAGCGTGTCCTTCCAAATGTTGACCCTCCGCTCAAGTTACATACATCATTAGCCATGGAGGCTGATCTTGGATGTATGCCGTAACTACATCGAGCACAACGTTAAACAAGAACGGGCTAAGAGCCGATCCTTGGTGAACGCCAACAGATATTGGAAAGACTTTGGATTCGCCAACCGCGGTCTGGACAGAGGACACGGAATCGCGATACATGTCTCTGATAATGTCAATATAGGCCTCGGGCACACCCTTGAAGCGAAGTGCCCACCAAATGGACTGCCGAGGAATACAGTCGAAGGCCTTCTGCAGGTCTAAAAAGGCCATATGCAGAGCTCTCCTTCTCTCTCTGTAAGCCTCAGACAAAGTCCGTAAGGCGAACACTGCGTCCATGGTGCTGTTACCCGCCCGAAAGCCATATTGACACTCAGAGACAGTGCACTCGCAACAGAGGCAGCGCAATTTTTGTAATATTTATCATTTGTCTTAATTCAAACAATATTTGCGTTCGATTTCTTTGGCGCTAAACACTAAGATGTTCCACATTCAATAAGTGCGCAGCTAAGTAAATTGCTGCGCACTTATTTCAGACTAGCTGTGCCCGCGACTTCGTTCGCGTGGATGACGAAACTTATCAATGAGTTTTTAGTGTAATACCTACAGTATTATATACCTACCAATAAATAAGCAATATCCCTAAAAACTAATATCTACATATACGAATAACACTAATCCTACCTAAGAGTACTAAAATAACCTACGTTACAGCCTGTCAAATATGCTACCTATATGCGACTACGCCTTATAAAAGTAAACCTTAGTACCTACCTACCTAAATAAATAAAAATTACAAAAAATAAAATACCTACCTACCTGCCTATATATACCTATTTCTGATGATAACTAATCTTAACTCAATAAATAAGCAAAATCCCTAAAAACTAATATCCATACGAATGACTAATCCTATTCACTGATGATTCCCCTACCAGAAAAAAAAAAAAAAAAAAAAAAAAAAAAAAACCTAACAGTATTATAAAATAATCTACGGTCACTTTCAAATATACTACATAAAATTCAAAATTAAAATCTATACCTACGACTTTTATAAAAATAAACCTAAATAAGTCTAAAGGGCGCTAGTGAACTCCACTGCGGGTGACGTAACCTACGACAAACTTATTTTTCGGTTGGTACAGTAGTCAAGTCTAGGGATCGAACCGCAAAATTAAGTTTGTTTTTTATTGTACATACTTTTTCTGGATAAAAAGTACCCAGTGTGGTGCCCAGGATATTAAAGAATAATTATACCAAGTTTTGTCGTAATCGAACCGGTCGTTTTTGCGTGATGCCTGAACAAACAGACAGACAAAAATTTTTTTAACCACATTTTTGGGTTCGGTGTCGATCTAGTAGTGTTACTAGACCTGAGAATTGAAATATTAGAATCCTCAATTTAGATTTTGTCAAAATGAAGATCACAATTTTTTAATAGGTAAACTTTTTTCTACATAATTATTGTTAGCTAATCAAATAATATTTTTTTTATATTGATATATTCAAGTTTTATTTTTTAAGTAGGTAATTACAGTATAATAAAAACTAACTCTAAACTAATTAAAACTAACTTAAAATGAACTAAAATATGGCGTCAAAAAACTCCTCCACATCGTTGTCGACTGGTAATGTGCCCAAAACACTGGCAGTATTGCCACGCAAATAAGCATTGCCATTAATGCTTATTTTCTGTCCAAAGTAAAAGCCAGCCCTTGGGTCACGCGAAGTGTCAACAAGGCGCTTCGAAAGATATTATTGGTCTAGTGGTTAGTGGCCCTGACTGCTATGCCAGAGGTTGTGGGTTCGATTCCCACCCAAGACAAATGTTTCTGTGATGAGCACGATCATTTGTTCTGTGTCTGGGTGTCATTTATCTATACTTATAATAAATCTGTAGAAGTGAAAATTCTGTACATTGAAAACATTAAAAAAAAATCCCGGGCAAGTGCGAGTCGGACTCGCGCACTGAGGGTTCCGTACCAACTTACCTATGAAAACAGTTCAATTCTCGAACCGCGTCTGGATTTTTTTTCAATTTTTTTTTCTTTCAGCTTACACATATACATACATATTTTCAGCTTTCAGACTTTTCCCTATATTAGTGCTATAATACCTTGCTTTGTGCCAAATTTCAAGGTTCTAGGTCAACGGGAAGTGCCCTATGAATTTTGATTCCTTTGACAGTGTCGAAATGTAAGTTTTTTTACATCATAAACGGGCGTATCTTTTTTTCCTGTCAACTTACAAGTTTGATTTTTGCACAGTTTCAAGGGACGGCGGAATATGGTTTTAATTTCAATTTGATACCTTCACGCTTTCTCGAGATAAAGGGTCTTGACAGACAGACAGTCAGACAGGCAGACAGACAGACGGACAACAAAGTGATCCTATAAGGGTTCCGTTTTTTCCTTTTGAGGTACGGAACCCTAATTAATGGCAATAAATTTTTTTTTGTTTGTCTGTCTGTTTGTTCAGGCATCACGCAAAAACTACCGGTTCGATTACAATAAAATTTGGTATAATTATTCTTTAATATCCTGGACACCAAACTGGGTACTTTTTTATCCCGGAAAAGTTAATACAATAAAAACAAACTTAATTTTGCGGTTCGATCCCTAGACCCGACTACTGTACCAACCAAAAAAATAAGTTTGTCGTAAGTTACGTCACCCGCAGTGGAGTTCACTAGCGCCCTTTAGACTTATTTAGGTTTATTTTTATAAAAGTCGTAGGTATAGACTTTATGTTTAAAGTTTATGTACCTAAGCTCCTATATTTGATAGTGTAGATACGTAGTGACCGTAGGTTATTTTATAATACTGTTAAGGTACGATACACGTTTTATTTTATGTATTCTTTACATTGCCAAGGTATTGTATAGGAAACCGAATTATACAGATTGCCGGTAGCATACGAGTAGGTACTTACCTACATACTAAGTTGTTGATGACAGACAGCTGTTTCGATTGCTGGTTAAACATATTGATATTGAAAAATACAATTAAGTATGTAGGTAATTTTAGTATTCATCTTGAGTATTTTTCGCTATTTCTCTTAGTTGCGGAAATAGCCATCCACGCCCACTTGAACAATTCACACGCATATTCACACTGTGCATTGTCGATAGGGTGACAAAGTTATACATATTATGTAAAGTGTAAAACGTACCTACATGTTTTTATTTAGTCACGCACACACTTGTATTTTTTTCAGGGATCGCTTTCGCTGTCACAGGTGAAAGACGATTTAAAAATAAAGAGTCGAACATTTTTTAAAAACAAACGGTTCGACAGCAAACCAAAGCAGGTCAAGTAGAGGCACCACTACAACACTACAAAGTTCAAAATTATTTGTATTTTCAGTGTCTTGTGAGCGGGTATAATTACTCCATGGTACCTTATGCATTAAATGTTGATACTATGCAGACATGTGTTTGATTACTTACGTACTTGCCTATTAAATAAACAATCGTATCCTATAATATGACATCATCTCTTTATCATTTGTTTAGTGAGCCTTCTTTGGAGGTAGGTGGAACAGAGAGTAAAGTCCCACGTACCTCCATTGAAAAGGGAGGATCCTCCGACCGGACGGGTGTTATGTCCGGTGGGCTACTGCCCGATAGATGATTTCGGGCTTTGTATCTATTCAAATCGCGCGGAGAACTTTGCTTGCGCGATGCAGGATTCTGTGACGTCATGTGTAGATGTCGATGATCGTAGTCGCTACATCACTCCCCTCCGGAGATCGGAGATCGATAGTCCTTGATGCTTCTTATGATGCGTGCCAGGCCAGCGGTAGGTTGCTTTGTGTGGGTTTGAACCCAATACCGCATAGTTCACAGTTAGGGCTTGCAATATCCGCTCATTTTAACTATCCGGATATTACGGATATTGACATTTTTACTATCCGGATAATGCGGATAATACGGATATTTTGACATTTCTTTATAAATAAAACTGTTAAGCATTTGTAACAGGTTCTAATCAGTCTCTTGAGCTAAATGAAAAAGTAATAAGAAACTATATCAATATTTTAAGTAACAATCTCATAAAAAATTATCCATTTATCAAAATTATTCATTATAACACCGATACTGCACAAATAACAATTTAATTATGTTCACAGTCCAAAGAATCTATAGGTGAGCAAGAGTAAGGGCCGCATGCGCAGAGCATGCTTGCCAACTTATAATTATAATTGTAGTAGATGGGAACATAATTGTGACTGATTTCGGCTACTTCATGTCTATATAACTTTTTTCGGATGCATATTTCAGCTTCGCCGTCATACAATAAAATGATGAGACGGTCAAGGTCGTTCGATTGATATAGCTTATAAAGTGCTACAAGGGTGGGGACGTTTTGAACATTGTTCTTTAATAGTATTTGTGTAGTATCGGTGTCACTAAACAAAAACAATTTAAATTAAAAAGGAGAAGGAGCTAATCCAGTGCGAAAGAGAGGCCATGGTAGAGCGTACGAATGACTCACTTCAGGCAGTCTACAAGTGGGGCGAAGCCAATTTGGTGGGATTCAACACCGCCAAAACACAAGCGTGTCTATTCACCGCTAAAAGGAGCTCGTTCACCTTGGCTCCTGCTTTCCGGAATGTATCCCTGGTATGCACCGTCCGTCTTCAGCTCTTAGGAGTTGAAATTCTCTCCTTCTCCGACCTCAACTTTGGGCGGTTCATTGAATCCAAGGCCAAGATAGCTGCTAGGAAACTCGGCGTTCTGGCAAAGGTACTTCACATCAGAACAGCTTCTAATGTTGTACAAAGCACAGGTCCGATCGTGTGTGGAGTACTGCAGCCACATATGGGTTGGAGCTGCGAAATGCCACCTAGCAGCTTTGGACTCAGTGGAAAGGCGTGCGCAGAGGCTAATTGGAGATCCAGATCTGGTTAAGACCAATTTACAAAGCCTTGAGCACAGGCGTAGGGTAGCCAGCCTTTCGGTTTTCTACAGGATGCATTTCGGAGAGTGTGGGCGGGAATTGCATGAACTGATTCCAACATCCCGTTTTTACCATCGGCGTTTCGCTTCGTCATTTATACCGCGGACATCGAGGGACTGGAACAATTTGCCTGCTGCGGTTTTCCCGTCCGATTATAATTTAGGTGTCTTCAAGGCTAGAGTGAATAGGCTCTTAATAAGCTAGTGCGCCTCACCATCAACGATTGCATCACTGCTTACCATCAGGTGGGATCGCAGTCAAGCACTAGTTTATAACAATTAAAAAAAAAATTGTTTACTCTGAAAAATTTTGTTCATAACCCTTTATAATAAAATATTAAGCAAAGAACAATCACGAAAAATTACATGTTCACTTTCTAAAATTATACAATTAACATCCATATAAGTACATATAGAAATAATTTGTATCTTTTTTAAACTAAAAACAATTCTAATGAAATACAAATGAGATCATATATGATTGCAATTTTGTGATAAATTCACATAATTGCAATCATATAAACCTATTTAACGTTTGAATCCCCAACCGGTCCTACCCAAGCAACACCAACTAGCTAAATAACTTTTATATAATAGCAATTCTGATGACTACAAGCTGTAAAAGATGTAGGGATAAGGTTTGTATAAGCGCTTATACAGGCGATATTCAAGCAATTTGGGCACAAAATACATCGCTTTAATCTGAATAACATTTTGTTAATAGCTGCATACCAGCTGGATATCTATACAGAAAGGTTGGTTAACTTCTGCATATAAGCTGATCGACCCTTTGTTCAGAATTTTAAACTCTATTAAGCAGATGAAAATATCAATCTCTGATATTCAGACAATATTCATATTTCAGATCTTTCTCGTTATTTTATAAAGAAGTTATGTAATTAAATGTACAAATTCAGCATTTTGTTTCTTATAATTCATTGTGATCATATATATTTTGCGACAAATTTCCAAGTGACAGTGATGGCATCGCTCTGGAAGAAATTATAAATATTGGTAAGTAATTTTTGGTAATATGTTTTGTTAACAATGCAATTATTAAAACGCATGCTACTTTACTGTGAGAATATATATAAGTTTATAGTAAAATTTTCGAGCGCCACAAGATAAAACCAGTTTAAAAAAATAAACAATTGACTTATGTAGTGTATAGACAAATAGACTTATGTTTTTAATCTGTCGTCTCGAGAAGCGCATGCGCGGGCCGCGGGGCGCGGGAGGGGTCTGGCGGACCAACCGCCGCGGAGAAAAGACGCGGGCGCTTGCTGCGAGCCGATATCTATATTTTAGTATAGTTTGGTGTTACTTGATACTAATATCAACTTCAGTCTTAGTGTACATTACATGTGGCGACGAGGCAAACTGTGAGTATTTTAAATAGATACTATATTTCATTACGATTTCGGAAAGCCATTGCAAAGAGTTCTGACAAAGGGCTACCCGAGCCGAGGCGCGGCTGAAGGTGAGGGTTGATAGTCGAAACAAGTTGCAATAACGGTTCCACACGTGAACTGAACAACTGTTTTAATACAGTTGCGGAAAATGAAGCAGTTTCATAAAATAATAAAAACACAATAAAGTCAATTCAAAATTGGCGCCATTTTCCTCAAGCATTCTGGGTAGGCAAAGGGAACTATGCCCATACAGCCAAGTTTTCAGTAGTTTTTTTTATTGATATTTATGAAATGAAAATTTCATTAAATTTGAATGAGATGAAATGAAATTTTGAATCAAATAATTAAATTTGATATTAAAACAAATTAGTAGCTTCGTTTTAGAAATATTTGCATGAATCACAAAAACTTCTATGATTTTTTTTTTATTTAAAACTTCGCGGTTGTTTTTTTTTTCTTTTTAATAGACATTATTTTGACAGTTGGGAAAGAGAACACGAGTTTTTGAGCAGCTGTATTAAAAAGATTTTTACATTTATAACAAAAGAAAAAGAAATGGATACTCAATTGGCCGTGATTTCTGTAGGTATTCTTATGTTCGCGGTTTAAGTATCTAGATTTCTATGGGTGTACACTAGGGGAGTGACATAGATCATATATTTGTCAACCATACTTACCTAATATACTTATTAAAATTAAATTTTGAAGAATTAAAATAAAAAGAACATTTAATGTTCCTCGAAAATCACCGTATAATGTGGCGAAAGGAACTAAGAAGCTACGAAGCATTAAATTGCGGATATCGATGAATACTTAGTGTACAACTTGCATTAAATTGCGGAGATTGACTGGTATAGCATTAAATTGCGGTCATACCTACAAGGCATTAAATTGCGGTCATACCTACAAGGCATTAAATTGCGGTCATACCTACAAGGCATTAAATTGCGGTCATACCTATAAGGCATTAAATTGCGGTCATACCTACATGGCATTAAATTGCGGTCATACCTACATAGCATTAAATTGCGGTCATACCTACATGGCATTAAATTGCGGTCATACCTACATGGCATTAAATTGCGGTCATACCTACATGGCATTAAATTGAAGTCATACCTACATGGCGTTAAATTGCGATAGCGTGTTAGAAATCTATAAATATGCAACATAGTTACTTACCTTGTCAACAGGTAGCTCAAATGGCACAGTACACCTTAGAGAAGTTCGAATGTGAAGGGGAAGTTGGTTCAGTCTCGGTCCGTTGGGAAAGATGGAAAAGAAGTCTAAACATTTACCTTGAGGCGGCAGGCATAGACACCGAGGCAAAGAAAAGAGCTAGTCTTTTACATTTCGGTGGCCCTGAGTTACAAGAAATCTTCTACAATATCCCAGGAGCTAATGTAACTGAAGGTGAACTTTTTAACATCGCGATCGAAAAATTAGACAACTACTTTGCACCTAAACAAAGCAAAGTGTATGAGCGACACCAAGGGCGTCGCCAAGGGGGGGCAGGGGGGGGCAGCTGCCCCCCCCTAGAGATCAAATGTAGCTAGCCGTAAAGCGACCAAAGTGCGAGCAATTGACTTCCTTAACTTTCAATAAATGCAGAAATTATACTTATGCTACTATATTTTAAACTGCAAGATCTTTTTCAAAAGAAATATTACATTTTTTTGATAGGTAAACTTTTTGAGGAGCTCGTGGCTAGATAATAACAGCCGCACAGTTCGATCTTCAAGGTTAAGCAACGCTTGCCTAGGTTGGTCTGTGGATGGGTGACCATCTTAACATAACGAGTTTCCTCCGTGCCTCGGAAAGCACGTTAAGCCGTTGGTCTCGGCTGTCATTTGTAGATCTTTGGCAGTCGTTACGGATAGTCAGAAGCCAGTAAATCTGACTCCAGTCTTGCCATGAAGTACCGTGTTACCCCAGTTAATGGGTTGTGGAGGTCTGATAGGCAGCCGCTCCTCGTAAAATACTGGTATTCAGCTAAATCCGGCTTGACTGGAAGCCGACCCCAATATAGTTGGGAAAAAGGCTAGGCAGATGATGATGATGATTTTAAACTGCAAGAAATTATAAAGGAAGCTACTATACTGTTGCGGAGAAAGTCGGACTGGAGTTGGACATACATCAATGCCGCGTATTACGGGAGAAACAACGTCATAGAAACAATCATTCAGCAGAAAGCCCTTCAGAATACTGCAAGAGATCTTTAGTGATACACGCTTGTCCTGGCGCGGGGAGAGTCGTACCAGGCGCCGGCCGAAACAACGACACGCGGGGTTGCGACAGTCGTAGGCAGGATCCAGCAAATGGGACATGGGACTCAAGGTGGCATTGCACAAGTCCGTGGCCATTTGCGTTCATGGCCCTCGGACCGCGCCACCACCGGGTTCAAAAAACGACGACGATGGAGTACCTGGGACGCGTCCTCGACAGCCGGTGGACTTTCGAGGAGCATTTTCGACGTCTGGCTCCCAAACTGGACAGGACTGGGTCTGCTCTGAAGCGGCTCCTGGCTAACCTAGGGGGTCCCCTGTCGGAAGGTCTACGCGAGTATCGTTCGATCCATGGCTCTTTACGGAGCGCTGGTTTAGGCGCCGTCGCTGGGTAAGCGACCGGCGGCCAAACTGAACGCTTGCCAAAGGGTCATGGCCATCCGAATCCGATCTCCCGCGAAGCGGCGAGCCTCCTTGCTGGCCTGCCACCGTGGGATCTGGAGGCAACAGTCCTTGCACGTATGCACGATTTGCGCGTGGAGATGCAACGCCGTGGCGAAACTCCACTGCCGCGACAAGTTGCGGTATGGCGGACAGAGTTCCGGCAAGATCTTGGGGTGGCATGGCGACTGCGACGGTCGCAACTCAGTGCTGGGCACGCCATCATTTAGTCTGCATCGGATCAAGGAGGAAAGGACGCCCGAGTGTCGCCACTGTGTTGACACGGTGGAGTACAGGGTAGAGGTGTGCCCCACTTGGGCGGAGTAACGCCGTGTCCCCATGGAGGCTATCGGTGGTGGCGACTTCTCGCGCCGGGCTCTGGTTCAGGCCATGGTCCGGAGCGAAGAGGGGTGGCGGGCGGTAGTCTCCTTCTGCGAAGCAGTAATGTTAGCGAAGGAAGCTGCCGACCGCGGGCTCGCGAGGGAACGACCCTCACGCCGCCACCGCCGAGATCCCGATCCAGGTTTCCGACCACCGTAGGCGCGGGCTTGCGGACGTCGAGCATTGGGTAGCTCGCCATCCGGCTGTCTGGTAATGACCCGGACCAAGCCCAGTCGTCAAAGGCGCGTTCTGTTCTACGCGCGCCTCAAGGAGATGTCAGCAAACTGTAGGGGCCAGGTAGGGCCGAAGCATCTGGGGAACACGGAAATTCCGAAAGGTGAGCCCGTGTCCTCCCACATTGATGGCAACGAAGGAACGGGGTGGGGTTTAGTCAATAAGAGTCCCGCTCCACCCAAAAGCGGGAGAAGTCATTCTGATGATTCCCCATATGAAAAAAAAATCGTCATCGAGTCAAAGACTTCCAAAGTGTAATGCTTCATGCTCTCGGCATTAATTTTTTTATCCTCCATAATATTGCCCCATTGCCCCCCCCTTTGTCATAAGCTGGCGACGCCCTTGAGCGACACCTGTTTCGTCTTCTTAAACAGGAACAAGATGAGAAGTTCGAAAAATTTCTTATCAGACTTCGACTGCAGGCTAAGAAATGTCAGTTTGGTGAAAAAGAAGACGAGCATCTAATAGACCAAATAACGGAAAAGGGTAAGACAGAAGAACTCCGAAAGAAGATATTGAAAACAGGGGACAAGATCACGTTGGACGAAATAGTTGCAGAAGCGAATGCGCTGGAAGCCATAGATCGTCAATTAGGAAATTTTGGTATGAAACCTGTGGAAAGTCAAGCAATCAACAGAGTAGGTACAGACACATGGAAGGAGAAGCAAAAAAATAAAAGATTGGAATGCAGCAGATGTGGAAGTTCCAGACATTTGGCCCGTGACAACAACTGCCCTGCGAAAGGAAAGGCTTGCCTTAAATGTGGCATTTTAGGACACTTCAGGAATCAATGTCGGACAAAACAAACTCAAAAGAGGAAAATGGAAGGAGAAGAATCATCGAACAGTCAAGGAATAAAGAAGAAAAACAGGACAACAAATAATATCGAAGAAACTGCAAACATTAGCATGGATGAAAGAAAAGTCGACTACATTTTCAATATAGAGAACGACGCAAGGGTCACATGTAACATAGGTGGAACCAACGTAGAGATGTTGATAGATTCGGGCTGCAAGCACAATCTTATAACGGACCAAACCTGGGAAAGAATGAAGCGAGATAACGCTCAAGTTACCAATCAAGATCCGAATCCTGACAAAACGTTCGTAGCTTACGGGAGTGAAACACCGTTGAAGCTGTTGGGATCATTCAAAGCTACGATAAAACTTGCCGGTACATCACAGGACATCACAACATTCTATGTGATCCAAAACGGTACGCGTGACCTATTGGGACGTGTGACGGCAACCTCATTGGGAGTACTTCGGATCAATTTGGTTAACCAGGTGGAAACTGAGGCGTTTCCAAAATTTAAAGACGTTTTAGTTACTATTCCGATTGATGATTCAGTGAAGCCCGTTGCTCAGCCGTATCGGAGGATTCCCATCCCTCTCGAAGAAAAAGTAGAGAGAAAACTGGAAGAATTACTGAAAAGGGACATTATAGAAGTCGTGAAAGGTCCGTCTAACTGGATCTCGCCAATAGTCCCTGTGCTAAAAGACGGAGGGGATATTCGATTATGTGTTGATATGCGCCGAGCAAATGCGGCTATACAACGTGAAAACCACCCACTGCCAATGATGGAAGAACTGTTGCCAAAAGTTCGAGAAGCCAAAATCTTTAGTAAGCTAGACATACGAGATGCGTTCCATCATATTGAACTTCATCCTGACTCAAGGCATATAACGACCTTCATTACCAGCAAAGGATTATATCGATACAAACGGATGATGTTTGGTATCTCGTGTGCGCCAGAGATTTTCCAAAAAACACTGGAACGAATCCTTTTAGGTTGCGAAGGAGTCATCAACTTCATAGATGACATTTTGACGTTTGGGAAAGACATAGAAGAACACGACTTAAGGCTTAAAAAAGTTATGGCAGTGTTAGAGGAAAATAACGTGATGTTGAGGAAAGAAAAATGCATTTTTGGAATAAGGAAGGTCCACTTCTTAGGGCATGAACTGTCAGAACATGGAGTTAAACCACTAGACAAGTATATCCTGGCTATAAAGGGATTCAGAGCCCCGACAAATATCGCTGAACTACAGAGTTTTATGGGCTTAGTGAATTACGTGGGAAAATGGATTCCCCATTTAGCAACGGTAACAGAACCCCTCAAGCAACTGTTACGTAAAAGAACGGGAAGAAACACGGACATTCAAGATGAGTGGAGAGAAGATCAAAAGAACGCATTTAACGATCTGAAGGCGGCACTTATGAAAGTACCGAATTTAGGTTACTACAATCCTCATGATAAGACTGTGGTGATTGCAGATGCAAGCCCAGTGGGTCTTGGTGCAGTGCTGGTACAAATCAACAAGAATGGGCCGAGAATAATTGCATTTGGTAATAAAACCCTCAGCAGTTGTGAGCGTTGTTACTGCCAAACAGAGAAAGAGGCCTTAGCGCTGGTTTGGGCAGTCGAACATTTCAACATGTTCCTTTATGGCAAGGTTTTCGATCTAGTAACGGATCATAAGCCCTTGGAGGTGATATTCGGCCCCAAAGCAAAACCATGCGCTCGCATTGAAAGGTGGGTGTTAAGGCTGCAATCCTACAATTTCAAGGTGAAATACAGCCCGGGGAAGACCAATATAGCCGATCCACTATCGAGACTCTGTGAAGTGGCAATAAACCCGACGGCTTTATTTGAAGACCATGTTCATGCGGTTACCGAATCTGCACGACCCGTAGCCATCCCATTACAAGAAATCACTGAGAGTTCCCTTGGAGATGCAGAGATACAGAAGGTTAGAGAAGGCCTTTACAATGGAAATTGGGATGAAACAGTCAAAGCCTATAAACTTTTCCACAATGAATTATGCTTTCATGGCGATATTCTCCTCAGGGGGACAAAAATTGTAATTCCAACAAAATTACGCCAAAGAGTTCTGGAAGCTGCGCACGAAGGTCACCCAGGGATAGTAGCGATGAAGGGCAGATTGAGAACCAAGGTATGGTGGCCTAAGTGCGACAGAGATGCTGAGAACATATGCAAAGCCTGTAAAGGATGCATCCTGGTCTCTGCTCCCAGCGCCCCAAACCCATTAAAAAGAAGAGATTTACCTTCCGAACCATGGGTTGACATAGCAATTGATCTCATGGGCCCCTTACCTAGTGGAGATTATATCCTAGTAGTTGTCGATTATTACACTAGATATAAAGAGGTGAAAACATGCAGAACCATAACAAGCTCCGAAATAATTGAAATGCTTAAAGACATTTTTAGTAGACTTGGCAATCCGGTCTCGCTTACATCAGACAACGGGAGACAATTTTCCAGCGAAGACTTTAAGAGTTTCTGTGCAGAGAGAAACATACGACTTTATAATACCATTCCCTACTGGCCGCAACAAAACGGAGAAGTAGAGCGCCAGAATAGAGACATCCTCAAACGCCTCAAGATTTCTCAGGTAGAGAAAAAGAACTGGAAGGAGGCTCTTCGTCAGTATATGGTGATGTACAATAGTACACCTCATACAGTTACAGGAAAAACACCTGCAGAACTATTCTTTAGACGACAATTTCGAGACAAGTTGCCTATGATTCAGGACATGACCCATCTCTCAGAGGATCTTGAAATGAGGGATAGAGATAAGGAATTAAAGGAAAAAGGGAAGGAATATGCGGATAGGAAGAGGAGAGCTACTAGTTGTGAATTTGAAGTTGGAGATAAAGTATACGTCAAGAACATGACTAAACAAAACAAGCTGAGCCTAAACTATGAACCCGAAACACATACCGTCGAAGCGAACAAAGGAGGGGACGTAAGTCTTCGAAACGATGAAACTGGTCAGCGAATCAGACGGAACGTCGTGCACCTAAAACGAGTGGAAGGACAATGGAAGGTGCTAGATGATGAGAATAATGTTAGTGATGCTCAAACAAACGGTAAAAATGATGAAAATGAATCACAACTCGAGTGAATAGGTGATGGTCAATAATGACAAAATAATTGATGATTGCTGGTTAAACATAATTTGAATAAGAACTTGCTCATTGTACTTGATTTACTTTTGACAAAAAAAATGTTCATTTATTAAATTACTATATATAGTTTGGTAATTATAAATGTATTTAATTTGTACGCTAACCTGATCACAGTCCTTTAACTGAATATTTTTATTAAGTATATTTATTAATAAAAAACAACAATAAGGGAGGGATGTAGTGTATAGACAAATAGACTTATGTTTTTAATCTGTCGTCTCGAGAAGCGCATGCGCGGGCCGCGGGGCGCGGGAGGGGTCTGGCGGACCAACCGCCGCGGAGAAAAGACGCGGGCGCTTGCTGCGAGCCGATATCTATATTTTAGTATAGTTTGGTGTTACTTGTTACTAATATCAACTTCAGTCTTAGTGTACATTACAACTTATATTAACCCTTTTCGACGAATAACATATTTTATTCAATTGCTACCAATTAAAGTGGTAGAAAACAGACAGGTAGGTATTTCAATACTACCCAAATGTTTTTTTAATAAAAACATATATTTATTATTTGTATTATCATCGCTTAGTTAAAGAAAAGAGAGGTTATGTTGGGATAAATAATGGCGACGATGTTGATTTTGAATATAAGCTGTTCACGCAGAAGATTTGTTATACATTTCTACGTAACAGGTCACTTGTAACTGTCTTATCCACATATTTTTTGGTTAACAGTACGTTTTATGTCGCAGTTCTGATAAACGGTTCTAAAGCTGCCCGTCTCAGTACTCATATTCAGATCATTAGGGTTCTATAATCATATCTTTTCATCCATTGAGTTTCTTAAAATTGCAATTAGTTTTTAATTTCTTTCTTAGCGAAAATTACCTTTGTTCAGTAAAAATATATTCAGTGTTTCTTTGTTTTTAGAAAAATGTTCAGCTGCCGACTGTGCCTGCCTCCTGGGAAACTAGGCGAAAGTTGTGCTGGCCCAAAAGGAATGGAGATGTACTTTCAAAAAATGCTAATGTTGTCCCCCAACGAGACAGGGGGACAACTGACTGCATCTTGAAGCGATCAAACTTTCTTTCATATGAAGACGCCGAAGCTGAATTAAATAGAATGTTAGATCGAACAGATACCGAAGATACTGATGTTGAATCAAGACAGCAAGTAATCAGATCAATTTCGCAAAATCCAGAAAATCTATAATTAATAACACCCAATAAATCTTTTACAGCCGCTTGGGATGTATTTTTATTCACTGCCCAATCTCTGAGGTTCACTTTACATGTTAAAGTGGAAAGTTTTTTTTTTTATTTCCCTATTATAACCCTAACGTGTGATATATTGTTGGATAGGAATTTAAAAATGAATAGGGGTTTACTAAATATTTTTTTGATAATATCAATAATTTCGGAAATAATCGCTCTAAAAGTAAAAAACAATGTCCCCCTCCCCCTCTAACTTTTGAACCATAAGACCGTTTCCACATTATCCGATCCGATATCGGTATCGGACTCCGATACGATATCGGAGTAAGTAAAATGTATGAAATGCGTTGCACCGATATCCGATATCGGGTCGGACAATATGAAAGACAGGTACATATCTCATACATTTACCTTACCCCGATATCGTATCGGAGTCCGATACCGATATCGGATCGGAAAATGTGAAAACGGTCTAAGTTATATGAAAAAAATCTGGACTATTTTCCAGATTTTTTCCATAGCTTTATAAAGACTGTAGAAAAATTATTTTGAACTTAATGGGACGAAAAGTTTTTGAAAAGTATGGGACACTTATTGTGACGGACGGGAAACTACGGAACCCTACACTGAGCGTGGCCCGACACGCTCTTGGCCAGTTTTTTACACTTTTCACTTAGACATCTTGTCATTAATTATAAAATAAGTTTGACGTTCTTGCATAAAAGCTTTGTATTTCTTTAATAACCAGTTATTAGATCCATTAACATCTATTTTTCATATAATTTACCACTTTGAGCTACACAAAAAAGAATTAGTGCGCTTCTCTCGCTATAAGATTGTCATAAGATCGTAGTCATCTTCATTTATGCAGTAGTTAGCTTCTTAAACGCTAAAAGAGTAATCAATATCCATATTCTGAATAAATGAGTAAGACTTGACGGGTTGTGCAGCTTAAAGAAACCAAACAATAAACTATTCAGAATCAAGCTGTATAATTGAAATATTTGTCAAAGTTGTACAGCACAAAGCTGAATTTTCCGCTGTTATGTAGCTACTAGCTGTCTAAGTCACTTTTATTTGAATATCTTTAACATAACACTAGCAAATATCATTAGTATTAAGATTAAAAAAAGAATACCAATTTTATGCTGAACTTATCAAGCTTTCAGTGTAATTAAAGTTTAAATACTGTATTATTCAAGATAAAGCTATCACGTCAGCTTTTTTAAAGATGTAATGAAACTATAAACTGCCAATTGGTGCTTAACTTTGCTATTATCTGGCTTACGTGTTGCTTGGGTATGAGACCGCGCTGTTATTGTTTTACTATTGTGTCTCGTTTCGCGGGTATCTGAGTAACTACAAATAATAACATCACTTTTTTATAAAATCAACTCAGTTATTAGGTAGGCAACAATAGTACAAATCAAATTTATAATACAACAATTGGCAGTAGCGGTAGTCTGCCAGGCAAACGCGTGTGCATCTCGGCGACGGGCGGCGCGGATGTTGCGGGGAAGGACAGCGGGCGCGGCGTAAACTTGTAACACTTTTTGGGGGAACAACAAATATCCGTAAAATCCGGATAGTAAGTCCAGTAAAATCCGGATTTGAAAATCGGCGGATATCCGGATAATACGGATATCCGGATATCCGGATTGCAAGCCCTATTCACAGTGAGGTGCTGTCTGAACTTTGTGCTGCGGTAATGCCCCAGTGAATCGGGGTGGTGTCGTCCCAGTGAGTCGGGACGATGTTGCAAGCTAAGTGAGTCGGAACCGGTATCCGCATAGTTCTCGGTGAGTCGGAACTGTCTGCGATGATGCCCCAGTGAGTCGGGGTGATGATGTCCCAGTGATTTGGGATGATGATGCCCCCGTGAGTCGGGATGATGCTGCAGGCTCCAGTGGGTCGGAGTTATGCAGCTGGCTCCAGTGGGTCGGAGTTATGCATCTGGCTCCAGTGAGTCGGAGCCGGACTGTGCGACGTAGGGCTTGATTGCTGGCGTCGACCAGGAGAGGTTCTTCATAGCTCTTTATGTGACTGACCGAAGGTGCAGTGTGCCAAGGTCGATGATGAGGCTGAAGGTGATGACCAGGTATGACCAGGTGGGCATGCTGGTGGTCGTGATACCCTCAGTGCCGTGCCGGCTGCGTGGCTCGCTGCTCGAAAGCTTGAGGAAGTGATGATGACGTCACGCCGTGGTTGCTGCACGAAGGCTGCGCTGACGTTCATGGTCGAGGGTCAACAGTTTGGAGGTAGGTGGAACAGAGAGTAAAGTCCCACGTACCTCCATTGAAAACGGAGGATCCTCCGACCGGAGGGGTGTTATGTCCGGTGGGCTACTGCCCGATAGATGATTTCGGACTGTTGTATCTATTCAAATCGCGCGGAGAACTTTGCTTGCGCGATGCAGGATTCTGTGACGTCATGTGTAGATGTCGATGATCGTAGTCGCTACAATTCTATACCCACACACGTATGTCGTATCTTATCTATTTATCCCAAAAACTGTATCATGAATCAATGTTTGAAAAAAAGATGCACACGAAAAAAAGCACGTTTTAAATACTAGTCGGTATGATTCGGTCCAGTCCATGTTAAAAATAGCGCGAATACATTTTTTTGTGCTATCGGTATTCTAGACATCTCAGAGGAATTCTCCCAAGCGATGATACCATATCGAATAATTTATTTATTTAGTACATGGAGGGAACAGAAAACTTCGCTTTGTTTTATTATCAATGTTGATTTGATCCAGTTTATTTGTTAAACAGTTCTATCTATCTAAAAAAAGTTAAACTCGAGCACCTTTTTAACTGAGTTCACGTTAATTCTGAATGGATCCAAATCATATTCCTTGCATATGTTTTTAAAATTACTGCTTGCACGCACGATACAACGGTTCCGCATATAATTTGTAGACGTGGGAGGAACACGTATCTTCTTCTGCCTGGCTTTAATCCCGGCCGTTGCCAGGGTCCGCCTTCCTGCTAAGTTTACTCCACTTTGCCGATCTTCAATATCCTTCCCAGTAAGGCCATTGGCTCTCATGTCGGACTTGACGACGTCCAGCCAGCGCTTGCGAGGGCGACCACGGGGCCTGGCCCCAAGGATAGCCATATCCATGCATCTCCGGCCGACGTACTCCCGCGCATGATGTGGCCATACCATCGCTGACGACACTCTTGCAGTTTTTCCCCCACGTCACGGACACCAAGACTACCTCGGATGAATGAGCTGCGTATTCGATCGGAGCGCGTTACGCCACTCATCCACCTCAGCATCTTCATCTCCGTGACGCGAAGCTCCTGGGTGTGTCTGTTTAGTGCTGGCCAACATTCGCCGCCGTACAGGAGGACAGGACGTATGATGCATTTATATATCTGCCTAAGGGGCATTTTACGGTCACATAAAACGCCCGTACCTCGCGCCATTTTGCCCAAGCCGCGCCTATACGTGCTTGGACATCGTCATCCACGTTGCCAGATTCGTGCAGCACGGATCCAAGGTACCGGAACTTATCGGTCTTTGTAACCAAATCCGAACCTATTCGGATAGTGTTTAAATCCGTGCTGCCACAGGACATGTACTCGGTCTTCGTCACATTTAGCCTTGACCGCTGTTTTCCAGCGTGTCCTTCCAAATGTTGACCTTGCGCTCCAGATTGGCTTTGTTCTGGTTAACGAGGGCGATGTCATCGGCATACATCATTAGCCATGGAGGCTGATCTTGGATGTTTGCCGTAACTACATCCAGCACAACGTTAAACAAGAACGGGCTAAGAGCCGAACCTTGGTGAACGCCAACAGATATTGGAAAGGCACTGGATTCGCCAACCGCGGTCCGGACAGAGGACACGGAATCGCGGTACATATCTCTGATAATGTCAATATAGGCCTCGGAAACACCCTTGAAGCGAAGTGCCCACAAGATGGCCCGCCGAGGTATACAGTCGAAGGCCTTCTGCAGGTCTAAAAAGGCCATATGCAGAGCTCTCCTTCTCTCTCTGTAAGCCTCAGACAGAGTCAGAGAGGTGAACACTGCGTCCATGGTGCTGTTACCCGCCCGGAAGCCGTATTGACACTCAGAGACAGTGCACTCGCTACGGAGCCTTGTGTCAATGATGCGCTCGAAAAGCTTCATGGTGTGGCACATGATCTTGATACCGCGGTAGTTACTACAATCCTGAACGCTACCGTTCAGGCATTTCCTTGGTGATCAGGATGCGGTTGAAAAGATCTGTCAGAAGGTCCACACCATGTGGGCCCATAGCTTTCCACGCCTCTATTGGCACATTGTCAGGCCCGACCGCTTTCCGGTTTTTCATGTGGCGAAGAGCAATGCTAGGGAGTGGGAGGAACACGTATAGGTGGATTAAAACGAAATGATTTGTTTAGGACAAAAGCTCAGGGCTATCAATGTTATTATTGACATACCTACTTCCCGAAACACCCATATCCGATGTATTTTACCGCCACGCGCCTTGATTGTGACGTGCTGAAAGAACGCACATGAACTGGAGGAAGACAGGTGGATTTTAGTCAGTCTGACAAACTCTCTCTCTCTCCATCCAGAGTGGGAGAAGGCATTTAATGTTTTACCTACCTCCAGATTTGAAGAAACGATATTTTTTTTAAAAGAGTAACCTGCATGAAGTTTCTTGCTTCTGATCCATAGGAAAAGACCAATTGGAACCATGCACCAGCTTCTGATGTTTTACAAGTGCCCATAGAGGCCTATCTATACTAATATTATAAAGAGGAAAGATTTGTACCTATTTTTGTATGTTTGTAATGAATAGGCTCAAAAAGTACTGGGCCGATTTAAAAAATTCTTTCACCAATAGAATGCTACATTATTCCAATTTGACATAGGCTACATTTCATTTTGAAAAAAAAATAGGGATCCTTGGTAAAATCACTACCTAATCTCACTAAAAAAAGTGTTTTATATCCAAATTTCCAAAATTAAATAATTGTCTACCCCGTGCGAAGCCGGGACGAGCTGCTAGTGTGAAAGATAAAGTTCGAGTTTTATCGTATCGATACAGTAAGATTTTGTATGTAGATTGTTTTTGTTTTTCATTCACGCGCTACCCTCCCACCGTCTTCTACCCGCTATCATCTACCCGATCGCGCGTTAGCAGCGCTACAGTCGCCGATGCAGTAGCGCGTTTCAAATGCGACTGTAGCGCGTTTTCGAAACGCTCGTCAGCCGCGCTTCAAAAAGTCGCCGTGGGCGGGGGCCCTAAGAGATCAAATAATTAAAAGCCGTCTTTATATTAATTCACCAAGTTTGTAATCGCTACAAAAATGTAAAGGAGGTAGACGGGTCGTGCACGCGGCGGCGCAGCGCTCGAGGGCCCCGACACGGGCTGCACGCGCGCCTCGGGCGGCGGCGCGCGGCGCGCGGGCGCGGGCGGCGCTCGCCGCTCGGTCGTGGGCGCGAGCCGCACGGCTGCGGGCGCGCGCTCCGCGGGGGACGGCGGCGCGGGGCTGCTGGCCGCGGGGCTGCTCTCGGCCGGCTTGGGGCTGGTGGGCACCATCGCATCCTCGCCGCCGTACTCGGCAGCGTTGTCGCCGTACTCGCCCGCCTTCAATGACACGCGTGAAGTTCGCTCGGGTCCACCCTAGAAACAGCCGGTGGCGGCACTGCGGCGCGGGCGCCCGAGACGGGCCGCCTCGAGCGGACGCGCAGCTCGTCGCTTACCTTGAAGTCGGCGCGGTTGGGCTCGAACTCGAAGGCGGCGCGCGGCGAGCTCGGCGGCGGCGACTGCGGCGGCGGCGGCAGCAGCGTGCTGCGCGTCGGCGGCGCCACGCTCGACAGCCGCACCGGCGTTGGCACTACCGCAAACCAAACATTTTGCTTCAATGCATTCTAGCCACTTAATTTAGGTCAAACCAGTCGTGGTAATTGGGTGCAAACACGTAGGTAGACGCAAACTTAATTGCGGCTCGGAACAAAAGGCGCTTAACTGTGCAATACCAAATTCAGTAAACAATCGATCGGCCTAATTGCTATACAAAACCGTATTTTCATACCTTGAATAAAATCTTAAAATTACCAATAGAAAGAAAATTAATTCTAAGTATATAAGCGATTACTGGATTGTGTATCAGTAAGAGTGGGCAGCATAGAGGTGGCTGCGGGGGGCTCCGGGGGTGCCTCAGTGTCTGCGCTGCTCTCGGCGCGCTCGCTGCCCTCGGTGCGCTCGGGGACCTCGGCGCTGTCCGTGCTTTCGGCAGTGACCGCGGAGGTTTCTGGGTATGAGAGTTGCGGCGTCGTGCTGTCCGAGGCGTCCGCTTCCAGCAGGCGATGCTCGCTGCACAGCTGCCCGCAGTCGCCTCCGCTGCGACATAAATATTTCGCTCACACACAATCAATACCTTTTTGCCTATAATTATATCACCACTATGTAGGTACCTACGATCGCTGGGTACTAGAATTTACTGAAGATCAAAATAAAAGCAAAGTTTACCGCCCACAAGCGCGTAATGTGTGCGCGCAATGTAAGAACTTGCGCCAACGCGGGATGCTCTGCGCCACATGCGCGTCGCCGCACGTCTCGTCCGCGCCCGCGGCCGCGCCCGCCGCGCGCGCCGAGCGGCTCAGCACGCCGCACAGCTTGCCCTCGCACACCACGCCGGCGCCCCAGTCGCTCTACAGACACACACGAGTCACGAGAGGCCGGCTCTGAGGGCTATCGTCTGTTTATTAAACCCTGAGACTAAAATGACATTTCAACACAAAAGAATTGGCGTCATTCCTATAGTAAATTTGACATTTCTTGTGTCAATTTAGTCTCAGGGTATAAAAAACAGACGATAGGGTCTCGCGGCCGCACACCCACCGAGCACAGTGTCGGCCCCACGACGCACAGCGCCGTGTCGCGCAGCCCCGGCCAGCCCGGCGAGCGCGCGGCGCACGCGTCGCCCTGCGCCAGCGCCGCGTCCACGATGCGCAGGCGCGGCGTGCGGCCGCCGCCCAGCGCGCGCACCACGTGGCACTGCGCGCCGGCCGCGCACTCGCTCGGCTGCGTGGCCATGAGGATGGGCCGCGAGTGCGCGCCGCCGCCGAAGGGCGCCTCCAGCTCCAGCACGGCCAGGTCCACGGCGGCGCCGGCCCAGGGCGCGGCGCGCTCGGCGGCGCCGGCGCCGGCCGCCAGCGCCACGCGCGCCACGCGCCGCGCCGCGCCCGTGCCCGGCGCCAGCGCCCACAGGTCGCGCGCCTCGCCGCCGCCGGCGCACCACGCCGACGTCAGCGCCGTGCGCAACGACACCAGCGAGCCGCCGCAGCGCCGCCCGTGAGCGTGCTCCACCACGATCTGCGCACCCATCACGTACATTCACGCTTCCGTTATCCACAGCATCACTAATGAAACAATTTCAACTGCGCCCCGTCTGCGGGTGTAACGCTTACCATGAAAGGCGCAGTGTCGCTCTCCTCTTCTTGCTCGGACTCGCGCGATTCTCCCACCGCCGGCGCTTTTTCTACACTTTCCGCATTGCTCACTAGCATACAAAAAAACTTACTTGGAATAGGTAGGTAGGTATTAATATATGTTTGAACTAAAAAATGGGCAGATATTCGGTTCAACTGAAGCTAGCGTTTTGCAGACCTTGGTACAATACTATACACTAAGGTGTCACGTCACCCTACTGGCAAGCATCGTACGATTTCACGATTCTCGTCGTCCGATTGAAACGGTCGTAATAATTCGACAAGTCAATGGCCCCAGTAGAACACTACGCGGTGGGTAACACATCGCGTAGTGTTCAGGGACGACCTCGGCTCGTCTTCAGTGGCTGAAAATCGGGGTCGCAATCTCGGTGGCCGGGCGTGAGTAAGTCTGTTTTCTAGCGCATGCGGCTGCCTCCTTTGCTAGCATTATTGCTTCGTAGAAGGAAGTGACCGCTTCTACTCCGGGCGATAAAATAAAGAATAAACTTGTGAGGAGCGTGCGAGGCGTGCGGGACTACTCACCGGCCGCGGCCGCCAGCAGCAGGGCCGCCCACAGCGCGCTCCTCATGGCATCACCTGCCTGCAGCGCGTGCTATCTAAATTATTTGCTATTACAAACACGTGTCGCACATACTATGCCAAATAACCAGAACAATCGTATTGTGGCAAAAACTCTAAAATTATTTATGTCAATAGCAATCAAACTTTTGACATTTTCCATCGCCTAAAGAAGTAATGTCTTCGTAAATAGCGAAGATTTTGAAAAAGAGTTTGTACAAGCTTTATTTTTCTTAGATTGGTAAACTAGAAAGCGCCAGTCTTTGCCTGTGCATGTCTCCTCCTGGCCAACTGATTATGCGTTATAGTAGGTATAAAGAATATTGAATTAAGTGACTGAATTAAACTCGTGCCGAGAATAAGAATATAATAATAATAAGGATGGCACGTTACGGCGCGGCGGCGGGCGGGGAGGTGCCGGCCGGCACAGGGCCAGCACTCCGCGGCACCACGGTAATTTGATCTATACAGTAGTCCAGCTCCAAACAAACGGACGCGACACACACGCGAGCTATACAGGCTATACTACGCGCCTTGATCTCGGCCGGTGCTCGGCATTTAGACAGTCGTGACTGTTCCGTAGCGACGAACCGACCGGTGTGTTGTTTTTAGGGTTCCGTACCTCAAAAGGAAAAACGGAACCCTTATAGGATCACTTTGTTGTCCGTCTGTCTCTCTGTCAAGGCCCTTTATCTCAGGAACGCGTGAAGGTATCAAGTTGAAATTAAAACTGTATACTCAAGTCCGCGGTCCCTTGAAACTGTGCAAACATCAAACTTGTAAGTTGACGGGTAAAAAAGATACGCCCGTTTATGTTGCAAAATACGTACATTTCGACAATGTCAAAGGAATCAAAATTCATAGGGTACTTCCCGTTGACCTAGAATCTTGAAATTTGGCACGAAGCAAGGTATTATAGCACTTATATGGGAAAGTCTGAAAACTGAAAATTTGTTACGTCACAAGAATTTTTTTTTTGAAAAATCATCAAGATTCGATTCGAGAATTGAATTTTTTCATAGGTAAGTTGGTACGGAACCCTCAGTGCGCGAGTCCGACTCGCACTTGCCCGGTTTTTTAACAATAACCGCGCGATTTTTTAATTACCTACCTTAAATTATTATTTAATTTATTGGTAGTGTTTTTAAAATAAAATTAATTTGAAATTAGAATTCTTAGCCAAACAACAGTTATTTGTTATACAAGAGTGCAAAGTTGCTTTTTAACCGCGTGTTCAATTTTGATGACCGAGCAAGCGAAGGATTCTAAAATTGAAGAGCGCTGCGAGTGATTCAAAATTAGAATCCTGAGCGTTAGCGAGGGAATCAAAAGAGCACGAGGTGAAAAATCTTTGCGCTCGAGTGCAACACGTAACTTTTCATTCCACCTCAGCGAGGAAATGAATAAATGCAAAAAAAAAACGTTTTCTGAGAAAGTTTTGGCTCATTTTGCTAGTCGCCACGTGTTGAACATATCGTACTGTTTTAAATACTTCTCGCGTGATTGTTGAGGGAGAAAGCTCATTTGCGCATTATTAACAGTTTCAGTCAATTCTGTTAGGGTCTAGAATCACTCGTTTTAGTTTTTTCACTTGTTTTCAAGTTTCTTGTTTTTAATATAAGGTTTAACAATGACGTGAAAAAATGCCGCGTAAAGAACCGCGTACAAAGCAAATTGAAAAAAGAACACCAAGAAGGTTCCGAGTCTGAGTTTTTAACAAATTAAAAAAAGTTGTATGATATATTCGGCACCATAGAGGTGCAGCAGTAAATAGGTTTAATGTTTTTTTAATTCACAAACTTAGTGCACACGATGTTCTAAATTCAATTTACTTTATCCTATAGAGAATAAAAACGGCTTTTCCACTGAGATATTGAAGATAAAAATACTCTTTCCGAGATGGTGGGATGAAAAAATTATTTTGATTGAAATGGCCCGTACTGCAGAACGGCAATTTCACTGGGAAAAACCTAATATATAGCCTATACTATTTGTCATGATCCTGGCTAGGTATTGCATACAACAAGTTTATTTCCAATCTGGCGGGTAGTTCCTGAGATTAACGTTTGAATCCCCAACCGGTCCAATGAGACCGCGCTGTTATTGTTTTACTATTGTGTCTCGTTTCGCGGGTATCTGAGTAATTAACACGTTTAAACAAACTCAAAAACTGTCGCTTTATGATATTACAGTTTATATTAAACAAATTAACAAAAAAAAAAGTCTTTTTAGGGTTCCGTACCTCGAAAGGAATAAACGGAACCCTTATAGGATCATTTTCATCACTTTGTTGTCCGTCTGTCTGTATGTCAAGACCCTTTATCTCGAAAACGCGTGAAGGTATCATGTTGAAATTTAAACTATATACTCAAATCCGCGGTCCCTTCAAACTGTGCAAAAACCTACTTTGTGAATTGACGGTAAAAAAAGATACGCCTGTTTATGGTGAAAAAAACGTACATTTAGAGCCTCGTTGCTGGCCTACCACCGTGGGATCTGGAGCCAACAGTCCTTGCACGCATGCAGGATTTGCGTGTGGAGATTCAACACCGGGGCGAAACTCCGCTGCCGCGACAAGTCGCGGCATGGCGGACAGAGTTCCGGCGGGATCTCAGCGTGGCATGGCGACTGCGACTGTCGCAACCCAGTGCTGGGCACCCCGTCATTGCGACGGTAAGTTCCCTCTTTGAGGAATGGTTGGAAAGAGGTCACGGCGTCCTCTCGTTCCGTATGACGCAGGTCCTCACCGGACACGGTAAGTTCTGGAGGTTCCTGCATTGGATCAAGCAGGAAAGGACGCCCGGGTGTCGCCACTGTGTGGACCGCCCGGAGGACACGGTGAAGCACACGGTAGAAGTGTGCCCCGCTTGGGCGGAGCACCGCCGTGTCCTTGTGGAGGCTATCGGCGGCGGCCATGCCAGAGCGAAAAGGGGTGGCGGGCGGTTGCCTCTTTCTGCGAAGCAATAATGCTAGCGAAGGATGCTGCCGACCGCGTGCGCGTGAGGAACACTGTAATTTCGAAAGGGAAGTCCATGTCCCCCAGATCGAAGGCAACGAAGGAACGGGCCACTCCGTTTAAGGTTTAGTCAGTAATAGCCTGACACGCCCTCCCGCTCCTCCAAAGAGCGGGAGAAGTCATTCTGATGATTCCCCTTCTAAAAAAAATATACCTAGGTATAAAAGCGAATTTTCATGATTGCGTTATCATACGAGCAGAAAATAGTAGATTGTATCAAATGGGAGCAAAATAATATTTTTACGCACAGCGATTCTTTAGTAGAATCCTGAACGTAGCGAGGGATTCAAAGTACGTCGCCCGAGCCAAAAATATATTTGCGCCCGAGTGATATAGTTACTCTACTTTTCATCACCCTTGACCCTCTATGAGGAAATAAAAGGCGCCTCATATTTTCTTCACTGGCACTTGCAGAACTCATTTTTCAAAACAAAACCATGAATTTCTAAAGGGAAGAATAAAATATTTTCTGTCACTAAACTTTATATTTGTCATCAAGTTGTATTACCTAATTAATAAATCTATCGCCACGAAATATTTTCGTTCTCAGATAAACAAAAAGTGTATCCAGGTATGAATTATCAAAAAATAAGAGATGGATCACCAATAAAATAAAACTTTGTTCTTATAATAATAGTTTTATTACAAAATTAATAGCTTTGTGCTCAGAATGGTAGATCTGTCGCCAAAATGGTAGATTTGTCGCCAAAATGGTAGATCTGTCGCCAAATAAATCGATTAATTATCAATCCCTGACTGCAACTCCTTTTTATTTTTTATTTTGTCACCAATAAAGTAGTTACTTACATTTTATTTCGCTCGGTTATTAAAATAATAGTATTCCTTACCAATTAAATTTAATACATCAATTTATAATTTTGTTGAAAATAATTATGTCCAAAGAGGCGGAGACAAATTGGCGCACTTTCCATCCTCAACGATGTGTCGTAGGTACTCGTAACTACCTACGATGATCATACGATGCCACGAGATGTCAGCAAACTGTAGGGGCCCGGTAGGAACGAAGCCTCTGAGGAACACGGAAAATCCAAAAGGTTGTCACCGTGTCCCCAAGATCGAAGGCAACGAAGGAACAGGGTAGGGGTTTAGTCAGTAAGAATCTGACACGCCTTCCCGCTCCGCCCTAGAGCGGGAGAAGTCATTCTGATGATCGAATCCGAATCGGCTGGGCAGCGTTCAGGAAGCTGCACGGTATCTTCTCGTCCAACCTACCGCAGTGTCTCAAGACAAAAGTCTATGACCAGTATGTGTTGCCAGTGATGACATATGGCTCGGAAACGTGGTCGCTCATAATGGGCCTCATCAGAAGGCTTAAAGTCACCCAAAGAGCAATAGAAAGGGCTATGCTCGGAGTTTCCTTGCGCGATCACATCAGGAATGAAGATATCCGCAAGAGAACTAAGGTTAACATAGCCCGAAGAATCGCCAAACTTAAGTGGCAGTGGGCAGGGCACATTGCTCGTAGAACAGATGGTGGAAGGTTCTATAGTGGCGGCCACGTACCGGAAGACGCAACGTCGGAAGGCCTCCCACAAGCTGGACCGACGACCTGGCGAGGGTCTTGGGAATCCGATGGATGCGAGACGCACAGGACCGGTCGCTGTGGCGACGCTTGGGGGAGGCTTATGTCCAGCAGTGGACGTCTTTCGGCTGAGATGATGATGATGACGAAAAAATAGTGGACACCTGTTTTTTTCTACTCTTTCTGGCCAAGCTGTACAGATAGATCTACGTCGGGCCCATTAAATGCCCCGGTGAAAGTGTCCATGAAGCTCCTTGCTCCTTTTAAAGGAGACTACTACTTGAGCATGATAAACGGATGTGCGACAAAACTGTCTAAACTAATTACTGTAAAAAAAACCGGGCAAGTGCGAGTCGGACTCACGCACTGAGGGTTCCGTACCAACTTACCTATGAACTGTTTCATAGGTAAGTTGGTGCGTGGCAATTCTCGATTGAGCCATGAAGATATTTCCAAAAAAAAAAACTTGTGACGTAACAAAAAATGTTTCGGTTTTCAGACTTTTTCCTATAAGAGTGCTACAATACCTTGCTTCGTGACAAATTTCAAGATTCTAGGTCAACAGGAAGTATGAATTTTGATTCCTTTGATAGTGTACAAATGTACGTTTTTTGCAACATCAACAGGCGTAGGTATCTTTTTTTCCCGTCAACTTACAAGTTTGATTTTTTTTTAATATCAAAATGTGTTCTTTGTGCTTTTGTTATCAGACTTCGTGTATATGTATAAATGTGTTTTCTAATGGAACTCAAATCGCATTTGTTCTGATGGTGAGGCAGTATGATGCAAGATCTTAGCCTTCACAAATTGGGAAAAGTTAAAAGTAAAAAAAATAAATATCTCAAGAAAAAAACTAAGAAAATAAGATCATCGTGAAGAATTAATATTTACTCGAATGAAATGCTAAATAGTGATATTTATTCGTATCGAACGATATGTTGTAACTAAATGTTACAAATAATCCATTCAAAATATAAATAAAATAAGTTGTTTAAAATCTTGAGGGGATTGAAAATCTAATCTTCTTGCTACTAACAGCTGAATTCATGAATCCTCGACCGGTCTCATGCGACCGCGCTGTTATTGTTTTACTATTGTGTCTCGTTTCGCGGGTAATGATAGGTTAAACCATCATCAGCTTCGACATAATGCACTACCGCTTTTGGTCAACGCATCAAAAAGATAAACGTGAAATTTACTTCATCACAAAGTATCGATACAAAAAGTTCTTGTAATCGGATGGAAAGAAAGGAACAGTTGAGTTACTTCTATATATTGGCAACCCTTGTGTGTCAGTGTTCATTGGTTCCGTCAAACTGACAACTACTGACAAGCTGTTTGTTTTGTATTGGCTTTCTTTCTTGACGGGATATATACGAGTGCAGTGCAGTGGCTGTAAATTGTTCGCAAATTGTTTCCTGGTGGATATTGTGTTGGAAAATTGATTTAAATTTGTAAGTACCTCTAGTGGCTGCAAAACTGGACAATATGGACAGTATGTGGATTCTTTAAAACCGGCGCGATCTCGGTAAAATGGAGGTGAGAATTTTATTGAAGTGTTGACTAACTCAGCAAAATTTTCCAAAAAAGCTAACTCCGTACATTTGCTTTTGCTGCTAAAACATTAGTATAATAGCTATTTGCTCATAATTTTTTGTAGGAAAGGTATACGTTAAGAAGTAATTTCCAGTTTCATGTTAAGGACACAAATAGATTGTGAGAAAAAATATTGAATTTTGCAATATTTTGACTGGTTCCTTCCACTGTTTTAATTATCAGTCCAAGAGCGAGTGAAACGAGCGGAAATTTAGGGTACCCCGACACGGTCAGGTTAGGCTAGAAGGGGAATCCCCTTCGAGCACAGGGGAGATTTTAAAAAATAACTGGGTATGTAGACCAAGACAGAGGATGGTCAGAAAACTTGGAAGTCTTCCTTAAGAAGTAGTGGCTCAAAGTGAAGGGAAGGAATGGAGGGAGGCCTCTATCCAGCAGTGGGATAGTATAGGGTAGGTACATATCACTACATAGTATAAAACAAAGTTGCTTTTTCTGTCCCTATGTCCCTTTGTAAACTTAAATCTTTTAAACTGCGCGACGGATTTTAATGCGATTTTTTTTAATAGAGTGATTCGAGAGGAAGGTTTATATATATATAACATGCATAATAGAGTATCACTGATAATTTTGCATCCGTGCGACGCCAGGTAGGTAGGTAGGTAGGTAGGTAGGTAGGTAGGTAGGTAGGTAGGTAGGTAGGTAGGTAGGTAGGTAGGTAGGTAGGTAGGTAGGTAGGTAGGTAGGTAGGTAGGTAGGTAGGTAGGTAGGTAGGTAGGTAGGTAGGTAGGTAGGTAGGTAGGTAGGTAGGTAGGTAGGTAGGTAGGTAGGTAGGTAGGTAGGTAGGTAGGTAGGTAGGTAGGTAGGTAGGTAGGTAGGTAGGTAGGTAGGTAGGTAGGTAGGTAGGTAGGTAGGTAGGTAGGTAGGTAGGTAGGTAGGTAGGTAGGTAGGTAGGTAGGTAGGTAGGTAGGTAGGTAGGTAGGTAGGTAGGTAGGTAGGTAGGTAGGTAGGTAGGTAGGTAGGTAGGTAGGTAGGTAGGTAGGTAGGTAGGTAGGTAGGTAGGTAGGTAGGTAGGTAGGTAGGTAGGTAGGTAGGTAGGTAGGTAGGTAGGTAGGTAGGTAGGTAGGTAGGTAGGTAGGTAGGTAGGTAGGTAGGTAGGTAGGTAGGTAGGTAGGTAGGTAGGTAGGTAGGTAGGTAGGTAGGTAGGTAGGTAGGTAGGTAGGTAGGTAGGTAGGTAGGTAGGTAGGTAGGTAGGTAGGTAGGTAGGTAGGTAGGTAGGTAGGTAGGTAGGTAGGTAGGTAGGTAGGTAGGTAGGTAGGTAGGTAGGTAGGTAGGTAGGTAGGTAGGTAGGTAGGTAGGTAGGTAGGTAGGTAGGTAGGTAGGTAGGTAGGTAGGTAGGTAGGTAGGTAGGTAGGTAGGTAGGTAGGTAGGTAGGTAGGTAGGTAGGTAGGTAGGTAGGTAGGTAGGTAGGTAGGTAGGTAGGTAGGTAGGTAGGTAGGTAGGTAGGTAGGTAGGTAGGTAGGTAGGTAGGTAGGTAGGTAGGTAGGTAGGTAGGTAGGTAGGTAGGTAGGTAGGTAGGTAGGTAGGTAGGTAGGTAGGTAGGTAGGTAGGTAGGTAGGTAGGTAGGTAGGTAGGTAGGTAGGTAGGTAGGTAGGTAGGTAGGTAGGTAGGTAGGTAGGTAGGTAGGTAGGTAGGTAGGTAGGTAGGTAGGTAGGTAGGTAGGTAGGTAGGTAGGTAGGTAGGTAGGTAGGTAGGTAGGTAGGTAGGTAGGTAGGTAGGTAGGTAGGTAGGTAGGTAGGTAGGTAGGTAGGTAGGTAGGTAGGTAGGTAGGTAGGTAGGTAGGTAGGTAGAGGTAGGTAGGTAGGTAGGTAGGTAGGTAGGTAGGTAGGTAGGTAGGTAGGTAGGTTAGGTTAGGTTAGGTAGGTTAGGTTAGGTTAGGTTAGGTTAGGTTAGGTTAGGTAGGTTAGGTTAGGTTAGGGTAGGTTAGGTTAGGTTAGGTTAGGTAGGTTAGGTTAGGTTAGGTTAGGTTAGGTTAGGTTAGGTTAGGTTAGGTTAGGTTAGGTTAGGTTAGGTTAGGTTAGGTTAGGTTAGGTTAGGTTAGGTTAGGTTAGGTTAGGTTAGGTTAGGTTAGGTTAGGTTAGGTTAGGTTAGGTTAGGTTAGGTTAGGTTAGGTTAGGTTAGGTTAGGTTAGGTTAGGTTAGGTTAGGTTAGGTTAGGTTAGGTTAGGTTAGGTTAGGTTAGGTTAGGTTAGGTTAGGTTAGGTTAGGTTAGGTTAGGTTAGGTTAGGTTAGGTTAGGTTAGGTTAGGTTAGGTTAGGTTAGGTTAGGTTAGGTTAGGTTAGGTTAGGTTAGGTTAGGTTAGGTTAGGTTAGGTTAGGTTAGGTTAGGTTAGGTAGGTTAGGTTAGGTTAGGTTAGGTTAGGTTAGGTTAGGTTAGGTTAGGTTAGGTTAGGTTAGGTTAGGTTAGGTTAGGTTAGGTTAGGTTAGGTTAGGTTAGGTTAGGTTAGGTTAGGTTAGGTTAGGTTAGGTTAGGTTAGGTTAGGTTAGGTTAGGTTAGGTTAGGTTAGGTTAGGTTAGGTTAGGTTAGGTTAGGTTAGGTTAGGTTAGGTTAGGTTAGGTTAGGTTAGGTTAGGTTAGGTTAGGTTAGGTTAGGTTAGGTTAGGTTAGGTTAGGTTAGGTTAGGTTAGGTTAGGTTAGGTTAGGTTAGGTTAGGTTAGGTTAGGTTAGGTTAGGTTAGGTTAGGTTAGGTTAGGTTAGGTTAGGTTAGGTTAGGTTAGGTTAGGTTAGGTTAGGTTAGGTTAGGTTAGGTTAGGTTAGGTTAGGTTAGGTTAGGTTAGGTTAGGTTAGGTTAGGTTAGGTTAGGTTAGGTTAGGTTAGGTTAGGTTAGGTTAGGTTAGGTTAGGTTAGGTTAGGTTAGGTTAGGTTAGGTTAGGTTAGGTTAGGTTAGGTTAGGTTAGGTTAGGTTAGGTTAGGTTAGGTTAGGTTAGGTTAGGTTAGGTTAGGTTAGGTTAGGTTAGGTTAGGTTAGGTTAGGTTAGGTTAGGTTAGGTTAGGTTAGGTTAGGTTAGGTTAGGTTAGGTTAGGTTAGGTTAGGTTAGGTTAGGTTAGGTTAGGTTAGGTTAGGTTAGGTTAGGTTAGGTTAGGTTAGGTTAGGTTAGGTTAGGTTAGGTTAGGTTAGGTTAGGTTAGGTTAGGTTAGGTTAGGTTAGGTTAGGTTAGGTTAGGTTAGGTTAGGTTAGGTTAGGTTAGGTTAGGTTAGGTTAGGTTAGGTTAGGTTAGGTTAGGTTAGGTTAGGTTAGGTTAGGTTAGGTTAGGTTAGGTTAGGTTAGGTTAGGTTAGGTTAGGTTAGGTTAGGTTAGGTTAGGTTAGGTTAGGTTAGGTTAGGTTAGGTTAGGTTAGGTTAGGTTAGGTTAGGTTAGGTTAGGTTAGGTTAGGTTAGGTTAGGTTAGGTTAGGTTAGGTTAGGTTAGGTTAGGTTAGGTTAGGTTAGGTTAGGTTAGGTTAGGTTAGGTTAGGTTAGGTTAGGTTAGGTTAGGTTAGGTTAGGTTAGGTAGGTTAGGTTAGGTTAGGTTAGGTTAGGTTAGGTTAGGTTAGGTTAGGTTAGGTTAGGTTAGGTTAGGTTAGGTTAGGTTAGGTTAGGTTAGGTTAGGTTAGGTTAGGTTAGGTTAGGTTAGGTTAGGTTAGGTTAGGTTAGGTTAGGTTAGGTTAGGTTAGGTTAGGTTAGGTTAGGTTAGGTTAGGTTAGGTTAGGTTAGGTTAGGTTAGGTTAGGTTAGGTTAGGTTAGGTTAGGTTAGGTTAGGTTAGGTTAGGTTAGGTTAGGTTAGGTTAGGTTAGGTTAGGTTAGGTTAGGTTAGGTTAGGTTAGGTTAGGTTAGGTTAGGTTAGGTTAGGTTAGGTTAGGTTAGGTTAGGTTAGGTTAGGTTAGGTTAGGTTAGGTTAGGTTAGGTTAGGTTAGGTTAGGTTAGGTTAGGTTAGGTTAGGTTAGGTTAGGTTAGGTTAGGTTAGGTTAGGTTAGGTTAGGTTAGGTTAGGTTAGGTTAGGTTAGGTTAGGTTAGGTTAGGTTAGGTTAGGTTAGGTTAGGTTAGGTTAGGTTAGGTTAGGTTAGGTTAGGTTAGGTTAGGTTAGGTTAGGTTAGGTTAGGTTAGGTTAGGTTAGGTTAGGTTAGGTTAGGTTAGGTTAGGTTAGGTTAGGTTAGGTTAGGTTAGGTTAGGTTAGGTTAGGTTAGGTTAGGTTAGGTTAGGTTAGGTTAGGTTAGGTTAGGTTAGGTTAGGTTAGGTTAGGTTAGGTTAGGTTAGGTTAGGTTAGGTTAGGT
Organism: Mythimna separata; assembly: GCA_030763345.1. Taxonomy (NCBI): domain Eukaryota; kingdom Metazoa; phylum Arthropoda; class Insecta; order Lepidoptera; family Noctuidae; genus Mythimna; species Mythimna separata. Next base: position 417,533 of record CM061181.1, on the reverse strand, counting down.
TAGGTTAGGTTAGGTTAGGTTAGGTTAGGTTAGGTTAGGTTAGGTTAGGTTAGGTTAGGTTAGGTTAGGTTAGGTTAGGTTAGGTTAGGTTAGGTTAGGTTAGGTTAGGTTAGGTTAGGTTAGGTTAGGTTAGGTTAGGTTAGGTTAGGTTAGGTTAGGTTAGGTTAGGTTAGGTTAGGTTAGGTTAGGTTAGGTTAGGTTAGGTTAGGTTAGGTTAGGTTAGGTTAGGTTAGGTTAGGTTAGGTTAGGTTAGGTTAGGTTAGGTTAGGTTAGGTTAGGTTAGGTTAGGTTAGGTTAGGTTAGGTTAGGTTAGGTTAGGTTAGGTTAGGTTAGGTTAGGTTAGGTTAGGTTAGGTTAGGTTAGGTTAGGTTAGGTTAGGTTAGGTTAGGTTAGGTTAGGTTAGGTTAGGTTAGGTTAGGTTAGGTTAGGTTAGGTTAGGTTAGGTTAGGTTAGGTTAGGTTAGGTTAGGTTAGGTTAGGTTAGGTTAGGTTAGGTTAGGTTAGGTTAGGTTAGGTTAGGTTAGGTTAGGTTAGGTTAGGTTAGGTTAGGTTAGGTTAGGTTAGGTTAGGTTAGGTTAGGTTAGGTTAGGTTAGGTTAGGTTAGGTTAGGTTAGGTTAGTTAGGTTAGGTTAGGTTAGGTTAGGTTAGGTTAGGTTAGGTTAGGTTAGGTTAGGTTAGGTTAGGTTAGGTTAGGTTAGGTTAGGTTAGGTTAGGTTAGGTTAGGTTAGGTTAGGTTAGGTTAGGTTAGGTTAGGTTAGGTTAGGTTAGGTTAGGTTAGGTTAGGTTAGGTTAGGTTAGGTTAGGTTAGGTTAGGTTAGGTTAGGTTAGGTTAGGTTAGGTTAGGTTAGGTTAGGTTAGGTTAGGTTAGGTTAGGTTAGGTTAGGTTAGGTTAGGTTAGGTTAGGTTAGGTTAGGTTAGGTTAGGTTAGGTTAGGTTAGGTTAGGTTAGGTTAGGTTAGGTTAGGTTAGGTTAGGTTAGGTTAGGTTAGGTTAGGTTAGGTTAGGTTAGGTTAGGTTAGGTTAGGTTAGGTTAGGTTAGGTTAGGTTAGGTTAGGTTAGGTTAGGTTAGGTTAGGTTAGGTTAGGTTAGGTTAGGTTAGGTTAGGTTAGGTTAGGTTAGGTTAGGTTAGGTTAGGTTAGGTTAGGTTAGGTTAGGTTAGGTTAGGTTAGGTTAGGTTAGGTTAGGTTAGGTTAGGTTAGGTTAGGTTAGGTTAGGTTAGGTTAGGTTAGGTTAGGTTAGGTTAGGTTAGGTTAGGTTAGGTTAGGTTAGGTTAGGTTAGGTTAGGTTAGGTTAGGTTAGGTTAGGTTAGGTTAGGTTAGGTTAGGTTAGGTTAGGTTAGGTTAGGTTAGGTTAGGTTAGGTTAGGTTAGGTTAGGTTAGGTTAGGTTAGGTTAGGTTAGGTTAGGTTAGGTTAGGTTAGGTTAGGTTAGGTTAGGTTAGGTTAGGTTAGGTTAGGTTAGGTTAGGTTAGGTTAGGTTAGGTTAGGTTAGGTTAGGTTAGGTTAGGTTAGGTTAGGTTAGGTTAGGTTAGGTTAGGTTAGGTTAGGTTAGGTTAGGTTAGGTTAGGTTAGGTTAGGTTAGGTTAGGTTAGGTTAGGTTAGGTTAGGTTAGGTTAGGTTAGGTTAGGTTAGGTTAGGTTAGGTTAGGTTAGGTTAGGTTAGGTTAGGTTAGGTTAGGTTAGGTTAGGTTAGGTTAGGTTAGGTTAGGTTAGGTTAGGTTAGGTTAGGTTAGGTTAGGTTAGGTTAGGTTAGGTTAGGTTAGGTTAGGTTAGGTTAGGTTAGGTTAGGTTAGGTTAGGTTAGGTTAGGTTAGGTTAGGTTAGGTTAGGTTAGGTTAGGTTAGGTTAGGTTAGGTTAGGTTAGGTTAGGTTAGGTTAGGTTAGGTTAGGTTAGGTTAGGTTAGGTTAGGTTAGGTTAGGTTAGGTTAGGTTAGGTTAGGTTAGGTTAGGTTAGGTTAGGTTAGGTTAGGTTAGGTTAGGTTAGGTTAGGTTAGGTTAGGTTAGGTTAGGTTAGGTTAGGTTAGGTTAGGTTAGGTTAGGTTAGGTTAGGTTAGGTTAGGTTAGGTTAGGTTAGGTTAGGTTAGGTTAGGTTAGGTTAGGTTAGGTTAGGTTAGGTTAGGTTAGGTTAGGTTAGGTTAGGTTAGGTTAGGTTAGGTTAGGTTAGGTTAGGTTAGGTTAGGTTAGGTTAGGTTAGGTTAGGTTAGGTTAGGTTAGGTTAGGTTAGGTTAGGTTAGGTTAGGTTAGGTTAGGTTAGGTTAGGTTAGGTTAGGTTAGGTTAGGTTAGGTTAGGTTAGGTTAGGTTAGGTTAGGTTAGGTTAGGTTAGGTTAGGTTAGGTTAGGTTAGGTTAGGTTAGGTTAGGTTAGGTTAGGTTAGGTTAGGTTAGGTTAGGTTAGGTTAGGTTAGGTTAGGTTAGGTTAGGTTAGGTTAGGTTAGGTTAGGTTAGGTTAGGTTAGGTTAGGTTAGGTTAGGTTAGGTTAGGTTAGGTTAGGTTAGGTTAGGTTAGGTTAGGTTAGGTTAGGTTAGGTTAGGTTAGGTTAGGTTAGGTTAGGTTAGGTTAGGTTAGGTTAGGTTAGGTTAGGTTAGGTTAGGTTAGGTTAGGTTAGGTTAGGTTAGGTTAGGTTAGGTTAGGTTAGGTTAGGTTAGGTTAGGTTAGGTTAGGTTAGGTTAGGTTAGGTTAGGTTAGGTTAGGTTAGGTTAGGTTAGGTTAGGTTAGGTTAGGTTAGGTTAGGTTAGGTTAGGTTAGGTTAGGTTAGGTTAGGTTAGGTTAGGTTAGGTTAGGTTAGGTTAGGTTAGGTTAGGTTAGGTTAGGTTAGGTTAGGTTAGGTTAGGTTAGGTTAGGTTAGGTTAGGTTAGGTTAGGTTAGGTTAGGTTAGGTTAGGTTAGGTTAGGTTAGGTTAGGTTAGGTTAGGTTAGGTTAGGTTAGGTTAGGTTAGGTTAGGTTAGGTTAGGTTAGGTTAGGTTAGGTTAGGTTAGGTTAGGTTAGGTTAGGTTAGGTTAGGTTAGGTTAGGTTAGGTTAGGTTAGGTTAGGTTAGGTTAGGTTAGGTTAGGTTAGGTTAGGTTAGGTTAGGTTAGGTTAGGTTAGGTTAGGTTAGGTTAGGTTAGGTTAGGTTAGGTTAGGTTAGGTTAGGTTAGGTTAGGTTAGGTTAGGTTAGGTTAGGTTAGGTTAGGTTAGGTTAGGTTAGGTTAGGTTAGGTTAGGTTAGGTTAGGTTAGGTTAGGTTAGGTTAGGTTAGGTTAGGTTGTAGGTTAGGTTAGGTTAGGTTAGGTTAGGTTAGGTTAGGTTAGGTTAGGTTAGGTTAGGTTAGGTTAGGTTAGGTTAGGTTAGGTTAGGTTAGGTTAGGTTAGGTTAGGTTA